>CM023449.1:243087973-244475473 GCA_013339765.2 Haemaphysalis longicornis
CCATCACAGCGCCAGCCAAGCTGGGGTCTGCGCATTTCTTCGTCGTCGGTAATGGGTGAGCAAGGCGCTACGCGACACTTTCTCCTTCTTTTTCTTCTGGTGACAATCACTCTCCCAATGTCTTACCGAACGGGCGGACGCGTGATCTTGTTCATTATTTCTTTCTTAATAAGTAAAAAAGTGGCCATGGTGATGATATCCATGCACGGCCAACGGGTAGAGTTTGATTGCACGTCCATCCGTAGCCCCACCTACGTGAAAAGGGCACTTGAGACGTAACGTAACCGTACCTAACCTAACCTAGCTACCCTTAGTTCACCTAGCCTAACCTAAAAGTAAATTTATCCTGCACTCACCTAAGGTGTCCTAACCAATGCCTAGTCTGAACCAAATTTCTCTAGTGTCCTGTAGATTCTCTTTATTCAAAACGTACGGGATGCTACGGAACGACCAGAAAAAATTCTCCGCTTTGATAAAGTTTACAGTTGCCGGCATGCTTCACATTGTGCGAATAAATGTTGAATTGTGATAGAATGAAAATATACCGATAGAAAAAAAAGCGGATACAGGGAAAGTGTTCAGCCCAGTCCATACGGTACAACTGAATTCCGTTACATCGCCGAACATCCGTGTATAAGACACGAGAAACTACACCGTATGCTTGATAAACCACGAGCGCCTGACGTCACCACAGGTGGTCACTTTTTTGTGAAAAATATACAAGAAAGGGACGAAATATGCACGGCGCAGAACAGCAAGCAACCTTCACCCACGTAAGAAAAATAATCAGTTGCCTCAGCGCACAGCCAGCACCTGCCACCGGCTCCGTCTCGCCGCTCGTCTTTAATTCTAAAGTTGAAAGGGGCAAAAGAGCGCCCGCAGTCCGACTCAAACAGAAGAGGGTTCATTAGCATATTGAAGGCCTCGGCGGCCTCCATCGGGCACTATCAGAACTCGCGGGGCTTTATCTCGTAGAACTGGTGCGTTTGAAGCATAGCACAGTCGCTCCGCTCGTCGAATCTGAAAAGCCGAAAGGGCTTTTAAGTCGCCGCAGTCACGTGAACCCACCCCGACAGGCTTCACTGCGTGCAAGACAGAGCAAATGCCTCCGCGTCGCCTCAAGCTACAGGCTTTATTCATATTGCATTGTGAGGTGACAGGAATTAGAGAGAGAGAGGAGGATTTCCATAGAGTAATGTGTGTTAAAAATAAGGTGAACCGAAACACGTCGACAATGGAAGGATAGAGTGACAGATGAATGTTGCGCGGCGGCACCCTTCACTCTTGGAATTCGCAGTTGGTTGGCTTCACTACACCGTTTCAGAACGGCTAATCAGAGCGAAAAAATCTAGCGAGTATGACAAAAAGAGAGCCCCAGAATAGCATATAAGTGAAAAACAGAATGCCCAGAGGGAAAGTATGGCATGGAGTGCATGAACTTTTACATCCTCTCGTGGAGTCAATTTTTCCCTGAAATTCTACGCCGGACCTCTTCCTTCGTCAGACTCGCCCATTTGTGCGCGCTGATTAGTCGTTAGGGGGTGGGTAGGTAGGAGTAGTGGAGTCGACTTACTCCGAGGTCTTAGTGTTTGAATGAAGCCACTGAGGACCCCCGGTTTCAAAGCTCACTCTTCATTTCATTCAATCTTATCATTAGCCCTTCACACATCCCTTTTCAAAACCCCCCAACTTCTCTTTGCCGTGTGGCCGACCCGGCAACACGTGCATTCGATGATTCGCCACAGCAGCATGGATCCCCCGTTTCGCCGGTGACGCGGCAAGGCCATCCCCGCGAAGCGCTCCCCCGAGGCCAGACGAAGCCAGGCGCGATGATAAGAAGCACGAGACCGGAGGAGGGAAATTATTATCGCCGGAAATTACGTCGACAGTAATAAATGGCGGCCCCGTCTCACCGCGACGGCGCTGGGTATCACTCCGGAAAGCCAATATTCGGTCAGCGTTCAGTGCCCCTTGCTCTTCATTTCACAGCGCCGGCTTAGTTATGGGGAACCGGCAGAGTCCGAAAAGAAATGAGGGGCCCGGCGTCGGGGATTTGCCACGGGAGGGCCTAGCCAGACCTCGGAATGAACGAAGCTAGCGCGGTTCAATACCGTGCGTGCCCTGCTTGGCGGCCGATGCGTGGTGTGAGGTGGAGCATAAGAATGGTTAAGAAGCAGAGTAAGAGGATTCACACACAGAAAAATGGAGAAAGAATGGACGTAATCGGAAGCGTTCATGCGTTCAACGTAGTTCAGCATAGCGGTGAAACTACGCGGCTTATTATACCTACGTGGGGGGAAGAGCTCTCTCGGCGAGCCCGTTTTAAGAAGGAATCATTTGCCGCGTACAACGCATAATAAGGGCCCAAATTACGTGCCCCTTCTGGCGGAAGTTAAAATTTTCAGGTAGAAACCCGGGAGCAACCACACAAATTTTTCCACCCTCCTCAAAAACTCAAGCCTGGCTCAGCACTGCACGTAACCGTTGAGCGACCGTTAAACATTCTTACTACGAGGAAACCACGCCACCTCAGCAAAGACAGCCCTCCTTTGAGTTATAGTGAGGAAAAAGGGAATCTTACTAGTTAAGTTTCAACACTACAGTCAAGTAGCGGTAAGGCAGCTCCTGTTTCTTTTAAAGCGACGTTCATTTGATAATAATAGGCGAACCTACCGCGTTTTCGAAAATAAGAAATTCACGGAAAATATTCGGCTTTCCTCTTAACGCAGACAAGAAAAATAAAGGGTCGTTACCCTACTGCCGCCTCTTCGCCATTGCGCTGTTCTGTTCGATTGTCACGATATACTTATCCAGGAAATTGGCGGCAGAATTTATTTCCGGTAATTGTCGTCCTTTTTGACTTGAATAATTACTAGCTATTCAGGCTCAAGCATCCCTGTAAAAGGATTCCTAGATCTTTAAATGGAAAAACACCTGGAGTGCGGATACACCGAATTCTAGCAGCTCAATTATTACGGGCGCGAGTAGTGAGAATTAACGTTAGCGTTTGCTTCACCGCCAAAAGATGCTTTGTTCTGGGGTGCATCCTTTACAGGCAAGCCGGTGACACGTCGTGGAAAGGAAGGTAAAGTCACCCAGGAATGCGGCGCACGAAATATTTCACGCTGAAGTCCCCATTTCCCGAGATTGACGAGAATACAGAGTGTGTGGGCTGCCTACGGCGACTTGACCCTTCTCAAGAACGCGCATACCAGCGAAATAAGTGCGAAAATGAGAAAACCGTGTAGCTGCGAAACGAAATGGCAAGCTGTTCTGCTTTCTGACTTTCACCAATACGCTAGCAGGCCAGTATCTACAACGGAGGAAAAAGCAGTTGAGGGGACTTCATCACGTGCGGCTTTGCGTACGGGTAACATTCTCGACGGGGCGAGACATGCGTCGAATTCTACGATAAAATAGACAGCGACCTGTAAGAAAGCCTTGGTGGGCGTGAATTATTAGAATGAACATTCAGATTGAGTGATCCAACCAGAAAACGAGCAACAGAGTGAGCGCGCCGATGGCTGAGAATGTCTGCACCTCCAACGACGCGAAAACAAGCCGCCAAGGCGTCAACCGACCCTTCAGCCCACACGGAATGGTGGTGGCGCCAGGGAGCTCACAACCACTCGAGAACATTTAGACATCTATGCTTGAAAACCCGTCATTGCCATCCTCTTATGCCCCATTTATTGGAGCTCCACACCAGAGCGAGGCCGTTTCCCTGTAGCTGCCACTCGCTTCTATCACGACAGGACGAATTCACCCCTCAGCCGTGAGCAAGAAGACTGCAGATCGCATTGTTCCAGAATTTCGCATTCGGGAGTAGTGTAATCATGCGTGCATTTTTAAGTTGATTTCTTTTTGGGCGATGTTGCCTATACTTAAAGTACCCTGCTACACTTTCGATAAACGCTTTCACTCTTTCCTTTGCCTCTGGAAGCCCTGCGAAAGCTACAGTTATGGCCAGCATGGAACGGCACTCCGTGATTTGCTCCTCGCACCAGATAGCTTTCCGTTTCTGCTTTGTTTTTGTGGCTTTATTTTTAAAGTTGTAATCGAAAATCTTTCCTTGCTGCAGCTGAAGGAAACCACCAACAGGCGCCACATGGCCTCAGTGACGTAATTCGGGCCGTCGAAGAACGTCAAGACCGGGAAAGAGAGAAAAATTTTTTGAACTAGTCTCCAAGTCATCTGATGAGCATAAGGCGGTAATTTTAGGCTGAGGTACTTCGCGACCCCCTAATCTAAGTACTGGGTATGTTGGGTGACTACGTTCTACAAGCATTTAAGATTTCAAAAAGAGTTGAAACAAGCGTTGCAGGGTCCCTTGAATTCACCATTTTTGCGCTGTAATGTTCATTGCTCCACGAGTGAGTTCGCAGAACCCCTGCCGACATGACAGTGACTCCCAGGCGAATTCTCGTTGGGCATGGTGTTGCCATAAGCACAGACTGCTTGCGGGTACACTCCCGATTCAGGCCGACCGGTTGGCCTGGTGCAAACACGCCCCTTACGATACAGGCACAAGCCAGGCAAGCTAAAAATGTGGGGTAAAAGGGCATCGAGTTCAAGCGTCGCTGCTACAATTACTTTTCGGCTAGTGGTCGTTACAACTGGAAGCCGTGCTGGTAGGCTTGTCTGACGCATTTTACAGCCGACAACATGACAGGAGAGCGCTATGCCAATTACTGGGATTACGGGTGTTACATTCGTGTGTTATATTCTGCTAGCAGGCGCATACAGCAGGCCCCTATGCGTCTGCTCCGCTTAGCTTCGATGCGCGTTCCCTACCTGTGCGCTGGCGCTCCGCGGAGCGCGGCCACGCTGCGCCGTGTTCGCACCTAAAGTGGACGGCCCTGTACGTTGGGTTTCCATGACACCTTTCATTGCTGTGGGTCGAGCGGGAATCAGATCTAAATTTTAAGTGCAGAGAACTTTAGGTTCTCGCTTTGTCTTCCTACCTCGCTCGCTGGAACCAAGCATATCGCCACGGCGTTACAGTGTAGCCTGTCACGGTATCTTCACCGAGGCGTAACCCAGAGGCTTCGAAATACAAGCGGCTATGCCGGGATACACGTGGCGTGAGCTAAGGTTCAGCTGCGTATCCTTAGCTTTCCTGGTTGTCTAGGAGTAGCTGGTTATCATGCTTACTGCTGCTTATCATCCAATTCACATCCAAACAAATCCAATGCAATCCTCGCGCTTGCGCAGCACGGCTCTCCAGGAGCTACGCGAAACTGCTCAGCCTCGGCCAGTGTGGTCAATCCAATCAAATACAATCCAAGTAACCCTTTCTTCGCGGCGTACAGTAAACCATGCCCAAAAACGCTTCTCTATAGCCTCCTGTACAGGAACTGCTACTGAGAAATAGTTTGTCCACCTCCAGTCCTGTTTTGATAGTCTTTAATTACACGTATATATAAGAGGCATCAAAATAAACAAATACTTCTCTTATGCACCCAGTGTAGGTGTATTCCTTATGCGCGGTAGAAGTATAACGGCTAGTCCAGCCTACGAACAGTGTTTAACGTTCCTTCAGTTCGGGTAATGAGAAAGCTCCGGCCTACGTGATAATTATTATAAATTTGGTGTAACCTCAGCCAAAGACCTTCTTAACCTGGCTGCTGCTACTGCTGCTTCTTAAGTTTCGTGCCTGCTTTGATGACTGCGCTCTATTGCCGCTTTTGAGTTGGCGTTTCAAGCAGTACCTCAGTGCAAGGGTCCTTCTAAATTTCCGATTCCTGCGTCCGCGGCGCCAATTATGATAACGAGGGGGATGCTCCACCACTAAGCTGCGTCTGAAACCTGTAATGAGGTATCTCCGTTCGCGAGGAGCTATCTAGGAAGTGCATCGCAAGCCTTCACCTGTACCTCAAGTAATCGTGCAACCCTCTACTTCCCTTAGTGTTACACTGTTACGTTTTCTTGATTGTGCGACCTTACCCTTGGCGACTAAATTGCGCCCTCCTGCTCCAACAATAAAATCAGAGATATATGTAGAGACACTGACACTTCGCGACGCGCTCCAGAATAAAAAACGGATAAACCGAAGTTTGAATTCTATCTTTGACGGGAACTAAGGCGCGTGGTGTTCGACGAATAAGTTGATAAAGGGAAGCCTTTCTATTCTGCGCAGATCTTGATGAAACGAGGAACATTTTTTTGCGTGGATGCTTTGGGTGCTGCCTTTTGGGTATTGTGTTTTTCGCGTGCAACGCCTCGCCCCCTCCCGGAGAACGAGCCACGGACGTGACCGTGCCACGCTTGGGCCTTCTGCAATGACTCCCGGGTCTTAGGAGGTCATCTGTGGCACCGGTCTATCGCCACAGGGGCCGAGCCGTGGGAGCCGCTGTGGACGGCGCCTGCCTTCACGCACAGGTCCTCAAAAGAGCACCGGCGACGGCAACTGAGGACAGCCAGCGCCGGCCGTGAACGCGCCGCCGCCGATACTTCGGGAAGGACCACCCGGTCTTCGAAGAGCATCCCAGGCGCGTAACTGCAACCGTCAAGTATCAAGCGGTGTGAGCGGCAAATAATCTGGTGAGTTGTTGAACCACTCCTTCAGGGTATGCTCCTGGCCGGTAGCAGCAAGGCCGAACTGCTAAGTTAAGAATGGATAAAATTCGTCTTTATTCATAAAGCGATCCTTGAGGAAAAACTGTTAAAGCCAGTTAAAGCCGGTCGTTAAAAGTTCGTTGCCAAACTGCTTCTTTTGCATGGTTGAGCTTTGACAATAACCTAGACCTTTCTTTTATCCCAAGGAAGAACAGAAAGTTGTAACGAAAAAAACGCATACACAAATCAACACGACGCACGTGGGGTATAAAGCTCTAACGTTATCGAGTTATGAAGCTCAAAATCCCGCGGTTACTCGTCGTAATGTCAAAGTCCTAACGCGCGCCTTCAACGCTTTAACCGCGGTGGTCCGTGTCGCCTCCATCTCCGGCAATAAATATGACTTTGTTTAACGTCTCCCACGCCAGTTTTTACGACCGTGAGCGTAAGTGCACTCTCGAATACGACCATATTACATCGAAACAAAATCCATCTGCTTGCCTGTATTCTCGGACACCCGAAATAGAAAAATAAACACAAGATTTTTTCTTCTAAGGAAAAATCAGCTATACTGACAGGAGCTGCACCTGTTTACCTACTCTTAAAACCCTATGGGGATAGTGATGGAGAGTCCTTTTATTGCGTTCAGGTTCTGTACGCTGACGACGCCAGTTTAATAGCATAATGCGTTAAACCTCACTAACGCATTCTCTTCTCTTTCTTCGCCGATACTTTTTCAAAGGTGGGACTCCAAAAGCGATTCTCCAGGTCGGCTGCTGTATCGAGTCGGCTAGGTGATTTTGAATTTTCAGAACGTTTCCACACTTTTTCTGTACGCACGTTTCTAATGTTGATCATTTTAAAAGTGTACACACACTTCTTCGTCCGCAAATATTATGCTCTAAAGGAACTCTTAAGTACCGCCGCTGCAGCAAGTGAACTAGAAAGTAGTCTGAGCAAAGAGCGTGCAAACCAACTTTTCTTGTTCTTGGAAACGTTTCTATGTTTGCTGTAAACAATTTTCAGCTCCATGATGTATGTTCTCGTGGTCGCCTACCAAACCGATCGAATCTAGGGACACGCGGATGACCTTTGTTTTATTATTATTGAATCGAAACAGGCTAAGAGCTAAATATTATAACGTTAGCGAGGGTTTCACTACATGGTTGCTAGGCAAATGGTCGGAGTTGGAAACTAAGACGCCAAACTCGCACTTGTACCCTCTGTGCTATGGTGCATGCCTGTGTTGTGGGGACAGAAATAAATTTAAACCGCCGTGGTTTATTATTGTTTGTACCAATCTTTTACACACGGGTGCATTTTGGTCTGCGCTTCAACCCTGAATACTGCCTCTACGGCCAGGGGTCACGCCCCGCCATTTCACAAGTAGTAATACCGCTTCTTATGCACTCCACAGCTATTCATACAGGCACATGGTGATTTATGGCATCGGTAGTGCTTCATGTCACCAGGAGCAAAAAACAAACAAGAAATCTATAAAGTTCTGCGCTGAGACTAATTTTGCGCTATATTTCAAAAGTTCACTAAGCCGACTGACTACCTCAAAATATTTTTTCTCAGCATCATGGAAGAACGAAGATTGATATCTTCAACTTCTATCGGCGGCAAGACTCCAAATCGTGATCTTTGCGTTACTACCTTCTGCCGAACGAACGCCGCTCCGCTTGTTCGGTTGCCTCCCCAAATCAAGAATGGAAAACACCAACGCCAGGAACTACCAAAGCCGGAGGCGCAAACAGAAGCGGAGCTATGGCACTTCCAGTAGTGTTTTGTTGTAGAAGTGGTGATAGTAGTATATTTCTGTCTGTCTGAGGTTCAGCGAAACCAACCTAAAGTCTCGTGATATCATGCTTAGTCGGACTAACAAGGAGTTTTAGACTCGCCAATTTTGTCCGTTTTGGCTAGTGACATTGCTAGAACTGAAACTGAGGCGATATTTTTTTTCGTCGGAACAAATATCACGCGGGCGCTCTCTGACTGCTGCATTACTATAGAATTTGTGCTGACTAGCAGCACCGGAAAGGCTTAGGACAAAAATAAAACAAACTAGGCATGGATTCACTCACTGGGCAGTAATGGGTACGATCCAACTACTCTACAACTATCATGCAGACTGTCCACGTGAACCCATTAGGGTGGCGGAAAAAAAGTAAACCATTGGCGGAGAGAATCCAAGCCTCTTCAAGCACAGAAATGCTCTACTTGAAGCACGAGCTTCTAGTTAATCACAGGCATCCCGAGCCTTTTCTCCATTCGTGATTGGCCCAAATGTTGCGCAATGAGTTCTCTACGGGGCCGTTTGCGCATCCCGGTGTGCTGGTAGAGGGAGTCACGCACAAATTGCGCGAAGAGGAATGAGTTGCGCCTACGAGGCAGTCCGATCACGTAGGCTCGCGCTGAAAAATACTCGCCGACCGTAGTCGCGCGCACCGCTTCTATTTCGCAGATCGCCCTACCCGGACACCCGGGTATGGCGATCTGCCGGGGCGGTGCAGCTACACTATCCGGACCATTTATAGACTCCCGCCAGTTCCGCTTCCAGGCGAGAACATTGTGGCAGTCTTTTATCGCCGGCCGTACGATAAAAAAACCTCGCGTGGCTGCCGCATCGCAAGAGCCGCTCCCGCCCAGCCCGTTGTAGCACGCAAACGTAATAAGGCCCGAAATCCTTCGCCTTCCTTAAAGACCTAGGCTGTGTGTGCGGGTGGGTGGGCGGATGCATTGGTGTGTGTGGTCCTGTATGTGCGTGCTTGAGAGAGGGAAGGGGTGAGCAGGAAAGGAACCTCCAGAGGAGAAATGATGAGAAAAGAAAGGAGAAGCGTAGCAAATCGCAAGCTCTCGATGGAAGTGGAGGTGGTGCTTGTAGTGCCTCCTGTAGAAAATTAGCGCCCTTTAGTGATTTTTATTGCCATTTTTCTTGGTACTAGAGGCTAATAAATGGGGTAGACTGCCCATTATAAGCTATCCTGGCTAGCTTTGCGTCGGTAATTCTTAAACCACGATAGCGTGCGAAATTAAGCAAGCATGCGACAGTAATAAAGAGGAACACGGCTTCCCGCCCACCTCCTCCGTTTCTGAGATGGGAAATGAGAGCAAAACTTTATGGTGCAAACTTAGGCGCCCACGCCATCACAATGATCCTCCTTCTATTCTCATTTTCTAAGTCATACCTCGAAAACAATGGTCGCCCCCCACTCGCACTGACTGAAAAAATATGTTTTTACCTTAAGCACTCCCGCGTGCTGACGCCCACCACTCGCCCTCACCTACTCCCACCCACCCTCATTACTCACCTCATAACTCACAATAACTCTCGCTACCGGTGAACACTCGCCCTCCTCACTGGCACTCGCACGTGCTCACGCTCACCAATCACACTTAACACACCAACTCACTCGGGAAGACGGACAGACAGACAGAGCAAAATTTTCTGGTTTGGTAGCCGAAGAAAGGCTAACCCCTTATTAGAAGCCGTCGTACAGGAGCGCGTCCATTCTCAAAGCGGTGATGGTAAGAAAAGAGCAGGCCTTCAAACGAAGGCACAGGTAGGGATCAGGCGTCTGCACATCAAAAACGAGGCTTCCGCGAGCCGCGCTCGCTTGGCGCAATGACGTTGCACTCAAATGCCAACTTCGCCATGTCCTGGTGTCACCAGCGTTATTGCTAACGTTATCTCTGTAGGAAGGAGGGTTTAGTCAAGCTGCATAACAGCAGCTTTCTCCACATATTTCACACCACATTGTGCTGTTATCACGTTGCTATTTAGTCTTTTTGTGTGAGCGCTGCTATGTGGTCAGATAAAGCAGACTCCAGACTCCCATCCACGAGGTTTATGTTTCATGCATCTGTATATGTTGAAGCTTCGGTGAGAGTTTATGAGAGACATTTCCGGGCGCAGTAACAGGTTTTCGAATCGCAAAAGATACAGAAGGTTGTACTGCCGTTACAAAAACTTACGAAGTACTGACACGGCTATTTGGGGATATACAGGGTGTTACATACATAAATGGGATACTTTAAATCGTTAAAGATGAAGAATAAATGTAAATGAATCTTGTTAATTAGTTTTAGTAGTCAACCCGCTGCAGTACTTCAATGGCTTAGGCGTTGTGCTGCTTATCCGAAAGACGCCGATGTAGGCCCGAGCGCCGCGGCTGTTTTCTTATGGCAGCAAGAAACCAGAACGCTCATGTGTCGGGATTCGGCGAAATTTCGGTTTGCCGGAAAGCGTATGTTGCCAAACGTTCCTGCTGAAAGGCCACGACAATAAGAAATGCATACGAACGACCGATATACACCATCGCTGTAAAAATATGGCTCCACTACCACCGTTTTCTCAAATTAAACATTTGAAAACTATAGTTGAATAAAGCGATACAATAAAATATAACGGAATCCAAAATCTACCAAACGTAAGGAATTGAATAAACGCATTCATTGGGCGTTTTTTACACTGACGTTTGGTAGGCGGACATAGCACACAGAAGAGCACGGGAAACGACGTTCCCTGCAGGGCAATTTCGGTTCAAAATGAGATTCTGGCCTGTCGATGATTGACTTAAAAAACAACAAAAGTAACAGTTGAAATATATCACACGTTTGTCGTTGTTCTTATTATTTTCATGTTGCATAATCATAAATGAACTCAATTTCTTGGAAACAATTTATTCTGCATTTATGTATTAAGAATGGTTCGTCAATCACGTTTTATTGATTTATTGTTCTTGAATACCTCTAACAACATTTTCGTCTATACAGCGCCAGTGTTCTTCTAGATGATTGTCTTGCCACGCTTATTTTTGCGCATATTTTAAAAAATAATTCTCCAGGAACTATTTGTTAAGGATTTTTCCTCGAACCCGTGTATTTTATTTATTTCCATGATTTGCACTAAACGTGTTTATATTATCTTGCTGAGAAGCAATGCCCTTTTTTAGAAAAGTATAGAGTGTGAGCTTCAGTGATCAGCCGTGATCCGTGTCAGCTGGTACCACTCACGCGAGGACGGTACCACTCACGAGCCCCCCTCACCACTCACGGTGAGTGGAGCTTACACTCGCGAGTGGTGAGTGGTGAATACACTCATACTAGCAAATGGTGGGTGGTGAGTGACACACACACTCACTCGCACTCTCCAGCACTAAACAATGTTGATGCTCTGTCCCTAGTAACTTGTGAGTGGTCATTGGGTGGTGTGTGCACTTCCGAGTGAGCCTGCCGCCCTATGCTAACTAGAGATGAAGGATGTTTCGGCGGAATAAGAATTAAAACAAGGCTTTTGCACCTCGACTTTACAATATCACCTCACTGGCTGTTAGCAGCATACCAAAGAAATACGCTATTAGACCTGCTTATGGCACTTAATCTTGATTGGCACTAAGTACGGGGCCAGAGCTCGTCAAGCTGTCCACAGCAGCTTTTTCTCTCGCCCCGTCATGACTCGTAAAGAACGTGAAATACATTCCGGTTCTATTTCATTATATTCTATTCCAGCCGCGGGAAGTTTCACTTGTTGTAGGAGGAAGTGAACGAGCGTGAACTTCACAACTGAATTTCATGAAGTTTTTTGTATCCTGTGTCGCCTTATTACATTAACAAAAATATAAAATACCTATTTCAAAAATCTTGCTGACATTACCGTAACTAAGTAATAGATAGCGGAGATGCCACAGCTGTCGTGAGAAAATGCTGGGCTTCGCACCCTTTTTAGTGTACTACATTTTGCAAAAAAGTGAACGAGAACAATTACTGAAGAGCGCAGGAACTAAAATTTCTAGAATACTCAGCGTATCGCTGTGCTTTCAAGCACAGTAGAGAACAAAATTTCATACTCCCTGAACTCTCGCCGATGTTCACGCGACGACGCGCCGCATTGGCGAGGAAATCAAGAGATAAGATGACGCATGCTCAAGGTATGAAATGAGCAATGGCGGGGTGCCGGTGTACGTAAAGAAACAAATCCGAAAGAAACCGCGAAGCGCTTCGCAAAGGTGCAAAGACAAAATTTTTAGTTTCGGAAGTATTTGCTGTTACTGTGAACCTAGCCAAACCCCTTCGCTACGCGGCAGTTTGCTCTAGAAAACAGATTAATAAATCCTTCAATAGAAACACATCATACAGCCCTAGGTTTGTCATGCCTGGACAAAGCGAACAAGCAAGTCAGCACGTGGTCCCCTATGCAACCAGACGTGGAATAAAAACTGTACAGTACACGATTGTAGAGTTTTAACGCGCCGACGCAACACAGGCGATGAGGCGCGCCGTAGTGGAGGGCTCCGGATTAATTTTGACCACCTGGGGATCTTTAACGTGCGCCGAAATCTCGTACACACGGGCGTTTTTGCTTTTCGCCTCCATCAGAAAAGCGGCCGCCGCGGCTGGGAACTGTATAGTACAGATGGGAAGCAGATAGAGATGCACAAAAGAAAAAAGGCGGAGACGGAGCCGAAACAGGGAATGGAAATTACCCCTTGAGAAGCGCCGTTTAGATAAGGGTCGGAAATGACGGCACACGACATATTTTTTTGGGCGGCCCCGTACGGGTGCTACACTGTCGAGTGGGTTACCGCGAAGGCATGCGCGGTGTATGCGCAACTTAAATTGCAGGAACTTAGCGGCAATCACTTCATACACGCCACGACGCCTGTGGCCTGTGTGAGATACTCGGTGCCGGTACGCTTTGGAACGCCTCCTTGACGACAATCACTCTCGCCGACTTCGGGGCATTCTGCGGAAGAGGGTAGTTGCTTATACCGGTTCCGTGGCATTCCCCAACGTGACGATGGCAACAAATCAAGATTTGCGTGGGTATTTCCACAGTGCTTTTGATAATCTACAGAGTAACCGTAAATTTTGAAATCTCCCATCTGAGACCTTCTGGATTAATTGTTCCCTGTGGGGACAATCTCTTTTAATGAAAAGTTGAAGAGATTGGTGGCGGGGAGCTTCTTAATTACAGCACGCATCAAGAATTGCATACTGGTTGATGAATTGAGGGTGCGGTGGATCGATAACCATTAATAGTCACGGCGGTGACTACGTAACCGAAGGTTTTACCTTAATCAACGCGTGGGTGTATGCGTAATACATCTACCACAGTGTATATTTTTAGAAGTGTTAACGTGATGTGTCTGACTTTCTCAAAATTTCTGGTATTCTGCAGAACATCCACAGTGAATCCCATTCATGTGATTGATTACAGTCTGCAGTACCATGTGCATGAAGGCATATGCTTCGGCTTAACGAGTGGCTGTGACCTGTGTGTCACAAAAGGTATGCTCGCAATAAAAGAGAACTGACAGTAGCGGTCCGACCGTAGGCTGAGGGTGATGGTGATGACGATGACGATAATGCGGTGAACCATGGACGGATCTCACCTCTTCCTTATACGTGCGAACCATCTCCTCACAGCCCTATTCAAGACCCTTGGTCACTTAGACATGGTGCTATCACATGCAAATCTATTTTTATGTTTGTGTTGAATGGCTGACTTAATTTTTCTCAAGAAAGGACATTTTAGCAGAACAAAATTGTCACTCATGTTGACGGCAATGGTGGCCTTTCACCCATGTCCGTTTTTATGTTGTGCTAGTCGCTAGTGAGGCGCCGCATGATTTTTTCTCTTTTTTGTTATTTATTCAAATTCGCCACAGCCACCGACTTTGTTAAGTGAGAACTACCTGTTTGTGCCCGTGACAGCAGAGCGGACTGCGGCAAGGACACCGCTGCCACTTGCGAAACACAGCAACGAAAAAAATATGAGTGCCCAATCAGCGCCGTCGTTGGGTTCCGGCTTTTATTGACCACAGTTTTGCAGTGCGCCTAACATCATTGATAATCAGTATATTATCACCGTCGTCGTCGTGTTCATCATAGTCTTCGTCATCCTATCTAGTCGTCATCTTAGGACGAAGGTCGACCTGTAATTATTGCTTCAATGCGATGACCGAGTTCATTCTCTGCGGCCGAACTTTTTTATTCGTCCCTGCGGCCTTCCCGTCCCTCTAATGCCATCTCTTGGTAGCCGCTCAATTACCTTGGTTGGTCTTTGTAAATTGTTCGTACTAGATGCCCAGCCCAACTCCTCTTCTTTCTTCCAGTTGGAGCTGGTATGTCTTCCACAGGAGTTCGCGGACTTCTTAACTTTGTTAACAATTTTGTTAAGTGGTTATTTTTAAAGGCTTTGTTAACTTGTTAACTTTTTAAGATGTTGACGCTCGTTTCTTGTTAATATGCGCCAGTTCAATCATTCTTTGTTCTTACCCTGGTTGGGCTCACAAATTTTTTACATCAACGCGCTTACTAACGCGACAATTTTCTTCCCCGTATGATATGCCAGGCAATGCGCGCTGTTTTGTACACAGTTCTTTCGAGTGACGAAAGTACTTTATTGTGCATTATTAAGAAGTTCTCGCCAAATGCAAACCAGCCAACCCCATTTCGACGACGAATTTTTACATCTAACGGTTTTCACCACCACTGACAGTTTCTCCGAAGCAGTTGTATTCATCGACCACTTCCGCATGCCTGCATAACTGCTTAACATTCTTTTACATCTCTGCAGATTTATTCAATATTTCTTATCTTTAGCCCTACGATCACGCTTTTAGAGTTCCGATACTAAGACGTTTTTTTCCAGTCCCGTCCATTGCGCTGTACTTGAATCCTACATACGCCTATTGCACTCGTTAGAGGCAGTAAAACGGTGTGTGTACAAGTCCACTGGTGTGCGGCTTTTGCGCCTCGTGTACAAATGGAACAAGGTTAAGGAGAAGCCCTGATTCTCGCAGGTGAACATTCGTGAGGTGGGTTCAATTGAGGGACAACAAATTTTTTTCTTCTAAGATAGTGACACGAGGAGAAAAAGAAGTGGAAAGCACGGCCCGATGCCCCACCTCTTTTTTTGTCGACTCATACTGCAACCCCATTTCAACATGACCATTCACAGGTATTTATGGGCCCCACCACACTAGTTCTTTACTGACAGTGTATGCTTATGTTCTTTGTAAAGATTAGGGAACTGACGCTGCTTACAACATTGAAACGCGTGCTCCCGGGACCTCTAGGGAACCAGCAAGACAACGAAATTAACAGTGGCGAAGTAAAAAGAATACCATTTTTAGAGTCACTACATTACCGGGCCGCGAACATGGCATTTCACGTCTATGCGCTATGATATTCAAGAATATGACACTTACCTATATAGCCAGCGCAGAAACTAGAAGAATGCCCTGACGGAGATACCTGCAAGTAGAAAGTAAGACTGCCATTACACGAGACAAGCGCGTTATCACAGTTCCAAACTGCTATTAGACGCCGAAGCCAACCTGTATTTTCATTCTTAAGGAAGCATAGCATTCCGTATAAACTTTATCGTGGAATTACGAGGACATTTTAGTCTTACTTCCGATAAATGAGACAGCACTGATCAGTTGAGAACAGAATAACGATAAGGAAGAACATGAAAGAGCCTGTGCTACGCCTGTGTAACTGCGGGAGATATAATTTTAGGCCGACAAGAGAAATTATGGGGTTTGAAACACTGAAGGTACACATGGTCTACGAGGCGTGGTGATGTATAGGGATCATAATTAATTTTCACCCCTTCTGGATCTTTAAAGGGACACTGAAGTGAATTTGTCAAGCTCCCGTTTTTGCTTGGACTGCGTAGACTGGCTCAAACTAGCACACTTTTCATCGTTTATCCGGTTGACAAATCGATAATTATTTTACAAAGCGCGAAAGAAGAAAAACTACCATGCGCGGTTTGGCGCGGCCGCACCAACTAAAGCTGTGACGTTAGGAGGAGCGGGCACCGTGATTGGACGATGCCCAAGGTGAGCAACCAAACAAGTTTCGGTTTCGGTTCGGTTCTGTAAAACACAACCGGTGGCGTTGTTGGATGGGCATTCTCAATAACTCAGTAATCATCGTACCGCGCTTCTGCCATGTTGTCAGCTGTACAAATGCATAAAGATAAGCCTCCCAGGACGGCTTGGAATGGTAGCATTCACTAGCCGAGGCCTACGCAGTGCATGGACGCCCTCCGCGTACCCGCAGACGCCCAAATGCCATGCGCTTTTCCCCCATATTTGGAGCTTGCCTCACTCATGCCTGTACCGTAAAAAGCGTGTTCGCACCAGGCCAAGGGTCTGTTCATTCTGGCCTGTGCCCACTGCCCGCAAGCAGTCGGTGCTTATGGCAACAGCACGCCAACGAGAACTCGCTAGCGCGCCAGTGCCAGCCTGCGCGCGTTCTGGAGGAGGAGGAGGAGTGAAACTTTATTTTTGATCAGATAGAAGAGAGTTAGGGCCTGTGGCGCTCTGCACAGGTGCAGTCCCTATTCCGGGACCCCATTGGTCAAGGCCGCCACTCTCGCCCGTCGAACTAACAGCCCTTTGAAACTCCAGCCCGAGCAATTGAGCAGGGCCGCCTCCCATGCCTCTCTGGTAGGGGAAGGGTTGGGGGATAACGCAGGGTTGCGCTGACATGCCCACACCATGTGGAAGGTGTCGGACACCTCCCCACAGTGCAGACACCGCCCATCTGTTTTAGGATCGAAATGCTTTGCTACTGCAGGGCACATAAATGTGTTCGTCTGCAGGCGCCGCAGTATTCGCTCATCGGCCTTGCTCAGACCCTTTGCAGGGGCTGGGTAAAGCCGGCGGTTATCGCAGTAATGTTTTACGATTTCTCTAAACCGCAGAAGTGGCTTGCTAATCTCCGAGCCGGGAGAGCATGGGTGAGGCGCCCGGTGGGTAAGCGCTCGGGCAGCCGCGTGCGCGGCCTCGTTACCTCTCAGACCCTGATGCCCCGGAGACTGAACTAGTTCGTGGAGCCATGAACGTTGCGGCCCAAAAAAAAAGGTGAACTCAATGTAGAAAACATCGGCAGAAAACGAAAAAGTTAACTTACAAAAAAAAAAAAAGTACGTACCCGCGGGGCCTCGAACTCGTGACTTGCAAAACACTTGCAACAACACACCTAGCGCCCCAGACCTCTAGGCCACGAGACCGGGTAAGCCGACCTTGGTTATATAAGGTATATATTGTACAACACGTTTACACTTTTATTAGTTTTGGCATTTCAAGCAGCTTAGGTGACTATTTCTTGTATTGCGCTCGTGCAGTAAGCGTCGCTCGAGTTTCCACAATAGCTCACGTCTAGCAACTGCATTTCGTAGACGGAAAAGCGTTCGCAGATGCGTAGTCGTGCTGCTGACCGCTGTGGTTGTTCGCCCAGCGAAAAAAAGTGCTTCCCGCACCCTAGTTTTACGCTGTACGGTAAAAATATCAGTTGATTTTATTATCCTTAGTACCTATATTGACTTCGCTGACTCTTCTCCCGCCCTTGCAAGAAGGCCTTATATTTTCCTACTGGCGTACCAGTCAGCGAAGCGTCGCATGTGCGCTTGTGCAGCGCTTGTGTGAAGCGACCTTGACTTGGAGCGAGATACAGTGTACAAACTAAACAAGTAAAGAAAGGCACATTCTTCCATTCACAAACGTGTCCTGGCTTCGTTTCAAACTGAGCGAAGGAATTGCGACGACCCGTCGGCGGCCGGCGGACGAAACGCTGGGCCGACTGACTCTGTCTGAAGGCCGGGGAGCCGTGCAGTAGCGCAGCCAATTGCGAGCTCGGCACCTCCTGACGTCACACGAAAACGCCACAGAAAATGGGCGAGCGTAAAGAGAGGAGGACAGCATTTTCGAATTAATTTTTCTACTAAATAAATCGCGTAAACGCGCCCAGAGTAGTCGAAACATGGCCTGGGACTCCGGGCTACAATTTTGCGCTGGTAATCCCGCAATGTTTACATATCACTTCAGTGTCAATTTAACGAGCGCCAAAATGTCGACACACCAGCGTTTTTGCTTTCTCCAAACCGACAGGTAATTCATGGTTGCGGTGTCCATTAACTGACTCTTACACGAACGCACGCAAACTCTCTTCTCTCTCTCTCTCTCTCTCTCTCCCCTCTCTCTCTCTCTCTCCTCTCTCTCTCTCTCTCTCTCTCTCTCTCTCTCTCTCTCTCTCTCTCTCTCCTCTCTCTCTCTCTCCCCCCTCTCCCCTCACCCCTCCACACTCTCACTCTCTCTCACCTCTCACTCACACACACACTCTCTTCTCTCTCTCTTCACACACACACCACACGCACCCCGCACGCCGCGCCACTGCACATACAACACACGCAAACGCACACCGCACACACGCACGCCGCACGCCACACACAACACAGAGACGGAGAGCGAGAGAAAGACAAAGAAAAGACGAGACGAGAGAGAGAGATAAGAGAAGAGAGATGAGAAGAGAAGAGAAAAGAGAGAGAGGAGAGAGAGAGAATGAGAAGAAGAGAGAGAGAGAGGAGAGAGAGAGATGACGAGAGAGAGAGAGAGAAGAGGAGATAGAGAGAGAGAGAAGAGAGAGAGAGAGAGAGAGAGAGAGAGATTAAACAAGGAGCATCTAAGAAAAAGTGCACTTGTAAAGGCAATGTGCTCACTTATAAAGCGATGGATGCTAAATACCTTTCACTTCTTGGCCTTTGCCTCTTTTCTCGCGATATCTCAGAATCCGACTCGTTTCCGCTTGTCCAAAGGGCGGTTCCGATGTTGCAACCTCGAAAGAAACATTACACAAAAGTCCAGCGAACGAAGATTGATGAACCGCTGTTGTATGTTTTTTTTTTTTTTTTTAGGCACGGCGGCACACAAGCATGACCGCGACGAACACGTCGGATCTAAAAGCTATGATGAGAGCCGCCGCGCTGCGTTAAGAAGGTCTGTGCTTCCAAAGAACGGGGATCTGGTTGCAACCAATCTTCGCTTCGGCTCACCGTAATTGATGTAACGATGAAGCCACAAACCGCACTAAGGGCACTTCCATGAATCAACAGATCGAATTTCGATTACACCGGATGATTGGCGCTGCGGAACATCAGACTGGAGACCATTAAGCTGTCCTAGAGAGAGAGGGAAGGACGGAGGTGGCGTAGACAACTAAGAGTAAAGGCAAGGGTATAGACAGTATTACCGCTACCAGGCACTGGTTCCGGTGATTTCTGTGTTCCCGCCGTTATGAGAACAAAGAGATCAGCCAGCTTCACTTTATTGCTTAGTTAGTCATTGTTTTTCTTCAATCGTGGCCCCGTCAGACGTTAATTCTGCCTATAGCCACGCCACCCAAGACAAACTTGTAATGACGATTGTCTTGAATAAATGAAATGAAATGTAAATCGCCCGATCCACAGTTTTAAGTCATACGACTCTATTTGGAAGTGATAGCATTCATAACAGACTGCATTTTTAATTCCCTGCCGAGCCGTTCGTATACGTAAAAGATAACGCAACAAATCACGCCCTACATGATAAACCAGTTGATTAAGGGCCTCCATGCACAGACTCTTCAGCATTACTGGTTAGATAACCTTATTAGCATTGCCAGATGGTTAAAGTTTTCCGCTACTCTTCCGGCATAAAGAAACCGGCTTCAAAAAGGTAAATCTGAGAGAGAGAGAGAGAGAGAGAGATGAGAGAAGGAGATGAGAGAGAGAAGGAGAGAGAGAGGAGAGAGAGAGAGAGAGTTTTGAGGATGTGCTTGGTGAGCGACGTCCTGCTGGCGGGTCGCTTCGGAAAAGTGCACTTGCGCCATTTCCGTGACGGATATGACGTCAGTGAAATCTCGGTGCATCCCAGCATAAAACACTTTCGTGTTACAAATAAAAACACCAAAACAGACATCCTTAAGTATAACCTACTCTTTAGTATAAAGGTTGCTTCCTCGCCAGAAGACCCTAAGTGCAGGGGTGCACCCTTTACAGGGCCGCTGTGTTCCTTTGTACTGGCGTCGCTTCCGTGACGGATAGGACGTGAGTGAAATCTTGGTGTATCCGGGAATAAAACACTCACTTTCGTGTTAATAGAAATGAAGTACGCTCCAACCGGAATACCGGAGGTCAGACATTCGGCCACATATAAAACTGCATGATATGCCGAATTGCGCTTAAAGTAAAAAACGTTTCTACGATGGCAGAAAAATATGTGAAAGTGCAAATGGCACGTATCTAATCACGCGGTTTAAGAAGGGAACGCCAAACCACAAAATATTTACACTGATGCGCCTGCGACTGCCACTTAATCTACGGTGTAAATCTGAGTTCAATCGACGCAGAACACACTGGCGGTTAGTTCAAGCTACAAAACAACGTCGAAGACCTCAGAACTTGCGGCGTTGACTCTGCTTTGCAGTACATTCTGGGGCAAAAAGCATCGGCGTAGGGGATTAAAACCATCATTTTACCTTGAAGCGGAGCTGAACCGAACGGTGGTGTTTTCTGTAGTACTGAAAATTATTCTGAACAGGAAACACAGGAAATATTGCTCCGAAACTGTTTCGACGACGTTGCTAAGAAATAGATATCGCTCGTTTACGTGACTTAGCAAGATCAAGTTCCGCACGACACTGTAAGAAGTCCTGAAGCATATTTTCAATAAATTCCGCCATACTGTTTAACCATGTCTTTAAACCAAACTCTCTTGCTCCCGTGCGGAAGGCTAAATCCTAACACATCACCATACCACGAAGGGTGAGCTGTACCTACCATAGCAATAAGAAGGGCGGGGAAAGGAAAACATAAATATATGTTTTCTTGGTTCACGATAACTACGTGAAGATTAACTGCAGTAATGAAGTCCTTAAGGGGCAATATTGCCCGAAACTATGCTGCTCGAAAACCTGCTTGCTCCAGCACTAGCTGAACCTACTTGCAGGGCCTCTGTTATACACAGAAATTACGTTAAATATTATTGAACCATACCCTTGCACGATTTGTTTCGTAGTGACGTATAATGCAATTATACGGAGGAATAACAGGGTGCCGAATAACACGGATGGTGTTAAATAAAAAAAAGCTTGTTGAGTGTCGTATAAAAATTGGAGGATGCAAAATAAAATGGCAGGGGCATTCAAAAAGACGTTTCATATTTGAAACAACTTTGTAATCCTTAATCCGCTATCACTTTGCAGATGTCATGTTTATTCATGACCCGGGCGTCTTACCCAACTAGACTAGGTATGTTTTGACCATCGACCTTATATTGTTGTCTTTGGCTCCCTCTGAACGATATATTTTTCTGCACTCGTGCGTGGGTACGTGCTGAGTCCGTAATGTAACCAGTGTAACTGACAGCGACCACTCTATAACCCCGTAATTGTTATGTTGCTCGAGTCAACAGCAACATTTGCATTAATGTTTGCGTGCGATTTCCATGCAGAAGGGGCACCTCACCTAGGCGGCACCCAGTGGTGCAGGGTTCTCGATCACTTTGGAACCATGTAGATTACATCGGCGTTTGGTTTTGGTTCTTTTATTGTTCCGATATTCGCGAGCCATGTCGTTCCTTGAGGAAGCCGTGGCTGGCGGGCCGTCGAACGGGATTGAAACGTCCATAAGTGTGCAACTCGTGAAAGGCGTTATGAATGCACTCTGGAGTGGGACAGCCCGTCGCTGGCGGGGCGCCTAACCACGTTTGAAGCATGTCCCGTATACCGTGGCTTGAAGTTACCGTCGCTGTCGCTAGCTGGCGCTCGGAACAAAATGCAAGCAAGGTACGATGAACACGCCTCACAAGTAATGTAATGGAGGTACAGCGTTGGTAACACAGAAAAAAATTCCAACACGCATACACACACGCACACACACATGTGCACACTCGCCAACGCACACAAGCGCACGCAAACACGTGCAAACACACGCAAACGTACGCAAACACAAGCAAACTCGCGGAAGCACACGCACACGCAAACGCACGCGCGCCAGCACACGCACGCAGGCCGGCACGCACGCACGCACGCACACACACATACACACACACACACACGCACACGCACACGCACACGCACACGCACACACAAAGTGTAATCGTATATCATTAGGGCGTTGCACGCGAATGGTTATATCGCATGTTTCATAGTGGCAAGAAAAATATACAGACGGAATAATGTCTTGCGTACAAAACTGGAGTGATCTAAGATGGCTTCCACTTGAGATAAACAGCATAAAAAGAGAATACAAGAAGGTACACGATAAAATGAATAAGCAAAATAGAAAGAAAGAAAAAAAGATTATTTTGCGTAAACCACTTTCCTCGGTCAATAGATATAGGCTATGCAGCCAAACAGGGGAATAAAAAACAAAACAATGCTGTTTTAGGTCTTTCAAATCCGACAATAAATTCGAAAAAAAAAGAGTTGGGGAGGAAAAGGTGTACTTTCTTTCTCTGTTCTTGAAGGGGGGAGAGATGAAGGGGGCGTAGGCGTGAGCACATTATTTATTCAGTTTGTATTTCCAAGTACAAGACGCCGTGGCAACACGAATTGGTTCTCAACAGCAAGCAGCGCTCTTTTCGAGAAGCGCCTGCACATTTTTACACGACCAACTTATCTCGAGCGCCCTCAAGATCACCGGCCAAGGAAAAATGCCGCTGACAAGGGGCTGACACAACGCCCATTCAGGTTGCCTCCTTCGACGAGTGTCCATTCGTTCCAGTCGGTTGACGCTTTTTGGGGAAACTCGACCGGTGAATGGTGGGCAGCGACAATGCGGCACCGGAAAAGGCTTGAGCGCGCATTGGCGCCTACACATACGCGCTCGTGAGTGCTGCCAACAAAAACAAACGCACAAACAAACAAGAAGAATGCAGCAGCGCCGCACGCGGATGGTCGCCCAAAACTCTCCAGCGTCCAGGACCAATCCTCGAAGGAGTGCCCGGCGTGGGAGCCCCTATGTGCCCCGTGTACGGAGACCGGACAACTACGGAGACCTGAATAATTCATTGCCTTTTGTCACAGGGACACGTATTTGCTGCAGCGTCATTCGGTGGCGTTATGTGTTTTTTTTTATTATTTCCTTTCAACGTCACCTTCGCTGTCCCTTCAACGCCCCGTTTTCACTGCTGAGGCGTGCGATATTCAGCAGCGTCCTTTCCCCGCGTTTCAGGGCACGTCAGTCAGCGACCATGAAAGCCAAAGAAAACACAGCAACAATAAGTGAAGCTCACGCAAAGCTGGCTGTGCAGACATTCGAGGTAAGAAACAGAAACCGACAGAGAAGCAAGAGCCAGAAAAAAAAAAACCTGTAGAGAAGAGCGAAGTAGCCACAATGAAATGAACCTGCGCTTTAGATGGGCACGGCCATCCGAGTGGTGGATTTGGCGAGGGGGCGCACGAAACGAGGTCAAGCAACTTTTTGAGCAAATAAGCGAGAAAGCCACGTGGCGACTCCGGCGACAAAGATATTCGTGCCTGATCCAGTGCTGTCCTCTTTCTTTTATTAGGCAGACGATGGTCGTACAGGGGGAAGGCTCTGTGATACGTGCCTTTTCTCTTCATCTCGGCGAACAGCAAACGGGAAAGAGGGGGAAGATACAATACAAACCGGGCTGCCTTGTCTACGTCGAGAGTACATTTCACTTCGTCCGAAGCCTATCCGAGCTCCAATCAGGAACGACCCACCGGACGTTATCCGCCAATGTTTGCGCCTTTGGAGCGAGATTCTGGGAACGAGGTTACTTTTGTTTACTCGCCTCCGACGTAAGACGAAACTGGGTTTTCTGTTTGCAGATGGCAGAGACCCCTCGGCCCCCCTCCACGTTTCACTGAGTGTGCGTTTCTTCGACTTCCAGTGGAGAAGATTGAACTCGGTTCACGAGAATAGCAACGGAAGGGCTCCTAGGAATCCGTGCTTGCTTAAAATTGAATAAATAAGGACAGGGCATGAGATGCACTGAGGGAGCGAAGCAAATGAGCCCGTTGCTATGGTGATTGCCCGAGAAAGCAAGAAACGCAAGAAAGACGGGTACGAGAAAAGCCAATCCCTCATAGTAGGGAGAGCGTTTCGTGCTTACATTACTCCTAATGGCATAAGCATGTATCGGTGTAGCAAACTTTTTGGGTCCGGCTGACTTTCTTTTTTGGTGATCGAACAATGAACAGACACGCCCAGTTCCAAGCAAAAGTTTTTCCCAAGTACACAGGTAAAGTAATTGTTAAATGAAAGAGGAACATACAATAATGAAATATTATGATACTCTGGTTCGGGGGACGTCAAATATTTCCGTTGTTCGGATGGTTACAGAGTCGTATTATTTTCCTTATTTTTACATCTGAGCCTAGCAATACGCAGCATAACTCATACTATTTTCGCACGCTGGCTGACATTATAAATTCAAAAGAATTAAACGACCCATTAAGCACGAGAAGTTCCGTTTAGTGTCTGTAGCAGCAAAACTTATCTTTGCAACAAGACCGCAACAAGACTGAGACAATAATGTCTCAGTCTTGTTGAGGTGTCGTGGTCCCCCCGATCGTTTGAAGCGTATCCGTTCATCTGCCTTGTATTTTTGGCGCTTACTGCTACTTGGCGGTGTTGTAGAAGCAAACCCAGTACCAATGACTAAAGCACAAGAATATAAACTGGACTTTGTTTTCTGTACTGTTCTACGCCTTGCAGCCAACAACGCGAGCCTTCTAGAAGCAGTCAACAAAGAGTTGCTAATTCATATCGATGTAAAGAACGACTTAGAAGCATTGACTAAACGAGTCAAAGAACTGGAGGCCAAGTCCGTTGTGGCTGCTTCAACTGAAACCGTCGCTGGCCACGATGCAAATTTAGCCTCTGTGCAGGAAAAAATTGACAATTTCGAAAACCGTTCGCGAAGGTCCAATGTCCTGTTTTTCGGCATCGCGGACACCGACCAATCGGAATCATGGGAATCCTCGGAAACACATGTTCGTGAATTTTTCTCAAACAAGCTTGGCGTCACAGCGGCTTCAATTGTCAGGGCTCAGAGATTTGGGCGATTGTCAGCTGAAACAACGCGTCCCATTATCACTAAGTTTTACAATGAAAAAGATTTCGAAACTATTCTAAGTACAGGGGTAAAGCTTAAAAATACAACTTTCAGTATTTCAGGCGATTTTTCTGAGGCTGTGCGCGAAAAACGTTGCAAGCTACTTCAGTTTTCCAGAGCGATCAAAAAAAGAAGGAGACCGCTTGCGCCTCGTGCTCAACAAGCTGATGGGGAATGACACTGTTTATGTATGGGACGCAGCGGCAAATCGTGCAACACAAACAAGCCGTGCTTCGCAGTGGCGAAGCAGACTGCTTCAGTTAACAGTCTTTCTTTCCTCTACACTAATATCAGGAGCGTAATTTCCAAAAATGTTGCACTATCATCCCTTGCTGACTCATGTTCTTCGTCAGTAATTGTTTTAACAGATTCTTGGCTCAATGATACTGTTTCTGACGGCAATATTTTTGTCACTAGTGAAAAATTTAACATTTTTCGTTGCGACAGAACACGTCGCAAAGGTAGTGGTGTACTTATAGCAATAAAACAAGAATTCATCTGTATTTTTTTAAATACAACTTCGTTGTTGGAATGCGCGTGGGTGCTGCTAAAATGTAGAAATACTTACGTAGTAGTCGGTGCCGTTTATCGCGCGCCTGATATGGGTAGCGTTTTTTCTGCCGAGTTTAACCATGTTTTAAGTGAAGTGCATAATCTGTACCCAAAGTGCTCAATAATTATCTTTGGTGATTTCAACTTTCCTAATATCAATTGGGCATCCCTGCCAGTCACTTCCAGTTACAAGGAAGCACATTCATTCTTGCAGACATGCCTTGATTTCACGTTAGCCCAAACAGTCAGTGAACCTACACGGCGTGCTGGATCTACCTCTAACATATTAGACCTTATTCTAACAAATGATCCACACAATTGCTCAGGTATAACTCACATTGATGGACTTTCCGATCACGATATTCATACCGCTACTAAAAAAGTTGCAAGTAAGACACTAGCGTGTTACAACCGAGAAACTTTGATCCTATTAATTCCGAGATATCTATTTTCAGCGAGCGGTTTCTTGAAAATTACTTAAATTGCACTGTCAAGGAAAACTGGGTTCTTTTAAACATGCACTAACTAGTCTCATAAGCAGATTTCTACCTACCATAGGCATAAAAACAAGCAACAACACTCCTTGGTTTAACCGACAGCTTCAATGACTTAACAATAAAAAGAAAAGATTATACAGCTTAGCTGGTAAAGACCGACTTTCAACTTATCCAAGAAACAATCCTGATATCATCGTTAGTGGTTCAAATGGCGCAACAATTCCTGAATCTCAGTGTTCACAGCTCTTAAACAACGCCTTCGCCTCAGTTTTTACTCGGGAAGATGCCTCTCCTTCCCCTGCTTTAACATTAAATATATCAGCAGGTAGTCCTATGCCAGAAATAATGATTGAAGAAAGAAGAAAGGTATTTACTTACTATTAAACGAATTAAAGACTTCCTCGGCATCCGATAACTTTGGGTTCAACAACAAGCTTCTAAAAAATATATCTTGCAGCATGTCTGTGATTTTAACCGAACTTTTTTGACAGTCATTATTTCATGGTTCAATTCCTGATGACTGGCGTATTGCTAAAGCTGTTCCATTTTTTCAAATCAGGCGACCTCACATCACCGGTAAACTACCGACCCATTTCTTTAACTAATGTGATCTGTAAATGGTTCGAACACATCATGCAGTCCAAAGTCATTCCATACCTTAAAAAACACATTATTTACAAATATCAGCGTGGTTTTCGCAGGGGTTACTCATAGTGACACACTGCTCGCCGGTTTTACTCGCGACTTACACTCAACTCTTGACGTTAGTAATCAGGTCGACGCCATTTTTCAAGATTTTTCTAAAGCCTTTCGACCGTGTTCCTCACCATCGACTTTTATTCAAACTAAGACGTCTTAACATTCATACTAATGTTCTTGCATGAACAACAGACTGTCTATCCTCCCGAACTCAGTTTACATCCATTAACAGCTCAAATTCGTCTTTCGTACAGGTAACGTCTGGGGTGCCCCAGGGCAGTGTGCTTGGCCCTTTGCTCTTTCTAGTTTATATTAATGACGTACCTAACAGCCTAACATCTAGAGTAAGGTTCTTCGCCAATGACTGCGTAATATATCGTAACATTTCAAGTGACACCGACCGCCAGGCTCTTCAGGCTGATATTGACACATTAAACGCATGGTGTTCTGTTTGGCTAGTGACTCTTAACCTTTCTAAAACAAAGTGCATGTCATTTACCCGTTCCTCAACTAGAATTTCAACTACATACTTCCTGAACAACAATCCACTTAAACTGGTTTCTACTTACAAATACCTTGGGGTGAATTTTCAATCAAATGTAACATGGCATAACCATATTAATCAAATACTCACATCTGCCAATCGTACACTAGGCGTAATAAAGCACAACCTAAAGCAGGCACCATCAAACATTAAAAAACTTGCATACCTCACTCTCATTCGCCCTAAAATTGAATACGCATCTGCCATCTGCGATCCAAGTCAAGAATACATTATACGTGATATTGAATCCCTGCAATACCGTGCTGTTCGCTTTATTTTTTCTGATTATTCACCATACGCAAGCGCCACAGCGCTGAAAAATCGTGCCTAGTTGGTTTCATTATCACTTCGCCGCCGACACGCTCGCCTAACACTTTTTCATAAACTTTATCACTATGAGCGCCTTCGTGACGACTTTTTTCACTCACCCAGTGTTACACTTCCACGGCGCGACCATTCTTGTAAAGTTAAGCCATCACTTGCCATTCATTTGCATTCGCACACTCATTCATTCCACGCCCAATAATAGAATGTAAAAACCTACCACAGCACGTTGCCACAGAAACTAACCTAACAAAATTTCAAGACTTTTTTAAAAAAATGAAGTGACCTAGTTCTGTTCTTGCCTGTGTATATTGACCTTTTTATCATTATTATTTTTTAAATTTTTTGTTGTGATGTGCTTGCCTTGTAGTTGTATGTTTTTGCAGTTATGTGTTTAAAAAGTTCTTAATGCTTGTATTTTTGTGCTACGTTTGTAATTTGTCATTCTGTTAACACTCATTTATGTTATGTTCGATGTATGCGCATGCTCCCCCTATGTAATACCCTCCTAAGGAGCGCCTTTAGGGGTGCCTGAATAAATAAAAAATATAAATAAAATGGCCGATGTCTCGAAGATAATAAAAGTGAAGTGAATGAGTTAAAAAGAAACATTTGCAAAGTTTGGGACTGAATGAGAACCGGACTGAGTGGCCCGGGAATGCTAGGCCAGGACATATTCAATACGCACCTACGGCTCCTAACTAGTATGGCGAGTAATTGGAACTAGGCGTAGTAATCGAATCGTCATAGCGGCCAATTTATGTGTTTTTGTTTCTTCAAGACACCCGTATTAGACTGAGAGGTACAAAGCATTCCCCAGAAGGTTACCCTTGCTGCAAGACAGATAATTCTTTGTAGACGCGAATCTATCCGCAGACGCAAAAGTTTTCAGATACAAGCCACAGACCGATTCACTGTAAAAAAATGACACCGTAAAAATGAAAGAACGGAAATAATTGCGGTTCGCACTTCAACTCAATGCAATTCTTTTCATAGAACTTCCAGAGTCATTGTGACGATTTGCTTCATTTTTCGTTTCGTTTCTACGGGCCCTGCAGTCTTCCGGACAGGCTGATTTGTTTCTTCGAGAGCAGGTGGTACTTATAAGGGCATGCTGCAAAGGAGTGCGGATAATTTCAGGTGCGCTGACTGGTCGTAAGCAACGGTTCTGCCTCCATCGTAACCGGAATAGCCGCTACCGCAACTCTGGTTAAGGAGCCCGCGGATCTCTCTTTTCCTTTCATTCTCGAGAACGAAAGTGCTTCGCAATCTAGCGGGTGCCAGATTTGGCACAATCAATGGCAGCCGCCACACCCACATAGCCCCCAGTAAGCGTACGCCCAGCACGAGCGCCGCCATCTTTTTGTGGAACTTCTTGTCTTCCCATTTCTTGCCTCTCCTGGTTCCTCGTTAGCGAATGTTTCCGGCAGTGCCAAAAACTCGGTTTTTCAAAGCAATCACAGCGGCGGCTAATCGAATGCCCTAGCGACCAACTATTTCGAGACACGCTCCTTCCGCGGAATGCACCAGGCTGGGGGCTTCACCACAACGTCAAGCGCTAATTAATTCGTCAGAATAAAAACTTAAACGAGCACGCGAGAAGGTTCAAGCACGCTCCCGAAAGAGAAGGACAATTTCTCAAGTTTTATGCCTAAATCCCACTGAAAGAATTCCTCACAGACGGGCTTCTCCACCACGCTCCACACGACCAATCAGACCGACCAAATGTGCGAATGTCGCGAATGACGACGCAAAGCATGTGGGTGTAGTAAAAAAGGAAACAAAATATACGAAGCGGCAACACCGCAAATGCACGCCTTGGGATTTGGTTCTACTGCAGATTCTTTTTTTTTTTTTGCTCTAATCGCATGCTGGCCGCCACGTTCGCCAACTCACACATTTGATCGTTCTGTGGTGCGGTGCTTAAGCCCACGCGCTCCAATTTATACCGGAGCACGCGAATATAACGGCATTCCTGCCTCCAGAATTTACTACATTTGGTTTGTAAGACAAGACGTCTAATTACTTTCGAGAGAAGCACACCAGCCTTGCGGATACAACGTAATGCTTAAACTGTCTCTTTCCGGCACGTGACCGATCGTGTGGGTCTTGGGCGGCGCTCCAAGGAGTACAGTAGTCACTTGTATAGCTCGCCCATGAGTGGCTCCGGCTGGAGGCAGAATGTTTCGGCTAACAACGATTTTTTCCCTCTGGTGGGGAGGGCCATCATGCCTTGGTTTTGGGCACAGCTGCTTCTGAATACTTCTTTTTTTTCTGGGAGTGGCCGTTTACACTGATACCACTCGGGACTCACCGTCATATACCGCAGACCTGGCGGCCCTAGTCCCCTCGTTCCATACCGCCTACAACAGGAGTATGCAACGGACCCTTCATGCACCCATACAACCATTCTCACAGATAACCAAGAGGTACGCCCTATGAAAACTCCATTTCCGCCTGCATCAAGATGCCTACAAGGGAATATGAATGAGGTAGGTCGGGTAACAGGACCCCGCGTTAACTCCCGCAACTACATGACACGCACATTTGCGAGCGAAGTTATTCCTGCCCGCTCCCGTCCAGTTTCACCACTGCTAACTTTGACTCGCTCGTTTTAGACATCCTTCACATCTTCACATTCGGCAAACATACAGTCCAAAGAAGTAGCTACGGGCCACCTGCACCACCCGAAAGCTCAAACCACTCCAGACCGTACTCGACTACACCACAGAAACCACATCAACCATCGGGTTCCTTCTCTGGACATGTCCACTGTACTACAAGGCGAACTTAACTGTCGTAATACCAACAACATCATGTGACCGCAACACTGGCTCCAGCAGCCTCGCCCCCCACCGCAACTGCGGTCAAGCTAGTCTTCGCCTGAATATTGTGATATTTCGTCCTCATCAGCGGGGTCCATTTGCATATGTGAAGATAGAACCCTTCCGACCTGCCCGACATAAAGTCCCAGTCGCCGTACTTGTGTCAATAAAGTTTTTTTTATCCTTCCTTCACTTTTTGTGTAGCAGCGATTTAGCAGTCTGACGGCAGCATCGTCAGCATTTGCGTTTTTTAACCAGCCAGGACCTTAACCTTCGCCTCAACCATCACCAGGACCATTTGGCGACTTTTCATGACTACAAATATATAACCGGCTTTCACCATTTCCACGATACCGTCTCTTAAACATTCTACAATCAACCAACTAATGCGTTTAATCCCATCTTCACAAAAATGGATTTAAATGAGTCTATGCAAAGCTGCTAGGAGCTAGCAGCGCACGAAAACGCCAAAACCAAGTCATCAAATTTCCCCTTAGGTACACGCTATTCTGTTTGCAAGCCGCTTAGCCCTAGAACTCTAAAGACATGGTGGTGAAGGCCCGTTCCACGTGTTCCTTTTAATGTGTTAACTAAATAGAGAATTTCACGTGTATACCCGCCGCGGTGGCTCAGCGGCTAAGGCGTTGTGCTGGTGGGCACCAGGACGTGAGATCGATTTCCGGCCGTGGCGGCCGCTTTTCTGATGGAGGCGAAAAACAAAAACGCCCGTGTTTACGAGATTTCGGCGAACGTTAAAGATCCCCAGGTGTTCAAAATTAATCAGGAGCCCTCCACTACGGCGTGCCTCGGCGCCTGCGTTGCGTCGGCGCGTTAAGCCCTACAGTCACCAATTTCACGTGTGTGAGCATACAATGCACTGTGGCGGGAATAAATATTCGAATAAGAGGAGTCAACACAGTTAACTTCTTGTTGGCCAGTCATTCCACTGTTCCACTTACCAAGACAAGAGGTCAAAGCATCATGGTGCTGTCTAATGTGTTTCCACATGTTTCGTGACAATCCGCCGGCTGAAGTAACTTGATCCATTGCCTGTCGCCATTGTTTGAATTCAAACAAGAATGATTGCTGCCGCTTCGGTCAAATTCTCCCAGAAGTGCGAATGAAAGAAGGAAGAGCTATATCAGGCGAGCTTGAAAGCAAACAACAGACCGCACGTATCCTTCAGTCGGGTCAATGCCACGGAGCACATAAAAGCACATTTGCGCGAGGATCGATGGACGAGCACTTGACATCAAATAGGACCAGTGAGTAAGTGAAGTCATATGTTTAGCAGAAATGAAGACGGTTCTTTTTTACACCATAAGAGCGGGACGAGAACAGTACGAAAATAAACATCGATAACACTAGTATGCAATAAACGTCCCATGTCCAGCTCAATCCTTACCGTTGGTCCAGAGCCCCCTTTTCTGGAAGGATGCATAATGTTTTGAGTAAAATGTTTGCTCCATTTATCTTGTCTTGCTCTTTCCACGTCGGAGTGCTATAAAAGGAAGTTATTATATCTAGATATTGCTTTCTTTTCCCCCTCAAACCCTCCTTTACTTTTACTAAGCTCAAAGACGAGCTTACAGAAATGGTTTCATACAGAAAATACGTCTACCGATTATCACCGATTACCACCATATATCGAGCCTCTTCTGTACAAGGTCGTAAGCTTTAACGGTAAAATGAAAACAAAATTTTACTCTGCTCAGCAAGAATTTCAGTTCATCATTCATCTAAGTCTGGTTATTTGCAAGCTGCTAGACTACTTTTGCTCCATCGAATGTTTTACTACTTTCTTTTGGATTTCCACTGTCCGTTTCTAGCTGTAAAATAAGTGAAAAATGCACCCAAGCGATAGAACCTGTTGTAACCAATAGATCCGAGTCTAGACATTCGGGGTGGCTACACGCAACAAGCTCAATTCCGTGGTAAAGAGAAGTGGCGGCATAGTAAGTATGTTGAATGTCTTGCATCGTTCGCTTTTTCCGAGAAGACGTTGACCCCCTGCTATCATCGGCGCTAGGGCATTGCTCAATATCAAACACCCTAAGTTAGCCTCACATTTCATAGAAAAAGTGGAATATGGTTTCCAGCAAGCAGTTTTGAACGCAATGGCTGTACAAGCTGCCCGAAAGGGGTATGGATTCTGTATGAACGGTATGATATTTTTGAGGGCCGTATTCTGAGTCCCTCCTCCACTCCATTTGCTCCTTCCACTCGGCTGAGGGGAGGATTCTGCACTGCTTATGCACGGGGAAACTGATTGGAAAGATCTCCTCCTCTAGAGGCCCGAGTGGAGGAAGGACCGAGAATACCAGGGTAATAATATGAACTCAAACGCCTACTTGCACCTACTGGTATTCTTCTCTTAAACTTTCTATTGAGCTTTCAGGCCGTGCCCTTCACTTCTTGACCAAGCCCCTCAACGTTCGCCAGCCGCCTCCTGTTCACCCTATTGCTACTTGCACCTCTCAGAGCTGCTCGTCCTGCACGTGCGGCAGCGGCCCGTCCCTCCACGCGCATTCAGCAGCCTCTTCTCAGAACCCTCCCGTGGAACTGCCGTTTCTCTTTCTCGCTACGCACTCTGATTTTCTGTGCAATTCTGTGTACGTTACGACACCTCAAAAATGGCGTGGCTTTCGCGACCCCGAACTACACCGAAGCATAGGCACGAAGGACACACGTCCATCGCATGGCGATGTCTCATAGTGTAGAAGAAACGTCTACAATCAAAAACAACATGTAGAAGCCGTTACAGCTATGAAACTGAAACCCGTTCCAACCAAGTCTGCGCCCAAAAAAAGTGAGTCTGCGACCACACACACACACCATACACACACACACAAAACTGTGGTTGATTCCCCGGTAATAGGAATCGGTAAATCACCACAGTGAAATATGCAGCGAAATCTGCAGCTGAGCATGATTTTCGGGTCGGCGGCTGTCTTGTGGGTGCGCTTAGCGAGCGACGTCCTGCTGGCGGGTCGCTTCGGCAAAGGTGTACTGTCGTCATTTCTGTGACGCATATGACGTCAGTGAATGTTGGTGTATCCAGACATAAAATACTAATGCGTTAAAATATAAAACCCGAAAACGAACAACCCCAAGTATAAGGTACTCTTTAGTACTAAAGGTTGCTTCCCCGCAAGAAGACCCTGTGTGCAGGGGTGCACCCTTTACAGGCCGCTTGCTTCGTGAAGGATGTGACATCAGTCACTGAATCTTCGTGTATCCCGGAGTAGAACACTTTCGTGTTAAAATGATAATGAAAGCTATCAAGTAGTGTAAGCAATGACAGGACGTCGAAAGTTATCTCCAGAGTGTGCACGTAGATACATACGAAGGCTAACGCCACAGATTCCCACGACGCGGCATCATCGGCAGAAAGAAGAAATCAACAAAAAAGCACTCAAAGGCGCGCGATTCTCCAGGTCATTCCTGTTATTGACGCCGCTGGGAATGTCACGTGCAGTAATATCACAGTGAGCGGCAGCCACGCGAACAGACGATTAGAACCTCGGAGAGGAGCTTGTCTTTCGGGTCAGTAGCGCGTGCCTTTCTGACGTGGTTCCTGTAATTCTACCCCTATGTACTGAGTACACACACATACTTACGTATGGAAATTCCTGCTCTCGTATCCGAAAGAAAACCAAGCAACGCGCTCAAATCGCGAAGCTGGAGAGATTCCGGGCGATCTCGCCGATAAGATACTGGGTATGAGAGGAGAGGGTAGAACCAACATAAAAGAGGCCGCATCAAAAGAAAGAAAGGAAACCTGGTAAGAAGCGGAAGATAGAGACATAAACAAAAGACAGCTTGCGGACACAAATAATGAAGAAACCGGGGGTAAAAGCGCGGGGTGAGATAGTGGGGCCCGAAGTCCGGCCACTACATCCAAACCTCGTTTGAATTGCCAACAGGCGAATCTGCGCCGATGAGGATCGTCCTTGTCACGCCGACAAGCGAGAGGCTAGCACCTACAGGATGTGGAGTAGAGACGACGACGAGAGCGATAACATTCCGTACATTCCAAAGCCGTTACCCCGAAACGTGCTTCGACTTTCGAGTGCAGCGGCTGGCCCCTCCTTCGTGTAGGCACAAACGTGTACAATTGTCCCGACTAAGGGAAACATGGATCCCAAAAGAACTGCGCAATAAGAAGACAAAAGGCAGATAAATAAGACAAAGCTGCACGGAAGGCCTAAAGGAAAGGTGAAGGTGGTTGGACGGCTCAGTTCTAGAGGACTGCCGTTTACTGCCAGCAATTAAGATATCTTGAAGAGCAGTTCTTTTTCTCGGTCCTGCCTGCCCCTTTTATTGCTGGCACAATCTTCTCTTTCTTGTGTTCAACAAGCTCACAGTCGCACAAGAAAACGTAGTGAGGAACGATTGCTGACGATATTTAACGTCCGAAAAGCATAAGTACAAAGACAGCGTTGAGATATGCAGCTCAATTAAAAATGCGGAGAACTCCGACCATAAGGGCAAAATGGTAAGAGGGGGTCGATGAGCTATGCTTACGAAACGATATAAATGGGTTTTTCCTTTAAAAAAACTTCAACGAACAATATCTACACTGATGGACTTTCGACTAACGCTTTGAGGGCGCCGGCGGTATACTGTTACAAGCTAATTTATTTTCAAATTCACTCCCCGTCGCAATAAGCAGTGATAAAACGGAGATCTGCATTCGCGTTTTGGTTAATTTTGGAACTACTACAACTTGCGGACATAAAAAGAGGGGCAACTAGTCAACCTACGTACCCACTTCGATAAATAAATGTGCGGCTTGTGCTAGCACCACTAGCAAGTTTCTTGGCCTAAAACTCGTCTCGTTCCTTACGCCACAGACAGGTATTATTTGCTCGGGAAAAATAATTAAAATTATACAATATAAAATTATTTATTAGAGCACTCGATTTAACTTAACAATGACTCTTACTTGTAAAGGTCTCCATGTTTTATGCAAAATTTACCTTCTCACAACGCTACGCCGGCTTCCGTCATGTATGCGGGGTAAAGCTGGCCGATGAGATTTCAAGGGTTCATCAGGAGCGGTGATGATAAGGGTTTTCACTTTTTTTCTCGGGGCCATAAGGCACTGTGAGATATTGAGCTAGCGCCAGCGGAAGGCTATGTGCTCGTTTGGTTGATTTTTTTTAACTTTGCTATGGAGTTGTTTTATCGCCGAAAATGAAAAGGCCTAGAAACGGGCACGTAGCGGCGATATTGCTTGTGTGACGTCAAGCAGGCCCTTTAATTGATTGATTGATTGTAAGGTTTAACGCGCCGATGCAACGCAGGCGATGAGGCGTGCCGTAGTGGAGGGCTCCGGATTAATTTTGACCACCTGGGGATCTTTAACGTGCGCCGAAATCTCGTACACACGGGTGTTTTTGCTTTTCGCCTCCATCAGAAAACCAGCCGCCGCGGCCGGGAATCGAACCGGCGACCTCGTGCTCAGCAGCGCAACGCCTTAGCCACTGAGCTACCGCGGCGGGTCAAGCAGGCCCATTAAGAATGCCCGGAATTCACCACAACGCAGGAAAGGAAAATTAAGTCTTTTGAGCGAGTTTTTGGAAGTTATTTTATGTGTGTGGAGCAGTAATATTGCGCTTCAATACATTTTGGCCGTCTTAACTGAGGAGCTGGAGCTCTTATTGGACACATTTTAGAACTGTGTGAGATGTTGAGAAGAAACTTAAAAAAAATAAAAACTGTTTCAGGGGTTGCTTGAAAACCCCAGCTACAAGCAGAGTGCCACATCGTTCGCTAGAAGGGAAAGAGAGATTCGAGGAAGAATTTTCGGAAATTACCCATTTTTCTCACATTTGGTTCCGTTCACTATACCTCATTTCTTGCTGCTTTCTTTGCATCTCCTTTTTATTACCCGCGCGGCCATCATCGCGAACAAAAAAAAATAAGGAAAAATGACAATGTAGAAAACTGAGTTAAAGTTATATTCTAAAACGCGGAATCCAAACGTACCTGCTTTACAGTTCGTGAAGCAGGCTCGTTGCTCAAACAAAAAATTTAAAACACAGAAGAGCAAAAAACATTCGTAGTCAGCCTAATCAGCCAAGCTCTTAAACCCTTAAAAGATTCGGCGTTAGAATAAAGCCTGGTTATTCTGCGTTTTTAACGCGGCGGTGAGTGGAGGAGGGAGCAATGGCTAACATGTATGTATCCCCGGTTTTCGTTTCAGGGCGAAGCCCCTACATCTTTACGATTTATGGGATGCAAAGGGTACAGCAGATCTTGGTGAGGTGCACATAATCGCACCGAAAATTAGGACACGCTCCTGGAAAGGGAAACGCTAGAGCAGAAGGAGGGTATGCCGATGTAGCACGTACAATGAAAGTCGCCGTGGAATAAGGCTACCCCGTCGCGGTAGCTCAGTGGCTACGGCGTTGTGCTGCTGATCCTAAGCACTCGGGTTTGATTCCCGGCCGCGGCGGCCGCTTTTCTGATGCAGGCGAAAAGAGAAAACTCCCGTCTGTTCGAGATTTCGGCGCACGGTAAAAATACCCAGGTGATCAAAGTTCATCCGGAGCTCTCCACTACGCCGTGCCTCATCGAATGTGTAGCGTCGGCGCGTTAAACCTTACAATCGATCAAATCGACGAAGACAAATTTTTGTTAGCTTTCGTCTCTCTTCGCGGTGATATGTGTTCCAGGGCTGACTGCCAACTTACCCAACAGCATATTCTTCTGCAGCAAAATACGGGCTACCTTGTAAGGTGAAGGTGCGGACAGGGGCGAACAACAGGCTTCTGGAGATGGCGAGCGAAAGGATCGAGCTTCGGGAGGTGATGTCCAGAGGTCTGGCAGGTCATGCCGTGACGGGCTCGGCCGCGAACTTCAACAGCAGATCAACATCACATCGACAGAAGCTCCAACTAGGCTTCCACATTGACCTTCCCAGAAAGTTCTGAGCGCTGCCCCATACTTTTTCAGTTTTTTTTGTCGATTTCGTAGGCAAGCGATGTGCGTTGCACATACTGACCACACGTCACTTTGTGACACACTCTGCGTGTCTCTGAACGAAATTTGTGGGCCATTTCAATGCTGTCCTCGTTTTTCCCCGTGCCTGCAGCTTCGTTCGCGTTCGCGCCTCTCTCAGAATATAAATCTGGTAAGTGTAGCTTCTACTTCGGAGGCACCACAGACACAACATTTTCCTTCGCGAATGATTCCCCAGCACGTACGCTACGAAGAGCACGGCTACATTGTTATCGGGGCCCGGGTAGGAAACCTGCAAACGAGAAAGTTGAATCTATTGGAGTGCGGATTTTTGAGTTTCTAAGCAACTCAGCCGCCCCTACATAAAGAGTGGTTTGAGTAGTGTCAGACCAAAACAAAGGACCTTTAAGTGTTTCCTTCGGCACATTTCTTTCCTAATACGTCTCCTTTTATGCGCTTCAACATTAGATGGAAGTTCCCTTCGGGGGTTAAGTAGGAGAACTGGTAGAACTTGTTTTTTTATTTTGTGTGTGTAACAATGGTTTTTTTCCGCAAAACCTCAGTTGCCAGTCACGTGGTGGCATTGCGACGCCACTGTGAGCATGCTGCAGCGATACTTTTCTGCGCAAATAACACTTCTGTTTATTTCTGACGAAATTTTTTTATGGACATTTAGGTCGCATCATTTCATTCCGCGATTTCCGCACTCATTTGTACTGCAAATAATTGGCTAATTCGCAATAACAGTAACGGACGTAAGCGAGCTCTTCATGCGAAAAAAACAACAATTGACGATAGTTTTATTTATTTATTTATTTATTTATTTATTTATTTATTTATTTATTTATTTATTTATTTATTTATTTATTTATTTATTTTTAATTTATTTATTTACATTTGTTTGGCTGGTTCTTTGATCATTTTTTTGTTTTGTTTTTTAAACGTGCTACTTGGCACTCTTACAACGCTAAAAATGCGGCACTCTTTCAGCGAATATTCTTCCACTATAATCTTGCGTTCTATCTCCGGAGTTAAAATTGGCCAACTGAAAACTCTATTGGGAATAAAAAACATTAAAGCGCCCCTTATGAGACTTCAAATTTCAATTGAAGGAGCCCCCCTGCGTTCTTATAATGTGTGTATTATTTGCCTGACGCTTTTACTTTAAAATGAGAATAACCCCTGCGAAGCAAGTTCAAGGTTGATGCGATCTCGAGTAAGTAACATATCGTGCTTCTACCCCGAGCTCGTCGAAACGAAGAAATGCGCCCAAATTGTCGGCAATGGGTTGTAGTTTCAGTTACGATGGCTTTCTCTGTTATGCAAAACGTGAACGAAAGAACCAATCAGTGACACCTTTTTAGCCTACGCCTGGAAGACGCTGACAACTCAGAGGACAGTAAAAAGAGAAAGTTGAAGCTATGAAAGGTCACTGCCGCAAGCGTTGGCACCAGGATGAGCTGCGACATCCTTTGGTGTAATCTCCTGTCGCAGAGACGACGCTGCGCTATCGTTCCTTCGTAAGCGATGCTTCTGTGTCTGACGTTATCTCTGCTGCCATTTTAGATTTCATGGTTGGGTTGCCGCCCGCCCTCTTTAGTGTTCGAGTGAAGTGAACTGTAAACAGCGCAAGAACGGTCAATGCTTTATGGGAGAAGGACGAGGACACTCTCCTAATTTTTTTTATATTCAAATCTTGTTCAACGCTTGCCGGGTAAGTTAAAGGCGCTCAGCCAGTGTAAATCTGTTCTCTCGTGGCTTCGAGAGCCGGCGAATGATTTAGAGAACTAGCTAGGTGTAGGGAGCATCGTTGAAACGGGCGTAGCAAAAAATAAGAACGGTTGCGGGGATTTCGATTAAGAGGCTGTACGAAGCAAGCTTGCAACCTATATGTAGCCGGTTAGTTGCATCTTGTTCTATGACCAGCCTCACCATTCGCTAAACGTTGGTACGCAGCTTAATTAATAGCGGGCGACGGAGGAGTCGGAGGGCAAGTTTTGTGGGCCGCGGCCTTTCACCCCTCACTTGATGTAGACCGGAATAGAACAGTGTTGAAAAGCAGGGGACTATGACGCGGGCAGTGTTATTAGCCCAGAAACTAAATTCCTTCAAAAAGCAATATAAGGAACTCCGTATTGACCTCACAAAAATTGCAGTGCTTCTAATCTAATGACGCAACAAGTTGGCTTATTTCATCTTTTTACTCAGTTGTGTGCCAATTGGTAGAAAAAATACACCAGTGATGTTACGCGTGTCGTAGGTTCTCAAAAAGATCTACACAGCGCTATTCAGACACGCATTACTGTCTAAAAGCTAGTGTTATTCGGACGAGGGTGTCATTAGCACCTGACATTGCTTCATCATTCGACCAGGACGTACAATTAGACGCTGTATTTTTGGATTTCAAAAACCTTTGATGTCGTTCCTTACAGTCTTTTGCTGCGTAAGTTGTCATTTCTTGGAATTCCTACACCACTCATAAATTCCATCAAGGATTATCTAAGCGACCCTAAACAGTGTGCTGTAATAAATGGAGCGTCTTCATCACTAGCTGATGTACTGTCCGTGGTGCCTCGGAAGTCTGTTTTGGGGCCTCTTCTTTATCTGATTTTTATCAATGATTTTCCTCTGGGTCTGAAATGTACAGTGAGACTCTATGCAGATGCTTGTATTTTGTATTGCCCCGTCAACTGTGCTGACACCACGCTATTGCAGTCTGACCTCGATAAGATTTGTCTTGGTGTGCTCAGTGGCTGACGAGTTTAAACCTAACGAAATGTTTTCATGTACAATTTACTAACAAAAAGAAGGTTGTATCCAGGCATTATTACTTACATTCTCGAGCAGTAGAAAAGGTAAACCAAGTTAGGCATCGTGGGGCAACACTCGCAGCAAAATTAGATTGGACCAGTCAAGTAAATATAATTACAGCCAAGGCTTCGAAGCCTAATTCATTTTTTTTAAATAAATTTCAGAGACAGGCCTCAGACACTCAAATAAGCCTTGTATATTACAAATGTGCGACCAATGCGAGAGTGTGGTTGGGTTGCTTGGAACACTATCACTAATATCCTGTGCGAGAAGTTGGACACGGTGCAAAAAAAATGGTTGCGAGGTTTGTTACAAGCAAATATGATTTTGGAATAAAGAGGTTTGGAAATTACACGGGCCTTGGGATGGGAAACACTCGGTGCGCGCCGGAAAGTTGAACAACTGAAATTTCTTCATAATATATACGACGTTAAGACTCAACGTTAAAGACGCCTAATTGTAGGTTCCAACGACAAGATCATATATATAAAATTAGGGAATATAAATGCTGATTGTAAGTACCTAAATACTCTTTTTTTTTTCAAACACTTAACAACGGGAACGCCCTGAGCATTCCAGTATTCTCAAATTCAATTTCCTAATTATCCATTGAAAAAGAATTTTGAGTTGATAAAATAACCCCCAAAGTTATCATGTTATATTCAACGTGTTTTTACTTTCTTTGGTTGCTGGTGTTATTTATGCTATGTATTACTGTTTTTGTTGTAATTCTGTGTTCTCTGTGTCCCTAACAATGCTGTGCTGTAAGTGTTTAGATTTATGTTGTAGGCTGCTTTGTGTAATTGTTGTTTGGTTATAATTTGCCTTTTTTAATCTTCTGCAACACCACACAACAATGCTCAATGGGCGATGTGGGTACTTACAATAAATAAATAAAAATTCTAGAAACAGAATAGCTCTCGGCCAATATCTTGATAGCGGATCGTGTGGCCCTGGCATAGGTGTTTGTCGTGAGCTTGCTGTGCAAGTGTCTTCCTGCTCTGAGCATTTACAGATTCCAGGAGCACTTCCGGTTCGGGCTCTGTAATAGCACCCGTAGTTTATCCTCCCTCCAAGCACACGGACGAGTTACGTCGCGTGAAAGTACCTCTGTTTTCTTCCCTTTGGTGAAAGAAAGAAGTAAAAGAATTACGGAGGAGCAAAGCTGGGCACACACACAAGAAGACAAAACTTGAATACATTGCTCTCCTGTATAAGAACCCAAGCATTAAAAAGAAATTATATAGTTTTCATACTTCGGTGGACCTAATTTGATTTCTTGCTTCTCGCTTGCAATGCAAGGGCGCAGCCCAGGCCACGCGGGATGCTTGTTTCCTTAATTCCGGCTTCGTTCACCAGAGCATCAACACACTTCCCCTCCTTTCCCCTTCGCTCTCTTCCTCTCGTCGGGGTGGTCAGCAGGGGGCAATGAGAAAGGACCCCGGTCAGGCGTCGCGGTATTGCTCGCTGGATTATGTATGCGCAGCCACCTCCGGTGCTTTGGTTCGCGCGAGGAAAACGTCGAGGCTCTAATTAGAGCGCCGTGGAAAGCAGAACACGAGACCAGCATTTGGCCCTCTCTCTCTCCCCATTCCTTCCGCAACCTTTCGGCTACTCTCCTGCCCTCACGCTCGTGGCTGAGGCTCGCCGTTTCGTGCAGCACCCTCGGCACCATGAGTACTCTTACTCAGAGCCGTACTTGGAGGAGTAAAAGTGACCGTACTAGGCACAGAATACTGGTACCTTTCCTCAAGTACGTGCTTTTTACAGGAAAAACGTAGAGCACTTCCAGTGCCCAGTGCTGTAAGCATGAAAGGCCAGCGAAGCTGTATTGGTGAAGAGGGGAATCCTACAAAATATCTCACTGTCAGGAAAGTAATTTGGAAGCAGATGAAACTTGTCGTAATGCTAAAGCCGTCCTAGCGGCCGATTTTCATTTAAACGTTTTCCTTGTAGTTTTGATAAAACAATAGTTGGAGCCGTTTGTTTGTAACCATAGTTTCTTGTGTGTGTGGTAACGTATTGACAACAGACGGTAATTCTGTAACATTTGAAACATTATTTTGAGCTAACTATTCAAGACAAGTATACGAAATTCGGTGAAATATTAGATCATAACAAAAGTTTTAAAGGAGCGCAAATGCGCGGACACTAGAAAAGGAATGAACAAGACAAACGAAGTGCCACTTCCAAATAAAATTTAATAAATAGAACAACAGCTCTTATATGCTATTGTAACATGACGTCACCCATTAGACGTCACCCATATTAGAGTAATCCTGTGGCTAATTTGTTGTAATTTTTTTAAGATGCCTACACCAGATTCAGAGCTACCGAGAATTTTACATCAGCTTTGGAGACGAAAATTGTAATTCTACGTCGTCCTATGGACAGACGCAGGTTTGGTTGTAATATTTCCATTGACAGATTATAGACCGAAAGACTCCTGTGACAATCACTGAACTTAGACGTTTAGTTCTTCATTGCTGGGCATACCAGTCTGCTCCAACTTTTCTTATTCTTTGCTTTCTCTCTTTTTCTGGCCATTTTCACTTTCCCACGTGCAGGATAGCAAACTCGGCTCTCGCCAGGTTAAAATTTCTGCATTTCTTCTACATCCTTTTTTTTCTTCTTTCGCTGTAGAAATCAGAGGAAAAGCGCTGTCCAGACAAGTACTTTACGCCATATCGATGAAACAGCATTTTAAATTGCTTTAGGTCGGACGTTTACAAGCACCTATAAACGACACAAGTGTTGACGCCTCGGCCGCTAGCAGTGCATCTGTACGTATCAGGAACTGACAGCGCAGTTACGAAACATCTCTTTCTCCGAGAAAGCTACACTTCTGCCAAACCGTTTGGCGTCATAAGATAAATTCTGTAAGCTCCCGTTTTCTTGCACAGCAATGTTGCTACAGTTATTGTATAGGTCTTTGTAAACAAACCGCTGTAACTGGCTAATGAAGCATGCTGTAAGGCAGTGCTGTGAATTGTTTTGGAGCGCCTGAATTTCTCTAGCGTGGGCTGGAAAGGCGCCACAGATGAGTATTTTCGTTCACCTTTTACATTTACATCAGAGAAGCAGCCAGCATGACTGAAACTGCGAACCATCGCAGTGTCCTCAGCATCAGATAATTTGGGGACCCGGTCTAGAGAGGCTAGTGTGGTATTATTCCTTCCTATAACTGCATGGCACGGACTGAGAGCTATCATGCCATTCAGTAAAATTTCAACACGAACAAGCATAAACTCCGCACTGAGCTTCGTTCAAGGTTTACGTTTCATACAGTAATAACTCTGCTCATTCCCGTAGGCATGGTGAAAGACGTATCACCGTAAACTGAATACAGACACCGCGTTCGCCGCTATCCACTTGCATGAGGTCGCTTGCATGGGGTTTGGGCTGACTCAAAATGACATTCGGGATTAAGTCTTGCCGTCTTGTTAAGAGTTGCATCCGACAACCTCCGAGTTCTTCTACAGTGTTATCTCCTCTCTTGCATGTTGAAAGCCAATTTATTGCACCAAGCGTGCTATTGGCCGCTAGAAAACGGGTGCAGCACCATGACCACCGCTACTAGCGACATGAAATATAAATTCGTCCACCAGCTGCATGGGATGAATGCAGATATCCGTAGAAGAAGACACCTTTGTCACAGCTAATGAATGTATGGCTTCACAGAGTTTTAATTAGGGCGGTCTGAACTGCATCATCCACAAAGAATAGATTCCTGTGAACGCCCTAAATTAAATCTCTTTTATTCATAAAGGATTGAAATATGCCAGTGGCGAGATATTGGATCCAGAGTTTCGTGCAAACATCCCCTAAGCTGTACTTACGATTTCAAGCGAAGCAGGATGACATCGTCGTCAATAACATACAGTGTTAGCAGAACAAAATACCAAAAAATGCAGAGTGCACATGAGGAGTGCCTCACGAGGAGCACCCGGCGTCGGCCCAGCTTGCGCGTGGGTGTGTGCCACGTCAGCAGCTAGCAAAACAAAATATCAAATAATACAGAGAGCACGTGAGCGTGCGCCTCGTGAGGAGCGCTGCGGCGTCGGTCAGTTCAACCTTCAAGAACACTCTGCCCAGCGTTTCACGGGTGTGATCTCTCAAGTGTCCTTACTCGCCAGTTCACTTGCGCTCGCGTCTGAAGTGGGGAGCACAGACGCCGAGTTCGCGAAGCCGGTTGCCGCCGCTTCTAGAGAGATGTGAAAGGCTGCGGACAGAACGATACCGGCTTGCGGGTAATGAAGAACCTTCAGCTGTAAGTTAGTAGATCCATTTAAGGTGCAAAAGCTTGGTCTCCGACGAAGGGAGAGGCTCCGCTAGCTCCGCTGTTTCTACAGTCTTGCATTACACGTGGAAGCTACAGCAGTTTTTTTAAGCTCCAATTTTATTTTGGGAAAAAGGCCTGGCTTCAGAGAGAAATGCACCAGGTGTGAGTTCACCATGATACAAAAAACCAGTTGTACTAATGCAACAGACTTCCACGACAGAACGCAGACTGCGTGCTAAAGTACTTGCCAGCGCACGCCGCCCTTTCCAAAGCTTTACCGAATGTATCGTAATTACACGTAGCTCTAAAAGGTTAACCCACATAATTTTTAGATTTAAAGAAATTATTGCAAGAATTTCAGTTTCTAGGTACCGAATAAAACGGCCAAGCTTCCAAACACAGCAAAAGTGCAACAATTCTGTTAAGTTTGACGTTTTATACCGTCGGCCTACTCACACCCTGTTTCGTGCGCTTCAAGGCGCTGCATGAAACAAAGGCACGGAGGTCAAACAGTGTCCCTCAGCTATCCCCTGCTCTGGGCCAACACTCCCTGACCACGCCAGCCTTTAAGCCTGGCGAATATTCCTTGGTTCTTTCCCAAATCTAGTGTTTCCACTGCTTGGTGGTCTGCGTACATTATTTTGTCGCGGCCGCGTAACGCCAACAAAAGGATGGAGTCACTTGTGTCCCTCGGTTGACGGAATGAGCAGGCATTCTACCTGGGTGGCGACCGGGGGGACCCATTGTTATGCTCTCCCAGGCCGGGCCTTCCATTAGGTGCGCGCACGAAGAATGGACGCTATCACGCCGAGGATTCCTCCTCTCTGGCTCCATACCCATCGCCCTCTCCCTCGCACTCCATTGTGTCCGATGCCCGAGGGGCGAAGAAAAGCAATCAGGGAGCCATTCTCGGGACGAGCCTGCGCATTCGGCACGCCAAAACAACGACGGAAGGTAGGAAAAACGTGGCACATCGACAAAGAACGCTGTGGGCCGAGTCAGAAACGTGAAACAACAGCCGGATGATAGTCCACAGCATGACCGACAGACAGACAGACAAAGAACTTTTATTTTTGGTCCTGAGGAACTACGTTGGGGTTGTAGTTGCGGGCCACTCCCCCGTAGGGACAGGAAGGCCGTGGCCCTTCGACCTTTTGCAGGCCCTCTGGAGGGCCAGGACTTGGACAGAGGGTCGCCGCTTTTGAGGGCTTTCTTCCAATCCTCTTTGTACTTAAACACAGCGTCGCGTATGGCAGAGCATTGCCAGAGCGTGTGATCTAATGAGCAATACGCCTCTCCGCAGTCCGGACAGTGGCGCAAAATGACTAAACCTGCCCCGCGAAGGGAAGGACCCCGTCTGGAGCATTCACAAGGCCGACGACTCATTAGACCGAGTAAGCGTTGGATGCGGGGGTGGGTAGATCCTCCGAGAGAAACGATAGTGAGTTACGACCTCGTGAAATGTTAGAAGGGGATCTCTGAAGCTCTCGGCTCCCCCCCCCCCCCCCCCCCTCGAAACCGCCTGGACCGCCTCGCGCACGGTCATGAGCCAACTCGTTGGCGTTGGGAACATCGGGATGGACGTTGGTCCCCATATGGGCCGGGAGCCATTTGATTGTGTGATGTCCAGCGGCCCCCTCACGACCCAGGATTGCCGCAGCCTCCCGAGAGATCGATCCCGAGGCAAATTCCCGAACGGCAGCCCGCGAGTCCGTAAAGATATTCGGGTGCAACGGGTCCTTCATGGCCAAGGCCATGGCGACCTGCTCGGCCACCGCCACGGAGAACTCCCTGACCGAGGCAGAGTTGATCATCCCGCCCCGGTGGTCTGCGGAGACCAGCACAAAGCAATCCGTGCGGCCGTACTGAGCCGCGCCTACAAAAATCGTGAGCTCAGGACTACCCGCGACGGAGTTCAATAGAGATCGAGCCCGAGCCTTGCGGCGCCCTACATTGTATTGTGGATGTACATTTCTTGGGAAGGGGTCTACCCTAAATGTATCCCTTACGGACGGTGAAATCGACACTTTACGTTCATTTACAGCCATTGGGCAACAGCCAATTGATTCCATGATGTGCCTGCCGCCCCGTTACGATGAGAGGCGCACCACCTGGGCCGTATGTTGAGCCTCTATTACCTTCTAGAGGGTGTTGTGAATGCCCAGTTGCAAGAGCTTTTCCGTGCTGGTGCTGACAGAAAAACCTAGAACACGCTTAATGCTCCTACTCATGAGTGTTGATTTTGGCCTCCTCAGATTTGGATCACTCGAGCGCCGAGGCGACATAATTGATGTGGCTGATGAGAAACGCATGATAGAGCCGAAGGAGATTGCTCTCGCTCAACTCTCTTTTGCGGTTCGAGACCCTGAGAATAAGCCTTAGAGACCCTGAGAGACCCTGATAATAAGGATAAATTTATAATATACAACGTGAAATTACAATCGGATGTCTTTGCACACCTAACGGACCTCTATTAGTGCGCAAAATATAGTTTCGGAGCCCACATGGCTAGGGATGACGAAGATGAAATACATCCTTTAAGCAGGGTTGGACTTTCGATATGGACTTGGGCCGTTGGGATTGCGGACTACAGGAGAGTAGATTTTTTTACTTTGGCTTTGACTCAGGCTGCATGAGAGAACGCTTCGCGTTGTTACCAACTTTGTCTGAAGAAATGGGCTGTGGTTTGTATGCTTCACAAAACACTAATGTTGTAAAGCAGGTTGTTGTATGATGAGGAGATTATGGTGCATTAGCAGAGAGGAAGCGCAGCATGTGACGTCAGACACCGACTGTATCGTCGAGATGAGGAAATAACTTACTACACAAATCACTCACACAGTAATCTAATCACTAGAATAATTGTCCCTTGAAAAAGTCTCCACTCAAAATAGTTCCCGCTCACGTGCGGAGTCGATGGCTTCGGAGCTCTGGAGCGGTGCGCTAGCCAGTGCCCTTGCCGTTGGCTCTGCCGTTTCAAGTGATGAAGCGGCGCTGTTGCCTGTTCGCTCGTTGGTCCCCGAAAAGCTCTACGGTGCAGACGCACAAGATCTCGCCAGTCTCGAAGGTTATGAAGGAGCTGTGGCTCAAAGCGGAGGTACTCTGGGCGTAGGCGTCCAGCCGGTAACTCCCGAACCCCTTGGTTTTTTGTGACTCCCGAGCTTATTGTAGAGGCTGCGTCATGCGCTCAGAAGACAGGACGGGACAGGACAGGTCAGCCTGAAGACGGGGTCGGCCTTGACATCTCCTGGACGTTCGCGATCAGCAGAGAACTCGCCGATTACCCCGTTCTTCCCGCCTCCGACATGCCACCTCGCTTTCTGTTTTCTTCCTCTTCCTACTTCCCCACGTGATCCTCGTCGTCCACGGCCGAGCGCTTCTTTTTTCTCACTTCTAAGCGCTGCGCACAAGTGCGTCCTCACATGTGCCCGCATCAGGAGAAGTGTTTTTGGAAAGCACACTTCTGCTGAAATGTTCACTTCATGGCGATGGTGTTTGATTGTCGCACTAAAACTTCACACACGCACTGCACCGTCAATCAGTAATATCACCGCCACAAGTTCACTTAACGAGGCCATACCAGCAGTCTATAAATTATCATCTCAAGAAGCACACAAACAAACTAAAAATACGGCTCCTTAAGAATACAAAATCTTCCTGACACTTTTAAACCGCGTGTTACACAGAAGAATCACCTCAGCATTAACAGAACCACGATTGCGCGGACCAAACCAACGAACACACCTTTTAACTATACCATACAACAAAATTACCACTGTGTCAAAACATTCGACACTCTAGACGACTGACCTTAACTCAAGGCGGCTCTAGTAGCCCGCACCCATTTTACAGAGTACAACCGCTAAAAATATTACGCCACAATCTACGACTTCCCCTTCCTAAAATAAAGTATCCCCAAATCTGTCATTTTCCCTTAGGCATCCGATTTCCAGCCAAATTGATCCCGTGATTTCATGCCGGTTCGTTGATCGTCGGATTCATTTTCACTTTTTTGCGGTGCTTTCACTCCGCACCCTGGGCTGTGCTATCAGTTTCGTTCTTATAACCAGCTGTGCTCACATCGGTAACGCGCTCAAGGCAAGAAGCTGACGCACGACGCCCGAGGCCTTGCCAGTCCGGAAGGTCATGAAGGAGGTGTGACTCTAAGCGGAGGTACCCTGGGCGTTGGCGTCCAGTCGGTAACTCCCGAACCTCTTGTTCCTTGCGACTCCAAGCTGCTTCCTAACGCTGCTTCATGATCCCAGAAGACGGTACGGGACAGGACAGGACAGCACAGCACAGGAGGAGGACGGGCTCGGCCTTGAGGTCTTCTGGAGGTTCGCAACCAGCAGAGAACTCGTAGATTATCCCGTTCTTTCTGACTCCGACATGCCACCTCGGTTCCTCTTCTCTTCTTCCTCTTTTTCCTCCCCGCGTGATCATCGTCGGCCATGGCCGAGCGTTTCTTCTTTCTCACTTATAAGCGCTGCGACAAGCGCCTCCTAACAAACGTGTTCTTCCCCGCCACAACACGCATTGTGCTGGGGTGCACCCTTAATACGCCCGTCGGTGATGGCTGGCTCGGCCTAGCACGCCAGATCGTCGCATCATATATGCTGCTTGGCATCCCAGCCAATCGGATATCGCAAAGTTGGTTAATACACAAAAGTATTTCTGAAAAAAAAAACAATAAAAGAAATAAATAATACATAAATAAATTTGGAGATGTATCTACACAACTATGTTTAAAGGTACCAAATTCGCACTAGGCCACACGTACTACATTCCCGCGGTGCGCTGTCTGCGAGTACCACGGCTGATCGGCAAGGGCGATGACGCAAGTACGAAGTACGTTTAAACAAGTTCATCGAACAAAACGCTTTTTTCAGTTCTACGCTTCGCTTTTTTGTCTTTTGCTGGAGTATGAGTCGGTTGTATGGAACAGAACGTGGCAACCTCACGTGGCGGCTATTGAACGAGTGCAAACAACATTTCTACCTATTGTCCATATACGTACGTTGCTGCAAATTCAAAAGACGATTCTGTAATTGTTTCCTCCTACTTCCTTATAATTGACGCGTTACGCTGCTGGAGGGCCAAAGCTCAATTGATTTTTCCGTCTGAATTGATACATATCCTCATTGATTGTACACGCCTGTTCTGTGCTATTCATACAAAAATTTAAACAGGCAACATAAAGTAGTTTAAGCCTCTAAACGATCCCACCGGAGGCGTTAACGAAAATCCCCATTTCGTAGCTTCAGCTTTTCTAATTAGGCCCTATCTGCTCTTGAGGTTGCAGAGCCCCCGCAGCTTCTATTCTGGAGATTCTGTAACGTTCAACCGCTCACCCAGTCGGTTCGTTTCTGAAATTTGTAGAGCAAAATCTGTCTTGTGTCGTCTGTTAGAACAACAGTATGGTGTACTTTTTGTCTTCTTCCACGAGACGTTAACTATTTTTATGGTACAGAAGTTGGCCCTTGGTTTGGCGGTTTTCACAAAATGTAGTCTTACACTTCTCGTCCTAATGTTACCTTGTTAGGGACAATTGTTTTTATTGTACACGCTCGTCTCTTGTGAATACCTGTTGTCATTGACTCGTTGAGGAACATGATTTTCTGTTCCCACATTACAGTTTGCGTCGGTCTCTTTCGTTGACTTTATTGTATACACTTTTCATCTAAAGGGTTTGTGTCTTCTTTATGGGTCGTGCGCTACCACAAAAGCCTATCGGTTATGCGTGTGCTTGTTATTGAATTAAATATTGTTTATCAATACAAGTATTAGTTAATAATAGTTATAAATACATAATTATAATTTCATTTTTTGATTGATTGATTGATTGATTGATTGATTGATTGATTGATTGATTGATTGATTGATTGATTGATTGATTGATTGATTGATTGATTGATTGATTGATTGATTGATTGATTGATTGATTGATTGATTGATTGATTGATTTGAAAACCTTGCGTAGCTAAAAACGACTTCGGTAGAAGCGAGGAACGAGTTAAAGAAAATATTTCTCCAGCAGACATCGCATAAGACGTAACTTATCGTAACTAGTAGCGTGGCCACAGTGCCCCGCTAAATAGGACGGCCCTGACTGAAACGAACCCTTTTCTACGCGGAACCCACCCTCTTTCCCCCCTGACACATTATCCCTCCGTTATTTTTTCACGGATTGCCCTCAGTGTTTACGACTGGTCAGTGCTACTTCAGCGGAATTGACGAGCTGCTGTACCAGTCGCATTTAATTGTCGAAGTTCGAAGCCCAGACCCTCCCAGCGGGGGGCGACGCCGTTTTTCAGGAAACAATGCTTAAGCCGCGGCATTAAGAAGGTCCGCTTTGGAATGCCATTTGTCAGGAAACAATACTTCCCGCAGTTGTGGGCCGCTTTACAAAGCAGATTCAAGGAGGGCACGGGCAGCACTGGTGGAGGAAGACACAGGGAGGACTGGCCATGCATTAAAAAGACGCGAAGCTGCCGCGAGCATCCAGTACGCTGCCTCCGCGGTATTCGCGAGTGCCGCAAATATGCAACCGTGAAGGAGGGCCCCGCCTTGTTGTACGGCCGTTTTCCGGTCGGTCATTAATCCGACTCGGGTTTCTCTCCAGAGAGAAAGCCGGTTACTTCTCGCTTTTTGTTCTCGGTTAGTCTCTTTTGCTTGTGAGAAGAAGGCAGCGCGGAGCTGCCTAAGACCTCCAAGCGAACTGCGAAACATGGGCAGGTCCGCGCAGGTGTGTTGCCTCCAAGGGAAGAAGTGCAATTGGGAAAGGTTGTAGGGTTTAAGGTGACGCTCATATAAATGTTACTTGTGTTTGGATGCAAGTAATAAATATTGCAAGGACGTCACATGAGCTTGTAAGAGTACGATCACAAATACAGCTGTAACTCACGCTCTCGAATGAATTTGGAAACATATTGTGCCAAATTTCCCTGCTTCGATGGCTCTATGCTCATAATGACTTTAATCTAACTCATTAGCACAGATACTTAGCAATAGCAGTTTTTCAACAACAATACGACGCCACTGTTTCTCAGTGTGCCTATCCCGTCAGAAAAAAAAGCGCCCGTAAGACAATTTCTAATCGGAGCCAGAATTTCTAAGATCTAATCCGAACAAAAGTCAACGTGGCTTTACATTTTCCCACCATGAGAACGCAATTAAACTACTGCTCCTAATTCGAGCGCATATATTATTCACAAGCGGCATATTGGTCATACAAATGAACGGACAATTTGCTGCTTAATATAAACTATTCCTGCCTAAATGGTCCAGCATGTTGTCCCCAATACTGGGAACAATATTGAGTTTGTTCCGAACATAAGTTGCCAAAAGCGGAGAGGGCTCCATTTAACTTACTTTGAGCTTTCCGTATGCAAGCAGCAACATTACTAGGACAAAACAACAGTGCTAGCCTGCACCATGACAGTCGCCACCCTGCCAGACCAATGCAAGTGTTGCCCATTGCAACGCGCAGTGTGGGCATCTGGCCTTCGTCGTGCGGGCGTTCCTAGCGCCACAATTAATAACAAGCCCTCCTATCTGCATCCAGCGGAAATAATACCACCAATGACGCTCCTAGGTTTCAGTATTTTCTTTTTACGACTGAAAGCTTAATGTTTCTAGTCTCAGAGCAGCAATTAATGGGGCTTCTCTGCAGTGCACGCCAAGTGTGTAGCATTGGTTCACGCTGTTCCGGGGCGTTAGTTATACCTTCCGCGTAGGAAGTAACTAATGAAGGGACCTATTAATCGTACCGAAGCGCTCGGGATCTCTAATTACCTAATGAGAGACGGCGCAACAGTTTCGCTGGGTCGGCTTCATTAATATCACCGAAGGTTGGGAGAAAAAACAACTTCTCAATTCGAAACAAATATTTAAGTTCAACAAATGCGGAACCGTACTGAACAAGAAGAGATCTCTGCCCTTATGTTCGGGCAAAGCAAGAAGCAGGCATGTTTCTCAGTATCCTCGGGTTAACTAAACCGGTTCAGTTTCCCGGCAAAATTTTTAAGCACAATTGCAAATGCTTGATTATATTAATATGCACGATTGATAGAAACGAATGGCGTGCCTATGTCGTGAAACATTATGACTCAGAGGTAAGAGCGTGACAAATTATCTCAAAGGTATCAATCATCCGGACCACAGAATACGTTGTTTTCTGCAGATATGAGCCTCATTTTTCATTCTACCGTTAGATTGGTCGTTAGGCCGTTGTGATTTCACTTCATTCAAACATTTAGTTACAGCTTCGGATGTCTTAATTGTTACAGATGGTGAGTTCTGTAACAATTAAGCGAGTTCTGCGACATGATGAAAAGAAACCCTACTGGAATATATATATATATATATATATATATTATATTATATATATCTATATTATATATATATATATATATATATTTGATTTATTTATTTAGAGCGAATCAGAAAATGGGAAATGAGGGGCTTGGTGAAAATAAGACAGAAAATATAAGGGTTAGCAGTCAAGAAAACCTCGGAAAGCAAAGGGGAAGTTGTGGTGGGTCATAGAAACAGATGACGAATCTTTTGAGTCAGAAAGAAAGTGCTGAAAAAATTCCCGCCGGGTAGGCCACTTTCTTTGTCGGCCACTTTAATGCCATCGAAATCACACGAAACATTACTTTTAAGGCTGTTAATTATACCAACAATTTCAAGTTGGGTAACCGGGTAAAGAAATAAGGTCTGTGGCAGATTGTGCTCTATACACATTTCAAAATCCTCACGAGTGGTACCCTCCGACACTACAAAAGTCAAAAAGTGGCGGTTGAACTCGTTAGCAAGAGCCTTATCAGTTAATATCTGCCCATCTATTTTAATTCAAAGATCAAAGATCTACTACGGAAAACGCGAACTGCCGCTCCTAAGGAAATTAAAATAGATGGGCAGATATTAACTGATAAGGCTCTTGCTAACGAGTTCAACCGCCACTTTTTGACTTTTGTAGTGTCGGAGGGTACCACTCGTGAGGATTTTGAAATGTGTATAGAGCACAATCTGCCACAGACCTTATTTCTTTACCCGGTTACCCAACTTGAAATTGTTGGTATAATTAACAGCCTTAAAAGTAATGTTTCGTGTGGTTTCGATGGCATTAAAGTGGCTCCAATTAAAGCGGTCTCAGATTTGCTATGCGACGTAGTTTGCCACCTAATGAATACCATTTTGTTGACAGGAATATTTCCGGATAAAATGAAAATTGCTAGGGTTTCCGTTTTACATAAAGATGGTGCTCTTGACTGTATTTCTAACTACAGACCAATATCAGTACTTCCCCTTTTTTCCAAAATAGCAGCGCAAGTTTCAAATACTAGAATTACTCAGCATCTTTGTAAGCACAACCTAATAACCGAATATCAGTATGGGTTTCGGCAAGGTAAATCTACTGAATCAGCATTATTAAGCATTATACTTTTTGACTCGACCCATGGCAGTTTCCCTTGCTGAGAGCCTTTCCAAATTCTAGCGAGTCTCATGAAGAGCAGCACATTGAAGCGTGGGAAATAATGGTTTTGCAATGGGCTAGAGGGTACTACTTCACTGTTTTTTTTTTGTTGTTATACAGTATAGCCCACTTATAGCGAACCCGGTTTTAACAAAATAGCGGCTATAACGAACAAATCTTCATTTCCCGTTACCATTGGTCTACATAGATTTTCTGTCCAGATATAGCGAAAAGCGGATATAACGAAGTGATTTCGGTTTCCCGTTGTGTTCGTTATAAACGGGCTCGCCTGTATAAATTCGTTGCGGCCAGACAGGCTACTGGTTGCTCCAAATACGGCAAGGACGTTCAAACAATAATGTCTTAAGTAATCGAGAGTTTGTTCGCGGTTTTACATTTCTAAAATGTAAGGACTTTGAAGCAACCACAGATATTCACAAACTATTTCCTTTTAGGACAAAGCACAATTGAGCTCCCTCAACACGTTCTGGCTTTTACTTTGGCATGACACCTATCAATACAAAGCGATAAGCCATAAATTTCACCGAGAAAGTATATGCAACAATATATTCAATGAATTCTTCATGATCGCTCGATCTAGTTGTATGCATCGCGATAATGTCGTAATGGTGGTATTCAGCACTACCTGTTAAACGTCAGCTAATGCACAAACATTGTAAAAGGGTATTAAGTATCCAGAGCATACTCATTGATTTTGGGACTTAGAGAAAGCTTTCTTTTAGGCGAACAATTGGTTATTAACGCTTAAATACAAATGTTTGTTTTAACACGAAGGTATTTTATTACGGGGCGCAGCAAGACCTCACTGACGTCATACCCGTGACGGAAATGACATCGCCAAAGTTCCATTGACAAGGCGACTGTAGGATTCGAGCCCACGATCACACTGGCCGCAACAGTAGGTGCGAAACGCTTTGCCAACTGGATTATCAACTTTTTTTATTCTAATGGGCTCAATTGCATTAACTCAAGCCTCCACAGCTCTGCGAATGCGCCTTATATCCTCCCCTGTAACATGCTGCCGTCTAGGAGAGGTGAAGCGAAGTAGCGCCTCATAACGCTAATGAGTGCCGATAGTTGGCGCTTCGATAGGGCAGCTTATAACAGCGTAATCTGCGGTGTTTATTTGCTTTATTCCTCCACCGTGACCCCGTGTAAGACAACTGTGGCATTAAGGCAAAAAGGCAACTACTCCGACAGGCGGATGTCGCTCTCCGGACTGCTTTCGTGCGACGATAGACACGCCAGCATGAAGCGGAACGCGTTCACGCATTCACTGTGCAAGCTGCGAACTCTGCCTCTCGCGTTCCACAAGCTGAGTTCGTCGCAACGCAAGCGTCTGCCGTACACGCCACGGAGGCGGACCGAAGTGGTCGCACCATTGCCGAAGTACAAGGAAGCACGAAGTACCGGAAACAAGACTGCTGCCGGCCTGCAAATTATGGCCCTTTCGCTGTAGCGGACCATGACTTCTACAAACGATTCGCTGACAGCCCGTTCGGTTTCGTTCGCACGGTTTGTGAGCGCCTGGAGTTTCAACCGGGTTTACGCAATGCTCAGGCGCGTATAATCCAATGTCCAATGTTGATGCTTCTATGGCGCCAAACCAACCAAATATAAATAGCGATGATCAAGTTCGTATCCATGCACTATAAACATTCAATTGCTACTGTGAAGGCCCATTTGACTTTCGGGTTTTACCGATTCCTATAAAAGATGGATCAACCGCATTTTTGACAAGGGTGTAGGGTCTAGCCCCCCGAAGCTACATCTGGGCGCGGCGTTTTAAAGGCTTCGGATTAATTTCAACCACGGAAATACTTTTATGTGCACTAAAATCTCGACACACGGGCGTTTTAGCTTTCCACCGCCACCTGCAAAGCCGACACCGCGGCCAGAATCGAACCGACGTACTCCTGCTCAGCAGCAGAAAGCCCTAGCCACTGAGCCACTGCGGTGGGATATATGGAAAGATTTCACAACTCAGTGTTTTTTTCATGTGTGCGGCTGTTTCCTGTATTGTGAATGAACTTGATTGATGGTCGCTTTTATTCCCGTTCACGGAAGACATGGTTGTTACTTCATGTTTAAAACCTTCGCGGGGGTATTTTACTCCGTTCTCTGAGTTGTGTGAAAGTATGCGACGGGGTCCATGCTGGCTTGTCTTAGTGTTAAGAAAGGTTGACGCTGCCCACCGCAGGTCAAGTGCTTGGAGCAGTTATTTGCAACTTGAGTGGAGCATAAGTCAGATAAATCAAAAGAGTTAACCCCGACTACTCTTTGTATTGTTCGGTCAGCATACTCGGATTCCTCTTGACCCAAGATGGTGCCAGGTACAACAATGGCAACCACTAAACCTACTATTACTAATAGCACTAGTGCTCCTACTTATGGTAATAGTGGTAGCTGTGATAATAGCAAAAGCAATGGAAGTTCTTCCGAAACGTAAAAAACGTAAACCAGCTATGGGAGAGGTCGCGAGCTTCAATACAGGTGCTACCTTCCACAACTGCGGTTCTTTTTCACGGCTATCACATCCACGCGCGCTTTGTTTCTGAGCTGCCAACGGCGACTGAAAGCCCGGAGGCGTAAACTTTCGGGGCGTTGCGGGGGCTTATCGTAATCACCTACCACTCTGGTCTACGCTAACGCTGGCTTGCCGCACGAGTGAACCACACTATGAATGAATAAGCGCAGCCTCGTCTTTGTCAGGTTAATCCTTCCCTTCCTTTTTTATTTCTTTTTATTCTCCCCCACTCTCTTTTATTCTCTCTCGTCGTTTATTCATCGTCCGGGAGTCACCGTTTTTCGGTGCGCTTGAAATATGCGCGCCTCAAAGCGGCCGCTCAAGTACCGCTGGCCAACGTTGAAAAGGGCGAGAATGGTAAACAACCCCAAGCTAGGGTAAAGGTTTCAGCACGGCGTCACCGCACTATGAACACCACTCGTCTTTCTGCATGTTTTCAATGAACGACATAACAAGAAAAGAACCACCATGCAGTCGAACAACTGCCTAGTATATTAAGCCAGAAAAAAAAAGTGGTGGTGACGTGGCGGTGGCCTTTTGGTTAGCTAGCATGCGTTGAATCGATGCGCGCACCTTAGGCCTCATAGTACGCCAAGGTGATGGGAAGGGAAGGTAGTGGGCGGTGTCGGTCCCATGACGTGCGTGCAAGCAACGGGGCTGAGGCTCCTTGGTTTGGGTTCTTTGCTTGTTTTCTTGCAAGGAGCTCCCCGTGGAAACTTGCTAGGAATCGCCGCCGGAACTCGCTTTTCATGGGAGGATTTCGCTGTGAAAAAATCTAGCCAGATGAGAAAAGCATCGCTATTTCAAGAAAGACGGAGTATCGCACTTCGGCATAGAATAAATCCGCACAGGTGCCTGCGCGGTCGATAGAATCAGAAAAAACGACTCCATGAGCCACTGTTTTATCACCCCGGTGCAGACTGGAATAATCTATTGTTGAAACAGCAGTTAACCCCACCAGCATTATGACGAAGAAAGTCGTTGCTATCACTGTGACGGTATGCCCCGCTAAAGATTGTGCCAAAGCTTCATTATCTCGCTGACTTAATTGTTCATCTCGCTCCTACGGCATGAGTCGAAACATATATTGGAAAATAGCTAAAGTCATTCCCATCTTCAAAGATGGTAATAGATCCTCACGAGAGAACTATCGACCCATTTCATTAACATGTATTTGCTGCACATCATCGAATCCCATATTTTCAGACACCTCGAAAAAAATAAGTATTTTTACAAAAATCAGCATGGCTTCCGAAAAGGCTTGTCTTGTGACACCCAGTTGCTTGAATTTTCCTACGAGTTACATTTAAACTTTAATAATTACCAACAAATCGACTGCATATTCCTCGACTTTTCCAAGGCATTTCATCGTGTAACTTATTGTCGCCTCATTTCCAAATTATCCGCTCACCGCCTAGATTCTTTAACTTTATCATGGTTGCGCAACTTCTTGTCGCTTCGCCAACAGTTTACGATCGTTAACAATTCTTCTTCAACAATAACTGACGTCACAGCTGGGGTACCTGAAGGGAGTGTTCTTGGGCCATTACTGTTTTTAATTTATATTAACGACTTGCCAAATAACATTTCATCATGCGTTCGGCTTTTCGCGGACGACTGCATCATTTATCGCGTCATCAACACTGCCCAGGATCAGATTATGTTGCAAAAAGACATTGACCAAATATATTCCTCGTGCAGAACTTGCCAAATGATCTTATATTCAACAAAGTGCAAAATAATCTCTTTTTCGCGTAAGCATGGTCACTCTGATTTCACTTACTGTATAAATACCGCAGCAATATCTCGAGCCACTACCTACAAATATCTAGGTGTCAATTTCACTTCCACTCCTTCCTGGTCCACTCACATTACTTCAATCTGCGCAAAAGCAAGTAAAACTTTAGGATACCTGCGGCGTAACCTGCGAATGGCACCAACAGCCATGCGTAAATTGTCCTACTGCACATTCGTCCGCCCGCAGCTAGAATTCGCATCATCTGTATGGTCACCTCATCAAAATTACTTAGTTAATCTGCTCGAATCCGTCCAAAACAGAGCCGCTCGTTTTATTTCTCGCAACTATAATCGCAATTTAAGTATCACACAGATAAACCGTGACATTCCATTACAACCATTACAAATTCGTCGCGTGGTCGCTCTTCTTTGTCTGTTTCACAAATACGTTCATAGTGATAACCTATCCCCACTCCCCATCGAACCCCCTTCCCGCATGTCGTCACGCTTACGCAATCAATTCAGCTTTAAGCGTATCTATGGAAACACACTTTCATTCAATTCATCAGCTCTACCTCGTGCCATATCCCATTGGAATGATCTTCCTGACGCTATCGCTTCTATATCAAACCTTGACAGATTCCATGAACAACTAAATGCGCATTTTTCCTAATATATTTGTTTCATATTTGTGCTTCCAACATACTTGATAACGATGCCTTTGCATCTTTGTTTGTTCATTCCTTGTATTTTGCTCTTTGTTGAATGCTTAAATTTTTCAGAGTATTTTTTTCTTAATGAATATATAATGATGTTCTTATATTCTTGTGTATATTTCATTTTTCCGTGTGTTGGCTATATGACCTCAAGTGCCTTTTTTTTGTGTAGCCCCCCTTACCCCATGCTCCACCTGGAGCCTGTAAGGTTTTTCTAAATAAAAAATAAAAATATATACTTGTGCGTGAGCACGTGCGTTAGTAGGTACGTACATGCATACATACATAGAAACACACACACACATACATACATACATACATACATACATACATACATACATACATACATACATACATACATACATACATACATACATACATACATACATACTACATACATACATACATACATACATACATACACTACATACATACATTACATACATACATACATACATACATACATACATACATACATACATACATACATACATACATACATACACATCACATACACGTCTTCTTGTGCGTGCTTTGAAGTTTACTGCGAAGCTGGGCATAACTGATCCTCGCATTCCTAGTAGGTTCCTTGTTGCCGGGAACAGCCTTATAAGTGCGAAGCAAAGCCAACACGGGGGAATGGTCGTTCATGAATTTGTCATAAACCCCAGCGAAGAGTGCGTCCATGTGACACAAGATATGGTAAAAGGTTTGTTGTGATTCAGGTGGGCACAGTTATCAGGTTATTAAAGCTATACGACTGCAGAAGTAGTGCGTAATCCATGTTTTTGTCGGCATAGACATCAATATTTGTCACCTGTAATTATTACAGGCTGCTTGTCTGTAGCTAAAAATGTTTAGAGCATTTTCCAGTCTGTCAATTAGGAGCGGTACACTAGAGCTACTAGAGCTAGGAGGCCGATAGAGTGTGAGTCCTTCATTTATGATGCATCATTTAGTTTCCTCAGGGAGTAACAATCCCGAAATGTGTATTAAATGCTGACCACCAAACTAATAAGATGAAATACTGACATGCCTCATGAATTAGAAAACTTCCGCGTTGCGTTTCAATATGCTCACAAGAGTTACCCTGGCGATACTTATAAAATACTTCTTATCTGCTACAGCGTATTTGAGTCTCTTTCTGGTGTTTTCTTTCGGTATTTTGGCTCGACTCTCCTCGACTCTTTTTTCGCCTCCTGTGCTCCGGCCTCGGGTATTTGCGTGGTCGACCGCGCTTAGCCAGTACAACAGCAGGCGGTACATCCGACGTAGAAACACTACCCATTCCTTGATATGACGTCAATTACTTTGACAATCAGACTTCTTCTCCAGAATCAGTGTTCTTCGTTGTTGAATAACGTGCATGTTGTTAGCGGTCCCCAGCTTCTACCTGGCATCTTAACCTGGCTTCTATAAAAATGGTAGGCGTGGACTATGTATAACCTTGCATCGCTAACTGCAACTGTCCTGGTGCTGGTAACTCCTTCCTTAAGTAAATGCTTATTAGTGCACTCCAACTGATTGCCGTATGCGATTTTGGTTGCAGCATCTAGCAGCAGAAGCGTTTGCGTTGGTGCTTTTATGAATATTATTAGGCGTATAAAAGGTTCATATCGACAGCAAATGCACAGCACATATGTGACTAGCAGATCGGTTTCCTGATAGCAAACAAGTCTTTGAGCGTCTCTCTCGACGCACCGACTGCGTGAAGCGAAGTAATATTTAGCTTTTAGAACAAAAAGAAAGCAAGCCAGGAAGTTACAAAAAAGTAAGAAATCAAATCACTTCCCAGCAAGTTAAACTGGGCGAAAACTCTAACACAATTGCGATTAGAAAGACATGTTTACGTCCGCCTCTATCTCTTGTTTACAAAAAGACGAAATGCACAACTCCGACAATAAAATAGTGCCCGGTGACCTCATGATGTACGGTCATCGCCATGCAAATTTCTCCGCTGTAAAAAAAGCCCACCAGCACTGAGGGCTCAAAACAAAGTCGAGCCGGGAAGGAAAGAAGCGAGACGAGCCCCAAGGGTAACAATAAAACAAGGGATCTTTGCCTTGAGCAGGCGTGAAACACGTTGCACCATTTTTTCGGTTTACGACCTATGCGTACCAACCATGAAAGCTTCAAAATTTTCTAAAACACCGTCCGCAATTTTGCCACCACGTAACGGTTTTTGTTTTACGTTGTATTCGCCACCATCCTTGTTTCAACAGAATAAGGATTGCTTTTCCTGTGCCCTCGTAGGGGAATCGGCGTGCTCTTCTCCCCCCATGGCTACATCTCGTAAGACTTTTTTTCGGTTTCTAATACTTTCCTCATGTCCCAGGACAGCTGCTTAAGCAGCGACTGCCATCGTTTCTCACGTTCTGGCCTCTTATTATGACGACACCGATCAATACTTTATAGGAGCACTTTTCTGGAGGAGAGGCGCGCGGGCTGTGTGGTTTTTTTCTGGTACACGGTGCACGTGTTGTCGACGTAAGTGCGACAGAGGGCGAATCGCGCTGCGCGTGGCGCCGCAACTGGTACTACATGTTGCCCATAGGAATGGCCACAGTTGCGCTTCGGGTGGTGGAAAAGAAAATGGCGATGTGGTTCCTACCGCCCACGTGTACCCACTTCGAGGGCGCGATGGGGTGCATTAAACATGTATCGCTGGAATGCTGTCCACATTGAAGGGGTACGCAACTGCGGCCCCAAAATAGCCCATCAGTCGCGGGACCACATGCACCGAAAAGGTGCAGTTGCGCAAGCGGGGTGTTAAAATTCAGCCCGGCCTAACATAGGGTACGTCGCAAAAAGAAAGCAACCCCAATCTGCAACAGCTCTCAGTTGTTGAAAATAATGGGCTCATACTTCTAGCGAACGTGACACTGGACGAAGGAAAGAAAACACGAAACACACGCTAGATTTAAACTTGGTTTATGCCATAAGAAACCGAGAAACATGCATATACGTACATCAAATTAACACAGATAAAGAGCAACATTCGTTCGTGAACACAAGAATCCGCAATATTCACACTGCCTCTTAGCCCCATTTTATCACTGAAGCACCAGCACAGTGCCTGCCCCTATTGCAGGACATGTTTCTTTACCCGCCGCGGTGGTTCAGTAAGGCGTTGTGCTGCTGAGCAGGAGGACGCGGGTTCGATTTCCGGCCGCGGCGACCGCTTTTCTGATGCAAAAACGCTTGTGTGTACGAGATTGAGCCGCACGGTAAATATCCCCAAGTGGTCAAAATAACCCAAAGCTCTCCACTACAGCGCGCTTCATCGCCTGCGTTGCCTCGGCGCGTTAAACCCTACAATAAATCAATCAAGGACATTTTTTTTACTGACACACGTACACATTAGTCACCTATCACGCGTGTGAGACAACCCCACCCCCTTGTCTCTAAAAAGTTGATTTTTTTTGTTCAAAGTGCCAAAGGTGGTGCATTGACGCATTTCTCGCCCTCCATGTTTATTACAAAGGCATCAAGACCTCCTATTGTTTGAGAGAAAAAAGCGCGCCAATCCACTCCATGAATGTGGTTGAAAACGAAGCTGTAAACGACACCCTCAACGACTACCCATGCGACGTCCCTTGAATTCACACACCTGCCTCTACAAAGAGTGGACCCAGAGGCATGTGAGATGTACTTGACCGCACCCTTTATTACACGAGTTGTACTCGTGACCGGCACATGAGTGGCAAGGTTTTGTATAAATTATAGGAAGCTCAAATTCAGTGTTAAACGATCTCACCTCTCCATCTCTGCCGCAGCCGACGGAGGCGACGAGATCAGCGGCAGAGACGCAGGGGCAGTGAGATGCCATGCGTTGGTGTGAGCATCCTTTAATTTTTATAAACTCCTAGCGCATGCGCAAGGGGGCGTACAAGGCTGCTACACAGGCCGCGGGGCGGAGGGCAGAGCAGCGCAAGAGGTTGTGTGTCGCTACCACGTGGCATTCAGCGAGAACACTAAGAGTAAACCCGCAGATGTGCTCGGTGAGTGCACCGTATGTCTCCCTCATCTCCGCGTGCGCTCGTAGCTGAACGAGTAGGACCAAGGGCTCTCGCTCTGTTTGTCTATTCGTTCCAGGTTCCATATCTGGCGGCGCCAGTAGTTCGCCGGAGTTTTCTGTTGACGGCTGTGGTCGCGACAGAACCCTTGGCTGACAGAGGTAGAAAGTTTCGCCTTAAAAGACCTAAACAAGATGCGCACCTGCATGAATTTTGCGTGCACCCTAACCTCCCGTGACGATCCGTTGGAGGCCAACCCCCATCGGCGCTCTCACAATGGCTCAGTGCTTTCTCAAATTATCATTGACGGCCTGACCACTCTGTCCGACGTCGCGCCGTTTGCACGCCAGAGGCATCCGGTAACTAACACCCGCCACACACTCCGAAACCCTTTGCAGTGTTCTTACAATGTCCGGCCTAGAGCAGCACGCTCTAACGCAATTTCATGGTCTTATTCCTATACAATGTTATTTCATGTGCGCAACGTATTTATAGCATCCATTGAGGTGTTCGTTTACGTGCACTTATCTCCATACCACGTGCACTTGTTGCTCAGGGCGAGCAAATGACGTGCACACAAACATGCGTACACTGCAGTGATGGCGGATTCATTTCAACGCAACTCAAAATATTTTTGTTAGGGCCTGACTATACGTAACGGCCTTCTTACCTGAAAGTATTACTCGCACGTTTTTCCTTCCGGCAATGGTTTTGATAAACTAATGACACTCCCTCCTCTCCTCCCCGGTGACTCAGCTATTAAAACCCCACGCTCGCCAGAACAGGAGGTCTCGGGTTCGGTTGCCCTCACGGCAGATGTTTTTCAGCGAGAAAGCTCAAAACAAACTTTGACCAGCTTGACCATGCTTAAAAAAAGGAGGGAAGCACAAAATGTGTTGAACAATATCCCCCAAAGCGGCCAGTGATGAGCTTTGATGTACAGTTGGTTGCGCTAGTTTCATGGGTCACGCCACCGGGACGCCAGCTGCGGGGTTCCTGCTTGGGGTGTGACACCGGAAACAGAGCCTTTTTTTTCAGCTAATCTGGCCATGTCACCCTCCAGTCCTGCGCGCCACGTCTGGTACTTTTTTTTCTTTTTTGCAGTCAATTCGTTCTCTGAGGCGGCTCATCGCAGTCTTTTCTCTTGATTTTTGCAGTTTTATAGCCCCTGTCCGGTCCATTTTATCAAAAGAGATACGCAGGTGTTTTGTGTGCATGGAAACCAATTCAATGTGTACTTTTGTTAAAAGTAACACTGATATCCTTGGAAATTACTTGCAATTTGCCGTATATACGCCCAGGGTATCCTACGCCGTGAGTAATGCTCACATGGACGAAATATGCCACTAAAGCTATTTTCTTGGAAAGTTTTCCGCCTTTACATACTTAGCACCCGTTTGCAAAGGAGCAATCCCAGTTCTTCGCTCGCAGGTTGCAACCTATTATGTCGGTTTTCTTATCTAAAAGCTCCTGTGAACGCTTTGTGTCAATATAACGGCGGGTTGTGGATGTTTCCCGGTGCGCTAAACAATCGCTGGGGGTTTGAATCCGTAGCTACCCACCATTGCACACGCGCCGTAACGGTGAGCTACGGATTGCATTGGTCGACTCCGACACGTAAAACCAAAATTACAACTTGAAAAAAAGAAAGACTGTGTAAGTCGAGGGCCAACTTAGACTATCGCATTGTCTGAACGGGATATCGCGCAATTTTCGCACCCATCCACTTAAAGTTATCTTGACGGCCACCGTTCTTTTGTAGCAGCGAAAGGACGAGAAAGTTTGCTCTCGACGTCCAGCAGAGTCCACTTAGGAAGACTGTGCGTGGACTTGCTGCACACGCTCAAAGCAGCGTACAATCTCAGGCAAGGAAGAATTTCCACAGTGCCGCACGATCTCGAGAAGAAAGCTTGGATTCGCGGGTGCTCGCCTTCACCGACCCGAATAACAGAAAAGAAACGTAAACCAACCCTACATTTATTCATGGTCCATCCCGGACCATTCATACCTCACTTTGTTTTTTGTTTCTCCACCCCTACTCTCTATCATCCAGGAGCTCTTCGCATACTTTGTCCAGCAGCGCTCTCCAGAAAGGAGAGCGCAACTTGATGCTCAACGGTTCTTGGGCTTCATCTCCGAAGACGGAATTGACTCCACAGACGGCTCCTTGCTCTTCTTCATCCCGCGGCAGACCCCCCCTCAACTGGCCACCGGAGGCTTTCATCCACAAAACTTTCCTTTCTTCCCTAGCACACGTTTCCGGGAAAACGCAGGGCTGCGCGAGAGTAGATAAGCCGGAAGATGAATAGCGAAATCCCGTCGCAGATTGCTCCGGCAGCGTGACGGCCAATGCTCCGCTAGCTCTCGCCACTCTGCAGCCGAAACCCGCGCCTGTTTCATCCCCTGCTCACTTCCACTGTTCTATTTTTCCCTGTTTTTTGTTCACTGTAGCCTAAACAGCGAAATGGCTGCTGGGAGAGGTCTCGGCGAGCTTCGTTATTGTATTTCTCGCCTCTCTAAAAGCGCCCGAAAAATTCAGCTCCAGAGCGAGGAACGTCACGATGACGGAATAAATAGAGAGGCAGAAAACATGCCGTGTTCAAGTAATAGCAGAAATAGATTAAACGGGGGAACAGCTTTTAAAAGTGGTAGCTAATTCTCACGAACAGAGGAAGAAGAACCAGGCAGCTAGGCTTTCTACCAGTCTCCGTTGCGAGGGGATACAAAAATGAAAACGAGACGACACAAGGCGTACTTAAGCTTAAAAAAAAGGGGGGGGGGGGGCGGGGGATGAGGGGAGGCGTTTTCACTGCGAAGCGTCGGCACCGCGCATGCGTGGCCCCTGGCGGATCTGTGACAGCGGTCCCCTCGGCATAGCGAGACAGGTCCGGAGGCAGATTAACTCGTGCACCCGCATTCCGCTATCTTTACCAGCGACGAATGGCAACAAAGGGGTTTCGTTGCCTGGCTGGTGTTCTCTCGTTTCCCTTTCGCCGCCATTGTTCGGCCGTGCGCATACTAAAGTCGCCCCGACCCTTTTTTTTCTCCCCGACCCTTCGTAGCCGATTGCGCAAACATGAAAGGGGGGGGGGGGGGGGAATCCAGTCACAGGCTGAACCTCTTTGTTGCAATTCTGGCTGTGTGGGTCTGTTTGAAAAGCCTAGCCCGCTTTTCGCAAACGGGACGTACGATAGCGAGTTTCCGCTGACCCCATCGAATAAGTAGAAAGAAGCTGAACGATCTCCAGCATGCTGGGTAGAAAGTCTGCCTGAGAGAACAAATACGGGCGCATTTTCTGCACACGCAAGATTTTCAAAACCGTGCGCGGAGCGGACAAAATATCGGTCGTCAGAGCGCTGAACAAGCAAATAGAGCTCGGTAGAAATCTTGAACAGAAATCTTATACCTTCCCTAATAGGATGTCGTCCACCTCGTTGGGTACGCGTGTCACGTCTCCGTCTGTGCTTTCGTAACCACCAAGCGACCGCCCTGGGCTGACCGAGTGCAGACTACGGTAATGGGGGTTTGAATAGAGTGCCCCAAACTTTGCATTTTCATCAGGAAATGTCCTAAAATATAGAAGCAAGCTAAGAAAGGCAGAAAGGAATAGCGATTCTCGAGGCCTAACGTCAACAGAAACAGGGCCCAACAAAAGACGGGTTCACGTTGAGCAAGAAGTGCTTTGAATCTTGAGCCAGAGTCTCATTTGGGCAGCCGCTGCTTATCCCCCATGAAGCAGTATCTTTGAGGCGTTATGAAACAGTTTAGACTGAGAAGGCTTTTGGAAAGTCACATCGGCTGAATTGCGCTTTGCTCAACTTGGACAAACAAAAACTTCATGTGGACGATCCTTATGAGGCATGCATCTTCTTTGGATGCCAAAATTTTCTCGCGGAATACACAGCGAGAAAGGATTCTGTATTGCACACTAGTTTAGAATAAAAACAGTCTTCGGGGACAAGAGCAATGGGACAGTGGAAGCGCAAGGAGGGACACAGGCCACAACAAACCCCATACCTGCCAGTGTTACGATGCCGAACATTCTGTCTTGGTTAGGGTCTCTGTGTTCGCAGCCATTCATATCAATTTGGACCCCGTAGAGTGACGACCGGTGGCGCGTCTTGTGAAGGTTCGTTTTTCTACGTTGGACGCAGCGAGAAACGCAGAAAAGAACAGAAACTGAATCCAGGTTTTCATAGCAAAGTGCATTGTGTTAAATTTGTCGAACTCCTTCTCCCTTAGACTCGGAGTCACCGAGTCCACCGAGTCACGTTGAAGAGCACGCAAGATAAAAAAAATGCTGTAAATGGACGAACGGCAGTTTCTTGGAGAGCAAAGTAAGCACCTCCCTATAAAATCGGCTCAAAACAATGCTAACTTGTACAGCTCGCCAAAGTGTGTGTGTGTATAAACTGGGGTGCAGCAGCCATCGACACAATGGTGACTCTGAATGTACTTCCCGTGCGAATCGTAGGAAACCAATATTTCTACAGACCATTTCTTGGTGCTCAGTGCTTTAAAACATAATGAAGTCGCAACTGGTGAGATTGCCCAGCTCGCAAGCTCAAATTATTTAATCCTCGCTATATGAGGTAGGGTACAAGTACCATAAGGGTAGCTGACCAGTGCGCCTAACCTTTTGAGACAGACACGACAATTAACTTTCATTGAAGGTCCTGAGGAGCACCGCCGCCGTTCAGGGCGGCAGCGCTGCGGGCCGCTCCCACGTGGGGGCGGGAAGGCCGAGCCTCTCCGCCGCGACGTGGGCCCCCTGGACGGCCCTTAGCTGGTGTAGTAGATCGGGGCTCTCCAAGTCGGAGCGCCACTCTTCCTTGGTTATGCGTTGAGGGCCCCGAAGTGAGGGACACCGCCAGAGCATATGATCTAAATTGCTGCGTTCGCCACAATCCGGGCAGTCCGCTTCAAAGTGTCCGTGTAGACGCTGAGGGTGGATAGACTAGGATAAGACCTGGTCTGCAACATTCGGAGCGTGGCTGCCTGTGGCCTCGAGAGTTTCTCGTGCGGAAGAGGAAACGTTCGCCTGCCCAGCTTATAGTCTGAATAATCTCGTTGAACGTGAATAAAGTGTCTCTGAAGACCTCCCAACCAATCCTCGAGGAACCGCCTCCGTCCGATCCGGCGCGGTGGGTTATCTCACGCCACCTCGGGATTTTACTGTGCACGACCGATTCAAATATCTCAAAAAATTGCAGTTGAGCTCGCATGATGTCCGAACACGCTGCACTTTGTTTCAGTGTGAATGCACTGATTGTTTCCGCTTTCACTTGGCATGCAGTTTGTGAAGTACGCGATACCGAGACTCCCCTAAGATGCTCAGAGAGGCGTGCGAAAAAATTTCCGCAATAATTCTCATCTACACAATTACGTGATCGCTGTCAATTGCTCCCTCTCCTCCTGTTTTTTTTTATCAAACTGCGTGCTTCACACGCATAAAGTAGATCGAGGATTTTAGGAAAGAAGGGTATTAACTTGAGATTGTAAACGCCAACAAAGTTCTGCCCTTGAGGGTGACGTGAGGTGTACACTGTTAAGCAATATCAATGTAAGCTCACGCGAGCGCTCATCAACTTTCAAGGTGAGATCGAGTTCGAGGAATGGTTTGAAGTGCCGTCAAATGTAAGTTTAAAGTGCCGTCAAATCTACTAAAGGCGTTCGCCACCGCGCCTTATGACTCTCTTGAAAATCAGTAAGCGGCTTCGTTTTGTTTTCGTTTTGCTTTGCTGTCGGTAGATGGATGATTTCATGATTATTACTCGCATTCATGTGTCTATTCATTTTTCGGTTTTTGTAGATTTACCATTCTTTATTTCTACCCTGGAGATCTACCCCAGTCAGGTAGCACTTTATGCTGTGTTAGCAAAAGACCGGAGATACAACTGATTGTTTTTGAACAGATGCGAAGCCTATGAGCACTCAGTAGTGTAAAAAGTGAGCACTGTTTTGGGAACCACTGTGAACCCCCTTATGACCCTAGGAATCGTTAACGTGCGCCGAAATCTCGAACCCACGGGCGTTTTCGCTTTTCGCCCCCATCACAGAAATGGCCGCCGCACGCATAGCGATCAAATGTGAAGAGGTTTGTTTTAGCGCTTTGGGAATAAAACAAGACCAGCCTTTTTTTATCGTTTTTGTGCGCTTCTTCTTCATACGCATGCATCAATGAGGCTCGCGAAGAGCAGATTTAAACTTCTGAGCATACCGCCATTATATTTGAAGCAACTGAAAAAGAAAAACGATCGGAGGAAGAACAAGATCTCGAAGCCCATCATTATGTTTTCAAAGAAACCAAAGCAACCGATCGATCATCATTACTCTTTCCTTCTAGCTCCAAGAGAAGGTCGCAGCGCCTGGCCTCAACCATGCAAACAAATTATGCCTGAATAAAAACAGACGTCCCAAAAAACGCACTAAAGCTCCAACTGAACTATTCCCGCGATCTGTGTTTTTCCTGGAATCGCCAAGAGTTTCTTGTTGTTGCCACCCTCGTTCTTGTTGGTACCATGTGGGGTAGTGTCATTTATTAAATTATTTATGGGGTCCTTTTAATAAAATCCTGTATTTTAAGTAGCTCGTAATAGCGGGGGAATTCTGCGACAAGTTTTACAGGCTAGATAAGAACTAAGGCGTATACTTTTGGTGCAGGCTGTTTGCAGCGTGCCATCATCAGAAATATTTTCACCCGGCTTGCACGGGAAATCGCCATTATGGAAAGAGGCGGCTGCAAAAACGCAGGAACTTTTTTTTGATCCCAGAAGATGTGTCTGGATTTTAGTTCAGTTTTTGTTATTGTAACTTACATTGACAATAACTGCAAAACGCAGCACATGCAGCCATGAGCGTGGGAAGAATTTTGTCTTGACGGGGGCAAACCTATTGTGTTGTGGGGGGAGAGGAAGAGGGCGATAGGGCGGGGCCATTGTGCAGGGATAGCTTAAGGGGAGGGGGGAGGGCAAGTGTCCCTTTTGCACCCCCTGCAGACGCCCACGCATGCATCCGACCCTCCCAGATTCCCGCAGCATGTGAACTCCTTTACAAACACGTAGCGATGTCTTACTACTTCAGCGCTCGCCCCAATTCCACCTGCAACCTGGGTACTGTCTGCTGAACCCATTCAGAAACACGTAGCTGGAGCTCTCTGACCACGTGGTGAGAGATGAAAAGGAGGATGTGAAAGCGAGAGAAGACGTGTTGACTAACCGGGCTTAGTGCAAGATTTGTTACCGTATGTTTTGAAAGTGGGATTCGGAGATAAAAAAAGATGGCAGGCAAAGAGGGGAAATAGGAAGGAACGGAGATAAGTGTGCATTTATAGTTATTGTGTCACCTCTACAGTCGTTAACGTAATCGGGAACCGTAGCGGAAACAGAACGGGATGAACGAGGATTTGGGAAGCATGTTCTGCACCCTCCAACCACCCTTTATCTATCTGCATCCGCACCTGCTGTCTTTCTTGTCAACTCGCTGGAGAAAACTGGTTTCGCATGAACTTCGGATAATGTGAAGTAAACGGTTACGTCCATAAAATTTGACAAGCCCACCACGCAGCATGTAAGGAGGAAACACCGAAAGCTATGCGATGCTGCCGACTACTTTGCACCGACAAAGAGGAGTCCAAACTTACGCTGGTTTATTTGTTGGCTTAGGTCAATGATAATAGTTACGGCAATAATGACGAGTATGTGCGTCGAGTTAGGAAGTTACGTTGCAATCTGCCGATATGGTTTATTTTTTTTCATAGTTTTTGTGTAGACGAAAACGACGGCAAAAGTCACAATGATAATCACGAGTTAGCTAGACCGTGTTATCTTAACAACGCGGCATAAAAATGTTTGCTGCTAAAAATATTTAGCTTTGAATATGAAGCACACGTGGAAGACACCAAAGACACAAAACGAAAACGAAAATACGGCGATTGGACGCTGCTAGAAACGACCACCCAGCGCCTCCAATCCAGGCGCGCGTGACATCCGGCGAAAAAACAACAAAAAAAGGCTCACGAAACCACAGCGTACTATACCGCCGTTCATAACTGCCCACAATTACGAGGCAGTCGGCTCGAAGACGGTCGCTCGAGTGTGATTGCTCATAATAGGTGGCCTCGTCGACTACGCAGCCGCATACTTCAAGACAACGCTAGAGCCAACGTGGCTTGGGACGGAATAATACAAAAACTAAAATAGAAATTCAAGAAGTGCCGCTGCAAAAAAGACAAAAAAAACAAATGGTAACAGCGAAAGATACGCTACGCAGCACAGATAGAGACGCGGGGTTGGGACACGGTCGAAGCATATCTGGCCTCTGCAGTCGTGCGGCCAACTGGCATTGCGTTGTCATTTTGTCATCCATTCCGTCCTCATCCTCGTTCGCCGAAAGGCTGCGAACATCCCTTCCAGCGTAAACAAGCTCGGGAACTGTACTCCCAAGCCTTTTGTGTGATCCCAGGCTGTCGTCACACGAATATATTGCAGGAAGAAATGGACGTCGCCCCGGAGCCGCATTTTGCTGCCAAAGTCTGCCGTGGGAGGCGCGTGGGTCAAATGAAAGCGATGAAAAATGATGATGCAATTGTTTAAATATTAAGTTCCTTCCTCTACCTTACCACAGGGCATGGTGCCTGTGCGGCCCATTGCTTCCCGGTATTGTTTTTGAATGTGCGCACGTCCAGTCATCAGCGACGCCAAGGCCAAGCAAAGTGAGGCGGCTTTGCGCAAAGGACGCGACGGCAACCGCCGAGGACGGTTATCGCCACTCTGCAGGAGCTGCCGAGTCTTCTGGCCGCAGGCTCGCAATAGCGACCGCCGAAACCCGCTGCAGGCCAGCACCGAGATCTCTTTCACTCATTTCAATGCTGGGGACGTTGCCAGAGGCACTTGCAAAAGTATGTGAGGAACAGGTTGGCGTGCGCTTCTGCGATTGCATGCATGCATACATGCGTGCGTCTGAGGGTCACTGTGGCGGAACTAAGACGACCTCAGCAGCGTCCATCAGACAGTAAAGCGTCTCGTTTTGCCAGGAGTGGGGATCGTCATCCCGATCGTGTTCCTCTATCTGTTTCACGCTAAAGGGCAGCGATATGAGACACGTGTGTCCATAATGAGCAAACAGGTGAGGTCACATTCGCAACAACAAAAAGCACAACAACTAAAATAAAAATGCCGGGAACGAAGCATCGTCTCCGAATTTTTCTTTCTTTAGGAACTCGTTTTCCAGGATTGGCACGACAGAAGTCACAGAAATAAAAATTGTAGAAGTCGTAAATTTTGTCTCTGCCCTTGGCTGTCTTATGTCCATTTAAGCGAAGAATTCGTATTTCGATGCTCAGAGAAAAAAGCGATCCATAGATGTGTGCCTCGAACTATGCTTCTTTGTCCCGTCTATGATCTGCAGACATGCTTCGCTGCTTTCCATCCCATACCAGCAAAAAAAAAATAAAGAAAAGAAAAGGCGGAGTAATGGGAGGACCCACTGAGGCACAAACTCTAATGACATGCAGCCCCGAAAAAACATGTCACCAGCAGTGTTTATCGATCGGAAGTAAGGTGACCGGAGCACGAAAAAAATACACGAACGCTATGTGAGCATGCGTCAGCAAACTACGGCTTTTTCCCGAGGATGTTCAAGAAACTTGACAGAAACAGAAGAGAGCACGAAGCAGCTAAAGCTGAAAGCATATCCCGAGTTCTTCACGCATAATGATTCTAGGAAGACGCCGCTATAAAAAGAAACGGGGGCTAGAAGAGTGGCTCAAAGTATTTGTTACCATGAAACATCAAAGCAAAACGCGATGGCAGAGATTTTTATTTTTGCTTGGTTAGTCGATTTGCCGCGTGGATGGGGATGACAGTTCATGTGTTGGTGTTCGAAAGGCCTCTCGACAGTGGCGGCTGTTTACAACACTGGGAACGAGCACGGCTATGCAATGCTAGATGCATCCCAATGTTGTTGGATGGAGAGCTTGGTGGGGCAATGGTGTCGTTTCATCTTTTCCCTTCCTAACGCGAGGTGCATATGGCTGCGAGCGGGATGCCAGGAGAGGCAACGGCGTTCTGATCAGAAAATAAGCGAAATGAAAATCATGTCCACAATTCGGTCATGACGAGAAGAGACGTAAGTACCTCCATAAAATATTCCATACTTGCAGCAATGATAGGCGATATGCCCTTTAATACTTAGGGCACGTAAAATTATGGTTTGCTTCACGCGTCACACTGGCTATTCTAAGCTCAATTTCTGAAACCACCCCTCACCCAACTGAGTTGTGCATGCGGTTAAAACGGGGCGGCAAAAAGGTATAAATATTCGTTCGTGGAGAACTATTAACCAGCTGGGAAATAGTTATCCAGGAAGGCCGAGCACTTCTGGTGCCCAAAGTGCTTATTTAGCAGAATCGGGTGATCGTCCTTTCTCATACATAATAAAACCTTGGTTAAGCGTTTTTCTTGAGTGTAACCGTACTTTATCCCCTGCAAGCGCCATCTTTTATTTTCACCTTAGATCAATAGTCGCTGGTCATGATTCTATAGAAATTTTTCCTTGAACTCTACCTTTTTCTGTGCTGATTTCTAGGTTTTGCTGCAAGAAGAAACTTTTATGAGGAAGTACGATTGCTCCTACGTACTCACAGGCTTTCACTGCGACGTTCTACAGATTTCAGGGAAAATGTACACAGCCATGCAAAGGTTCCTGAGGAGCGTCGCCTTCTATGTGAAGTTTGCAGACTACACAGACAAAGTCCTTGGTTCAGAGACATGAGCGAAACGATCATCTTTTTTTTCGCCCCCAACCACTCTTACGAAGCGTCGTTCTTCAATGAGTTACAAAGCGATACGCGGGGCTGGTCTTGATTCGGATATCCTCTGTCTCGGTCAAGAGCTTCCCTGCCCCATTAAGCATTTCCCGCACGCAAAATTAAAGCATACCTTCGGCGAATGCACTCGGCCATGCAGCCGTCCACGTCTCATCAGCGGTAGGCAGTGCACGGGCGGCAGTGATAGCTCCTTAACGCCGCCAAAATGGATCGTCCGCTGCAGGAAAGTTGCTAATGCGGGAACAGAGCAGATTACGAGGGCGAAAATTGCGCCATGAATCTTCATCCGCACCGCCTCCAAGTCGACCACGAAGGCCCACCGCCATTGCTATAGGGCCGGCACAAAGGTTCTACGTGAAACCTTCTTGGTTGTATTGTGAAAGCAAGTAAGAAGGTATAGTTTTTTTAGAAGCGTTCCATGCACTTAACTGACCGCGTTGCTTTCGTTGACTCTGAAAAGAGTGTTGTAATTGTGCGATGATCGGTTAACATATATGCGAAAAATTTGGAGGAGGTAACATATATGGAGGAAGTCGAGTCTCTGAAGCGTGTGTCCACCAAAAACCTTAGGATAAGGCGCACAATATCTCTTCTTGACCTACACATTTAATGCATTCTCTCTTCAAACAAAGACAAAGTTCGAATCCCCCATCCCGTAGTCCACAAGACGGCGATGGTCTTGCGACGACGGTGGGTGGGGGTGCGGCGGAGTGGGGTGGGGTGCTCGACCTTTTGGTGAGGGATTCCTCTGCTGTCGCCTGAGTTGGACTTTGACTCTCAGGCAGTTTGCACTTTGATCATTGACGCTTTTTTTTTGACTGCAGCGGCTTGGATTTTGGCACTTCGCCAGTTGATATTCGCACGGAAGAAAGCTTCGCGTTTCAACAATCATCCTTGTTAGACGGAGGGGATTACTTTATTTTATTAACGCCTACATGTTTAGAGTTTTGGATCCTCAAACGCTTTTAACTTCCAGGACAGAGAAATAAACTAAGTGGCTCTCCGAACGATTGAAGAACGTCTGATTACGAGCTTACACAGTGCAAGATCGCTCACAAATTCTTTCCATTCCCCGTTAAGCACACGCTCGAACAAAATAGTATGAATGCCCGCTTAATATTCCGCTCTTACTAAGCAGCGGCGGGAGCTGCAGCCTATATCCAAAGGTGACGGCAACTGTACTCAGCCACTACTTTGGCGTGTACACGCAGATATGACACTCATTATGGAAAAACAAAGGAATAAAAGGCAACTTCCCTGTTTTCAAGTTTTTCAGCGATCATAATTAACCACAAAGTACCGTCTAAAACGGCCACGGGAGAGAAAAAATTCATCCCTATGATTTTATTTGCGTCGCATCATCAAAATTGCGTCTCACCCTGCATCTCACCTGTCTCGTAGCAGCAAGACTGTGGCCGTAAATGCGGGCTGCAGACTCACGTATAATATAATTCCACACTCAACCTAGCTTTCCGCGTGCCTTTACTCGAAGACAGAGGGATGAAGTTCTTCAAAAGCTGCCTCCTCCGACATACAGCTCTACGCGTCCACCCCCCTCAAGTTTTGGCACTGGCAGAGCATTGAGCGTCCCAGCTTTTCACAAAGGCGCTCGCCGACAAGCTAACAGCGGTGGCACGCAAGCGTAAATAGTGCGACCCAGCGAAGAAGCGCTTCCAAGGCAAGATGCTATACGTCCAAAGCCCGACGGAGGATCCGAAGACAGCGGTTATCGATCGCGCCCCTCCACACTTCGTATCTTAACCTTTTCATTTCTCTGCGTCTGATGAAGGCGTATCAACATCTCCCCGATGACCTCGGAAGCTGCGACAGTAATAACTGAACCTGCGCAAACTTCAAAGCTCGGTTCTATTTATCCCGCCACTTTTCCCCCTCGCTTTCCCCCCCTGGCACAACTTCGCGCAACTCGATCTAAAGGAGCCTCTTCTGACGTGCAGCCTGTAACAGCGGGTCGCCGCACTTTGAAACAGGCGCCCACGACAAAACAAAGGGGCCAGCCGCAAGCGAGGATAACAACGCCGCAACGCTCCGGCTCGTCCGGGCGGGAGCAGCAAACCGTCGCCTCCCGGCTCAGCCGATGAAACATGGCCTTTGGGCGTCCGCGAAAGCGCTGCCCCCTTCGTCTTCTCGCTCTCTTTTTGTCACACTACCGCTTCAGTGTTCTACCAAGAAGCAGTAGTCACCGAAATATGCGGGCGGACGTGAAGATGAGCGACGGGTTAGGAGTAAACTTGCGCGAACAGAAACGCTTCCAAACGGATCTATACAGGAAAAGAAGCGCTGCGGTACAATCTTATCGTGCCAATGCTGGGAGAAAATCATCAACGTTATGCTCGACCTGCCACCTGTTACGCCCCTACTTTCCAGAAAACTCACGCTTGACCAGATCTGAATTGTTAGAGGACCATACACTTCCAATGGCGACAATTCTTGTGTCAGACATTGTGTGGTTCTCTTGATGTTTGAAGCCACCATGGCAGTGTTCCGTTTACTTCTTTGAAGGTGCTGGAAGAAGGGCAGTTATCAGATTTAACGGCAGCATAATTGTCTAGCGTTCTATAGAAGTTGGACAAGTTTTGCAACACGGTTACAGTGGATGGCTTCGTCAAGAGCCGCTCACAATCTTTTCTTCAACAGCAAGGGTAGGTTTTAACAGCACTGTAAAAAAAGCACTCATTCTACCTTTGAGAACGGTGCTTCACGAAGAGAAACAGATTGAGAATAAACAGGTTTCTGCGTGATTTACGCTTCTAGGCCATGATTTGTACGAACATATTGTTGTCAATAACCATTACAATACGATGAACGTTTCTGCAAAGAATCGTAGTGTCTTGAGACACACGTAAACTATTCTTGAATGTGCTGTTCACTCACAACCACTGTGGAGTTTAGAGGCCGCCCTTTTTCCCTAACACATTAGCATTTACCTCAATGCTTACCTATCACCGTGGCTGCATTTCTCTAGCGTACACGATTCGCCAGAGAAGCGCTGTTTGCTGATACAAGCTTCTCTTTTTACAGCTTTGTCTCCTGTGCACCTTTAAGAACAAGAAATATGTGCCGCAGTGCTAGACACAAAGACAACCCGTAAATGCCTGAGTAATAAAATCTGTCGCATTGTCATCTGACCATCCATACGTGATCAAGCGTTGTGTATGAATTAAAAAAATGTAGTGTTTGAAACAAAGGGCTGGGAATGCTCCTCCCGTCGCACCTAAGGTTCTCAAATACGCCAACACAAATGCAGCCGGGGAGTGAGATTCATGATAACGCTTTTATGCCAGGCTTGTAATCAAACTAATACTGCATCAAAGGAGTCCTAATGTTGTGCTTTTACATTGAAATACGTGCACCAGTGCCAAGGGGAAATGCGGCTCGGAAAGAAAGATGTGGTTTAGTAGCGCAACACAGTGGGGTTTGTTCTGTAGGTATGTGTTTCTGACTACCGTTTTTTTTTTTTAGAACTAACAAAACGTGTTTCATATTGTTCATGAAAGGCACGTTAAACAACAAAGTGACCATTCTCGCAGGCTTTCCAGGTTCGCGGGAAAGGTAAACCAAGCAGTTCAATCCTTGTTAAGAGTGGATATCCCTCGCTCATGGGTCATACGGATGTTATCGAATGAATAAGCTTGCAGGCTTCGAAAGTGTTAACGAAACTGGCGAAAAAATTTGATTTCTTGCCACATTCTCCTTGTCGAGAGTACCAAAATATCCCTTCTCAATTTTTTTTAAATGCAGAGCATTTCAGTAACTCACGATGTCACCCGCGTTGACTCAGTCCGCACCCTCTACTATATAAAAAAAATACTATCCGGCGCCCGGTTTCGATCCCTCGACCCTGCGGACGGAAGGCAATGTACATGGGCTCTACCCACTGCGCACACAGCCGACACAGATTTGACGCTACGAACGCGCCTTATATCGTTGACTCATTCAATATCTGCTGACGAGCGCTCTCGTCAGCAGTTGCCACAAGTCAACAACATTAACGTAACGCAAACTACTTAACGTCTGCCCCCGGAAATGCTCTGCATTTGATCGTGCCCTTCGCGAGGGGGATGTTTCACTGCGTCTTCTTCGGTCCGGGACCCGTGGCGCCATCTGGCGACGCGCGGCACAATCGTAGCACTTTGAAAAGATGCGGCGCCAGCCAGCTGTGTGACCTGACGTCAGAAACGGTGGACGAGACACTACTGACCATGCGCCAACTAAACATCAAAAAACAAAGAAAGCGACTTTTAGATGCAGAGCATCTGATTCACTCGCTTGACCCTCCAGTGTCGTCGTCAGGGCGGGAGCGTTCCCCTCCCCATTCAACTCGCCAGCCAGCTGCGCTCCCGCCGCTCAACCCTCTCCTCTCCGATAGCGAACATACTCTCGCAAGGGCATTGGTTGATTCTATTGATTGCTTGACGTTGCCAGTTGGCTTGCTGGCTTGGAAGAATTGGATTGGATGTGATTGTGGGATTGGATTAAGTGGATTGTGTTGACATAGCCGCGTTACTTTGCGTCATAGCCGCGGCAACGCTGGGCCGGGCATGTGCAGTACCTTCTCGCGGTTTCCAGCCTTCGGGCGAAAGGTATAACCGTGGCCGTTCTCCTGTTAAGCAGAATCTACCTGGCTCAACTGAGTCTACGCCGCTTTACAAGTACAACGCTTCGCAGGGCCGCTTCGCAGTCCCCTAACGTTATGCGCGTAATAAAATTGGTTTCTGCCCATTCTCCTTGTCGGATACCAAAATATCCCTTCTCAATTTCTTTTTCTACCTGAATTATACCAACGTAAAAGCGCGAATTTCAAAGTATAATAATAACGCACGATTCAACTACTTCCAGTATATATCCCTCCCATTCGTTTCGCTGGGCTAGGGCGAACAACTTGCTGTGGGTGCAATAAAGTGCGTACACCAGAAATTCGTGTATCAATGCTCGCCGTTCTTCGTTCACTTGTGCAGCCATCGGAGCCCGCCCTGACCCCGACGCAAAATCAAGTGTGCGCTGGTCGCCGTATTGCTCGTCCGTGACTCCAATACTACCCAAAGACGACAATGCGCTCCGCGAAGAGGCCACGGATAGTAGCAGCAAAGAAAACACCGCAAATAGAGCGCGCCATTTTATACCGAAGCCCCGCTGACTCAGCACGCCTCTTTGGAGGCTGAAGCACACCACCGATCCTGTTGTCCCTTTTTTGTTGTTTCTTTCTTATCCCAAAGAAACTGAATGAAACTGTTCCTTAAAAAGGAACGGCGAGCAACCATGGCCCTGGCATCCTAGTATTTAAATGGATGTCGTTCTTTATTATGCATTGGACCGGAAATGCTATGTGCGCTCCGTAGCTTCTTTATTAAACTGGGCTCGTGAACTGAAACCCTTCCCGTTCCACCGAGGTATAACGGGTAAATAAATACATTGAAAATGGATGTTTAGGAATTTAAACTTAAAAAAATGTAAAAGGGTAATTAAACAAGATAATTACGCAGAAAATGACTAACTACAGAGCACAGATAAATATAAAAGATCTAAAAGTTATTATCGCGTTATTTGCCGCTGACTTTGTTTCTGGCGCATCGAAACCGAACTGAAATTTGTTACGGTGGGCATTTTCGACTGCATAGCTTTGCCTAATGCAGATACTCGCCGTCAGCGCGTCCTTTGCAAAACGTGATAGTTTTGAATTCTCTTCAGTGTGCGTGAGCGAATAGGCTGATAGAACCACTGCTTTTGTCACACAAGACCGAGAAGAGAGCATCATGTTAGCAGAATGCTGCGGTGTAGGGGGAAGGAAAAACGCACTAGTTGACGAGAAATTGCATCCCTGTATAATACTGCCATGTTCGAGCAAGGCAGTTGCGGTTGATTCGGTCATGTTCTAGTATAGTAGTAGGATACCGCCAGCCCATATACCAAATAAATCTCCTCTTTTATCTTTTTTACAATGTGCACCTAAGCGATAATTTCCAGGAAATCACTTGCAAGTGCCAGCTCGGTGGATCTCCCGTTTTGTCATGAATAATTTGTTTGGCCCTTGAAATGAGTTGCAGATTGAAGCGAAGCCGAAACACCTATTATAAATTTCTACTATACAAACGGGAGGAGGGGAGGTAGGAGAAACTATTGTGCCGTCGTTGGGTGCGGACGTGTTTTTCGTTCGCTCCTGCGCGGCCGGGGCGGTTCGCGATTTTGCCGGCAACACGTCGCGGGCCATGGGTGTTCGTTTTTCGGGTGGCGGGCGCTCTGCTGCGTCGGGCCGTCGAGCGCAAGCTGCGGCTCGCCAGTACCCGCTCGTCTGCTCGGGCGTTCACCCAGCCAGCTCTCCAGACTTCGGACCACCGCGGACAGCTGTTCACGGCAGAGCTTCACCTGTACGCTTCACCGTTCCCGTCGAGATTCATCGCCCGGACGCAGCATGACGCCAGGATACTGTGTTTGGGAAGTGTTTCGTGCGCAGTGGCCCCAGTCACAGTGGCAACTCTTCCTCTCTTCTTCTTTATTCCTCCCTTCCCCTCTCCTATCCCTTTTAGTCTTCTTCCCTTTCTCCCACGGGCCTGATAAGGTGTCGACATCCTACGTCAGACAGTTCCGGGCCCTTTTCACCCATTTATCCCCCACAATAAACCTCAACGCAACGATGTGGGAGTGGTCCCTCAGTCCAGGAGACCATGGGACGACAATTCTGTCTCAGCCCTGGACACCAGTAGTTGCTGCACATCCAAGCCGGCACTGATCGTCAGGCTCACCCACAGCTCAAGGGGGGGGGGAAGGGGGGGGGGGAGTGGGTAAAGGTGGGAGGGTTGGGTTGTGTGCGCACCCGAAGGTGATGTGTATGAGGAGGGTACACGGGTCACGGGTTACGGGAGAATTTGCATGTGGCAGGGTATCGGGTGGGGTACATACGATGTAGCGTGTCCGTGTTCTTGTAGAAAAGTGTAGAGTGCGAAATGCGCGTATCCTTCACGAGCTATCCCTACGCCTTATTATTAATACTGATATAGATGGCCGATAAAAGGGCTGACCGGTGCGCCTTGTGGCACCGAAAAGTTCGACCAATCACAGTCGAGATGCTGTCGTCGAAAAAAAAACGTGCTGTTTAAAGGTGAAAGCCGCAAATACGAGATGCTTTTGTTTCACGAGGAAGCCCACTTGAGCGGGCGCGTTTGCCGGCGTGCCGCTGTGCAAGAGTGCGGGGATCGTAACGATTCTCTAGGATCCGCAGCGGCCAAAACTAGACTCAAAAGAATTTGCCACGGAAAGATGTAAGGAAACGAATTCGCGAATTAAGGCTGTAAAGAAAGGCATCGAGTCCTCCCCAGTTTATGAACGGGTTCGAATAGTGTGCAAAAGGCGGAGCGATAGATTTGGTCGTACTTTAATTACCGAGACGAGTTGCTTTATTTCTGCAAATTTTTGTTCCTTTTTGAGGAGTTTTGTGCCAGGTCATTTTTATTTATCGATCTTCATATTGCCGCGTGGATTGTGTGTTAAGTAGGGCAATCCCCTGTTTAAGGTGTGTAACGGTTATTGCACTTTGTACAATCTCCAAGTGATGGATACATGCCGTGTTTCCAGGTCAGCCTGTGGTTATTATTCTGACAGACAGCCAACAAGCCTGTAGCCTTGTCCAGCGGTTGCATATCCCGACCTGCCCGAAAAATTCTACTCGAGCATCCTCCTCGTCATCCCGTACGGATTATTTGGGCTCCAGCCCACTCCGCCGTGTCTGGCAACGAGCTGCCAATAGCGTGCCCGAGAGTTGACCACCGGGCAAGCCAGGAGTTCGCGAGCAGTGGCAGGTCTCCCTCTCTTGTCGTTCCACGACGTCACTCAGCGTTACCGTCTGAACGAATGCTATATTCCTGCGCACAAAAGCCTCACCAAAGAACAAGAGCCCACCTCCAGGCATCAGACAAACACATTTCCCCACCCCATAGAGCCCACATTCTGGCCCCCCTGTACTCCTCGCAATGCGCTTCTGCGAGGCTCCGGGAACCCTCTACCATATCATGTGGGGCTGTGAAAGACAAAACCCCCACCTACCCTGCCTTTCACCTTCCCCGAGCACTGGAGAGAGCATGTCCCGTCGGACCTGACGACAGCTTTGGCTGGTGCAGCGAGCCAAGAAGCGGACGGACTCAAGGGGTCCTGGAATGGGACTCTTCCCCAGGGCTGACAGCTTCAGATACACGTTATTCCTCTTCCCTTCCTCCTCCCTCTCTCTCCAGTCAGCCGCTAGCACGAAGACGACGACATAAACGAGTGCCCGGGCCCCGCGCGCTTGATTTCGGCCAGCCATTTTCGCTGAGATTTGACGTGTTCTCTCTCTTCGCCTTTCCATTTTAGGCGCCAGCGCCTAATAAATCGATGCAACACCGTACACCCGCTTTTCCCTGCGTCATTGGGACACAACAATTATTTCGGCTGGATTTCAGGCCTGCACTTAGGACTCACCCCCTAAAAAGAAAAGTTTTTTTTTTTTAGCTACGGCACCGCTAGATATAAAATAAACTGCGGCGGTTTCCTTTGCTAGGGTTATCCCGTAACGTGGTAAGTTTGAAATAATTCTTGCCAGTTGTGCACTGTTTATTACATTTTCGGAGCATGCAGCAAGGCACAGCATCAAATTTAGTTCCAAAGTTTAGGGGCTGTTCAGATTGCCTACCCTGCAGCTGTTGTTCCTCTTGAACACATTCACTTCACATTTTGCCAAAACAAGAGCAGGAAACTGGGCAGTAAATGGTATATGCATTTACAGATAGCAAAAAATTAGGGCCTCATTTCTGTCAAGTGTCCCCTAATATTCCTTTCTTAAAATAGTCCAAAGCTTCAAAAAAAAAAAACTTTCGGGTGGCTTCAAGTAAACACATTGAAATTTGGCCTCTTTCTCAAAGTTGCACAATATTGATTCTGTGAAGTCAGTCTGTACCACACTTCGACTTTCACGTTCTTTGCTTACTTGGTCTAGGAATACCGTCTGAATGCTTTTTTTTTTTACAGAACATGCTCCGTGTAAGCGGCCTTCTATCTCTAATATTAAATACTTCTGCTGGAGTTTTACGTGTTCAATGGCGGCTGGCCTGCGAGGCTCGTGTAGACTTGTGGAATAATTTCCTCCAGATGGACTACTTCGTGGTATGTGCTGGAATGCCGCACCCATGGAAGTTTCGAGGTGAAAACCTGGCATCCTTAAGTTTTATGGAATGCGTGAGGTGAAGTTGAACGTTTTGGACACGCCTAGTATACGTCCTCACGTGGGATGGTAAATTAATTCAACATGGCCATGTGTGACGATGCACAAGGCTCTAGTCACGCACGGAGAAGACTGAGAAAGTACGCCACGGCGGAAAAGGTTAGATCAGCAGATAAGCAGAAGATTTAAGAGAACTTCCAACAACAGATAAACAAAAGACCAACTAGGCTTTGCCTTCCCATTCTTAAAAAGTTCTAAGCATCCCCGGAGACTCGTTGCTGCTAGCCTACATCAAAGAATTTCCGCCTTCTTCAGAATTTTATGACTTTAGGATGGAGAGCGCGAGGTTTTTTTTCTTCTCTTGCTTGCAATGATTGCCATGATAGAACGGCCATGTGGGCCCACAGAAGCACAGACAAATTGCTGTTAATTTGACTGCTGACACTGACAATGTATTCGAAGCGTACGCAGGCAGCAATTACAGAAAGAGGATCTAAAAAACAAGTACTGCGTGGAGATTAAGAATAAAAACACTCCAAACTTACGGATCCCCTTCTAACACCAAACAACCCGAAGGCATGCCGAAGAGGCTAGTTTTTACCTCTGCAGCGATGACAGCAGATGTCGATTCGCAATATTTCTTATTCCGACCCCAGGCGATTGTCAAGCGCTCTCGCACTTACCCGGATTTTTGAATTGGCGCCGTCTCGCTAGTCTAGTGGTATTCGTGACTTCGCCCCCATTCCCACACCTCGAAGCCGTGGCCATCGGCCATGGGAATATGCAGAGAGCAGGCATACATAAGGACACTTGGTGCCCGAGGCGACGAAGGCAGCTGGATTTTATGCGAAGCTGGGAGATGCAACTGTGCGGTAAAACTGCCAGCTAGGAAACACGCCGCTAAACGTGGCAAAAAAACAAGAAGCTTTGCGAAAGGACTCGTTCCTTCCATTTCGTTGTTTGCCAGAGCAAAGAAACCTCGTAGCGCGGAGACCTAGCACACCCGAACTTTACACAGCCAAAACTATTTTGCAGTAGCACGAAGTTCTGCACACGCACAAGAACGACGAAACCAGAAAGAACCGCCAGCACTCTGTAGGAAGGCAGGAAGGAAGGAACTGTACAGAAAATGCAGGCGGGTTAACCAGGGAACAATATTTATTCACGGAATTCATCGGTGAAGATTTCGACTTTCCTCGCTTGGCTATCAGGTTTTGTGAAGTTATTATTTTTTAATATTTTTGTTAGTAAAGATAGTGGAGGGAAACAGGCATCCACCTTGGGTACCGGACCCGCACCTTCCGATTACATCTCGGATGCCTTACTAATTCCGCTATCTGGGCGAGTGTGTTCTCCCCTTACCGGAGTATTTATATTAAGCACAACTGTATCGGACGCTTGCAGGTGGTAACCAGCGCCGCTCTTAACTCACGGGGTGAAGAAAATCCTCTTTCTAACCCGCGGGCCGCGAATCGACCACCTACAGTATGTAAAGAGCAGTAGACAGACGGGACATCCTCTCAAGCTACCTTAAAATGTTAACTACACCAATCATAGAATACCAAAATGGAGCGCTTCACTTATGCTTTTCTCGGTGTTCCAGACTGATCGGTTTTTTTTTCTGTATTACTTTAACGAGGCCCTCATTTCTAACCATGTTCAGCTGCAAGCATAACGAGGTCCTCGGTTCTGTAACCTTTAAACCAAAAGTAGCATAAGTGGCTTCCCCGTCACTTATTACCAGCACGCCACAAAACTTCGGCTGCCAGCACACGCCACCGATGCTCCGTAATGCCTCAAATGAAAATGAAAATTCGTGCCGTCTGACAAACCATCTTGATTTAGTATTTGCTCCCCGCGCGTGCTCCTCTCGTCCTCCACAAAAGTCACGCTGGCGAGCATCGTTCGACGAAAAGCCGTAAACGGATGCTGCAGGCAGGGCTACCTCCCGGCGGACCCTTATCGCTCCCACGGCGCTCTGTATGCTGTCGTGCCCGCACGGAATGGCTTCCGAAGAAGCTAAACGCTTTCTCGTTGGCCGTGCGGGCCGCACATTGGAAACTAGGCACGACGTCTCTACTGTATCTCGTAGATCGTACTTTTCCAATATCTCCTTGATTGCACTCATCACGCTTTCCTCTATATTTTATCATTGTTACTTTACGCGTATCTCAGATGCATGCGTGTGTTTTCTCCTTGATTGGCCTGATGGCACGCTGCCTAAACTGCCCCCATTCTTCAAGGAAAAAGGATAAGCGAACAGTAATATTCCTATTCCGTTTACAGATACTTCTTTTTCGAACACGTTTATGGCCGTATGGATGCGGTCGTTCCCCGGCGGTTCTGCGATGGTTCAAAATGTTTCGTTCGGTCTTTTGGAGAAACGCAGAGCCTGTGCGCACTGTTGATGGACGAGAACAATTTTACAACCAGTTGTTTGCGGAGTCCTTTGATCGTAGCGACCGATGCTGCCGCTAACCCCGTCGTTCGGTCCGGCCGTGAAGAGTTGTTGCTGCCCACTTTGGGGCCTCGTTTTTAGTGCCAACGAATTTGACAACCTTCGGTGTCGTGCGAGCTGAAGATTGTCGGGGCAGCCGCTGCTACTTTCATGCAGAGCAAGCAAAAATATGGAGTCAGAATTGCGGAAGCCTTTTATGATACAAAGCACTTAGGGCTGACTGAAATGTACGCACTCATTTCTAATTTTACAGGTACTTAATTTTATTCTGGTCTTCAGAATATAATATACATTGCTTTTAGTTTTTTTGCGGATTTCGGGACTTTTCAGCTTATAAAGACATGAAAGTAGCCGTTTTTATCCCTTTTAGTCCTACACACAAGGCAAGGCATATCGGTAGAAGTAACGCGAGTGTCCTTCGAAGAGGATGAGGAAATTTGTTTTAACGAAGTCGAAAAAGAGTGCTGTGCTCAGTGAAGTCCTCAGTCCAGGACCTCGGTAATTAATGCTCGATGCCGTGCTTTGCCTTCCCTCGCAACTAGCTGAAGCTGCTGATCAGGATCAGAACTGGCCAGTTTTCACTCCAAGTAGCTTTAAATTTGGATTTGGTATAGTTTACATATTCTCATTCTGCTGACAAGCCCTGACCATCGGATGTGTGTTCGAGGGCTCTCCATGGTGAGAGCAAGATGTATACCATGTGGGGAAGGTAGCGTAAAGTCTCGTGGGGTGAAGCAAAACTTTCGTCCAAGTGCAGTTTCCCATTTGTCCGCATGCTTCAATTTTAAGCCATTTGAAATAATTGAAGACTCAACAGCAATGCTTAAATGGCGTAATGTGGCTCACTATACGTCGGATATTTTCACCGTGAAATATACCAAGAGCTTTACTCCAGAGCAAGCTGTCCCTCTATGCGGTGAATTCTCCCTTAGAAATGTGCGTGATCTATACCAATATTGTGCTCAAGGCTTAGTTGCGTGACTTCGACCACAACGTGTGCGAGTTAAGGCGGTGCGCCAAAGGCTTAGTCAAGAGGCTGGTGCTAACTCGCTGCGAATGAAAAAAAAAATGCGAAAAGCTGCCGGCACGCCATAAAGTTTGCTCTATCAGGAACTTTCGGCAGCGCGAAGGAAAGATTGAAACTAAAAAACGACTCCTGCGATTTGATTGTTTCAGCCTCTGCCTGCAGGCTTCAACTATTATATCGCGGTTCTAATGTTTAATGCGTTTGTGAAACGCAAGTGTTCGAAGGGCCTTCACAATAGTAGAACATTAGGCGAAAGGACTGAACAAAGAAGCTTTTCTTATACAGGGAAACCTGTATGCGGGGCACATCCGCGAATTTCACAGAGGTTTGTCGAAACTAACTGAAATTCAAAACAGCGCAAATTTCCTCCTAATTAGCCAATGGTAGTGTACTTTCACCACGAGTTTGCCAGTTCCGTCTCCTGAAGGAAGCTTAGGAAAAGACGCGACACGTCTCTGCGCAGCATCCAATGTCCCCTTGTGGTCCAGAGTGCTGTGTGAAGCTGCCAGCTTTCGAATCGCTGAGAGCATTGCAGTCCGCTCGACATCATGCTCTGGGCAACCCATTACGCAGTGGTATACATCCCCTATCACTGCACATGACAAACACAGAGGCGATCGCGCGAGGCCCACCTTGAATAGCCATGCTGTGGTCTTCGTTGAGCCCGTTCGGATGCGGTACAGCAATGTTGCCTCCGATCTTGTAAGTCCCTTTGTGATACAAGGCTGGTAATAGGAATTTCCCAAGGAATTGAAATGTTCGGCCACTGTTCGCCTGAAGTCCTTCCAGTGATTGGGGGAGGCTTTATTCATCGGTGCAAATTGCAGCGCACTCCGTGCCATTTGATCAGCGGTCTCATTGCCCTTGACGCCAGAATGGGATAGAATCCATTTAAACTGCACATTAAAACCCTTGCCTGCTGAGTTCTTGCACAAGCCGTAAGGAACGCTGACAGTCGTTTTTTGTGGTAATCCCATGCTGCAAGAGTTGTAGTGCTGCTTTCGAGTCAGTCAGAATTACAACTTCCAGCGGGCTTATATGACCTAAGTTTTCTCAAAGCAGCCGCGATGGCAATGCACTCTGATTCGGTGGAGGACACCACATGATCCAGGCGTGCTGCCCAGGAAACCTGGGCGTCAGAAATGACATACGCCGCTGCACTAACCCCTCTGTGCGGATCGACTGAGCCATCCGTAAAACTTTCAAGGTGATTGGGATAAGAGTTCTCCTAATGTTCAAGAACGAAAAATCTGGCTGCTTCCACTGGCGTATTTCGCTTTACTCTCGTGTGAGGAACATGTAGCTGACACTGAAGGCTCTCGTAAGACCATGGTGGCATTTAGATGGGAGGCTTCCCGGTAAAGAGTGTAATGAGCAGTACGCGCATGAGAGGCCTAACTTGTTCGAAGCCGCCTTATTATTGCTTTTCCAGCACTGGTTCCCCTTGACGCATTACCAGCGTCAGTAACCTCTGTGACGCCATCAAGCGGAGTGTAGCAGACTGGCTCTCCCGTATGACCTTCTCGTTTGCCGCTCCCTGAGGAACTCCGATTGCTATCCTCAGCCTTTCCTATGCAACGCTTCGAGGCGCTCATACTGGGATTCTGATGGGGAGATCATAAGCAAGTGGTAAAGAATGCGACTCAAATAATTTGATACTGCACTGCACGAAACCACTCGCTTCACCTCCAACTGAACCGGGTACTACTATCTTCCGTTCGTTCCTTATGCGAGCACGCAGCCCAGGAACTACTCGCGATATTTACATCTACTAAGTAGCATTGACGGCACTGCTGGGGGCCTTCCCTTCAGTGAAAGCGTTAATGGCACGTGCGTGCCGCGCGGGCATTAAACAGACCAGAGGAGACCTGTGCGTAATTAGGCGATGAAAACAACGGGGTTGCCTGCCTCCGCGCGCAGTAATAGAGCAAACACGTAAGTGTAGATACCCGGCTTGACCGAGGTAACGCGTGCCGTGCCGCCTTGCTTTGACTGCGCGTGCGAGCCAGGCCATTGCGTGCCTAATTGCTAGCTGACTGCCCAACAAAATGGACCCTGATGATGTCCACGCGGGTCGCCATAGCCAAGGACACCGAAAACCAGTTTGGCTTCACCTCGTCGCGGGTGGCACGTACACGCGACACAAGCCGCGGCCGCGGTGGGCAGCATACCAGTTATAGCAGAACGGGCGATCTCCCATCAATTTCTAAATGCGTTCCGAAGGCTTTCGCTCAAGTGGCAATTGAAGGGACCTTATATAAGGTAACAAAAGAATGGACACGGACATTTTAATGCATCGGCGGGATGTCTGTCACGCAAGTACGGATAAGATAAGAGATGGGAAAAGGGTATCTGGAAAGATGCACACACCCACACCCAATCCGCATTACAGCAAACCCACGGAGGCTCTGGCAATCACGAAATCCCCAATAGCAGATTTGACAAGCAGGAATCAATGTCCCGGTGACCCCCGATTCGCGGGTTTTCCAGGAGGGCCTTGCAATCAAATTCACGCACACTTAAAGCCCGGATATCTCGCCCGTGAGGCCAACGCGGTTGGGCTGTCAGGTGCGGTTACTTTGCACCTTAAAAGCGAAATTCTACGATGATATTTTCGCACAGGCTCCTCTTCATTTTTAACACAGCGTCGCTGTTGGTCGTTTTTTTTAAAGACGATAGTCTTTCTTGGGATACTCACACGCAGTCATTTAAACGCAGCTACTTAAACGCAGCCACCCTAGCAAAGCAAAACAAATGCTGCATCTCATATACTCATTAACTCACACTCAAATCTAAACGCCTAAGTCCGGTGTTAATGTTCATACTTGTCAGCATTTTTGAACAAGAACAAGACATTAAGCAAATAAAAGGCGGAAAATCAATACATGAGGGATAGTTGCAGTGTTCCTTTTTTAAAAAATTCTGGATGCTTGGTTTTTGGGATAGCCAACAAAATGATACACCATCTGCAGAAAACCATGGCCGGCTGTTGCTCGCGCCACTTCCTGGCGGCATTTAACAAATAAAACGGCAATAGCAACGAAAGGTTCCACTAGATAGCATCCACGTTCCGCTTGGAACGCTCGTAGAGTGGGGCAACGTAGTTCTATAAACGCTGCAGCAGGGTACCTCGACTCACGCCCATCACTGCCGTACGTCAGCGCTGGCATTGAGTCACGCGACTTGGAGCAGTGGAACACGGTAAATTTAAATTGACTTGAGCAAGTCTCTACCGTGTTATCTTGGGGGGAACGAGACGGGAGAGGAACAGCATGATAAGTGAGCGGGAGAGAAAAGGGAGGCATTTACTTGGCAGGGGCGCCAGTAGGCTATCGCCTTTCGTCGACATTTGCAACGAAAGGTGCAGATACGCGGCCATTTTTTTTCCTGAGGGGCTTAAATTACGTTATTGAAAGGGTAGTTCTTATTATTACAACATGATGCAATGGTAGTTGTGATCACCCTATTAATATTGTTGCTGAAGGGAATAGTTCAGTGTGTAGAAAAGTCTGGTTTCAAATAAATCGTGATAGATTTCCTGGTGCAAGATTTGTATTAGAAATGAACAGTTTGTCCCAGTCTCATTATACAACGAAAAAAAGGGAACACGCGCTTCTGTTGGGAGAAATGTCAACACGCTGAACTTCGCCCGCCCTTCATGTCGTCTCACATGTTAAGGCAGAACCTGCGGTCGACGGGCAACGCCAGTGAGAAGTACGTTCTCCTCCTGCATGCTTTAGAGCATTTTGATGCTATCATTGTCACAGTAGAAAATATGAAAATTAACCGAAACCGCCCAACATTCAAAACTTCGTATGCACGACTGCTACTGTTACTAGAGGGCAAATGTTCTGCCCGCTGAAATACCCGTTTAAGAAAGTGCGAGTCACTCACCATCGTGAGGCAACCGTTTTTTTTTTTTTTTTTTCTTTTTGACCGGAAAGCAAATCTTGTGCATGCCCGGCCCGTGTTGCACACTTGCTCACCACTTTAGCTTCGAAAACGTGCACGGCGCGTTGCCGATTAATAACACAGTGACACGGAGGCGGATACAATGGAACAGAAAATAAAAACAAAAATATCCACGATTCATACGAATGTCTGGCCGGATTGAAGTTCCCGTGCCGGTTGCTGCCACCCGGAGGGGAATCGATGCTGCTTCAGATGGCTCTTATTTCAGTCGGCACGAAGGACCAGGAGCTTAATTAAGGCTTAAGGCTTGTCAGTTGGCTTATTTTAGGTGCGGAATACCTTATGACCGCACAATGCCCATCCGCGTCCGTGCGCAAAGCAGTTACAATCGCACAAAATCACACAGGCACCGCCAAGATTGGAGCCTGGGTCTGGTAGACCAGACAGAGTTAGTGCCAGTCGTCTTACCCCATGGGCTACGACTGTGAGTTAGTACCCGAGAGTCAAACGGCTTACTCCCTCGCCTGTAACCGTGCGGAGTACCTTTGGACCTCCGAATGTCCGTCCGCGTCCATCCGAGCGCACACCACAATCAAGCGAAAGTCAAGCGAAATTCAATTTGAGCCGTGAGTTGCAGTTTCATTTAGGGAATGATCAAGGTGCCACTCAAATCGAATGAAGGTCGGGGCGCAAATCGGATGTCACTCGTGGCGCAACTTGGATGTCATTTCGAGTCCCCGTACTCCGCACCCTCGCCATCATCCACGGAGTGGAGATGCTGCCATTTTTTGAGAGGCATCTGACCTTGAGTCATCGATGGTTTTGACTCACCAGTTTTTAAAGCGAACATTTCTATGTCACACTGATTGCGTATGTCGCTTAACAGCGCACTGCAGGAAAGGCAACTTTCTATAGGTATGATTATGATTGTGGGTAAAGTGAAACAAAAGGCTCTCTCCGTGGTGGGTAATCGAACCTCGTTCCCTGGCTTCATCAGTCGACGTGTATCCGAATGCGCCATTTTGACGCGGTAGAAGCAGTTTCGATTTCAAGAGGGGTCGAAGGACGTGCAAGATTAGCCAGAAAAATCATGCACCCCTCCGTCTAACGAGGACGACATTTGAACGCGTAGCTTTCTTCTCGTGAAATCAAACGGCGAAGGGTTAAAATCAAAGCCGCTGCGAACAGAATTCGAAACCATCTGCGAGGTGAAGTCCACACTCAGGCAACAAAGAATATCTTACAAGAAAGCTTCAGTTTCAGTGATCGCGGCTGTTAGACGGAGGGAGGGAGAGAGGGAGGGGGGGAGGGAAGGAGAGCTCATTTAGTTGTCACAGGGTAATTCAGGGGAGGGGCGGTGACCGGGGGAGGAAGGTCCCCGGTGACGTTTTCTGCCCGAGCGACGTTCTCTTCTTGCACCGCATGATGTTTTGCACTTTCTACAACCACACCGAAAAGATTTTGATCCTCCCGCTTCGCTTAGGAACTTAGCTACCAACTTGTAAGTTCACATATTGTATCTACGCTGTATTCGTATGATATTCCGTCTACTTCGGCTCACGGATGTGAACCGAGAAACTGACCTTTTCTCTCACCAGAAATATTAATTTAATCCTTAACTTCTAAAAGCGTAAGACGCAGGTTTACAGATCCAGTTGACACATTTTAAACATGGCGGCTATAATAGCCTTGCTTTCGCTGCAAATAAAGAATTTTGCTTGCTACAATTCTCTTTTTTTGCATTAATTCTAATATTCTCTACTCTAATTCAAATCTATATACTATACTTTACTCTAATTCAAATCTATATTCGCACTTTTTAAAAATTATTTCCGGCGAGAACTGGACGGGGCGAGTTAAAAGGTTTATAGGGTGTAGCTGCTCATTGCGTTAGTTTATTTTTATATACACGTAATCTTTGTTTTCGACCAAGCGTTTCGAAATGTTCCGAGTTAGATTCTGGCTTAGTTTTTCTGCTTAGTTATGCTACTTAGTATCGATCATAATTTCCCTGTAGTTTCGACACAGCGTTCAGGATGTCGTTTCACTCCTGAGATTCTCTGCTCGCTTTTTGTTTTTTCAGTTATGCTGTGCAGACTAATCCCAGAAAGAGCGCTGGACATCAGCTTTCATAAGCCTGATTTAAGCCGAGGAAGAAATAACAATCTAACCGTTATCAGTTTCAATGTTATGTTGGGTCTGGCAAATTATGTCATATAGGAATAAATTATATCAAACGTGGGGCGCACGAGGGATGAGGTTGCCGATAAAGGCTTTAAGACGACCTCTGGGACGCTTTGTACCGTGTTCATCTATATTCGCGAAAAATAGAAAATCGACGAAATCAAGCGGCTGCCGGTGAATCCTTTTATTATCTTTTTATTACGGTGAGGCGGGAAAGCAAGTTTGAAAGAGAGAAAACAGCAAAAAAGAGTGGGTGAGTGCCCTCGCTGGATTATTTCCCTAGACTTTGAAGCACCAAACTGATGCCGGCAGAAATAAAACATTTTTTTCGGCCCTTATCCTCCTTCACACAAGACTTCGGATTATATGGGCCGAGGAGCAGCGAAGAATGGACGAAAAGCACAAAGACAGCAACACCGGGAAGATTTCCTTTCTCAGTTTCGCCAACTTCTTAGAAGTGTTAAACAAAATAAAAGAAAATAAAGACCCACCTTCCATCTTTGATATATTTCTTTCTGCCATTCCGTGTACTGTTTCATTCCATATCCAGAACCAGCAGGAAAGTTTCCCTCAGTGGCCAAGTTTTTTTTTATACATTACCTCTATCCCACCCTCCCTTCTTTCTTACACCATTCACAAGCTGAAAAAAGTAAAAAACAAACACCTCGCTGGTGTATCTTTTATCTGTCTCGACTCGCGAAGAAGTGAAAAGACAGGGGCAGTAAATGAAACAGAACGTACATAATCCTCGAAAAATTGCAACAATGAATTACAGCCAGGGGATTCCCTGTGTATGGGTGTATGCTTGAGAGACACCAGAACTGTTCACTGGGGTGTGAGAATGTGGGTGATACAGCAAACGAGAGAGGGTAGTAGAGATCAAAGAACAGCCGCATGAAATGATCCAACGCCGAAAAAGAGCGGGACTATACCGCAACCGAGGAACAAAGAAAGTACAACATTAAATGAGAAATACAAGAAATCCAGCGACCCATTTATTTCGTGCGTTGGACCCTTTTTCCTCGCCTACACTTACGTGTTGCACCCGGAGTTTTTTATTGTTATTGTTTTTTGGTGTCGGCGTTCAAGAGAACGAGACGCGGTGAGTCCATCTGTCGAAGACACAAAACGCTGCCCGTGCGCCCGAGCTGCAGGGTTCTTGATCCCCGAGTCTCGGACGTCGGCGACGGGAACAGAACGGCCGCCAGAAAAGAAAGAACATGTCGTCGTCCCGCCGCCGGTTGTCGTTTGGAAGCTATCAAAACACGGCCAGCGGGCGAGAAGCGGCGACGGGCAGCAGCGGCAGCAATCTGCGGCCGCGCAACAGCCTTCGCTGGGGAAATAAGCGCGCCGCCCGAGCGCTAAATAAAACTTCCATTCAATCGTGACTAAGGGTGCAATTCGTCACAGCCCGGGGCCGACACGAAGCTATCGAGACGCCGACGCGGCTCCCTCTTTGGGAGCCAGAGCGAAATTTGTTCGCCGGAAGCAAGAAAATGCCACGAAAATCCAGGGCGGGAAACAGAGAGAGAGAAAAGGTAGGACGAGACAGAGAGCAACGAAAAAAGGCCGCGTTAGTTGACAGACGTGTTTCTGTTGGAAGCAGAGCAGCGTGAGCTTGTATCCTCACGGAAAAAACGTTGCGTCATGGCGTTTTTGATTAACGCATCGACATTTGTCCGGCGAACATTACCGAAAATATTTGACGCCGCAATGCAGTCTTGTTGAGCTCTGCAGAAAAAGAGGGCAAAAATTTTAGCAGTTGCCCTCCTACCTCGTAATAAGAGAAGCATCTGAACCCAGCAAAGTACTGGGCGGAGGACACTCAATGGAATGAGAAAGCTGCCCTTTTATCTGAACATAAATCAAGCAAGCAATTTCTCTAAATTCCATTGTTGTTTTTAAAGCACACGTTTCTTTGATCCCACCGGGCGTGTTGTTTTAGTCCGGTGGTTTCGATTTTCTTAGGTTTTTAGTGACGACACTCTTTCTTGGGCTAGGTAACAGCCAGAAAAAAAAAAATCCCTGGCCATCTCCACTAACGTGAAGCCTGGGCAGCGGCGAAGCATGCAGTGTAGAGGTGTATTCTTTGTGCCTTGGCGTTTTAGCCAACGGAAATGAAACCGTTGGTAGGTAGAGATATACAGCTTTGCTGTAAAAGTATCGCGTCTTTGAAGGACGAAGCGTTCTAGCGCGAGGCGTAAACGAGTCCCGGTGTTTTTAGCGCGCGTTACGTTCTGGCGCGATGAGTAAACAGTGTCCAGGTGTTTTTAGTACCGTGAATACATGAGACGGCGCTTACGATCGACGACATTAGACGCCGACAGCCCGAGCCCCTTAAGGGGCTTCGCCCCTAGAATTTAAGCAGTTACTGGTGGGTCACTATATTGGGCCTGCTATCTGTCACTGCCTTTCTGGTAAGTCAATGGCTAGTCACTGGTCACTATGATTCACAAAATACTAGTGAACCACCAGTGAACCACCCGCGCGGTCAATGGCAGGCCATAGGTCGTCGATTACTGGCAGGTCACCGGCAAAGGACCCTGGCTAACCAATTAGTACAGGTCACCATCTAGTGACCTGTGACCCAACAACACTGGTGACTGCACTACGTAGACCTCCGCGGGGTGTCATTTCTATTCCCAGGGGAGGTAACCGGCCCGCCCACTAGTCAATACCGTACAAAAGGACAAAAATAGGTCACAAGCACGAGTAGTACCAGATTAGAACGATTGATGATCCCCGCTCATGAAAAATAACAAACGGAGGCGGGTACTTCGAATTTACATGAATGGGGGGCGCTAAAGTTGAAACGGAGCACGCTCACCGCTATTGTTGGTGGTGAGTTGGGCAGATCGCCAACACTAATGTGTCAGAAAACCGGAAACGCACTACGCAACTTTGCGAAAGATAATCTGTTTTTAAGTTCGATTTGCTTTCTTACTAGTCCGTCGATAAATCTCAATCGTAACAATGAACGCTAGGCGGAGCGCAATATCGATATCACGCAGTGACAAGTCAAGTTATAACGCCCCGGAAATGTAATAGGCGCCGTGCGAAATCATCGGCCACCGCGTCGTTGCGAGCGCCAAGTCAAATAAGTTCCTATCGCACGGCCAGCAATACCAGTCCGGGGCCGCCGCGGTAGCATCGTAAATCATAACAGCTGCCCTTGTTCGTTTCCCATCATTGGGAGCCGAAAAGGAAGACACAATCCATACTTGATGCCGAACGGCAGAGCGCTGTGCACGAGTGGGGGACGGCGCGATCAATGCCCGTCTTCGGTTCGATTCTGCCTTCGGGCCGGCTCCAGAAGAATGGGTGTTCGTTTGCAAGGCACGCAAGTACCTTCCCCTGAAACGTTCGTCTTAGGCTCGCAGTAAACCGAGTACCTGCTGAGCTGCACTACCGTTGTAACTTTTACAGCGAAAGCTCTAGCACACTACATCTTTCAAGGTCATTAATCACGTCGCAAGAGACCTTCAGCGCAGGAGCGCATATTATTGCCTCGCTCGCTCGGAGCCTCACTGCACGAGTGGCACGTGACCAGACGAGAATGAAACTGCTGCTTTGCCTGCGCTTGATCTCTCAGCGCCGGCTGAACTATCCGCGCGTGCGCTTCGTCGCAAGCGGACCACGTTACTGTGCCAGGGTTTTACGTCTGCTTCGCCACCGCTTGGTCCCTCTGTATCGCCATCGGTTGCGCTCCGGTTGGGCTATCAGCGCGTGCCGTTCAGCGCAAACAAAAAGTTAAAACCAACCATCCAGTAGATACAGCTAGACGGCAGGCTGTAAAATTTCAAGCAAAGACAAACTTTCGCGAAACACTGTAGCCATTATATTGTCCTTCCTGTCGCTCTCGATGACGAGGTTCAGAAGACCGAGAAACATGTCACAAGCAAATATTAACTCTAATTGAACCCCCTTCCATACCCACTTGTTCAAATACTCATTTTTTTCCCTCGTGCTATGAGGGAGTGGAACAGCCGTGATTCATCGATCACTAGCAGTTTATGATGAGTTAAATTTTTAGAATTAGTAGCAGCACACGTAAACCAAACATAAACAAGCTGGATGCGTCGATTTTGAACTGCTTCCTGAGCTTACCGTAGCGAGGCTTTTACCCTTTTTGATATTTTACAATGTTTATATAGGTTTTTATAACTTTGTTGTCGAACTCAGTTACCTCATGCGAAATGCGTTCATGTTCACTAGCTGTTCGCAGGCTGCATGCACGGCTTTAAACAACGCAAGTCTGTTCTGTAAAAATTTTCAGTTCAGTATCTTCTGTTTGACAAGCAGATTCGTGTATTCGACTGTTTTGCCCTTCTGCGATAATCCTAATTGAATTGGTTGTATGTGCAAATAAATCAATAAATAAATAGGTGCTTGACCTGGGCCATTTTTTCGACGCAATCTCGGGCGGAGGTAAGCTGCAGACTTTTTACCACGGCGATAATGTAACCCCGCTATGTCTTTGCTGTCGATGGTCAATTCTTTTGTTATTCGAGCATGATTTCTCGTAAAGAGTATTAACACACTACCATAAACACGGCACCACAAACGATGCGGGTAAGACGTTATCTAGTCCGATATGCGTCCCCGTCATTATAACTGCACTTATACTGTGAAACACGAGCAGTGCGCAGTGTCAAGGTGTACGGAATAAAAGATAATGACCGTGCGCCTGAGAGACTCCGGGGACGCATTTTGAGGCAGCAAGACAGTAAATGAGGAAGCTTGAAACTGAGCGAGCAAATAACCTAGGAAATAAACCGTAATCTATAGAAAGTGGCGCCTCTGTTACCCACTGTTGTCTAATTTCCTGCGTGAGTATGTGGAACGCGAGTCCCAGATTAGCCTGGACCATTATTATTTATGTCAAATGCTTCTGCAGGTCAATGTAGCAACGAAACGCCCAAATCAGTTTTTTTCGCTTGGCTAGATACTGCGATATTTCGTTTCACACCCGGTACTCTCGGCAGGACATTTTGTGATGCAAACTTTTAATTAAACGTGTTGATATGACGCGCCCAACCCCTAATCCTACCTAAATGACCCAAACACATCATTTTTTGCGAAAAAATGCACGGAATTAGGCAAAGAAATCAATTTGAAGCCCAGAGAGAGAGAGAGAGAGAGAGAGAGAGCGAGAATTACGAGTCTTGGTGAACATTTCGGCCTTTGTTGGGCTTGAATCCAAAGCGTTCGGTCCAAAACCCACGATTCCACCTGTGGGGAGCGCTTCGGCGCCCCTCGCCGCGAGCTCTCTCCTCGGGCCCTCTCCGCCGCCGGTCACCCACCGGCCACGCATGGCCCCCGAGATTCCCCCGCGCACGCTTTGCTGCCGCGGGACCTGGAGACGTCGGCACCCGAGGGATGGCGCTGGCGGACACGGAGCAGAAGCAGCGATGGGGAGGAGCGGGCGGTGGTGAAGAAGAACCGCGCGCGGGCACTCGGGACTCGGGACGCTGGGAGTTCTGGTGATGGTGTGTGTGTGTGTGCCCGGACGGGCGACAGCGCGTTGGAAGATGTAAGTAAAGAGTTCTTTCACGCAACCGCAGTGTGCCTGATTCCTGGCATGCCGTAGAGAGCAGGTCCACACACCTTAGGCTTACAGACAGAGGACGAACAGAGGGGTTCCTTTAGCAGTTATGACAAGAATGCAAAGATTGCTCCAAGAAAGTCAAGAGATGACCCTAGGTGCACACGGTAAGTGTCGAGCTTGTAGCTATTTTGGAACGGAATGTCGCCTAGATACCCTAAAGGGTGCCACAAGAAGAGAGGAGGGAGGAGTTCGTTATAGGTGATACTTCGTTTAAAGCGGGTATGATTTAGTCTGGACGCACTGCAGTGGGTACCACAGGAGGTTTACAATACAGCAAGATTTCGGATAAAGTGATTTCGGCTGAAGCGAGGGTGCACTCTTTATGTCACTAAACAAAACCTCCCCGTCCCTCCCTTGACACCGCCAATCACAAGTTCCCCCGCCACGGTGGCTCAGTGGCGCTACTGAGCACGAGGATGCGGGTTCGATTGGCAGCCGCGGCGGCCTCTTTTCTAATCGAGACGAAAAGTAAAAACGCCTGTGTGTACTAGATTTTGGCGCACGTGAAGATCCCCAGGCGATCAAAATTAATCTGGAGCCCTATGCTACGGCGCACCTCATCGCCTGCATTGCGTCAGCACGTTAAACCCTACGATCAATCAATCGTATCAAATCAATCACAAATTCGACATAACTAAATTGGTAGTTTTAGAGGCCTAATGCTGTATGACAGGGGACGCGTAAAGTAATGCATGGCTAACACCCCCTGCCCCCCCCCCCCCCCCTTTCTCGTCGCTCTTTACCACATTCCGATATCTCATGCACACGGTATGTTTTCACATTACGCCTCCACGAGCTATATATACACGGTTTCCGCGCTCAAGAATCGCACCCACGACTTATAACTTAGCAGGGTTGTCCCTTCGTAACTTCGGGTTCCCCGCAGCGCGTAAACCGGCTTTCACCAGCGTTCGCGCAGCTCCAACATGGCGCGGCCGCGACGCCGCTTGGCGTACACGCGATATGCATTGCAAATGCGAGGTTCTCGTGGCGTCGCAAAGAGCGTCCTCCCCCATATACACGATACGTTGAAACAAGGCGGATCAACTCCTGCATAATCCGTACGTTAGCATACTTCCTGCTCCCTTGATGCGGCTGAAAACACCACCGCTCTCCCCGGTTCACAACGGCCAAGAAAGAGACCTCGGTAAGAAACGGGGAATTTGACCCCCACATTCCCCCTACACGCAATGATTAAAAGCCGTTACTATGCCTCACGGCGATTGAGCGTTATTTTCACGATGACATCCAAAGGGGGGTCGGGGAAGGGGAAGGGGCTGAATGGGCGTTGGAACACCGCAGAATTCGCGTAGGACCGAACCAATTAACAAAATTGCGCACCCACACACGCGAACACAAATTGAAAATATACCAGGCAAGAGAGGGAAAAAATAAACGGATGCTTCGTCGAGAACGCAGATGGTTGCACGTTTGCTTTCTACGCAATAAGCGCCGCGTATTTGAGGTCATGGGCTGGCGCGCTAATCAGTGATGCGTGGCGCGAGGGGTCCCTTCATTGTAGCCGCTCCCCAATCTACAACACCCGGCCCCCGTGAATGCAGCAATGGCAGTGTTTTTTCCCAGCTCCTCCCCTGCCCCTCCCCCTCAACTGTTCGTTCCCTGGGCCAACGACGGGCGTGCGGAAGGAGACACGCTGTCACGACGGCCGGTACCGAAAAGCCGGGCGCGCAACACAGCGGCCCCCGAGTTCACTTAGCAGGTCGCAATTCAATTAACGAGCGCCGGGTGTCGGGCCCGGTCGATGCGCCGGCGCGGCAATAACTCCCGAACGGGGTGACCTAGTCGATGCAGAAACATCATCGCGGCCGTCATGCCGGCATCGCCCCCAGTGGAACAGAGAGGCAGATAGGCGTTATCGGCGCCACGGCGGAACAACGGGTGCGGGAGGCAGCGGGGCACACTGCCGCCTCTATCAGCCGCCCTTCAGCGAAACGTTCCCGCGTGGACGCGGTAACGCACGGGAGCTGTAACGAAACCTGACGCCGCTGCTCTAATTTAGGTTGAAACTAATTAAAAGTACGCTCCGCTAGCAAAATTGCTCAAAAAGTGCATGTAGCTGTTATCAGCCCTTCGTCCACACGCGTCATGTTGAAGTGCTTGAGGCGAGACTGCTCTGCCGTGAATACAGCATGTGAGTGGCACAGTGACACGTAGCGTATATTTAACAAATAAACTCTGTTTTTTCACGCAGCGGGCCCCGGACACAGCAATTCAGGCATATCAGCTTTTTTCCACTTCTAGGTGCGGAGTACATTACGACCGTACAATGTCCGTCCGCGTCCGTGAGCCTAGCATGTAGAATCGCAAAAAATCACAGAGGCACCGGCAAGAATCGGGCTGGTGTCTCCTAGAGCAGACAGAGTTACTGTCAGTCGTCTTACCCATTGGGATACGACCGTGAGTTATTACCGGAGAGTCGAACTACTTAGTCTTTCGCCACTAATGATGCGGAGTACCTTAGGACCTCCCAATGTCCGTCCACGTCCATCCGCGCCAACACCACAATGAAGAGAAAATCAAGCGAAATTCGATTTCAGCCGTGAGTTGCAGTTTCATTTAGGGAATAATCGATGTGCAACTCACGGCGCAAATCGAATGATGGTCGTGGCGCAAATCGGATGTCACTCGGGGCGCAACTTGGATGTCATTTCGAGTCCCCGTACTCCGCACCCTCGACATTATACACGGAGTGGAGAATCTGCCATTTTTTTGTTCTGCCTTGTGGCTAAACCAGGGGCCGGACACTTCGGCTAGTTTCAGTATTGGAAATAAAGTTTCGCCATTACTCTGGTAGCCAAGCGAAAATTTAGCAACTTTTGCATATATGGCTATATTTTTTCAACATGCGCAGCAATAAAGTAAAGTGATGCTACTACGAGTATAAATAAAATGTGCTATTGGCTCTTTTTTTGACAGCCTATTTATTTATTTTTTGCCTTCATTCGATTGGCCGACAGGCGGAACTTTCGCTCTTATCTCTTCTGCTGCGATCCTGTTCGTCTTCTCCTGCCGCTTTTACGTTATGCACATGTAGAAGTTTTGTAATATGTCTTAAAGTTGTAAATTGTGGTTTTGGGGAGCGTGAACTGGCAAAAAATCTTAGAGAAACTGAGAAAAAGACACATTGAGTCCTGCGCTGCTGTGTGGTGCGAAAATTCGGGGAGGAATAGATACAGCGAAACTTTTCCGCTCCTCAGCGGACGGCAGGTTGGCACACTTTTTGTTCAGTCTAAGCTATGAAGAAGGAAGCGCTATCCTTATCATAAAAGCTGCACGGCTATCGGAAATATCCTCCGGAGTTCCTTTAGAGTAAATTTCGTTTTTTTTTTTTTTTGGTACAACGCATTTTTCAGTAATGTTGTAAGCATGTGAAGCTACTTGTCGACAGTTTCTTATGAGCCGATTGATGCCAGCGGACACGCAGACGATAATTTCGCTTCGGTATCGGTTTTGTGAGTGGTTGGTGCTCTGTTTTTCCACGAGAGGAAAGCTTGCAAAATATGTTTGCCAAACGTGCCGAAATGCCTTTTTGACGAACCGGTTTGGCTTTAGAGCTTTCCGACTACCAATTTTATATAGGGCCATTACCACCTTTGAGTGTTCATTAACAGGAAAGAAGATCCCCAAATAATTTATGTAGCAGCTGACCACTTCCATTCCGTGTTACAAACTCGAGTTGCCGGCGCGGCGGCTGAGCTGCGCTTCGCTTTTGAACCTGTGCTAGGACGCATTTTATACCTTGTTGGCCCTCTCAATATTTGTTTCGCTTTTACGTGTTGTTTATTGATATGCATGGTGATATTTCTTCCATTTTTGACGTACGGCTGAATACGCAGCAGATTCGCTAACTATAGGATGTTTTTGGCCCAGCAAGTTTAGAAGAATGGGAACAAGAAGAGGTTGTTAATGGTGAGCGAAATGTGCTGGTGATCTGCACTTAATAATCATCTTATTATTCCCTAACATGTGTTATTATGAAACATCGTTTCTGTATAATTCTATTGCGTACAGCCAAGGAACCCGGTGAGCTCTTCAGCAATTTTCTGTACACGATGAATTGTACGAAGATGTCTGTTTTGTTTGTGTAACCAACGCCGCCTGTATAAACATTGACTAACGCGTTGCCCGCTTTTAAATGGGAGCGGTAGGGACGCTTAGTTCAGGCAATTATCCGCTTTGTGGCACGCGCCGGCGGACGTCCCGCCTTACGTCACTGCTCGCGAGCTGCGAACGCTTGCACCCACTTCTACTGCGTGTGTCTGTCAGCTTGCCCGTAGAGTTTCAAGAGCCGTTTCGCTCACATCTTAGTCGCGACGGGGCGCTAGTTCGGGGGCGCACTGGGGATCTTGTTCAACGTGTCGCTCGCTTCATACCTACTGCATTTTGTAGCGTAAGCTACACTGGCCGAGGTCGAGCAGTTTCACGTGTGCCGGGAAGGCCCGTTCTGCGCAAGCCCGCGGGACATTAGATTAGATTGGCTTGGCTTGGCTTGGCTTGGCTTGGCTTGGCTGGGCTGGGCTGGGCTTGGATTGGATTGGATTGGATTGGATTAAAGTGGATTGTGTTGCATTGTGTTTCGTCATAGCCGCGGCAGACGCACTGGCGCCGGCGCGTGCCCAGGTGTGCGCCTCAATTACGCAGTAGCCAAGTCTGACGCTGCACCGGAGCCGCTTGATAGCCGCTTTGCGTGGCTCGTGAAGAGCTGGGCTGAGCATGCGCGAGGAGCAGTGACTGGACACGACTGGACTGAACTGGACTGAACTGGACTGAACTGCAGTGGATTAGACTGAATTTGACTGGATTGGACTGGACTGGACTGGATTGAACTGTATTGCTGAACCTTAGCTCACGCTACGTATATCCTGGCATAGCAGAGCCAAGCCACTACTAATTTTTTTCGAAAGATGACTGACGGAGGCTGAAGTCAAATAGTGTAAGAACATAATTATTGTCAGGCAGACAAACAGCAAACATAAAAACTATATTTTCGAATGGTACAGGCATTATTTTAGTGGTATTTTTTTTCTCTCTGGAGGACTTAGTGAAGAAAAAATTGCGTGCACATCTGTGTTCAAGCGCTCACTTCTACCATTACTTCCCAAAAAATGTCACTTGCTTGTAAATTTCACGAGGTTATAGAAAACCGAAGGGTGAGCAGCTGAGGGTCCAGCGACGCTGTCTTGTCGCTTCTACAGTACACTTCTCAATTTTAAAACTGCCTACCGGGGGTAGTGCGAACAGCGCGGACAAAACAAGGCCGAAATGTGGAGGGGACAGAGGGAGATGCCTCACTCAGAAATTAAAAGGAACGTGAGCCAAGCAGGTAAGCGCGCAAAGCCGGCATCAGCTTGCGGTAGCACAAGTGGTTTTGCTACCGCCGTGGCAAAGGCGGTTTAATACGCGACAGACCAAGACAGACAGTCATGGTGCAAACAACAAGGCGTAGGAACGCCGCCTAAAGAACGCCATACAAACTGTTAACTATATGTTGCATAGTTCCCGAGAAGCTTTCTGGCTGGCGGACATGAAAGCACGTAGGAAGGCTACGAAGCGGGAAAGGCTAGAGAGAGCAGCAGGAGGGCGGCTGTTTGGCCATTTTTCGCTCACGCGTTGATGTAACCGACACAGAATGCGAACATTTGTACTCACTATAGGAGGAACACAGCTCTTTGCTATTGTGGCATGTAATGAATGTCTTTGTTTGCGATAATTTGCTAATAAAATCAGCTAATAAACCACATTTCCCGCACGCTCCTTTTTCTTGGCCAAACAAAATTGTCACGCTTCAGGATGTGCTGGCTCGCGCGTATAGACTGAGGAAGATTTCCAAACAAATGTTTAGTGCACGTGCTAGAAAGTGCAAGCAAATCAGAAAGCTGTCCAAAATAAGATGTGCAGCAGCAACAGAATCTGAAAAGAAAAATGCAAGCGGTGTTGGTTCACGCTTGCGGCACGCAAAGACAGTCGCGCTCGTTGAACCCATGGCAGATTACAAGCAGCACGGCGTTTCCTCCTCGCGCATCAACGAAAACGTTGCCATAACAGCATCAGTATTTTTTTTTGTTTTTGTTTTGACAGTTCGGCCTGAGAAGCACCAGGGGACAAATCGGCGCTAGTGACGCAATTCTCCGGGGAGTATACCAGCAGACCTAGCCATGGCTAAGCCGCACCGAGCTGTTCCTAGCGGTTCCTTCCTCCGAATCGTCGTTCCCTTTTACCAGTGACGGCATATGGGCGGGTTAGCGACGTCCTCTATAACCCCAGCCAATCTTCCTCTCCGTACCTCTAACACCTCTCCAGTCTGTTTGTTTAGCGCATGCGCGTGGGGTTGCGCCGAAGTACCGGTCTGAGTACACGCACCGCCGGATTTTCCTCTCGCGAAGCCATACAAAGCTCCGCTTTAAAAAACGCCTACTTCAAAAGTTCCATACTCACAGCCTTCACGGTTAGGAAGATGGCGCACCTATACTCAATGCGATCGACCGCCTCTGAGCGGAGCCAGTCCTCAGTTATTAACTTGGCGTGCGTCATGGCCAAGGAGCAATGGGCCGCTGCCAACGGCGAAGCCGCGTGCTCGTTCCCGTAAGAAAGCTCGACTAAGCGTGTCTAATTCGCCCTGATGCCCGCGCCCGAGAAACGAATCGATGCCAGTTTGGGGCTGGCCGACTTGCCTTCGCTCAAACGCCGAAAGTTCGTCCCGGACACGGATATATTCTTGCTCCATGTTCCCGGATAAAGGGCGCCGTATAAGACGACTGACTGAAATGTCGCCTTTTAGACTTCCTGAGCTATAACTCTCACGCGCGATTCGGCTAAAGGCACTGGTGGCCGCTCATTAGATGCAGCTACCATTTCCTGTTTGACCTACAGAGTCATTCTCAATTCTGTTTCACGAGATTTTCGAAGTTTTTTTCTTTGCCGACGAACAAGCTTTGGAAAAATATGTTAAACAACGGCTGGTCATTAAAACTCGCAGAACGCGTTCATAAAAACCGACAAGGGAAAAATTGGTGACCCTATCTGAAACAAAAGAAACAATTTGAGTGCAGCGTTAGTGTAAAAAAACCATTGAATTCTGTATGTCCGAACAGTCCACCCGACGCATTCGCATTTACGGGGCTTACTGGACTAGACAGGGCTCGAAGAAAAAAACAAACTGTACGAAATGGCAGGCTTATTTTTTTTAGATGCAAGGCATCTCTTACACTCGGCCTGTCCCGCGTTGATCGGCGTAGTCCGCACTCCTTATTGCGCATGCGCAAACTCTCCTCCGTTCTTCTCTCCGACAGCTGTGCGCTATGCGCTCTCTCCGGCTCATTATCATAACAGCTGGCGCGCTTCGCCTACGTTCGCATGTGCTCCGGTGCGCTTGTGCGCGCATGTGTGCGCATGCGCAACTTTCCTCCGCTGTCTCCTCTCCTTCAAGCGCGCATATAAAACGGTGAGCGCTCGGCGCCCGTTCAGTTAAGCGCGCGCTTTCGCTTGACACAGTTGCTCGTCTCCGCTTGACTTTGCTCGTGCTTCGCTTGACGACGACGACTCCGTTGAATCTTCCGATGAAGACGGTCTTTACGTACTTGGAACTCTACGTGTGATTGAGCATCATTTAAGGTTCACTACACTTCAACCACATTTGGGTAACCAACATAACGGAAACGCGAATTGAACCCCGTGAGATGCCTTGCATCACCCCAGGGTTCCCCTCGTGGGAAGGTGGCGGAATTTCTTTTACGCAACCTCGCGCAAAGTGTTTCCGCATTTTAGCTGCGGCGCCTTAAACCCCGAAAACATTTGAAATACTGTTTACTGTGTTGTAGGGGTGCTAGCCAGCGCCACTCCGAGAATTTCTCGGCTGTCGGAGCGGCGCTGGCTACCACCCCTACAACGCAGGCTGCGTCGGGTTGCGCAGGTTGCCGGTGCGCCAAGTGTAGCGACAGTCGTAGAGTTTCATACAATAACAACTAGAGAGGAATCTGGCGCTGCGACCATACGCCTCAATGGGCGTGCGGGTAGTTCTGTATTCGGATTGGCGCACGATGGCTTGTGGAAGTAGCTATGGATTGCAGGCAGTTTCGTTTTCGTTTTGGATTTACATGAACGCATTTGCCTACGCGGGGTGTTGGGAGAAGCGATCAAAAATACGTTTCTTCTTGAACTGCATGCCTCGCGTGCACTGACGCCGCCCTGAGTGTAATGTTTTATACAAATTGGGTGGGTTATCAATAATTCATTGCCGCACAGCGAGCAGGAAAACACAAATGACGGCGCTCTGTGCGGCGAAGTTGTCTGCGAATTAGGAGTTGCGGCGCTGCTCATTCGGCAGAGCAATGTATTGTCAAAGCTGGCGACGGTTGCGAATCGCTTGGAACAGCCACACCTTTCGTGCGAACTCCGGCTCCTATGGCGTAGAACAGCAGCACCGGCGGCTGACAGAAACGCAGCTTGATGAATGTCACTAATTCAGGCAAGAATAACTTCTCCAAAGGTAATCGTTTTCTTTTTTTTATGAACACAAAACTTTCTCTTCCTATTAGAAACCACCAGCGCTGAAACTTTTACAAATAGTTTCTGAAGAAGTCCGCGTCTGGCTGTAGTAGGCGGCAAATGGTAAACCTGCTCCATAAACCTCCTCGACGCCGCGTCTGCTTTTTATTTAAACGCACCGCGCCGTTTTATATGGCACAAAACCGGTTTTTGGTCATTAACTTTCTCGTTCGTCATGTAATTTACAAACGGAGAATCGGGCAATAAGAGTTTTATTGTGAAAAAAACACAATTTGCGGAGCTATAGGCCTGTTTTGATCCTACGCAATCCGGTTCCAGAACTACCCATAATTCCCACTGAAGCGTAAGCACCGCTGCCATGTTCGCATTGAAACTAGCGCCAGTTTCCCCTCTGGTTGTTTCTATGAAACTCTATGGCGACAGTGGCGAAAGGTCAGACGACCACTACTCTGAACTCCAAATGCCGCTGCTGTGGCGACTCCAACCTGTTTGAGTGCCCAAAGCACAACCGTTGGCTTTTTTTTTTATTTTTTCTTCCGATTCCAACTACGCGAAAGATCTAAAGGAAGGGGAAGAATGAAGGTAGCGATCACTTCGCGTCTTCTTTTTAAAACAGTTGACGAAACTTCACGTATCGGAGTTGAACGCAGCAGGAAGAACCCTGATAGCGGGTTAACATAGGAGCCTTGGAGGATGCTCGCGAAATTACATGCTAATTTTCTCCAAGCACCGAGAAAAGAGCAACGGTATTTCGGAGCGTTACCTTAAAGGCATCCTCCCGAAGAAATGTAGCGAGCCACGCGAAACATAAGCGCCCGCGCACACACACGAGAAACCCCCAGTTTTCTCATCAAGCTTACGAGGATCATTAATAGAGTCCGGGCTTCCGGGTTAGTGAAGCAAGCGTGTAGCAAGAGCACCGGTTTGCTTCTTTCCTCCACCGCAAAAGCGAGTAATAACGAAAGGGAAGGCGCGACCTCAGCAAACAGCGCTGCGGCGACGGAGAAAGACGCCAAACACAGTGCACCGCTCGACGCCACCACTCCAGCCGCAAGCGCGCACCCGTGAGCTGTATGTGCTCACGCCAAGCACAACCAACGCACGCATTAGTTACTGCAGTGAAGGCGCCTGAACTGCACGCCGCTAAGAGACACCGGTTTTTCGCGTACCTCTATTCAAGCAAACCGACTGAGGGCGAGAGATAAATACACGATGTTGCAGCACGTTGATTTGGTAGGAGCGTAACGAATTGAACGGATAAAAAAATTGAAGAAAGCAAGAATGCGTTGCCCCGATTTGCCATTTTGATTTTTCCGTTCTAGAAACTCCGCCGGCTGCAAAGAAATTGGAACAGCGGGTTCCGAACGCGGGAATGAAGGTGAAGCGACAAAAAAAATCCCCGTGGGGAAAAATAGTGATGCAAATTAAAAGTGGAGGGAGAAAAAATTAATTCAAACTGAGCGTCGTTTCTTATATGAAGATTCTTCCGTGGCTCTCCGGGGTGAGGATGCGCATTTGCGTTTATTGCTTTCGGAACACGCGCGCCTATTTATCACGCCGTCGAAACGAATACGCGGCACCGAGGCATGAAATTCGGAACTTTCTGCGCTTGCGGTATATAACTCATGCCAGCTCGATGTTGCCGCTGCAGCTGTCCTTTGTGTCTTGGTTTTATTCCTTGTATTCTCGTTCATTCGAGCCCGTCGGCGTGCTCTTGAATTCGAAACATATGAGCGCATCTCAGCAAGATCGAATCATGAAATCGGGAGTTCAAGGGGGTTCGGTAGGCGAGAAATATACTGCCTTGAAACGAAATATTTTTTGTGCAGCCCTCTTCGCGGTAACCCACATTTTCCGCTCTAACTTCCCGTATGTTCCGCTGCAATTTCTCTGCAATTCCCGTATGTTCCGCTGCAATTCCGCTGCAACAAATTGAAAGTCGTTACACTAAGTTAAATGCCAGGGGTTGCGCTTCACCTAGCGATTGGTAGTTCACCGCCAGGCATAGAGGTTTATACTAATATACAGAGTATTACGACAATAATTGGAACACTTCAAAAATTTTTTCCTGAACGAACCACTGCTCGGTTTGCGGTCAAACTTCACACGAAGATCGCATTTGGTGGTCTATTCTGTTTGACAACGGGAACTACGACAGTACTTGCATGTTTATCGTCAAAAGAAATAAAAAAAAAGATTTTCGCCTATGAGAAAATGGCAGCCGATTTTGACTTGCGAGCCAGTACGAGCTGATCTTGGACTGACGGCTCCACCGGGGGTATGCAAAGCGAAATGGACGATGGGGATTCACGGTGGGAAGGAGCCAAATGAGGTAGCAGATGATTAGAAACTCCTTTTTGTCCCTACTTTAAGATGATCGTATATAGTTGCTTGAATTAACAGCTGATACCAATCATAATAATATATCCCCACGATTCATCGTTGCCAATAAACATTAAATTTTTTTCCTCACCTGCCTTCACATTTACTGATCGCCTGCTCCGTCCTACCGGGAAAGGAGCCAGTGAGGTAGCAGACGATCAGAAAGCCTGCTTTCATATTTTCTGATCGTCTACTACCCCTATTTGGCTAATTCCTGCAGTGGGAGGTGCGTGAATCCCCATCGTCCGTATCACTCTGCATACGCCCAGGGGGCGCCGTCGTTCCAAGAACAACTTGCACTGACTCGCACGTCGAAATGGGCCGCCATTTTCCCATAGGCGGAAATTGTTTCTATTTATTTTCAGAATAAACATATGAATACCGTCATTGTTCCAGGCGTAAAACAAAACAGACCTCAAAATGCGAGCTTCGTGTGAAGGTTGAGGGCGAACCGAGCAGTGGTTTTCTCAGGAAAAAAATTTGGTGTTCCAGTTATCGTCGTAAGAACCTGTATGCTGTATGCTACAGAAAATCTGGAGCCAGTGCCGAGACGACCCGCGTTTCAGACAGCGTTCTCGTCATGTACAGGGGTAGGGTGCTAGAATGGCCACCTTCACCGGAGAGGACCGTTTTGCGTGTATTTTGCATGTCTCAAGAACAGGCTGTAATTTTGCCTGTGGCTGAACAAAATCCCAATTACCTTGTAAACGATTATTTAAATGTCTTCATATATTTCTAAAATAGAGCTCGAGAAAGATATATTTGCCAGGGATTATTTATAAGCTTTCTGCAAGACGAACAAGAACGAATGTTGCTAGTTTTAGTTCATTTTGGCTTTAAGAGCGATAAGGAGCCATTTAACTCGCCAAGCCAAGAAGACGAGCACAGAATGCAAGGTGCGTCGTACGATAGAAAAACCAATGAAGAGCGAGGGTCCCTTTTGCGATGAGAAAATTGTATGGAGCGCAGGCGTTGCCCAGAGAACTCCTGTGGCAGCCAGCGCCCCATTTAGGTTTTTTATTCAAACTAAACAGTTATTTGACGGGTTTTATAAAACGTTATGTCATGAAATAAAGAAAGAAGACTATTTATGGTGATAGATAAAGATTAATTTAACGAATAAAGCTTCTAAAACCCACTGGTACGCAGCGGCCGCCAGGGGCACTGCTTACAACCGGAGTTCCTCAAAGAAATTTGCATCGCGAAATAGGCCCCCTTAATCGGCCCCGACCGAGACACCTGTCTCTTCTACTACACTGTATATACTATGGCGGCGGCCACGACAGCACGCGATTGCAGTGACCGAATTCCCTCTAGTATATATTTCTATGAGACTCTATGCCGCCAGGTACATTCCGTTCCCAGACAAGTACAAGCTTGACACTCCCTGCACGCACACAGCGCCACCTACTAGCTCACTTAGATACCTCCATGTATTCTTTTAAGCAACTGCTTAAATAGCCCCGCTGTTGGGCCTCTGTAGTCTGAAGGTGGAATCTCGTGCATATATACCAGTGGTTTTTCTTTCTATATAATTTTCTCTCAGTTCAAATGTACGCCTTCTTTTTGTAAACAAGGGTGGTTGTGTATCTTTCATGTCGAGTTGTGGATGGTGCTCTGCGTAAAGAAGTATAGCTTAAGTTCGGCATCGTACTCGAAGGGCCAGGCTAGTGCTTATCTGGCAACGGGATATCTTTGACCCGCACTGGAAGGTATTCTTGGCTACTTTGTGACTAAAGATTTCATTCAGATTTGATACCGGGCCTAGTCATTAGACGAATTTTCTTCACGACCAGCGTGGATTCATCGTTTGAGAGGATAGGGGTGAAGCTCAACCACGGAATTCTCTTAAAATATAGATTTAAGGGCAACCGGAATCAGCCGTGACCTACCCCCCTCCACGCGCTCCCTTTAGAAAAACAAGCGGACACACCAACAAACACGCCGTTACTGCCATGATCCCCACACTAACATACTCATACAACGCACGTAAGTACATGGGGAATTGGCCAAAAAATGGCCAGGGTTATATCCGGCAGATAAGCCGCGAAAGTTATCTGGGCTGGCTCCAACCCACAATGCAGACGTGGCGCATGACAATATAATCAAGATGGTATTGATTGAGATGACAGAAAATCTGCGTGCCACGTACTGTGAGGCCAAATTGTTGAATTGAAACAGGGACGCCGACTTGACATGGTGAAAGGAACAATTTATTCGCCTGTTTCGCCTCCCCTGCTAGAGCCATCTTCAAAACGCCCGAAAGAGTAACTACGCACCGTCCCCCGCTTACTCACCAACGACGCGTCTTGCATGGGACGTGAGAGATCTAATGAAGTTGCCTCAGTATAGTTGTGTCACGTTGGTGCAAAGTTACTTCACAGCACCGTTAGTTGTCAAGGCGTTTGGGAATGCTAAGTGGTTCCTTGGCAGTAGTTCCACTTCTGATGGAGGTGTATGGTTCCAAAAAAAGACGGTTGTTATGAACGTTTGTGTCGAGAAACAAATTACCACAACTTAGCGCAAGAAAACCGTTTTTAAATTTAGTACATACCACAATATAATTTTAAATAAATTTTGAACGAAATCACATGACCATGCACTTTTCTTCAGCGGCCTGACTGGTTTAGAGAATAAGCCGAAAATTAGTTCTCCTCGTATTGTTATTTTTTGTAAGAAATATCAGGTTCCCTCACTAGACCTTAATTGTAATCTAACCAATCCTCTTCAGCGTAGGAAAAACTGAAGGGTACGCCAGCCCATCTTCTGAACATGATCTCGATTTCACACATCCCGCATTAAGAAGGCACGTTGGTCATTTAAGTGAACCAGACAGGTTCAGGTCCCACGAAGGTAATTTTCGCTCCAATCAAACCTTTCCCACTGCTTTCATCCCGGCACCGAGCTCCACAATGTCTGTCAAATTTAAACGGTGCAGACGTGACGGAAGAGGATTCACGTGCTGCCCGCCGAGACACCAGAGGGGGTCTCTACGTAGTCACGAACACGCACGCGCGCCCTCACACACCCCGGCGACCCGCGGAGATCTTTTATTTCAGCTGGGCGCTCAGGGTGGTCCTTGCTCACCGCAGGAGAGCTTGTAAGCGCCTGCCGGTACATTCGATTCAATCACGTGGTCGACATCCCGCACGACACCGAGTGACGGCCAGTGGAGGCGGCAGCAATCACCGCAGCTTTTAGCCAGCCGTTCCAGTCAGGAGGGCACGGAAAAGAGTGGCAGCGATCTACACCGCTTCCACCTGCTTCTTTTTGTGCCAAATCGATACTGATGGACCTGAATGGGCTTCCTGACAGCCCTATCATGGCGCATCATCGCTCTGTCTCGATCGCTGCCTTGGCTTGCGTCGTCAACTAGTCGACGACGAATGGGCAGGCATGGGGGGCGCAAAGGAGGACGCGGGCGGTGAAAAGCCACGCGACCACCCGCAAGGATCGTCGTCTTCGTCGGACGGACGTGATGACCTCGACCTGCTCCTACTTGCCAGCCTGCCCCTCTTCTAGTTGAGAAAGACACGCGGAGATCCGTTCGAGATAGTGAACGAATAGGGGGCTGTAACGAGGAGCCCGCAGGCGAAACTGCGCAGGCGTCGTCGCAACTGGCCTTTCGATACGAGCGCAGAATGTTCGATTCTTTGACGGAACACGACCCACACGGAAGCGCGAACTGTAAGAAAGAAACATATGCTGACGGTAAGGCACCTATTTGTCATCGTATACCTTAGTTACCTAGTTACCGTTGACCGTAAAGACACTGGTGCTACAACGATGTTTAAACCTGCGGCCGACGAACACGCATTGCCCGAAGTTTGGATGTTTCCGCATCCAGGGCAAGCATACCCTGACGTGATATCCCTGTAACCGCAGAGAGGATCCGCGGCCATGAGGCCAACCCCTAAAACGAGGAAGCCAACCGCGTGGCCTCTGCACCCCTTCGTTGCTCCAGAAAATCCCATGGGGCCGCTTCCCAACCACTAGTCTCATATGGCTCTTCAAAGAGATGATGCAAATTGTTGTGTTTAAAAATTAGCGACAAAAACATAAACAACCAAAACAGACGCTCCTAACAAAAGTCAATCCCCAACTTCCCCCACCCATTTATGTGCCAAGGGACTTGAAAGTTCCGCTACCCTGGGCCCGCTCAGAAGTGGCTCCCACCAGCGAAATACGAGATCGCTCGTACTCGGCTATATAACACAGCGTACACGGGCGAGGGACAAAGAAAAAACAACAGCATCAGCCCAATTGCTAGTAAGCAATGAACCTTAACTGACTTGCCCAGTTGTCCGTTCTGTTTAAATACCACTAGTACTTGGAAAGACACCTGACCAAGAAAAAACTCGACGCAACGGCATAACTTCCCCGACCCTTCATTCCAGCCAGGTCTGTCGCGCCACTCGACCCACCATCCGTCACCCCTTTTGGGAGTGTTCTGCTCCGCCAGAAAACTGGGCTCGCTTTAAACCCCGACTATTCTACTTCACTACAACGGAGGACCCGACACAACGACACACACTCGCTCTTCTGTGTCTCTTCGCCTATTCGCGAAGGTACGGAACTAAGGAAGCCGACCTTAAAGTAGTCAACTTCCAGGTTGGCCTCATTGAAGCAGTGCACCTCTCCCCGCAGGTTTGTCATGGGACCTCAGACCTTTACTTTTGGAAATAAAGTATCAATCAATCAATCAATCAATCAATCAATCAATCAATCAATCAATCAATCAATCAATCAATCAATCAATCAATCAATCAATCAATCAATCAATCAATCAATCAATCAATCAATCAATATCAATCAATCAGTCAGTCAATCAATCAATCAATTTGTCAGTTAATCAATAAATCAATCAACCACTCAATCAATCAATCAAACAATCAAAGACGTCTAATAAGACTTTTCTTACCAGCAGCTATCACAAATACGAGCGATGATTCCGTCGAAATTTCCAGTCACTAAGCCGAGACAGAATAGGAACCAATCGGGCCTTTACTTGACTTACGTAATGAGGAGAATTTCACTAATTCCTATCATTATTACGATCGACTGCACTCTTGGAAGATACGTCAGCTGGTGTGTAAGGGAAGAAGAGGTAAGAGCGAATTGGGCTCATTGTGTTAATAGCGGTGGGGTATAACAGGTGAAAAACGCCGAAGTGCATTGGCGATCATAAAGCTTGGGTAAACGTTGCAGAATAAAGTCGTGTAATACAGAATATTGCTTTAACACGCCTGAAAATCACACTTGCGTTAGATTACTGCGCTGCTTAGGCCTGCGATACACGGACAAAGACAAAAAAAAAACACAACACGAACGGGATGTGTGTTTCGTCGTCTGCGTCCGTATATCGTAAGCCTAAGCAGCGCATTAATCCAACCTAAGTCTGAAATGGACCAACTAGACCAGGAAAGTGCTTCACTGAGAACTGTAGCGAACGGCAAGGCCTATTTGGACACTTGTAGTTTCTTCAAGATTTCGGCGTTAAATTTTCAAATGACACCTAATAAATTACCGTACTACAATCACATTACAAATAAAACACAGTACGTCTATGCTACGGTATTCTGAAAGGACAACCTTTACGTGAAAGCTCACGAGCTATGAGTACCACTGGTACTCATCCAGAAAATAAAAGGGAAGAAATTTATTTCGACTGCTCCTCTAAAACATTTTTTTTGCAGAGCAGTTTATTAAACTAGTTTTCTGGCAAAAAGGTTCAACACCTTCACCAGCACACAAGAAATTTGTTATCTAATGATAATAAAATGGAGGCTAACACCGGAGTGATAAGAAGGGAAGTAAACTCGACATGTAATGGTAATACGCCATGTAAGAATTCTTAAAACAACGGCAGATTAACAACGCGATACTTGTTTTGAAAACTTCAAGCAATGAAGAACGGGCCCATGCAGAGTAGACGCGCAAAGTAATATATTTATGCGTGCCAACTTCCTAAAAAAATTCTTACAAGTAAAATAGCTATGTCCTGTCTACTCGTTTGTCTCCTATTACAGCGCCATAGGCAATATGTCTTCTCAGTCCGCCAACCGAGCGGTCCGAATATCCTACCTTGATGGCTTATGAAAGAATTGAGACAGCATTATAATAGTGGGCACTTTAACTATACACATTACCTATCCCGATAGATTTCTTCTCTACGATACCTCGGAAATCGAGGTGTGACAAATATAAACGTACCTAGAATGATATATGAAAAAAAGGCAGAGAAACACTACGTAAGACTCGATATATAAGCAGTAAAACGAAGAAATGTTTTCTCTCTATAGATGACCAGGAACAGGTTGTATCAAATGTCATTACAAGCTTCCTTTGATTAACAAAAATCATTTCTAACTATATCGAGTGCTTGCGAGTTTCCAAATGACTCGTAATAAAGAAATGCGGTATCGCTCCAGTGCTGTTCGCCGCGTATACTTAGCCAGGCCGCCTTTCCTTGGAAAAAGCTCTTTTATAGGAAATGAGCTCTTCCTTTCTGGCACAGCCAAGGCTATACCGCAATCACCGTGTGACTGTCTGAGTTGCCAAACCGTGTTACTGCTCTCCGTCTTCGTGTGCGCAGTAATGATGAAGAGCTGCGCATGCGCATTACACGCTAGGTTGCAAATTGATCACCATTTGCCTTGGCAACTTCAAAGCCGTATCGCGCCCGTAATAAGCCGTAATTCGTAATATCACCTGAACATCTGTCCCAAATTAGCTGACAAAGCAATGAATGGCGGCGAATTACGCGCAACTTATGAACCGGTTGTTGTTCGTTAATTACCGCCCGATGACTGTTGCAGAGCGCCAAACTCGGGCAATCAATTATTAGCGATGAAAGCGACTTATTTGTTTTCGTCGGTGCGTTTCACGAACGCGAGCACGAATCAAGAGCTTGGCGATTTCATACCCAGGAAAGGAGCAAATCCTTATCGGCATTGACGGTTATTTGATTTTTTTCGTCGCGGTTCAACAGTCGAACAAAGGGCTTAGCACGCGGGGAGAACGCTTCGTTTGCGAACCAATTACCCAAACACAGCCTCGCGCCGTCGGCAGAAAAGCACGTCATTCTCCTTTTTATCGATCCTCTAATTAGTCACCCCTGATCGAGACCCTTTTTCTTTGGATACCCGCTTGAGGATTGGTGCATTGTTTTATCTTACAACTTAATTTTCTTTGCGCACCGGAAAAAATAATTCTCTAGAATTAGCCAGCTTCGGTTGAAGCGCTTGCTGATTACGAGAGAACACAATGCGCATACGTGTGACACTGTATGGGGACTTTCGTCGTTCGACCGCCAAGCTCTGTGATCGCGGATTCCCTGGCCCCTAAGCATCCAGGCACGCTTGAATAAACAGATTTGGTTCGAATATATTTAATTTGGTATCGCTGGCAATGTATACTGGTCCGTCGGCGTCCGCGTGTTTAGCCTTTGCTATATGTGCTGCGAAAGTATGTATCGTATGTATCACTGTGCAATTTTTCCGTACGTAATTTCAAAATTGGTCAAGTTGATGATGGTTGGATTGTTTTGGCGCAAGGCCAGCTGGAGCAAACTCAGACAAAGAGAGGTAGATAAGACAAAAGGTGGGTATTAAAACACGTAAGCCAGAATAACAGTAAAATAAATTAAAGGCAATGATGATGGGTGGTATTTTGGGCCAGTTTTGATTATGGCTGATAGGAAATGAGGCTTGAAGACTAACACCAGGCAAATATTTAAAAACGCGTTTGACAGGGATCATGGCATCGTCAGCCAAAAACAACGATGGGTGGAGTGGAATGTGTTGTCTAGAGTTAGGGAAAGTGTTTGTCTCGTGTTGTGTAGAGTGCCTTGCATGTGATTATGATGTGGTCTACGGATAAACCCTCCCCAGACCTGCTACACAGGGAACTTGACGATCCAATGAGCAGGAGTGAGTGTGTCACATGTGTGTGCCTATCCGCAATCTGGCCAAGGCGACTTCTGTGTTCTGTTGCGTGTGTCGGTGGTGTATCGTCCCAAGTGTGGTTTAAGTAAGATTAGTTTGTTGTCTGTCTGTGTACTTTAGTCTGTTTGCCACGTTTTACGAAGGTGTTGTCTGATGTTTGGCTTGATGTCAGTGTAGGGTACTGTTGTCACGTCAAACGTGACTTGCAGTGCAGCACCGGCAGCCATTTCATCCGCAACCTCATTACCGGCTATAGCAGGGTTCCCTGCAATCGGGCATATAGTCATTTCCAGGCTTGAAATGTGTGCAGTTATAATGGCCTTCAAAGGAAGAATAATTACGCAATAGTTAGATTGCTCCCTAGAGGCCAAAGCACGCACAACACTAAGGCAGTCCGTGGAAACAATAGACCTTGGTATTTGGTGTTCAATAATGTTGTGTAAAATCATTAATATGTCGCATGCTTCTTCCGTGAAAATACTGCTATGGACATTCATCGTTTCACAGACCCGAAAGCTCTCCGTGCGGAACAGAAGAAAGAGCGGTAGCAGTCTTTGAAGCATCGCTGTAAAATTCTGCACATCGATGCATGTCCGGTAGAAACAAGGAATGTTGCAGAATCGCAATTGCTGGTGCCCCTTTTTTACCGAGTTACCTATACGACGGATCGCACGACACCGGACGGAGACTCCAACGTGGCCCAAAATATTTATGGGTGTCTTGTGTATGTCTTAAAAGGGGACATTGAGCTTAGAAGCTTCCTCTTTCACACTAAGTGAGAATGGCCAAGAAATGGATGCACGATTTAAAGAGCGCTGTTGTGTGGATGTATCGTTAAGAGTGGAATTGAAAGGATGATTAGTCACCGTTATGATATTTGAGGCATACAGCAAGTTCATGTATATCCTCTGGTGATGCAAGGACTACAGGTGTGCACGGGCTCGGGCTTACCCGAAAGCCCGTGCCCGGCGCGGCCCGCGGGCCGGGCTCGGGCCTACCCGACTTACATTTCACCCGGGCCCGGGGCGGACTCGTGCCGAAATGTAAATGCTTCGGACGGGCCGGGTCGTCCTGAAGGCCCGGGCTGGCCCGGCACAGTGAACCAATAATTAGGTTTTCTATGATATCACTGAAACTACACGTTGCTGACGCGGTAAAAGCACGGGTCAGGTTTCTTTTTACATTCCACGGGACGTATCGTTAGGCCCTGAGGCACATTTGGACGTATGGCAAGCCGGTAAGTGTGAGAGATCTGCAACTGCATGTCTTGGGATGAACTGAGCAACACGTGCGGCTCAGCGACACACCGCCAAGGGAAGTACAACGAATGACAATTCAGCGTGACTAGTTTCCACCTCTAAGTTTGGGTGAAAACAAATTTTGAAGATGGAACACTTTGAACTGCAAACACTGCTAGAGAAACCTGTGTCTCCATCTGTTCTCTGTAGCAGTGTCCTATTCAGAGTTGCGTTTCCTTCACTGAGCCAATAAAAGTGAAGCTGTGAAAGACTGAGGTGACAATTCAACTTTAGTTTTGCTCTTTGTTTCGGCGGGAAAACATCGTGGCGAGCGTAGCTGGTGGCAGGAGGTGGCCTGTGCCCTCGGGCGTCGTGGCCGGCAGAGGAAGACGAAAGGAAAAGCGCAACAGGGGACTAGGGTGGTTTAAATGCGCCAACAGCCGCCTAAACTGTAACACTTAATATGCTTGAAACTTTATAGATAAGCGACATGAGTCGGTATAGAACGTAGTAAAGCGGCAACTATAAAATGTGCATAAATGCAAGTGTGTACTTTGCGTCTCGATAAAAAGAAGGAACCGAGTGATACAGCCCTGTATACTCTTCAGAAAAAAGAAACGTATACGGACGAACAACAAAGCAGGTAGACACCCTGTTCAACAAACACGAACCGGCCGGTCCCCTGGCATATAGGTTCCATTTCTGGATAGCAATCACAAGAATCAGGTTCAAATGCCCAAGGTGCCATTCTATTTTTAATTGCTTGTTTTAATTCATTTATGGCACATTATGAAATTCTACACAAAATGCCGGGTGGTTTTGTTGACTTTAGGTGAGCTCCAGCTCTTTCTTTTTTTACTTTTCAGTGGTTTGGGCCATTTCGGTTTCGGCTACTTTTCTTGAATATTTTTCAACATTACCACTAATTTGTCCGTGGTGGGGGGTTTTTTGGTTCATCTTTTTTTAGGTTGGGCGGTTCGGTCACCTTTATGTCAGTTTCAATTCTTTCGTATGTAGCTGAGCGAAGGACAGCTGCGGTAGGGATAAGCGCATGATCGTTATGTTTAATTGGGGTTGTTTTGCCCGTTTAATTTTTACCTGTTATTATTTCCCTTACGATGAATTTTACCGCCTTTAGGTAGTTTTTGCTTCCAAACGTGCCCCAATCAGGCGCGGGCCCCTACGGTATTTGGGTTGGAAACACGCAGCCGGGCCGGGCCGGGCCCGGGCCGTGTGGTTAAGGTCTCGGGCAGGGCCGGGCCGGGCCGGCCCGTCGGCCTTCTTCGTCGGGTCGGGCCGGGCCTACTGCGATAAGCACCGGGCCCGGGCTGGGCTCGGGCCCAAATTTTTGGCCCGTGCACAGCTCTAGCAGGGACCACTCTAGCAGGTCCCACGGACAGGTCCCACAACACAAGTACTTTTTTCTTGGTTGAGTGTAAAACCATTATTGTCTTGTCTACACAGCATTCTTGTCTGTCCAGCTGGCAAGTTTTTGGACACTGAGATTGACTTATTACATGATTTAAAGATATCTGGACGTCGTATACATTCAGTGAATAAGAATTTGTAGGTGGCAATGCCTTCCGAAGGGAGTTCTTAAATATGAACAGAGTGCAACTTAACTTACCCCTTGTAGCACGCCGTTTTCTTGCGCGTGAACCCTTGAGAGTGCCCTACAAACTCTCACACGAAGAATTGGCTAAGTTCGTAACGGTCCCTAACAAAGTGCGGACCGACACACGAAACACAAACAATAGAAAATAGAAACGGTCTTTGCAGAATTTCTTAGAATTGTTAACTAATACTGAAGATTTCTTACGTCGCTTTTATGACTTCTGAATTTCTTTACACGAAGATTTGGCTAGGGAGTCGTTCATTTCTAATTTTGATTTTTCGTCATTTTCTTTGACAAGTAATCTACTATGTACTGCTGTATTTATTAAATTTGTTTACTGCCCCAGTTTCGCCTTTTTCTACGGGGAGGCAGGTACAAGTCGTCCCACGTTTGGTGCTCCGGTGTACACGCAAAGAATTCTTAGGGATTAAAACGGAAAGAGAATAGAACGCGCGTTAAAAAAGAAACTCCATCTATTTAGCGCTTTGCTTGAGACCTCTTGTGGCTACTACACACCACATCCCTTGGCAATGAACTGTGAGGTATCTTCGTGTTTGAGGTCATCTCCGCAAGTATATCTCTGTACTTTTTTTGCGCTGCTTTCTTGTGCCAAGTTCTAGAGGGTTTCAATGTGGAGGGGAAGGGCTTCCCGATTAGTCTCGTGCCAATTCCTCTTAAACGTTTTATCACGTCTGCGTGGTAGTACGCGTATTTTCCCAGTTACGTTAAAAGAGTTCCCATGCTCGCAATTCTGCTTTAATAATTTAAATGCGGAGCATTTCTTAGGCTCGCTTGGTCCTGCGTCGTTGATGGCGGCGCCGTCCACACGCTCACTGCGCATGCGCAACTCTCCTCCTTACACCAGCAGCTCCGCGATACTACACTATAAAAAAAGAAATAGTTAGCGGCGCCCGGTTTCGATCCCACGACTCTCTGGCCGCAACGGGAGGTACGCGGTGCTCTTCCCACTACGCTACAAATCCGGGACAGGAGGAAATGCTACAAACGCGCCTTATGTCCTTGACTCATTCAAACTACGTCAAGAAGCTACTGATACAACGAAGGCACGCGAAGCTGAACGTCAACGGAAACGACGAACTGAAAACTTTAGAGGGGGATGCTGAATTTCCCGTGGGAAAGCTGTGGCGGGAAGCTCCACGCGCCTTGCAGCTCAACCAGCCCCGTCCGCAGCGCCTCTGATGCTGATTGTGGCAGGATGCCTCTAGGGATTGGCCAACCAAAGAATCCATCACGAGATAGGTTCTCGTTCAACCACCGTCGTCACCTTCCCGTAGGGGAACCGCCGAAGAAGAAGAACGAGAAGACAAAGCTGCGAAGAGGAGGGCGTGTACATTTCTCTCAGCCGGTGCACCAATGTCAACAACCTTTACCTCACCCAAGCTGATGGAGACTACCGATTCTACCACAGAGACAACATCGACAAGAACATGATGGACGAGTTTCGGCGCCTCGAGAACCACCGCCTACTCACCGTAACACAACAGCACTTGCGTGCCTTTGCCACCGGTGTGGACCCGGACGCGGAATTCCCTGTGGCGCTAGTAAAAACCACATCCCTCAACATAACGCAACACAATGGAACCACACGGAACCGCCACGATGCTTCGCATCCACATCAGGGTTCCCCACGGGAAGATGGTGTAATTTTTTTTTAAGTTTTCTTTCTTCAACTTTGTTCGTTCATTATCACCGTTAACCGAATGTTCATAACGGAAGGGCATCATAGCGTAATGCACCTGCATTAGAAGAAATTGTATCCCGTTTGGCTGCCGAATTATTGTGTAACCAGGAAAAATTGGCCAACTTAGATTTGCTAAACAAGATAGTAATTTCTCATTAAAAACCACGTTTGCTCCACACCGTGTAACTGCCATGAATACGTTTTCTAATTAGCGGCCGCTTTTCTGATGGAGGCGAAAAGAAAAATGCCCGTGTGTTCCAAATGTCGGCGCACGTTTACGATCCCCAGGCGCGAAAAATTAGTCCAGAGCCCTCCACTACGGCGCCCCTGATCGCCTGTGAAGCGTCGGCGCGTTACGCCCCACAATCAACCAATCAATGTTTTCTCATTCTAGTTCATCGCGTAGCACGCCTGGCGGAATGTATCTGCAAATTTCTCTGTAGTACGCCTAATATAAAACCAATTGTAGTACTGCTGACGTGTCAAAATAATCATAACCGTGCAGATATTTTACCATTTGGACCTCTCACAAGTGTGGCTCACAGTTTCAAGACGATCTCGTGAAAACTGAGGGAGGCCACCACCTTTGTTGCTGCATGCTCACCAGGGCCAGCATGTCGGTTGCAATTTGTTAAAGTACGTGTACACACGCTGTTGACATATTGTCACTACATATAGGTGCATGTATGGTACCTAGCGTATTGTACAAGGCAGTCTTGGCGCCATTAATATGTCTAGCGCTTCTGACACTCTGTAGGCGCTTGAGTCATGGCCCGGGGGTTAAAAACAAGGTCTTCTTCACCTCTAGTTGAGGGAGCGTTGCTGGTTGCCACCCCATGCGCAGGAAACAATTATATAACATAAATATCCCTGAACGTGGAGGAAAGCACAGCCTCGCCAGTAGCGTAGTTGGTATCGCACCAGGCCAGTATTCTGATTTGTCGTGGAATCCGTCCCCACCCGGCAGAGAAGGTTTTTCTCCACATTCTTTCTCTGTTTTGAGCACTTGAAAAATTATATCTGTTTCAAGAACAATAAATGACGAACCACCATTTCCCCTTCGCCTTCGTTGGCGTTCTTGGCTGCTCGCCGTTATGATGCAAATAGGGCGTAGAAGACGAAATGTGATCATAGGGAAGAAATAAAATGCAACAAGAATTGGTGCGGCGCTGGCGCGCTTCGTGCCAGATGCCACTACAGAAAAACCTGCAATTCCTCGATGCAATCGTCCCTACCTTCGTCTTATTTCTTTTTTATCCTTCTGTTTTCCCTTCTTTTTATCGTTATTTCTGTTTTCGTTTTTCTGCTCATCAGACTTAGTGTCGTCGTCCCCCCATGCCGTCGTATGCATTCTCGCCTGTAGATGGCGCTCCTCTATTCCTTCCGCTGTAGTACGCTCAGTGTTCTCGGTAGCCGTTGGCCTTCAACGCAGACAAAGAATATTCGTCCATATTTGCCAATTTTGAATGTTTCTGCCGTATATTTCCCCTTCAATTTCTTTCCTAGTGAACGCACGTTGAATTACACCCTAGGTGGCAGCTTTGACGGCGGGCATACGAAGCGGCGTGCCATTAAAAGCACGCCTCACGCCTTGGGACGGGTGGATGAAAACAGCCGAGACGAGCGGGGATGGGCGGAAGATGTCGATCATGCCCCACGCAAGGGCGTTGATTTTGTTCCACGCGCAGAGGGCACGCGAGGAGGGGAAAAGAGCGAGGGGGGGGGGCAGAGTTTTCGCGCTAAGTTGCTTTCTGTCGACGAGCCGGGCCATCTTCCCGCATGCGCCACTTAGAAAGTGCAAGGGCCGCGAACTCTTGACCGATGACGGCGAACAACACAACCTTTAGCGCCCGGTGCCGGTGGATCCTCGTACTGAAAGCTCCGAACGGGTATGCACCCGGCCCACGCGGCGTCTCGCCGAGGAGGTATCCACAAATTCTATACGTGATGTCCATTCTAATGTTTGAAGCCATGTACGCCAGCGCCAGCCTTCAATCAGCCGCCCGTTGTTGCAACAGGGGAATGTCTGCGCCCATAGGCGCATCTGAGTAGCCAGAAGTAGTGGATGGTGGCGGGCATCGTTGGAAGCAAAACGGAAGGCCAGACAGCAAAACTTTAGAAGGGCTCTGCGTTCATATATCTTCCTGTTTGAGACTTAAGTCACTTTTTCGTCGACACTGCCGAAGTTGGGTTGTGGACGCACGTTTCTATGCTTGCTGGTATTGGGGTGTTTCAAGAAGACGTATACCGACATGCCCGAGTACGTTTTACCGAAGGTTGTGTTGAAACTCGCCAACGGCCACTTGCGCTTCGAGACGTGATCCAAAAAGCAATCCCGGCAGTGTCTCAAACCATTTTGGATGGCGTTCAAGAAGCGCAGAATTGAAGAAAGGAGAAAAAAAAACTTTTTAGACTGTCAGAGCAGTGTTGGTTTAGCCTGGAGCATTGACGATGTTGTAAGCCTAATTATGTCAATTTTAAATACAGACAAGGCTCTCTTCCTCTGCGCCTAAATTAAGGACAAGAAAATAGCGTACCATTTTTCTGGTTTTCCGTCGTGGCAGAAACTAATTTAATCAAACTATTCGCGAAATGTTGTGCGTACTGAATAACAAGACATGATGTAGGCGGTTATTTATTTTTTTCCTAGTGACCTCATTACGTGGGAAACGTAGGAGAAAAATAGGCGAAGCCTGTAATGTAGAATACGCTTGTTACCTTTGCCGCGCAGTGTACACGTGCGGATATAATGGGAGCATAGATATGCTTTTACTGGGACCGTGGGGTACCTTTTTTTTATTATAACGGGACTAGAAAGGATACATTGGTAGAAGCAATTGTTGCCTCGTCAAGAACCATTTGCGCAATCTTGTAAAGTTTCGTTTGCGGCAAGGCGAAGCTAAACCGCGGATATCTTTAACTCGGAACAAGAGGTGAAAAGGTATGTTAAGCTAAATAAATTTCCGCAAATCAAATGCAATAAAGAATTTCCTTCGAACGATAATGAAAAAAAAATTAAAATAATTTTTGGCCGCTTGAGCGTGTCTTATTCTGTGGTATCTTGCACAGACAAAACACTTTGCCTCTATCGTCAACTAGTAAAAGTGAAATACTTGACTAACTGACGCACCGCCCAGTGGTCGTAGTTTCATTCCTTCATCTTCTCTCTGTGGTGCAGCATCCCCTTATATTCCCCACAGGACACTTTGAATTGCAGGTCACCCATTTGCCGTAGTGCACGCCTTATTGCTAACTTTACCGCCAGAAGCTTATTCACATTTGGCGTGATAATGAAGGGTTCTTACTCCTCCAGTCAACGAAAAGAAAGGTTTCGTTAAACTGCAACATTGTTTCAAGAAACGCCTGGTTCAATTTGACACCACCTGTTCTCCACGGAGTTCCAGCTTATACGGCCTAGGCGCAAGAAAAAAAAACGACAAAAAGTTACGAAGGCGCTGAGAGAAAGTCTTTGTTTCTTTGCATCTTCCCAAATTCCCTCGGAGATTGAGGGCCCAAACGGGCTCCGTCAGGAGCTTAAGAAAGCCTCCGCGTAATACGGCGGTGTCTCTCGGAAGTGCACGGATTAAATAGGCGCCTGTATTCCAAAGCCCGGCGGAGCAGAACACTCTCGCAGGGCGCGCGCGAAAGCCTGTTTAAACACTGCGGGCCGCCCCTTCTATGCCTTCGCCCGGGCCGTAGGGCCTCGGGTCCCCAGGCTAAACACGCACCGTCGGAGGCTCTCCTCGGCACCGGTCGGTGCGGTGGGCTGGGCTCGGAAGAGGCCTCCAGAGCGGAAGAGGCGTCAGAGGCCTTCAGGCTCAATGCGGCGGCAAGCACGCTTGCGTCCACAATTACACGAACAGGCAGGCAGTTGTGCTCGCAGAATAAACCTCGCCCACAGTCGGCCAATCAGGCGTCCAGAGAGCACGAAAGAACACGTTGCAGGCAGGGAACTTGGAGCTTAGCAAAGATGACAGTCGAAAGAGGGACGAAGATGACGGCTTTAAGGAGGGGGGATTCCTTTTTTTAGGCGTGACGTGTACATTAAGATCGACTGCCATTGTTGCGCTCCACATTTGTTGGCTGGGAACTTACGTGTTGGCCGCGAGTTTCAAATCAAACTGTAGCGATGGTGCCGCCCGCTAGTGGAACCATCCGCAGCAATGTCCAATGACAGGAAAGAGAGCTACGGAGGAAGACAAGGCGCACCCCCACGAAGCTTACACGCTGTACAAAGACGTCGGCACAAGTGTCTTCGGCATCGGAATATGAAATGTAAGCTTTCTTCTATTTATTGTTGTTATCGCTAATATTATCACTTTTCTGACCAGTACAACAGTCCATTTCTGGCACTATCATGCTAGCGTAAACCCGCAGGGAGGTCATCGGCTCATCATGGCAGGAAGTGTCCAACTAATCGCTACTCTTTGCGTGGGCAGGAACATAATTGTGGCCACGTTTTCTTCAGAGCTCTCATACATGCAGATTTTCATTCCGTGCTGTTTCCAATGACCCGCTGGTCGACAGCTCGCGTGGGATTGCTGTATCCAACCTTATGTACGCAGCTATATCCATACTGAAGCATGGCTTTGAAACCTGCTGATATACCATGTCACGGAGTTCTTCTGTGTTTGACTGGATCGGGCCATAAAGACAATAAAATAGCCTGTCAGATTAACGAGAAGTCGGGATTAGAGCCGTTGCGTTATTAGGTTTCCATGTCAAACATACAGTGCATATTTCATGCATGCTATGCACCAGTCAGAAAGAAGACGTGGGATCAAGGAAGAGAAACACTGCCTCTTATGAAGGACAGTAGACGAAAGAAAATACGGCAAAAGACGGCATACTACATGCACGAGTTTTCTTTTCCCAAACATTAATGCGGGCAGAACTGCAGGAATTATTTGTTTGATCGAAAGTTTAAGTTTCAGTTGAATACACGATGAAAGAGACTTTCCCCAACAAATACCCAAGCATGATGTCCAATGAGTCTAACGAACTATTTCCGGGAACTCACAAGCAAAAGGTGAAAACGAGCCTTCCAGGGACACCAAAAGTATTCTTTACGCTTTACAAGCAGACTTAATACAACGAAGCTATTAGAATTCACCAGGTTTCACCGTATCCATCTGCGCTAATTTTTCTGTGATTTCATCGTTTTAAAAGAAGCATTTCGAGCAGTACTAAATGAAACAGTTGTGACTAGACCTATACTAAAGGAACAAAAACGTATGTTATTATGCATCTGTGCGAGAACAGCCAAGAAATAAGAGGGTCGAGATTGTTGCCCTGTATCAATAATTGCTACAACACTATCCCGCGACAACAAAAATGCGCGTAGCCCAGTCCGGTCGGTGTGATGAATTATACATTCTCGTCGTACAGCCTAACAGACTCCTTGGGTGAAGAGGTAAGTGTAGAAAAATGGCCGCGTAACTGCTCCTTTCGTTGCAAATGTCGACGAATGACGATGGTTTACTGGCGCCCCTGCCAAGTAAATGCCTCCCTTCTCTTTCCCGCTCGCCTCTCATGCTGTTCCTTTCCCGTCTCGTTCCTCCCAAGATAAGACGCTGGAGGTTTGTTCAAGTCAATTTAAATTTAAGGCGTTCCACTGCTCAAGTCCTCCAAGTCGGGTGCCTTGATGCCAGTGCTCCCGTACGGCGGGGACGTGCGTGAAACGAGGCACCCTACTACAACGTTTATAGAACCACTTTGCCCTACTCCACGAGCGTTTCAAGCGGAACGTGTAACCTTACTTTTGGAACCTTTCGTTGTTGTTGCCGTTTGATTTTTTAGATGCCGCCAGGATCTATAGTAGCCCAGGCAACAGCAGGCGACGGATGTTCTGCAGTTGATGTAGCCTTTTATTTCCATCACAAAAACCAAGCATCCATGAATTTGTTATTAAAGGAACACTGCAAATATCACTCATTAATTGATTCCCTGCCTTATAGGTGCGTAATGTTTTGTTTTTGTTCAGCAATGTTGACAAGTATAAACATTGGCACCGGGACGTAGACGTTTAGATTTGGCTGTGGGTATATAAGACAATTGCGCAGCTTCGGTTTCACTTTGGCCGGGTGGTTAAATCCTCAGGGATTTTCGTGATTTTTCTTGTTGCAATTTATTTTGGTGTTAGAATTGGGTGTTATAGCGCTACAGTACTCGTCGTGACATTTACACCAACCTTGTTCCGTATATCCTGCATTATTGAAGCGAGTGTTTTTGTATCCTTGTTTCCCTCGCATGTTAATCGTTTGGTTGTAAGCAACTCTAAATTGTTTGCATGTTAATCTTTTGTCTACAGTCAACCTAAAACTGTTTGTGTGTTTCTGTAAGTGTCTGTAACTGGCAGCCTTCGGGCTGTGTTAGCTTTGTAGCAACAGGCGCTGCACTTGTTTACTTGTTTCTGGTTGTTACGTTGTATCATTGATACCAGGATTTTTTATAATAAATATATCCTTTCAAGACAAACAGACAGACGGACAGACAGACCAAAATTTCTGCGTTTAAGTAGCCCAAGAAGGACTATCGTCTTTAAAAATATTTGTTGGCTATTAAACACACGTGCCGTTACGTCCACTGTGTACAGTCAGCAAAACCAAAATTTTTCACTTATGAGGCGCATAAAGATGATTAATAAGGCTTTTGCGCTAAAAGAGTGCCTTTATACCTAATTATAACTCTCTTGCTGTTATAATCATAAGGAATGGCTACATAAGGGTCAACGTAACCAATTAGGAATGCGTTGCTGTGACCATGGGAAAACTTATAAAGCAGGGAAATTAGGAAAGGCGGCAAACTAAGTGGCATGGAGAAGCAGGTGTTCTGTACCGTTATGGAGCTTCTAATAGAAAATAATAACATACCCCAAGTAACAACAACTAAACCAAGACACATGTATGACTCACTAACACCTTTTCAAAGGCACCCACACATTTCCAACCACTGTCATGTAAATGTCAAAGTTTGCAATCTAAGCGTGTAGCCGAAACGTTTCCCTTGTGTTTTCATTTATATTCTTAATCGTGAATAAACAGGAACGGCTGTATGAAATCAAGCAGCATAAAATTGCAGAAACTTCCGATTGAGCATATTCAGATAGCAATTCTTTGTGTCTCATACTGTGCTATCCAGAGAAGAAACTACCACTCTCACGAGGTTGCAGACGATTGCCGATATTAAGAACACCATCTTGCATGTTATCTACCCCACTCAGTATCCCTCCCTTCGGAATTTCTGTCCCTTGCGCGGCACCCTGTAATGCCCCGCATGCGAGTGCCAGTAACCCTTAATCTACAACCCACAACCGCCGTCCCCTCTCCCTCTTATGAGCAGTGGATGAATCGTCTGGCCGATTCGGACACTGGATCCCAGCAAACCTTGGCGAAGAGTGCCTGGAAGGCAAGCCGCAGTCTGGGCGCACCGGACATGGGGTTCTCTCCACTGGGCGAGATCCCAGCCGTCAAGAATCAGGAATTTTTCTCGTTATTATTAAAGATATTAACTATCTCACACTCTACGAGCAACGCGTCTACCTACGACGTCGCTCGTCGTCGGAGAGCTGCTCTTAGAAGCTGAGCACGAGGTCGCGGGTTGGATTCCCGGCCGCGGCGGCCGCTTTTCTGATGGAGGCGAAAAGCAAAACCGCCCGTGTGCACGAGATTTCGGAGCACGATAAAGATCCCCAGGTGGTCAAAATTAATCCGGAGCCCTCCACTACGGCGCGCCTCATCTCCTGCGTTGCGTCGGCGCGTTCAACCCGACGATCAATCAATCTTTACTAGAAGGCCCTAAACAGGACCACTGCGCACACACACTGCGCACACACCACTCTAAAAAGTGAGCGGACCTCACCGTAGACATGATACGAGGCGTACTGCGCCATGGTTGTGCAGCTGTCATTCGTGTGGCCAATATGGCTTATGTGCGTACCTATGGAGCCCAGCGGGTCACGCCTTACGGACGGACGCGCAGATGACCAAATTATGATTATAGTGTCACGTGCTACGGCAAGAGGAAAGACGGAAAGGTTTCTGGGGGAGGGGGTGGAGGGGGAGCAGGCAAAAAATTCTTACGCAAACAAATAAGCACTACAAGAGAACCAGCGCAAAAGGTATAACAATAACAGCTTCAAGGTCATGTGAAATGTGCGAACACAGGTGGAAGCACCCGTACATAACCTTTTGTACACAATGTGCATCCGCGTTGCATTCGACCTTTCTGACCGGAGACCACCTACAAGCCCCTCGCAATTCCCTTTTGCCCAGAAGCGCCGCCATTGCCGGTATTTCTCGAGGCCAAGTTGGCTTGCCCCGCATCCCTTGTTTGCAGTCTCTTCGCTCCCGCGGGGGGTTCCTCGTTGCTCGGCCGAGAGGGCGGCCCTTAGTTTCCGATCCACGGGTCTGGCACGGAAAATCTGCGCTCGCCGGCGTAGGCTGGGCCGAGCGCCGGCGTCTGACAGGTTCAGGGCTATAAATTATGGCGAGGAAAAGCGGTGGTCGTCTAACCCTTCGCTTTTTTCTCGTTTCTCGCTCAGTTTCCCGCTAAAATAGCTGCATTGGGATGACCCACCGCCTTCTGGGAAGCCGACGGATCTAAACCAGACCCTCCGAGCGCCTGTAACCACACGTGCATACAACGTTAAAAAATGTCTTCCGGCGGCGCTCCTTTTTTTTTTGCCCTGCAGAAATGTGTCTCTTTTATTCTGTGCTGGGTCCTCTCTGTTTTTTTTTTTCTTTTTCTTCAAAGGTGGTCGTCGCAGTGGACAGTGCTGTGAGTTGGTAGGGCCGTTTCTGCTTGTCCGCTTGAAGAGCGCGCGGGCCAGATCATTTGAGGTCTGGCACCGCGGCTGGGGTAATCGCACGCCGAAATTTGTACGCGGCCCTTCCATTAAACTAATGGGATTTTGCATACGCCCAGGCAGCAGCAGCTTTCAGCCTGCCTGCACATTCGCTTATGAACACATACGCCGCTGGACGACGGCAGTCGCGGACGTCGGGAGCGACGGCCATTGGTCGCGCCTGCTCGGTGCTTTTTTAACGTTCACCCGTACTTCGCCGACTCTCCCTTCAAGCGGATGGATTTATTTCCGAGATCAAGGAAGCTCGTACAAAAGAGATTCATTCCCCGTCATCCCCCAGAGCGCTCAAGAAATTATCCGCACTTCACGAGGAAAAAAATGTAGGGCTCATACAGCATAAAGCGGGGACGTTTAGGATGCAAAAAGTTAGTTTGTCTTGTCTACAACATCATGAGACGGACGTTAATTTTAAACTGTTTACCACAACTATGTTCAGCCGAAAACACATATTTTTTTCTAGATGCTCCTGCCTAAGTTGTGTAAGGTTCTTTATTTCTTATTTCTGCTCCCCGGCAGCAGTATCTAGTGGAATTCAGTTGCTAGGCGAAGACATGCTACACTGAAAGAATCAGATGACTCTCCAAAAAGGCATCCAAACTATTTTTAAGCACAGCTGTTTAAAAAAACACACGAAAAAGACCAATTAAATAACATCCCGGTTGGAATCCTATCTTCCGCGAATGTTCGCGGATATTTCCTGATCAGTATTTGACATCTATTCGTAAATAAAAGGTTTCAGTGGCGGCAGCATACAAATCAGACTGATTTTGTGGTAACGAGTAAGTTTGTGGTAACGAGCATTATGTTGCTGACTGCGCCTTTAAATGTACCGTTGGTGCCCAGCTAGGTCACACCCACGCACAAAACAACAACAAAAAAAAAACAGCAAAAGAGAGCGAAGGAATGCACGATGTTGAACGCAACGAGAATTGACGCAACTGACAGGTACTAAGCAGCTGTCACTTCACCGCTGCCGTGACCCACAACACACCTGAACGGTCACGGCATGCGGCTTGGCAGTCGTCCTCGCTAATCAGTATCCTTGCACGCTTCTCAAGCGGATGGTGCCTCTTTCCCCCTCCGGTGTACGCCGCCTGATCTCTCCGAACATGATGGATAGATGTAGTGAGGGAAATATAGAAGCTCCTCCTCAGTTCCCGTCTTTCCTTACCCTTACGTGGGCAGTTGCTTCCGTCCCATTCTCTAGTCCGTTGTATCGCTCTAAGCACGACATGCCTTCTCATCAAGAAGCCTCCCAATGTATAACAACAGTTTCTTTCCGTGTTTGTGTTCCGTCTTGGAATGTTAAGAAGGTGAAGCCTGTTTTCTTCTTCGTCCGACATATTGGATGCGACGTGTCGGATCCAACACGCGGGGCCGTGTCGGGCGGCCGTTTTTGTTTGCATTCGGGAGTAGGACCCCGAAAGCAGTGCCAGGCCAACAACGTCACTTGAATCAAGCGTTGTAATTGGTTCATGGGACCTTACAGTACATTTTGTTTGCGATCAACCAGCTATTGGGATAATTTGAGAAAATTTGGGTCTATTGCCTTCAGCATGTACGGATTTAGCGTACCGATGGCGTGTATGTTGATCTCGCTAGACGTAACTTAGCCAGCAGCCGTACCGTTTATGTAGACGCGAAGCGGATTGGAGCGCGTCTCACAAACCGTTGCATGCCCGGCGATGCCGCAGTTGGCTCGACGGCTTGGGTCGGCAGCTTGGCTCGCCACTCTGGATCGACTTATGAAGCGGCGAGGGCCAAAAATCTATCTTAGCCAAGTCATGTTGAATGGCCGTGCGGATAACTTTGTCGGGTGAATTCGCTCCACGAGCGAATTCGGCCCCGGCGTTCAACATAGCCCGGCACGCCTGTCGGGAGAGGCACCTGACAGTGCGTGTAGAACGATGTTGTTGCTTTGTCGGACGAAGAAGAAAATGGGCTTAACTGTCGGCGCCGCGCAGGTCTGGAAAGAGTCAGCGATAGTGGAATGGAGTGCAGAGCTGGCATACACATTTTCTGACTTCTAGTGCTCTACGAATCAGCTTTTGAGGCACCGGTATCGAATTCTATGCAGCGTATAAGAAAGGCTTGGTGACGCTGCTGCTAGCTCATCTGACGGTACACAGCGCTCACATGCCACCCAGCCGGGCAGCTCTGGGAAAATTAATGACATCGATCTTTCTGTCAGATAACTGTACTTAAAGCACTTGTTTGCGCATATAAGCAGGGAATACAGACTGGCGCCCTGTGTCATTATTCGAGAGAAGCCTCACGCTCTGCTCAAGCGATGCATGCTAACTAGCTGCCTTTGATTGTCTCACTTCGGTTGAACGGTGACACAGCGTTGTAGCGCTGTAACGACCACTCCTACATCATATGGCACTAACGCGTACATTTTTATGTAATGCTATTTTTATGAAGTCTGGGAGCCGAGCCATCGTTACAGAAGGGAAGTACATATATTTCTACTTTAAGTCATGAAAGTTGTGTGGCGTGCGCATGCTACTTCTTGCAAGGGGTTTTGTAACTTGCTTCTATTTCCTTGAAAGACGACGGTTGAGTGCCTTTCCACTATATTGTCAAACGTAATAGGCACTGGGAACAATTAGCCCAAGGCAATCAACACTAATCTCACCCTGTTCCAGAAACAGACTTGAATATCCTTCCTTGCACATCAACAAACTGTTCCGTTTCGACAGAACCGGTCGCGCGCCGCGGCAGCTGCGGTTGCAAATATGCAAAGCTGCGCGGCCAGACCTGTCCGTCGCACCGAATGCGCCCTTCCCCGAAAGTGTCCGCATTTATGGTGCCAACGGCGAGTGCTATTTGTCGAGGCCGATGCATCAAACAGCTGTCGAGCAGAAGAGCACGAGGAGCGCCTGGAGGCAGGCACTGGTTCGGAGGAGACGTCCCTGAACGAGCGGTCTCCGCCAGCGCTGCTCGCCAGGTCACGAGCGCCAAGTGCGGCCGAAACGACACGGATTTCACGCTCGTGAGGAAACGGCGCATCGGAGCTTCACGGCTGTCGAACACTGCCGTTGTTCCTCATGGGCGCTGAGCGATAAGGCCTTGGAAGCAAACAAAATGGGGAACGCGTGTCCGAGCCGCACGGGAAATGCCATTCGAAGCCTTGCTTTCGCGTGTCAGGCGGGGCTTTTGGGGCGAGCCACGCGTCAGTGCAAGACGGTGTCATTCGTCAAGCCGGCTCTCAAAAAAGGTTCCGTTACGAGCTCGGAGCTTTTCAACCGCCCAGGTGAGACCGCGCGGTAAAACAGATGGGCCGCTTTGTGCAAACAGCTCAGTTTTGAAGGATGGCAGAGAGCGTCCCCGAGGTCGCTGCTGGGCGTTAAATTTTCGGCATTCCTTTCGCGTTTTTGTAGCTTCTACGGCCCGCACGCGGTGGGCGACTAGACAAACATGCATAGAATATAGAGCGCATTTAACGCCCTGTGCGATGTTTACGGCCACTGTAACACGAGAAGAACGCCCACGTGTTGCAGCGGTGCTGAAAAATTAATCATGTTCTTTGGTCACACGGCTTCGTCGCAATTATAGAAACGTAAACAGGAAGCGTGAAGATTATATAATTAGTTGCTCTCTCTACGCTCGATTGAAATGACAAAGTGACGCAGAGGGGGTTTCACGCCGCTGATAGTAATATAACGAAGCTCCAGAGTCACCTTTTGTTTCGTGAGAATACATTTATATGTCGCTGTTGTTTCAAATTACGCTGGTTGTTCGGTTTGAGCCCTGAGCATAATCATAAAACTAAAAGGCATATTACTAAAAGGAAAACAAGCATAAAACCATCTTTGAATACGTTTTCATTGAAGATATGCCGAACCGAAGGATAAAAACTCTCTAGAAAGAATATTCAATAAGGTGGGAAATTTGGAAGCCCCACACAACACCCTGAACCACATCGTCTTCCCAAGCTGTCATTGGATGCGGCGCAGAGACGTGTCCCGCCTTCTACTAAGCTTCTCATGAGACGAAACTGGCGAACTCGTGGAGAAAGGACCCCAACATAGACTAATTAGGAGGAGCTTGGGCGGAACAATTGCCGGCATATCCAGCCAGGCTAACCCCGCTTGATCCCACACCACCACCACCAGACGGGAAACGTTATCGGGATGGGGAGCTTTCGCTGCCACGTAACGAAATTATCGAATGCAGAAGAACCCAGCCGCCGTGAGAATGGTGTTTGTTCATTCGTATTTTTTGTGTGGCCATCCACTAAAGTACATACAATTACCCGCTCTTTGTGCGCGCTTGCGTGCTTGTGTGTGTGCATGCATGAGTGTGTGTGTGTGTATGAGATCGATGGGGGCGGGGTTATTATACGATTTGCCAATTTGTATGTATGTAGATTTTTGAATGCAGAGTGACAAAACGTTGAACCTATTCGGCAGAGGTATCTGATTCCTCTGCTAATTGTGACAGCCATGTGTGAAACAACCGAGCGGTGTGCGAAGTCACGTTCTCTCCTCTCAACCGAAACAATTTATCAGCCTCTCCTCACGTTAACCGGAAGAGTATTCAGGATGCGTATGTGGATGCTTGCGTGTGTATAAATGCATTCATGACGAACCATCGCGTTCTTTTTTCTTTCTATCAATTGCTTCGAGATACGAAATAACCACGAATTGTTGAAAAGATTTTCCGCAACCATTATTTTTGTATAACCCTCACCATCGTTACCCTCGTGAACATTCGGGTCACGTAATGCTAAGGAAGTTAGCAATTGATATATCATGCTTCTAGTTTTTTTAAAAGGTTCTTATCGTTCTCCCTCCTGCAGTTTTAGTTTTCAATCCAAATGTGGCTGTGTTTGCGAAGGTGAAAAATGCAGACAATGACCACTCCGGGGATATTTCCGGTGCGCGTTAGAATACCAAAGCCATTGTAATCAATTCGTGTTTCTTTACTGCGGCGGACGTCGAGGAGCGGGAGGAGATTTGGCACAAAACCTTATTTTCAACTTGGGCCCAGTTTACTTGTGCTATAATTCTCGATGCCTTGAATCGGTGAAACAGCTAACATATAGTTTATTCATCACTTGACAAACTTGAACAATGCATCCTGAAATACGACGAACTAAATGACGCATGCAACGTCTCTCCCTCCTGCACTCCCAGCCACCAATTTAACCTCTTCAAACACTGTTTTTTTGTAGCCTATCCAAAACTGTTTTTATATAGCCTTATAAAAAGCATGATACTTATCAAAACAACGATCTCATGCGTAGTCCGAGCTTACACTGAGGTCTTCCTATTCGACATAGACAGCGCTTCATAAACTATCAGGCCAGAAATAAAGTCCGTGAACCTATAACCCTCCACCCAATATTGCCTATTCTCTCCGTTGTCATCCAGATCGTAACGACACGTAGAAATTTACCGACTGGCTGTGCAGCCCAACAAGTAACGCTGAATATTTCGAGCTATCAAAAGCGCAGCAGCGCTGTGAAGGCCATTGAACCTGGCGAACAGGAGTAGCGCTAACGACGAAGAGAGCTAGACGCTGGAAGAGGCCGGAAGTAAAACAAAAACTCCCACCTCCCCTCGCGGGAACCCCTGTGTAGATGCGACGCATAGGCGGAGCGGCGAAGGGACCGCGTTTCATAGCGCGCATAACGTTGAGGGGACTGCGTAAGCCGGTCCCAGTCGATGACGACGTTGGCGTACTTGTAAAGCGGCGTGGACTCTAGGTGTTTGAGCCAAGCGTGGATGTTGCTTCGCCGGAGAACGGCACACCGGTTATATGCGCAGCGCGCCCGAAGGAGAGGAAACCGCGGAAGAGAGAGTACTGCACATGCGCCGGCCCCAGTGCGTCTGCCGCGGCTATGACGCAACGTGCCGCGGCTATGACGCAACAAACAAATCCAATCACCACCAATCCAGCTCAATCCAATCCAATCCAATCCAATTGAATCCAATCCAATGCCCCTCGCGAGAGAGTGCTCGCTATCGGAGAGGAGAGGGGGTGAGCGGTGGAGAGCGCAGCTGGCGCGGCGAGGAGAATGGGGGAGGGGTGGACAACGCAACGACGACGACGACGACGCCGGAGGGACAAGGCGAGTGAATCAGAGGCTCTGCATCTAAAACTAAGAGGATGTGGCCTGCATGGACATGAAACTTGTCGACGCCTGAGCAGGCGCAGCCTGCCAGAGAGATGTTCCAGTACGAGACAGAATCGACCACTCTTCATGCTAACTCGGTTGCCCTGCCGCCCCAATAGCAGTAGCGGGAATAGCCCGATGCAGTCCTTCCCGCATGCCTTTTTCTTTCTTAAAAGCGAGACCGCGGGCGATGGCGCTGGTTGTTCGCGTCTCCCCGCTTTCTGCTGGCCTATCGAGGCGTGGCGTGGTGGCTCTAACCCGAACGCTCGGATGCCACCGCGTCCGAGATCGTCTCCGCCGCTGTCGTCGTAGCCGCCGACCCCCCCTCCCCGCATAACAATGACAACGAGCGAAATATCGTCGTCGCCAGTCGGCGTCAATACACGAGGACAATAGCGTTGGCAAAAGGAAGATAAGAAGACGTTTTCAAGCATGTGTCCTCAACGATCGCATGGGACAGCTCAACAATACTTCAAAATTTTCACTCGAGTAGAGGAAAGTAGTGTTCCAAGCAGCCGCACAGAAACTTTCTGGTCTATCGCACTGTATATATATATATATATATATATATATATATATATACTACTATATATATATATTTATATATATATATATATATATATATATATATAAGGAGGGAAGGAGGGAGGGGGAAAGGGGGGAAACTACACAAACTGTTATGAATGAATAAACAAGAAAGCCACCCACCACCACGACAAACTCGAAATTAGAGGGGGTAAGATGGCCCGGAATATTGTTTCGTTATGTTCGTCCCATTCTTCGGTCCCTGCGAAAAACTGAAGAGGGGGGTATAGCCGAGAGAATTCGCTAAGCGAACTTCGCGCATTCTGCGACCCTTCATCACTCGGCCAACAAAAGGAAGCGCGGCCCCCGAGCTCCAGCAGCGGCTGTGCCCAAGGGGTTGTGTGTGGGCCGGCGGAGTGCAGCCAGCCCCGAATTTCCGCTCGCCTCCTCTCTGCGCTGCCGGGAAGTGATAGATCGACGAAGTCGAACAGCATTTTAGGCCGCAGCCATAGCGGAAGTGAATTGCACCCCGCACGAGGAATTACATTTCCTGTGGCACTCACTCGTATGTTGCTGGGAGCAGAAACAAGAATCTCTGTAACCGGCACTCATTTAACTTTTTTTCTTCTTTCTGTTCTTTCAGCCTCGGAACTGTCGAAACGGTATGCCTGACGGCGTCTGTCATGGTGCGCAACCCGCAGGCTTTCCTGCGAGTCCCCCGTAATGGAACAGCCAGGCTTACTTTGAATAACCGAGCGGCATTCTTCCAGGGGCCGCTTCAGCGCTCGCCATCGGATGGAGGCCAGCGCGGCGCAAGTCGTGTGAACTGCAGATATCATAACCAAAAAATGTATTTGTCATTTTCCTGATGAAGTTGTCCATATTGTAATACTGGGAGTGCCACTGCGTCATTAAGGAATATTAGATGTCTGGGTAGTGCGCCTCTGTCGGTGACGCGCACGAAACGCGGTATTGTTGTTCAAGATAGGGAAAGGGGGGGGGGGGGTATTTAAAAGTCATCATCACCACAGGAACTCGCAAGCCTCCGGAAATCTATTCTTTCGCGTAGCTTGTTTTTATATACACTTTCATGTCACATTTCGCAACCGCGGAACATCGCCTCGGGACGTCCTGACCAGCACAGCCGTCTACATCATGTCTCAGAGTCTGTCTTCTGACACAGGAACGGTCTTAGCGTTGTTCTGAGACACTCTTGTAGTACTGTTTTTCTTGTTTAACCTCCACCTCTGAGAATTCTTACGCCAGATTATGCGCTAGCACAGTGTCCGGTTATAGAAAACCACTGCACCTACGAGCTTTCTGTGTGGGCGTGTATGTCTGAGTCTGCGTCGGTGTGAGTGAGCGGGAACGCGCGCACATTGAAAGCCTGTTTATCGAACTTGCTGCGCGTTAAAACTACACCACCATACCGCCCTCCCTCATAAGTTGGCTTTTCTTCGTTACTTTAGATCGTGTAGTGAAGTTTTCTTTAGGCGTTTGGAGTGGGAGTTTTCCGAGCGCACGCCGAAAACAAACGCTAGGAGGCTACCATCAAGAGCTGTCGCTGACAGAGCTACCACTTCTAAAAGGACGCCGAGTAAAGCGCGTCTTAAAAAAAGCGTACCACTGGAAGCAAAACATTATTCGTTCCTCCTTCGTACCTCTTTCGCGCATTATTTCTCTCCACCCCGACACAGTACGCTCACAAAACCGCTTTTCAGGCCTAACCGGGCAGAGAAGTATCGAAGGGTCTACTCTGCATGCGGAGAGCGGGATAAACACAGGAACACGGAGAGCACAACTGGCGGCGCACGAAGTCATGCGTCTTCGGAATGATCGAGAACGAAAACGCTGGACGCGGAGCAGAAACAGCGCTGCGCGACCTGCCACCGGGGCGTAAGCTCTTTAACTCGCGGGTTTTGCCCGTTCCTTCCCCTTCTCGCTCAAGAAAACGTCGAAAGCCTTTTAGCGTTCAAACACGCGCAGGCACACGCCTAGGCCTCGTCCTCCTGCGAGAAGCTCGGCAGTTGTGAAAGTCCGTAGGGCACACCCGTGGTTTAGCGACCTGCCGCGGCAAGAAGCGAGCACATGCGACGGCAATTCGTTTCCTTTCGGCCGGTGCGCACATATGACGAAAGCGCAAAGACGAGAAAGGCGCCTTAGTGGCCACCCCACAGTTTTCTCGCTGGTTCCGTTTCAGCCTCGAAGCGAGACCATTAGGCCTAGGTAGCCGTGGCCTAATACAGTACCGAGACATCCTGAGCCGCATACAGAAGGCTAAGCTTTACTGCCGTCTGGCATCGCGGAGTCGCTGGCCCCGCGTCGTTAAGAGGATTGAACGCCGTTCTTTACCTCGACTGGCGTTTGTGAAAAGCATGCAACCTGATGGAGCATGCAGTCTGAAGCACGCAGCGTCTACGTGGAGCTGCTCTTCTTGGTTTTATTGTTGTTGTATAGAAGCAGTCGGAGGGACTGGCTCTGAAGACCTTGATTGCCAGTTGCTCCCCTTGAGAGTTTCATAACTTAATGGACAGCACAGCCACCCCAGGGTTTCCTTGTCAATCCGTTACAGTGGACAAAGTTCAGAAGTAGGCACGATGCCTTCCTTGCTTTTTGGGCCGCTGGGGTGCAGTGGGACCATGCACAGTGCCAGACGCAAAGCGTTTCTCATGCAAAGTGCTTCAAAGGGTCTGTCGTGGTACAACGTCGTGAAGTCACAGAGATAGTAGGCAATGTCGTCTGTCGTATTGGCGGCAGCGAGCCGAGGTAGAGAATTTCGTCCGAGCTGGTGGAGTCAGACTGGAGCAGTAATATGTAGAAGAGGGTGGGGTCAACTCTTGGGAGACAGGGCTCGTGCTGAGATAATTGAACAGAGATGAAATGTCGACAGAGTAATGCTCAAAAATCCATTCCTATTTTTCGGCAGCACCTGGATTGGGCAGCGGGCAGCGCATGTCTGCCTACGTGAACATAATCTTGAACCCTGTAGCCGACTGACTAATTGGTTACCCCAAGAGCCCCCTTCGTGAATTTTCTCAGCAGGAAGCACTGAGAGGCAAAGGCAGGCCGCTAAACGGCTCGTAGAATGCGAAGAAAAACTTGCTCCCATTTTATTGGGGCTATGTGAACTCTTGGAGCGTCGGGTTTGAGCCATCCTGAACAAAACCTGCAAAAAGGGCGTCTTAAAGGGTAAAAACTGTAAAAAGCTATTTAAAGGTTCCTGGATGGCGGTAGAAGTGATCGGCCCCTTTTACCATTACGCGTTCTTTTGGCTTAAGAGCTTCCCAATTGCTTATCAGAATAGTCTAAACTGATACAGGCGACCTTGCCGTTCTTACTATTCCGACTGTATGCCCATCGGGGCGCGCCCGAATATCATAGATGGTATCCGCAGCCTTTGCTAAGATTACAGCCATTGGAGCAGTGATTAGGAGTCTTTAGTCCGTTTAGGCCCATTCCTGAACACGTTTGCATGGCGCACACATTACGCCGTGGTCGAACACCAAGAATAACTGTCACAATATGATAAAATGACCCCAACCCGCAAACCCAAAATTTAGATGACGAATCCGCTCATTACGAACAGCTACCAAGAAGCTTCAAACGATAAAGACTACCGGAGAGTCAGCCTAATAAATTAACCGAAAAATGCAAAATAAAGTTTCGCCAAATCCCGCAATTCCCCCTCCCTAGTCCCCCTTGTCTGCTAACAAAAACCATTCGAAAATCTGTAGGGGGCTAAGGAGGCGACAAAGTTTTCAGATAGCCGAGCTTGTTTGCAACCCACTTGTTCGAAACTACGGCCCTTCTTGCATCCGCTATTAAACTGATTGCAAGGTGCTTTCCTTTCCCTCCTTCCTTGAAATGTAACTAGTGACCCCAAAATTCGATCCGTACAACAAGCCGCATCAACACGGCTTCGAGGTAGGAAGTCTTTGAAGTATTCCCTTTGAACAGCCATAGTTCGGACTCCATGCGACAATTCTGAGCTCGAAATCTGCCCTACTGCCAAAATAGGCGACATGACGATCGGAAGCGCGCACGCACGCACGCTGAGGTTCAAGAAGGCAGCGTGTGCGCCCGAATATTTTTGCGGGCTTGTCCGTAAATGCACGCCCGGCTGAAGGTCGCGCCGCATGCCCACTTACAACACCGCTTTCGTTTGATGGATGCGCAAAAGCACTCCGAATGCGTGGCTACTGTGCCCACGACGCGCTTCCGAGGTAGCCCGATCGTGAAGGCACGGATCAGGGGTTTTCCACTTCCTCCATTGGACCGTGACCTGCGCTTATTTTGTGCACCGTTACTTCTTTCAAGGACACGGGTCACCGAGATACGCGTCCTGTTACTCCCTTTGACACTAAGTTGCAGTTACATGTACACGAAAAACAGCTTCGAAGAAACTCGGATGGCGCTGTGCTGTCCCCGACATTCTATGTCCACATTGTTTGAACAAGCAACGGCAGAGCAGAGACTGTAAGAGCTCATATTTTCTGTAGTTACCCGCTACGCTTTTGCGCTAGTATTTCAGGCACCACCATTTATACTTCTGCCCTTTCTTTACCTTTCAATTGCCGTATCCAAATTCCCATTTTCTGGGTAGCCAACCGGACCAACCCCTGGTTAACCTCCCTGCCGTTTCTGACTCTTTCTTCCTTCCTTCCCAGCCTCATCGAGACATACACAATGTTTAGACCAATAATTCCCGAAGCTGAGATTCTTTTTTTTTCCTGCTAGAGCATTCACCTACCGAGAGCCCCAGCAACCTGTCATGCACCGTACCGACAACACCAAGTATCGCGTCTGCAACTACCACGGCGCGCTCGATCAATACCGAGGCGAAACACGAAAATAACCTGCAGCTGATACTTCGCTGACCAGAGAACAACAAGTAGCATGCAGGCGTCTCCTGAGTGCTACATACGCAATTTAAGTCCGCTACACGCACTTGCACCCAGACATTCAAGACGGTGAATGCAAGCACTGCCCTCAGCTTACGAGTTCGGCACACATGCTCTGGGAATGTCGTACCATACAAATAACAGTTTTAGCATTCCAAATGGCACATTTACTATCACCAGCAAAGAGTAGTGGAAGACCGTGCTGCTAGCAAGGACCATGACATTGAGCAGCTTGCCGTTCACAAGGCCCAAGACGCCGGTAAGAGCCAAGGTATCATGGCCGTCGTCTGAAGCATACCAGCCAAAACTAGGCCTTTCCACTGCCCACAATAAAGTTGCGTGCCCCTCCTCCTCTCCAGGGTCCTCCACAGATTAGTGCTTGTGCCATGCTTAACCTGCCTCAAGCAGAGTAGGCGAAATAACAAGATGTGAGGGTTACGGGAAGCTTTCGGAAGTTACAAACAAGGGACACCGAACACATTTACTATTCCAGAATTTTCGCTCAGTAAGATGGCGAGCAATTCCACGATAATTTCTAAGAACAGAAACGATTACTTCTCGAGCAACACAAACGTGTGAAAATAGCGATGAATACTTGTTGCACGTCAAAGCGCCAAAAGAAGTGCGAGGTAAATAACCTCCGCAATAAGTAAAGTTTTCGCAATTATTTTTATTTCTTGTTTAAGAATGAAGGTCCATAGCACGTGTTGCAAGGCTCGCGATCCTTGAACGAGGGATAGAGCGTTCTTACCACATGACTTAAAAACAACCTGCCCAATGTATGAGGCTGGCGGAAAATTTAGAGACCTTTTCTGTTGCTTCCGGCGTTGAATATTTCGGTTTTCTTAGTACGCTTGCTCCTGAACCTTAGCTACAAGACGAAAACTAAGCGCGGAAGAAGGCAATCGGCTTAGACAAAGCAGCAAGGATATCTTAAACAGAAACAACGACCACAACAAAAACAAAAAAATCCCGGCCCATCTCTACTAACGTGCACCTTCAGGAGGGTCGAATCATTCAGTGTATCAGTGTATTCTTAACGCCTTGGCCTTTTTTCCCACGGAGGTAAAACCGCGGGGGGTAGAGGTATACAGCTTTGCTGTAAAAGTCTCGTGTCTTTTGAAGCACGAAGCTTTCTTGCGCGAGGCGTTGGAAAACGAGTGTCCTGCTGCTTTTCAAGCGTGACTACACGAGACGAACGACGTCGACGAGACGACACGCCTACAGATGAGCCCCTGATGGTCTTCGCCCGTAAAAAAGATCCCGCTTCTCAGCAACAGTGTCGAGACTGCCACAGTCTGGAGAGACTTTGACCCCGGACTCTTTTTTAAATTTTTTGTATCTTGCTGGTTCGTGGCTTAATAACGTTTCTCCGTTACGGAGCCGTAGGTAATCCAGTTATACGTTGTTTCCGAAAGCACGCTTCTACGCAACATAAACCTTTTTTTCTCGGACCGCGCCCAGATGGCAGACTCGACCCGCCCGGCGTGAAAGCTGCCCCCCACTTCTCAGCGCGTTCTTTTTTTCTTTTTATTCGTGGCCATTACTTTCATTTCGGGACGCCGAACAGAAATCTCGAAAGGCGTCTCTGCGTGGGCTCCGAAGCAGTAAATTCGAACGCTCGGAGTGTGTGTATACGTCAGGGCGTACGAGCGTCTGTCGCTGTTTCGTATTTTTTTTATTGTTTAGGGGGTGTATTTCTGCTCGTACTAATGCTACGGAGCCCACCTTTATCCGGTTCTGATGTGCGAAAACAGACCTCGATATCTTTGTGCGGGAACATGTCTGTACATCAGTCGAGCACCGTATCTGCCAAAACTGGATTTTTGTCGAGAAATTTCCCGATGTAATTTCATAACCCTTCAGCCACGCTCTCGCCTCGGTTATCAAAATTATTGTTCTCCCATTGAAAAAAAAAATCTGTGGCTTCACATTGGAGAACACGGGGAATTAAATTGGGGGGCAAAATGAACAATAAACAAAACAAGATAGGATTGCGGGATAACTTTAATGAGAAAGGGAAACAGAATGGTAAGATGTGTAGGAAAAAACAGTTGGTCGCCATCCTGCCCTGTGAAAGTGGACGTACAGCAAAGCTGTTGTAAACCACTACAAATGAGGGATGGAGGAGGGTATGCAATGTTTCTCGTCGTCGCGGCGGGCTGGTCAGTTGCGCTCGGCCTAGTGTCATTAGATAAAGATACACAGCAGCGGCACACTTTTGCCCTGTAGCGACACCATCGCCATCGTCACCCTCAGCGCCACAATCATCATCAGCAGTGCCTGGCCGACGTCAGCAGTGACACGCGACACACAGGAGAACTGATCACGACCACCTAGGGACCTCGAATTTGGACATACATTACTTATGGCCCCTTCTGTACATACCTGTATACAGAGTGCATAGGGCATTTTAGCGCATTGTTATTTACATTTGTTACTTTACCGCGCTTCGCGCTAGGGGGGAGCCCTGTAGCGACACCATCGCCATCGTCACCCTCAGCGCCACAATCATCATAAGCGGTGCCTGGCCCGCGTCAAGAGTTGCACGCGACAACAGGTCGAACACGACCGTGCAGCTGGGCGGTAGGTAGCTCGTCTTCGCCGCTCCAACTTCTGGCCTGGCCTACGCTCTCCAAATGAATGTAGGAATCCGCATCAGCCACACCAACCGAGTGAATCCATTATAGGCCAGCTTCGAAAAGAAAAACAAAACATACGAAAACGTTTACAAAACAGCCCCAATACACGCCAAAAACACACTCGCATTGGCCAAAGGATTTTCACTCATTTTGAGCCTCGCCACAAAATCACCTGGTTGGTTTCTAATACAAAGTACGATCTGCGTACACGTTTCCAGGCATTATCCGACCTATTTCGCTGGAAACTCTTTTCTAGGTGAAAGGCGCCTATTTTTTCGTGTCACTGCAGTTTTATTTGCCTTAGTTCTGCTTTGTGGATTTGACTCATTTCGAAAAGAAATCCTCCTATTATAGCTTAACGCGCACGCCTGGCTGTCTTTTTTTAGGCGAAAAATTGAAGTGCCGCATTCTGCAACAACCGTCGTTGTTGTCGCTGTCCTGGTCGAAAAAATGGCCGTCTTTTTTCGTGCCCATACCCACTGGCGGGATAGGCCAGAATGGGAAACTTTGAGAAGCTAATGTACTCAGGCTACACAAATTTCACAAAACGGGGAGCTGTAAACGTAAAAGTTGTTGTAGAATAGCGCGTGCCACGTGACACCTGAACGGGTTGGCACGGGGAGTAGAAGAAAGAAACTGGTCGAAGTAATTCGCTCCAAAACGACAGACTAAAGCGAAGAAAGAGAAGCTGATACGATGGCACGGTAAAGAAGTTGTAAAGTACAGCCATGTTTTCGCTTTTAAAGCAAGTAGGCGGGCTTAAAAGGGTCATGAACACAAATTACAACTTTGGTTCATTAAAGAGACTGCTTTGTCCCAATGGCAATAATCCCAAGTTTATCGCAAACATTCAACAAATAATGTGCATGTTGAAGAAAACATTCCAAGAAATGGCGCCTCCCCAGCCACGTTCCGGTGACTTCTCTATGACGTCACAAAATATTTTTTTTCTGCAATTAGCGGCCGCCCACCTAACGCTTGGCTAAGACACGTTACTGGCAGATTGTAGGGGGGCCTCTAGTTCCGTTCGATCGCATCACTTCAATGCTAACGTGCAGGTAGCACACTAAAAAATGTGTTTAGTGCTGGGCCATATCATGTCCCTCCTGCCCATAACTCGTCACCTGTAGCGCGAACTTGAAAGTTTTTCAATACTTCTCGCATTTCTCGGATCAAAAAGGCCGTTCGTGGCTGCAATAGAGCTGCGTAAGTTGCCAAAGGCTAGTGTTTTAATTTAGACCAAAGTTGTATTTTCTCTTCGTGGCCCCTCTACGTGCCCTGAGGATTTTTTTTTTTGACCCGGAAGAAAAAAATTACTCTTACGCAGCTACCGTTGCCCGCTGGCGAAAGATAACACGGCGGTAGCAAGTCGCTATTGCCAGGGGAGAAAACTGAACTTTGTCGTTGTAAATACCATGTCTGAAGGCTGTGCCGCGCCGTCTACAAACGCGCACGGGAACCTTTTCGAAAACAAGCGGAAGTCCATTTCGGTGCCCGTTTCGCGAACGCAACTCATTACGCGTCCAATCACGCGCAGTCCGGCAGTTTATTACACGTACCCAAAACATATTGCCGGCGTGGGCTTCGGGTCCTTGGAGTAGGGAATAAAGGTCAGGAGTCGCGAGCGTGACGTAGCGCAGCCTGAGGGTGAAGGATGCGCCGTTACAGGACAAAGCGAAGTTACGCTAAGAGATACCAGTGGCTACGGGATGTAGCAGTCGGTCACCAAGGTTGAAGAAAGAATAAGGTGGTCGTCATTGTGATGGAGATTTCACTTTATATTCATAAATGATTGTCATAATCATTTCGTCATTATGAAGCTGAAGTGTATTGAACGGAAAAGTACCCTTCTGGCTACCGGCCCAACTATATTGTAAGCGTTTGTTCAGGCTCAGTGACAACACAGTTTCTGATTGATTGATTGATTGATTGATTGATTGATTGATTGATTGATTGATTGATTGATTGATTGATTGATTGATTGATTGATTGATTGATTGATGCTATAGTGATTGAGGCCGAGCAGCCGTCATGCATTCAGATCGGTCCATATTAAAACGACCCAGACTTGAAAACGACCCTTTTCAATTTTCTTGCAAAAAACTAATCCGGTGGCCACCATTTTATATCAATAGATATTTGCTACAATATATCATCTAAAATTTTTTGCTTACCTTGGGAGCACCATTTAAAATTTGTGCTTTGAAGCCAAGCTAGGCCCTATTCAAGAATGCATTGGATAGTATGATGTAAAAAGACCCAGACTTAAAATCGATCGTTTTCAATTTGGCTGCAGAAAAAAAAAAACGCAAAGTAGTGACTACCATTTTATATCAATAGATATTTGCCACCACATCTAATCCAAAAACTTGCGCTTAGCTTGCGAGCACTTTTTGAAATTTTGGCTTTGAGGTAAAGCTAGGCAGCAGTCAAGATATTTTAGTAACTGGAAGTAACTAGGTAGACTTCATCAGACGTTTCAAAGAGAGTCCACAGGTGTTCTTGCTTCCTCTAATAGGAGGCTTCCTGTGGAGTCATTATATATTCCACGTTATAATTAAAGACAGTAAGTAAATGCATTTCAGGTTCATATTTCGTGCAACTGTTTCATTCTAGTTCAAACAATTTGGGGGGACCAGATGCGGATGTATTTTCATCTTTGAAAAATTAGAAAGTAAAAAACCTGCAGTTTTTTACTTTCTTGTGGCTTGGCCTCGGGACCATCGAGTAAGCCTTGGGGAAATCTCTTTCGTGAGCAATTTACACAAAGGGCAGTGCTCCCGTGATCGACCGGCCGGTGCATAAAATGAAACGTCGTCACGGGGAGCGAATAAGACCAGGAAGTGGGATCAGCTGAAAGAAAACATTAGCAGTATTAGCCTCATGCCCTCGTAATTTGCTCGGGTGCGGCTGGCGTGTGCGCTGCGTATAAAAGTCGTTCGATCACTGCGGTCCGCTCATTAGCGGTCATCTGCAGTGCCAACACGCGTGACGGGCCCGCACTCCTCCTCTGGGAAACCGCAGACGATGCGGTCGGCCAAGAAAAGGGTCGGTCCAGTATTTGGATAACAACGCGCCATGTACGGTCATCTGGAGCCTTCGTCACGGGCACTCGCTCTTAACTTGCGGTGTGAGGATGAACGATAATGAGCAAAATCTCCAGCGAGAAAGAGAACCCTTTGCACGCGATCTCAAAGCTCGTGGTTTGAGGTTACGGGAAGGGTGGATAAAGCTGCGAGCCGAAAGCGTTGCACGCCGGCTGTCGTTCAAAGCAAACTTTTGATCACATTCCCCGCGGCTTAGAGACGGAGCTTAGCGCCATCTCCAGCAAATGCACCAGCATTTGGGGGCTTCTTACGGGCATGATAGGCCACTGGTATGCGAGAGCTATCGTAAAGTCCCTGGAGTGGTTAACGGCAGTGAAAGGCAGAGACGGTTACTTGAGGGTAGTGGAATAACATTCCTGCGTTATTTCGGGTTAGTCTGAGGTCCATCGCACAGTGAGTGAGCCGGTGGACCAAACTGCAGGCAATTTTAGTGCAGCGCTCATCTTCAGCGAAAACCTGGCGAATTTTGGTGTATCACTTGCTATGCCCGGCGGAGGCACTTGATACACAAACTTCGAGATTCTGGAGACAAAGCCAAATGGATTAGGATAGTGCTGAATAGGAGCATATTGGGGCATGTGGGGGAACCTTGCTTTCTGCAGACAGTTCAGTAGCACTTTAGTCAGTTCAGTAAAATTTCAGGTTTGTGTTACACAGTTACAGCTCCTCCTTCTTTGATAGGTCTTCGCCATATTCTTCAGCACACGCCATACCCTAAGGTTGTGTGTGTGTGTTTTGCGTGCATGCGTGCGTGCATGCGTGTGTGTGAGTGCGTGTGTTTTTATTGATTGATTGATTAATTCATTGATGGATTGATGGTAGGGTTTAACCCTCCGACGCAACGCAGGCGATGAGGCGCGCCGTAATGGAGGGCTTCGGATTAATGTTCACCACCTGGGTATTTTTAACGTGCGCCGAAATCTGGTACGCACGGTCGTTCTTTGCTTTTCGCTGAGTGCTTGCGTGCATGCACGCGTGTGTGCGCGTGTCTGCGTGTCAATCTGTCTGTCTGTATGTATGTGCTCGCGTGCGTGTGCTTGTGTGCTTGTGCTTGTGTGCTTGTGTGCTTGTGCTTGTGTGCTTGCGCTTGTGTGCTTGCGCTTGTGTGCTTGCGCTTGTGTGCTTGTGCGCGTGTGCGTGCACGTGTGCGTGTGCGTGTGTGTGTGTGTGTGTGTGTGTGTGCGTGTGCGTGCGTGCGTGCGTGCGCGTGTGTGTGTGTGTGTTTTCGATACATATATACATATATATTTTCCTATATATTTTCGATCCTATATATTTTCGATACATATTATCTTCATGTTCTTCTATTGGGGACCTAAAACAACGGCTCACCATTACTCCGCATAGAAAATCACTTGTACCCGCGAAATTATAATTAAGGAGTACCTTTCCAGACTCTGAGAGAGATGCAAAAAATTTCGCAGTATAAACCATTGGCTGCTCCTGATGTTGGATCAAAGCGACACCCGCAATCCCATTTCACTCGTTCGAGCCATTGCCACGATAACACAGAAAAGTGCAACCTTGCCACCCCCTCCACTTCCCGACAGCCGGAAAGCCTCGATCGGGCTTATAACAATACAAGCTCCCGACCCGGTCAAGCGCAGCAGTGGTGTCCCAAAATTCCGAAACAGCAAACCCTCCTGATTGAAAGTGGAGAAAAAAAATTCCCCGGTCGTATAAGACGTCCGCCTGTTCCAGCACCCCTTTTCGAACCCTTGACTGCACTCACGGGTCGGCCGAACCCGTGAACTCCGGGTCAGCCACCGGGGTCTTTTCCCCCTTGCGAGTCATAAAACCGAAGCCGCTACCAGGGAGCCCCACGCGGGCCCAGGCTCGGCTTTGCGCACAAGGCCACGTCGTCGTTGGCGGGAACCGATTTCACGCATCGGCTCCGCACTGCGGCACCGAGTTTTGCGGCAGAAGAAAAAAAATATTGGGTATGGAGCTAGCTGGAGCCTCGATACAGTACTCGTTCGCACCACCCGTGGGATGAAACGAAGCGCAGTCAAAAAAGTGCATTGCCTTCGCGGGAAGAGCTGGATACTCCGCAGATAACTCTTCTCTTTTCAATGTTATAGCCTTGACTAAAAGCTCTGGCACTCTCCTTGCGGAGGTTCAACAACGTCGCGGGCGCGTGAATTGAAGGTTATACTTATTTTTAAGACGCTGTGCGTGACTGGTGACAGAATAGATCCGTAAACAAGAACGAAGACGCCTGCAAGTCCTTGAGCCGGTCATCTTCATGCAATGCGATAGAAAGATGGAGGCACTGCCATAGCTGTGATTGTGATAAACTGGGAAAGAGGAACTACATTCCAATCACTGTGACATTTCGCTTAGAAATCTTGCGGTGATGGGCTGAATAAATTTAAATGGAGCGCAGTTGTACTGTTACATAGAAAGATTACCAGGACGAAACGTAGGATGTGTTTGTCCCGCTCGTCTCGTCTAGTTTTTATTCTTTCTCTGTCTCCATCTAACTACGCGCGTGTTTAGTTCAAACTACAAACGAAATCTTTCACCAAAGAATCTATGTAGTTGTACATTTTTTCTATTTGCGACTATGCCGTGGAGTATCTCCCGAAGCCTGACGTGCCCCCATAAAACAAAACACCGCTTGCGTAAGCACCGCAGGGCCCGCGTTTCCTTCTTCCGAGTTGTCCGCGTGACAAAAGCGACGCCAACCACACGTCAAGTGGTACTCAGAACCGCCATTGTCTTACCGCTCCATAGCACAAATGGCGCTCCTCGTTCACGCGGCTGGCCGGGCGCGGATTCCAGCACTTTCGAAAATTCGTCCCTTACAACATCCTATACAGTCCCGCTATTTCCCATTCCTGACATATCTCCTCGCGCCTGTTTTCTTTTGTTCACCGCAAGACGTGTTCAATGGTTGGGGCTGTAAATTTTGTTCAAAGTATTTTTGCTTTCTATCTCCACTGTTCATTACGGGTCCCCACACTGTGAAGAAGAGAAGAGAAAAAAAAAGAAACGGATACAAAATCATTACTGCAGAGAAAAACGAGTCTCTTCCGTCCCATTTCCCCAACTCGGTCGCTCTCTCGGCGGACGAAGTGAGAGCGTGGGCTCTGCACTTCTCGTTGTCGTGTCATTCTGTTCCCTATTTGGGTGGAAGGCACGGCGAGAGCTTGGCGGGTTTCCTCTGCGTCGTGGTCTTTATTTGCTTTTCGGCACCCCGGGGCTATGCAGCTCCTTCTTCTGAGGCGGCTCTGTTTGCTTCTTTAATGCCGCGCCGCCCCACGACATCCTTCCGCCAGCACTTTACACGATCCGGCATTCTTTAATTCTCGATTAATTCTTAATGTTCTCCTGTGCTTCTCGGACGTCTCTCTCACCCCTATTCTCCTCTCTCTGGCTTTCTCTGGAGCGGCTAGAAGTCATGAAAGATTAGTTTTTTTTTCAGTTCCTTACGAGAGAAAGGTGCAAGGACAATCCGTATACATGGCCCATGGGCTCTCATTCTAAAATCCCCCGACTTCGCTTTAGGCGAGGCCCTTAATAAGAAGCGAAAGCACGGGAGCAAAAAAATTCTGTGATGGAATTTAATATTTTTATCCTCTTCACCACGCTCACTTCTGACAGCAATCGTGGTTCGCTGGACGACATGGGTACCTTGTAATGCAATGCGTTTCTGCTATTTGTTCCTTTCTTTTGAGCGAGTAGTAATTGATTAGAAAGAAAGGGGCTCTTGCGAGCGCTGCTCAAGTCATATGCTTTCGCAACGAGGGCCGACGGAGATGACAGCTTTCGGGCATAGTAAGCTAATAGAGCCCTGACAGAACAAGAAGGAATTCTTTAATCCTATAATGGCATACGTCAGCTTCACGGGCCCGTTTTCACTGAGCTGCTGAAGGAGACCTAAGAGTTGGCAATATCTGTCTGCAGGAAATTCAAGCCCCCCAAAAGTTGTGAGGCTGACTTGGAGTACGTCAAAATTACCGCACGCCGCACGCTAAGCGATTTACTCTTTTTCAATGCCGCTTCAATCGTGTACTCGTTTTTTAAAAGCGGCTCTGGAGGAACGGTTTTTAAGAACATCGTTAAAGAGCATTTTCGATCTCTTTGGCAACCACAACACCAAGCTTGTGTTACCAAAGGAAAAAAGGGGATAGGCGTATCATTACAGTACCTGCATACGGACGAATCCTGCGCAGACAGCGTCGTAGCTCTGTAAGTTATATTATGTTCTCACTTGGATGTCCAACGTTCGGTATACTAGGTGACGTCAGAATATTGTTAATGAACTGCTGAGAGCATGCGACCGAGCTGTAAGCTTTGTTTAAAGTACTTCGGAGGAGAGCCATACCGCATGCTTCTTTGGACGAAAGGCCATTGGATTAAACGCACAGACGTTTTGCGGCTGATCCTCCAGATATTGAGGGACACAAGTCTCAGTAACGGCGCATAGCATTGTAAAGGTGATGATCGGGGGAAGCAACTACCGGCACATCACGAAAGGCTACATCCGTCTGTTAATTAACACGACAACCATCACCACTACGTTTGCTTCAGCAAGAGATGGAACAAAAATGGGCTGATATAAAAATTTTCAATTATTCATGTTTCGAGTTTTATATTACCGCACATTATTATTTTCTCGTGCATCGTCATGGTGCCATATAATATTTCGCGATCGGCAAAACCGTAATAGCTCAATACCTCAAAACAAGCACTTAAATGCCATTGTAAAACATTACTGCTGCTACAAATTTTTGTCCCGAGTGAAATAGTGTCGAAAACATTGCCCGCGTATCTGCTCCTTTCGTTGCAAATGTCGTCAAAAGACGATAGTGTTTGTAGACATTTGCCAAGGAAATTCCCCCCTTTGCTTTCCGGCTCACCTCTCATGCTGTTCCTGTACCGTCGCGCTCATCCCAAGGTAAACACACTAAATGTTTGCGCAAGGCGATTTGAATTTGCCGCGTTCCACTCCTACAGGCCGGGTTCCTCGATGCCAGCGCTGCAGTACGGCGGAGACGCGCGTGAATGGAGGCGGCCGACTACAAGGTTTATAGAACCGCGTTGCCGTGCTCCACGTGCGTTCCATGATGATGATGAAAAAACTTTAATTATAGTCGTCTCTGTTAAGACGGAGTCACTGCTTCGGAGTGGCAGTGTCCTCGTCCCTTCAGACGGCGGTCAGGAACCCATGGGCCCTGGCGGCGTCTTCCGCCAGCTGGACGACTGCTGTTTGGACGTCGGGTTGGGAGCTAAGCAGCGCGGCCTCCCATTGCTCGTGCCTCGTAATGCGTAAACCTGGTGTCTCCGGTTTACTGGGACACGCCCAAACCATGTGTTGGAGCGTGGCGGCTGCGGCACCGCACCACTTACACTTATCTGTGTATATTTCTGGAAAGTTTCGGTGGCACAGGGCGGGGTGTGGGAAGGTGTTCGATTGTACCCTGCGCCATGCAACCGATTGCCTTCTGCTAAGTGTACGATGAGCGGCTGGAAGTGTACGTCGGCCTAATCTATAATGCTGGGTAATTTCTTGATATGTAGCCAGCCTGTCCCTACCCCCCGTCGATGACGGCACGTTATCTTCGAAGTCGGCCTGGTAGCTGAATCCTCGGGCCGCTTCGTGTGCCATCTCGTTTCCCGGGAGAGACGAGTGTGCTGGTGTCCATATCAAACGGATATGTCGTGAGGGCAGGATTGGTTTGCTTTGAATTATCTTGGCTGCAGCTTTGGATATTCTCCCTCGTAAATAATTTCGCACTGCGGTCTTGGAGTCGGAGATAATGGTCGTGGCCGACGTGCCCGCAACGGCCAGAGCGATGGCTACTTCTTCCCCAATTTCGGGATTAGCCTCTGTGACGGAGCATGATGCGACTGTATTGCCCTGCTGGTTTACTACAACAGCCACTGCCGCTCTTCGTCTGGGGTAGTCCGCCGCGTCAACGTAGCAGACTTCTGAGTTGGAGTGGTACTGCTTGTGAAGTGCCGTGGCTCGGGCCAGCCGTCTCTCTTGATGATGCTCCGGATGCATATTTTTAGGTAAAGGGGCTACACTGAGGTGCGCGCGTAACTCGTCCCCAAGCAAAATTTTTGTTCCGTGTTGGTCTGCATAGGAGATGCGGAGAAGATCTAAGATGGCTCTTCCGGTGGCGCTTGCGGCTAGTCTGTTGTACTGTGCTGTGCGCTGGGCTTCGACGAGTTCGTCTAGGGTGTTGTGTATGCCCATCTCCATCAGTCGTTCGTTAGAGGCTGAGAATGGGATGCCCACTGCCAACTTGATGGCTTTGCGTATAATACGCTCAACTTTTTCTTTCTCTGTTCGAGTGAGCTTGAGGTACGGGGTGACGTAGGTAATTCTGCTTATAATGAAAGCATGTACGAGACGTAGGATGTTGCCCTCTTTGAGCCCATGGTGTCTGTTGGCTATTCTTGCAATTAGCCTACTAATTTGAGTAGCCGTGTTTTGCAGGGCCCGTATTGTGACCGTAGTGGTTCCCGTTTCCTGTATGCGGAGACCGAGAATACGCATACACTCTGTTCGAGGAATGCATCTTCCTGTAACTGAACCTGTATATCCGGATCATTTCTCGGCCTTCGACCGGCTGCGGTGGGTCTGAAGAAGAGGATCTCCGACTTCTGAGGCGAACACGCGAGTCCGCGTGAGGAGACGTAGTTTTCAAACAATCGTGGCAGCCTCTTGTAGTCTTGAATATCTCCGTCCCTGCCTCCTGCGGTCCAGATTGTTATATCATCAGCGTAGAGGCTGTGATGCACGTCAGGAATTCGCTGTAGTAGGGGAGGTAACTTAATCATGGCCACATTAAATAGAAATGGTGATAAGACCGACCCCTGTGGGGTGCCACGGCTACCCAGACTTATAAGGTCAGATTTGAGGTCCTGTACCGTTATTCGGGGGGCGGTCCTTTGGGTCAGAAAAGTCGGCTATGTAGTTGTACGCCTTGTTTCCCACGTTTAAGTCACTCAGATTATGAAGGATGGCACTGTGGGCCACACAGTCAAGGCTTTAGTCAAGTCAAGCCCCATTATGACTCGAGAATCAAGTGGGGACACACCCGGGTTGTCAATTATTTGATGTTGAAGTTGTAACATCACGTCTTGGGTCGATAGGGAAGACCGGAAACCCACCATGGTGTGCGGGAAAAGGTGATGCGTGTCCATGTGGTGGTTGAGACGGGTCAAAACCACGTGCTCCATCAGCTTCCCGAGGCAAGAGGTCAGTGAAATAGGCCTCAAGTTCTCTAACTTTAGAGCCTTTCCAGGTTTGGGAATGAGCTTAATCAGGGCGCTTTTCCACGTGGGGGGAAGGTTTCCCGTGTTCCACACCTTGTTCATGTAGGCGGTAAGAGCCTGTATGGACGAGTCATCAAGGTTGGTGATTACACGATTGGTAATACCATCAGGGCCTGGTGCAGATCGCGTGTTGAGATGAGAGATAGCCTCATACACTTCTGCTTTGGTGATGGGTCTGTCCAGCTCGAGGTTGGGTTTACCGGCATATGGCCTAGCTGGTTCTGAGGGGGCAGTCTGAATGTAGAGGTCTCGCAGCTTTTGCAGTAATGCGGTTTCATCTCCTTGATGCTCGTGTAGAATACTCAGTAGGTTGTTACGCTGAGTGACGCGTCTTCCCTCTGGGTTTAATAGGCAGCGGATGGTGTGCCATGTTTTGGGGGGTATTCATCTGCACCTCCATCCGATCACACAAAGTGTTTCCATTGTTGGTTGCTGAGGTACGCGGCGTGCTTTTCGATTTCCTTGTTTAGTCTAGCGAGCCTTCTGCGCAAGGAGCGGTTATGCCGCTGCGTGCGGAGCCTCTTCTGTATACTGTCTTTGGCCTCCCACATGTGCAGAAGTCGTGAGTCTATATTTTCAAGACTAGCCTCTTCCGGTACTACGTGTGTGGACAGGTCAACGTCATTTTGTAAACTTTGCACCCATGTGTCCAAGTCCTCGATGGTAGGGTCCTCTTCTGTGTCCCGCCCCCGCCTTAGTTTACGGAACGAGTCCCAGTTTACTATCTCGTGCTTCCGGCCGGTGGGTTTAGACGGTCCTGCTGTAAGCGTAGTCTCCAAGATGAAGTGGTCACTGCCCAAGTCTTTAAAGGTGTTTGTCCACGTAGCGCTTGCAGCATTATATACGAGTGTGAGATCAGGGGGTGGTGTCTCGTTGGACACTGTTGCCTCGCCTCGTTGGGTGTGCCGGATCCGTCAGAAGTGTCAAATTGAGTTGTTGTATGGCTTCCCAGACTTTCTGCCCTTTTTTAGTTGGCCTTGTGTAGCCCCATGCGGGGTGTGGAGCATTGAAGTCGCCCAAAATAGCCAACGGGTGTCCACGGGACGTGTGGAGGGCTTGGTGTAGTAGCTGCGTGAGGTTGCGCGACTGTTTGGGTGCGCTGTACACATTTAAAATGTACAATCTCTGGACGTGCCGGGCAGACGTAGGAAGAATTTCTAAAAATACGTATTCAGGGCCAGGGCTGTTGACATACAGTTGTTTGGCGGGGATGTTTCTGTGCAGCAATGTTGTTACCCGCTGCTTCTGTGGGGCGTCTGTGACAGCTGCGGTAGAGTGATACGCTTTATACCCTGAGAGCTTGGCCGGAACTTCTGTTTCTTGTAGGGCGATTACATCGGGCGTTGGCTGTGAATTATGATACAGGAAATTTAGGTACTGGTGCAATACTCCCCTTTTAGATCTGTACCCCCTACAGTTCCACTGCCATATACGGTAGCTGTTATTACGTCTTGTCGTTATCATTGCGAGCTGTGTTTTGTTCAATCTCGTTGCTCAGAATCGTGGCGGCCTTCACTGCATGCGTACGAGCGTAGGGAGGAGGCCGCGTGGGACCTGGGGAGCTGTGCGGAACACGCGTGATGCTATATTCTAGGGATGTCACCTTCCCGCCAATCGCCTCTTTGAACTTGGCGAGTGCTCCGGCCAGAGTGGTTACCATGTTGGCCAGCTTGTCAAATCGCTCGTCGAATTTCTTTTCCAGCTTGCTTTCCAGTAATTGTAGGTCGTTGTGTACTATTGATTGTTGACGGGACGTGTTGTCCTCGGCTCGTCGTTTCGGTGGGGAAGGGGTCAGTTCTGAGGAATGTTTGACTTGAACTGCGGGCGTCATGGCCGGAGTGGATGTAGTGGTTGTGCTACGTTTCAGTTGTGCTATTTCTGCCTTGAGCTGTCTGTTTTCAGCCAAGACTTGATCAAGTGTGGCGCGTATGCTAGCTAATTCGGCGTGTGCGATACCGGTTGATGTTTGGGGGGGGTCTTGGTGAGTGTGTCCCTGCGAACTGCCCTTTAGGGAGGCCGTCGCTGCCCAGCTCACCTGTGACATTCCATCCGGTGTTCTGATGCTCGGTCGATCATGCTGTACAATGGAGCTGTGCCTCGGACCACGCTTCTTCGATTTAGAGCAAGGTCGTCGCTGGGCTGGTACACTGCTGTCTCTTGCCGATGCTGCGCCTGCAGGAGGCCAGGCGTCGGGCAGCCTGGGGAAAGAAGCGGAGCGGTCCCGTCGGCGTCCTTGCGAAGACTGACGAGCGGCTTGTTCTTTCCGCCACTGACGCTGTTTGAGAATAAATGGAGTGCGGTAGCGCTGCGCGCACTGTTTGTCGCCCGTGGGATGGTCTTTGCCACAAAGGGCGCACTGGATGACACATTCATGTTCGTCCATAGGGTTAGCGAGTCCGCAGGCACTGCAGTAGGAACGGTCCGGATAAGGACACACATCCATTCGGTGACCCAGCTTGCCGCAGGTTGAGCAAACCTCATGCTTCTTCTTGTGAATGTAGCACCTGTACTCGGCTCCCCTGTAGTAGACGAAGTACGGCACTCTATTGCCGGAAAAGGCGATAATCGCCGAATTTGTTCGGCCCATGCGTCTCGCATGCAATGCGGTGGGGTTTCTTGAGTAAACTATGCTGCGAGCTATATCCTCTGCTGAGTCGCATGCAGGGATATTGCGGATCACGCCTTTACGGAGTCTTCTGGGGTCGTGACATACGCTTTGGCGGAGAACGAGGTTTCCCCTACTTTGAGCTCTTCGATGCGCGCATAACGTTCAGCTCGATCTAAGAGTGCAGTACTTACCACGAGGATGTTCTGCTCGTGGTTAACTCTGAGTAGGTCTTCTGTTGCTTCGGCCGGTTCCAGGCCGGCGGCTTGTAGTACGCTGTCCCTCAACGTCGCGTCACTTACACGAGCTACATTCATGCCTTCCCGCGGGCGGATGACGACCTTGATATCGTCTCTGGGGTAGTCTGGGACGGGGGGCTACTTGTACGGAGGCCTGGACGTCGTTGTCCTTGGGGGGTCTTCCCCTTGTTGAACGTCGCTGTGTCGTTGACGGTGGTGGAGAGGTGGTGTGGACTCGTTGCGTCACGCTGGAACTGCTGCAGGGCTTGGCCCGAACTTTCGGCGATGGCATGGCAGCCATCCCACAGTGTCACCGTGCTCTTGAGCTGTTATCGGTTCCCCTTCAACAACGGTTACCATCCGCACCGCTGTTCCAATGACTTGCCGCGTTCCAAGCAGAACGTGGAACCTAGCTAGTGGAACCTTTCGTTGCTGTTGCCAAATGATTTTTTATATGCCTCCAGGAGGCGGCGGTTTTCTGCAGTAGATGTAGAATATCATTTGTTATCGAAAAACCAAGCATCCGTAATTTTATTAATAAAGAAACACTGTAAATATCCCTTGTGAACTAATTGCCTGTCTTATATTTGCGCGATGTCTTGTTCTTGTTCAACAAAGTTGTCAAGTATGAACATATAAACCGGGTTTAGACGTTTACATGTGGCTGTGAGTATATAAGACTATTGTGCAGTATAAATTTTACTTTGGCTGTGTGGCTGAATACAGACAGACATACAGACAGACAGACATACAGACAGACCAAAATTTCTGGGTTTAAGTAGCCTAAGAAAGACTATCATCTTTAAAAGAACTGTTACCACGGCTCGTTGCGTAACATCAAAGACGCGCTCACAGGATACAGCTCCGCAGTTCTGTGCTGACCTTCAAAGCTCCTGAATAATCACTAACGCGGTGTACCGTGGTTAGAACACTTTGCGTGCGAAACTTCCCTCAATATGGCGCTATTTATTTTGTGTTTGCCTCATGAAAACCGTTTTATGTACAACCATGCCTCCCTAGAATGGAACCGACAATGGTATGCATGCCTTCATCTCAATGCAACGAGAACAAAACAACTCGTTTAGTTGTTTAGTTCGGAAAGAAAACTTAATACCCATATATCGCCCTCCACTTTGACTTTGTATGCCACTGCTTTTTTTCGTTTGTGTTGCGCCGTAACGTATTTTGACATGTACAGAAGTAGGGGTCAGCTTTCGGTAACCAGCAAACTACAGATAAACTTCCAAAGGAAAACTGTTGCTATTTCTGGCGCTGTATACGCTGTTCTCAAGCGTTACCGCTTTAGGAATTTATATTTTAACCTTTGCTGCCTGTTTTGCTTTTAATGTGTGTCCAGTTTCTTCTAAAGAGGTCTGATACTCTTGTTTCATGTCTACTCAAAAGCGCCTAATTGCTGTCTCCTGGATGTATCAAGTGCATCAGGTATTTTACAACCACTCAGTCATCAGCTTCCCGATTCTCAGCGTTTAAACACGCCCTTAAATACACTGTGAATAGCTTCGCTCAGTTCGTAACACCTTTCGGCAAGTTACTCTTTGCAAGGTCATTTCACTACACCTTTGTTGGATCATGCGAGCACATCCCTAGCACCGATTCTCCAAACATTAGCAATAAAAGCTAAGCAGTTTCTGCAAAAAATGAAGTTAACTAAGAACCTAGAATACTAGACTGCGGGGTAACGTTTACGCTGCCGTTGGCGAGCAAAGTTAAGGTATCGGAGTACGCTTTGTTTGGCGCTAAGTTAACTAATCACATTAGACGCCATTACCCTAAGAGGGCGCTAGAAAGCCCCAGAGCACTTTTCACTAGAGATGATTCGTTAACTTTCATTTGGTTTGCTTGTTGGTAGCCTATAAAGGCGACATCTTTGGAGAAGAGTCACAATGTGCCGACATACGAGCACAATGCATGCGAGTGTGGGAAACATCAGCGCGGGACCATCCGTATTTCGCATTCCGCATGCCTCCATAATTTCTCGCAGAAGAGGGGGTTGGGGTACTTTCAAAGTGCAACGCGCTATTTTTATAACACAAATTTTGCACCTTTTTATGGCTTTCTCTTCACGTGTACGCAAATGAGGAATGTTTGATGTCGCTTCATTATACTTCAACATTCTTTCTTTGCATATACGTTTATGAGATATGAAAATTAAAGAAAGAACCCTTACTATTTCCCTCGGATTGTTCATGACGACTACTCTGACGTCGTAAATCTTCAGTGAGGTAAGAGCAGTTGCAAGAGCAGTCTGCTAAACGCTACAAGATGCATTGTAGGGACGATGGAAGGCAAATGCGTCAAGCTTCTATTCGAAGAGAACTTGAATTAGGTTGCCTCATGCGCTTTGTAGATGTGTGGTTCGGTGTTGGTTAACAAAACAAGCAACATAAAATTGGTTTTTCTTCGTTTTAAATTTTTTTGCTGTCGGAGTTTATCAAACGAGTACTGCATCTATGTGCGCTACATCTGTAAACAATGAAAGGCCACCTATCGGTACAAATGTTCTCCATGTTTCACTCCGACGTGCCGGTGGCGATGAAGTTTAATACGGCTGGATGAAAACACAATCTATTTTTTATTAGTCCTGCTAGCGCACCAAATGAAGCAAGGCTCTTTTGTAAACTATTTACATGACAGACAAGAGAAAACATGTGTGCAACTTTAAATTTTTTGTGTTGTAAAGTCTGCTTACCTGTACTTATTATTTAGAATTAATACAACAGTACTTGGCGAGGTCCTTAAAATATTATTGGTTGCTTTCTGTTCACCAAGCACCTCACTAAATAATTACGATTTAAATCGCGTGATACCGTTACTGCAAACAATTTCTTTTATCAAGATAAAATTCAAGCTGACAGGTTTTTAGAAACGCATTTGAAAGCGTTTCGTGCAATAGTTATAGACTTAAGGAGGATTCCGAGACGTTCCCAGAATATTACACCTTCGGCGCATGCGTTCACCGTGTTCCATTCATGGGACGCACTTCCGGCTTCAATTGTGTCACAGAAGGAAGTAACAAAGTCGTTTCTTACCTGACATCGGTTGCCCCAGGTAGTCAGCAAGAATGAAAAAAGAAGAGAAGAGAAGAGAACAGACGTTAGGGACCAAGCATAGGAAGCACTGAGCGCACTGAGCTCCCGTAATAAAAACAGGCGGGCCCAGTGTCTAGTACGCCGTGACCGGCGGGCTGTTTACTCGGAACACTCGGCCAATCATTAGCAGCGTACAAGCCCCGCTCGATGTTTAAAACACATCCGTTAGTTTCGTGTATAGCGTGTTCGACAGCCATCTGATGAAAGTAATCAGTGCCGATCGATTGTTCTGGGATTGTCGTCCTCGCCTCATCTGCCAAAGCGCCCGCCTCGCGACATACGTTTTAAAGCAGCAAGGAAAAGGGGGGAAAACAAACCGGTTTCACTACGGTGAACGCGAGTGGTGCGGTCGAAAGTGGGGTCCATGGCTTGCTTATTTTTGGTTATGCTCTTTTTTGCTTTAAGCATTTTTCTCATTATTTTGCCACCACTTCGGGGTCAACGGATGCACTTTGAGGTTGGCGTTGTTTACGCTATTCAGCTCGAGGAGCGCGACGCTGAGCGTCGATATCATTCAGGGTGTTTAGCCGCCCGCTTTCCTGAACTGTTGCAACACGACAAAAGTGGTAGAGGCGACACCTTGCACAAAGACGAGGAGGGCACACAAGTCGGCGCCCGGCTACACATACGGTAACCTCATCTTCAATGGCCCACATAACAGCCGCTGGGCTTAGCATGGTCATTGATGCAGCCACTTCAAGTGCCGATGTTGCCCCAGAGCGAGAAACATTCGTGGTGAGAAGAACGGCCGCAGAATAAATATACCAACGCTCTGTCTTTATGCACGCGCGCCATTCTTTCTCTCAGTGCAGTGGCCTTAAATGGCAGGCTTCACACTCCGACAGATGCGATTTTAAAGGGGCACTGACACAAAAATTTAGCATCTTGTTTTTTTCTGTTGCGATAAGTAGCTAGTGACCTACTTATAACCTGTAGAAACCTCATTTGCTTCAGCGTGCGACGGTTCTTTAATTAGAGGGATTTTAAATGCGGCCAGTCGCAGTTTCGGTTTCAGCGAGTGCCGCGAAACGATGGATTTTGTGGATTTTGTGTGAACAAAGCTGACCACGTGACCGTCGGAGGGATATCACAGAGCAGAGCCGCCGTAGTACTGTCGAATCCGCATCGACGGCAGTTTCTGCGAATGCCCCCACGTACTGATCTCGTGAGGCGCTTAATTAAAAAGCGACCGTGGATGTGACGCAGGCGCTGCAAGTGCAAATGCTACCGCGGCTAAAGAACGACGCGCGACGCTCGAGACGGTGGGTGGCAAGACGCGCGCTGGGAGCAGCCGGCCGGTCTGCCTACAGGTCCGCCTACAGATGTGTTCGGCTCAGCACTGCGGCGGATATTCGAGTGCCGCTCTCGTAAGCGGTGCAGATGACAATTTTTAATGCAACCCGCCATCGCATCATTAACTCCTTTCTCATTTAAGCCACTATGGTCGGGACTTGGGGACAATTTCGTGCAGCGGTAACAAGCTATCACTCGAGCTACCTGCGCTGGCCTGGGCCACTTCGCGGCCGTGGCCGCCGCCTGCACAGCGACCGTGCGGCTAGCTCAGTGGGCTTTTCGTGCCTCCGGCGCGTTTTCGCATCCAATGGTAATAAACAGTAATAGAAACAGAGTGCCTGTAATCGCTGTAGAACTTTGGTCGCGGCCAGCTGCCCCATTAGCTGACGAAATCACGGCGCCTACGCCGCCAACGATCGGGTCGTTCGTTCTCGAGAGCAGAAGCTCCGCCCTCCGGCCCTCCGATTGGAGCGGCGAGCCGGGCGAGCCCGCGTAAAACGCCGGTAGTGCGGAAGCGGCAAACACAAACTCGTGACGTGTTTGGATGTTGTTTATTTACAATTGCGCGTGGTCCTCTGCTGGCTGCTCGGTTGCGTTTCGCACACTTCAAAATTGATTTTAAATATGTTCTAGGCTGTATTCGCCGCTGATATTTTGCAGATGATGTATATGTGTTCCCACCAATCTATCTCCGACGTTATCTCGCCTTCAAAATTTTGTGTCAGTGCCCCTTTAAGTGCTGAGACACCTAGCGCTGTCACGTTGAAAGGGGTCGCCTTATTCAGAAGCACGTTGACAACTAATATAGACAATCACTCGCTGTCATGATTGAACAAACAGCACAACGCGATCAATTAGCCTCTAGAATATATATGGACAGATGGCAAAGACCGCAACAAGTGTAGTAACGAAAATGTTTGGAAAACTCTCATAGCACGAGATCATGTGCACATTATGCGAAAGCGCTTTATGTATATATATATATATATATATATATATATATATATATATATCTATATATATATATATAGTAAAAAATGGTATAGCTTCTAACAAAACTGTTTAGTTTACTGGTCGACGTTTCGGTCGGATGCCGACCTTTATCTTGATAAAGGTCGGCATCCGACCGAAACGTCGACCAATAAACAGTTTTGTTAGAAGCTATACCCATTTTTTACTATATGTTACGGCAACCTAAGACAGCCCTTCTCGCAATCTATATTATATATATATATATAAAATATATATATATATATATATATATATATATATAGCGGTAGTACCCCGGCGATATTCGAGTGGGCCATTATATTAAGGAATGCAATGGGCATTAGTTAGTCGCCATATTAGGCTACTTCAGTGGGAAGTGGTACACACTCGGGAGCGCCTGCCTGCTGTCAGCACATAGACTCCAACTGCAGGCGCGTCGTGGTAATGTGAAACGACTGGTACTCGTGTTTCACTCCACCTCTCACTAAACAAATTGCACCAAGATGGTTCGCTCAAGCGAGTGAGTCAGTGAGTGAAAAAGGTTTTATTGAGCCGGCGAAGTGGGAGTGGTTCCCAATTTCAGAAAGCCAAGTGATGATTGGGCAGCCTTCGCTCTGGAGGAAGTATTGTCTGGACATCCAGATCGCTGTTAGTCACCAGGTTCTCCCACAGCTCAAGGTTGGGAAAAGTGGATTGAAGAAGGAGGAACTTGATTTGCTTGCACTCTTAATATGATATGAGGAAGAGTGCCAGGTTGCAAACACAACTTGAATTCGGCAGGAGATTGCGCTGGGAACACATGATGGAGGCCGGTTGGGTGAGGGGTATTCTTCCTCGTAGGAAGTGCTATCTTAGAAGATATGAGCGATGTTCATCGGTACAGTTTTATCATACGTAACATGGGCTCCGGGAGGCGCGGGGTTGCAGGAATCCCCAATAGATGCCGAGGGCTAACCTTTGCGGTTTTTCTGGTACATCTTCTCTTTTACATTTATTATATATGACACCGGATTTTACGGGAGACGCGTAGTTTCCGAAGGTGTCAACAGATGGCGACCGCTAAGCGAACGCGGGAAAACTCAATTGAATTTTACGTCCAAAAGGATGCAGATTAAAAAATTTCGCTGGCCTTCTTATCCGCATGTTCGGACAAAATACTGAAAGTGGTTTTGGGGCAAATAAATGGGCAGCATTTTCAAGAAAAAACGAATGGGATATATCAACTGGCTGGGTGGTTATTTACGAATGTCTAAAACCGGTGTTTTCCCGAAATCCCACTTGCCTCTATTGGGAGGGTGTCATTGAAAAATGCTGTATAACAGTGTTTAGATACGTGAGTAAGTTGTTTATCTCAACAAAACCAGTTCGATATCTCAAATGGCGGGCAGTAAAAAAATTAATATCTGAAAAACTATTTTATCGCTTTTCACTCTCTCCATGATAGAATTTTTAAAATTTTCAGAAATACAGACCTCCAACACCGTAATCAGAATGTGCCTTTGCAATCTGTAGCCGTTTGAAAGAGCAGTTGGGCTAGCCGTGTACATAACCTGTTAGGCCTTTTTGGCTCATTAGCCGTGTCATTTGTCAAAAACCGATTTGGCCCTTTTAGCGGCGTCGCAGGGCGAAATCCTTAAAAACGGTTCTCTGCATTTGTATGAGTAACATATTCTAGCAAAAATCAGTTGGGTAACTAAATCGGTGAAAGATTTATTCGAGAATCTTTAGGAAGACCATTTTATTTCCGGAAAGCGGAATCACCTCGCTGGTGTAGCTTAGGGAAAAATACAAAAACTACTTTTTAGATATTCTTAAGGGCTACTTATACCAGCAAAAAGTGCTTCGATATGTGAATGGGTGACCGAGAAAATCACGAATTTGCGAAACCACAATTTCGCCCTTTTCCTCGGTTAGGAGTGCAATTTCTGAAAAACCTGCCTTAGTAAGCACCTACTCAATGACGCAAATAAACTCGCGAAATTTCACGTCGCTAGATGTAACAGTTTTGGCTGGGCGTTGACGAGTTGATGAGTCAGAGTCAGTCAGTGAGTCAGTCAGTCGGGCACTTCTTTTTATAGGTATATATATATATATATATATATATACACACACACAACACACACACACACACACACACACACACACACACACACACACATATATATATATATATATATATATATATATATATATATAATATATATATATATATATATATATAGTGTGAGCGTTTATTGGTGCCTTCACTCATGAAGAAAAGAAGACTCATGGAATGAATTAATTGCCATTCGCTAGTGGGACCAATCTCTCACCTGTACATACCCATTATAATCATCATTTGTGGATTATCATCATCGTCTGGGTTCGTTCGGCCGAGTCACCGAGTTCCCTGCGAGCTGAGTAAAGAGACCTGACTCGGGATTACCGTCTCCTTGTTCCAGTCTGCTTCCCTCTTACAAGTGGTGGAGGTTGTGTTCGACCCCGACCTCTACCTCAACCGGCCGCTCCCCTGGAGCTTCGTTCAGGACGTCGTGTGCTACCCCCAACCCGCCCAATGGAGCGAGAAGGAGCGCAGAATACCGCCGCTTCTGCCCCGGAATGGATGGTGACCTGCCGCCAGCGCGAACCTCCTTTCTTCGCTGGCCTCCGCAGTGATGACGTCGAGGAGTGGCTTGAGCAGTACAACCGCGTCAGCCAATTTAATGGGTGGAACGACACTTTTAAGCTGCAGACCGTCAGGTTCTACTTGACTAAAGTTGCCGAGACGTGGTACCTCAACAACCAAGGTGGCATATCTCGCCTCCTTGCCTCGCCGTCAACCCGCTTGCTTCCTCGAGGAATTGCCATGTCGGCGTGCCTTCTCCGCTTTTCACGGGGACTTGCAGCTTTGGCCGTCATCAACACCACGGGTGAGCCCATTCTATTACCGAAGGGCATGACCATCGCTTCAGTGGTCGATGTCGCACCCGCTTCTGTCGTCTCTAGCTCCCTAACGTCTTCAGGCATGTGCGGTCTCACTACTTCGGATGGTTTGTCAGCTCTTACCGCTACCATTAGCCCAGACCTGACAACCGCACAGAAAGAAAAGTTGCTTCAGGTATTGAAGAAGCACATTGCATCTTTTGATGTGAATTCATCCACGTTAAAACGAACGTCTGTGGCCGTACACCGGATTCAGGTCGATGGCTCGGCGGTTGTGTGACGTCGCCCCTACCGTGTCTCTACGCATGAGCGGAAGATCATAGAAGACCACGTCGCTGACATGCTCAAGCGTGATGTTATACGTCCATCATCGAGCCCGTGGTCATCGCCAGTCGTGCTAGTAGAGAAAAAGGACGGCTCAGTTCGCTTTTGTGTTGATTACCGTGCCCTCAATAAGATAACCGGAAAGACGTATATCCGATGCCACGCATCGATGACGCTCTCGACCGGCTGCAAGGAGTGGAGTTCTTTTCCAGCCTTGATTTACGCTCCGGTTATTGGCAAATCCCGATGCACGAAGATGACAAAGAAAATACGGCCTTCGCCACTCCTGATGGGCTTTACGAATTCAATGTTATGCCTTTCGGGCTATGTAATGCGCCCGCGACATTTGAACGCATGATTGATACCGTGCTCCGCGGCCTCAAATGGAAAACTTGCCTCTGCTACCTCGACGACATTGTTGTTTTTTTTCAACCACGTTTGAGCAACATCTCCAACGTCTCGACGAGGTACTGGCGTGTCTCTCAAATGCCGGACTCCAGATTAATACAAAAAAGTGCACATTCGCCAGTAAATCGATAAAGGTGTTAGGGCACATCGTGAGCAAAACCGGCATACAACCAGACCCTGTGAAGATTTCTGCAGTTCTAAATTTTCCGCGCCCGCTACAGCAAAAAGACCTTCGCAGCTTCCTCGGACTAGCATCGTACTTCCGCCGCTTCATACGAAATTTTGCAACAGTTGCTTCTCCTCTCAATAACCTCTTGCGTTCTGGCACAGCTTTTGTTTGGAGTGAAGATTGCGAACGGGCTTTTCAAGCTCTGAAAAACGCACTCACATCGAGCCCTGTGCTTTGCCACTTCGATGACGCTGCACCAACGGTTCTACACACGGACGCCAGTGGTCAAGGCATCGGTGCAGTCTTGTTGCAACTCGATTCGTGCAAGAGGGAGCGAGTGGTCGCCTATGCTAGCCGCACACTGACGTCGGCAGAACAAAACTACACAATCACGGAGCAGGAATGCCTTGCTGTTGTGTGGGCCATCCAGAAGTTCCGCCCTTACTTGTACGGTCGACATTTCAATGTCGTCACTGACCATCACGCATTATGTTGGTTGTCGACGTTGAAGAACCTCTCCGGCCGCCTCGGCCGTTGGGTTCTCCGTCTACAGCAGTATCATTTTACCATCACGTATAAGTCCGGCAAAAAGCATTTAGATGCAGATGCCCTCTCGCGCTGTCCCTTATCGCAATCGGCCGTCTGCTTCTCGCCGGCAAGCAGGCCTGCTTTACCCATGGCGCCCATTGCTACTCCACGGTTGATGACATCAGTCTCCCGGCCAACAGCGCGACGATACTTTTTGTCGCAGGATAATCGACCGGATAGATGGCTCCGCGCGACCTCCCAACAGCCGGTTACGTCGCCAACTCCAGAAGTTTCGGCTTGAAAACGGGGTTCTGCACCATTACAGCCACCACCCTACAGGGGCCAGGTGGGTCCCTGTCCTACCTCGGGAGCTACGCGCAGCTGTGTTAGAGGCATTTCACGATGATCCGACAGCAGGACATCTCGGGTTTGACAAAACCTACGACCGCATTCGTTGTCGCTTCTTTTGGCCTGGGATGTCGACAAGCGTGGCAAAGTACATTTCTTCATGCACCAAATGCCAGCACCGAAAACGCACTACGATTCCGCCAGCCGGGTTGCTACAACCGGCACCTTGTCCTTCGACGCCCTTCGAAGCTGTGGGCATTGACCTGTACGGCCCGCTTCCCAGCACACCAAACGGCTATCGCTGGATAGTGACTGCTGTCGGCCATCTAACCAGGTACGCCGAGACAGCCCCTCTATGATCTGGCTGCGCCCAAGAAATCGCTGACTTTCTGCTGCAGAATATCATCTTGCGCCACGGTGCACCCCGCGTCCTTTTAAGCGACCGCGGCAAGGCCTTCTTATCCCGAATTGTGGCTGAAGTGCTTCAAGCGGCAGGTACGATTCATAAAACAACCAGCAGCTATCATCCTCAGACGAACGGCCTCACTGAACGCTTTCACCGGACTCTCTCCGATATGCTCTCTATGTATATCAAACCAGACCACACCAACTGGGACCAAATTCTTCCGTTCGTAACCTTTGCCTACAACACAGCAATTCAGCGCACCACTAGCTACTCACCATTTTTCTTGGTTTTTGGCCGTTCCCCTTCCTTCTTTATTGATACCGCTTTCTTATCTGCACCTGTCTCTCCCGTTACCCCGTTTTCTGACCAGTTCATCTCCCGGATTAACCACTGTCGACACCTAGCCCGCATCCACACTGAAGCAACGCAGCAGGAACGAAAAGCTCATTACGATGCCCAGCACCACAACATCGAGTTTCATCCCTGTGAAGAAGTGCTTTTGTGGACCCCGATACGATCGCCGGGCCTGTGCGAGAAGTTTCTGAGCCACTATATTGGTACATACACCGTCATTGAGCAAACTTCACCTGTCAACTATAGAGTGTCTCCTGCAGTTGCCTCCAACGACCGTCGCAGTCGTGGAAGTGAAGTCGTCCATGTTTCTCGTATGAAGCGTTTTACCCAGCGTGCGCCTTAGCTACAAGCGTCCAGGAGGCCGCTTCCAAGCGAGGGGGGGAAGTGTGAGCGTTTATTGGTGCCTTCACTCATGAAGAAGACTCATGGAATGAATTAATTGCCATTCACTAGTGGGACCAATCTCTCACCTGTACATACCCATTATAATCATCATTTGTGGATTTTCATCATCGTCTGGGTTCGTTCGGCCGAGTCACCGAGTTCCCTGCGGGCTGAGTAAAGAGACCTGCCTCGGGATTACCGTCTCCTTGTTCCAGTCTGCTTCCCTCTTACAATATATATATGTTTCCTTTATACGTTCCCGTACGTACGTTGGGAAAGCCTTTGTCCAGTGTTCCTCTCTCCTTTCTTTCAATACAAGTCCGGATAATCCGCCTTTCCTGTTCAGGCTTTTTCCTCCATCAGTTTTCTGGCGCAGGTTTCAGAAAGTTCCTACAACACACCCTCATTATACTCGTGCACACGTGCACAAAATTGCCTGAACATTACCCGTCGATAGCCGCAGCTGTGTGCGTTTCATCTGCTTCCGCATTTTGTGTCGCTTAGCAGCGACAAATCCGACATCAAAGTATGCGGCCAGGGGCTTTCCGGCGATTTTATTTATTAGTTTGCTTCGAAGAATCTCCAGAGGGAGCACGTGTCCTCCCAACTACATGCACACAGGAACACACACGACTCGCCGAACAACCACGCAAGTGTTTACATTCGGCCCGCTTCGAAAGCGGCGCGATCGGGGCGATAAAGTCCGCTGACGGGTGTCTCGCGGCGCGCCGACTTTGGCGAGAGGACAAGCCGCCTTTACAAACAACGCCGCGGATAGAGGAGTCACCGGGGATCGATCGATCGCTCCACGACACGCAGCAGCCACGGTGGCTGCAAGAGGGCAAATATGGACAAGACGACGGCGACAACGTTGCTACCGCTGCCACTGCTCACTATGCGCCGCGCCGCGCTGCCGAGCTATTAGAGTGGAACCGGTGGTGCCCCGACCACCCGAAACGCAAACAGACGCAAGGGGGTCGGGGCCCGAAACCAGACACGGCTCGCTTTCCACTCGCTCCCTGTGCCTGCTCAGCGCTTCTGGAAAGGAACTCCAAATACTGGCGCCCACGAACCTGGTAGCGGCACCCATGTGCCTGCGCGAGTGTGTGTGTATGATTGTACAATGTAGAATGTGTGTATATATGTACGCATGTTCGTATGTACGCATCTACACATGCATTTATTAATACATACATACATATATGTATGCACGCATGCAGAATGCGTGCATATATGCGTGTTTGTATGTATACATGAAGAAAAGAAAGGCGGTAGTCAAGAACGCCCCGAAAGCATTGGGAAGGTAGTCCGCCATTTTTTCTTATTCAAAGAGATACATATGTTTTATATGTAAGGAAGAAAGAAATAAAAAGAAGAAAGAAAGAAAGAAAGAAAGAAAGAAAGAAAGAAGAAGAAGAAAGAAAAAGAAAGAAAAGAAGAAAAACAAAAAGAGAAGAAAGAAAGAAAGAAAGAAAGAAGAAAGAAGAAAGAAAGAAAGAAAGAAAAAGAAAGAAAGAAAGAAAGAATCGAAAACCGAAGAAATGCATGCTCCTCGGGTGGAACCCAAATCCCTCACCATCATAATGCCTGTCCGATTCCATACCAAGTACGGTATTTATGTGAATATGTCTCTATCCTATGCTGTAGGGTTGTTGCCGGCGCTCCTCCGGCAACACTGATCCGGTCAACGTTACTAGCTTATTCAAGTAACGTTGGCTCCGGCAACATGCCCAGAGGATAGCGATGCCATTTTACAGGGCATGTGCCTCAGGTCTTGCATCCAGCGTTGCATGGAGCATACAGCAATCAACCTGGTCTTTCGCATCAAGTCATGACGCGCCACTACATTAAAAGGTTCCAGCTCGGCTTAAAGCACGAAGAAGCAATACTGCGTCACATGCGACTGAATGTCGCCTGCGCACGACACGTCCGCACCCAGTTAAGTCATACCACTTTACCAGCCCGTCCAAATGGCGATAATTAAAAACCTGGAGCACGTGAACTTCGAAGGTGCACAATGCGCAGCCCAAGGAGTCTATTTAGCAGCGTCATTGTGACTGTCGCCTTCGTGGGATTTGAACTGAGGCACGCATAATTCTCATGGTCATCTCCCAAAACATGCGTCATGCGCGACAGAAGTTCTGATTGCGTACCTGCGAAGCAAAGGTATTGAGCAGACCCTGTAAACAAATGAACGCATTCGTCCGCATCAACACCAACAACACAATCCCAATTTTCATCGTCATAATCGTGCCCACATTCACTTGGCACAACAATCAGGGATTAAAGGTATTCCTTCCTCTATCGTTCTCTTCCCATCTATATCTGCCAAAGACTAACGTTATTGTCGTATTACATGCAGACTGAAACACATTTGCAGTTTTTAGAAAATACCTTAAGGAGGCATTATTGATTGTTGACATAACCAGAACTACTGCGTACTTTCTTGTCCTGAAGGATACGGGTAACAAGAACATATGGGACAGAGCAAAAACGAAAAATATAAGACCGAGCTCGATCATAATTTTTATCGCAGAAAGAAACCAACTCGAAGAGGCTCACACAAAGACATTAGAGGGGAAAAGCATCGCCCCGATGAAAATGTAGCCCCATGGCATTAGCTAAATAATTTTGTTTTGTACTATGCCGACTCCCTTCCAGGAGCCACTTTCAGTGGATTTATTTGGGCATCCTCAAAAACATTTCTTTACCGTAGGCGCCGTTCTAGTTTTATATATTCGTCGTTGCCTGATTCGATCGAACAAAGAGCAGCAGCAGATAGTTCAAGAACACGAACGGCATTGCGCAGCCGTTGCGTACGCTTGCGTGGTTACGCACAGAGGCACGTTGAAGGGCTGCGGCCTAGTTTCGACGGGTACATCCATATGCTTAAATTTCAGGCCCGAAATCGTGGAATTGAATGTGGAATAAAAAGAGATCGATAATGTTCGAGAGTGAAACATGTTACTGATAGAAAACTAAAAATGGCCATATGCAGTAACGAGGTATGCGCAGATACCGGCCGATGGAATTGCGAGAGCCTCAAATTGCACGAAAGACGAAGAGATGGGGAGGAGAAGTAGGTCATAGGAACACAATAATGTGGGTAGATCGATATGTTTCTCGTCTTTGACGTGCAGATTAGCTGTGAGATGGGAAACAGATGAGGAGGAAAAAATGGAGGGAGCTGGAAACGAAAACTGGTCGCCGCTTCAACCGTCGTTTCAGAGCCTCTGACAGGAACGCTAAAACATGCTTCATACACATGCCTATATTTTCTTATGGGTCTCATTCGTTATATCCAATACCTCGAGCAGCTCCCGCCTTCCCTTCCACTTTTTCTCGAGGTTTTGTTTTTCAGTTTAATTATTTTTTCTGTTCTTTAACAAGTGCACAACTCACAATTTCCCGTTCTCGTTTGCGATATTTTGCACGCATCGCACCCCCGATAGCGGGAGGATAATGTAAAAAGGCTGAATACTTTAGTGAAAAAACCTACGGTGCAAGCACTTTGTTTCGTATGTGCATGTTGGAGTTGCTTTCGGACGCAGCGAACTTTTTGACGACGCTGTTTTGCGCTGCGGCGCGACCCGGCTTGAGTTGACGCATGCATAATGCGAGTGCGGGGACCTGAAACGCAAAGCTAGACAGAAAAAAGCTGCTCTTTGTCGGACACTTTTTTGTTAATCTTAGTTAAAGCTATGGTTAGAATACGCTTTGCTTCGCATGCTGCGGTAGCTATATTAGGGCTAAGTCTTAGCCTGAAATATTTGCCTTCTTACTGTAATTATCTATACGCACAAATCGCCCTCTCGGTGTGAAGGCCCTGCTACAAAACCAGACTGCTCACCCTCCCCCCCCCCCCCCCCCCCCTTGCTCCTTGCTTTTCAGGGGTCTGGCATACATATGCGGTGTATGAGACATAGTCAACATAGAAGTTTCGTCTTGCTCTTGTTGTGCTATACCCTACCCACTGGTCCTTTGTGCGCTTTTTTTAGAGGGTGGGTTCAAATAGGCAGCTAGCAAATTTCCGTTCAGAATATTATAGTTCAGCAGAGTGTAATCCCGACGCGCTCCTACATTTAAAGATTTGGACGAGTCATGTTAGCAAATGCGACGCAAGCGGGCAAATTGCAAAAAAAAAAAAAAACTGCTGTATCGTTTTTAGTCTGAGCATAGTGCAAGCAAAGACCGCAAATTCAGTACAGCTTACGAAAAACTGCCGCAGCGCCTCTGCTGACGTTGCTCTTGTGTTAACACGCAAAAGTCTGTAGTTTTTATCGATAATACAGATGATGGATTCACACTTTATAAGAACAGAGCTTGCCGTCAGCTGTGCACTTCAAGCAAGCTAGAAAACAGAGTGACCAAATAGCTTAAAACAAGCAGTGATATAAACCAGTAGGGATATTTAACGACTCCCACTCTCGGCAATCCCATTCTTTTTTTTTTTTCATGGACGAAGAAAGTGCTCAAACGGTCACGCAGGCCCAGAAACCCGAGAAAGCGAATACTTTTTTCGCTCTCTGTAGTTTCCAGTTTGGTTCGTTTGAGTGTCCGTTTGTGGTTCCATAGAGGGTTCGCTTACTGCCATGGCGCGTTCTTTGTAAGTTCAGCTTTTATCATGGCTGTGCCCTCTTACACTCAAAACCTCCAGAGCCTTCAGATCCGCTCTGGAAGTAGCCGTTTTTTCTGATACTTTGTGTCGGCGCTACGACCCACTTTCTCCACGTCGCACTTCGTAACAGCGGGAAAAAACAAATTGACATTCAGCTTTTTTAGCGCATCGACACCTCTTCAAATAGAAAAAGGAACGTTGGTCCGAACAACATTTCGAAATGGTCCAGCCAAACACAAACGGCTTGTCCCACCCCCCCTTTTTTTGGCGGTTAGCGCGTTAAGGCGTAGCTTGATTTCAACGCTGACTTGAACCTAAGCTGGCCGGGCCAACGTGTATATGAGCGTGCTCTCTCTCTCTCTCTCTCTATCTCTCCCTATCTATATATATATATATATATATATATATATATATATATATATATATATATATATATATATATATATATATATATATATATATATATATACATATATATATATATATTATATATATATAGTATAGGATGGGGGCTCGTTGAAATAAGACAGAAATAAGGTTGGCAGTCAAGAAATCCTCGAAAAGCAAAGGGCAAAGGGGAGGATAGTGTAGGTCACAGAAACAGATACAGAATTTGGAAAGAAAGAAAGTGGAAAAAAAATGCCCGCCAGGTGGGATCCGAACCCGCCGACCTCCAGAATACCGGTCTGGTGCGATAACCAGTACGCTACCAGCGGGGCTAATTTTCCCCTCCACTTTCTGGGGCATTTATGTCAATGTAATTTTTTTGCTTGGTTCGGATCCCACCTGGCAGGCATTTTTTCTCCAAATTCTTTATCTGTTTCTATGACCTACACTATCCCCCCCTTTGCTTTTCGAGGTTTTCGTGACTGCCAACACTTAATTCTGTGTATATATATATATATATATATATATATATATATATATATATATATATATATATATACTTTTTAGTTATCATCTAACCACCTTTGTGTTTGCCGGCGCACTTCAGAGCGAGAACACCGGCAGCGTCGACGTCTGCCCTAAACTCCCTCCCCTTGCTTTCCGAGCCTCGAAGCCACGCGTGATGGATTACGGCCGAGTCGGCCCAAACCACTCAAGGCAGTTCGCAAACACAACAGTGCATCCCCGCCGTCCCCATCCCCGCTCCGGTGGCGACCGTTGGCCGAAGAATGCCGCGCAAGCAACCGCCCTTCCCCCGCACCCTTCCCTTCCTCAGGCCGCGCGAGACGACTGCGCTGGCGAGAACAAACGAAACGGGACAAAATAGGCCAATCATGGAGGCGGAAAAGCGAATAAAAGCTTCGCCTTCGCCAGAAGAAAGAGAAGAAGTAGGCCCCAATTGAATTTGACGAAGCGTAAACCCCGCCACTGCCGAGCTGCTGGGCCTCGTCCCGTATTCCATTCCTCCGCCGCTTTCCGACCCACTCCGAGGCCTCTCCTACTTGTTGTTTTACGCGAAGTTGTTTCCTCAGCTCCTTGGCGGTTGTCATCTTTGCCCCGTGCTTAGCTGCTACGGCGGGTCGTGTTTGATGTGTGCCCGGCTGTAAGGGCGACAGCTATCGAGGGACGGCGGGGAACTAACTCCTCCGAGGAACTCGGGGGCCAGGAAGAGAATTGAAAAGCAGATCGTGCCTCCCCCAGAGCAGGCAGTCTGAGAGACAGCCGACCGCCGAAAGAACTTGCGAAGGCAGGAGCGACGAAAAATAACAGAGAAAGAACGAAACGAAAAAGAGAAGTGGGGTGGCGAAACAGCTTGTTAACATTTTTTAAGAACGAAAACGCGAAGCGTGGCGGCCGTAAAGTCGGTTCAAGTTTTTCTGTATTCTTCCTGCCGAAGCTTTGCCCACGGTGGAAGTAACAGAGTGTGTTACTTCAACATAAAAAAATAACGGCGTAAAACAGGTTTTCTTATTTCAATAAGTGATGTTTCTCTGTTAAACCTGCCTTGAAGATGTATTTTTTAAATAAATAACGCGTACTATTCAGCTCACTAAATACGTGGTTTGTATGCTGCATAGAATTGTTCATTGTTTTTTTTTCTTCACATTCAGTCAAGCAGCCGGTGATTACGCGAATCGATGTCAAACGAGTTGGAAAAATCCATGTCGGGAAAATGGTTGAGCCACGTTGCATGCCTAAGCGTTGAATGCCTATGCTTCTGGTCTAGAGCTAAATATGGCAATCAGTAGCAAAATACGTCGGATTATTTGATTATTTTTAAGTGTTCTTTCGTGTCATTTTGCCGATGACGCGAATATACACCATTACAGCAATGAAGTGCCGTTACTTCGCTAATTATGTTTTTTTTTCCGGAGGTCCAAGGCGTACTGCAGAATTGGTCCATTTCCCCTATTTTTTACATATACAACATTCTTTTGCAAACTTTTCTTGTTTAGCCTTCAGTTTTCTGGGGAGATGTGTACAATGCACATTTTTGAAGTTGACAGGTCATTCTCATTAAAATTTTATTTTTAATTGCCACTGAGTCACCCGCCGCGGTGGCTCAGTGGCTAAAGTGTTGCGCTGCTGAACACGGGGACCCGGGTTCGATTCCCGGCCACGGCGGCCCCTTTTCTGATGGAGGCAAAAAGCCAAAACACCCGTGTGTGCGAGATTTCGACGCACGTTACACGAGGCTCCTGCGTGACATCTTCGGGTATGAAATTCCATTGGCAAGGGAAGTATTGTCTTTAAGTAAACAAACACAATGTTGCTGATTAGGCCCCATGATTGTTCAGCACGACAAAAATTATTAGAATCTGACAAGAGTGAAGGGGCAGGACTTTATTATTGACTATTATCGACTTTCCAATGCCCGTTCAGCCATTAACTTGCTGGCTAAAATACTTAAGCACATCTGCTGCATTTCGCTTTCATATTAAAATCTTAAACACCGAAAAAACACAGCCTGTAGATGGCAGTTTAACCCCCATATATGTTACCTAACAGATGGCTACAGCACCTGTTTTTTTCTCTTATTGCTGATGCATATGGGGTCTCTGCTCACATGATGCTTTATCAAGCCATTCGTATTGCCGGACTACTTTTTCCGCGCTTCGTTTCTACGCCTACATGCATTTCTATTGCACACTCGGCAAGTCAATTCTATTAGTCTTCCGATTACATAGTAAAATTGCTAGGAACACTGCGCTAGTAGTCCGAGGAGGTCCAAGTAAAAAAAAATGACGATTTTATTTGCTAACAGCGAAAAATGTAATTTTATACTCATTTCAATATTTCGCTTTATATGGCGTCCACAGTAGCTTTTTAAGGCTGTGTCTAGCGGTCCGTCCGACGATACTGTATGCACATCACAAAAGCGAGGTCCACCGGCGTTATCCATAAAGAACTCCCGCACTCAAACGTCCAGCACAACTTCGCGCTCCAATACGTAGCCTAATGTAAACCAGTCTAACATAACTTAAACAACCAAAAGTATTCAAAACACCGCAATATAACCTAAGCCACAAAAATTGTAATTGAAACTAAATGCGTAAAAAATTAACAAAAAGCAACAGCCGGACAGGCACTTCCGCCCTTAGCAACAGTAAGCTAAGACGGAACCTCTACACCACAACGGCAGACGCTCTGGCCGGTCTCAGCCCGGCCTGAAGAGTTCGGATGCCGTCGGACAGTACTCAAGCCACTGCTGTAGCTCTGAGCTGGAGTGCCGCCTTAGAGCACTCGAGGCACTGCGAATTTTAAATCTTGATTACTTTACGTGACCTTGTACTTTTTTGTTTTCTTTTTCTTTCTTTATTTCTTTCTTTCTTTCTTTCTTTCTTTCTTTCTTTGTGCTTTTTACTTCTTTTCTATTCTTCTGCCTTCCTTCCGTTCTTTCATATTCCTGCCTCCTCTCATTTCCTCTTCTTTTGTTTCTCTTCTTTTCTTCAGTCCTTCGAATTTTGCCTGTACTTCATTTTTTTTCTTTTTAATTCGTTCCATTGTGTTCTCTTTGTTTGGTGTTTGCGGCATTTTTTCTATATTTTGCATAGGCAGCCTAGAAGTAGAATTTGTAAAACTGTCCGCGAGTGTTTGCCTAATACTTATATAAACTTTCTGATGGAGCGAGTTGCTCACGACCACCATTAAAAGCTTTTGACTGCCTTTGGAAAACAGAGGCCATCAAGACTGCACGCCCAAGGGCAGGCCGTCAGCTACGGTAAGTATCTGTCGCGTTCCACAGAGAACAGCCCATGCTGGTGCTTAAATGGACAAAGATACGCAACGGCATATTAAACGGGCTTGCCACACTACAGGCCAACAGTTGGGACTGTTACCAAACTCAAGCTAAGTTTGTTTCCTGAATATTCAGCGCACAGCTGGGATTTACAGCAATCAGCGCCCCCCCCCCCCCCCCCCCACTCCACTATTTGCATGCTTGTTTACGCAAAGATGGGGGCTTGAAAAAAGAAAATAACGGTTTGCACGTACAGACGCAGAAACGAAAGTTGGGCGAATCGATACAACCCGAGACGACAGCAACGAACACGAAACAAGCGCTGCGTTTGGTCGCGTGTGTCGTACACGACAGTGTCTGTGTCGTGTTCCTTGCTCTCGTGTAGTATTTGCGCACGCTATTACTTTTGTTATGCACATGCACTCGTTTGTGGAAGTTGCCAGGCCTGGCAACTTCCCTTACACGCTAATAAAGGGTGCATCAATTGGACTTATTCGAGAAAGCTCTGAGTGATATTGATCGTAAATAAGAACGTACGCACCCTGCGGGTTGACAAAATGAGATTTACGCTTTCTGCTCAAAGGCACGCTTGCTGCAATAACGACTACAGAATTCTGCTCTTTGAGGTTAAAAAAACACGAGTACGTGCAGAGTGCAGTATTCGATCAACCCGGTACATTATCTTCGAATGTGGCCATCGTGGAGTCAATATACAGATATTCACCCAGCCATCACATTTAAAGCGCTATTTTGCGTTGTACAAGCCTCCAGGGTAATATGCTCCTCCAGCTATCCCAGCTCCTCCAGCTATCCCAGAGCAATTGAGAAGTTTGCGAAAGGAATTTAGTTGCATAAAAGCAACAGAACATGAAACCCCACTTCTACACAAGTCGAAACAAAAACTTTGGAAGCGTATCTGCTCCTTTCTTTGCAAATGTCGACATAAGACGATAGTCTTTATCGACTTTTCCACGTAAATGGCTCCCTTCGCTTTCCCGCTCACCTCTTATGTTGTTCCTCTTGCGTCGCCCTCCTCCCAAGGTAGAGATGCCAAAGGTTTGCTCAAATCATTTTAAATTTACCGCATTCCACTGCTCCAGGCCGGGTGCCTGATGCCAACGCTGCCGTACGGCGGAGACGCGCGTGAATCGAGTCGCCATACTTCAACGTTGATAGAACCACGTCGCCCTATTCCACGTGCATTCCAAGCAGAACGTGGAACCTATCTAGTGGAACCTTTCATAACTGTGGCCGGTTGATTTCTTAAAATGGCGCCAGAAGCTATAGTTGGGCGGCGACAGCAGGAGACGGCGGAGTGAATTTTTTTCTGCAGTTGATGAAGTATTTAATTTTGCAAAAATCATTCATGTATGAGTTTTTATAAAGGAACACTGCAAATATCACTTCTGTATTAATTTGTTGTCTTACATTTGCGTAATTTCTTGTTCTTCTTCAACAATGTTGACAAGTATGAATATTACACCGGACTTAGACGGGTAGATTTAGCTGAGACTATATTAGACTACTCCTTAGGCCTTGTTTTACTTTGGCCGGGTGGCTGAATCGAGTCACAGACAGACAGACAGACAGAGAGAGAGACAGACCGAAATTTCTGAGTTTAAGTAGCACAACAAAGACTACCGTTTTTAAAAATAGGAAAAACACCGTTGCGAACGGCATGCAGCGCAAGTGGGGAAATTACTTACGCAAGCTTCTTGCTTTTTATCGGTACGGGACGTTTTACAAAAGTACTGCTTTGCTTTGCCCTGCGAGTGCAGCATGATTAGTTTTTGCAAGGGGAGTGTCCTTAGAACATTCAAAGCGGTGAAGTTTGGCCATGTCACACGATCGAATCTGGGTACGTTTTATGGTTTTTTAACGATAAGCTCTCATTCGTGGCCTATTGCATCACAGCTGTGGAAGGCGGTTGATGGCCGTACTAGATGGTTCGATCACCGACAACGGAACAGGGGTGGGGTAAATATGTGTGTGTGCGTGTGTGTGTGCGTACGTATAGGTGGGCCGTAAAATGGTGCTCCAGTTGGGCTTAAGAACCAAGTTTGAGGGCCCAACTTGTAGAAGCCGATGGCATTGCATTCTCCAATAATCTCTCGCGCGAGACTAGGGGCGGAGTAATCAGGGTAACCCACCGCGGTGGCTCAGTGGCTATGGCGTTGGGCTGCTGAGCCAAAGGACGCGGGTTCGATTCCCGGCCACAGCGGCTGCCCTTCTGATGGAGGCGAAAAACGAAAAAGCCCTTGTGTTGGAGATGTCGGCGCACGGTAACGATCCCCAGGTGGTCAAAATTAATCGGAGCCCTTCACTATGACGCACCTCATCACCTGTTTGACGGTTAAACCTCCTAATCCATCAATCAAGCAATCAGCGTAGAACTGCACAAGCTGCCCCCTACGAAAATTCAAGCTTATGTCACCGCCCTTAGCCATATAACGATAAAGCGAGCTTCATCAAGCGCCAGTGAGGTCTACGCCGGCCGACCAGACCAGCGGAATCCCAGCGCGTTTAATCACTTTCCAGTAACCCCGTTCGTTGGGGCTGCCAAGCCGCTGCAACCTTCCTGGCGCTACCCGTGGATCACCTCGTTGACCCCCTCACGAAAAACTGAAAGCAGCAGATTCCAGAACGAACATGGCTTTACGGAAAAATCACGCAGACTCATCAGTGACGCACTGAGGACCAAGGCCCCGACGCACCCATGTCCGAGTCCCCGGTGTAACCCGGCGTCGAGACCCGAGGGTCATAACTAGCCAACTCCCAGGACATCTCACCTTGCCAAATCCTGATTCCTCCCTCGAGATCAGGACGAATATTGATAGACCTTCAGACCGAATCCGTCGTGATACCACCATGCTTAGACGCACCCAAAACTCTGCTCTGATTGTAGGGTTGAACGCGCCAACGCAACGCAGGCGACGAGGCGAGCCGTAGTGGAGACTCCGGATTAATTTTGACCACCTGTGGATCTTTAACGTACGCCGAAATCTCGTACACACGCGCGTTTTTGCTTTTCGCCTCCATCAGAAAAGCGGCCGCCGCGGCCGGGAATCGAACCCGCATCCTATGATCAGCTGCGCAACGCCTTAGCCACTGAGCCACCTCGGCGAGTGCACCCAAAAGTCCAAGACAAAGTCTAACGTACAACTGCTCACCAAGGGCCGAGACGTTGTTGCATTGATAGACACACGAGAAGTTTACCCTGTATAGCTTGAGCCCTTGCGCCTAAGCTGAAAAAATTCCTGCTCGTGCCGTCACTACACGTGAGATGCAATGGTGCAAACACGCAAACATGGTGTAGCAGTAAAAAAGGCGGTAGAAGTAATTCACGCCGAAAGTCGAAGAAACGAAAGGGAAGAAAGAGATGCAAGTACAATGTAGCAGTAAAGGAGTCGTTGATAATTATTGCCAGGCTTTCGTCTTCAATGCATGTAAGCACACTTACGTTCCCCGAGAAATGTTTTCATCGGCATGACGTCGTCCTGGACAAACAATGCGTGGCATTGTGTGATATGTCCGTTATCTTCCACGCCCAACTTAACGCGTAGCAGACGACGGGCGCTGCAGATGGCGAACTGAAGCATCTATGACGTCATACGTGTGGCCCCAGCATCTTCTCTAGCTACCTTGATAGGGCCCATGCCAGTCGGTGTTGCGCGGGAAAAGTTGTGCGCGAAGAACCGAAAGTTACATGTAAAGCATTCGATTGATCTCACAAAAGGACCATCAAGATTGCGTGCGAAGCAGCGGACTGTCAGCGACGGTAATTAACTGCCGTGTTCCACAAAGTGCAGCCTTCGCCAGTGGCTTCCTTGTGAATGTACTACACATTTGTACTAATGTACTACGCTTGAATGTACTAAGTCGTATTGAACGGCGTTGCCCACGCGGAGACGAGCACCTTGTGTGCTACCGAACAAAGACTTATAATAGTGGCTAAGTTGCTCAACCCAACGCTGGTGCCGTAGGCGATAGGCCGTTTCTACCGCATTTTAATCTTTAATTTTGCCCCAAAATTTGGAGAGGGGCGCTTTAAAAATCGTGTCGACGTACCTACGCAGCGGTTTTTGGAGGAAATAAAATCTACCAGCCGTCTTCCATGCCAGCCAGCAGCCAACGCAGCATGCTCCTCAGGGATACACGAATGAAACTTATTCGGGTAAGACGTAAGTGGCTTAGAAATTCGAACCTACGAAGTTCAAATGCCACTGTCTGCGAAACGACCCTCCGCGGGGCCATTTTGAGTGGGATATGTGAAACGTATGCTACACAGACTAATCACAATTGCACATGTGGCTACGAACCGGAACAGTTCCCATTTGACTCGAAGAAACTATACCCAGGGTTGAAACTAGCGTTGAAACAATCGGTTGAAGTTCACAGCTGAACGTGCCCTGGTGCAACTGAGAAGGATTAAACACTTCTGTAGGACGGATAGGCTGATCGCTTGAAGATCAATGCAAATCTAATCAAAATCCATACAAGCAATTCGTCACGCACTCGTCCTCCAGTATGCAAGGCGTCCCTGCCACCGCGGCGTCCACAGCAACGCGCGACACGCAGCCGTCACCTCCAACTCTCTCCTTAGACAAAACGGCTTGCTTCTGTCGCCCAGCAGATGCCGTTCTCGCTTTATGATGAAGGGGGCCGTGTTTTAAAAACGGCCACGGGAAGAACGCGCGAAGATAACGTTTCTTTTTCACCGTGTTTTCTTTCGACTAAACCACCGGTGAACCAGCCGCCGCGTTTTACGAAAGTGTTGATGGAGTAGCAGAAGAACTGTTCACATTAATAGAAGGACATATACCTCAGAGGTCACGTTTACTGCTCCAAGTGTATAGCGACCTCTATTGCGCAATTCGGTTCGTCGAAGCGCAAAAATAAAAACCCCTAGGCGCGCAACAACAGGGGGCTTTGGCAATCGGGTGTGGCAGCTGTCGGGGCCGATGCTTCCCGCCGCCAAAATATGAAGTCCACGTGTCGCCCAGTCGGAAAAGCGTGCACTGCGATATCAACTACTGAGTAAACTCGCTCAGCCTATCACAGAAAAAAGGATCTGGTTCCGGCACGTGCTCAATTATTTGAAAATGACCCTATGCGAAACTGTCTACGTAAATAAGTAGAGATTAAAACTGGCAAGACTGGATGGCGAGATATACGCAGCGCACGCGGAAACTTTTCTTGTGCTATTTTTCCTAATGATACCCTGATCTTTGAAACTCTGTAGCTTATCTTTGCCCTGCTAGCACAATATATCATCAGTCTTTCCGAGGGAACTGTCACGATAACATCTAAAAATGGCAACCTTGAGTATGAATTACGATCGAATCTAGTAGCGCTGTCACACGGCAGACATAATGACATTTAGGGCAAGTCTGATTTGCTCTAAATGTCATTAGTGCGGCGCTACACGAGAATACCGAATGAAATTCGAGGAGAATGGCATTCCGCGGCTAAGTGACGTTGGGGAGCTCATTCAGCGGCCAAATGAGTATCCTCCACAGCAGTGGCGCTGCACTAGACAAGAAAATTCAATAATAAACCAAAGAATACTGTTTCTAAAAACTCTCAGCAAACTTGCATTTTCAGCTTCATATTCTTTTTCAAATAAAGACAAACAAGTAACAAAAAAGCGAGTCCCCAATGCGGGTAGATACGGATTTCTTGCTGATTTGTCTCGGCTTGTGGTGTCTACTAAAGTAACCTAAAATAGTTGTTTTCTTCATTATAATTAAGAAAAAGAATTATTTGTTTTGTTTAAAAATACCATTATGAACGAAACATTGTTGACGCACTTGTACTGTAATTTTGCAATTCTGCGACCATGCTAATCGTCACCGCGGTATCACTATCAAATGACATTTGTTTCGCCGTGTAGACGCTCACGGCCAAACTAAATGTCATTAGCAGTTAGTCTCACTCCCTTTGAATGACATTATATTTGTCGTGATTTGCCAGCGAAAGATCATTTTGTCGTTTGTTTAATGCATAAATTAGTCATGGCCCTTTGCTTCATAGCCCGAGCAAGCGATTCATTACCGCGATAGCTCGATCGATCTCTGCCCACAGTGGCTGTTTTACAGCGAAGCTGTTAGTCTCTAGTTGTTCGGGATTTTTTTTTTCGTATGTGTGCAAGCAGTGTTACACCCCCACACAGAGCAACCAATTGTGGTGTATTAAGCCAGCGCCCTGAAGCTAAGCCTACTGTCACGCGTTGACATTTAACCTCGGTGACAGGTACCGGTAAATTTATGGAGAATACGTTTGACGTACGTTGCCCAGTAAGTTGTTAGTGTGGACATTCCGGCTACCTAGCGCTAACCCTAAAAAGTGTTAAAGCACACGCTTGTGGAGTTATTGGGGCCCACACGTACCGCCATAGTATTCTCTTCGTGCGAGTCTCCAAACTCACACAGTAAAGTGTCTTTCTGAAGCAATCCAATGTGTTGCGATAGGACTGAGTAACTGCCGTAAGCTCGTGCCCCGCATGCTAAGCGGCTATCTGGTTCCCTTTGCTGCACGTGTACTGATAAACGGAGGTGGGAGATAACAGGTGTAGCGACGAAAAGCCCTAGTTACTCCGGCCTTCCTCCCCGCACGTCGTCCTTGGCGAAGCGCCCTGGAGAAGCGAAATGCCCGCAGCGGCGCGCCCGGAATCTTGCGTTCAACAACGGAGCGCCCGGCTCATTTAGGCCGTATGCTCCTGAGTGCTACCTTAGTTACGATGTCTTCCGCTCTTCTGGATTCAACATCGATAATGCTTAGATTGGAAGCGACAACTATTAAGTAATAAACTGTAACTACATTGAAACGCACAGGTTCTGCACAGCAGTGTAGTCGCCATGGTTCACGTTCTACCACTTTAAGTACCCAGAACAAATCCGCTGAACCCCAGAACAAATGCATGTTTCTTGCTGGGGCAACAAATCCACCCCTAAGCTACTTTTTTCAAATCAATCAATTCAATCAATCATCATGGTAATCAATCAATCAATCAATCATCATCATCATCAATCAATCAATCAATTCATATCATCAATCAATCATCAATCAATCAATCAGGCACTTTAGTGACTAATACGGTGGTTTTATTTTGATTTGATTGATTCATTGAAGGGTTTAGCACGCCGACGCAACGCAGGCGATGAGGCGCGCCGTAGTGGAGGCCTCCGGATTAATTTTGACCATCTGGGGATCTTTAACGTGCGCCGAAATCTCGTACAGACGGGAAGTTTGCTTTTAGCCTCGATCAGAATGGCGGCCATAGCAGCCGGGAATCGAACCCGCGTCTCAGTACAGCTCCGCAGCACAACCCTTAGCCACTGAGCCACCGCGGCGGGTAATTCGGTGGTTTCAGCTAGCTACTGTCGGGCCTCGTTTCATCAGTACCGAATCAATTTACGCTGCCCTTTTCATGTGTTAGCCATTCGATATTTGTATGAACTCCCATTTGAAGTGGCAATTCCCCGTCGATAGTGGGACTGACCTCTTCCGTTTTTTTAGTCAGACTATTTTCTCTCTCTCTCTCTCTCTCTCTCTCTCTCTCTCTCTCTCTCTTCTCTCTCTTCTCTCTCTCTCTCTCTCTCTCTCTCTCTCTCCTTCTCGCGATTTATTGCAGGAATTCCACACGTTGACAACAACTCATTGAGAATGTCTTTGAACGAAGCGTCTTTTTAGTGGTCTCGGCAGACTCGTGAAAAAGTGAGGCCTTTACAGACAATTTTCTTCACAGTATGCGGCGAGTACGTAGTCAGGCATGGTGCTCGAACGTTTGAGCTTACACATTAAAATACGCAATATTCTCGGTGCGGTACTTGGTGGAACAACCGTTTCTTGCGCCATTATCGTCGCTTTGCCCAAGTTTTATTGGGATATCAACATTTACAATTTGCCACACAAGTGAACCCATAAAATAAATGGCACCGCATCCTAATGAGAAGTATTATTACCATGCTTACACATGCAGGAGATACTTTCATCCTCTCTTCGCAACAAAAAGTGGGTCAATTACTAAGTGGCTACAAGTGGATGTCATTTTATCTGCAAGCCGCATATAGGTCTCCGTACCGTATTCTGTTCGCAACAATGGTATAAATCAATTCCACCCGAACGGGCAAAGCGGCAGCCTAATCTGCCCTGAAATCCTTTCAGGGCCACCCCGCCAGGAACCCGAGTGCGAGCCTTGGATGTCAGCCGCAGTGTCGTCTGATGGATCGCATCCGGCCTTCCTAGACTACCGATGACCTCGGACGTCACCTCCGTTCTACATATCGCTTATGCCAATTCTTCATTCTTCTTGGGTCTTCCGTCTATCAAAAAAAAAAAGCATCAACAAAGCGATGCGAACACTTACCCAGCTGACTGCATACGAAAGCAGCTTGAACCAGTGCAAAAGTTTCTCGCTGCTGCACCATGAACTGAATTCCGGCCTCCATTTTTTGGGGTTTCAACAAGAAAAATGCAACGATATATACAGCATCCAAGTCATGTACACTGTACTTTATTGGAAGCACACCAGGGATTTCTTGTTCTTTTCTCACATCGGCCAAGTGTCGGAGAGTAGTTCTGAAGCTGGACAAGTGTTTCTTCATTATTTTACAGGGAAAAATTATTATTAATACATTTCGGGCAATCCTGTGTGCTACTCCGGAATCTAGAGCAGACGTTGCCCGATTGCGTGGTCTACTCGCCCGAAGGATAGCGCCGTCGATATCAATTCAGTGCGTAGGACTTTAGAAACGCACGTTTTGGATCCCGATGCCCACCTTCTCAACGTTCCCCCATACTCGCACCTCAACAAACTAACACGAACACTCCTCGGTCGTCTCTCTCTAGTGGTAGCATTCGCGGATGAATTTTCCTACTGGAACTGCATGGCAATATGTCAGGCTTGCGAAATCTGCGCCATGTCGGAGGCCGCATGTGACAGACAACCTTTACGCAAGTGGCCCAGTTTTTCACCGCAAAGGCAGCTTATGACCGCACTGGTCTCTCGGTGGCCGTTCTCTCTAAAGAGAGATCCTGGGCACACAGACTTTCTATGATGTCCGTGCAAACTGGGACGAAGTACCCATACGCCTTTTTTCCCAAGGACGGTCTTGACTGCGCGGGCGCTCACTGCACACTTAGTCACGTCACGGATAACGTCCCACATATAAGCGGTGCGCGGTCCCGATTCCGGGACATAGCGGCTGGTACAGGCTCATTTTCTGGAACGATACCGCGAATGGTGGTGGTGGTGGTGATGATGCCAGAGAGATTGCTCTTACTTACTCAAGGCGATTGGCGTGAAAAGAGGGCTGGCGAACATAGAGACCGAAGGCTGCACGCTATTTCCCTCCGTTCTATTTTAAAGACGATCTTTGGCTGCTTAAACCCGAAAATCTTGGTCCTTCCATCCGTCCGTCCGTCCATCCGTCCGTCTGTCCCTCTGTCTGTCTGCTAGTCTCTCTGTCTGTCTCTCTGTCTGCTTGTCTCTCTGTCTGTCTCTCTGTCTGTTCATCCGTCCGCCTGTCGCAAGGTTCCGGCGCCAGGCCAAAATGTAAAATATTTCTTTAACAACACGTTTATATACGCAACACATTAATCATCGTCAATATAACCATCTTCATCATCATCATCTTCTTCTTCAGCTTGTGTACGCCCACTGCCGAGCAAATATCTCTCCCTTAGATCTCTAACTACCCTGGTCCTGTGCTAACTGCGACCAATTTTTCGCCGAAAACTTCGTCATCTGCCCACATAACTTTCTACCGCCTCTTGCACGCCTGCCTTCTCTAAGGATTCACTGTGTTACCGTTAAAGACCAACGGTTATCTTCCTTTCGCATTACACGCCCTGCCCACGCCCATTTCCTCTTAATTTTTACTAATACGTTCTTAACATGCGTTTGTTCCCTGACCCACTTCGCTCTCTTTTTGTTACTTAACGTTACCCCTATCATCTTCCGTTTCATTGCTGGCAACGAAAATGTGGTTTGGAAATGTGCAACACAATTAGAAACTACTAAATCTGCTGGGGATGTTCGTACGTGTCAGCATTGTTCTGCCAAAAGAAAACATTGAGCATATTGAGGCCAAGTATTAATATGTAGTTGCAACTCCTTTTAATTGAAAATGCATGGATATTTGATTTTCGTGATAGGAAATTTATTACTACGCATGAAAGCTTTATACCCCCCCAAAAAAACAAAAAGTGGCCTGTGGCGGAATTACAAGAAGTACAGAAATGTTCTACCAGAAGGCGTGAGCAGCGGAACGCGGGAAATTTAATTGACTTAGGGAAACCTCTACCGGGTATGTAGTCGGAGCATCAAGAAGGGAGCGCCAGTGCATCGGAAGTGGACGGAACAGCATTTTCATGGCCGTGGAGGTCGGAGACCTCGTCTTTCCACGAGATTTGCAGAAAAGTGAGCGGATACGCTGCCAATTTTTTCGCCTTTCTTCTTTCTACTCTCTCTTTGTGCCCGTTTTCCCCTCTGTTCACACGGTTGACCACAAGCGCGGCATAGCTATTTAATTACCTTTTTTACGTCCCCTTTCCGCCTTCCGTCATTCCTTCCTTCTATTTTCATGGCGCATATACGCAGTCTCTACACATGCTTAGTAATCTTCTGAAATAATAATTACAACGACAATGATGATGATGATATTATGCTACTACTAATACTAATAATATAATAACAATGAAATATGTGAAGATAACATTTTTATAATAATGACCGCATGACGACTATTCTTCTAATTGCCATTGTTAATTTTGTGTAATTTAAAAGGTATATCATTTCAAAAATTCATCGGGTTGCCCACTAGTCACTCGCTATGAAAAAGATAGCCAGACGTCGTTACTCTAGCCTGTCTATCAAACGGGTTCCCTTCTTAGAAAAACAGACGGGCGTTAGCACACCGAAATTAGGCTGAGCGCATGCCCCTGGAGGAAAAAACCTGAGGCTGCGGAATTCCGGTTCTGTCTGCAGCAGCAACTGGAAACAAAAAACGGAACAAAGACTCCAGCGCCCAAACATGGGCTACTCTGGTCGTTTGTCCTCGACGCTCCTAGCATCCACCGAAAAAGCACGCACAAAGCCGCACAGCGCGCACTTCCCAACTTCTCTGCCTCCAGGCTTTCCTGCATCTCTCGCGCTCGGCAAATATGCTACTGCGTTCGAAACAGCGGACGTGCAAACAGTAGCCGAGCGCTGCAATGCGGCATTACGAACACTAGATACATACACACATTATTTCGTATTGGCGTCACGTTGAGGCCGCTCGCTCACGCGCCAACCGCAGGAGTTGTCGCGTGCGCGGCGTTCTCTTTCCGCGCGTTCCGTCGCCTACTGTTGCGGATTTGCTTACGCGGTCGCGACAGCGCCTCGCGATGCTTTTCCTCTAGGGCAAAGGCTTTTTTCGCGCTCGCAACCCAGAAAACGTAAGTGTCCCGGGCTCACCAATGCCCCTGCAGCGGCTGCGAATGTTACACAGCCTGGAGGCACGATGTGTGATGTTCCGATAACCCCGGGCTTACCTAGAACTACTAGTGAGGTGGCACGCTGTGTCTCCTACGCACGCAGCTGATGATGAGCTGCGTCGTTTTCCCGAACGACTATGCGTTTTGTTTATGACGTTCTCTGGCCGCTCGCGTGTTGTTGTTGATATACTTTTGTTGGAGCGGAAAATGCTGTTTTTTTTTTGTTTTTTTTGTCCTTCGAAGTCCGGAAAATCGAGACCCGTGGAAAACGCTCTTGCTCTAGAAACAGCGTCGACCTGCGTTTCCGGCAGCCAGCCGGTCAGCTCTCACTCCCACTTCCTCTAGGAGAGGGGAAGCGGTGGGGTTTGGGTGGTAAGGGGCAAGCGAACACTAGGTCGCATGTGGTGTTGGCGGCTTAACAGGATGGACATTCGTAGGTGTGCGTGATTGATGATACGTTGTGTAAAATTGTTGTGTTGTAGTACGGCCCGGTGTCTAGGCGTCGCCAAAGGCGTGCGTCATTCTCGGTGACCAGACTTCTAAATACGGAAGTGTTACGTTCTGTATTCGTGGGGAAGGAAGACGTGTGCATGGATTTTGAAGCCCCTCCGTGATAGCTTTACCACTGGGGTGAAGGCCCCTATCTTTAAACGGGAATACCCGCGGGACCACGAACGAAGGACCGTACAAAACGTGACAGCGCCAGCGTTGCCAGATGTTGAAATATGGCACCAGATTGTGTAAATGTGGTGAATTTTTGTGGTTGCCTGTGCTCAGGTGCCGGTAGGCCTACACCAGGCACTATCTGGTGAAAAGTGGTGAGAAAAGTATGTGACTGCTTTAAACCATGCTTTGCTTTCCCTGAATCGAAGCTTTTTCCGCTGGTAAGCACCAAAAGCCACTCACATGATTAGACCGCGTGCGTATTCTAGTGTGCTTGATAAGTAAATTGGCTTTTCTCCACTGAGAGAGAGAGAGAGCTCTTTATTAGAGGAAAGCAGAGAGGTCTGCCGGCATGTTAACGCCGACATGCTACTCTGCGGGGTACGGGAGGAGGGAAAAAGTTGCAATAGGAGGAAAGGTGGAAGGGAGAGAAGAAAGAAGAAAATAAAAGAAGTTAAAAAAAAAGGAGGAAGCGTGTGCGTTGGGGACGGTTCAGTGCGACACGTGAAAGTCTATGGACGGTTGTACAGTGCAAGCATGGTTTGAGTCCTATATCAGCTCAGCGACCGCCGATGTCATTCAGGTATTCAAATAATGCGGTTAGCACTTTACGCTGAGAGGAGGGAGATGGCCATGGTCCCAGAAGTGCTTTTAAAGTCAAGGAACTGTGGTTGAGGCACTCGATCTTCTGTGCGAGGTTGTTTCTTGCTTGATAGTATGTAGGGCACTCCAGTAAAATATGCTCGACGGTTTCTGGTGAACCGCAGTTGTCACAGCAGGGGTTCGAGGTTAGGCCAAGGCGATAGCGGTAGGTATGTGTTAGCGCCACGTTGAGACGTAAGCGATGGAGCAAAGTCTCTGGCCGACGTGGAAGTCGCTCCGGTAACCTCAGTGCCACTGCTTGAAAGTAATGAACACTGCAATGTGGCATTTTTTTTTATTTCAATCAAACCACACTTAAAATCGCGCATCCTTCCATCTAACGACAACGGCAGTTGAACCCGAAGCTTTCCCGTGAGGAATTTCTTGGTTTCCGTATGAGTTTGGACTTTCACTCGCAGACGGCTTGGTCTTTGATTCGCACGAAGTTTGGACTTTTGATCGGAGTGGCTTTGACTGTGGTCATTCGCCATTTCATTTCGCATGAAGTAAGCATCGCGTTCAAACATCATCATCGATCGACGGATGGGTGCATGCTTTTTTGTCTAATTTTGCGCGTCCATGCAACATTATCCATATCGGAACTGCTTGAACCGTGTGGGTATGGTGCAGCAGTACCAAGAATGTCATGCTTTCAAGACTATCCGGAGGATTCTACACGTATTTCTGATTTTTCAACGTATGCACTCATTTTCCCTCTGAAACACTGCCTCGCGTTTCCCGCGTCGATGTCCGAGTACCTCGCAGCCATTCTTGCCTTCCAAATGCAGGTAGATCCAACAAATATGACCAGTTGGTAATGAATGCCATCCTCGCTTTCTACAGGCAAGCACAGTTTGCCTTGAGCATCCACACGCAGACGCGCTTTCAGGTTTGGTTGGAACACATCCCACAGTAACACAGCATCCCAACAATCGATGAAGATATGGTCAATAGTTTCTTTTTTTTAAAGACACGTTTAAACAAAGTTTAAACTTGCCTTTAAACTTTTCAACACATGACTTCGACCAAGGTCGGGTTGATGGCTTTTATAATTGTGTGGCTGTGTTTTTTCCACGGACCTGACTGTTTTGTATGCGCCAAAGCAGGCAATAAAGAAAAAAAAAGGTGGGGGAATAGCGCAATTAGATTAGCGTCGCCTTCATAACGACAGGGATGCAAGTTGGACTCCAAATACGGGAAGCGTTTTTTTTTCTTTCACTTCACCCACGATCATCGTAATCGTTAGAGAGAATTGGATTTCTTGCAGTGCGCATTCTGCGCAACATCAACCATCACAAGACGTACCATCACAAGACTTATAAGAGACGTACCGCTAGCAAATTCTTCACTAATTTGTGACAGCGACAAACGCTTTCTATGTCATGTTGATTTTAGCAAAACCAGCCAAGTGTTAAATGCCCAGAATTTACATGACAGAAATATACGTTGCACCAGATCTCGTTTGAATATAAACACACGCTGACAGCACAGCGAACGCAGCAACTTTCTGTGCGAGAATGCCCATAGAAAATGGAGTAAGTGCTCTATAAACAGCCATTGCGACGTATATAAATATATATTTTTACTTCACTTCTGCTAATTTTGGGACAAAGGTACCATCCGTACTTGGTAGGATGGTTTTCTATAAGCAACAAAAACACCATCTTCAGACTATGCGTTGACGAGCATGTGCAGAAATGATACAGGAGCGCGAAGTACGCTGTAATGGGCATATTTTAGTGCTGGTGAAATCTTGTGGTGTTGACGCCTCTTTCAAATCGGGCAGCGCTGGGCAGCGCATATTCGTAGACAGGTGAGTGCGGGTTTCCGCTCAGTCAAAACCTGGACGAAATTTCGACAAGGCAAAAAGATGTTTATTTGAAAGTGAACGAAGGTTTCCGAACAAATGTGAAGTTGGTTTGCTTCGATCAACTTCGCTTGATACAGGATCACCTACTCCTTAACCGCAACGAGAACCTACCGTCCAGCAAAGTCCTGTTAACGCATGGTGTCAGAGGACTTGATAATACGCGAGAAAGCTGTGCAAAGTGTGCTGCTGCAATCCTAAGCGTCTATTTCTTCTTAATGTGTCTCGCACCTTTTGCATTTTTCTGGCAGTGTCTGTCATTGGTGAGGAAGATTCTATTTCCTTTCCTCTAAAACAACGTACCTGCCCCGTAAGAATCATTACTCAATCAAAAGCTTTTTACGTAGGCCACTGGAAAGCGGTGACAAGAAAATAATTACTCCCACCTTTCAACAATTTGCAACGCTTTTCAATAGCCAAAGAACGCGGGACACAACTCGAAAAACACGTTTCGTAGAGACAGCTGGGCGGTCCGGCACGGTCCGTAAAAAATAAATTTGCATTAGTATTAACACCACTTCCTCGCATAAACATTCAGCCCGCGGGTGAGGCCTTCCCTGCTTCTCATTTTCTTTCGCTCGATTGGCTACGCACGGGCGCCTCAAGGGGCTCTTTCTACGCCGCCTTCTCGACAAATATCTCGTCGTCGTACGCCCGCTCGACCATGTTCTCGTCGAATTGCGCGGGGAATATATCAAAACGTGGGCGCGTGTGGAGAGGCTAATTCCACGTTCGAACGTATCTCGTGCTTTCTCCTAGCGGTTCTCAAGTACGAGATATGACGAGGCTTGTCGTCTAGCTTACTCAACAGGCTGCCGAGTGAGCGACTTCATTATGCAGACAGCGCCCGGCGCGCCCCGTAAAGATTTCCGAGCGCGCTATACAGAGCTCGCTGCCTGATTCATTTCCGCATTAGCGTCGCATTAGCGTTCTACGGACGCGTAAGATGCTGCACAACTGTGCCGCGCGTTGACGGAAATCACTTCGCGCAAAAATTAAAGAAGCCGGACAAAACATGGAGAAGGAAAAAAAAAGACGCTAAGGGAATTGATTGAAGGGCTCCTTCACGAGCCTCGCCAGCGTATCGATTGGCATAGATGTCGAGGCAGAATGATTTAGGCCCGGAAACACGTTTGGCCGGTTCTTGTATTCGAGCGAGGAAAGATGAGATGCGACTGGCCCAGTCTCGGTAACTAATCTCACGCCTATCTCACCCGCCCTTTCTGGTCCTGTTCGCTCAGTTCGGATACGAGCGAGTGGTGGCTGATTGTCGTGTTGCTTCGTGTTTACCGAACAGGGTGACAATCGAAAGAGAAATAGTGCGAGTGAAATGATGGAGACATCACTTTTAAAGAGATTAGGAATGTGTATCTTCGCGCTATCGGTGCGGGTGTCAGTGCTTTGGGCATTTATTCACTCGTACTTACTGTTCTCCCTCTTCTCACACCTTCTTAATCCTCCCCCTCCTTCCCGCGTTTCGGCTTCGTCTCACACCGTCGGCCAGAACAGGGGCCGGGAGGGGGCATTTGTCATCCGTAGCTATACCGATAAGCAATCAGTAAACATAGGGGAAAGGGCGCCATGAACTCTCGTGTAAGCCGATAAAGAACAACTGTGGCGCTTGTATCTGACCGCAAGCCGCGCGGGTGACAAATTAAACAAGCGTCCAAAGCGTGTGGGAAGGAAGCGTGGACATGAATGTATGTACAGTGAAAACCTCATTGTGGCGAAATCGCTTTATTCAATATTTTGCTTTATACAAAGCGTCGCATGGCCCCTTTGCAGTGCGTAGACTGCAGATCCTTCTTACTTTTAACGAATATTGTTTGTAACGAATCTAGTTTTATGCCTTGAGGACTTCAATTGCACGAGGGTCTGCTAATGTCCGTGTGAGCACTGAGGAAACAGAGTACATTAGGTGACCATTTTACGCAGGAAATCTCTGGGGTTTAGGTGCTTATGTTATCGATTCCGTGCCCCAGAGCAGTCAGTGGAACGTTACGATTGATGCAGTGACGTTAGGTTTGTCATTGATTGCGGAAAACCGTTAGCTTACGTGTAATTAACGTAACAACCAGCGCCATAGTCGGTCAACGTTTAGAGGCAAAATTTTGAATTGTAGGTTCTTCCTTCACGATGAGATGCAAAGTGTCAGGAAGCGAAGGGAAAAAAGAAGACGACGACGATGACCAAGACGCGCGCATCGGGGTGTGATCCAATCACTCCGAGAGCACCATCATCATCATCGTGTTGCCCTGGTTAAAAAAATACTTGAATTTCACCTGGTGAGTGCGAGATTCGTGCGAAAGCGGAGGACTGCCGGTGCGCTTGGTTTAGCGATGTTACAGTTGTATTATAAGAGGTTATGAATACAGGAATTAGTAAATACACCCATGCAACACACACTCCGGTGAATGCAGTCGTAGTTCAAGAGTGGTAGTTGTGCTCGAGGTTGCTATTGGTTCAGCGTGGTTGAGAAGGGCTGTGCCAAGGTTAGCCAGGCATTTCCGCGCTTATCTGCTTCCCGTTTTTCTGAAACGCCGGGGGTGGTGTATTACCGTTGCTTCTGCCGCGTTTTTGTTGTTGCAAAGGTGGTTCAGCAAGGCGTTCTGAAGCAGGATACACTGCCGATAGACTGGACTGTCCATGTTTGTAAACGGGGCGATAGCGCTCTCCACAAAAGCTTATATACGCAGGCTTGAGTGGAAGCCTGGAAGCGCCGATGGCGGCACGCCCCATCACTAAAACATTTTACAATTTCAGTGCGTCCGTAGTTCGCGGCGACATGATCTGAACGCAGCGTGGAACTAATATTGCGCGGTCAAACTTACAACGCCTGATCTTCGTTGCATGGTTACCCCCCCACCGCTCCTCGCAAAAAGACACATTCGCGAGGATATGGGCGGCGCATTCCCAGCGGTGCTACGGCCACTGCATTCAGGAGGGACCATTTAGTTAATGGCTTAGCTACATGGAGCCCGAGCTTACGAACTCATATATAAGTTTTTTTTTCCTTTCGTTTTCGTTTATTCTTGCGCGAGAGCGCTGTGGTACTTACCTACCACGATAAGTGTTTTCCAGGGAAAGTAACATGTATGTGCGTCGGGCACACGTTTTAAAGCGCGCCTGCCCCATTCGCAACAGTCGCGCTTTCGAAGCAAGTAAGTAAGGTTTTGCAAGACAGGTTAGCTAACGCCCAGTATGGACCCTCAAATGGTTACCCACAGGAGCCATTGTCGGTGTCAGGACACTTGATGGAGATAGCTGCTTACTCTCGGGATAAAACTGTACCACTGTGAAAGGTGGGGAGGGCTGTTGGCGCAGACGACGTCACTCGCAGCGGCTACACATTTAACACACTCCTCGCGAAAGCGGTGAGCTGCGAAATCTCCCACTCAACGAAAATAAAAAGCACGCGCGAATGAGATGCGCCTGCACGGGACGTGATAAGCAGTTGCGAGGGCTAAAATGAAATGTGCCAGCCGGTCCTGACCAACTAGACAGCAAAGCTGGAGCTCACTTCATTGTTGGCCGTAGCAGTGTAAGGCGCGGGCGAGGCCTAAAGAAGCGCGTCTTCGTTAGCTTGAAAGACGACAAAGAATGATGGTGACGAAGACAATTCCTTCCATGAGTGGTTCTTAGATTGTCTAACGTCGTTTATCGAGCATAAGGCAAAGTGAGGACGAACTTAATCAATGAAATTGCCGGGAGAAACGTACTCGTGTAAAGCAGACTCCGAAGTTTACGCAGGCCAAGAAAGGCTATTTATGGAATCCCATTTTCTCTGGCTCAGCCTGATAACTATTTAGCGTGCCTAAGTGATTATCACTGATTCAATTCCGGACACTAGCTGCGGGGCTAGTATGCGGAAGTGAAATTTGTTAAAATAGCAGCTTTTTAGAGTTTAGAAGTCGTCTTGATTATTTTACCGCATTAGGGTATACAGAACACACACTGGGTTTTTTCATTTCGTCGGGGAGACTACCAATACTATAATTACCCAGAAGTTCCGGAAAAACTGTACTGCCAATGCTTTCCGCTGGTCTTATGGTTCGAGCTGGTCCCAACATTCACAAAATGTTGCCAACATTGGTCTTCGAGTAGTTTCATTGTTTAAAAAAACGCACATCACTACCGCGTTTTAAACCCCTTTCATGGCGCTTTGTTTTGTGCGTTAGTTCTAAAAAATAATACGTTTTTTCGCCGCCGCATATACCTTAAATTAGATGAAAACATTTAGCTCGGTGCTTCACAGTCGTAGACGATCGGGATAATTGGTATGCGATGGGGCATACGTTACCTCAGGAGCCATAACAGACGTATATATTGTCTCGTTACCACGTTCCGCCCTGCGCGTCGTTTTCCACACCTCTATAATGGTCATAGCTCCGTAAAAATTTTACGCTAATATAATCTGCAGTAGCCGACAGATTATTTCGGACCTGCAGGGGAACGAAAAGTAGTCCAAATAAAAGAGCAGACCGAAAAATCCGTGATGTTTACTCATATGGGACAGCTGCCGCTTCCTCCGAAAAGTCCGGAATATCCAGCAAGTCCGAATTTTTGTAGTCTTAAAAAGGGTTAGCTACTGTACTTTATTTACATTTACACTATCCAATCGCTCCTCTCAAAAACGTTCACCTACCGTGTAAAAAAAAAAAAAACTGTTCGCGCAATTTGATCCCGCTACAACGGAATAGCCCCCAACGTTAGGTTGAGGTACTACCACAGTCATTTTTTGAGTCCCAGTACCTTTGCAAGACGGTATAGTTTCTAGTTATAAACCTCTAACCTATCGCTCAGTCGTGTTGCGCTAGAATAAATTTGTTTCACCATTCGTTGCAGGGTTGTTGAGCGTTTCTTGCTTCACAACGAGCACGGTTCCCTCCACAAGTGTGGCTGTTCAACAGAGCCTGCAATATTAAGAGGCGGACAGTGCGCATTATCCACAAGCCGATATTAAGGTCGGCCATAACTTCCAAGCACATCACCGGTTGTGTCTGTATTACAATGAAATATTTTTATCAATTAAGCATAGCAGAGATAATCCCATCGAAAAATCGTGCGGGCACCAGTAGGGCAACGCGCTGCGCTTATGTAAATAAAATACGCTAGGGTATCGATATTTCGGTAGGACTGCTTATGTTGACCTCCGAAGGAAAATGACTTCCCAGCAACGCTGTTGTGTAATATAGTGAAGTCAAAACTCGGTATTGGTAAAGTTGGCTTCCTTGTAGCGCTTTCCAGGTATGCAGTGAAGCGTAGTCAAAGAAAAGGACGCTGTCAGTGTTAAGCACGGCGGCAGAGAGAGGAGAGAATAAAAAGAAACAGCAAGAAAATGTTACAGAAAACACCATTTAAATACCCACAATGGAACCTACATCACGTAAGAAAGCCTTGGAAGCTCTGAGTAAATAGGATGTCGTCCGAATGATAACGTTCGTGGAAGAATTCCTCACAAGTGTCTTCTGCAGATTTATTGCGTTGTGGAACCAAATATTTCGCACAACGGAAACTGCGTGCTCTTTGTACTATTGTTATTTTGTAAAAAGAATTAGGCAAGCTGTAAATTTAATGCGAATGACTTTCACAAAGACCTTTAAGTACGTCTAAATTTGAACATTTACCAAATGACCACTTCCCTCATGGGGGTCATTCCCTGAACCATACTGTTTAAGACGCAACATCGTCCGCTGCATAAACGATTCAAAATCCCCTCGTCCCCCAAAAAGAAAACACATAACGCGCATAAGGCATAAAAAATGGATGAAGTTACTCACTGCCCGAAAGAGGCGCACTTTGTACGTACGAATTGCGATAGGACAAAAACTAAAATGCAACCGTCTAAGCCTGTATTATTAAACAGAGAATTTTGTGCCTTCGTGAACGGGCTAATGGGGTCCAGTGACTCAAAAATTCCATTTGAAAATCTTTTTTCCTTGCTGCACGAGGAACGTTACTTACTGCTAAGATGAAAAACGTGCTCCGGCCTCCGAAATGCAAGCACAGGAATGGAAAACGAAAGCACAAAACAAGCATAAAGAAATCCCCAAATCGGGCTCACTCTTCTTCAGTAAGTCGTGTGTGGCACTTATAAAATTACGCCTCAACTAAAGAAATAACGCATAAAAGGCGAAAGTGGTCACGTCGACCTAATTAGAACGTAGAGAGCCAGACATGACCGGCGCTTATTAAATTTTCATGTTGGCCAAATAAGAAGAAAAAAAGAAACGAAGGAAAACGAACAGAAAAGAATGCGATTCCGAAGGCTGCGCAAGTTTAACCTGAAGCAAGGGGGAAGAGCAGAGCGCGAAAGCGCATACACAAGAACTACTTCGATCCCGTCCGGCGTGAGAAAAACAAATATCTAGGACAGCTTTAAGGACGATCGATGACAAAGATGAGACAAAAAGAAAAGTCAGTTTCGCTTGTATGGAAAAGGCTATCTTCGCTTTGCAGAGTATTTGCGCTGGAAGCATTGCATATGCTCTGGTGAGCGGCTGAGGATTGGCGGGCTGTTACATATACTGCGGGGAATCAGCCCATGGGTGGGTGATTTCCAAGTCTGTTCTAGTGCAGCGAAGTGGAAGATTAAGGTAATATGAACCGCAGAAAGAGAACACTCGGCGGAGGCCCACAGTTCGACGTCGCTGGGAGGGCAACAAAAAAGAGCAACCAATATTTGCCCACGCGTAAGAAATTCTATTTTAAGCTGTTTAGAAACACGCGATCCAATATCAGCTGTTTAATTAAAAAAGCAGTGTTAGTGTCATCTTTTATCTTGTTTTGCCTCAAGCGTGTTTAAAGATTTTTTTTTTGCTTCATAATGTTGACATGTATTAACTATGCCCCCAGTCCTAGCAGTTTAAAAACTTCTACGCCAACATTTGTCGCGTTTCCGTGGATAAAATTGCAAAAGGAGAGCTTTTTCCCCTTGCAACGGTACGGGCTTCATGAGCTCAACGCGCCCCAAAATATACAGTAGCAAAGTCAAATAACACATTTTGTGTTAATTATGGGCCAATGAGAGGTTCGATTGACAGGGGATGGGGACGCTAGGAAGTATATTCAGAGACATGCCTTTTCAGAGACACGAGACAGCTCATTCAGAGGCATGACAATCATATTTGGTTGATAGCAGCAAGACGATAAACTTCCTACATCTTGTCGTAAACGGCTTGGTACTAAAATCCGGTTGTTTGTATTTATTTATCCAGTTTTTTACCTGGATCTTATTTACCCCTAATGACGCCTATTCCAAGCACAGAGCTGAGTTTTCCCTTCAGTACTACGTCGCACGGCGTCACCATCTCCAACGCCATCACGAACTGCCAGTGATGTAACTGAAGAGCGTTGCCCCTTATTTCCCCGCTCTTTTTTATTATTGCGAAAGCCTTAAAAGCCCCACTGAGCGAGAAACACGGCGTCAGGCGTCTGTAACATATAAACGGCTCCTTCGGGGGTTTACACGCTGCTGCTAGAGAGAATAACAGATTTGAGCTTATGATGTGGTTTGAACCCGGGCCTCCAGAGCAGGAGCCGAGTGTGTTATCACTCAAACTCGGCACCCTGCCGGAGTCGGAACCAGCCGCGGTGGCTGAGTGGCTAAGGGTTGCGCTGCTGGGCACTAGGACACGGGTTCGATTCCCGGCAGTGGCGGCCGCTTTTCTGATGGAGGCGAAATGCAAGAACGCCCGTGTGTACGAGATTTCGGTGCACGTTAAAGGTCCCAAGGTGGTCAAAAATTAATCCGGAGCCCTCCACTACGGCGGGCCTCATCGCCTGCGTTGCGTCGGCGCGTTAAACCCTTCAATCAATCAATCAATCAATCAATCAATCAATCAATCAATCAATCAATCAATCAATCAATCAATCAATCAATCAATCAATCAATCAATCAATCAATCAATCAATCAATCAATCAATCAATCAATCAATCAATCAATCAATCAATCAATCAATCAATTGATGAATAAAAATGATTCATGATTACAGGTATGAGAGCCTAAGTATTGGGGAGCAAAACTAGTAAGGGTTATTAAGGTATGATTCGGAGGATTAAATTTAATTATGGGGAATTTAGTTGAATAAGATGGATTAATTAAGGAAGATTTATGTTCGCGGCAAGGTATATTAAGCAAAGTTAAAAAAGAATATGGTGGTATTTTGGTGGTTAAGATGTATTGACGTGCGTTAAAATAGTTGGAATTGGATTAGTTGGAATTAAGGGCGGTATCCTCTCGAGGCACCTCTGTCGACTTGTGTACTTGCATATACAAGCACCCGTCAAAATAGTACGCCGATTTCCCCTTTGAAGCAGTTAATCTGGCTTAGTCCTGGGGTATTTCTTGCTAAAAAAAAAAAAAAACAAGGCGGAAGCAATTTTCGGCAGGAATAAAAGGCGGCATAGCCGAAGAGACGGCGGTGGACCTCGATAGGATGTCGGGGACTCAAGCAATTTCAAGCTCCAACCGCGGGCATTCACAATCGTTAGGGCTGCGGCGAATTATGCACCCAGGACGGTACACGACTTTCATCATCTCTAGGGGGAACCTGCGCTATATCGTGCGATGCTGTTAAGCGAACCGACAATGGTGGCGGGTTTAGGCGGGCACCATACAAGGAGAACAACAAAAAAAGATCTGCTTGATTCTTACCCTCTTGTTCACGCCTGTTTTGCCTTATATAACTTTCGGCTGGCTGGCATTTCGAAAAGCGCTTATATAAAGGAGGCTCGGAAGAGTTGAGTAGTGCGTTTCTGATTCACAAGTTCTTTCTTGATTTTCATTTTTATTTTTTATTTTTTATTTCTTGGCAAAAACCAAGGGGAGGCTAAGACTAAAGGCGAACGTGGCCTGACAGAGGCCTCAGCCACCTTATTTACAGCGTACATAACAACACGTCTGTTCACAAATTTAAGCATGATAGCACAATCGTAATAGAGAAATAGCACAAAGCAAAGTCATTACTACACTTTATATGTATTATACAAAGCATAGGCCTCAAATTCACAAAGGGATCACAATGTACACATAAACGCCGTAATTGGTACGCATGAACTTTCATCAGTTACACTATGTCACAATTACGTATTAATATATCTTTGTTAGTAATTGTTTTTAATCTCTACCTTTAGGGGAACATGTATACATATACTTCGAACCCTATTTTACATATCAGTATTGCGAGCGTTTTGCTTAGGTAACACTTCTTTGACCTGTTTTTTAAGCGTAAGTTGCTTGGCGTCCAAGTTTAATTTTTCTCCTAATTTATTTAATATTTCAGTTGACTGGTACAGGAAAGATTGCTCACCATAGTTCGTTCCTACTTTCGGAGTGTGCCGTATTGTATGCCTGAGATGGTAGACAGAAGATTTATTGTTAACTTGATTGTGGGTCTTTTGCTTATAAATGGTGTGCAGAAACTTCATGTAATAGATTTGGTCAGTACAAAGCATTGCATATTCAGTAAATAAAGGACTTGTCCTGAAATCTGCGTAACAGCCACGATAATCTAAATATATGCGTAAAATTCTTTTTTGCAATACAATGAGCCTGTTATAATTAGTTTTAGTTGTGGTCCCCCACACCAAAATCCCGTAGCATAGTTTCGAATAAATGAGAGCATTGTATAAGTTTTGTTTCAACCATAGTGGTATCAAATGACCGATTCTATATAAGAGACCTATACTTTTAGAGAGTTCGGAGGAGAGGTGAGCAATATGCGTATTCCACTAAAGTTGTTCTTGAAACCAAACACCTAATAACTTCTGTTCTGTCACTCGGTTTAACTTGGTTCCGTTGAATATAATGGTGATTTCTTTCTCGACATTTTTATTGTTGCGGTGCAGCGCCAACGGTCAATATAATGTCTTAACTACTAGGGCGCACTGGGCAAAAAAAAAAAAAAAGAAACGTCTTATTAGACCTAATGCTGAACTGTGCATTTCCTTTCAGCAGTACGGATGATTACAGACAGCCTTGATCGGTGCCGTCTATGTATATCAGAAATACGTGCGAGGATTATATTACGTATTACAGATTTCCTTCCGTTATTAGTTCAGATCGCTCGGTGTCCGACGCTGCAAAAATAAAAGCGGCGAGGTAACCGTATGAAGCTATATGGAAAGACCGGCATAAAGAGCTGAAAACTTCCAAGAGAAATTTTAAGGTCATCTAGGTACTGTAGTTGCACTTGATCTCTACAGGAGGGAAGACCGAAGATAGCTCGCGCTCCCATGAAATTTTTAGAGTGTGCTTCAGCTCCGTAACCCCGGTGCAGCCAGTCTTCAACCAGTTAAATTTCCAGAGGCAAGTAAAAATTAAAAAAAAATAGCCTTATCTTTTGATGCTTAAAGCAATGCCACTTGTTAGGAGGTTGAGACGACATTGCTTGCTCCAAAGGTCTGAGAGGGCAATGCGACGATTGCCTTTTTGTTCTTCATTATTTGCTATGGTGTTTGGTTCAACAGAAGCAGCTCCAGTCTGCCTGCTGAAAGCGGCCACGCCAACTATTTAACCACTTCATTCAACCACCCCTCCCCAGCACACGCACGTACACTCAAGCACGCACAAACACATGTGTGCCCATAGGTTCTTGCGCGTTAACAAAATTCCACGCATACAAAAAAATGAACGGAAGCAAAAGTAACAAAAACAAATATTCGGGTATGTGCAGACATTTTATACACTTTTAATCGGACGGGGTAAACAGTATGTCACTTTATGTAGAACACGGCGATATATATTTAGGTTCTACAATAGCCTCAAACATGTGCCGTCAGTGCCTCCGCAGCTTTATTGTACGCAGAGCTACAGATAATAATAAAGATTGCACAGAAAAACGATTCAGCTTCAAACAAACGCGCGGACAAAACGCCAGCAAATCGAATTCAATACTGTGTACGTACGAGACAAGTTAGAGCAGACGATTGTATATTTAATCAATGCCGCATCTTCATTTCTTTAGCAACCAGAAAGTCAAAAAACAGCCGAATACGTGGCTTCTACGCCAGCAGCCACTTCAACGTTTCTGCGAAGAGAGAAAAAAAAAAACCACACAGTATTACTTGTGGAGGGCAATTGTCATTCCTCGTGCTTTCTCTTTTTTTGTGATTCTTCTTGCGACAATGAATTAAGCTGAGTTAATTTTTTACTCCCGCTGCGTAGGAAGAGCTATATGGCTGAGAGTTAGAATTGACTGTTACAAAGTACAAATTTCTTGTAAGAACGATATTCTTTCAGCAGAACAAATATTGCCTGTGTCTTCCCTGAACAAATCTTGTCTGTACCGTTTCTCTGGGTGCTGAAATAATAGTACGCACATATGTCCGGATACCGGCGATTTTCATGGCCAATAGAATATTCAATGAAGCTATTTCAGGTAGGTGTACATATGCCACGCAGTCAGCGGAAAAACAGAATGATTGCTCGTGAAGAAGTGTATGGGCTTATCTCTCGACATGTGAAGAGAAGAATACCAATTACATATTTGAACTGTTTGGGAGTTTTTTTTTTTCTTCAGCTTTTGTTTTCAATTCAGACGAAGTCCTTTTTTATGCGCGATTGTTTATGTGTTCTCTTTATTTGACTCCGATCCCCAATCAGAGGCTAAGGCGTCCTGCTCAATTGAGCGATTTACTCATTCATATCCGTACTCATGAAGATTCCCATCACAATGTGTGACGGCTGTCATTGTCAATCAGGGGTGCGTACTAGTGCAGAGTTAATGTGCCGGTGCTTGAAGACATCGGCATGCGGCTGCGGTCACCAAAAGAGGGCTTTGCCAGGCAACGCCGTCTCCTCGCAATAGTAAGCCTCCGAAGCAAGTGCATAGAGGAAACTAATGCCGGGCCTTTCTAGAAAGAACAGGCGTTGCTAGGCAGCACCCGCTGTATTCGGCGTGTGGTGCTGCAGAGCGGAGCATTCGAAATACGTCGCCTCCAACGGTGGGTAGCCTAGCGGCGCTCCCACACCTCGAGACATCAGCATTTGCATCTGCTTTAGAGAAACAGCTTTCTGTTTTACCTGTAAGCGTACATGACCTAACCTCGAAGATTCGCGTCTGAGGTGGATGAAACTCCACGATGAAAATTGGCATAGCGCCACGATTGAGGGAAGCGGCGCACCTTTTCTGGCGATATTACGTACATTATTGCGCTCTATTCAAGTTGACTACAAAATAAAGAAAAGAAAGAAGTAGACATAAAATAAAAAAAAATTCTGCAGAAATTCGGAGAATTGTCGACTAATGCGTAGCATTCTGATGCCGCTTGTCTTGACAGCGAGTTCTTTACAGCCAAATGTCTTCCTGTTACTAAATCATGTCCGACTAATTATCTCAATTTACGCTATTATAACGATTAGGGGCGGAACTTTCGCAAAATCTACTCTATTGCCAAAATGCGCGGCGTTGCACTGTTCGCCATTTTTCGTAATATTTTTATATTTTTCCTTTTTCTTTAGTCTTTTAAATTTCGTATGACCAATTGATTTCCCTTTACGCTATTGTAACGATTACAGGTAAAACGTTCGCGAAATTTCCACTACTGTAAAAATGCCATGCGTTATACGGTTTGCCATTTTCCGTAATCTTTTTATATTTTTCGCTATTTCTTTAAGTCTTCAGAATTTAATTCAGCAAAAATATCTCCATTTATGCGATTGTAACCAAATGCAGGTGGAATTTTCGTGATATCCTCATTGTTGAGAAAATGCCATGTGTTATACATTTTGCCCTTTTCCGTATTTTTTTTTAATTTTCTGATTCTATAGTTTTTCAAAACTTTGTTTGATCAATTGTCTTTATTTGCGCTATTATAACGATTGCAGGCGCAACTTTAGCGAAATCTGCATTCTTGTGGAAGTTAAGGGCGTTACACGGTTTGCCGTTTTCCGTAATTTTTTGTATATTTGTTATTTTTTAGTTTTTCGAGAATTCCGTTCGACCAGTTATCTCCATTCACGCCATTGCAAACGATTACAGGTAAAACTTCAGCGATATCCGCATTTTCTGTAGAAGAGTTTAAAAAACTAGAAGAGGAACCTCTGTGTAAAAGTAAAATTTAAGTGTAACTGTGTAAATTTTGTGTAAAACTGTAGAAGAAGAACCTCTCAACACAACATCCTCCAGATAAACATAATATGAATTGCTCTCATTGTTTTCTTTTTTTTTTTGAGGAAAGGGAGGGGGTAGTGTAATAGAGATGGCGGAGTTCTTCGGTTCTCAAACTTCTGGTTTGACCGTGATGCGGTCAAGTATTTCAGGGTTATTGGTTTACTTCCTCATGAAATGGAGTGCGCGCAGATCGAACGACTACACCAACACGTTCCGCCATACCCGTGCGAACAAAAGGGGTCGCGTTTATTTAGCGTCCCGATACCAACTACGAACACGCGCAGCTTCTCCCATAGCCGCCCCAAGCATTCACATGCAGTCTCTTTATCCGCTCCCAACCACTACCCGCTTCTTATTTTTGCGTTCCCAGGAGCGTCTAGCGCCTGCCTGGCAAAGTGTAAATATACGCAGCGCTGATTCAGCTGCCTCGTGAAATTGCCCAAGGCGGCTCACGTTCGCTTGTTGACCGTCGCACACGCGCAAACTCCCCAGGCGCGGGCCATGCTGCGGTCGCGCCTCGAAACCCTCCCGGGGCATAAACACACACCGCATCACTCAACGGGCCCGACCAGAGAGCAGCACCGCTACGTGGAGAAGTAGCAAAGACCACAAGCACGGCGCGGCTCATTTGGCCCCCCGCGGGTGGTGATTAGAGCACAGCGTTTGCGGCGCGTTGTCTCTTCAGTTTTTCGCCGCCTATGCGCACCAGCAGGAAACGAGAAAAAACTACAGGAGGTGAGTAAAAGGAACTGTAAATTCCCGCCATGCGGTGTTGTGCCATCGCGCCACTGCCGTGACGGCAACCTGTCATCGCAGCGATTGCCCGTTAGCCAGTCAAAAAGCAAACAGCTGTTGCGGCCGCGAGCGTGCCCATCTCGAGAAGCGAGTTTGCGACATCCGTTGGCCGCCACAACCCAGCGGAAAGACAGCTTTTAGAGACTCGTCACCAACGTTATCTCCTTTGTCTACAAGGCGTAAGGTTTCTGAGAAACCGTGCTTAAGCGCATTTTCAGCCTTTTTTCGCCGTGAAAGGTAAGGGCTATTGACGTTCAATTGAAAATGATTACACGTTCCGACTTGTTGTTAGGTCTCAGGTGATGCGACAGCGCGCTGCTCTTCCGCTCACCGGAAGCGAACACCAGAGCTCAATGCGGCTAATTACCTGTTTGCACGCCCGAGTATGAATCTTGTTTTCTTTGCAAGGCAATTCCCCATTGCGTGCCGCTACTACCACGTGCGCTTGCTGGTTTTGCTCTCCAGGTATTTTTATTAAGTCGCCAATTTAATATTGCGTTGTGGCAGTGGTGACTTTTTTTTCGGCAACGATTACAGCACTTTTTCCTCGACATAACAGCCTGTTTTAGCCGGCATGCTTTCTTTCATGAATGTGCATATCTGGTACACGACACGGAGCAGTAGCTTTAACTAGCCTCTCCCCTGGGCTGAAGTACTCACCAGTCTGGCGGGACGACTTTTCCCTTTGGCCTCCTCAATCTACCCGGATTTGATGGGCAGTGGACAACCTCGAGATTTCTCCTCATACAAGACATTCTGCAGGACTACATGCGAAAACCAAATATCCAAGAGATGGTATTTGAACAAAAAGAGTGGCCGGATGAGTATTATCTCTGAAGATTATAAACTGTGGTTCGATTGACAGAGGACGAAAACAACGGCCCTGTCTGCCGCCAGGCTGCTCGGAACGCAACCAATGTTCCAGGCAGCCGGAGTGCAGCCCGAGTGCGGCCCTACGGCAGCCCGAAGACAGATCACGACTGCTAATAGGAAACGCCGTTTACGTTTTGCGGTGAAACCGCTCTTTGTTTTGGACGGCCTAGTAGCAGCTGAATACTGGGACGCTGTTTTCATTCGCCTCCCTTATTGCGGCTTAGCATCGCTGCTAATGTTCATTTTCAGACGTGAACTATGTTGCCTGCATAGCCTCACTGATCTGCATTGCATCCACGCAACGCCTTACCGTCATGCTGTTTCAAGAACGACGGGTTTCAACTCTCTCTTCTGTTCCGTGAAGGAACGAGGCAGCATGGTTTGGAGGACGGCAAACGAAAGAAGAACCAGAGAAAGATTCTAGCGCGAGTGTAACATTTGCGCGGAATGAAGGCCGCCTATCGGTGGTGGACACCCATCAACAAGCGCTAGCCATTAACATGAATCGGAAGGACCAGACTTGTCTCCAGCATAAAATTTGAACCGCGACGTTAATATAACATTTGAGATCACAATGTCACGTCGCAACTAATGTCTTTTCTTAGGTGAAGACTGCCACTGCACAAAACAGACTGCGCTACAGCGGCTTTAGCGTATATGCCGGAGAAGAGCGTGGAAAAGGAGAGCGAATAAAGCCGGTTAAGAGAAACAAGGCAAAGGCTGGAGAGGGGACGCAGACAACGAAAAAGACGAAACTAAAATAGCATCCTCAACGTTCTTCTTCTACCTAGCAAAAATATCTAAGCCCACAGATGGCGCTACAGATAGTGCGGCTTGGTGAGTGCTTCGGCAGCGCTTCCCCCTTCCTCCACAGTCCCCATAGAAGAGCATGCACACTCGACTTGCACGCACTTGTATATGCGTTCCACATGTTACACGTCAGACGCAGTGGTGATTAATTTTGGTCTAATGCGATTGCCCTGTTGGCAGCCCGTTCCCCTGGGGCTTACTCAGAGGCATCGCTGTCGGCTGTATTGAGCGCCTCGGCCGCGGCCACGGTTACACAATTGCTAGGGCGGCAGGACCGTTCGCAATTGTTGATGAGTAATATATATATATATATATATATATATATATATATATATATATATATATATATATATATATATATATATACACTACATAAACATAGCCGCTGCGCATCCCGCGAACCGAACAAGTGAACAGCCGGCCGGACCGAACAGGCGTTACAAGTGCAGATGACAGGACCTCACAAATCACCAGAGGACGCCCGAAGTGTCAGCGAATGAAGTCATTGATTAAACGCGCGCTAACCAGGTAGCCAGGTGTGCGTGTATATACAACCAGGTCGCCATACGCGCACACCTGGCTACTTGGTTATATATGCACGCACACCTGGCTACCTGGTTAGCGCACGTTTAATCAATGACTTTATTCGCTAACACTTCGGGCGTCCTCTGGTGATTTGCGAGGTCCTGTCATCTGCACTTCTTGTAAGGGCTGTTCGGTCCGGTGGCTGTTCATGTATTCGGTTCGCGGGATGCGTTGTGACTCCGCGCTTGCACTGCGCTAACTGGAATTGGTTTTAATTAGTGGCTTCGTATCAGACGCCGATGTGGCAATACTGCTAGGCGCACGAGGTCAGACAGCTGACTTGCGCACAACGGAGTTCTGGACAGCGCCGCAATCAAAGCATTTGTCCCGGGCTGAACGCGCATTGGAAATGTTTGACGAGCGAGTAAGGTTACGCTAAGTAAGGAAAGCTAGCGAGTAATATTGAGGACCAGCGAGTAAGAAAAAACTCAACCAACCCCCATTCAGGAATTATGCATTGATTTAACTTGAGCAATGATAATCTCTTTAAAGTAACAGAGGGTGCGGTTAACTACAGCTTACTTGTCTTTGTTTTCACTCCTTGTAGAGCCGCGTGGTTGAACTTGTGGGTGTAATCGTTGTGGGTGTCGTTTACAGCTTCGCTTTCTAACCACATTCACGGTTGGATTTGCGCGATTTTTTTTTATTCGGGCTGTTCCGCTGGCGCGGTAGAGTTATGTGTGCATGTTTCTTGGAATAGACACTACCTGAATCTTAGAGGCAAGTTTCGATGGAATAGCCCGCGCCGGTTCAACTAGTGGGAAGTGGGGGTTCTGGATATGCCAACCGGCGTAGATCGACAGGGAAGACAACTCGGAATCGCCATCTGTCTTGCTCAATGCTAAACGTGGCCAAGGAGTATGCGGAGAAGACCTTTGTCCCGTGTAGACAGGCCCGCGAACCGGCTACTAGAAATGACGAATGGATACGAGGCATCTATAACCAAAGCTGGATAGTTGGGCATTCTATTTAATGAACCACAAAAATACTTGTTGCAACTAGGGGGTACTGTACGACGAGATGAGTGGAATGTTGCTTTTGGTTGTGCAGGAAGCGTACCTCCCAAATAATTGCTCGCTTGCGCAGACAGCATGCAAGCCTTTTTTTCGCTGGCTTTTTAATGTAGAATCATTCGTAGGTTTATGGTTTTCCTTTCAACAAGTATTTACAATTGCTTCAGAGGAGCTGATTACAGACTCTGCAATGCTGCCCGATTTCGTCGGCAGTAAGCCACACAAACATACGGCCTTTACAATCGCTCCCATGGTTTATATGCTCAAAGCACCGCTAGTTCACAGTGCCTACTGTGCCCGGAAGCTTCGCGAGCAAGATTTGTGAACAGTTAAATGAATACAGCCGCTTTGACCATCAATGGTTCACAGAATCCAAACCCCGAGACTTATTAATTTACTACTGAACCTCAGTTCACAGGTTAAAGCATGGAACCTCTCTAGAAGGAACTTCTCATGCCTAAAATACAATTTCTAGGAAAGTTGTGGAGCCATGCGCTTAAAGAAGGTTTTAAAAAAGATTTGCTCAGACGTAGATGTTTCAAGGTTGTTATAACTTGTGTTTAAAAGACCACCGAAAGCTCTGCTACTGGTGCAACCACGACAGCAGCCATCACGGCGTTGAATATTCCTCACAAAGTTTAAAGATAAGTGTAGTATATAGCTACAACAGTCGGAGTAGTTTTTTTTTAAGTCTTGCGTTGTGGGGTGGCCACTAGACAACAGATAATCCGCGTAGTATTGGGTCGATTACATTTATTTATTGCTCTCTAGAGCCCTAATCTTTTATCTTTGCCATTCGTTGCAGCAGCAGTGGTACCGTTTCACTCGTGATTGATTGTGAGGTTTCACACGCCGACGTTACACAGGCGATTAGTCGCGCGGCTGTGGGGAGCTCAGGATGAATTTTGACCACCTGGGGATCTTTAACTAGCGCCGAAATCTCGAACGCAAGCGCATTTTGCTTTTCCTCTCCATCAGAAAAGCGGCCGCCGGGGCCGTGAATTGAGCCCGCGTCCTTGGACTCAGTGGCACAACGTCTAAGCCACTCAGCCACCCCGGCGGGTCGTTGTACTCGTAATTGCTTGTGAGTGAATTATGCTTTTACATCCGTGTCTTGTTTTTACACCCTTGACCTGTTTAAATAACATAATTGAATCCCAGTGAAGCTACCCTACACGGGCAAAAAAATGCTAGGAGGCCTCCCTGAGACACAAACAGCACTCCCTAACCAAAAAAAAAAAAAAAACTACTGACCCCCCTATCTTACTATTCAAGCGAAACTCCCCAATATTCGGAGGAGCAGTCGCCCTTTTAAATATTTTTAAAAATTCCGTGTTGCACCCCAAACATAAAAATTTATTTTTTTATTGGCTTGAAACATGTCAAAGCATTGCTGGAGCGGTAGTCGTGCACTGGACAAAAATATGATTCTGGCGATGATGATGATAGCTGTCTACGGCTTTGACGCGATCATTTTTTATGCTCTAATAGTTCACCATTGTCCACCGCGCCCATATCCTGTGGCCCCATACAGCGGATAACATTTATAGTAACATACCTGCACTTAATTTGTAATACACTACCATCTTTTTCAGCTGCGGCGTCAGATTCAGCAGCAGCGTATGTCGTTTAGACCGACGATCAAGTACAGCCGTTCCCCGCTACTCCGTTCAGAGGCAATTCACTTGTTCATGGCGTCTGGTGCTAGCCACCGGGTCTTAAATACAGAGCGCCGTAACTAACCTTCCAAATTTTAATGAGAAAAAAAACGAACATCGTGCGGCGGCTCTAAGGGAGATATAATCAGATAGAACCAAGAGAAATAAGAAAAAAAAGAGACGCGTCAGCCGGATTATGCCGAGCAGCCATAGCACCAAGCTGCTCATTACTTGTCGACAGCCATCGTGCATCCATTCGTCGTCGAATTTTAATTTTGGTATTAATTGGGGCCAAGGCCCAGTTTCTTAAAGGCATCCACGTAAGCCTGCACCAAATGAAACTCGGCATATCTTTCTTTCATCTTGTTCTGGGCCGTACACTGTGAAAAAAAAAAAAGTTTGGGACAAAAGCACAAACTGAAACGCAATCCCGCAAAAGTGGCTTTCTGATTGGAGAATTTTTTATCATGTCATCGTGGATAAGAGCTAACAGGCCGTTTCTTGGTAAGAAACGTTTAACTATGAGAGGGATCATACATCGAACTCCCCCTCTCCACCGGGGAAATAATACGCGCAGCAAAAGCTACAGTTCTCTTTGGCTATTCCCACGAGAATACCCGTCCCCGTTATTAATCTCCAAAAAAGATGGAATGTATAATTAAAGAAACAACTCAAGAATAAATTAGAGGTATGCTACAATCATTGTGCTGCCCCTAGTAACGTTATTAATAAGTCTTTTTAAGAGCCACATAAATAACGCTAGGGGGCATGATTTGGCGGGGGAGGCTGTTTGTCAGCGCCCGATAATTCTTCGAGATTATTTGATTCCTGAGCTGCTGTTTCTCCAGAACTCTTGGGAGAAATTGCGAGATACTCTAAACAGTAAACTCGCACAAACCGTTTGCTCTTTGCGTCCGCTGTACACATTGCGAGCACGTTGACTGCGAGCTTCGTCACGCGTTTCTAACGAGGATGGATTATCGCATCGCTCTGGAGAGCGGCTTTGTTTAACAAAGCTTTCATACGCAGTTTTGCTAGCATTTCTTTTGTGTGGATGAATGTCTTACGCAAAGCAAGGCGGAAAGCAGTCTTGATGGGTTTTTATCTAATGCTTTAGCCGTGGAACTTGGGAGAAGCGCATAAGAAGGAGCAGAAACAAGCACATCGTTCCTTAAATTCTCAAGCGCTCCCACTTTCGCTTTGCCTCTTTTCGCGTCTCATAAAATAAAACAAAGCCGAACCGATCCCAGTATTGATGTTTGCTGTCGTTCTCAATTATTTCAGGAAGATATACATTGTTCACACCATTTTCTTTTTTCCATCGTCAAGCATTACGAACGAGCTTACTAAAAGTCGGCAGTTGTGGAAACGAAAATAAGCTCGGCGCAGCAAACAGAACCTCCGGCTACCTGATCACTGCGTATTGTTCAGCGGTGCGCACGGCTTGAAAGTTCGGAAACTGTGGTCCGAGCTAATAACGGTGATGGTGGTTGCGATAGAATTCCTTTATTTAAAGAGTCGCGGACACAACGATGCGTATTGCGCAATGACCGTACGTGTTTTCCGTCCTTGGGAAATGGGGAAAAAGGGTTGGTTGCAGGGGCTACAAGAACAGTGCTCACAGATTGCCTCTCGTCAGCTTTTCATAAGTTTTTGTTTACGTCGTTTTCTGTTTCTTGACTTTTCATTACAAATGGAAGCATGTCAAGCTTTAACTGCAACAGTCTTGTCTGCAAACTGCGAGCAATTGTTTTAGCGAGTAGCGAAAGGGTGACGTCGCGATCGACGAGTGGCTACGTCCGGCCGCAGTGAACACACTGTGTCTGCTGCGGGCATTCCATAAAGTCTTTATTCCATTCCATTTTTATTGCCCCGGTTGTTTTCATCGGTATCAATTAACAAAAGCGTGCGGGTCTCTATGCGTCTCTGCGCACGTGCGGTAAAATTGTTGTTCCGTGTAGAAATAGCATTTAACCTTTTCCGAATTACTGCCCAGTCACCACCTTGCGTCATTTTTTTTAAACTTTGTATTCTGACAGGCGCTCGAACAATAGCGAAAATTTTCATTTTGTTACCGCCGTGATTTTTGTTCATAAAACAGGTCTCTATAATGTAGTATAATGGCGGATCGCCATTCCCTGTCTAAATAATTCCTGAAGCGCACCATGTGTGGCTCCTGAACGGCTCCTTATGAGTACCCGGATGATCGTCGTGTCAGAGTGTCTCCGACAGTACTACAAGAGTGCGTATGGTACTCCTATGGGCCCAACCAGACATAACGTGCGTAAGTGAACGCTCGAAGTGCAGTGAAAAAGCTTTATATGAACCACCCCAAATCCCACAACAGGCCTCTTGGTCTCCTTCCTCCAATATAGTCATCCATTCCATTTCCTTTCAATATTCAAAGCAAGAAGCTGGAGCCTTCACCTCGGGGCGTGAACCGGGTCAGGCCTACAGCAAAGTCGTTCTAAACAGGAGGACTATTACAATTGTACTTGCAGTGCAAGTGCAGTTGTCTCATACCACAAGCCAGATAACTAAACTGTACCATCAACCATTCCGAACGTGTCTCCAGTTGATATATGTTTAAGCAAGTGCTTTTCAGTAGACTTTTCAGTAGACTTTTCAGTGGTGGCGCCAGGCTGGAGAAACAGAAGAGCTGGCGCCCCCTCTCCCTTTGTCAATGACCCGGCGGTTGCACCCCACATGAATTTCCCAACTTGCCGGCTCCGAACTTGCCGGCTGGACTTGCAGGCTAGTTTTGTCCGTAGGCTGTGTCCGTACGCAGGCTCGTTTGGTATTTTTGGTATTTTTTGTGGTCTCCTCAAGTGGCTCAATCCTACGCGCAAGCCTGGACGACGCTGGGCGCCCCTGACGAGGCTCACGCTCACGTAAAATAGATATTTTCTGATATCTTTTGCCGGCTCCTCACGTGGCTCAAGCCCACGCGGAAGTCTGGACGACGCAGCGCGTTCCTCACGAAGAGCGCTTACGGGATCTCGGCTGAGCTGCGTTTTCCGGTAACGCTCCACGGCGGAACTAAAAGCTTTCAGAGCTCTACTGTTGAAATAAAGAAGCAACATTCGGGTGCCTGTGGACTTAAAATGGGGCGTCCGAGCAGCCATGTGTGCCGAGAACTGCGCTAACCCGGCTCGTGCCCGCGCCGGTGACAACGTGCCCGTGACAATGAACGCTGACGGCAGGTGCGCAGAACCCGCTTACGAAAAAACAGAGGTAAGAAGCGGAGGAAATGAGGAGGAAAACGACGAACATAGACGCTGTTTGACGTCCAGTGTTTGTCATTTTCCTCGTCCTTTTGTCCTGTTCTTAGCGCTGTTGTTTCGTCAGAATAAAACGACTAGCCAGCCTTCACACTTTCACGCAGAGCTGGTGCACGCGAACGAGAGCTCTGACTGTGGCTATGCTGCCGCGTGAATTGCGGCCAGTCGGCCAGTCGAGTAATCGTCCGGTTTCATCTCGAGTGGGATGCAATGCAAGCCTCGTTTTCTATCTGCGTTCGCCCAAATTACCTCACTTGCTTCCGTAGTTTGTCGCTCCCTTTTATATTCAGCATATTTTTATTGAGAGAGTATGGCTGGTTAGCCTTGGGGGGAATTCCGTTCGCTCGTCTAGAACGCTGGCAACATTGCACCATCCCATCCTAAGCGCGAGCGACTCTACGGGCTCTAGAATGCAGATAAAGTTATTAGGGTTACATAATGAATACCCAAGGCACTGCAAGTGCAGCTTAGTAGGCTATTTTTCTCTCAGCAAACTGCAGGAAGAAAGCTACTTCAGCCAATGTTGTAGACGCACGTAGACGGTGAGACATGAGAAGGCGCTACAGAGCATCATTCTGTAACGAGCGGCATTCACGGCCCCGACTTCATCGGGTAATCCCGGTTTGCATCGTCCCTAAATGGGCTCGGCGCACCAGTGGAAATACGGCGTGACCATTAGCGGACGTCGGATTGAACTTCGGCTTCTTTGATTCGGCAGGTGGGCATTATGCGGTGTCATTACGAGGGGCGGGATTTGTCTCTATCGGTGCTCTCTCAGAGCAGCAATAATCGGCTAAGAGACCGCAAAGGCTTTAGCCAACCGGTCGTTATTACGAAATCACATATGCCATCCGTTACTGCACCCCTTGGCCAATCAACTGTGACCGGGCCAGCGAGCTCGGTAATGAAACAAGAATAGGAAGCCAGCACTGGCTCCATGTCGGCACTGCCTGCGGGCACCTCTTTATGCATCCGTGTGATGGAGCATTGCGCGACTGAAGACTTGATCCCATAACGAATTGTTTTCTGCGTGTAGGCACTTAATCTCAGTTTTACTAATGCGCACAGCGCGCACGCAGCCACACCTTGGACGAATCAATTAGGAGAATGAATGGATAGGTGCACCATGTCTCTACGTGGTTTCGGCCTAACATGTGTACCGATTTACAGCAGGTCTACTCTCATTGGGAATACTCTTTCTCCTCATGGTTGTCGCATGCGCTGACATTGCTTTCAACTCCCACAACTCCATAAGAAGTCGATGGGGAAAGAAGATCTTCGTACATGCCTCCGAATGAGAACTATCACTTTTAAAGCCTATTTTTAGGTGAAAATATCGCTGTGGATGACGCTGCAAGTGTACTTTTGCGAAAGAGCCGTGTAAGAACGGTCTTGGTGCGTGTGGTGATAGCGTGAGCAAAGTTAGTCGGCAAAAACTGAAATGTACAATTCTGACCGAACCATGTGAAGAGCAAGGCGTTTCCGATATAGTCAGGTGCATTCATTTACCTAGACGAACGTGTGGGGCAGAAAATCAGGCCTCTCGAGAATATGTGGCAGCTCATATGGGCTGGAATGTACTTTTCCTGTGAGTTTGGTCATTTCGTGACATTTACTTCTTTTTTCCCCTTTTTGAGCGGATGTAGTCACATAGTTACGGAGAAGCATTATTTCAAAACAAATGGGATAAAGTGACTGTAAATTCTTTCCTGTTTAGTGCTTAGTTTCAAGGACTTAGAATGACATATTGTCACGGGACATATACGAGGGCAATACCCCACAGCTCCATCACAAAAGATCAGCGACGACGACGACGAAGAAAGTGCTGGTGGACCCTGCGCTGGCTCTCTAATGGCCGCCATTTAAATACTGTACATAGATTCTCTCTCTTTTTCTTGTCCTTCTTGTCTTCTTGTTTTTCTTGTCCTTCTTTTTTTTTTAACGCTTATGTTGTCTCCTTCCTGCTGTAACCCTGATGTCTGATATGCACCACTCATCAACGTAGTCACCCCCATCTGGTGTAGCAAGCCTTGTCCCTAGCAGGGCTGACCTCACCAGTTCACATTAAAGAGCATTCTCTCTCTCTCTCTAGATCATTCCACCTTTAATACATCGCTTCATCTTCAACCATGGATCGAGTCATTTGCTATGCCGCCACGTTACAACATGGTCATAACGTTCCAAAATGTGCTATGTATATTATCGTTTGGTTATATGGTGTATTGCTTCTGAATAAAACAAACCTCACTGTGGCTGTGCTCTTGGAGGGTAGTACCAGGATCTAGAAATCGTAAGTTGCCGGAAATATTTGCGACTGAGTTTCACTGTAGTTCAATTAAGAGTATCGGCACAGAGGAGGGTGGTAAACACATAGTCTCTTCCGAACGGTATTTCTGTAATGTGATGACACTAGGTCTTTTCGTTGCCCTCTTGTCGTTGTCCTGACAAATGGAATCAGCTGTGTTCAATCTACGTGAACACTTCATTCGACGCTAATCACACGATCGTGACTTGAGCGCGTTCATAGGGCTTTCAGGCATCATTTTAATGCATTCTTCCTCTAACCACCTTGACGAAAACTTTCAGAATAGAAGTGTGTTCACTTCTTCATACCGTGGTCCAGTGGCAAGAAAGTCCTTCTTTGCCTGACACTTATTTCATTCGTCTACAAAGCAAATGGACGCCACATGGCAAGGTTACATTTATTTGACGTCGACCCAAATCTCGAGACCGATCGGTAGAATGTTTCACAACTTTTGCATTAAAATATTTCATTCTGCAGCCCAACATTGCTGACAAAGTGCCTGCAAATTTATCTTCACTTGCCGTTAGCAACGGGGACTACTATGTAAACGTTCATATGTAAATGCATTATGCGAACAGCATCCTCTCTCTCTATATGTATATGTTTACGTTTTTATTAGTACAAGCCATGCTGTGTCCTAAATAAAGTGCGAGCGCATGCGTAAATTAAAGGTTTATCAAAACAGAAAGAAAGAACCAAGAAGTCAAAACAATCCCCATGTAAAACTACCACAGCGTCAACGGTAAACTTCGTAGTAAATTTCTTTCCCCGTAGTGTTTCGTGCTTACGTTCAAGGCTCTATAAATTACTCGGAACACGGTTACAAATTAGGGCCATTATACGTACCGCTGTGGCCGTACAAGAGCTGGAGAGAAGAAATGCTGGAACTGCGTGGGCGCGCTGTGTTGATTATACATCACTAAGCACAGAAATTAACTTACGGACAAGAAGTCGCATGACTGCTTCACGAATACGTAATGACACTACCCGTACGGACAATGTTAAAGAGCTTACGCGACGTTCTCAACATTGTCTCTGCCTTTTTCATCAACAAGCCGCTATTTCCCACTATGCTTAAGTTCCTCTCATTGTGTAAAGTATAGGCGGAAACTTTCGATTTGTGAGTGTGCGTGTGTGTGCGCGCTTGCGTACACATAGATACAAGCATGAATACATGCAAGAGCGCATACATACCACATACATGCCTACATACAAGCATTCGGACGCACGCACGCACGCACGCACGCATGCACGCACGCACGCGCACGCGCACGCCACCACACACACACACACACACACACACACACACACACACCACACACACACACGCACACGCACACGCACACGCACACACGCACACACGCACACACGCACACACGCACACGCACACGCACACGCACGCACGCATACGCGCGCGCACTACACACACACACACACACACACACACACCAACGCGCACACACACCCACACACACACACACGCACACGCACACGCACACGCACGCACGCACGCACGCACGGCACGCACGCACGCACGCACGCACGCACGCGCGCGCACACGCACACGCACGAGGTCGCTTAGCCCGACCTTAGCTTAGCACATACATACATACATATCCCCATACATACAGTACCATACATACATACAGACATATTCAGACATACATACAACATACATACCATACATACATACATAACATACATACATACATACATACATACATACATACATACATACATACATACATACATACATACATACATATTGGTGGTTTTGCTGTCTGAATCTCAATTTCAGGTAATCCTTACAATAGTGGCAGGTACAGACTATTCTAAAAACGCTCAGTGTGTGTTAACATCCTCCAAAGCTCCTAAAACTCGGCGTGTTTCTTTTTTGCATTTGTCAGAGCACGCGCCGCCATGGTCGGCAATCGAGCCAGTGACCTCGTTTGGCGCAAATCAAAACTTGGTCCCTTTCCGCTGCAATTTTCAACGCTCATGAAATAGGCGTGTCGTTTAAAAAAAATATTTTCTTCCTTTTACTGGCGTCGCAGGAGAAATCCTTATAATTGGTTTTGTATATTTGTATGGCAAACATCGAAGGGATAAATCAATTAGTGAAACATTGATTGGAGAACCTTTCAGAACACGAATTTTGTTCTGAAAAGCAAAATATGCAAAAGTGTTGCTAAGGGGAAAACCGCAAAACTATTTTTAAATATTCGTAACAGCTACACATATCAGCAGAAAGCACGTGGATATGCAAACGAGTGAGCGAGGTAATGACGAATTTACGAAAACACGAGTTTCTCCTTATTACTTGCTTAGGTATACAATTTCGGGAAACCCCACCTTAGTGAGCCTCTACATCATGACGCGAATGTACTACCGAAAATTCAAGTGTCCAGGTGAAGCAGTTTTGGCTGGGCATTGAGTGAGTGAGTGAGTGAGTGAGTGAGTGAGTGAGTGAGTGAGTGAGTGAGTGAGTGAGTGAGTGAGTGAGTGAGTGAGTGAGTGAGTGAGTGAGTGAGTGAGTGAGTGAGTGAGTGAGTGAGTGAGTGAGTGAGTGAGTGTCGGACAGGTCAGGTCAGGTCACGTGCAGGTCAGGTCCTCCGGTCGGTAGGTCTGTCGGTCGGTCGCTCGGTCAGCCAGCCAGCCAACCAGCCAGCCAGCCAGCCAGCCAGTCAGTCAGTCAGTCAGTCAGTCAGTCAGTCAGTCAGTCAGTCAGTCAGTCAGTCAGTCAGTCAGGAGCTTCTCTTCACAGGTATAGTTTAGGAAAAAGGAATCTCCCCACGAACACGGTGTACTTCTTAATCGTTTTTTATGCAACATAAACCACGCTATGGTTCACGACATTTCCAGTAGACTTGGGAGAACACCGAAGAAATGGACGCTGAACCCTCAGCTGCCATTACGCAGTGCCCTCGGAATAACGGCGCTAACACTTTACAAACGACCTGAGGCCGTGGAAAGCCGACCGAGAGGGATCCAGCAACGCCGGAGAAAACATCCGCGAGCATTTCCTCAGCCCGCAACCGGACCTGACGCATTAGGGCGCCGGCCTCTAACGTAAGGGGCGAAGAGGCGCGGAGCCGACGAGAAAATGAAGACTTTGTCGCAGGCGCCAACAAGATCGGTTTGCTGCTCTTGCTCCGCCCGGGCACGTGTTTAACACTGGTTTAATGACACTTAGGCACGGCGCTGAATTATAGAGCGGTCTCGGTGAACCCCGCCCAGAACAAGTCCATGGTGCCGCAGGGGCGCATCCTCGTGCCACTGCTTATCGCCGTCAACATTCTTTCCCCTCGACACGTCTGCTCTCGATGCCTCGGGCGTCCTTTATATTGCCACCAGCGCTTTATCGTCGTTGTCGTTGTTGTTTGTGTGTAAATAATTCCGGGGTGATGCTTATCGTCGCTCTGGGAAGAATGGTGCCGCTTGAGGAAGGTATTCATACGCAAGGAATGCATCGTTCCGCTCGATGCGCATTTTTTTACTTGGTGAAAAAATGAAAAAAGTACTACCTGGTACCCAAAAGCTTCAATGGTCTTTCCGCTTACCAATAAAAAGGCGAGAAGATGGAATTTCTACGTAACACCTAGCTCTGAGTGGCACTAAACAAATAGAATTTCCATGGGGCCGGAGACAATGGTAAAATTTTTAATTACATTTTCTACTTGTTAAAAGAAGTTTTAGGAATGGCGCTTAGGCATAGGCTTTACCTTATTATTCGTCGGCTTCACGGCCGGGCACGCAGAGCCTCGAAAATCCCCGCGCCGCACAAGTGCTTGCGTTAGCAAAACAGTGTCTGCCCTCGAGTGCCGTCTGATGGTGTTCGAATTTTTCAGGCTAGGCTGGCATTGAAGAGAACGTCAGGCATAACGGTTTAACAAAAACAAGTGCCGAGGGTGTGTCTAGTTCCCTGATGCGAGGGGTGATGGTTCGACTCCAGTTTTTACCAGTTGTTTTTACTTAAGTTTCAATTAAAATTTTGATGGCTCGCATAGTTTTCAGCGCTGTAAATTACTTTTTTTATGTTCTTAAGTGTAGCCAAGATTATACTTAATCACAGCGCGAAGGACGGGACAGACAGAAGACTAACCACTGGACAGCGCCTGTCCAGTGGTTAGTCTTCTGTCTGTCCCGTCCTTCGCGCTATGATTAAGTATGAACACGTACCAACTCGCCGAACTTGCAACTTAGCCTAGATTTCGTTAAGTCAGGCAGCGTTGAGGAACGCAAAGTTCTGTCAGACATGCTGTTTTCTTGCGAAATCACGCTGGACGTCACGTTAGTACCGTCGCACGGCACTCTACAGAGATACAGCGTAAACAAAAAAGTGGAAAACTAAATCAATAAATAGAAATAAAAAGCCAGCGTAAGCGCTGCCTGTATACATAGCAGCGAAACTTCAGCTGAATTTCCGTTCGCTGCGAAGTGTTCCATAGCGCGTGCTACCTGTGCTCCGCTCTCCTTGCGCGCACCCGTCACAAGCGAGCAGGGGCACTCCTGGTCGCGTAGAGCACCCTACGGCATTCTACTGGAAACTCCGGTGCTCTTAAGCGAACGTTAGTTGTTGCGCATTCACAACTCAAATCGTCGTGGGTGTCGTTTACAGCTGCGCAGCCCAACCACCTTCACAGCGTGGATTGGCGCGAATTTTTTTTAAAACGTTATAGTCCCAAGTGACATAAAAGTTCGTACAAAAAGCAGGAAAGCACGCCAAAAATGCAATGAGAGAAATAAAAACCTGCAACAACAATATAAAACGATCCCAACAACTGTTCAATGTCGCAATTATCAATGTTTTACATATAAGATAAGTGCGTGTATGGACCGCCTGAGGAACATGTAGTGAGACCACGTTTATGAACTATACAGACGAATCTGTCCACTGTGTTTTCTATCCTTGCGGGGATCCGTCACAGAGTCGCGAATTGAGAAACCCGGTGGCTGTGCACGACCGTTCAACCTGCATACTCTTCCTGCAACGTTAGTCTGTTTTACCAGGGGTCTTTGAGGAACTCTTTTAGTCTGATATAGACGATCATTGCTTCCGGTTTTCGGATGCGCGTCTTCTTGAAGGCAAATTTATTTAAAAAATGTGAGCCGTAATTTATTCTCGTAGCAAGTTGGGTAATCACAGGTGGGGACGGCGGTGCAGGTGATACATTTTCGCTTCCTTAACGAACGTCTTACGATGGAGAAAAGTGTATGTATGTATGTATGTATGTTTGTGTTTATTGGCGCAGGGTAACTAGGACCAAAGAGCGCCAAAACTATGTTAAGTGGTCCGTCAATAGTCAGGTTTGAGCTTAAAATATGTATGAAATGAGTATGATATATCCTAAAATACTGTATATATGGGTGTAGAGGGCCCGTAGACTAAAAAATGGAGATGTTCAAAATGGCGGATGAAAGGGATTGTGAATGGAACGCGACTGTAGCTCGAGCCGAGAGCACGCTACGGCAGCGGGCCCCTCGTGCGAACAATGAAAACATGAAGGCTTTGCTCAATGCTTGTAGGCTCTGAGGTCACGCACTGTACGAAATGAGCTTTAAAAAACTTGACATCTGCAAGATAACTTAAAAGGGACTTGTTTGTGAACATAGGGTCATCTCCTAAGAACAGTGACGGGGTGTAGCGGAATGTTTGAAAGATTAGATTTTAGGGAAATGCCGTTTCTTGGCCTCATTGCAGGATGCGCACTCAATTAACACATGGAGGACGGAGAGCCGGTCCCCACACTTATACACAAACCGGTGGGGGTGTGCCATTTAAAAGATATGCGTGCGTAGCGTAAGTGTGGCGATGCGTAGTCTGCAAATCGCTACTTCAATGAATCTGTTTTGTTTTTCTGTGGTTGTATCTCCTAGGTGGGGTTTTATTGAGTGGAGCTTGTTTCTGTGTGTGGTTCCCACGTGTCCTACCAGCGCTTACGGATCCCCTTCGGATCACTGGCTTCAGATCGAGGTAAGGGATTTCCGCGACGTTCAACCCCACTATGGAGGGCCGCCAAAGTGGCGTTCTGGTCGGCAATTCATTGCCTAGAATGCCACTGTGTCCAGGGACTCCAGCAAACAAGTATTTTTAGTTGTAATTTATGAGCAGTGTCACGAGAGCTTTAAAAAGGTGATTGAGGACAACATTTTTTGTAGGTTTAAAGGAACCTAGTGCCGTACACGACACTTAAGGAGTCTGTGTAGACTAACTGATTCTTGTATTTTGTTCTGTGTATGTGCTCCACTGTGATTAAAATACCATAAGCTTCTGCTGTAAAGATACTTGGTATTTTGTTTCAAGGTCCTCGTGCTGGCGAAATCCGGGCCATGTGCAGCACACGACACAGCGAGCAAGCACACTTCGAGGCATCCGTGTAAAATGATGGTGTATCGGATATGTGTGTTGTAGTTGTAAAAAATGCTGGGAGATCAGCTCACGAGGTGGCCGGCGCTTATCAATGCGTTTAAGGATGTGTCACAACGAATCGTTGACATTTCCCAAGGCGGGACTTCGTCGGCGATGGAAGTCTTCATGCCTCTCATTCGAAAGACACCCCTATTTCCTCTGCAAGGCCTTGGACACGGTAAGGATAAAGGGGCAAGGATCGAAGGGCGCGCTGAATACAAATGGGGCAGATGAGACGTCATTCAGAAATGAACTGCAACGGGTGATTCTTCACAGACATGTCCTAGTAGCATAGAGCAGTGCTGTATAAGCACGCTGGTGCTCTAGGCACCAGTGGTCACATTCTACATAGAGACTTTGAATTGGACTTGTTCCTGAAGGCTCCGAGGGCAAGGCGAAGGCCCAAATGTAGCACTGGGTCCAACATTTTTAGGGCAGTTTTAGATGCAGACCCGTATGTTACGCTTACGTAGTCTATACGGGACCTAACTAAACTGATAAAGAGGCGTAAAAGGCAATCTTTATCAGCACCGTAAGACTGATGCGACAAAACTTTTAAAATGTTTATGGTGTTTAGGCATTTCTGTTTGAGTGTTTTTATGTGCCGTATGAATGTTAGCTTTTCGTCAAGTATAACACCAAAAAACTTGTGTTCTTTTTTGACGGGAATCCGTTCTCCGTTCAGCGTAATGTCAGGTTCCGGATGGATTCCACGCTGTCTTGTGAATAAAACACATGTACTTTTCTGAGGATTCAGTTTAAAACCATTTTCCTCTGTCCATTTCCGGAGCCTGTTTACACCTAACTGTATTTGCCGTTCACAGATGGACAGGTTGGAAGACCTAAAGCTAATATGAACATCATCAACATACAGTGAGTAGGAGATTGTGGGTGGCAAGGATTTCCAAGCGAATTCATTTTAACTACAAATAGAGTACAGCTTAATACTCCACCTTGGGGAACACCATTTTCTTGTATGTACGTTCCTGGATACAACTGTCCCTATTCTTACCCTAAACATTCGCTGTGATAAATAACTTTCAATAGTGTTTAACATACGCCCAGACACACCGAAGCCTTGAGATCAAGCAGTATGCCGTGGCGCCAAGTTGTGTCATATGCTTTTTCTATGTCAAAGAAAACAGAAAGACAGTGCTGTTGTGGATGAAAGCATCTTTGACATATGACTCGAAGGCTACCAGCTGGTCAGTTGTGCTTCGACCTGATCGAAAACCCGCCTGACAACTGTCCAGGATGCCGTTATATCAAGAAAATACATTAGCCTCTTATTACCATTTTTCAAAAAGCTTTCCCAAGCAACTTGTTAAAGCTATTGGTCGGTAACTGGCAGGTAGTGAGGCATCTTTCCCTTCTTCAGTACGGCAACTACAACAGCTTCTCTCCAAGCTCTCGAAAGTATCCTGCCGCCCAAATTTTATTGAAAAAGTGCAAAGTGTTTGGAGAGTTTCTGTGTGCAGATGTATCATTGCATAGGATATCCTATCTGCCCCCGGTGCTGAAGCCTTACATGTTCCTAGGGCAACCAAAAGCTCTGTTGAAGAAAAATCCGAGTTGTATGGTTCATCGGATGTTCTGTTATCTCTAATCGGTTTTTTCTCCATGGATGATTTGTGTCGTAAAAAAGTATTCGTGTAGTGAGTAGAACTCGAAATATATTGAAAGTGTTTTGCAAGTGCGTTGGCCTGGTCCTCCAGGGTGTCGCCCGCACTGCTAACGAAGGTAGGCTGTGTGTTTTATGTCCATTAAGCTTTTTAATTCTATTCCATACCTTGCCTGTATCTGTGTATGAATTGATAGAAGTCACAAAAGAGCGCCAGCTCTCCCTTTTGGCTTGCTGGCGAATGCGCCTTCCTTGTGCTTTCGTGCATTTGAAGGAAATTAGGTTTTTCAGAAGTGGGATACCTGCGGAGGACACCCCATGCCTTATTTTGCGCCTTCCGTGCATGCCGACACTCGTCATTCCACCACGGCCTCCTAGCGTTAGGTGTGGCACCAGATGTTTGTGGAATTGAGCACTCAGCGGCATGAAGTATATGGGCCGTAATCAGTTCACAGGCTTCATCAATGCCCAAATGGCTTAAAGATGTGTATGAAAGCTGAGATAGTTGTTTAAATTTCAGCCAATCTGCACCAGATTCCCTAAACCTTTTATAGGAGTTGAGCTGTTAGGGATTTTGTCAATGCTTTTCAGGATGACTGGGAAGTGGTCGCTCCATAAGGATTATTTTCAACTCCCCATTCAACAGATGGAAAGAGGACAGAAGAGCCGATTGCAAGGTCTATGGTGAGTATGTGTTGTGTGTAGGGTTGTAGTATGTCGGCTGTTTTTATTGAGTAGACAAAGCTCCGGAAGAAAATAAAAACTTTTTCTAGCAAGCGGCCCCGGGCATCTGTCCGTTGAGACCCCCAGAGTTCACTGTGAGCATTAAAGTCGCCTACCACTAAGAAGGGTTCCGGGAGCTCATCTATGAGGGACTCGAATTCTGAGCGCGATAGACGGTAATCCGGGGGAAAGTATAAAGAGCAAACTGTTACTAACCTATTAAAGAGGATTGCTCGGACTGCCACAGCTTCGAGGGCAGTGAGCAACTGAAGAGGTGAGCAGGGGACAGACTTTTGCAAGACAATCGCTACACCACCAGAGGAGTGAGTGTAGCAGTCCCTGTCTCTCCTGAATACCGAGTATTGTTTGAGAAAGTTGGTTTGTGTAGGTTTTAAGTGTGTTTCTTGTAGGCATAGGATATTTGGATGGTACTTATTAAGGATTTCGTAGACATCATCGAGGTTTCTAATTAATCCCCTACAGTTCCATTGGATAATGCTTTGAACTGCCATAACAGGTTAGAAGAAAGGTGCTGAGCCTACGTTTTGTTTAGATGGAGATCCCTATGTCACTGAGCCCGAATCAGGGCCAATGACTCGGGGAGCTTGTGATTTTTTTGCCACGGCCAAAACTACCGCGCTGGTCTTTAGATGACTGCGATGCAGGCCGGGATGGCGTGACATCCATGTCCTCGTCCGGGTTTTGGGGCATTGACGGGAGGGAGGTTTTACGGCGCCCATCCCGCAACGCGTTTGATGGGATGGCAGAAGATTCAGCCACCCCCTTTTTTGATGTGTTGGACATGGCTGCAGAAGAGGTGCCTCCTGTACCCACATCATTGCCACCGCAGTTTCGGCGGTCGGGGTCTGTCGAGGAGCGACAGCAACGCCACTCCCAGAGCAATTCTGGTCAGGTGCAACGCCTGCGGGCACTGCTGGCGATGCACGAGTTGTTGGCCTGCCAGGGGCAGCACCTCGAGGGGTGTGTGCGCCACCTAGTCAGTTTCACTATACTGAGTGGCCGCAGAAACCAGACGCCGCCCCACCCCCCGGCGGGCAGCGCTGGCGTAGCTCCCTGAAGGAAGCAGAGCATAACGCTTACGGGCTTCTGGAAATGAAAGATTTTGCGTCACTTTTAGGTTGATGATTTCTTTTCTTTCTTAAACTCCTGGCAAGAGCGAGAGTATGCTCCATGGGGTCCTCCACAGTTGCTGCACTTTAGTTGTGTGCTTTTGCAGTCGTCAGCATAATGGTCCTGCTCAGAGCACTTTGCACACGTTTGTTTTCCTCGGCACGAATTGCTGCCGTGCCCATACCTCTGGCAGATGAAACAACGTCGCGGGTTTCGTATGTATACTCTGGTCTTACAGCGCAGAAACCCTGCGTTTACGTACTCTGGCAAAGTGCATCGATCAAAGGTCAGTATTATGTGCTTCGTCTTAATTTCGTTTCCGTCCCGTCTAATGGTGATGCGTCGCACAGCGGTTACCCCCTGCTCGCGCAAACCTTCGAGCAGGTCAAAGTCTGTTTCGTTGATCAGTTCTGATTCGGAGATGACACCCTGGCAGCTGTTAAGGGTACGGTGGGGAGAGTTACTGTGATCTCAAGGTCGGCTAGCTTGGTTTGCTTCAAAAGAGTGTTGGACTGCTCTCTACTCTTGACTTCGATCATCAGGTCTCCAGAACTGAGTTTTTTCGCTTCATAGTTTTTCCTATCAAACCTTCAATAAATTTTGCAACCAAAAATACAGATTTGCTGGTAACGGGAGTTTCTTTATCAGCTGACTGCATCACTAGGAAGCGTGGGAAGTTGTCAGGGTTGTTGAAGGCGAGGTTAGAAATCGGTTTGAAAATTTCTTCGGTGCGGCCTCGTTTCGGAGGCCGATCAGTCGTTTGGATGGAATGGAGAAGGAAGCCATAAACTATGGAATGAATTCGGTGGCAAGGCCAGTCACCCACCACGGAGCCCAACAAGGGAACGTGGCTTTGCAGCGCACGCTAACTGTACGTTGCCACTATAACCCTATGCTCGGGATCTAGGTTGAAGCCTTCGCACAGGGTTAACCCTCGCCGCCTGGGGAAAACGGAGAAATGAAGAAAAGAGAAGATGACAGGACAGGGTTAGGAAGGACAATAGGAAAGCAAAAGAACGGAGAGGAGGACAGGAAAAGGCGACTGGCTGATTTCCCCCAGGTCGGGTCAGACTGGGGGCACCGTCTACGGGAAGCGGGGGCCGAAGTGGTGTGTTGCCTCTGCCAGGGGGCCATAAAGGTCCAAAACAACCCTGGCTTTGGCTCAACCACCAGGATGCCCTTTTCCCCGGACACGGCAAAGCCACGCACAGCCAAGGGCGTGGGTGGGTCCAACCCACATGGGCTCGGGGTCCGCGGTGTCGCCACTACCGTCACCTTGATTAGACAAGGCGCCCCTGCGGGCGGGAGAAAAGTGTCCTGGTAATACCTACCCCCAAACGGAGCATAATTGCTGCCCCGAAGGTAAACACATTCATCGAAGGCCCATTAGGCGGCCTTGATAACGCCGTCTCCAGGGGCCAGGGAAATTTATGTAGGGGCGCATTACTGTCCACGTTCATTAGTTCGAGCGCAATTGATACATAGATAGGCTGCTATCGGGTTTTCGCTTCATCGAGCTCAGTAACTTTTTGCGTGTTTACGCAAAATTTTGATGGCTCAGTTTTTATTTTTGTTTTTCATTTTCTGTTTTTTTTTTGCTATTGTAGCCTGGCATGGCAAACGAGGTAAGAACGTTCGCCCCATAGCGCGATTGAATACTCACCCCAGTTAAACCTGACATCCATGCGCAAAACAAAAAAAAAAAAAAACATTTTGAGTTTTTACCACGGGATGAAACTTCTCAGAACGCTATATCGATAAACATCATTAGGGCTAGTATGACTACTTTCGCAGTAATGCTGATTACTGATCTCTACATATTGTGTTTCACTCAGACCCATGACTTCGAGCTCAAAAAGCGGCCAACTCATCGCGGCGTGGTGGTTTCGATTCATGGTTGGAGGGGCCGATTTTCTGATGAATGCGAAAACCCCCCCAAAAAAACCACTCGTTTGTCGAGATTTGGGCGCGCTGCAGATAACTCAGGACGCTATAAATCAATCCGAAGCACAATATGGCGGCTAAGCTAAAATCGGTAAAGCTTCGCTGCGTAAAGCCCCGCTTTTAATTTTTCAAACGCGAGTATTGTCACCGAACCACGGGCGAGACAAAGCAATTATCCGAGAAACTCCCTTGGGATTCAAACAATTACAAGAGCTCTTCATTATGCCGCGTTCGACCATCAGAAAGAAAGAAAGAAAGAAAGAAGAAAGAAAGAAAGAAAGAAAGAAAGGAAAAAAATATACACCATCTTCCCGCAAAGGGAATTATGGGTAGATGCGACGCATCGTGGGGTTTCCGTTGCGTTTCCGTTATGTTGTTTCCATTTAGCGTGTCAATTTGTTGTTGTTTCCATTATATTACGTACGGTTGCGCCGACCATCGCGATAGCAGGCCTGTTAGTCTCCATTCAAATAATCGGTGGTCATCGGATGTCATCGGAGCGGCGGAACGACTGAGCGGGGCGGCGCAGTTACCGCGTTTATATGTACCGCGCGTTAACGGTGAGGGGAATGAGAGAGAGCAGCATGCGCATGTGTTCGATGCTTAACCGAGCGCTAACGCGCGCTGACGCACAGCTGGCACGGCGACGGGAGCGAGCGCTAACACGCAGATGGCGCTGCGGTGAGAGCGGCGTTAGCGCGCAGCTGGCGCGGCGAGGAGAATGGGGGAGGGATGCGGACTACGGACGACGGAAGACGCCGGAGGGACAAGGCGAGTTAAAGAGATGAGTCGCATCTAAAATGGAGGCAAGAAAGAAATGAAGGAAGGAAGGAAGATGCTGTCCCCTCAATTGGGAAACTTTCCTAAATATCTTAAAAGAGCCTTAGGAGAAAGCGATAGAGAGGCAGAAGAGAAAATTAAAGAGGGAGAAAGAAGGAAAGAGAGGAGAGAGGGAAGGATGGAGGAGAATGGAGTAGAGCAAATATTCTGGGGTACCATCTTGCCTCAGTAGTACACAAGCCGTTGACTCAGTACACCAGAAAAATTGCTGTTGATGTCTACGATTTACCGCTTGGCTGGCTAAAAAATGGTGCAGCTTGCTCTCGTGGTGCAAGGCGGAAGAAACAGCACAGCTGCCGGCCCCTCTCCCTTCATTGGAGACCCTGGTGTAGCACCTCACATAGATTCCCAAACTTTGCCGCTGAAAGTTTTCGACGACTGGCAGCCCAGGATCCTTCAAAAAAGTCCTCAGGCTCTCACATCTCTCCCAAAGTGGACCGGGTTAATCACGCGCTAAAACCCGCGGCCACCGGCTTCGCGAACTGGGCGTCTGTGCTCCCCACTTCAGGCACGAACGCACGTGAGCTCGCAAGGAGAACAGCACGCCTGAGATCACACCACGAACGCTAGGTAGTGTGTTTTCGAAGGTCGAGCTTGCCGACGCCGGGCTTTCCTCACGAGGCGCACGCTAACGTGCGCTCGGTAATTTTCTTATTATTTCTTGCGAGCTCCCCACGCGGCGCAAGCCCACGCGCAAGCCTGTACGACGCCGATGTGCACGAATCTTTATACCATGTGTTGCGCAGTGTCGTCACGGCTTGACGGGCGCCGGTGAGGCTCGGGAGAGCCATGCCTAGGGTAGCGAAGCGAGGGTGAAGCTATGCACTAATGTGCCAGGGGTTGGTGGGCAACACGCGGTGACGTCATTGCCCCGGGGGGGGGGGGGGGGGTTGTGAAACGGAGGGATAACGCGCGGCTTAAACAGGTGTGTTGCTAAAATAGTCATAAATAAGGTGAATTATAGCGAAAGCGTGGATATACGTTTGCTTTACGTGTCTTTAGGGCTCTCAGAATTTAACTCCCAGAAGCAACACGACAGAATAACAAACCAAGCACAGCAGTGCAGTGTGAAGCGAAGGAGGTCACGTGTTGAGCGAGGTGCGTATAGGCTGCGCTGAGTATTGTACGGGAGCAGTTCCCACAATGTTTTCACGCCAGCAACGGCGGTTGCCAGTTGCTGCTATGAGGACTTAGCGGTCTGACCGGCGGAAAATCGTGCAAAGGTTGATGTGGTCACTTCGCGCGAGAACTATAATGTCTTAAAAAGCCGAAATTAGTATGGAGATAGAGAGATTGATTGATTGATTAAAACGTTTATTGAAATACATGGGATGGGGAAGGAGGGAGAAAAGAGAATGAGCTTTGGGTGGCCATCCTAGTCCGGTAGGCCGCGTGCCTTCGCAGCCGTCCTGGCCCGAGAGAACAGGAACTCCTGGTCTTCAAGCCGTCTGCTGCGCAGCAAGCTCTAACGCTGCTCGAGGGAGGGAGGAAAGGGGTGTGGGGAGTTGGCGGGACAGAGCAGTACGAGGTGGGGTGTTGTGTTAGGGGTATCTGGGCAGTGAGGGCAGTCGGAGGGGTAGCTAGTTGGCGAGATTCTATGGAGTTGAGGGTGATGGTAGTAGGTGTGGGTTTGCTGTCGGCGCCAGATGCGAGCGTCCGCCGTGGAAAGGGAGGGGTGAGGAGGGGGAAACGTGAGGCGGGACGCTCTGTAGTGGTGGAGGATGTCCGTGTATGTTTGAGGAAGGGGATGCAGGACCGAAGGGTCGCAGAGCGGTGCGTCGTCTTCCCCTTCTGGAAATGCACGCTGAATAAGGTCGCGGGTGGTGGCATGTGCCACCTCATTCCCAGGAAGGGATGTATGGGCAGGAATCCATTCAATGGGAGTCTGGGGGAGTTCAGGCCGTTGAGACAGTATGTTTACTGCGAGAGTTGATACGCTTCCTGATGCAAAGCGTCGACAAGCCGCTTGCGAATCTGTTATCCTGGGAGACCCTGCCGGACACACTTGGCAGCGATCACTTTGTCATCTACCTCACCGTTCCACACACAGCAAGTCGTCGACGAATTGGCACCGCTAAGCTCACAAACTGGAAAGCTTTCTGACAAGACCCAACGACACTACCGCCCCCCTCAGAGAACATCGAAGAGTGGTCACAACGCCTACTGGAACTACATCACACTCTGACACTCATACCAAGAACATATCGCTTACTCCTACCGTCCCAGCGGCTGACCTTCACCTTGACCACCTATGGGCCGCCCACAGAGGCCTTCTCAACAGATGGCGCCGCCCAAAACACAACAGGGCCCTCAAACGCCGCATAGCCCAGATAACCAAACAGAGATAGAGAGAGAGAAAGTTTTTTCATGAGACCGAAGAGGTCAGCCCTGTATAATGCTGGGGCTTGATACTTCAGATGGTTGGCGAACATGTGATGAGGGTTACATGCTAACATGAATAATACAAATAAGAAAAGGAAAGGCGAAAGAAAATCCACCAGGTGGACACACGCACACAGATTTAAAGAAAGCTACCGAGGCAGTCGCAGGCTGGAGTCAAGTCAGTCTCTCAGAAAACGCACGAGAGCTTTAAAACCCCGCACCACGCTGTCTTAGCAGTTCCAAGGGCCTAAAAAGTCTTTCATGCTGGGAGTTCTCGCCCGTAATAAACTTCGCTGTTGAGATGTAGTAGGCTACTAACCGGACGATAGGAAAGAAGGCAGTGATATAAAATGTGAAGGCAGAAAAGTCTTGCTTCACCCAAACCATTATGGTAAAAAAGTAATAAACTTTGTCCTGTAAAAGCCAAGAGAAGATTGAGCTCGACATAATTACGACGAAAAGAAACAAACCAAGGCGGTGTTATCTCCGCCTATTATAAAAGGAAGAAAAGTGAGTCCGCAGGTGTTTCCGAAGCGTCTACACACTGAAAGAAAGTACGAATGCGCTAATAACGGCCACAAAGCCTGAGCAACAAATATGCAGTAAAACGTCCGGTCCAGCATTTCGGGAAGAAAGAAAGTATATGCCTAGATAACTGCCTACCAATGCGAGCAACAGCTTCATGCAGTAAAAATTGCTTGCTTCGGCTGGAATTATAACGGTCGATATTGGCCGTAATCACCGTCGGTGTGTCACAGGAGCAAATGAAAAAAGGGTCACGCTAATTACTAAAAGTTCTGTACGTTCGTGCCAACGTGGCATTCAGAGGATTGGGTGGATAGGCGCAGCGGAGGAAGCCACATTTTAATAATCACTGAGCACGCGCTTAGTAGTCTTTCACGACGAAAGCGTTACGTCGTCAGCTCATCCACAAACCGTAACAGCGAAAACCTCTTCAGTGTTCAAATTCACATACTTGAGTGCATGCAGCGTGGAGGACCGCCGTTGAAACAGGATATAAACAGACATGCACACAGAAGGCGGCGGAGGCAGAAAGGGAGCCGTAGTGCGGGCAACTTACGAAGCAGAGGCTGTTTGGAAGATCAGATCATTCTGCGGGAAAAAACAAAAACAAAACATACACGTGAGGAAAGGAGGAGGAGGAATAACTTCTGTTGGTATAGAGCAGAAGTTTGCTTCCCGACGTGGTGGCGACATTAGTCCAAGGCATAGAGTATTGCACCGTTGATCAGCATAAGCTGGTCGTTCAGGTCCGAAGTGGTCAGCGCAACGTTCTATTGTTCAGGGGGCAAACTGGGAATTGAAGGGACAGATTGTGTGTTTTCGCGGGCCCGTGGGATATTGTAGAGAGATCCTTGTCTGTCGGCGTAGTGAGGGCATTTTTTTTAGGGTAGCTGGCCCGCGTAGACGGCATGTTCGCGAACAAGGCGCGCGCCGATTCACGCTGGTATGAATCGTCCGGGAATTGCGTAGGATCTATAGAAACCCATTAGAGAACATCCGAAACGGCCTTGACTTGTGTCTTTAACTGCTTGGATGAACGCAACTTGCACCTAAAGATGTATGCCTCCCGCCACGGTGGTTCAGACGATGAGGCGTTTTTCTACTGAGCGTGTGTACGGTGGTTTGTTCCCTGGGCGACGGCCGTTTTTCTGATGGAGGCAAAGAACAACATTCCTCGGGGCACTTAAGCCTCCGTACGTGCTCCCGAGGCAAAAGCATTGCATCTTCCCAGGCGATACTTATCAAGACTTCCTTACTACTAAACCGTGTTTGTGTTGCTTTTCCGCTATCGTTTCTTTGTCTTTCGGTGCGAATTACTTCAACAGGCACACTGGCGACGCTTTACCACTCAGGTTCCCCAAATCATCCATCCGCACTTGGGGGAAGCAACAGTTCTGCTCACGTGCTGTCACGTTGACCTGTCTCGGGATGCACGTCAGTGCTGCATCCACTTCGCTCACTCTAATTCCACCGTTGGCATCATGCTCGCATAGCGGGGTGATAACGCATTCCCCTCATTCACTGGGGACAGGCACCGATTCCCATAGGATTTCCGATGTCCCTGTTCTTTCTTAAATTAAATTACTGTACCAAATTAACCCCCCCAGACCCTTCGGCAGAAGTTCCGACATGTCGCATTCGTTTTACTACTCTTTTGAGCTGTGGTCGCTTCCCGTGCCGGTCAAGAACGCCGCTTTTTCGAAATGTGCTGCACTCGAGGATTTTTCCTTAGTAGTCACAGCTGTGTGTATATTTTTAACTAAATGCAGACTTTCTAATCACTTTGGCGTGCTTCTGTTTAATGTCTTCGAACGGAACTTGCCATGCTCATGTGTTTGATTGTTCTGGCGAAATCATTGGTTGTTCCAACGGTTGTCTCCTTCCAGAAGGTGGCCCGTTTAAATTTTTGTTGTAGTCCGCATTTTATTTCAGTTTATTTTATTTTGCTTAAGATATTTTATTTCATTATTCAATCAAGACAACCGTACTGCTTTCATTGCAGCTGACACATTTAAGCTGCTCGTCAATCTTTCCCGCCTTCGCCGTTCCCTTAGCAGAACAGGCTTAGAGCCATTCCGTGTTTACCCTGGTCCCGCCCAAGAAGGCCTTCCATCTACCGAGCAGCGGTCTAAAGAGTGAGAGGGAGGCGTTAACCTCCCAGCGGTTGAAAAAACGCACGCCTTGACAGTTTATTTTACGGCCATCAAGCACGCCAGAGCGAGAAGTAATAACGGCACAAAAACGCTATGGAAAGAAACACACTTTTCGTATGTACCACAATGGTTTCAGGAATCGTTTTTCAAATCTCCTCTGTGTCTGCCGTCCTGCAATCACCGGGAGTGCCCCCGAAAAGGAAGCCCCTTATTTTAGAAACCACCCTCTAGCTAACCTGGGCCTACGACATGCAACTAAAACAAAATTGCGCAGTAAATACGCAATTGCAGAGGGAGGAAAGAACATTTTGCGGCGTTATGATTCCTTCTGCCTGTTGGGCATCTCTGCGGACGGCACCGCTTTTCCAAGCTTGCTAACTGGTGTCGTTGCAGTAACTTTAGGCCGGTGTGATTAGAGCAAGACAATCAAGTTGCTTTTCTAAAAAGCAATGAACAGCCAAAAGCCGTAATCAGGGTTCCGAACGCGTTCGATGTCTTTGAACGTTGCAGGCTTGAAACGAAAGCGTATATCGTACCGCACCTCGGAGACGCCGTTGCGTGCATTCGTAAAGATCCACCAGTGATCGGTATCTTAATGGGGCGTATTTGAGTACACCGCGGGGAGATTATGGTGAACGTCCGGTCGCTTTAAAGAGAAACGACCTCAAATAAGATTGGCGACATTAGGCGGGTGCGTATGCGCCTATCTTGGTAAGCTAAATGGTCGCCAAATCTGGAATTAATCATGAAGAAAATAAATCTGATGAGACTGACGGTGAGGATATTTTTGGCATTGCTTTATGTCGCTGTTGGTGATTGTGATGATGTTGACAACTCCACCGCCTAGTATGACGTCGTGGATGATGATGCTGATGATGTGATGCACGTATGCATTTGGTTATATACACATCTGGATGCGTTCTGTGCTTCTCACGTACATGAAGAGAGCTTTCGTCGGGCTTGATGCACTTTAAAAACAAGACCAGTGACACACGCGGACATACACTGTGATCGACATTTTTAGGGATACTGTGACAGACCAGAAGACACACGATGTGAGGGACATTATTTGCGTTACAAATCGCACACGTTCTCAAACGAGGCGACCTTGATGCGTCCGTATAACATAAAGTGGGCAAGTGGGGAAGAGGCTTGTTACAGTGTGAAACAGAAGTCCTGCATTAGCGACTATCAGCCATGATGCTAAGATCTCTTATGCTTGGCGAGCCCGTGACACATACTGAAGCGACAGTGAGGGTATTTAGAGTGAAAAGGCGTGTGCCGACACGACGCGTGAGCCCATGTGGATCGCCGAAAGCTCCATGCTCTGCTGAATGCAAGAACGGAAGCATATTTTCTTGTAAATGTATTTTATATTTCTGGCACACATTGGTCATGTGCGATCGATGCCGCAATGTCCGCCATCACGTGCCAGTTTTGCATAATGGGCAGGAGCCCCTGGGAAACAATTGTATTTTTAACGTGGCAGCGCAAAGTAAATATGCCTAATGCAACCTGACCTTTCAAGGTAGGTGCCAAGCCCTAGACTGAGGTGCCAACCCGAGAAACCATGAAAATTGACACTGGCGTGCTGGCTGCTTAATGATGAACGAGCAAGCAACATGCGGAGCGGCAATTCACGGGCCAATTATTGGTTATGTTCATTGTTGTGTTCTGTTGCTATTAAAATTGACTGGCGCCAGTGCTGACCGTACTGTTTGGAGAAAACGGACCCTAGAACTCTTGCGTGAATAAATACCCAAACACATCATGTTTTGGACAAAGGGGGCATGCTCAAGCTAGCGCACTCGATTCGTAGTCCATATACGTGAACTGCCCGATACAGCGCACTTCTCATTATTCATTTCTTAAAACGTTTCTGCTTGAAAATCCGCACTAATTTAACCTTCCACATGAGTTTATCTTGCTTCTCATAAAATTAAAAGTAGCTTGGACATTCTGGAAATAAAAACGATGGCATCGCGCACACCACTCAACAACGTAAAGGCAAAAAATACAAGGCCGTTGCTTCGAAACCTCTCGTCTATCTTATCGTCTAATTCGGCATCTGACTTTGCGTTGAGACTCTCGTAGCTTTCATCGCTAAATCACGTGTCTCGTGGCATTTGTATTTAGGAATATTTTGAAATTGCCAGCTAAATGCAGTGCACTTCTTTCTGTGTTTTATGGGAAAAGCGGTGGAGTGCAGTATGTCTTGGTACTACTTTCGAAATTTCTGTTCGTATAAGGGATACTACGCATACGTCTGCTTCCTGCTGATCACGCCATATTTCGTATTTTAATGTAAATAATCTTCGCAGTATTTTCACCTCACTGTATTTGTTATGGACTAATTTAGTAAAAAGGTCTTAAATTTCCGAGTGCGTGTCTCAAAAGAAAAAAAATCAACACCAATCGAGGCGTCCTATTTCAACGTTTATAGAAACACGTTGGCCTTGTTCCACGTGCTTTCCGATCGGAACGCCGGAACCTATCTAGTAAAACATTTCTTAGCTGTTGCCGTTTGATGTCTTAAAACGTTGCCAGAAGCTATATTGGCACGGGCCACAGCAGGCAACGGAGTGCATGTTTTTTTTTTCTGCAATAGATGTACTACTTCTTTTGCTACCGGAAAAATGAAGCATCCACGAATTTTGTATAAAGGAACACTGCAAATATCACTTATGCATTGATTTTCTGCCTCACATTTGCGTAATGTTTTCTTGTTCAATAATCTTGACAAGTATGAACATTGCCACCGGACTTGGACGTCTAGGTATGGCTGTGGGTGTATAACGCGATTGTGCACCTTCTGTTTCACTTTGGCCGGGTGGCTGAATCAAGTTATGTCGGTTATAATAAATTATTTTCCCTTCCCCCCCCCCCCCCCCCCCTAGACCGACATACAGACCGACAAAAAAAATTACTCCCACATCCCCTCGCGGGAACCCCTGTGTAGATGCGACGCATAGGGGGTTCCGTTGTTGTTTCCGTTAGGTTGATTCTCCCATCGCGTGAAACGTGCCGTGAACCCCCTGCCGCGGCTATGACGCAACGTGGCGCGGCTATGACGCAACACAATCCAACACAATCCACTTCAATCCAAATCCAATCCAAATCCAATCCAATCCAATCCAATCCATCCAAGCCAAGCCAAGCCAAGCCAATCCAATCCAATGCCCCTCGCGAGAGAGTGTTCGTTATCGGAGAGGAGAGGAGAGGGGGTGAGCAGCGGAGAGCGCAGCTCGCGCGGCGAGGAGAATGGGGGAGGGGTGTGGACGGACAACGCCGTTTGGAGGGACAAGGCGAGTGAATGCGATGCAGTCGCATCTAAAATTTTCGTGTTTAAGCAGCCAAAGAAAGACTATCGTCTTAAAAAAACTATTGATAGTCAGCGCATACGTGTCATCTCGTTTCCACTGTCCTTGTGGGTTTGCGCCCTAATATACGATGAGATTGGCATTGAAAAGCTCCCTGCGGCTTCATGCCAGACCAAAAGCCTAGCATGTAAAACATTCCAGTGCGGAATAGGTATTCGGGCTCCGCAGTCGCAATTGTATCGTGCTTTATTTTTACCCCTAAATTTTCTTTCCATGCAAACTGACCCAATACGGCAAGGTGTCGAAAAACGAAGAAAACAAAACGGCACCAAACCGAGATAAGCGTACAGCTAGTCTGTGTCCAAAACAACTGCAACAACAACAAAAAGGCATGGCGCATCGAAGAGGCAGCGACGTGTGGTTCGCAAGTTGCTAGGCGCTCTATTCCATAAGAACAGTAGTACGATCGGGGAAACAAAGGGAGCCGAAAAAGCGTGTCGCCCCTCCGAAATGGTACACAGACCGGAGCGGACACCTCGCTTTGCCGAAGGCAAACAGGCTAACTTTCCCGGCTAGCCACCACAAGCCTGGGGCGCATTTCACCGCAGGAAATTCGTGACTGCCTACGACGGCGTCCAACGGTGTTTTCTTTCGCCGTGGGTAATCGACCCTGCCCAGAAAACGACGTACGACACAGGGCTTCAGATAACAGTCTCCCCTTCCCCTCTCCCTCGCGCTCAACAGTTTTTTTTTTCTTTCCACTCTCTGCGACTCTGATCGTATCGGAGCCTGCTGGCCGACGCGGAGAAATAATGTCGTTCGTTTTTCTCCGCTCTCCCCGGAGATCAATTTTCTCAATCACACCCATTCGTGCGCCTACCCTCCTCTGCCCGGACGACTTAGCTGCACACCACGGGACGTGTACCCAGCTCGGCGGCGAAAGAAGCGGTAAACCGCGCGCGTTGCCGCAGCGCGCGATGTGGCGTGCCAGTAACGTGCAGGCTTCCAGACCGCTAATGGACAAAGCCAAGCGATCACCTCCAGCACGGATGACATTGAGCGATACTTATACAGTATCTGTGCGACGCGTTCTCTGTTCTGTGGAATAAAGACACGAAAGCGACAGTTGTGGTGGCCGAGCAGGTGTGGAGGCACGCGGTGCGTGTCAAAAAATCCGGCCAGGACTGTACACTGTCAGCCGCAAAGCAAACAAGCAGCAGGAGACGAAAACGCAGAACACGAAATCTCATTGTATTGAATTTCTTGTCTACTGTCAACCACTAGACAACACAGTAACCATTTTAGCATATAGCGAAGCTTAGACGTTCCGTATTCTTGAAATTGCGATGAAAATACGACTGTGGCAAATTGTATTTCTAGAATATAAAAACGAGAATTCGAGTCACATTAGAACAGTAGCGAGCTGCGAATTTTAGAATCAGCCACATTTGCTAATGTTTAACACAAAATCGATTGATTGATTGAATTATTTAATTGATTGATTTAATTGATTGATTTGATGCACCGTTTCATCAATCCTCGTAATCCGCGAATAACACGTTATATTTAGGTGTGTGCTCTTCCCACGAAATGCAACTAGCCATTCATCGACTTTCGCACGAGCGTATGCACACTGCACATCAAGAACGCAGCAACGTCGACACTGAAAGCCGACGCTTTAGAATTAAGCCGCGCGCGTAATTCGTTGCGTACAGCGATATTTGTTGTAGTTTGAGTCACAGCCTACATATGCTACATCATATTGTGACAACTGCTGAGAAACATACAATATAATGCTGATGAAGAAATTTGAGAAGGGGGCAAGTGAAAGCAATATTAAACGCATACCACACGGTTCGCTCAACCGACTTTTGTTAACCAAAATGAACAATTGGAGAAGGGGGCAAGTGAAAGCAATATTAAACGCATACCACACGGTTCGCTCAACCGACTTTTGTTAACCAAAATGAACAATTGGAGAAGGGGCAAGTGAAAGCAATATTAAACGCATACCACACGGTTCGCTCAACCGACTTTTGTTAACCAAAATGAACAATTGGAGAAGGGGGCAAGTGAAAGCAATATTAAACGCATACCACACGGTTCGCTCAACCGACTTTTGTTAACCAAAATGAACAATTGGAGAAGGGGGCAAGTGAAAGCAATATTAAACGCATACCACACGGTTCGCTCAACCGACTTTTGTTAACCAAAATGAACAATGGAGAAGGGGGCAAGTGAAAGCAATATTAAACGCATACCACACGGTTCGCTCAACCGACTTTTGTTAACCAAATGAACTTTATTTAATGCGGCCAATAACAAAACATGGAGAGCCGTTTCCAAAGAAAACTTTCCAACAGGTATACTACACGTTGAGGTACATCAGGGCATCGCATTTGTTGAATGGCGAGCCTACGTGCATGGAATGTACATTGCAAAGGAGGTGTTTTAACATCATCACATTGTTTGCTTATCCATATTTGTTTTCAAAACTGGACGCCGACCGACGTGCCAAAATCACCTTTAACATACAATAACAGATGAGGCTGGTTCCCTACGTTCTGTGTCCTCCATGAATATCACTTCGCCTTCTATTTACTTTATCCCCTTCAGGCGCAACGTCCACATTTGTGGACACCAAGTTCACACCTCAGTGTCTAGAACATCAGTTTTTAATCTCGCGCGCAAACAGGGCTCCCAAAATCTCTACATGTTGCGGCCAGAACCCGCGGTGCCATTTGTTGCACTACTTCAAAATAAGATCATAAACCAAAGTAAAAAAATGCACGCATCGAATTTTTATGACGGGACACGCAAGTGACTCTTATTTTTGAGTCTTTTGCGTCATATCCCTCAAGCGGGCATGCAATTTCGCATTTGTCAGTAAAAGCTAAGATATCTATCATGCTATAGAATAAGATTTCGGCAATAGGCAACTATTTAAAATGACTGAAAGGCATAGCAAACATTTTGCGTCCACGACCGTGGACCTTGTGCCTCAGCGCCTCGTTTTTAAAGAGCTTCTATTTCCCTGTTTCTCGGTTCTGCCTGCAGCAAATGATGTTTAAGAGGATACGCTTTGTTTCCTGTACTTCGAGATCATGCATCGAAACGTCATGAAGTCGGTGATGCTACAGCATAAGAAGTCTTGATGAAAATAGTCAATGAAGATGTTTCAGGTGGCCACTTGGAGATGTTTCAGACGACGACTAGCCAGAGCAAATGATAATCACTGGCCAGAGCAAACGATCCTACCCAGTGCATACCGCTGCAGGAAAGAGGAATGCTCATTGAAGAGGCGCATCCGCTGCAGGAAGTGCGACATATTTTTTTGTTTGACGTCTCCGAGCAACTGCTTCTACTACTTAATTCTAAATAGACTTTTTCTTGTGAGCTAGTGCCAAATTGACAACCTAAGTACTTTTCCTGCAATGATTGTTCGCGAGTTTCAGAAATTTGAGCGTCTGTTTTCTTCTTCGTCGGCTTTCACTCATTTTACTGCTTTCAGGCGCAATGTCCACAAATGTGGACGCTAAGAAACATTTTAACCAATAAACATTTCTTGCACTTCTTCTGGATTCGTTATTTTAAGAGTCTCAGATATTCACAATATGAACGGAAAATACTTTTCACCCTGTCAGATTGAATTCGCGCCTGAAGGAGTTATTTTTATGACAAAAGGTGCCGTAACAATTCACATTTCTCCCGCGAACTATGCACACAAGCCGATTGAGGACGAAAACAGCTACCCAATTTTCGGCCCCTACTTCCGGAGTCTTGCCTTTTTCCGAAGAATTACTTTTACGAGTGTAGATGGTATACCTGAAATCAGGGAAATCAGGGAGTTTAAGGAGTGTGAGATTTTGCACCCACTTCGCTCAAATACAAATAAAAGGAGTCTTTTTGCGCGTGGTTTTGCACGGGAAATCACAGCGGCTTACGAAGAAAAAAGATACTTCCTACTAAAATGCTGTCTTCTCGTCACCGAACGCCGCCACGACTGACTCTTGTGTCTGCCAAGTCCTTTTCGCGGGGCTATACAGACGGAGAGAAAACCAACGTCTTGGGATCTTATAAGTGAAACAAAGACCGGTCACGTTAGACCCTCTATCGCCGACCCAGCTTATCAATTACGGACGGTAAACATCTCATCGATACCTTTTCATTTGGAAAAGAGAGGGGGAAAAAGGCTTAGCCTCCCCCTCTAAAGCGTACCAAAATTGCGCTCAAATCGTTCCTTGAAGCTGGTTCATCCACCTGCCAGCAATGCTATCGTTACAGCCTCAGACAAGCGCGTGACCACGCCTTGTCAGCCGCCGAATAACAACGCCGTCAGTCCGGACTCCCCAAAGCTACACCCCTCGCTCGTCTGCTTTTCACGGTGGAAGTGCCGGCACGCGTAACAAAAAAAATAACGAATAACATGATAGGGTGAAACAAGATAAAGCCCACCTCGCGTGCATTATAGTAGCTGTCTGAAAGGAAGATGGGCCGGCGAAGCGAACTGACTGCATTACCTCACGATGCGTCCTTGTATAAGGTCGCACGCCATCGCCCCGTCGGTGTTCGTGGCCCGTCCTGCCGTCTCTTCCGCAGTACCAAGCACGCACCAAAACATTTCCACCTCTTTCTTTTTTGTTTCCAAATATTTGAGGAGGCACTGTACTCGTGCAAGCATTACTCACCGCTTAATTTACGCCCTCCATTGTGTGGCAGCAACGCTTTCCCCTATAAATAACTGCTTGCGTTGCCCCGTGGCATTCGCTGCGCGGAGCCATTGTCCGCCGTCCCGATTGTTCCCGCGTGAAGGGAGGTCGGTTGAGAGAGACTCGGGTTTGCATTTTGTTTTCAGAGTAGTTGTCACTGTCTCTCAAATCCTTTTGAGGATTTAGGAAAGTTCCGACTGTGATGCCGGGAGTAAGCAGCCCAATCGAGTCCCGGATGAACGCGGGGCGACTGAGGCCATTTGTTCCGCGGAAGGGGAGTCTTGTTAACGAACATTGATGAAGCCCCGGGAAAAAGAAGCAGACGCTCACTCTCCCCGCACACACGTTCCGTGTTGCTTTTCTTGCCTTTTTTTTCTCGCGTGCAACAAATGTATCGTTTGCCTATTGCTTTTGTGTGACCTGGCTACCTTTTAGCGCCCAACCAAGCGGAAAAGAAACACGAGTGAAAATCTGAGCGTGCGTGTATTTGTTTTCCGGAAGGTTCCGCGTCTGACATGAATGTTTAATGGCGTTATATAGGTCGCCTACACGTTAGCGGTAGAACGGGAGAGCTACTGTGTGAGTGAGGAAAAGTTCGCTAAGGGAGCAATGAGACCGACTTTGGGGGGAAACAAGGATTCCTGTAGGAGTATTTACGCTTACGTCGAAGGGAGAATATAAATATACACGAACGCCGAGTCTTGTGTTGTTTGCTCCGCTTCCTCGGCAAAGCTTAAAAGACGAAATTATTATTTATTTATTTATTATTTATTTATTTTATTTATATTTATTTATTTATTTATTATTTATTTATTTATTTATTTATTTATTTATTTATTATTTATTTATTTTTATTTATTTATTTATTTATTTATTTATTTATTTATTTATTTGTCAATGCCCACCAACAGCACCAGGCCTTCCAGGGTGGTGCACTATGAAAGTACGAAACACAGACAAAACAGACAATAATATATGGGTGCTAGTTCCGCGGTACAGTGAATCAAGAATAGCAGTCGACCACCACATACATGAGCGCACGCACGTGCACACGCACTCACACACACCCACAAACACACACTTATGCACGAACATAAAGTAAGATTGCACAAAACACAAATAAGATTTTAGAATTGTGGTCGGGTACATTGGCATGTAGAGATTTGATGACAAAGTACAGGCATCTGCATACAATCACATACAAGAAGATCAATTAGAGATGCTCAAGACGCCGTACTATACTGAGGAAGACAGATAAGGCGAAATGCTTAAATAAGGCCAAATCCTTAAATCCTTAAATCAAATCCACTTTAATACGTATGCACAACACGTACCTGCCCACGCATTGGCACACACCTATACTCACATACACGTTCCCCAAGATATATATATATATATATATATATACAGTAATACCTCGTTAACTCGAACTCGCATATCTCGAAAAATCGGCTAAATCGAAATTTTCCGCGGCACCGAACATTTTCCTATACGTCCCATGTATATTTTTCCCTTTATCTCGAAGTATTTTTGGGTCGGATTGCGGATAACTCGAAATCTTGACTGGGAGTGGAACGAAAATTCCGCCGTACACCTTCTCAGCAGCGCTTGGCAGCAAGTTCGCGCAGCGGCTATCGCCAACTGCTTTGCGCACGCTGGGTTTTCACGTGCCGCCAGTTTGCCAGAAGCAGAGACGGCAGAGACAGATGACTTCACAGACTGTGAGGAACTTTGTCAAGAGGTCATCAAGCTTACAGGTAACGGTGCCGCCGAAAATGACGTGACTTTTCTGGAGTACGCGCTGTGTGAGCAGGATGTGGCGGTGACCGGAGAAATGACGGACGCCGAAATCGTTCAAACGGCCACTAACGTAGGGGACGGCGGAGACGACGGCGATGACGAACCACCTCGAGAGGTGCTGACATCTTCTGAGACGAGAAATTTGCTGCGCTTGCTTCGAAATAAGGTCGAGTGCAGCGGCGGGGAAGATCGACTGATGCGATGCGTCAAGCAGCTGGAGGACGCCTTCCTAGGCCCGAGTACGACCGCGAAGCAGATGAACATTAGGCAGTTTTTCTCTGCTAAATAAAATGGCAGTGCGGCAAAACCCAGCCGGTTAAGGTCTCTTGTATGCTATTTTTTTTCTCTTTTAAACCTGCACGAGAAGAAAGATTAGAAACTGCCGCTGAAGAGCCGGTAAGTAGTAGTGATTTTTCTGAAGAGCGCTCATTTTTCCCGGCGATTAGCGCAACTTTGCTTATCTCGAAAATCCGTTTATCTCGAAATTCCTGGTTTTTACGACTTCGAGTTAACGAGGATTATATAGTATATATATATATATATATATTTACTATATATATATATATATATAGTATGATATATATTATCATTATATACTTATATATATATATATATTATATAATATAGAAGGTTTTAACCCCGAACTGTTGGAACGATTATATATATATATATATATATATATATATATACTAGCGGTAGTACCCGGCGGTGCCCGTGTGGGCCATTATATTAGAGACAGCAATTGGTATTTGTTAGTCGCCATATTAGGCTATTTCATTGGGAAGGGGTACACACTCGGGAGCATCTGCCTGCTGTCAATACATAGGCTCCTACTGCAGGCGCGTCGTGGTAATGTGAAACGACTGGTACTCGTGTTTTACTCCAACTCTCGCTAAACAAATTGCACCAAGACTGCGGCGTTTGAGCGAAATGAGTCAGGAGGGCAATTCTTGAAAAACCCGCCTTAGTGAGCACCTACTCAGTGACGCACATAAACTCGTGAAATTTCAAATGTCTAGGTCTAACAGTTTATGAGTCAGTTGATGAGCCAGTCAGTCAGTCAGTCGGGCACTTCTTTGTATAGGTATAGATGACTCCTAGCTCCTACGGGAGACGCGTAGTTGCCGAAGGTTGTCAACAGATGGCGACCCCGCTAAGCGAACGCGGGAAAACTCAACTGAATTTTACGTCCGAAAGAATGCAAATTAAAAACTCCCGCTGGCCTTCATATCCGCATGTTAGGACAAAATCCTGAAAGTAGTTTTTGGGCAATTAAATGGGCAGCGTTTTCAAGAAAAAATGAATGGGAGATATCAACTGGCTGGGTGGTTATTTAGGAAAGTGTAAAAACACAGTGTTTTCCCGAAATCCCGCTTGCCTCTTATTGGGAGGGTTGTTCATTGAAAATCTTGTATAACAGTGTTGAGATACGTGAGTAAGTTGCCTATCCCAACGAAAATCAGTTCAATATCTCAGATGGCGGGGGGTAAAAAAATTAATATCTGAAAAACTATTTTACCGCTTTTCACTCTCTCCATGGTGGAATTTTTAAAATTTTAAGAAATATTGACTTCCAACAGCGTAATCAGAATGTGCCTGTGCAATCTATAGCCGTTTGAAAGAGCAGTTTGGCTAGACGTGTACATAACCTGTCATGCCTTGTTGGCTCATCAGCCGTGTCATTTGGTAAAAAACAATTTGATCCTTTTAGCGGCGTCGCAGAGCGAAATCCTTAAAAGCGGTTCTGTGCATTTGTATGAGTAACATATTTTAGCAAAAATCAGTTGCATTATTGAATCGGTGAAAGATTTATTTGAAAATCTTTAGGAACACCGTTTTAGTTCCGGAATGCGGAATGACCTCGCTCGTGTAGTTAGGGCGAAATCCAAAAACTACTTTTTAGGTATTCCTAAGGGCTACTTATATCAGCAAAAAGCGTTTCGATATGTGAATGGGTGACCGAGAAAATCACAAATTCGCGAAACCACAATTTCGCCCTTTTTTGGTTAGGAGCGCAATTTCTGAAAAACCCGCCTCATTGAGCACCTACTCAATGACTCAAATAAACTCGTGAAATTTCAAGTCTCTAGGTCTAACAGTTTAGGGTGGGATTTTATGAGTCAGTCTGTCAGTGAGTCGGGCACTTATTTTTATATGTATAGATATGCCGCTTTGCTGCTCTCCTTGCGCGCTGTATCCACACGCCACAGCCACAAAGCGCCGTCCTGCAGCGTTGTTCCAGGTTCTAAATGCTGCCTGGTCCGGTATACAGCGCCGCTGGATACCACGCGAGGCTGTACTAGATAGGTTCAACCATGCTAGGTGAGTGTCCCTGGGACACAACAGCATTTCCCCGCAAGAGAAGGATTTGGCAACTCTGGTTGTGTACAGTTGCTACAAACGTCCTAATGATTATACAATGACACTATCAGCCTTCAGGCACTCTATAGGCGTGGCTGGAGGTCTCTGGGAGAGGCGTTTGGCCTGTAGTGTACACAACCAGGCTAGTGATATATATACGTTTACGAGGATTTCTGCTCCAGTAGTCCGGAAATTTCATTGGCGTACCCCGATTGACCATGTTTCACATGGCGAGCCGCTGGGCTAACGAAAGACGCCCGCGCCTCCCGCAGTTGTCGAGGGGCGGCGCTAGTTAACCGGTCTCTGATCTTCCCTAAATATAGCCCCGCTGAAGTCGAGAGGAAATCCGCTTCCGGGATAGCGCAGTTAGGAGCGCACCGCACGCGTTATGCTGAGGTCATGGGTTCGATTGCCACTTCCGATCACGGCGGATTTTTTCTCGAATTTGAATTATTTATTCTTGTATCATCAAAAACAATATCAATTACCTCGTTCGGCGACATAAAGCACCTTCAAGTCCGAATAGCACTGGCGATAAGGACTGCTTTAGAAGAAGTGACAACTGGGCTAGTTGGTAATACATATGGGACATCTTGAAGGTAGCGCACTTAAACACGGACACTAGCGAAAGAAACGACAAACCACAGCGCTGACTCACAACTGATTTTTTATTAGAACAGACCCGCACTTAAATACTACAACCTAAACCCATGTGACCAGACATCATACATACATCACAATCCAGCGTTTCATTTCCAAAACATGACAGACATGAAACAGACTGTGTGGACGAAGGCGCGTGTTATATTTACGCTACAGAGCGATTTAAAAATTCAAATTCACTCTCATGTAAATGAATCGACGGCACACTAAAGCTGCCGTCGATTCATTTACCCTTATATTATATTTCTTATATTATATGCCTCAATAATCTCGCGTGTCAACTTACCCTGTGCACAGATAATATAACAGTTTCCTGGAACGCAGGCTTGCATTTGCACTTGGATACGTGTTGAGCCACGTGCGAGTACTTGTACACCCTAAATACCTTCTGTGTTCCAGCAACCTGACATTGATACATCGACTTGTCTGACCAATATACACATAACCACAAGGAAATGGTATAAGGTAGACAACACACTTTTTGCATGGAACAAAAGGAGACACATGCTTCCCCCCCAACCCTTTCCGGTGCCACGCGACATGCCTTTAAGCTTTCTGTCAACCGATCCACAAATTGTGCTAAGTTTATTAGGTGCCGAAAATACAACCCGCACACAGAAGCGACCTGCAACATTTTTCAAACCGTGGGACAATTTGTGAATGTATGGAAGTACCGCAGGAAGTTTCTTCTCCGCCGGTGCTCCATTTACATGAGAGTGAATTTGAATTTTTAAATCGCTCTGTAACGTAAATATAACACGCGCCTTCATCCACACAGTCTGTTTCATGTCTGTCATGTTTTGGAAATGAAACGCTGGATTGTGACGTATGTATGATGTCTGGTCACATGGGTTTAGGTTGTAGTATTTAAGTGTGTGTCTGTTGTAATAAAAAATCAGTTGTGAGTCGGCGCTGTGGTTTGTCGTTTCTTTCGCTAGTGTCCGTGTGTTTAAGTGCGCTACCTTCAAGATGTCCCAAAGGACTGCTTCATTGATGTGTGTGTGTGTGCATATATATATATATATATATATATAAACAAAGTAAAAGTACGCTCTTCGGAGACTTTATTTCCAACGTTTCGACCTAAGACAGGTCTTTTCAAGGAAGACCTGTCTCAGGTCGAAACGTTGGAAATAAAGTCTCCGAAGAGCGTACTTTTACTTTGTGCGTATTCCGGCAGCAACTAAGGACTCTACTTCACGACTATATGTATATATATATATATATATATATATGTGTATATTTATTAATATAGAGACAGAAATATGGGTTGGCAGTCAAGAAAACCTCGGCACGCAAAGGGGAAGGTGTGGTTCTTCATTGAAACAGATAAAAAATTTGGAAAGATTGAAAGAAAGTGGAGAAAAAAATGCCCGCCGTGCGGCATCCGAACCCACGACCTCCAGAATACCGGTCTGGTGCGATTACCAACTACGTGGTCATCGCTGACCAACATGTGAGGACACAGTGCTCTTTCTTACGCCCGAAGCCTATCAGAGCTCACTGATACGGCTTTGTCGAATTTGGAGTGGATACAGTTAAAGAGCAAAATAAATCACGCTTCGTGCATCCAAATATCAATTCGTATAGTGTAAGCCTCTTGATGTCGTCATTGTAAGCGCATTTAGCATGCGAGGTGTAGGGGAGCGAAAAAGTACGAGAAAACCTTTTTTGCACCCTCTCCAAATAAAAAAAATGGCGACGAATTCAAGCAATTCCAGACATCCGATGAAAACTTCATCTTAAAGCATAATAATAGTTTTATAGATTCTAGAACGCGCGATCCTCGTAAAAAGTTCCTTGTTGCACGAGATACCGCAACTAGAGAGCGAAAAGGTGATCGGGCTAAGTAGTTAACATGAGATGTGATCCGAAGATTGGAATCTATCAAAACACCCAAATCACGCGTTCTGCTCACTCTTTTTATCAGATGAGAGTCGAGGTGGTACGGAAGGGTTAAGGAGAATTCTTTCGAGTGTATGTAATAGCAATGGTCTTCAAAGGATTTAGGTCTAGGTAATTAGTTTTACACCAGAGGGAAATCGCAAGTACGTCTCTTTGAAGCTGGGCACAATCTGCATAGGATACCACTGCACGATAAAGTTTCACGGCGCCTGCAAACTACAAAATAGCTGAGTGTTGTATATTTAACTGTTTATCATTCACAAATGAGCTAAATAGTACAGGACCCAGAGTGAAGCCTTGGGGAACTCCAGATGCCATAGCGAAACTGCGAGACTAGGCGCCAGCGCACGGAACAAGGTTTGTACTTCCGTTTGAGGTAGGTAGAGAACCAATCACAAAAGCCCGGTTACAGACCATACGCAGTCATCATGCGAAGGAGAAGATTGTGGTTTACGAGGTCGAAGGGCCTACTGCAGGGGAAGTAGACAGCGTCCATTTGTCGACGTGAAAGCACGCATTTTCTGGCGTCATGCATTTGCTGGCGTCATGTAGTAAACTAATTGGGATAATGCTGACATTAGCGGGAAGGCGCTTGGACTTGGATTATGAGAGCGTGAAAAGTGCTTCGAGATTAGGCGGTAATGACAAGAGAAAAAAACATTTAGGAAAATATGATTAGTGGTCCAGAATCGACGGCAGCGACAGCAGTCGGTTTTAGCTGTGCTGCGCAGCGTGACCCGGCCCGAAGCGTTCAAGCAGACGCTTACTTCCCACACAGGCGCTTTATACCGTTATTCGCCTGGGCGCGCCGCACACTCACACGCACACGCACACGCACACGCACACGCACACACGCACAGGAAGGCACATGCGCAGGCACGCACGCACACACACGCTCACTCGCTCGCTTTCACGCACAATACAAGCTACTGCTGGAAACCGAAGGAGCTGCATACAGTTATTATCCGGAAAGTGTTCTATGATTCGGAGGTAAAACCACCAAACGCGGGCTGCCCGATTAGTAGTGCTTTCGTGCCAAAGGTGGGAATACAGCAAAGCCAAGGGAGAAACTACTGGGCTCGGTTACCACCAAGTGAAAACGTAAGAGTTAACGGGCTTCTGTTCTCGGGACTACCTGAGGGAGATGAAAATAAGACCCCTACCCACATTACGACGTACAGACGGAAGCGATCCACCGCCTGGTCCAAGCAAGCATTTCACTTCTGAAAGAACTCGGGCGACAATACTGACACAAGACAAAACGAAACTCTTGTACCTTGTGAGAATGAATGTTTGGAGTTTAGTTGTAAAATTAGTGCGCGAGAAAATAAAGATTGGTACGCATTACGACTACCCCAGTTTTAAAGCGAGCGAATTTTGTTTTTATAAGTAATCAGATCAGCAAATATTGCCGCTTTTGTGAGCCGCCCTGAAGAGTAAGGGTGGATGCATTCTTCGAAGTTAGTGCACGAAGGTACGAATCGAACGAAGCGTATACGTTTTTACAATTTCTAGAAGACTCGGAACGAGTATCGAAAGCTATGAGTGAGGCTTCCCTCATAAATAAAAATCAGAAGCCGCTCCATCTAACGGTGACGATTGTTGAAACGCGAAGCTTTCTTGCACGCGAAAATCAAATGACGAATGGCGGAAGTCAAAGGCGCCACAATGAAAGTCCAAGCGCCAACGTTAAAAGTGCAAACTGTCTGTGAGTCAAAGTCCAAATTCAAATGACAGAAAACAGTGCCCGCTTACCACGCCTACAACTACCCTCGTCGTAAGACCATCGTCGTCGTCCAAATCCAAACCGCATTAGCCGACAGCCAACACCTTTGCAAAAAGACCAAAGTAAGAGCTGAGTGACCCGAATGCGATGATGGGGCAATCGGATAGACACAGGCTTCATAACGCGTGGGACTGGGGTTCGATTCCAACCACGGGAAGCATTTCTGTCTCATTTCTCCTGCTCCTCCTGCTGCTCCTTTTTCTTTATTATCATTATCATCGTCGACGTCGTCGTCGTCGTCATCGTCATTCTGGCCTCTCACTGTGTTAAGTTAGCTTTCCTGCAGTGCGCTTTGGTTATGACCCCGCCATCAGTAAGACCAACAAAACATGGCTTTAAAATAGGAGAGGTTTCTGCCATCACAGCTGCGCCTCAGATATCAGTCGACCTATAGAGGAGAGGTGAGGATGAGTTTAGGACACCTAGAAGCGCACCGATGTACCGTATACAGACACTCATACGAGGCTTCCGTTTTATTTATTTATTTATTTATTTATTTATTTATTTATTTATTTATTTATTTATTTATTATAGTACCCACAGCGCCTTTTCAAGGCATTACAGTGGGGGGGGGGAGAAATAAGAAATTCATACAAAATACTACATGCAGAACAGAAATATCACTTAAAGCACAATGACAAGGCAAAACCCAGCATGTTCAACAAAGATACACTACAAAGAACACGAAAATACATCATAAGACATAATTGTCAACATTTATGGGTAGCTTATTCCATTCACTAATAGTTTTGGGGAAAAAAGAATGCTTAAACAATTCGGTTCTACAACTTATTTATTTTATTTTACAGGAGTTATCTGTCCTTAGTGAAACGTAGTTTGGACTCTTTAAATAACAACTTTTGTCTATATCCCTTTTTTGTTATGAAATATATTGTGAAAAAATTTTAGTCTGAGTCCTCTCCTACGATGCTGAAGCGAATCCCAACCTAGGCTGCGCTTAGCTGTAGATACACTGAAATTCCTTGAGTAATCTTTAAGAACAAAGCGAGTAGCGAAGTTTTGAACTCTTTCTAGTTTCTCGATATCAGATTTGAAACGTGGATCCCATACCGTACAAGCAAACTCGAGTATGGGGAGAACATTAGTCTTGTACAGCAAATCTTTAGCCTTCACTGGAAAACGTTTCGCATTGCGACGTAGGAAGCCCAAAACACGACAAGTTTTCGCACACACATAATTTACATGATGGCGCCAAGACAGGTCCGAGGTAAGATACACACTAAGATATTTATGTTCGAACGTTTGGTTAAGACATGTACCATTAATGGTATAGGAATAAACATGAGGCGTTTTCTTTCTCGTGAAGCACATGTACACAAATTTCTGTAGGTTTATCTGAATTCCCCAAGTTTTACACCAATCAAATAGCCTATTCAGGTCATGCTGAAGCGCGGTGCAGTCGTCGAAGTGATTACTAATTTTATATAATACACAGTCGTCTGCAAACAATCGTATTGTAGAAGAAATAACGTTACAAATATCATTCATGAAAATTAAAAATAATAGTGGGCCCAAAAAAGAACCCTGCGGTAGTCCCGAACTTACATCGACGCAGAAACAGTACCTGCGCCATGAAATTCGAACCCACAATCTTGGTCTCAGGAGCGAGTTTTATAATAGGGGGCTCCGACGCTGTGGGTTCGTCCAGTGGCTTGGGTCAACGTGCTGGCATGCGGAGAACCCAAGGCGTCCTTGGGGTTTTGGGTTGGCGTTTAGTCCGCACGCTATTTCGCCGAACTAGCGGGTGCCCCTAAACTGGCCCCAAGGGGAGCTTGCGTTCTTTGCGTCGCCCTCGCAGCCAGCGAGACGGTGCGTGACCACGGCTGAAGCAAAACGTGCGACTCGTTTGCCAATCCACCCGATCAACTACGACGACCGCTGAGCTAAGTTTGTATATTCTGCGTGTAGTTCACAAAAAGAAGTTTAACATGCGAGAGAGTCGATGTTAGTGTGGTGAAAAATTGTTCTAGGGACTGTTATCCGCACCGATTTTTAAGGCGGCGATTAGATACCTGTCGCAATGCTAAGCCAACGCATACTGGCCGCGGAGATTCGACCAGTTGGACGGGCCGACCGGGCACCGTGGTCCGCCGAGCGCGGTGCGGCGAGCGGCCGAAGGGTGGCGTTACCAGCGCGGAAGAATCAAAGCAGGCTACGGCAGATGTCTGGGTCGCTGATCACTCAAATGGCAATTATTGCGAAAATAAAGTTCCACGTGCTAGAAAGGGGATGATATTGTAGTGGATAGTGGTTTTAGGGTTTGTCATTCGCAGTTGCACATATAGCGGTGATTAAATATCCGCCCCCGATGCTAAGCCTAAAATTTCCCATCACCCGAGCCCACCCGAGCTACGCAAGCCGGTTGCGGGCTGTTGGGGATGCCCCTCTTCTGAAACTCAACGCGCGCGCGTTGCGTGTGGGTTCCCTATCTTCTTCAGGACCCCCAACGCCGGCTTCCCCTGTTCTAAAACTGCCTAGTAACATAGTGCCCTAGTCACTTGACCATTGCTTAGGATGGGGTTAAGCGACGGGATTGGGTGGATGGAATATTTTTTAGTATAAGTCAAGCAAACAACCGTGCTTCGCTGCCCTATAGAAATGCTGGAACATCTACGGAAATGTAAAGCTTCGACTTACGTTAAAGGAGGAAACTAAGTATACCAGCGAAAAAGGAAGTGTAAGTAGAAACGCCTAGACATCTGTTGCAACGTATAGCTTCTCCGCATCAAGAAAAAAGACCATAGGTGTCGGACAGAAAAAGAAAGAAAGAAAAGGAAATGAGTTTAATCACCTGCTGAAATCGCCGAAGAGCCGTTACTACACGAGCCGTTTCTGTCGATTTCCAAAAAATAACGAGGCCTTTACGTGCTTGTTAGACGCATATTGCAGTCAGGCGGGGATGTCTGAACGCACGCGACGACACAGCACGTCAACAGCAGATGCGGCGAAGGAGCAACGGATACTCGGCGGATTATAGTCGCACTATTTCCTTCCCCGCATGAACGACACGCGGGAGATGAGTTACAGACGCTGCATCCCTCCGAGCTTGAAAAGTTTCTTCCCCAAAACAGGAAAAAAAAACACTGCAGGACCTGAAAGTGAACGTTGCTGCACAAATATTTGCCAACGAAACACGCATAGACGAAGCTGCAAACATGAAAGCAGATGCGAGAGGGACGTATGGATGCTTGTCCTGAGTTTGGACCCTCAGCGCCCGGAGGTGGTCGCGTACGAATCCCGGTAGGAGGAGGATGGGAAGTGCTCGGTCGCGGAGGAAGGGACGGTAGAAGTAAGGATGCAGTGAAAGGAGAACGGAGACGCGGCGTGAAAAGCAATTCGATTTCCTTTTGATGCCGAACACGTGGACACCCTGCAGCTACTCACACGGGCACGCAACTACGCACGGGCAAGTGCGTCTCTTCAGCCGCTCTAGCTCTCTCGGCATTTCCCTCCGCCGCGAGGAAGGCGATACAGGATCTCACTCGGCAGCTATCGTAGAGGCGGAGTTCAATTTTGCCACCGTCTCCTTTTTCTTTTTCCGTACCAAATCCTGTACCCAAATATATTTATCTGCCGTTTTAGTTTACCTTTGCTGTTCGTGCCTTGTTCTGGGATAAGAAATTCTGGATGTAATGTGAAAAGCATCGCACTGCTCCACTCTATTGTGGTTCACGTTTCGGGCTTTTTTAGCCGAACGTGACCCACAAACACGGGCGCAATGATGTTAGGCACAGGTCGGTTGTATACAACAGCCAAGCTGACTGAAAAGGATGGGCGCTAAGCTTTTGCTTGCAACGTCTACGCGACCTTCGTCATACTTGAGCACCTCCCGCATGCTGCCGGCGGTCTGGAAGATCAAAAAAGCGCCCTGATAGTTACTCTCTGTGCCGCCTACTTCTTATACCTGACGAGCGAAATAAAACTATTGGAGAGTAGGTTGGAACTTCTTTCCTCTGATAGCGAAATAATTCGGCTCAACCTACGCACGTCGTTATGCTCGCTCACACCGTGAACACCTGTCATGCATTCCTTTTGGCTTTCTCTATGCCGGCGTTTAGGGGATGGGTGGCCCTGCAAAATGTTCATTGTTGTTGTTGCGATGAATGCTTTGACTTGCGACACCCAGCTTATTTTTGTGGATGTTCTAGTGTGTCTTGCGTGGCATCCCCTTCTCCAGCCTGATTTTAGCTGAAATTCTTTCAAATATTTAGCCGAACAGTTGCAAAATTTGAGACGCCCTTACTAGGCAATCTATCAGTAAGACTCTGGTGCAGCCTTTACGGAATTTCTTTGCTTTATTCAGCCTCTCATCAGTTTCGGCATCCATTGGATCGGCCCTCACTGATGCTTCCTTGCTATGGTTTACACTGACGTCACAGGTGAAGAGGTGACCACTAGTGCATGTGTGAACAGAACCGGAAGTGTCATCACTTTCGGTTCCCACAGAAATGACCGCTCCACTTCTTGCTTTGACCCTAGGTCTGCTGTTGAAGGATCTATGGGAACTGTCTCCCACCGCGGCCACTTTTCGAGCCAGAAACACTGGGCAGTCAGTCTCTTTGAGGTGACCCCTCTACAGTCTGTTTGAAGCATACATTAGGATGTCCTAACACTCCATCCAGCAAGTGAATGTTTCTTTCGCACTTAAAATTTACAGAAATGTTAAAATTACCAGTATGTTTTGTTCACACAAAGATCGCTTATGGGAGTAACTTGGTTATATAAAAATGAAATAATTTTTTTTTGCCTATTGGAACCCCTACCGGTATGCAAAAGAAGAAAAGAAGAAGAAGAACCTGGTCGAAGGGTTGAAATTGAAAACCGTATCGTTGTCGTAAGATTTGAGGCAATGTAAAACCATGGCCCAGTAGCGCGGACGGGAGGAAAGTAAGGTAATGGGAAGGAGGGAACCAATTCCTATATGGAGGTCGCCCTGACATTGGGATCAATTGAATAATGTCGCCCGTAGAAAGATAAGGGCACAGTCAGAGGATGCGACGTTCGTCGCAGAAATGATCGTGTCAAAAACTGAGCTCCGTCCGTAATGACAAAACGTATTCAAATAACCTCTCGCAAGACTGGAACTAGTACGGCCCATAACAGAGGTACCTATGGCAACTTGCCTTGGTTAGAAAGTGTACTAATGATTTGTTGGGACGCCGGCTTACTCCAAGGTTCCAAGTGTGGTAGCGCAGCGTTTCGATTTCAGGCTTTAATGATCAAGGCAAACACACATTAGCATATACAAACATTATTCGCGAACAGTGTTTCGAGAAACCAAAATGTTTGATTTTTCTCGAGGCAAGAAACGAGCAAGAGAAGGGAAGCCAACTTTCCTTGTTCCTAGCAGTTTTATCATACTTCGACAAACTGCGTGTAAATCTGGCGCACAGATGAGAATGGAGCTCCAACAGTCCACAGGACAGACAATACGAGGAACTAACGATTGTTATGATTATTACATGCTCCCCTTCCATGTGAAGAAGAGGGTTACTTAGTATGCAGAAAGCGTGTCCCGTGTAGGTGGCCTGTAAAATTACATTCAACGACATATATTGGGAGTACGGGAGGTCACATTCTCCGCACACTGTCTCGCTTTTTTTGATATTAGGTTGAACGTAATCTACAGCTGCGTACCTGATTGCTCGTTCGGTAATGGGCCGTGTAGCTATGATATGTGGCGCTGACGAAAAACCAAAGGGGCCCTGACATAGACAATGACCTACGCACGTAAAAGGAGCCGAGGCAGTTCACTCATACCCTTGTGACAAGCCGCATAGTACACGTCAATTTAAAGCTCCAATTGTATACGGGGAGATGGGCGTGGCGCCGTGCCGCGACGACTCTGCACAAAAGTAATCTTCTCGGAGTAAAGCTGACTTCAAAGCAAATTGAGCAACGTGAGCTAATAAAAACGACTGTGTAACCTACAGGCGTCCGCACGTGGCGTCGTAACCGATACCTACCTATTGGTCACGTGGGGAAAAGTGGAGTATGTTAGACGCTATGGCCCCTCTCTCTGACTTCTCGAGTTATGATGAGGTAGGCCTGCCAAGATTTACGGCTTCGCAAGTTTGCAATATGGTATGGGCTTAACCCCTTCCAAATATACAAGAAAGTTAAGCTGCCATGTTTTAACTGAAAAAGTAGTAGTATATTACACATGAATGCCGCCCTGCCGGTGGGGACATACGGAGCGAAAACAAACGAGCTTCCTGGATGAGGGAAAAAACTGGAGTAGTGAGTACCAGCTTACGTAAAGAAGAAGAAATTAACTTGGGCAGACCACGTAGATAGGTGAACTGAGAACTGATGGATCACGACGGTAGCACAGTGAATACCGAGAGACGAGTCTAGAAGAAGGGGAAGGCCAATGAACGAAACTCGGTGGAGAAACGAAATAGGAAAGTCGGAAGCGAAGAGTGGACTCGAGCAGTGGAGTACCGGAGCCGCTGGATATCAACGGGAGGGACGAGCGTCGTGCGGTGAATACAGTAGGCTGTTCAGGATGACGATGAAGGAGCCCAATGCGAAACTGTAATGGCGGATGTTACAAAACAACTGACCGCAAGATTGGCGATCGTAGGAGAACGTTTTCAGAAGAAGAAGAAGAAGAAGAAGAAGAAGAAGAAGAAGAGAAGGCTATTTTTCAGCAGACGTTGTTACAATTCCTGCTGAAGGGGCAGGAGCTAAAGGCATTGAGTGCCTGACGAGGGCTCCTGACCCTCTGGATGATGGGACTTACGGTGATGGGCACGTTCTCGATTTACCTTTTTAAATGCAACTGGAGTGGGAGGTGGAGGCTGAGCTTCAGGCAGTGGCTTATGCAAGTTCCCATCGCTTGGTGACATTGCTTCTGGGGATACCACCACTCGCTACGTCGGTGCCGTGCGGTGAAAAAGCGCGAGAAAAGGGAAGGGGCGTAGACTGTCCCTTGAGGTTGAAAAGAGATAACAAAAAGTTAAAAGCGCTTTTTTCATCCATTCCGCTCCATCCAACTTCCGCTTACCTCATAATGTGCTTGGTCACAATGGTCGGTAATTTTTAATCGAATACTGCTTTATTGGAACTGCACCTTGCATTTCTTTTTTGCCTGGTTTGTTCTTGGAGAAGAAGGCCCACTCCATAGGAACCTTAAGGATACTGCCAGAGAAAACGGGGAATCCCTCGCAATAAACTCGGCCGCTGGACCCATGCTACAGTTACAATCAAAACATACCACCAAGAACCCGTTCGGAGCCATCTGCTTAGCGACGGACCGCTTGTGTGTGTTACTGAGCCTAAATAGCCCAGACCCGCACTGGCCTCAATTCTGGTTGACGTTGTACAGAGCGAACTGTCGCGTATCTAACAAGGCACTGCCCGCATGCGCCATTGCTCGAGAAGTTTGCCGACCAGCATTGTGCAACTCCGAAATGCAATGCATGGCGAAGTGTTTAAACCTACGAATTATACATACGGTACATGACGTTCTTGCTGACATGATCATAGTGTAAACATGAGCAAAGCGCGTTATGTTCACAAGGGCTACGTGATTCGGCTACATCGAAAGTATCAAGTTGATTACGATTGCGTACTACTGAAGAAATCCCTCAGTAATTATAGGAAGACTTCAGCATTTTTTAAGGGCATACAGTTTACAACGCCCCCACCCCCCTAGTTTATTATTGCTGCTCTTAACCATTCAAGTTAAACAGTAAGCACTTGACTTAAAAATAAATTCCAACCTTCGTACCCGACGCGATGGCTATGTGGCCAAGGCATTGTGATGGGCATACTGATGGGCACAAGGACGCCGGTTCGATTCCCGGCCGCGGCGGCCGCTTTGCTGATGAATGCGAAAATCGAGAACGCCCGCGTGTTCGATATTTCGGTGCACGTTAAAGGAGCCATGAAGAGAAAGCACAAGTTTGGTTCATTCGAAAGATTGCCTCGTTAGAACCATAACGACACCACTTATAACGCAAACTTCGCTCAAATAAGCTATATAATTAAGAAAAAAGGAAATGACCATGCGACCCACCAGCTCATTTTCCGCAACAGAACCTATGATGTCACTCGAGAATGCTCTGCGATTGGCGGAGGCCGGCAAAAGCAAACGCATGTTAGGCAGGGCTTACAGTTTGCATAGCGAGCTAAATGCCCGTGAAACATACTGCACATTCTTTTTATGACAAAGAACGGTGGAGTAAACGGTTGAAGTTCCGAACGAACACGCAAGCGTGTATGCCAATGCGTACGAACTACCGCCAGCCGAGATCGACATCTCGCCGTCGCCACCCGTCGACGCCCAGACGAATTTTCGGGTACAAGGCTTTTCTGGGCCAACGAACCGTCCACAGGCCACGCACAGCCGCGACCTTTGCCCTTGGTATCGTAATCCCTTACAAGAGGTTGGTCCGTCATATCGCCCAACCAGCCAAAGGTTAACCAATAGAAACAAGGGGATAGAGTAAGGAACCACCGAGCAGCAACGAGACTAGTGCCACTCGTCGCACACGTTTTCGGTATGGAGGTCGTGTTGTCCTTGCTGCTGTCGTTACGAGCTCGTTTACAGTTTACAACCCACTAAAAACTTCAGTTTGTTCGAGTACTTTACAATGAAATTTCGTTGCGTGTGTTTTTTGAAATGCCCCTGTAGTACGAGCAAATCGTAGACGGAGTGCGACATCCCCGCCGATGAGATCTCCTTTCATGTGCCATGCCCAACGACGAACCTCGCGCCGAAGCAGTGGCTACGTTTTTGTGACCTTGCAAACGGAGGAGGAAAGAGAGCTAAAGGAAGTACGAGTGTGCTCGCTTCATTTCCGAGGAAGTGATTACGGCAGGGACCCGATCATGCTGGCGCTCGTCGCCGACTTCATCAAAAGCGCTCTGACCTTGGGGAAAAAAATTGCCGTACACACCGCGCATTGACGCTCGAATCTTTCTGGTCGGAGCAGAGAGCTCGAGCGAACGGCTTTCCATACACGGTACCGGCCAACTGGCATAAGCGATACTGCTACTGAAATTGAAAATACGGCACATACGTACCAGTCTGTATTCGTCCGTCGCGACGGGGCTGACGAGGCAGCGGTGCCGACGGCTGGGCGTTCGTCTGTTGTGGCTATCGCGGAATGGTCGCTTTCCCGTCCACCGCGTATCCCACAACTCTTGCCGCTCGGCGAGAGTTTTGTCCTCCGGATCAGGCGATTCCATGACTAGGGCTGCGGGTGCACTAGGTTTTACTAGTATTTTTAAAATGGCCGCCGTCTCGGTCGACTCCCGCGTGTGGGTGCTATATGGAGTCGACATACTAAGTATCTATTTCATGGACCGGCTCGTATGACCCCATTGTTCACGTGACGAAATGTGGAATTTTAGCGGGAGATTTAAAATTTCGGCTTAAATTGCCTTATTTCTCAGTGAATAAAGCATCATTTGCTTCCGGGAAAGCGCTTGGGGTACTATGAAACACCTAATCTTTCGAATAAAACCAACTTTTGTTTTCTCTTCATGGCTCCTTTAAAGGTCCCCAGGTGGTCACAATAAATTAGGAGCCCTTCACAACGGCGCACCTTATTGTCGTAATAGCGTCGGTGCGCTGAACGTCATAATCAATCAATTCCAATCTTCGTACATTGAAACCATTACGCCAGGTATTTTGGTTTACCTCACCAACATAGTACTTTGAGATAGTTTCCGTAACTGAAAGGAACTTCCAAGACGGCGCGCGAGACATGAGCTAAAAGGGAATAGCGCATGGTGGTGTGCCCATCATGGTCAAGGTGGTCAGCTTTTTGGCGTGCTTTAAATCGACTTCGCACATTTTAACTTTACGCGTTGCGGTGCTCTGCACAAACGGAAACCGTTTTTTCCCACCCCTACCATCAGTAGAAAGCGAAAAAAAATAACCCTGAAACAGTCAGCTAATCCCTTTACGGAGTCAGTGTATCGACGAAGAACCCTTTGGGAATGTTCTTATTGCTGAGCAGTCGTCACCGTGTAGGTACCTTGTGAGGGTGCTCTCGCAATTGATGGAGAAAACAAGTTCGGAGATGCAGACAGAAATGCAATTTCTTTCTCTCTCTTCGCCGGAGGCTACGAAAGTGGAATGTCCTCCATCGACAGCACTTTCACATTTGCCGACTGTTGATAAAGCCAGACACATAACTGAAGACCTGACTTCAATAATACAAGCCTTCTTCGATACGGTCTGCGCCTCAGGTATAAAGAGCACCGACGTCGTGATAAAAGCGCCCCCCCTCAGCATCCCCGAGGTTTCATAGCGCATAAACTCGAGCGCGCACACAACAATACCCTTGTTGGGCACGAGGGCGTGGGTTCGATTCCCGGCCACGGCGGCCGCTTTTCTGGTGGAAGAAAAAAGCAAAAACGCCCGTGTGTACAAGATTTCCGCGCAGGCTAAAGATCCCCAGGTCGTCACAATGAATCGACAGCCCTCCACTACGGCGCGCCTCATCGCCTGCGTTGCATCGCTGCGTTAAACCTCAAACGGAATTATCAATGAACCCTGGTTGGGAAATATATATATATATATATATATATATATATATATATATATATATATATTATATATAGTTATATATTTCATGGAGAGAGAGAGAGAGGAACGAGAGGGCTTTGGAGAAGGTAGCGGCCACAGACCTCTGCCAACGTTTCGACAAAGAGACTTGTCTTTTTCAAGGCCTTGAAAAGACAAGTCCCTAGTCGAAACGTTGGCAGAGGTGTGAGGCCGCTACCTTCTCCCCAGTTTTTATTTATATTTATAATTATTATTTATTACACATAATATAGATATATATATTATTATAATATATATATATATATATCAATACTACATAATATATATATATATAGCCTTGATGCCAAGGTAGCATAAGAGGGTTTCCCGCCAGTTAGCCGCTTATGACAGGCGTAGACGTTCGCGTCACGCCCCGGCTGTTGAAAAGAAGGTCCCCTTCTCCCCGTGTATTCTGAGTGGCGCTGGCTACCACCCTCAAGCGTCAGATACAGTTGTAGTAAATATAAATACCCCAGAAAATGAAGGAGAACACAGTCGCCCAGATAGCCGACTGTGTTCTCCTTCATTTTCTGGGGTATTTATATTTACTACAACTGTATCTGACGCTTGAGGGTGGTAGCCAGCGCCACTCAGAATACACGGGGAGAAGGGGACCTTCTTTTCAACAGCCGGGGCGTGAAGGAGAACACAGTCGCCCAGATAGCCGACAATAAAGAAAAAAAAAGCCCAGATAGCCGAATTGGTAAGGCATTCGAGATCTAATCGAAAGGCGTGGGTTCAGTCCCCACTCTGGGCGCGTGTTTTTTTTCTTTCTTTCTCACGCAATAATAATAAACAAATAATGTAACATCATTAACGGTAAAAAATGGTCTAACCATTCCCCTATGCCTTCTTTGGCTTTGTAGACTGCCGGAATTTCTTTCTGTATTCCCTAATAGCCCCTCATTTCCAAACCCTATTATCGTGCGAAATCTTAGCGAGGGCCTCGGTTCTGGCAGCCTTGATGCCAAGGTAGCATAAGAGGGTTTCCCGCCAGTTAGCCGCTTATGACAGGCTGTAGACGTTCGCGTCACGCCCCGGGGGTTGAAAAGAAGGTCCCCTTCTCCCCGTGTAGTCTGAGTGGCGCTGGCTACCACCCTCAAGCGTCAGATACAGTTGTAGTAAATAGAAATACCCCAGAAAGTGAAGGAGAACACAGTCGCCCAGATAGCCGAATTGGTAAGGCATTCGAGATCTAACCGAAAGGCCTGGGTTCGGTACCCACTCTGGGCGCGTGTTTTTCTTTCTTTTTTTCTTACGTAATATTAATATTAAAAAAATTGGTTGGTTTCATTAAAAATTCGTGAATAAAGAAATAAGAACTGCTTGCGCTTGTCTACGGGGTCACATTTCATGTTGCCGCCAAAGGTACGCCTATTGGCGTTTCCTAGTGAGCACAGCCGAGTGACACATTGCGCCATGTAGGGAAAAGTTTGAACATGCATCCTGGTGCTTCTGCGACTCTGTTTAACGGAGGACGTCCTGGTCGCGTAGTGTAGTGATTACGAATCCTGGACAGCAAGGTCGTGGTGGCGAGTTCGAATAATTCAAGTTTTTCCATCAATGAACTTCACGGCCAAACCTGATTAAGGAAACCCAACTTTCAAGCGACAACACTTCACGGCACCGATCCAATTTAAAATTGGCCTCACTGCTTCACTGTTTTATGAATGTGCGTTGCTAAAAATGTATTGAAGGGCATTATACGCGGTCATATCCAAATGTGAAGCCTCTGGGACCCCAAATCTAAGTTTTTTGTAGGATATTCCTGCGATAGCTTCCGGTCACTCTGTTCGGGTCACAAAGGCGGCGCAGTTTACGACCTTAACCAAGTAACTTGTGAGCGATGCTGACTAAGTAAAAACAAAGTAGGATCTTTATAATTAAAGTAAAATTTTAACGCAAATTATGGGCTGCTAAAAATTTTGTGAGAGAAGGTACAATACAGTTTTTAGCAGTGTTGGCCACATCAAGCAAGTTTTTAAAGCCGTAATTTATTGTCGTTGATAAAGAAAAACTGAGAAAGAATACAAGTATTTCATTGTCGTAAACTATTGCTTCTTTCAGTTTCACAACGGTGCATAAGGACATTGCGGATTATTTGTATGGAGAGTTTGGGTGGTGGTGGAAATAATTATTGAGCTGTTATTCGTGAGGGTCATACCTCAAACCAGGGATCCATGAGACATTTTGGAGGTATCCGCTCTGGACGCCAAAAGATCTGGGCCTCCGGTCGACCGCTGGCTGTCAGGTTCTCCCGCAGATCAGAGAAGGAGGAGAAGGGGAATATTTGGGTTTTGTGCACATCCTAGAAGGATGTTAGGTACGCTCCCTGGTGTATTAAAACATCGGCATTCTGCAGAGTATCGGTAAGAGTATGCAGAATAAAGCCGGGTTGGATGAGGGAAAGTGTTGATTTGACTGCAGGCGGACGGTTGCTTCGGCTTCTTCGGGAAGTTTTGGAAGTGGAATTGCGTAATGTTTTCTTGTCGATCTGCATGATGGTTTTGAAAAATGACCAATGGTGAGAGCGCTGGTAAACGCTCTGCAGCCCGGAGGTAACAGCGCAGGCTTGCTAATGGGCAAATGTGTTGCACATCAATGAAAATTGGGCCAGTGTCTATTCAAGGTCCATACATGGTTCAAAAGAAAGGCGTAATTGTTGGGGGCAAGGACCCTAATGTAATAATTAGAAGCCGCGACGTGACCCGCTAGACCACAGAGACCAAACCACAAATTCGTTTTACCACTTCACCAGGAAGATCGCGACAGTGTTCAAAGCCAGCCAATAGACGGCGCTAGGTGTAACAAGAAGGCTTGTGCTGAGTTGAAACAAAATGGCGCGTACGAAGGGTCGACGCAGCAGCAGCGTTTCTGCTTACGAAGTGTTTTCCAAACCACCAGTCCTGGTTTGTGCTCCGTGTGGGTATGTATCCTTTTGCTGAAAAAAACGGCAACTCGGCTATGCGCCGTAGCTAAGGCCCAATGGTTTGATTTGACGTCTGTCTTGCGATGTCAACCGATAACTGCAACTATAATTCCAATAAATACTACGAATACTGTTTCTAGTTGGTACCGGTTGAAGACGGTAGAGCTTACAGCGCAAATTTAGGCCTCACTTTAGGTAACCATCCAGTCAAGCTCTACGACGCGTCAGGCAACATCCACCAACGATCCAGCTAAGGTGAGCGAAATGCTGCAATGGCTTGCCATTATTTTTTGGCAGTCCCACACGTGTTATTCCCGATTTTAGTTAGCAGGTAATTTAGCATGAACTATACAATATCTACTTCTGAGCTTACGGCACAGTTCTTTACGCGTTTGTTTTAGCCTATTTTTTCACCCTCTTGCACTAAACTTTATTACATGCTGCGCTCTTTAAAAGGCAATTAGGCCAGGAAGCGCGACCATCTCGGCTGCAGTAAAACAGTATGTTCTGAAGTGGTGCTATGATATTGTTCCGACAGGCGCTACTTATCAATGGAGAGACCACATTTCGCAAATCTGAAACGGCCAGCCGCACGCCGCTGAACGGCGCCTCTCCATCGCGTCGATTACAATGAAGCGGTTGACGATAGCCCACCCGTCGCGAAACGAATTCGACGTTGCAGTCAACTGAGTCCACTATTTCCCGCCACTATTCACAAACAACTCACAGACGCAAAGAAAGACCAATTTTCAACTGTCTTTCAGGGTACACAAGGGGATGATGAAGCGAGGAGAAACACAAGGAACCGGAGAGGGTGATATGAAGGAGAGACTTCGATAACGGCAGGCGAGAGGAAGAGAGGAGAAGGCACTCATCGTTTCCGCCTTCGTCTTGGCCTATGTGACCCTCCCAATCTTCTAAGGCGAAACGAATGTTCCCTGAATGAGTGTAGCGTAACAGATGGGCGTACTGGAATGATCAACAGAGGGTCACGGAATGCCGGGGGCCGAGCCCCATAAATTTTATTGCGCTCAAAAACTACCTTCATCTCCCCGCTCTGCTCCGATCACCTGATCACGCGTACACCTGGCGCCATCTTGCGGGTGGCGGTCGGATCTTTCGAAGCCCATTGTGCAGAGTCGCATGTGAGCAAAAAATTCTTGCGCCGGTCGAAATATCAATGATTGGTATATTCTATGCCCGCCGGAATTGGCTTTGTTAAAGGGTAGTAAATAAACGGCTAACCGCGTTTATAGTCTCCGTAATTGAGCAGCGATATTAACGAATCAGGCGTTGTTTGGGCACACCAACGTGATACGGCCTAGTAAACCACATTCGGGGCATTTTTCTGACGTAAATCCAGGCACCCTGTAAAGAGTGATCATAAAGACTCCATTGCGCTGAAGAGAACACACAGGTACAACCCGACTCGTTCTCACCCCCTTCTTATCACGAAGCAAGCGCGTTACGGTTGGGCTATCACTGAAGGGAACGCTAGGAGGAATTGTGCAAGGTGTGGAATTAACGGCGCATTCAAGACATGCCAGGAAATTGCCTTCAAGAGGTGTCGCCTTTATATGTACCGCGAAGTGTTCTTTCAAAACTTGCATTGATCTATATAGTTGCTCTTTGCGCGATATTGAGTTCGAAATATTAGTCAGAAGATATTGATCATTGTGCTAAGTGTTTTGTCACACTTCCATTGCAGAGGAGCTCTTGCTTTGCGGGCAGCATTACGCATATTGTATGGTCTACCGGGTTACAGAAAGACTAGGTGTAACACTGGAGGCAGAAAGCTTAGCGGCGCAAATTTAGGAGACGTTCTAGGGTTTCCTGCGCTGTATTTTTGCAGTGTTGTATAAAACTTATAGAAATTGTTTCTTGGGGAAAGATAAGGACATAGAGTGAGAGAACGTTTTGATAAATACTGAAGTGGTTAGTCTCACTTAGGCAGCGCTTTAACTGCAGATGAGGATGAATGGAGACAGGCGACAGAAGGCTATCGTCTTTCGGCGACATTTGCAGCTGAGCGAGCAGATACGCTGTCATTTAGTTCTGCATAATTTTGAGGAAAGTAAGATTTTATTTAATTACACAAAAAAACGGAGAAGCAAAGGTAGCTAGTTATGCTGACGCGGAAAGGATTTGAATAGGATTGACCAGCTTTTTTTCACTTCTCAGAACACACGCTCTTTATTTCTTTTCCTAGGTAAGATGCGCACATAGAAGTTCAATAGTGGTCCTGCTTACGCCTGCTATAACGATTTGAGATTTAACGCTCCGAACAATAATATATAACCTTGTTCCGCATTCTCGCTACGAACTAAAGACACTACAACGTCAAAAGGATAGATACTGTTTTGAAAGCCCTGAACATATACGTCTCCAAAAAAGTTTTTTTTTTGTGCTTTAACATTGATCAGGAACGGAATAAATGAACAAACTGTTTCTGAATCCATACTGTGTCCCAAATGCACAGTACTTGTTAACAAGCACCCCCAAACACGCACAAAATAGAAGCACTAACAATCGTACACGTGGGTGCGGAGAGGTTCAACGGTTCATTAGCATCAATTGTGGGCGGCTTGGATTGTGTAGAAAATGAAATGTCAAACAAAAAACTTTACTTTCGTTGCCTCGTCTGCAAGCCCCACCGTAAAGAAGCTGATCATGAATGTAGCGAGAATAAAAATTGCCCTAAAAAGGGACCCCGCTGTTTTGACTGCCGCTTTGTATTAACGCTAGCGCGAAAATCATTACTGACGCCTAGCATGTTTCAGCGTGGCGCCCGAAAAACACCGTCTTTTCACCATGTTTGGCGGGCGACGCGTAATGAAAGGTGATGTAAACTGGATGCTCGTCCCACTTGACACGCACACCCAGGCAGTGAAAAACCAGGGTGGCAAGAAATAAAACACCGGAACCGCCCACTGCAAACAGCGCACCCCGCCATAAAAACTTTCCCGCGAGTCGAGGCCCCAAACAAGGTCTGCAACGGTTCATGTGGCGGCACGCGCGTGATCCGTTTATCGCATTTACTTTTTCTATCGTTTTTCTCAAGTCGCTTTTGTTCATCGCAAGCATAGCCGAAGCAGAAGAAAGTAAAGACAGGGAAACAATCCCGGCTTTAATAAACGTGACGTTGGCCCTTACCTTTATCTTGGAGGGAAGGTATTCCTAAGACGCCGTGGCGAGCGCTTCTCTTAGTATATAATCCACGAAAGGACACGAATGCTCACCACGGCACCTATCGTTACACAGCAGGACGAACTTTGTCGCACTTCGTTCCACCGCACGGAACTACACACGGTTGATGTTATCCAGTCGTGCAGCCGACAGCGAGGAAAGACGCTATCCGCAGGCTATAAGATGACAAATCACTCCGTCATGTGGATGATCTTGATCCGTGGTATTCCAACGCACAAGCACTCCCATACACGCACACTCCCACCCACACACACACCGCACACTTTCCGAGAGCACAGCTGGAGAAAATAGAATCAAAAACTTGCTGGAACCAAATCCGACGTAGGGGCACGCCTTCGTGAGAAGGCAAATTGCCGAGGTTTCACTGCAACTTTCAAACGCGTCAGGGGTGCAAAGGTTGGGTAATCCCTTGAGACGTGTGTGGCCTATATTGGTGACAGGGTTGTTGTTTGTATTTCTAGCACTACAGACTGCTAATGCTTATTCACGTGGGGTGCACATAGGGTACACATGCCGAAGATTATACGCTAGCAAATATATAGTGCGAAGATTTCCGAAAATACGGGCGTACGTTGGGCGAAATATATATCAAGCTACTTGGGTTCAACAAGTGGAGGGGACTGCTCCGGTATCAAGGGATGCTACTCAGCTCCCGAGGCATGCTTAGGTTGGGAGTCGCGGTTTGCGGAAACGTCCCGTTGAAAGTTTGGCAGGTGGAGCGGCTTGATTTTTTCAAAACTGCTCATACCCTCGGCAACAGTGGCCTGCTAGGTCACATCATCGAACATGAAAGCCTGATCTTCGGCGCGTTTCTTGCGACGTTTCAGGGCTACGATATATGCGCGGCACTCACTCACAAAGATGCGCAACAGTTCGACGCAATGCAGATAAGATCTTTTGGTACGTTTTTTCTTCGTCGCTCGAAGCTCTTGGAAAGTTGACAAAAGTTCGGCAGAATAGGGCGAAGACGAACAGCGCGCAACGGGTTTTCCTGCTTGGCGCTGAAAGTTCGAACACGGCACGCTCGGCCGGCTACAGATCCATTAGCCAAAAACAACAGCCTTTCCCACTTCGTAGCAGCGTCGATGAAGGCACAGCATAAAGCACCCGGCGTTTAGAACAAACGCGCCGTCTCCGTGCTGTCCCTCTTTTAAAAGGACCACACGGCCATCGGGGCAGTACTTCCGAAGAGAGTGAAAGTTAGCCGTCGCAGTTATTTTCAATCGCAGAGTGGCCAAAACAACGTTGAATACAACTTGCCACCACTTCTATCGATGCACACAGGAAGTCAACTTTTCGTTTCCGCCAGCAGTTCGCAAAAGCGCCGGGAAGAGGCGCGTAAAGATTGCGAGAGTTCGGGAAAGACGATGGGGCTACACTCTTCCGACACCTGAGCGGCCGAGAGTCGTCGGAGCAGCTCCCGGCGTTTCGGATGATGGCAGCGCCAGATGGGGGCGGGGACGGCACGCTGCAGTCGCGCTGTTCCCGCCGGCAGCGCAACGGCGTCCGGCGACGGCACTGGCAGCAGCAGAGCACGCAGTGACGGCGGCGGCAGGGACCGGCGTCGAGGCAGCGAGCGGGCTGAGTGACTAGAGCGGCGGCGCGCTTTTCAGCCGGCGAGCGCGCCGGTCGTGCCGGCGGCGTGCGCGCGAACCGGGCTCGCTGAAGGGAGCGGAAAGAAGAGGGAAAGGAGGAGAGAAAGAAGGGGCTGATCGGAGTAGCGCGGAAGCGCGGGCCGGCCGGGGTGCCCTTCCTCTTTAATTGATCCTAGTTGCTCCAGCGGCCGCGACGGGCGCTCCGCTGCCTTCGACGCTTCCGAAGTCTGTTTTCTTGGTGCCTGGCGCAAATTTTCACGTCCCTTCAAAACGATTGCTTTGTCGTTAATAGTTTCAGTTATTCCGTTCATCCTTCTTCTATGTGAGGTTGTTTCTCGTCTTTAGATGGCTGCGAGCTCCATGCTCTTGAATCCACGTGGAACACCATGAGGGTAGTATACCTGGGTTGCTCTAGCCTGTTAGCAATTACGTCGTCATATCCCGAACTGATGTTACTGATGGTGAAAACCACCAATATAGGACAGATCAGCCCATGAGAGCCCGCCGGAATAGTCATGTATGCAGAATCATTTTTGGAGAACGGCCGCTTTGAGCAGAAGCCCCTTCATTCGAGAGTTGCTCCCTTGTCCTAATGGTTCCCCCGGCAAAAGGACTCCCATCGTGTGCAGCTGATGCCTCGGCACTTGCTGTTTTTGATGTCAAGTTTTACTTATCAGAGTAACATCCCGGGTAGGCAGAGTAATATCAGAGCTGTTCTATCAGAATAATTATCGGGGAAATATTAAAGCGCTATTTATTTTTGCAGCAAAGCGGTTATCGGAGAAACATCAGAGCTATTCTACGTGAGTAATTTGCAGAGTAATATCTAAAAGTTGTTCTTTTTACAGCGCAACAGTTATCAAAGTAACAGTACTTTCTATCACAGTAATGTTGAAGTGCCATTCTTGTTTACAGCGCAGTGATTATCAGTGTACAACAACACATACTTAGGGTAATATCACAGCTTTCTAGCACAGTAATTACCTGAGTAATATTCAACAGCCATTCTTGTCTTACAGTGCAGCTGTTATTACTCCCCCATTTTTTTTTTGCGTCTGTAGGACGAGAAAAGGCCCCCCGTTCCATTCGCCCGCGGGATGATATCCTCGGCACGTGCCGTGTCTGACCGCGGATATCCTCTTCTCGCACTGTGTAAACACCCTCTCCTGTGTACTACCTGTGCGTCTCCGGCGCTTCATATTTGATTTAAAATGGCGTACACTGCATTTATAATTGTCTTCCAAGCAGTGCACGCATGTTTAGATGCGAAGCCAACTTTAAAAAGACCGGTGTAAGCTTGGCTTTTGTAATCTGGCTTTCCCACATGGTGTAGCTCATGGTGATGCCTCCTCATTACGAACAAAAACTGTGTTTCAGTCCTCTGTCATAGGAATCGGTAAAACACGAAAGTGAAACGTGCAGCGAAATCTGCAGTTGGGCATGATTTGCTGGTCGGCATCTGTTTCGTGGGTGTGCTTGGCGAGCGACGTCCTTCTGGGGGTTCCCTACAGCAAAGGAGCACTGGCGCTATTTTTGTGACGGACATGACGTAAGTGAAATCTTGGTGTATCCCAGCATAAAACACTTTCGTGCTGAAATATAAAATCCGAAAACGAGCACCCTAAGTATAACGTACTCGTTAGTGCTAAAGGTTGCTTCCCCACAAGAAGACTAAGTGCGCAGTGGTGCACCCTTTACAGCCGCTTGCTTCGTTGTACTGGCGTCATTTCCGTGGCAAATATGACGTCAGCGAAATATTTGTGTACCCCGGAAAAAAACACTTTCGTGTAAAAAAAGGCGACAATGGACACAAACGTGGCGGAAAGAGACCACTGGCGACGATCGGACCGAGAACACCAAGCGTAGCGCGATGCCAATCGGTATCCGGAATTCTGCGATGCGGAAAACGCAAGACGTCGGCGATTCTACAATACCGCTGAGCGTTTCCCCGATGCGAGAGCGAGGTGTGAGTGGCAGTTGGTGGCCAACCCGCAAATTGATCCCATGTTCATCCATATTAACAGAATGAAAGGGGGCTGATGTTTTTTTTTCGTAAATTTTATTCAGCCTAGCCTGCCATAACAGCCATCCATTCCTGCACCCCAAAGTGCCGCTGCGCTTGCTGCCACTATTGCTTCGGCTGCAAACTTAAAGTTTGGATGGTCTAATTTTGAGCTGAACCCGAGTTTATAAAAAGGTGTTTTAAGCAAGGTGGTCTCAGTGTCCACAGCTAACAATGCTTGGCGTGGGAAGACTAGAAGGAACTCTTGGGAATTTTAAACATTGCTTCAATCTCCGCAATAGATGCAACGTTGCAGGCAGTCTGAGGAAACATCGCGGTACTTATATACGCGGACGAAACAGTACTCCTCTTTGACAAAGAACACTATAGGGCGCAGAAAAATGTACGTTGATGCGGGCTTGTTGGTACAGTACGAATTTCTAGAATAGCCCAAAGATGAAACGATTAATATGTTAGCCAAAACGGTGACTAACCTTTCGCCATCGCGTAACCGAACGTTTCGTGCCAACGAAGATTTCGTCCTGCCATAGCACTGTTTCCGAAGTTCATTTGCGAATGTATCACCGATGTGTGCAGTTCAGAATACGCGTATCTAGAACCAATCTTTAGTCTAGAAAAACTGGAGTGATGATTTTCAACGATGATGATGTGTTGCTTCAACAAGCAACAATACCACAGGTAGAGAAATAGAAATAGCTGGTCGTATAAAAAAATGAAGACAAGGGCTGTCTAAAAACTCGCAATAAAAAAATTCAGGGTAGCTTACACTCGCCCAAGTCTTGAAAGGCGAAGCTGTGAGCATCGCTGGGCACATAGTTAGGTTTCTGTATCATTGGTTATTTGCATACTTACCGTGTTAGTAATCGTAGTCATATGCATGGACGAGGTCGTCGTCTTCTTCGCGGCGAGTAATGGATGCAAAGTCATCCTCAGCATTGCAGACTTCCACCACCTCAACTCACCAAGCTTGCACTAAGTCGTGCAAGGCTTGGATTATAGCGAATCCGCAGGATTTCTTTATACCTGAGCACTGAAGGACACACCACCACGCATTTCTACAAGTTTGATATTGTTTATTTAGATGTTCCATCGGTGCTTCGCACTGTACTAGTATAAGTCATCGTCATATGCATCGATATCGCCGTGTTCCTTATGCCAAGCATTACATGCGCGGTAGCGCTTACGACCGCGCTTGAGATTTTCTTATTTTTGCTAAAGCCACAGCGCCACCTGGGGACTTGGCGGAGACCATGAGGCATGCGCTCCCGGGGGCACGGCATTTGATCTCTCATCGTGGTTTTTGCCTGTTTGTTGTTTTGCTAACAATCTGCGTGCTGCGGCAGCGCTCGGTGATCGCCGGGAGGCACGCGCTCACAAGTGCTCCGCATTTTCTTGGTATGTTTACCTGCAACACCAAACTTACGGCTTGTACAACAGCTCCGCTGTTAAAATTTTCAGAATGAAAACAATAGAAAACTATCTATAATGAAGCACAAGAAATCACAAAGCACTACGGGGATAAAGCATATACGAAATAGCAAAATGAATCCGGAAGAGGCTGAGGTACCAGCACATCCCATTTTCAAGCGGAGGACTGTGTGAATTCGGATATTTATGCCGGGCTAAAATGTACCAGAAAAGCGCTAGGTTCGTTGGCATATAAGCACATATCAAAGCAACAAATAGCGCAAGGAGGGCATCATGGGGTAGATTATCTGTGAAATTAGGAGAGCAAAACACGTTTTTAAGAGCAGCTTGGAAACGTGGAAAGGTATAGATGATAAAACTTTTGGGGAATGTTTGCATAAAAGTGGGGAGTCGTAGTAAAAAAACGGGCAAGAACGCGTGGAGCAAAGCACATGAAAACTGAAACCCAAAAAGAAACGCCGAAGGCAATCGAAATAAAGGTAACGCCGAGACAACTGACCACTAGGAAATGGGGTTGGAAAGCAAGAATACTTAGATAGCAAGAAAATCGGGAAGCAAGAAATCACAAGCGAGCATTTCCATAATACGAAAGGGAGTTCATTGCTTTTCGATGCCCGCCAGAATTGCTTGGAAACTAGGACGCTCCTCCGCATGCAAGCTCCGGAGGATCAATTGCGGATGGGATGAAAAAAACGAAACATGAGCTATTACACGCATTGTGCAACGAATAGTGCCCATACTCAATCAGCACGATGTGGAGATTCCGGCGCTCAAGGGTTTAAAATAAGAGAAGGCAGAATTGAAAACCACGAGAACTTAGCCAAAGAAGGTACAATGTTGCCGAAGAAAGCAGGGAATGAATCAGGAAGGAACCTTAAAAAACCAGACTAGCCTAGAGGTGCGATAAATTAAAAGATTTTTTTTTATTAACTGCGAAGACGAGGTGATATGCAGCGACGATAGAGTAAATACTGGGCGCCATAACCCCTTACGAATGTGAACCCGCTAATCATCGTCATTCTCGGAGTTGTCATCATTTTCATGTGCTATTCGTCGGCTTGGCCCATGTACCTGCTCGGTATAGCGCCACAGTTGTTGCATTGTCGTTTAAGCTGAGATTTACTGGGCTCATCGTCCGAGAAACCAATTGCAGGCAAACAGCACACCAATTGCAACCGGTTGTGATGCATCATGTGAATCGGTTGGCCGCTGCCGCACGGTGGGTACACCAGATGGCGCAAGCTGGCTGAGAAACTTTGGATCGCTCGCATCTGACACATGAGGTGAACCAGCATTGCATGGTTTGAAACTTCGTCGTGCGAGACCATTGCAAAGCAGCGTGACGCATCACTAAACTCAACAACACTTTCCTGCTACTCTAATCTCAGCTACGTAACTAAAATACACACTTTGCTACTATTTATATGCTCCGCATTTACGCATGGTGAGAGTTGCTTCGGCGCTCCCAATATTTTTTTATGCCTCCTTTGAACGTCTCTTTGGCCATCTAGTGGGCATGCCCAGATGCTCTGTGCAGGTTCAAGGGAATTTTTATTTGATACCATGCATTCGGTTATCCCGTTCATACCATCGTGCACGATGGGTTACTGTTTCCGCAGCAGCCTTTGAAGACGTTTGCACTCCTGGTGCAGGTTTCCGTAGCAGAATGGGCTCTATGTTCATAGAAAAGTAATCTGGCTTCCACACAGAGAATGTCCGTGTCGGAAATGCTTCGTACAAAAGTTCACGAAGCTCTACTTCAAAAAGAATTTGCACTGGGACTGATAGTGCTTGACGCACAAGGAAAGCTCCTCAACACGAATTCAAACTTGATAAAGGTCCTTAACATATGAATAAAGGGAAATGCTCAAAAATTTTAAACATTTTGGGGTACTTAGAGGCCAACTGCCCTCAAAATTTCCACATCTTCAAAACGTTATTTCTGTATAGTCTGCCTATAATGACTACAAGGTACAAAATAAGGCTGCTGAAATACGCGTATCCGCAACGCAAACGGCCATCAAACATCAATCATTTTTAAACGGAAATGAATAAGAGCGTGGACATCACGGCCAGGCTGAAGTTACGTTCCAGCCGGTCCAGCCGGAGAGCGAGCGGCCGCACCATGCCAACCAGCTGAAGAAAACCTGCACGCAACCATTCGCCCTCGTCGCAGCCCTAGGAAAAGCGCTCCCAGTGGAGCTCGAGGGTTCTCCTGGCTGTCGGTGAGAAAATGCACAGGGCCGGCCGCAATGTCACTTCCACTTTATGGCTGCTTGAGCCATTCTCCGGAAGGTGCAGCGTCGCCTGCACTGAGCTATTTTAAACGTATTCAACTAATTACAAAGCATTTCACTGGGCTACCAGTCAGGTCCCAGTTGGTTGGGTGGCAAGTACTGCAAGTTCAAAGTAAACTTTCTGGTGTGAAATTTGTGTGCAGTAAGCCTTTAATCACCTCTAAACGTTTTCGGGAATGTCACTCCTCGTTCTGTTGTAAAGGCCTATGTGTGGGTGGGTCCGTTACGTCGCTGCTAATGAGCACTCGTAAATTTTCAAGAGCATCCGAAGGCGACGGCCATCGTCGCTGGGCAACCTTTCTCAAAGGGTACACGAGAATCGGTAGTCGGTATGCTGATGTCCTAGCCGAATCGCTAGTTGTGAAGTTGCCCTGCCACTCTTTACCAAAGGTGGTCGCGAGGAAGAATAATGCTGATTGCGTCATGTGAACAAAGGGGAGGGGGGGGGGGCTGATTTTGGGAGACTATACGCAAAGAGGAGACACGGTTACCGATACTACGCACGGACATCTATGAGGAGTGGCGTTCGCGTGCGATCAAGTGAGAGCGCTGTGATCGACTGATCACAGGTGGTCTGCTACAGCATGGTATTTATGTCATTTAGGGGGCCGTCCTAACTCTATGCTCGTTCCTAAAAAAATGGCACCATCAACGACAAAGCTCCCTTAGTAAGCCCCTAAGGTGCTGTCAAATTTCATGTGCAGAGCACTTTAGGACTCGCCTTGTCGTCGTACCTCGCTCGGTGGACCCAGGTAGAGCCACACGGCATTCCATTGTAGCGGCTGTCGTCGCGGCGTCCAACAGAGGCTTCGAAAGCCAAGTAGTTTATATAGTCATTAGCGTTCGACACTCGTAAACCACTGGCGCTTGTCATACATCTCCCAGTTTTTTTTAGCGCAAAGCACAGTTTTAGCGCAGTTTTAGGCAAAATATACGTGATGAACCGGCAGCGCCTGCGTTAATTTAGTTAGGAACGCTCGTTGCGTTGGCTTTTACGATAATATGCGAAAACAAAATTACAGCCGTCTTCCTCAATGTGTAATCTGTCGGAAGTGCACAGCAGTGATTCACCATAATGGGCAATGGCGCCGTTATCCGTGCGCCCTTACCACCCATCATGCTCTTCGTCGCCCTGTCTCATTCCTCCCCTAAAAAATTAAACAGAGGTTTGTGCAACGCCTTTGATATTTCCCGCCTTCGCTGGGCTCGCGCGGCCCCTGCCTGAAACTGCGCCAGCGGGGGTTCCGTTTTTTTGTGATTCCTTTCCTCCCGCATCTGCCGGCGTTGCACTCCCACTTTTTTTCGCTTATTTTCGCAAAAACCAACCCAACGAGCGTTCCTAACTAAATGAACGCGGGCGCTGCCGAATATCTTGAATTATATTTTGCCGTATATTTTGACGTGTTTTTTGCATCAAATGTATCTGCAGTTTTCTTTGCGCTAAACGACGGAAAGATCTATGACCCGCGCCAGCGCTTTGGAGTTTCGAACTCTTATGACTATACAAACCGCTTGGCTTTCGAAGCCTTTGTGGAATGCCGCGACGACAGCCGCTGCGATGTAACCCCTTGTGGCTCTACTTGGGTCCAGCGAGCGAGCTACAATGACCAGGCGAGCCCCTAAACTGCTCTGCACTTAAAAATTGGCAGTGGAATGCCGGCACGTGCGGGAGGAAAAGCAAGCACAAAAAAAAAATGGCCGCATATCAGCATCTTTCGTTGCAACTGCAGACTAAAGACGATAGTCGACTGGCACCCCTGCCAAGTAAATGCCTCCCTTCCCTTTCCAACTCACCTCTCAAAGTTGTTCATCTCCCGTCTCGTTCCTCCGAAAATAACACGCTAGAGCTTTGCTCAAGTCAATTTAAATTTACCGCGTTCCACTGCTCCAAGTCACGTTTCTCGATGCAGCGATGCCGTACGGTGAAGACACGCGTGATTTGAGGCACCTCACCATAACATTTATGGAACCACGTTGTACTACTGCACGAGCGTGCCAAAAAAGGATAGTGGATTTCATTCTAGTGGAACCTTTTGTTGCCTTTGCCGTTTGATTTCTTATGCCGCGAGGAGCTGTAGTAGCGCGGGTAAATAGCAGAGGATGGTTTCCTGCCGTTGATGTAGTACTTCATTTGCTATCGCAAAACCCAAGCATCCATGAACTTTTTAAATAAAGGAACACTGCAAATATCCATTACGTATTGATTTTCTGCCTTATATTTGCGTAATGACTCATTCTTGTTCAACAATGTTCACAAGTAGGAACATTGACACCCGAATTACACGCTTACATTTGGCTGTGGGTATATAAGTCAATTGCGGAGATTTTGTTTCACTTTGGACGGGTCGCTGAATATAGTCCCAGACAGACCGACAGACATAGAGACAGACCAGAATTTCTGCGTTTAGGTAGCCCAAGGAAGGCTTTTGGGTTTAAAAGAACAGAACTCCTGCTGGCGCAGTTTCAGGCAGGGGCGCGCGAGCACAGGGACGGTGGGAAATTTGAAATGCGTTGGGCAAAGCTCCGTTGAATTCATCAGTAGAGGAATAAGAGAGGGTGGCGAAGAGCGTGATGGGTGGTAAGAGTGAGCGCATAACGACGCCATAGCCCATTATAGAAAATCATTTCTCTGCACTTAAGACAGCTTTAAAATTGAGTGGAACGTCTTTAATTTGTTCTAATTCTTAAGATAGCACCTTATTTCAGAATAGATCACATCACTGGTATCACTTTGATTTGTGCTCCGCGCAGTAATAGAGTGCTATGGCTCTGGCCTCAGTCAGGTTTTCCTAGTTAAAACGGGTCATAAAATTCTGCTTTGTTCTTCATTTCATTTGTGTTTACGTTTTGAGCCTTACGCCCTTGCAAGAAATTGTCATCGTACCGGTCACCGGTCATTGCATTGCAATCCCTACTGCATCGTTAGCGCAGCTCGAAAACCCCTCCTGCGCGAAAACGTCGCAACAGGCCCATAAAGTACCGAACATGAAACATTGGTTAGAAGACACGTCCACAAAAAGGACGAAGGTTCCCACGGAGGAGCTGGTCCAACTATTACTAGTTACATTAATGCTAAAGCGATAGGCGTTAATCTGCTCGTGCAGTAATAACGGAAATCGGTGTGCGTCAGGTCTGCTGAAGAAATCACACCTAGTACACTCACCATCTAGTCAGATCTGTTCCCCCACTTCCTGTCGTTTACTTATTTCTTCATTACTTTTTGCACGACTGCTAAATAAGCCAGAGCCCTGTTCACACGTCCTTTCCTCCGTCCAGAGCTAAACAACGTCACCTACACAGGTGGCCTGCTTAACTAACCTTCTCTTGGGTTTCTCGCGAACCTTCGGGAAAATTCTGCCGGAAGAACCTGACCATGGTCTATAAAACTGAGGCGCATGCGGTGGTTTATTATGGTACTTCCGCTTCAAGGCCTCACCTAGTGGCTAGGGCATCTCCTACATTGATGGTGTTGCGTCAAACGCGCTATGCAGATACGGAAGTGGAAGAGGAATCCAGAGCCTGGGGACGTGGAGCGAAATGAGTGGGGAGAACTGAAACGTGACGGTATCCGCCCACAGCGGCGCCGGGGCCACTAATTAGGTTTTCCTTCGCGTTATTAAGATGTCCCCATCACACGAGGTCTCTCAGCAGCCAGCGGTCCGCTCCTGCCTTTATCAAAATCTGGCCGGTGAGCGAAGTTTGCATGGGAGGCTTCGCCCCGATTTCTTGCGCACGGAAGGTCGAGGCGGTGCTGTTGCTGCCATAGCCCAGGGAGAAATGAACTAATAGTAAAGACATCAACACACTCAGTTTCTAAATAAATATAGCTGTTTACGGGTTGGCCTCTGTCAAGACCGTTGACACCATCTCGTATGCGGTCAATTCGATGAGCAAAGAACCACTTAACAGCCGGAGCAACTATAGGGGTCCCCCTGGCGGTTAATACCGACGTCAATTCCTGAGAAAGGGTCCTTTTAACGCAAAAGCACCATTAGACTCATTTTTAAAATTTACCCATTGCTTTTAGGCGTTCGCCCTCAGCCGTGATCATCCAGAGCTCACGGGAGCACGTCATCACTGCCAACCCGAAGCTGCGACTGAGGCAGGCAATTGCGAAGGCTCGCCGGAATCTGGAATACATGCAGCAGAAACAGGATTGTGGAAAGAAAGAAAATGATAGTATGGCCACGCGACAGAAAAGGTGCCTGAATTCAGCTGGCGCTGCGCCTGCGCAGTGAAGTTCGTTCTACGCTCTCCCGGTGGTAGAATGGTTTTTTTCCCCTTCCACCCCCTTCTGCACACCCAAGTCATGTCCAAGGGCATGCTCAGGGGAAAACAAGTTAAACATAACACACTCTACTTCTTCGGATAAGTGGCAGGCAACTTTGACCAGCTCGTCACCTCAACATCGGCGTGGGCTGGTTGAGGAAACAGGGAACGGGAGGACGCATGCGGGGCTAGGTACTGCGGTTCCCCCTCTGTCAAAGCTCCCACTGTTTCATACTGAACAAAGGTATTCGCTTGATATATTTCTCTTAGCAAAAACCAAAATATCCAGACCGTTCATGGCATGAAAGAATAAGCCCTTTGAAGAACTTACACTGTTGCCTCCCCGCTGAAACTGACCAACACGAAACAGCCGCAACCTTTCACGCCCACGTATTAGGGCACAGTAGCGTAGATGGCATTTTTTCTGTTCTTTTGCTACAACGGTTTAAAACTATTAAGGCTAGTCTTGCCCTCTTCGTTGATCTTCAGTGCTTGGAAAGCAGGAATCGTAAACGCAGCAACTGCGTTTCAAAACGCTCCTTCAGCGCGAAACAACGCCATCGAGTCGTACATCTTAGATATCACTTTAACTTTGGTTATTAAGAGTAGACCTCGCTGTGCGACACACCATATGGGGACACCAGCTTAGAAAAACCAAGCTTACACCAAACTTCATAAAGACGGCTTCAATTCTAGTCACAAGTGGATTGATCAGAAGGCATTAGTTGATAGGCAATGTACGCCATCTCATATCAACATATCAAGCCGCAGAGGCGAACGCTTCCTGAAGGGAGAGGATGTGCCGAAGTGAGGAAAAGAGGAGTGGCTTTTGGTGGTCTACACACGCTAGAAAAAAAAAAGAAATACGAGAGAGTTGGCTGGTAACAGCTCCACTGTAATAACTAGATAAACAATGGCGGCAAAACTGGTACCTTAATCTCACGCGAAATACTGGTTCTCTTCACAACACGACCCACTAATTACTTTGTTCTGAACGAAAGACATACCTGTTCAGATTTCTCATTCCGCGGAAGTTCTAAACCTGAACAGCATGCATAGGTTACTTGTGTATATGTTGGTTCAGGTGTATCCGAAATTCACGGAAGTGTTTTAAATATGCCTGTATTTATTAGAAACGAAAACTCATGTTTTGTGGTCTGTTAATATGAATGACGCAAGCGAGCCTTTATGAAAAACGAGTTAGAGCGAACCTTCATTGGAACAAGAAGCAATGTGGCCGCAAGCGCATTCGTTGAATGCGCGCCTACCATGCGCTGGCGTGTGATGGTTATTGAACTGCATGTTCATGGAGATGGTTCGGTGCGGCGCGAAGGGCCTTTTCGAATTGAATAATTTATGTTATGGCGGAGCACTTCGTTTAATGTGGAACTGTTAGCGAGCTACTTGCCATGATTGATCCACGCGTTCAGGTATAACGATTCGTTGATCACTCAACGTAGTAAAACGGTAGTCATTTGCTGGTTAATAGATTCAGGTTATTACGGGTGTTGCACTTCAACACTGCTTTGACACTGAGGTAATGTAGTTATGTTATAGCGGTATATAATGACACTACTGTATTATTAATCGACCGTCCTCCAATAGGGCCCCCAAATAGGGTCTGTAAGGTTTCAATAAATAAATAAATAAATAAATAAATAAATAAATAAATAAATAAATAAATAAATAAATAAATAAATAAATAAATAAATAAATAAATAAATAAATAAATAAATAAATAAACAAAAAAATAAATAAATAAATAAAAAAATAAATAAATAAATAAATAAATACCATGTTATTTTTGCACGTGGGACAGATGCCACGTAACGCCACTATTTCTGCAAGCACTAATGGAGGCATGTGCGTGGACGTGTGTACTTGGACGTGCTTGCACGCGCGTGCGCACGCGAGCGCACGTGTGCGCAAACGTAATTATAAAAAGATAAAATGGGACGCTGCATTTTTTAGACAACGCGTCCACACTGAACTGTTCCGGGTACGCAACATAGTGTCATTGGGATATATTGAGCACTAAACTTAGTGTAAAACACTTTGTGTTCGTCGAGATTTGTCTCCAACACCTGTGTGGCGCACGATACTCACGTGCGTGACTTCATCGTACTTCTTAACAAAAACATAAAAAAGAAAACTGGAAGAACACACACCCCCGCATTACATCTCCTCGCGTTTCTACGCCAAGTCAAGGAACCCTACGGTTCACGAACTCCCTCCCTACGGGCTGGTCCTATTTTGGGTCCAGCAGCCCGAGTTCGCACTGCTACGCGATCACGCAGGAGCAGCAACTTTTTTTTTTACCCCAGCGGCAAAGTCACTCCTGTTCCAGAGCTCGAGTCGTGGCCCGGGCTCCGGAAGCGGGCTCACTCCTAAAGATAGGGCGAGGAGAGACAGTGTATCTCAGGAACAAGCAAGACCTCGTAGCAAGCGCCCCTTCCTTGCCTGCTAACGAAGCGCGAAGGGCCGTCAGTTTCACGCTTGCCCCTCTCCAAGCGGAAACAGCGCACACATGTTTACGTCGGCTCGAGGCGTCCTCAACCCCAAAACAACAAAAGCACTCAAATGTAGAGCCACTGCCGACACGCGTTGCTGCCAGCCTCTCCTTGATCGCGCGCATCCCTGCCCCCTTTTTTTCCCCTCGATAGCACGCCTCCTCCTTTTATCCCCTGATTTATTAAGCGGGGTGTTTATCCTCAGGTCATTGCAGCACCGAGCGCTAAGTGGTTAGGACCAGGCGAGGAAGGGGACACCTCCGGGTGATGGAAAATCAAGCCGTTTAGGAGAACGGACCGCTTAGGAAGGAGGTCACAGCTGAAGTAGAGTAGTTTTCATTATTGGGACACGTAAAAAGGGCGGCAGATGAGACACACAGGTGCTTAAAGTCTTTCGCTTTCAAGGCAAAGATTCAAGCTTTTTGAAAAAAGATATGTCTTGGTAGGCTAGGCATTATTCAAGCTGAGCTGAATGGTTTCGGTGGACGAGTAGCTGCTGAGTTTCCGGACACGCAGGCACGCACATTTGTACATCACCCACACACACGCGCGCACATGCACCCTCGCACAGACAAAAGCCATCGGCTGTGGAAGTACCCCTGTCAACCGTAATATTCGTTCCCAAGCCTTTTTGTCGAAAAGCATTGACGTGAGTCGTGACAGGAAAGGTTTCAGTAAAGGTGGTATCGAGGGAGTTAAGTGGGTACGTTGATTTCTAACACGCTTCAAAGCGTGTCTGCGCTTCAATGATTCAGTGAAGTCTTCTTATGCGGGTCTAGTACGTAATCCTAAAAGGCGCTGTAAAGCTTTACGGTGTCCCTGCAAGCCGCCGAGGGAGACCGTTTGACCCGGGCTTCTAATGCAGGAAGACAAAGCTTTCACATGGTGCGTAATGCGATCCGCGTTAATGCTGCTGTTGAGGCTCTATTCCAATCAGCAGAAGAAGGACAATCAGTACGTTTTGAAATTTTGACACATGCGCAGATTCGGTATTCTTTGCACCACGGAGCATCTATATAAGGGGGTAGTTAGACAACCTAGATTGAAAAACAACAATCCGCCCGGATGCGGCCGGATGCCGCACGTGATAACTGCTCCGTACCTTCTCAGTCTTGGGAAATGCTTTCACGTATGAACCATTTATATTACACTAAGGGAAAGCCATCAGCAATGCTCATCTCGGGATAGGTGGGAAGCTAGATGAACACGCAACAAACGCAAAGCAATAAACGGCTGGTAATGGGGGAACATGCCAGCCGAAGTCGTAGCGGACAGCTCCGTGCATTTCTTGCGGCAGATCCCTAACGACGGGCCGACGGATCCAACAGGCCCGTTCTCCCCAACGGCGATCATGATGAATGTCCGTTTATCTCGTCTTTCCTCTTTTGTCTCTGTGCTGCGTTGTAGGCGGCACAAAGAGCGCCCCGGTGCTTCGTTCTCGCACGCGCGTATTGCTCCCGCTCCCTTCTTTCTCTTGGTTCGCTGTTCATGCTGTCCTGCGTACACAAGACGGGTGCCCGGAACGCCGGCAACACGCTCCTCTGCGGAAGCGCTGCTGCGAGCTGCCTCGCGGCATCCGCTCCTGCTGCTGCTGCTGCTGCTGCTGCTGCTGCTGCTCTGTCGGATACGCGCTGGCAGTAACAAATATTGCGACCCAGAGCAGCGTAGATCGAGGAGCAAAAGAAGGCACCCGCGAAGACAAAGGGAAGGGTACTGCCAAGGATGGGTTAGCGGAACAAAGAAAGCCGATCAAGGCGCTGAGACGTCTCCTACTTTTTGCTGGCTCAGTTTCGTTGGGCGACAACGAAGACGGACTCGTTACATTTTGGTGAGGGCAGGACTCGCGTCGGCGGCATATGCACCGGCGCGTGCTTTTCCTTGTTTTTCTATGTGTAACGTTTGGCTGAGGGGAAATGTCAGCTTAAGAAAAGGAAGCAAGGCACTGCGAGGTATACGCACAGCGACTGCGGGTTGCATCCCCGTCTTTTCTTTCCTGGTGAGTGTTCGTAAGCAGTTTAACGGTTGAGTGAGCTTAGTTAACATTTCGTATCAAATAATCTTCGGCCGCACCGTTGAACCTAACCTGTGGCGTTTACCAGCAAGCAGTCTGTGGCTGATACTTCGCAGTTTGTGACAGAAAGAAAAATAGAAGGAAAAAGAGAAGGAAGGTAGAAAAGGAAGAGAGAAAAAAGAAAAGAATAAAGGCAGAATGAAAGAGCTACTTAAAGAGAGGAAGAAAGAACGAAAAGAAGAAAGAAAGAAAGAAAGAAAGAAAGGAAAGAAGAAAAGAAAAAGGAGAAGATGCAAACAACAAAAAAAACGAATGGATGATGATTATGATGATGGTGATTGCAGGCCTCTTTGCCCAGACCGAGGGGCAATGGGCGCCAAACCAAGAAAGTAGTTAAGAAGATTTGTGTAGGCAGAGCTCCGAAAATCGCAATAATAACTTACCTGTTTAAAAGATAAGATGATGAGAACACGAAATAAAAAATGAAATTGAAAACATTGAATGAGCGAAAGAAACTGAAAAAAAGAAAAAGAGAGAAATAAAATTAAAGGAAGAACCCTGCAAATAGGCACAGGCTCACGTAAAACTCAGGTTATAAAGCGCTATACAATATTTCTGTGGGGGATCCTGATAATAACGGAGTCGTATGCTCGAAGAAAAAGTTTTATCCCCACACGAACGAAAGTAAAACGTCGACGAAATACAGTAAAGTTGATCATGTATGTCTAGAGAGTCAATTAAGTTTTCATATCGTTTTAAAGAGCAGCGCCTACGACATGCGCATACATCAGAAACCTGGTGATGAAGATGGTTGGTTTTTTTTGGCGCAAGGCCGACTATGGGCAAAGAGCGCCAGAGAAGTTACTGAATTTTAATGAGACCGTAAATACTAAAACATTTGACTGAAACTAAAAGTGATACAAATCTAAAGACAATGGAGTTGGCTGGTGTATAGGGCCAGGATGATTACACGTGATATGACATAAGCTGCAGAAAATTTACCTAAGCTAAAAACATAAAAACACGTTGACTAGAAAACATTGGTTCTTCGGCTAAAAAGTATGATGGGTGCAGTGGAATGTGCCGTCTGTATATTTCAGGGTAATGTTTGTGTCGTGTTGTGTCAAGTGCCTTGCATGTGATTAGTATTTGGACTACGGATAGGTCCCTTCCACACCTGCTACACATGGTTCGCGAAGATCCAGTGAGAAGGTGGGAGTGCGTTACATGTGTGTGACCTATCCGCAACCTAGCCAGAGCAACTTCAGTGTATCTGTTGTGTGAGTCAGTTATGTAGCGTCTCAATTGTGGTTTTATTACGTCTAGGTTGTTATCTGTTTGTTGACTACAGTGTAATTGCCATGTGTTACGAAGCTGTCGTCTGATGTGTGTCTTTAGGTCGGTGTAAGGTACCGTTGTACTGTCAACTGTGGCCACGAGGGCACCATCACCAGCCATTTGATCGGCGGCCTCATTGCCATGGATTCCACAGTGTCCTGGTACCCAGTATATAGTTATTTGAAGATGTGAGGCATATGCAGTCATTAGTACGTTAAAAAGAACATCGATCACCTAGTTTTTTGATGACCTTCCTAATGGCTGCCTGTACAACGCTCAGAGAGTCTGTGCACACGATGCACTTGGAAATTTTATGTTTTATGATGTGGTCTGAAACGGTTAAAATGCCATACGCTTCTGCCGTGTAAATACTGCTATGGAAATTCATTGCTTTGCTAACTCTAAAATTTCGTCCGTGGGCTGCACAAGAGACAGTAAAACCAGTTTTCGACGTGTCGGTATAGAATTCTGCGCATCTGTACTTGCCCCGCAGGAACATTCAGTGCTGCAGAATTGCATTCCTGGGTATCCTATTTTTTCTAGTAGAGTGAATGTCAGGTCGCATGATACAGGACGAAGATGCCATGGTGGGAGGAAATTATGAATGGGTGCCTTGTGCGTGTCTGAAAAGGCGACATTGAGTGCAGAAGCTAGCTGCATAATGTGAGAGAGAATGGTAAGGAAATAGATGGCCTGTTTAAAAAGAGTTGTAAATTTGACGTATCGTTAATGTTGGGATTAAAAGGATGGTTGGTCAGAGACACAATCTTAGATGCCTACAACAGGTCCACATAGTCCCGGTGATGCCCCACGCACCATTTGTCGCACTCGACATAGACTTTCAACAGGGCTAGTGCAGAATGCGCCGCATGAGAGGCGAAGGCCAAGATGCAGCACTGGGTCGAGCATTTTCAGTGCTGTTTTTGTAGCCGACACGTACATGACACTGCCGTAGGTGAGCCGAGACCCCACCAAGGCTGTGTAAAGGTGCAGGAGGAGTTGTTTGTCGGCCCCATTAGATTGATGTGAGAGGACCTTAAGAATATTCGTTTTTAAGCATTTGCATTTCAGCTGTTTGATATGCGGGATGAATGCAAGCTTTTCGTCGAATAAAATACCTAAAACTTGTGCTCTTTGTTCACAGGAATCGGCACATTCGCGAAAGTGATGTCTGGATCCCGGTGGACCCCACGCCTCCTTGAGAGTAGAACACAAGAGCTTTTCGCGGGATTAAGATTAAAACCATTCCTGTCAGCCAAGCCGGCAAGTTTCTTGACGCCGACCTGGACTTGACGTTCGCAGATGGACAGGTTACACGAATTAAAGGATATCTGCACGTCATCTACATATATGCAATTACAGGTTTTAGGTGGCAATGCATTTTTAAGAGAGTTCATCTTTACTGTGAAGAGAGTGCAGCTCAACACTCCACCTTGCGGCACGTCATTTTCTTGCACGTGAACATTTGGCAGTGCACAACCAACTCTGACGCGAAAGGTTCTCTCCGACATATAACTACAAAGGATGTTCAACATGTTGCCCGCAACACCGATTGACTTGAGGTCCCTAAGGATGCCGTAGCGCCAAGGGGTGTCATAGGCTTTCTCGATGTCGAAAAACACCTTAAGACAAAATTGTTTATGCACGAAGGCATCCTTTATATATGTTTCAAGAGCTACGAGCTGATCGTTCGTTGATTGCCCCTCCCTGAAGCCTGCCTCGCAGCTCTCGAGAAGACCGTTGTACTCAAGAAAGTACACGAGCCTGCGATTGATCATCTTCTCGAGAAGCTTGCACACACAGCTGGTCAGGGCAATGGGTCAATAGCTAGCAGGAGAGGAAGGGTCCTTCCCTTCTTTCAAGAATGCTACAACTATGGCCTCCCTCCAAGACTTTGGAATGTGCCCCGAAAGAAATATCTTGTTGTAAATGTGAAGGAGCGTTACAAGAGTATCTGTGTGTAAGTGCTGTATCATTGTATATGTAATGTGGTCTGGGCCGGGAGCTGAGGGTTTACACGTGCTCAGCGCAGCCCTGAGCTCATGTAGTGAAAACAGGGAGTTGTAAGAAGTTTGTGATTTGTTGTTGTCACGCAGGGACTTCTTTTCAAAAGAGGCTTTATGTTTCAGGAAAAAGTTTGTGTAGTGTGCAGAGCTGGACACGTGTTGAAAGTGTTGTGCAAGGGTGTTAGCTTGAACTTCTAATGTGTCCCCAGTCGTGCTGACCAAGGACAGGATATGTGTATGTTGTCCTTCAAGTTTACGTATTCGTGTCCATACCTTGCATGTGTCTGTGTATGGATTTATCGATGTTATGAAGGAGCGCCAACTATCCCCTTTTTCCTCACGGCGCACGCGCTTTCCCAAGGCCTTTGCTCTTTTAAAAGAAATTAAGTTAGCCAACGTGGGGTACCTGCGAAGGACACCCCACGCCTTGTTCTGGGCCTGTCGCACCCGCCTGCAGTCCTCATTCCACCATGGCCTCCTTGGGTTGTGCGGAGCACTGGAGGCCTGGGGAATGGACTTTTCGGCGGCATGGAGGATGTGCGCCGTGATCAGTTGGGTAGCTTCTTCAACGTGTAGGTATGATGATGTTTAGAGTTTAATGGCGCAAGGCCGACTAAGGGCAAAGAGCGCCAAACAGAAAGTTATTTGATGAGGAGACAACACGAAATAAAATCAGTTAAAAACTATGAGTACGGCTGGTGTAAAGGGCCAAGGGTGAAGAACAAGGGTGGTTAAAAAATAAATAAGGTGGCTGGTGTATAGGACCAGGGGTAAAGCTATGGGTGCCCCGCACGGGGCACCTTGAGTAATCTTGGTGGCGGTGTTGGCGACACCGCGGACCCCGAGCCCCCATACTCTTGCTGTAATCTACCGTGGCTACGAGTTGTAAGGTGAAGGGCAGAAACCACAAACGGTGGCCGTCGGAGCCCAGGTCAAGCTCCGGCGGATGGGCTCCCTGTCTGTTTACCAGGCAGGGAGCTCCGGGACCTCTCAGGCTATCAGGGTAAGGTTTGAGAAGAAAGTACCCCCCGTCCCCTGCTTTTTTCAATATCGCATGGCTTTTCTTTATCCCCCCCAATCCAATGATCGGCCCCCTAAAAAGGTCCGCACCGAAGTACTAGCTAAAGGTAAACCAGAACATTTCCACAAATTTCTTGTCATTCACTCTGCAGAAACCACTCCTGTTGCAAAGAAGTCTGTCATTCTGTTGGCAAAGTGCATTGAGTCTGTTGTTGGTTCAGACTATGATGCTAAGAAACTCGCCTCAGGTGATGTACTGGTCGAAGTAAAAAGAAAAAAATCAGTGTGAGAACCTACTGAAACAGACGACGTTGGCCAACTTGACTGTCACTGTGACACCACACCGGACCCTCAACTCCTCGCAAGGAGTCATATCAGAGAAAGAACTAGAGTCTGAGACGGAAGCAGATCTTCTTGAGGCGCTCCAACCTCAACATGTAACTGCAGTAAAACGAATCGTGATTCGGAGAGCAAACCAAGAAATTCCGACAAAGCATCTAATCCTAACGTTTGATCGCACAACGCCTCCAGAAAAGGTCAAAGTGGGTTTTCTTAGCTGCAACGTACGACCGTACGTCCCAAATCCGAGGCGCTGCTTTAAGTGCCAACGATACGGCCATGGAACCCAATCATGCAGAGGGAAGTTGACATGTGCCAACTGTGCTGAGACAGGTCACTCCTCAGAAGCTTGTGAAGCACCACTCAGAAGTGCCCGAATTGCAGCGGACCGCACGCTGCTTATTCGCGTGCGTGTACACAATTCAAGGCCGAAAAGGAAATAATTCACATAAAAGTAAATGAAAACATCACCTATCCAGAAGCAGCGCCAAAAGCACAAGCTGCTTTCGGCCACATCGTACGCAGACGCCGCCCGCCGGGGGTTGGGGCGGTCGTTTGGTCAGCACGGCAACACAGTGCAGCCTTCTTGCTGACGTGTTGTTGTCCCAACCCCCAGCTGAGCAGCCACCTGCTGCCTCTACAACACCTGTAGAGGCTGCGGGGGCCCCGTCTCTTGCCGGACTGCCTTCGGTAGTCCAGAGTAGTCAGGAAATCGCCCAGTGTGGCGACTCCAACGAATGTGGCGAGTGCGATCGCCGCTGGGAGCTCTGCCGCTCTCACTGTGTCCTCTCCACAGGCCCTAGGGACACCTGATGGCACGGAGGAGATGGACATGGTAGGGCCTACAGAAGCTCCCATCCTAGCCCCGCCGCCTGCCCCGCCCGCGGCGCTTGCGGCTGGAACCAAAGGCACCCGTAAGGGTGCCAAGTCCAGGGGGCCCGGTCCGCCGGACACCCCCCGAACATCTGATGAGGAAATGGACGTCGGACCGTTCCTGTCTGCATCGCTCCGCAAGGAACGGGCTGCGGCGTCCAAACCAACAGAAAAGCCAAAGAAACCCGCTCCAAGAATACAATGCCCCGATAGACAAAACATGAACCCACACACACATTCCAGTAGCTCTTAAGGTACATAATGGGAACAGAAAATATCATCCAGTGGAACTGTAGAGGCCTCCTTAACAATCTTGATGATGTATACGAAATATTGCATTCCAATCAGCCAAGTGTGATGTGTCTACAAGAAACACATTTAAACTCCAAACACACAATTGTCTTGAATAGTTACATGGTATTTAGGAAGGACAGGGCTGGTGGTGGTACATCTTCAGGTGGTGTGGCCATCATTGCCCGAAAATCATTGGCATGCCACCCTATCCAATTACAGACTGTCCTTGAGGCTATTGCCATTAGAACCATAATTTTCAATAGGCTAATAACAGTGTGCTCCATCTACATCCCTCCTGATTTCCAGCTTTCAAGCTCCGATTTCGAGGGCCTTGTAGATCAGCTACCAGAACCTTTCATTCTTATAGGTGACCTCAATGCACACAACACTCTTTGGGGCTCTCACCGCACAGATGCCCGAGGTCGCCTAATCGAAAAATTTCTAATATATTCAGGAGCATGCCTATTTAACAAAAACAAAGCCTACATACCATAATATAGCACACAACACTTATTCACACCTAGACTTGGCCATTGGCTCTGCAGTACTCTTTCCATCACTTGAGTGGGATGTTGGCACTAACCCATATGGTAGTGACCACTTCCCTACCTCACTAACATACATAGATAAAGGCCCTAGCAGTTCCCCTTCCCATTGCAAGTTTATAGAAGCAAGAGCAAACTGGAACACATTCACAGAGGCATCTCAACTACACTACACAGACATAACACCCTTACCTGTAGAGAAGGCAACCCAGCTCGTCACGGAGCACATTCTCGCCGCCGCCAAAAAGTCAATACCCCAGGCCTCTGGGGTCCCGCGCAACCCGAGAAGGCCCTGGTGGAATGACGACTGCAAGCGTGCGCGGGAGGCCCAGAACAAGGCGTGGGGCATCCTTCCGTAGACACCCCACAAGTTTTAACCTTATTTCTTTCAAAAGAGCGAAGGCATTAGGTAAGCGTGTGCGCCGTGAGGCAAAAAGGGAGAGCTGGCGCGCCTTTCTCACATCCATAAATTCATACACGGACACCCACAAGGTATGGACCCGAATACGTAAACTAAAAGGACAACACACACATAGCCTGCCCCTGGTTAACACCACAGGGGACACTCTGGAAGATCAGGCTAACACACTTGCACAACACTTCCAACACGTCTCTAGTTCTGCCACTATACAAACACTTTTATGCAACACAAAACATCTGCCGAAAAGAAGCCTATACGCGACAAGAACAAGTCAAAGTCTGGATACAACTGTGAATTTACACTCCATGAGCTGAAGATTGCTCTTGCCACTTGTAAACCTTCTGCTCCAGGTGCAGACAACATTACATACACTATGATTCAACACCTACACGCAGACACCCTTGAGACACTCCTGCACCTATACAACCAAATATGGCTATCGGGGCACCTTCCAAGGCTTTGGAGGGAGGCCATAGTTGTGGCTTTTCTGAAAGAAGGGAAGGACCCTTCTTCTCTCCCGCAAGCTATAGACCTATTGCCCTGACAAGCTGCCTGTGCAAGCTCTTCGAGAAGATGATTAACCGGAGGCTCATGTACTTTCTTGAGTACAATGGTCTTCTCGAGAGCTGCCAGGCAGGCTTCCGGGCAGGGCGATCCACAAACGATCAATTAGTTGCACTGGAATCTTACATTAAGGATGCCTTTATACACAAACAGTACTGCATGACCGTATTTTTTGATATCGAAAAAGCATATGATACGGCATGGCGCTACGGCATCCTTGCAGACTTAAAATCGTATGGTGTAACAGGTAATATGTTGAACACTCTTGATAGTTACCTGTCCAAACGAACATTTCGTGTGAGAGTCGGGTCAGCACTGTCGAGAGTTCACATTCAAGAAAATGGCGTGCCTCAAGGCGGAGTTTTGAGCTGCACGCTTTTTATCGTCAAAATGAATTCGCTTCGGAAAGCATTGCCTCCATCGATCTCCTGTTTAGTATATGTGGATGATGTACAAATATCTTTTAAATCTTGTAACATATCCATATGTGAACGTCAAGTCCAGCTTGGGGTAAAGAAACTCTCTCGCTGGGCAGACGAAAATGGTTTCAAACTTAATCCCACAAAAAGTACCTGTGTCGTATTCTCAAGGAGACGTGGAGTAAGGCCCGATCCTGAAATAAACCTCAATGGTGACCCGATCCCTGTTAAAAAGGAACATAAGTTTTTGGGTGTGGTGATGGATGAAAAACTTACATTCATACCTCACATCAAACACTCAAACAAAAATGTCTAAAAACAATGAATATTTTGAAAGTCCTGTCTCACCAATCATACGGTGCAGATAAACAACTCCTGCTGCGCCTTTGTACCGCTTTGGTAGGGTCTCGTTTGGATTACGGTAGTGTTGTCTACGGGTCGGCCACAAAAACAGCGCTAAAAATGCTCGACCCAGTGCTGCACCTGGGGCTTCGCCTCTCGTGTGGTGCTTTTCGTACAAGCCCTGTCCAAAGCCTGTATGTGGAGTGTGACAAGTGGTGCCTGGAGTACCAGCGAATTTATGTTGATCTTTTATATGCTTGTAAAATATCATCAATCGACAACCATCCTTTTAAACCTGTTTTTATGGATACATCCACGTCACAGCTGTTTTTAAATCGTCCATCTCTGTCTCTACCTTTCTCACTTAGGGTGAGAAGGGAAGCTTCTGAACTGTCAAACTCCTTTTTGGACACATTCAGAACATCTACCATTGACTTTATAGCCCCCTGGCAATCTCGCCCTGTATTGTGTGACCTGTCCTTTACACAATTACAGAAAAGGCAGGGTACCACAAATCGCGATTTCACAACATTTTCAGTATCTGCAGCAAAAATACCAGGCTGCCGAATTTTTTAGTGATGCATCGAAAACTTCCACCGCGGTGTCTTGTGCTGCGCACTGGACCCAACTTTACGGCCTCTACATCGATGCATGTAAATTCAAGCATCTTCACGGCGGAAGCGTATGGCATTTTTCTTGTTGCTGGTCACATTGTTCAACATCACATTCAAAAATCCATCATCTACACAGATTCACTCAGCGTTGTACGAGCATTATCATCCCAAAAGCGTTCTAAAAATCACGTCATAAATCTAGTTTTTAAGACTTTAATGTCAGCGTATGTCAAAAATCTCGAAGTGATTGTATGTTGGGTACCGGGTCACTGTGGGATTGCGGGAAATGAGACCGCAGACCAAATGGCCGCCGCTGCGGCACACACGAACACAGTGGACATTACAAAAGTACCGTACACCGACCTCAAGCCATACATAAGAGAACACCTTCGCAGAACCTGGCAAGCCGACTGGAGCACACAGACAGACAACAAGTTACACCTAATTAAACCACACCTAGGACCATACACTACTGACTCACACAACAGATTCATTGAAGTTGCACTAGCTAGATTGCGGATAGGCCACACACACGCAACACACTCCCATCTGCTCACTGGTTCTCCAAGACCCTTGTGTAGCAGGTGTGGGGAGGGCCTATCTGTAATTCACATTCTCATTACATGCAGAGCACTCCACAGAACAAGACGCAAATATTTCCCACGACTATACAGACAACACATCCCACTACATCCAGCACTGTTTTTAGCGGATGATCCCATAGTCCCCCTACAACGTACTTTTAGGTTTCTTAGCGAAATCAAATTTTTACAGCTTATTTCCTATCACGCGTAATTCTTGCACGTAGTTTCATGCCCTGCACTATCACACCCTGGCCTTTTACACCAGCCATCCTCATCGTCTCACTGATTTTACTATTTTAATCTCTGCTCTTATTGAGTAGTCTTAGGGATTGCATCTTCAACCGTCATACATGACCATAGCTTTGGCGCTCTTTGTCCTAGTTGGCCTTGCGCCATAAACATCCAATCATCATCATCATCAAAGCTATGGGTGGTATGAGATGAGTTGTAAAAAGTGAACTTCTGATAGGAACTTAAACGTGCGCTGAACAGAAAACATGGCATCATCTCCTAAGAAGTATGATGGGTGTGGTGGAATATGTCGTGTGTGTAGTTGAGGGAAGTGTTTGCGTCGTGTAGTGTCGAGTGCCTTACATTCTATGAGGATGTGGATCACGGATAGGGCCTCTCCGCACCTGCTGCACAGAGGTCTTGGAGATCCAGTGAGCAGGTGCGAGTGCGTTGCGTGAGTGTGCCCTATCCGTAATCTAGCCAAGGCGACTTCAGTGTATCTATTGCGTGTGTCGGTGGTGTATGGTCCCAAGTGTGGTTTTATTACGTGTAACTTGTTGTCGGTTTGTTCGCTCCAGTGTGTTTGCCATGTTTTGCGAAGTTGTTGTCTGATGTGTGGTTTCACGTCGGTGTAGGGTAATGTGGTTATGTCTACTGTATTCAAGAGTGTAGCAGCAGCAGCCATTCGATCCGCTGCTTCATTCCCGGCTATACCACAGTTGCCAGGGATCCAGCAAAGGACGAGTTCAAATTTGTGGACCTACAGAGACATAATACCTTTGATGATAAGATTTACAACGTGATTTTTTGAAGACTTTGTTGACGACAATGCCCGCACAACACTGAGGGAATCTGTATAGATAATGGATTGTGGGATGTGGCTTTGAAGTATATGATTAACAACAAGAAGTCCACCATAAGCCTCTGCCCGTAAAGATACTCGTATTACTGTTAAGAGTTTTAGTGACATTAAGGCCGGGCCCATGCGCCGCGCAGGACACAGAGGTGGCAGTTTTAGAGGCGTCCGTATAAAATTCAGAAAATTGATATTTCTGCTGCAGATACAAGAAGTGCTGCAGAATTGCACATGTGGGAGCTCGGTTTTTATCTACATGTGTGAAGGATGTGTCGCATGATACAGGGCGGAGATGCCATGGTGCTATAAAATCTGTTTGAGAACTTTGTATGGTGTCTAAAAAGGAGACAGAAAGCTCTGACGCTTCCTCTCTAACTCTGTAAGAGAAGGGCGCAGAGAACGATGGTCGGTTTAGCAGTAGTGCAGTCATAGACGTATCATAAAAAGCCGATTTAAAAGGATGGTGTGGCATAGATGAAATTTTAAAAGCAAAAAGGAGATCTGTGTATGCTCGCTGACGTTGTAGGTTCCACTTATTACACTCCACATAGAGGCTTTCGACCGGGCTAGTCCGGAAGGCGCCACATGCCAACCGCAGCCCCCAGATGAAGCACTGGGTCCAGCATTTTGAGGGATGTCTTACTTGCTGACCCATAAACAACGCTTCCATAGTCTAATCGTGAACCTATCAGGCTGGTATAAACACGTAAAAGAAGTTGTTTGTCAGCCCCATATGAAGAGTGGGAGAGAACCTTGAGTATATTCATGGCCTTTAAGCATTTATGTTTAAGTTGTTTTATGTGTGGAATGAACGAGAGCTTTTCGTCAAGGACTACACCTAAAAACTTGTGTTCATTTCTGACTGGAATTGAGACACCATTGAGTTTGATGTCTGGATCCGGCCGAATGCCGCGCCTTTTCGAAAACAAAACACAAGTACACTTCACTGGATTAAATTTAAAACCGTTGCTATCTGCCCAGCCAGCTAGCTTGTTAACACCAAGCTGGACTTGGCGCTCGCAGATAGACAGGTTACAAGACTTAAAGGATAACTGCACGTCGTCTACATAGATTGAGCAGGAAATGGTTGGTGGCAGAGCCTTCCGAAGAGAGTTCATTTTTACAATAAACAACGTGCAACTCAAAACTCCACCTTGCGGAACACCGTTTTCCTGCACATGAACCCTAGAGAGTGCTGTTCCAACTCGCACGCGAAACGTTTCTTTCAGAGAGGTAACTGGCAAGCGTGTTCCACATGTTACCCCGACATACCAAAGGACTTCAAATCGCTGAGGATGCCGTACCGCCAAGCAGTGTCGTACGCCTTTTCAAGATCAAAGAATACTGTCATACAGTACTGCTTATGGAGGTAAGCATCTTTAATATATGACTCTAACGCAACGAGTTGATCGTTCGTAGATCGCCCCGCCCTAAAGCCCGCCTGACAGTTCTCGAGAAGACCGTTGTACTCTAAGAAGTACACGAGTCTCCTGTTTATCATCTTCTCGAAGAGCTTACACAGGCAGCTTGTCAGGGCAATGGGGCGATAACTGGCGGGAGAGGAAGGGTCCTTCCCTTCCTTTAGGAAGGCCACTACTATGGCCTCCCTCCAAGAGCATGGAATGTGCCCCGAAAGCCATATTTTGTTGTATAGGTGTAAGAGTGTTTCAAGAGTGTCTGGGTGTAGGTGCTGTATCATGGTGTATGTAATCTTATCTGCGCCTGGAGCTGAAGGTTTGCACGTGCTCAGGGCAGCCCTCAACTCATAGAGAGTGAATTCAGAGTTGTAGGAAGTTTTTGATCTGTCTTTGTCGTGTAAGGGCTTTTTTTCTGCAGATGTTTTGTGTTTCATAAAAGTGTTCGTGTAGTGTGCTGAACTGGACACGTGTTCGAAGTGTTGTGCAAGCGTGTTAGCCTGGTCTTCAAGTGTGTCCCCTGTTGTGCTAACCAGGGGCAGGCTGTGTGTCTGTTGTCCTTTGAGCTTGCGTATACGTGTCCAGACTTTGTGTGTGTCCGTGTATGAATTAATGGATGTCAAGAAGGTGTGCCAACTCTCTCGTTTCGCCTCACGGCGCACACGTTTTCCTAACGCCTTGGCCCGTTTGAACAAAATGAGGTTACCCGACGTGGGGTACCGACGAAGGACACCCCACGCCTTGTTCTGGGCCTCTCGCGCCCGCCTACAGTCCTCATTCCACCACGGCCTCCGCTGGTTGCGCGGGGCACCAGAGGCGTGGGGAATGGACTTTTCGGCGGCGTCGAGGATGTGCGCCGTGAGGAGTTGGGTAGCTTCTTCAACGTGTAGGTGTCCTATGGATGTGTGGTGTAGTTTGGATGTCTCTGTAAGTGTGTTCCAGTTAGCTCGTGCTTCATTGAACCTATTATGGGAAGATGAACTGCTTGGGCCTTTACCTATATATGTAAGTGAGGTGGGGAAGTGGTCACTGCCATATGGGTCAGTGCCCACACCCCACTCAAGACATGGAAAAAGAACTGCGGAGCCAATCGCCAAGTCAAGACATGAGTATGTGTTGTGTCCTATATTATGGTATGTAGGCTGTTTATTATTGAAAAGGCATGCTCCTGAAGATGTAAGAAATTTTTCTATAAGGCGACCTCGGGCATCCGTGCGAGAAGAGCCCCAAAGAGCGTTGTGAGCATTAAGGTCGCCTGTCAGGATGTATGGTTCGGGCAGCTGGTCAACCAGCGCCTCGAAGTCAGACCTTAAAAGTGAAACATCAGGAGGAATGTATATGGAGCATACCGTTATCAACCTATTAAATATTATTAAGCGTATTGCTACAGCCTCAAGGACGGTGTTCAAGGTGACAGGGTGGCATGCTAAGGATTTGCGGGCGATTATGGCCACACCGCCAGAACAGTGTGTGCTGCCAACCCTGTCCTTTCTGTATACCAGGTAACTATTCAAGAAATTTGTGTGCTTGGAATTCAAATGTGTTTCCTGAACACACATTACACTTGGCTGATTAGCATGCAGTAGTTCGTATGCATCGTCAAGATTTTTAAGAAGGCCTCTACAGTTCCATTGAATTATGTTTTCTCTTCCCATTATTTAGTGTGAGAGCTACTGGAGTGTGTGTGTTTGTTTATGTGTCGTCTTTCGGGGCTGTGACTCTCGCCTTTTTTGGCTTGTCAGGAGGCTTTGGCGTCGGGACGCGTTCCTTGCGCTGCGTTGCAGGCAGGAACGGCCCGACATCCATGTCGTCGTCGGATGTCCGAGGAGTGCCCGACGGACCGGGCCCCCCGGACTTGGCCCCCCCTCGGGAGGCCTTCGTTTGAGCCGCCACCGCCGAGGGCGTCCGGGGCGCCAGAGGTGGCACGGGCGGTGCGGTGGCGGTGGGAACCGGTGCGGGGCCCGTGGTGTCCATCACCTCGGTACCCTCCAACGCACTGGAGGATGGGGAGACAGAGGCGGGAGCAGCACCGGTCCCAACGGAAGAGGTTGCCACCACAACCGCTGCTGCCTCAGCAAGCGGCGTGGCGACGGATTGGGCTGCCTGAGGCACCCCAGGGGGGGGGCGGAGGAGGGACCAGGTCAGACTCGCTGAACTGGGTCCCTGTAGACACCAGACGCCGCTCCGCCCCCCGGCGAGCCGCGTCGGCGTACCTCCCCAGGGGGAAAGAGGCGAACCTCTTTCGCGCCTCCGGGAAGGAAATGTTCTCGGTTACTTTTACGTTTATGATTTTCTTTTCTACTTGGAATTTTTCGCAGGTGCGGGAGTATGCTGGGTGGGGTCCTTGGCAGTTGGCACAGGTGAAGACCTGTGTGTTGCAATTATCAGTGGGGTGATCGTTCTGGGCGCATTTGGCGCAGGTTAGTCTTCCGCGACAAGCGTTAGTGCTGTGACCGAACCGCTGGCACTTGAAGCAGCGGCGCGGGTTCGGAATGTATGGACGGACTGGGCAACGGATGAATCCTGCATTTATGTGTTCTGGAAGTGTGGATCGGTCGAATGTTAGGATGATGTGCTTCGTGGCTATTTCTTTGTTGTCTCTCCGGATTGTGATCCGCCTCACTGCCGTCACACCTTGATCTTTGAGGCCCTCGAGGAGGTCGATGTCTGTCTCGTTTAGGAGATCCGTCTCAGAGATCACACCCTGCGAGCTGTTGAGGCTGCGGTGGGGTGTGATCCTGACATCTAGATCGGCCATGCGGGTTTGCTTGAGAAGACTTGTTGCCTGTTGCTGATTATTGAGTTCTACTAGGAGTTCACCAGTTCTTTGTTTTTTAGCCTTATAAGATTTGCCCACAATGTTGTCAAGGAATTTCGAGATCAGGAATACAGACTTGGAAGTGATGGGGTTTTCTTTTTCTGTTGATTCGATTATTAGGAAGCGGGGGTAGTTGTCCGGTTTAGGGGCAGCGATTGCAGGGAGTAGTGGGAAGGAAACTTCGGTGCGGCCCCTTTTCAGGGACCGATCGTGTTTGGAGGGGGGTTTCGAAGAAGCCATGAATAATAAATTCTATTCGGCCGTGGTGCATCCGCCCACCCCGGGGCCCAACAAGGGGACGCGACAGGTACTTGCAAGCAAGTCCTGCCTGCGCCAGATTTACACCACAGCTATAACCACATATGGCATAACACAGGGTTGTTAGCCACACCAGGTTAACCCTAGCCGCCAAGAAAAGGAGAAGAACCAAGAAGAGAGAAGGTGACAGGAAAGTTGTTAGAAAGAGGATAGGAAAGTAAAAGATGTAGAGGAGGACAGGAAGAGGCGACTGCCGATTCCCTCCGGTCGGGTCAGGCCGGAGGTGCCGTCTACGTGAAGCGTGGGCCAAAGTGGTGTGTTGCCTTTGCCGAGGGGCCTTAAAGGTCCAAACACTCAGCATTGGCTCAACCACCAGGTTCCCCTTCAACGTGTAGGTATTCTAAGGAATTGTGGTGTAGTTTGGATGTTTCTGTAAATGTACTCCAGTTTGCTCTAGCTTTATTGAACCTGTTATGGGAAGGTGAACTGTTCGGGCCTTTACCTATGTATGTTAATGTGGTTGGGAAGTGGTCACTACCATATGGGTTAGTGCCAGCATCCTACTCAACAGATGGAAAGAGAACTGCGGAACCAATAGCCAAATCGAGGTGTGAGTATGTGTTGTGTCCTATATTATGGTATGTAGGCTTGTTTTTATTGAATAGATGCCCCCGAAGATATTAGATATTTTTCGATAAGGCGAGCTCGCGCATCCGTGCGACAAGAGCCTTAAAAAGAGTTATGTGCGTTGAGGTCGCCTAAAAGAATAAAAGGTTCAGGTAATTGATCTACCAGACCCTCGAAATCTGAGCTCGAGAGCTGGAAGTCGGGAAGGATGTAAAGAGTGCATAATGTTATATGCCTATTAAAAATTATGGTTCGAGCGGAGACTGCCTCTAGGACAGTCTGTGGTTTGACAATGTGTCACGCCAATGATTTTCTGGTAATGATGGCCACACCACCGGAGAATGTGCCACCACCATCTCTGTCCTTGCTAACTACCATGTAACTATTCAAAAAAGTTGTGTGCCTGGAGTTTTGATGCGTTTCTTGAAGACACATTGCACTTGGCTGATTGCAGTGCAGTATTTACTACACATCGTCAAGGTTTTTCACAAGGCCTCTGCAGTTCCATTGAATTATGTTTTCTCTTCCAATTATTTAAATTGAGAGCTACTGGAGTGTGTATATTTACGTGTCGTCTTTCGGGGCTGTGGCTCTCGTCTTTTTCGGCTTGTCGGCGGCTTTGGCGTCGGGACGCGTTCCTTGTGGTGCACCGCAGACAAGAATGGTCCGGCATCCACTTCGTCGTCGGATGTACTCGGAGTGCCTGGGTGATCAGGCTCCTTGGACCTCGGACCCTTGGGGGCGCGCTTTTCCTTGCCCGGAATCGCCGAGGGTTTGAGGAACACCTCGGATGGCACAGGCGGTGCGGTGGGGGTGGGAGCTGCCGCTGGTTCCTCCGTCTCTATCTCCTCCGCGCCCTCACCTGTAGTTTGGGACACTGGAGCGGACGTGGAGGATGCAGCATCACTCCCACCCGACGTGGTTGCCACCACAGCCGCTGCTGGCTCAGCGAGCGATGCGGAGGCAGGTCGGGCCACCAGAGGCAACCCGGTGGGGGGCGGGCGCGGGGCCAAGTCCGACTCGCGGTACTGGGTCCCCGCCGAAACCAGATGCCGATTCGCCGCCCGCGAGCTGCGTCGGCGTACCTCCCCAGAGGGAAAGAGGCGAACCTCTTGCGCGCCTCTGGGAAAGTGATGTTTTCAGTGATTTTGATGGTGATAATTTTTTTGTCTAATTGAAACTTTTCGCATTTTCGGGAGTAGGCCGCATGTGGACACTGGAAGTTTACGCAAAGAAATTGTTGAACGTTACAGTTCTCGGACGGGGGGCTGTGTTGGGCGCATTTTCCGCAGGTAAGTCGGCCGCGACAGGAGTTTGTGCCGTGCCCAAAGCAGCGCCGCGCTTGAAACAGCGCCGCGGGTTCGGGACGTACGGCCGGACTCAACATAAGATGTAAGCTGCGTTGATGTATTTTGGAAGGGTCGACTTGTCGAAGGTTAGGATGAGGTGCTTTGTCGGTATTTGTTTGTCGTAGCTGCGGATGGTTATGCGCCTGACCGCTGTTACGCCCTGACAACGAAGGCCCTCCAGCAGATTAGCTTCAGATTCATTTAGTAGGTCATATTCGGAAATCACGCCCTGGGAGCTGTTAAGGCTGCGGTGAGGCGTGACTCGGATGGCCAGATCGGAGATGCAGGTTTGTGCAAGTAGTTTATCAGCTTGATCCTGGCTGATGACCTCAACAAGGATTTCACCGGTTCTTTGTTTTTTAGCTTTATAAAAATGGCCGATGACACCTTGAAGAAATTCGGAGACTAGAAATACCGACTTGGAAGCAAGAGGGTTCAACTTGTCAACGGATTCTATCACTATGAAGCGAGAATAGTTGTTCGGTTTCGGAATACTCTAGTCAGGAAGTGGTGGAAAAGAAACTTCGGTGCGGCCCCTTTTCGTGGGCTGATCACGTTTGGGTTGGGGTTTTGAAAATACCATATAGCATAGTATAGAAGCAGGGGAGGGGGTACTTCCTTCGCTCGGGTTACCCTGGTACCGAGAGAGGTCCCGGAGCTTCCTGGCTGGTAAACAGACAGGGAGCCCATCCGCCGGAGCTTGACCTTGGCTCCGACGGCCACCGTTTGAGGTTTCTACCCTTCACCTTAAAACACATCGCCACGGTTGGATCCAGCTTATTTATGTATGGGGGCTCGGGTTCCGCGGTGTCGCCAACACCGTCATCAAGATTGCTCAAGGTGCCCCGTGCGGGGACCAGAAACCTAGTGTGGGGGTGCTCAAGTTCGCAATGTGGGAATTGCACGAAGTGATGAATCAGTGGGCGAGAATGACACTCGTGTTACCAAAAGAGCATTCTACATAAGAACTATGCCTGACCTGATAATACGAAATTATTTAGAGGATGCAAACGCAATATATACTTTGAAATTTTGATAATCTGTTGCTTAAAATGGGGGGACGTTTAACCTACGAGAAAAAAACTGTACACCCTTGTCGCTTAGACAGTATTTTGTCCGCTAGCCATGCGCGTTAGTATTCGTATGGTTAGGGTATGCACACCGCACATTTTGCACTGAAACAATCATCTTACTCAAAAGCGTAAAGTGTGGGCTTGTTGGTACGAACTGAAATTAGAAAAACAGCGCTAGAAAAGGACAAGAAACTGTCAAGTGCAGAGCGCCCCGTCTGCTCACACTTCCAGTGCTGTTTGTCTAATATCAATCGTCTTAGTTTCCAGTCTTTATTTCCCGGGACTGCTGATTTTCTGCTCTTCCTGCAGGCAATAAATAGAGTAAAATTCCGAATCATGGTAACCCGCTGCAATAACACGACTACAGCCCGTACGCACGCATGCGCAGTTTGTGGTCCACCGTATCATTATCCATGTTAGCTGGACCAACAGGCGTGACGACTTCATTTCTGAACACGACGTAATATTCCTATTCGCAGTATAGTTGTGTGAGTACAAGTTTCTGGCTGCGAAGCGGAACCTAAGTGGAAAAATTGAAAAATTGAATGTACTTGAATATCTTCGAATCCGAACGCCTTTCCTTAAGTAATTATAGAGCTTCTAACACACAGCTACAAAAGGAAATGATAAGTTTGACAGTCAAGACTTACCTCTGAGTGTCCCTGTAGTAGAGTTGGATATGAAAACAGTAGAAAAAAATGAAAATATTAGCATAAGAGGTCAAACCCGTCAACGAAAACTAACCTGCAGAAATTCAGTGAATTTTCTACCAATGCGTGGCATTCTTATGCCGCTTGTCTAGAGTGCGAGTTAAATGTTTAGAGCCAAATGTGGCCCTGAGTGGCGAAAGACGTGGTGGTATTTTATTATTTGTAAGATGTAAATTTGCACCATTCTAGCGATGAAATGCCTTAACTTCGCAAATTATGCTATCTTTTTTAGAAGATGCAAAGCGTACTGCAGACTTGGTGCGCTTACGGTATTTCTTTATTCGTACTTCCAATGTTCTTTTGCGGACATTTTTCGTTTTTTCTTCGGGATTGGGGGAAGTGCATAAGACGCACATTTTTTATATTGTTAGGTCATTTTTGTTAGTATTTCTTGTACGCTTTTGTTTATTCGGTTTTAAAAATTCTGCGAGAATAATTATCTTTATTTACGCTATAATAACAAACAAAGAGAAAGCTTCCGACAAATCTGTATGTTTATGGAAATGCAGGGCGTTACACAGTTGTTCGCGCTTTTTGCAATTTATTTTTTGGTATTTTGAGCTGTTCTTTTGCACACTTTTTAGTGTTTTCTTCAGGTTTTGGAGGAGATGATAAAGTGCGTGTTTTTGATTTTGGCGGAACATTTTTTTGCAATTTTATTTTTTTATTTTTATTTTTTATACTTCTGTAGGACTTATTATCTCCCTTTACGCTATTAAAACCATTAAAGGTAGAATTTCCGCTATATATGCATTTTCGCGGAAATGCAAGGCATCACACTGTCCCGGCTCTGGGGTAGTCAGCAAAGAATGCTACGCATTACAAAAAGATTCAATACTTTGCCCTCAAGAAGTGCTAGCAAGTGAATACACATCTGACTGGCTCCAGTTCCTCCTGTTCTGAAGAAAAAGCTTCGACATGCTAGTGGCTTGTATGACCTCAGTGAAAAACGGCGAGTAAAAAATGGAGCAGCTTGAACTACTGCTGGAAAGCTGAAGAAACAGCGGAGCCGGCGCCCCTCTCCCTTCGTCGGAGACACGGCTGTTGCACCTCACATGGATTTCCGAACTTGCCGCTGAAAGTTCTCCATGACTGGCAGGCCCGGATCGTTTTGTCGGCAGGATTTCACATCTGTGCCAAGAGTGTACCGCGTTTACACGCGCTAGAAGTCGCGGCAACCAGCTTCGTGAACTGGGCGTCCCTAGCGAGAACTCGACGTCCGGGCTCCCCACTTGAGGCGCGAACACCGGTGAGCTGGCGAGGAGAACAGCACGCAAGAGATTACGCCACGAGCGCAATTGCGTAGAAGCCGGTTTAATAACGAGAGGGACTCAGGTGAGATCCGACCACGGGAATTGTTTTCTCCTCTGATTCGTCTCGTTTCGTATCGGAGGTCTTTTAGTTTGGCAGCGGTTTTCTTTTTGGCGGCGGTATTTTAATTGTTTTTGTGGTGCTTAATTGTGGGGTTAGGTTATTGCTGTTATCGTTCTCTTATTCTTATCATTTCTGACCTCCCAGAACACACGGGTGCGTCTGCCTTCCGGTCTAATAATTAGGCGGCCTTGGAAGGCGAGATGTAATTGTTTTTGCACGCTAATGGCGCGCTTATATTCGCTGTTATTTTTATTTATTTTTAACTCTTCAATATTAACCTCTTTGGCTCCAATACTTGCGAAAATCCTGATCAGGCCTTTTTTCCTTTATATGTTGCGCAGTGCCTGCCAACGCAACCTTTTCTGTCTTTCCAATTGTCTGCAAATGTTATTTTCCCCCGCCGCTGCTAACCTTGTCCCCTCGGGCCTATGGTGTGGCCCACTAGGGAGGTTGCCGGTTTCAATGCGTAAAGGTACCGGGTTTGATTCCCGGAACCTCACTAACGACACTTTTTCTTTTAGGCGCGCACTCCCAACACGTGCTCGTGGGCTCCTTGCATCCTCCCCGCATCCCCTCGCACTTCGTTGTGTTGTATTTTCCCCCTCTCTAGTTCGCTGATTGATGATAGTTTTTTGGTAACTCTCCACGGGGGAACCAAAAGCTTACTAAGCTCCGCTGTTCACAGATTGCCATCCCTTCCTAAAGAAACTTGATATACACGCGCGAAAGCATTCTCACATCAAAACTGCGTAAAAAGTGCTTCAAAACCTTCGCTAAAAGTGCGTCCATCCTTCGCTGGAAATCCGTACAATAGATCGTCAAGCCTTCAATGATTCGAATCTCAAAGGATGAACGAACGGATGCGACGATTTTTCGCGCACTAAGGAAACGCATCTATGCGCGATGTAAACGTATACCGATCCGTGGTTTATGCGATAAAGGTGTGCTTTTGTACGCCTTCTCTATGATCGATGCGTTTATTGTCTTACCTACAGAACCGTTCTTTTTTTGTGATTTTTAAGTAACCGCATTTACATGATGGAAGACCGGTTTGGCGCACATACCGCGTGTCAGAGATCTTATCAGAGATTTTCGGTCTACCAACCGGTCTATAGGGAAATACCTTAGTTATTTTGGGGCAGAACGCCATCGGTTTCACAAGGACAGCTTCAGTTTAAATAACTCCTGAATCCATACTCATTTGACCCTATTTGAATGAATGTTCGCGTAATCGATTGCTTGCTTTTATTCTACAAGGAGGTTATAGCCCATGGTGTGGACAGATGTAATACGGAGGGAATAGTTGTGTATCACGCCTCCACTCTACAGTCAGGAATACCATCGCGGGTTTTGTGAGGCTCGCCTCAGATTTCTTTATATAGACCGCTTACTAGCACGTAGCGGCCAGTTTCTCCAAACAAAGATGGCTCGCTACGGACTCATTGTTGAAGGGCATTTTTGTTAGATGGGCTTGCGATATCTCGAGTAAGAGAGCTGTGGACCGGCTGAAGCGTGTCCAGTTTTATATTAACTGGTACAAATCCGGATGTTGATGTGCCGTGCAAAAGTTGCACGTGGCTGCCGACGTTGAGGCTGTGACTGTATTGTGCAGTTTCATGTTGCGTCTTATTCAGTTTATAAATTTTAGAGAAGTAGCGTTTAACTTCAGTTGGGATACAGCTGGGTTGGCAGGCACTCGTTTCGTGCAAGGCTTGCTTGTGTTGGGCTGTGTTGCAGAATTTTGTCGTAGCGCAAAAAAGGCAACCCTAAAAGGCACGTCATGCGCTTAAGCTTCAAGGTTTGCATCGTGTGCGGTGAGAGCCCTTTCACCGCTCTATTAATCCTAAATTCTGAATATTCGAACTTTGCCCACAAATTAAGCGCTAAACTGTGCTGCCAATCGAACCAAATAGTAAACATTCTTCGCAAAGCATTCGCCGCTTAGAACATTCACGCACCTCCATTCCATGTCACCCTAGAACCCGGATACCGAGCCAAGCTGGATGGCGCAAGAATCACTGATACACGGAAATTCCCTAGACAAGGAGATGCACAAAAACCTTTCGGCGAGATCGCAAGCGTACAGGACTGAGGCAGAAGTATCAGGGAGGGCGGGAAAGCAACAGCGGAAGAGGTAAAACCCATCACGTAAATGCCTAGCGTCAACCCCAGGATGCTTAATCTACGAGAGGTTACAAGAGGTTTCATCTACACGTCGCAAAATCAACGCCATAACAAATAGGTAACAAACCGCAGAGCCACACTCACAGAGGAGGCCACGATACACGCAGTTCAACTGAGTCACGGGTGCTACCACTAGCTTAGCGAAGGACTAAAGCAGACCCTCAGCTCTTACAAGACAGGGAAGCTGTTAAGATATCCAATTGATGTGGGCAAAAAGCAAAGTCCAACCCCGCCACACCATGAAGGTGGTCCTGCACTCATTCACCATGGCACAGTCAGATCAAAGGAGAAATTTCAGGCCATGCAAACAACTACCATCATCCCTCGTAATATCTGTCACAGGCTTCTCTGGACGGCCGAATGCTGATCTGGACATACAGTTACGGGAAGTGAAAACTACACTGGAATAGATTACACGTAACACCACACTGGGGGAAGACCTCATAATCAAGGTACAGCCTCGACTCTTTGTGTTGGTTCTCACCGTGTAAACGAAGAACAGCTGGAAAGCGGCGCACCACAACCGGCTTTGAAGACCGCAGAAGTGCGCTTAATAACAAAGTACAGCAAGTGACCGGAAAATAAAACCCTCCGTCCTATTTCTGCGATTGGGAGCTTGAAAAAAGTCACGGAGCACATTGTGCTCACAAGGCTGCAGAAATAAGCAGAAACGCCGAAAAAAGCCATCCATGCTTTGCTTTAACCTGCATGTTTCAACCGAAAATATCTTGTCAGAGCTAACGGAAGATATCAGTATGCAACGCTAGCAGCTATATGCAATCTACTTGAAAAAGCTGTTTGATAATGTTCCCAATCCCCCACCACGGGAGAGAGAGAGAGAGAGAGAATGCTTTTTAAGTGAACAGGTGAGGTCAGCCGTGGGACAAGGCTTGCTACACCAGATGGGGGGTGACTACGTTGATGAGTGGTGAATATTAGACATTAGGGGTACCGCAGGAAGAAGACAGGTGTTATCGGTTTTCCCGCGCAGCGCAGAGTGTCGCTCTTGTGTGGATATGTAGGCGTGCCCCGTTTCTGTCGTCTTTTTTAATAAACAGTTGCAAGTTTGCACCTCGTGTGAGTCGTGTTAGCGTCCTAGTAGTCTGTATACGTAGTGCAATTTAATATGAAGTTCCACCAACTAGCCCCATTCTACGTCCTTTTGGACGATCCTATGTAAATGTTGGGGCAGCGCACCGAGTATGCGGCTGTGTTATGTTATGTAACTATAGAAGTGCACATCTCTGCAGGGAGCGGACTTGCGATTTGGTGGTTGTTTGGCGCCCATTCTTTTCGCCTAATTTGTTTATTTGACACTATTGGATCACTTACTCGCTGTTTTGCATGTATCCTGCCGTTGGTAAAATGTTGAGCGAGAATCATATAGTTTGCGAAAATACAAAACAAAATTTCCACTCGCTTTCAAGGCGGTGCCAGGCCAGCAGTGTCAGCTCAGTCGGGTGCGCTTCTTCCGTGCGCTTGCATGCTCCGGCTGAGGCAACCATTTACAGATACCCCAGTTTTAAAGAGGCGAAGCGTTCTGGGTTCATGCGATACTTTCGAACTGTTCCTTTGTCGATCGTACGCAAGTAGAAAGAACAATAATTACCGCCAGGAAGTTAGACCAGGCGATCTGGCGATACTGTCCCACGTCGCGACGATCGCGACAGCTCGCTCAAAAGAAAGATGATAAATCGGCTTGTTGTAGCGGATATTATTTTGTTTAGCCGATGCAACTACTTTAATTTATTCAATACGCAGTCACTTAAAAGCACCACAACCGAATTAAATGAAGTACAACCAACTGTCGCTCTGGTTTTTATTGAAAACACATGGGGGTCGCCGAGGGTCGTCTGCTTTTGTACCACTGAAAGGCGCCAGACACGAGGGGGCGCTGCATGTCACCGGAACTCCATCGCAGCAGCAGCCGTTTTGGCTGTGCTTCATGCAGCAACTAGCTGCCCGTGCGCTCTTCTCTGAGAGACTCTTTTTTTCTCCCTAAGGCACGACGTTCCCCCTTTCCAGGGTCGGAAGACGGGAGTGTGTAGCTACGTCATCTATATAACCGACCAATCTTTCTTCCCTTTCTTCTACCTGGTCTCCAGCCTGTTTTTTTTTTCGCGCATGCACATGGGGTTGCACAGGAGGAGTTATCGGTACAGGACTTTGTACACCACCCCCAACACCCCCACCCCGCCCCCCAGAAGGATTTCGACAAAACAGCACCCAAACACCACCCCAGGAGGATTTCGACAAGCCCCCAAAATTGAAATTCTGGATAAACCCGTGTAATAAATCTGCATGCAGGGGACCGCTGGATTATCCTTTGATCCAGCTATACAGTCAAACGCTATTATAACGAACCCGGATAGAGCGAATTATGCTACATATCGAACAAAGAAAGATCAGTTACGAAAATACACGCGAAACATTTTCCTTATAACGAAGTTCCCATCTGATATATCGAACTCGGCGCTCCTAGAATTGCCGCCAAAATGCATAGTCTCGGAGCGGCGATCGAGATGTTGATTGGCTGCGATCGAGATGTTGAGCCTCCCATGGAGCAACGTAACTTCCGGAACTTTCCGTAACTGTTTCCGACGCGTCTGACTCACGATTAAACCCTCCCAGTCAGCGAGTCCGGACCAAGATGGAAGCATGGGCGAACTGTGGGAAGAACTCGCCAACGTTCCCGATGTTGTGCTGAAGGGAGTGCCCTTCGCGGAGTGCCGGAGTGTCGACGACGACGTTGCCGTCACTGTGAGCCCCTCGGACGTTGACACCATCGCCGATGTCATGGCTGCTGGCGCTGCTGGAAGCATCGAAGCGTACGAGGGTGTCGCGAGTGAAATCCGTCCGATGCTGCTTAATGAAGCGCTTTCGGCAGCCAACATGCTCCACCAACATTGCTTCGATATTGAAGGACACGGACTGCAACTGATGCAAATGATGTGTCATGTAGAGAATTCTGTGCTAGTTCATTCATTTCATTTCATTTTATTTCAAGTCTACATTTATTTCACGTTTTTTGGTACACAAGGAGGCGGGAGAAAAAGCCACCCAACGGTAGCTTGACGAGGCCCCTGCCTTCTGTAACATGGACAACATTGAGCATAGTACATACAAGAGCTTTTCGTTGCCAACCATTGACAAAAGAATATGTTGTCAATTTTTCAACATTGTATAAATACATATTTACGCACAGATACATCAAATACATACATACGCCAAGGTAAAATCAACTGGCATGCATGCTAAAATTCCCATGTATCCCGATGAATGCAAGTCAGAAGTGTAACAAGTATATACACCTACATACAAATGCAAGACAGACCAATACAATTCTTCATACTTTTACATCAGCATCAACCTTCCAGTAAATACAAAATTTATTTAATAAAATCAGGAGTATGACACAAGACAATATTAGCAAGTTCAAAATACTTAACCATTAAGGAATAGCTCAAACGCGTGTTTAACTGATAAGGTATCTATGTCCTTCCCCAGTCTGTGAAGGCTGTTTAGCAATACCGGTATTTTGCTTCGTTGCATATTGTCTCCGTAAATGGTTCTGTTAAAAGAAACCGACCAGAACTCCGGATGTCTCGTAACACGTGTATGAACATTTTTAATTAATTTAGACATAATAACCAGCCTATTCGTACCTTTATTTCTTTCCGTAATTAGCTTCTTGCAGAGACGGTAACCATAGAAGTTTGGGATGCTAATCAGGCGAAGTTTTTCCATCAGAGGACGCACGGGGTGGTCAGAGACGACGTTTGAGATACTTCTGGTTATTCTATTCTGTAATCCAGTAATTTTATGTATATTTGTAGAAGTACTGGTACCCCATACAAGAAAACAGTATTCAATGTATGGTAAGAACAGTGATTTATATAGCAAGAGTCTAGTTTTCATTGGAAGCAAGTCTCGGTCACGGTAAAGTGAACCTGTGACACGTGATAGTTTAGTAACTACTTGATCTGCATGCAGGTCCCAAAGCATATTTTCAGAAAATGTTACTTCTAGCGTCTTAAAACTACTTACTATTTGAATGGGAGAGTCGTTTAGTAAAAGGGTTTGATTTTGGTGCAGCTGTTTTTTTTTTTGCTCGGAATACAACAGCTTTTGTCTTGTCAGTGTTTATAGCTAGTCCATTACACGATGCCCATTCACCAAGGTTAAGCGAAATTTCATTTCCTCGTTCAAACAAACCTTCACAGTTAGTATCCGAAAGGAATAGACTTGTATCATCTGCGTAAATTACAAATTTAACTGAAGGATCGATTTGAACAATATCATTGATATAGATGTTGAATAGGGAAGGTCCTAATGTACTCCCCTAGGGGACTCCGAGCCTAGTATCTTTTTTTGAGGAATGGTGATTGTTTAATGAAACATATTGGGTACGATTACTTAGATATGACTGGATGATATTGTGCGCTATGCCACGTATACCGTAGGATTCTAATTTTCGCAACAATACTTTCCTATTAAGGGAATCAAATGCCTTGGAGAAGTCTCCAAAAATTCCAAGAACTAATCTTTTGTCTTCAATAGCTTCAAGAATGAATTCTTTTTGGTCCAGAAGTGCAAGTTCGGTAGAAGAGTTTTTTCGAAATCCACACTGGGAATTTGTTAGTGATTGCTGTCTATCTGTAAAAGAGGTAAGTCTAGAATGCAGAAGTTTTTCTAATACCTTAGAAAAGATGGGCAAAATAGAAATAGGTCTGTAATTGCCAAGATTGTTCTTGTCACCTTTTTTATAAATAACGACAACCTTCGCTATCTGCAGAGAAGAGGGGAAAGTTCCGCTAGAAAAACAAATATTAAAGATATGCATTAACGGAGTAGTAATCATGTCCGCAATAAGTTTTATGGGATGTGTTTGCATATCAAATGAATCCGAAGAATTACTATTATTGAGTTGCATAATTGCTGAGAAAACTTCTTGCTCGGTTACAGGAGTAATATATATTGTATCTAGGCACGGAGGATTCATGTAATTGGAACTGTCGCCTGTAATTGTTGTAAAAGTCATATTCACAAGATGGTCATTGAAAGCATTCGCAAGAGCACTTCCTTTAACCTGCTTGCCATCCATCGTAACTTCGGTTACTACTGTGGGTGATTTAGAAACGTTGAAGATTGAATTGAGGTTCCTCCAAGTAGCAGCAGAATCACCGCTGCATTTCTCAATAAGGTTAATGTAGTAATTATTCCTAGCCTTCGCTATTTCTTTGTTAAGTTTGCTGCGATATTTTCTAAACTTCTTTAGGAGATCAGTGTCACGATCAGTGAGAAATTCATTATACATGTAGCATTTTACTTTAATTTTGCCTAAGAGATCAGGCGTCATCCAAGGTTTGCGAATTTATCGAGGCGTCTTTAACCGCTTATATGGTAAGTTTTCGTCATAAAGTGATTTGAATTTTCCTATGAAGGATTCAAACGCTAACGACGCATCTTCTTTTTAAAGAACGTCTGTCCAGTCGGTTGTGGCCAATTGCTCTCGAAATCTATTCAAATTTGTACAAGAAATGTTTCTTACCAAAGACGCCGATTTATGAAACATTTTAGATTGTTTGAAAGTCATAAAAATGGGAAGGTGATCACTCAAATCACAGGCTATGACTCCCGCTTTAATATTCGTAACATGAAAACCCACAAGAAAAAAACCAAGCAGAGTCAAAGAATTATTGCTTACTCTGGTTGGGTGGTCGATGACACTAGTTAAACCGAAGCTTGGAACAACCAGGTTAGTTCATTTTTCATAGGACTCTTACATATCAAGTCTATATGAAAGTCACCGCCACAGATTGTCTCAAGCTTATTGTGAGCGGAAAACCGGAACAGATTTTCTAAATACGAAAGAAAAGCTGTGTGTGATCCAGAGGGAGGGCGATATACAACAGAAATGACGTACTTTTTCATGTTCAATGACAACACTTCATAGTCGTTATGTGTGCAAGTATAGGTTTTAAGAAGTTCACAGCGGTACTCGTTTTTTACTAATATTGGTACGCCACCGCCGCGCCGAGTTGGGAGATTTAGAAAAAAATGCGTTATATCCTGGCATTGTGAAAACATCATCACCATCAGTGAACCATGTTACTGACAGCACATTTATGTCAAACTCAAAAGCGATTTGATTGAAAAGTATTTCTAAGGACTCATGATTATTTCTAGCAGATTGAACATTTAAGTGAAAAAAACTCCCACCTCCCCTCGCGGGAACCCCTATGTAGATGGGACGCATAGGGGGTTCACGTTGCAGCGTTGGACAGCGGAGGAACGGCGCTGGAACGATGGAGCGGAGCGGCGCAGGCACCGCGTTTTATAGCGCGCATAACGGTGAGGGAACGCGCCGGCGCCAGTGCGTCTGCCGCGGCTATGACGCAACACAATCCAACACAATCCACTTTAATCCAATCCAATCCAAATCCAATCCAAGCCAAGCCAAGCCAAGCCAATCCATTCGAATCCAATTCAATGCCCCTCGCGAGAGAGGGTTCGCTATCGGAGAGGAGCGGGGGTGAGCGGCGTAGAGCGCAGCTCATGCGGCGAGGAGAATGGGAGAGTGGCAGACGCCGACAACAACACTGACGCCGGATGCAGGGACAAGGCGAGTGAATTAGATGCAGTGGAATCTAAAATTTTTAAACCTGATAAGTAATCATTACCAAGGTGCGCGCATAGCGCGTTGGGCGTAACGTACATAGGTTTCATATAAAGGCCTTATGCTATTCGTGTCGTGGTCGCGGACTTATACTATTGTTTCAAGAGACCTTTGGGACTTGACAACAATCGCTTTGTCACCCTGCGTTCGCCTCACAAGAACCTTTCCACCCGAACTGGATGTTGCTTTCACGTGCCCACTGCTTAGTTTCCTACAACAGCTTTCTAGTCTGCTTGGTGAGGTTTTCCTGGATGTAGTACACTTCGGTGTCAGCCGTTTTCAGCTTTTTTTCTAGCTTCAAACCAGTCGTCACGCACTGCCTGCCGAGCAAGGCGAACGATAACATCGGGTGTTTTATCTGGCTTCGAAGGCATGCGGTGAGCGGCCGTGACGTCATTTATCTCGAGCTGGGGTAGCTGCAGCGTTGCAGCTATTTCGTTAACCTTAGAAAGAACGTCGCCAAAACGAAAGTTAAAATAAGAACCACCGCTTTATAGGAAATTAGGTCGTTACAGTGAAAGTAGCTTTATTGCTTGCAATAATAAGTAGTTTTGTGTCTGGTAATGGCATTATTTATTATGTTCATTTCTGCATGCGGGGATGGCAGGAGGAGGAAGGTGTGGGGGGGGGGGGGGGAGGAAGGGGGCAAGAGAGGGTCCCGCGTATTGCGAACTCGTAACAAGAAGCTCGTTATAGCCGGGTTCGGCTATTTTGAACTATTGAAAATATCGAACTAATCATGGCGCATATTGCAGTTCGCTATAAGCGGGTTTGACTGTATAAAGCTTCTCTATAAAAACGTTTCAAGCGTCAGCTATACATGCATTTCAAAGCACATCAACAACAAAAAAAAGAATGACCATGGGGTGTATATCTTTGCCCGAAAAAGAAAGAAAAGAAGTGGCACTAAACGACGCCCTGCACGTCATAGTGAACTGTTTTAAATTTTTTTTTACCGGCCTGGTGCAAAGTCTCTGCTATGAAACTATGCAGATATGAGTATTTGCGTGCTTATGTTGAATTCAGATATTTGAGTGCTCAGAACACGCAAGGCGCCGGAATTGCAGACTCGGAAAGAGAGAGAGAGAGAGAGAGAGAGAGAGAGAGAGAAGAGAGAGAGAGAGAGAGAGAGAGAGAGAGAGAGAGAGAGATAGAGGATAGAGAGAGAGAGAGAGAGAGAGAGAGAGAAACAAAGCACAACTATCTCGATGAGCGCCGCTTCTCTAAAGCGGCGTTCGCACGCGAGCCCGTCGGCGAGTATTCCCTGGTAGCGCCACCCGCTCCGTCCCCGCAACGACTCTTTAGATACAGTTCCTTGAGGCGGCATCCTTTTACGGTTCAGCTATCGATTTTATGCGGCCATAAGGTGCGCGTTCAAAATGGCCCCTTCTCGCACCCCAAGCATCCGGTGCCGAGGCTTACATATCTCACGGACGCCAGAATATGCGGAAGAAGTTGAGAGCCTCCGGGTGAATAGCTTGCGCACGTACCCGATAAAGCAAAGTTAATGAACGGACGAAATAGAGGGAAGCGACAAAAGAAAACAACTACAAGAAATATGGCCTGAGCCAGGGCTTGCAAAATAAAAGCGCGAATGCCGGCCGGAGAGGGAGCGTGCGGGAGGGAGGCCACTGGCGGGATCGACCGCTTATGGTGATGGAACAAAAAACACATGGGGCGGCGAAAAAAAAGGCGTCCAGCTTCCCCATAGTAAACCGAATGGCTTTCTGAAATATCCACTCGTTTTGTGGTTGGCGAACTTTTGGAACTGGTTGGCGTCGAAGCATCGACGAATAAACAGCGCAATAAATAGGATAACGCATTCACGCGCAAAGTTGAGCACGTCGGTCTTACCCAACTAATGTGGAAGCACATCCTAGGCAATACAACCCAGATAAAAAAGTGTTTCCGCGAAGTTTATTTCGTGCGCCGCTGTTTCTTTCCAGATATGTTTAAAGGTGAGGAGGAACTCTGTGTTGGGCCGACGCTCAGCACAACTTTAGTTCAGGAAATCATTCTATCGCGTGTTCAAAAAAAGCCATCTAGTTATGGCAATACCCAGGTTCTGATTTTTATGTTCAATACGGAAGCCCTCCGTGCCTCATGAGTGAAAAAATTACACAATCTCCCCGAAGGGAACTATGTGGTGATGCAAAGCGTGCCGAAGCGGCTTCGCTTTCTCACAGTGTGAGATCCACTTCTCGACGCTGGCGTTTCGAAGGGGCTTCGCTTTCTCGAAGTTTGGCATCCGTTGCTCGACGTCGACGTTTCGAAGCGGCGTCGCGTTGCCAAACCCCATCTGGATCCGCTGGTCGGCGTCGACGTTTGCGTTCTGCATCTCGAGCTGTCCTCTGCTCTGCCTTGTCTTCAGAGGTGCTCGCGGTTCTGGGAGTGAGCTGGCTAGCAATGGTTGAAAGTGTGCCAGCCAGTTCGCTGACAGAATTGTTAGCGTCCATTCAGTTCATCGAACAAGCAGCAACTGAGGGAGCGGTGCGCAGAGAGGAGGATAAGAGGAGCAGCGTGCGCGCTATCGCACAGCTGGCGTGGAGAGAGGGAGAGGAGGAGAGTGGCGTTATCGCACAGCTGATGGGGAGAGGGGGAGAGGTGCGGACGGATGCCGATGGACATAGCCCCGAGCAAGAGATGCTTTGCATCTAAAACTGGTCGCGTATCTGCTCACTTTTTTGCAAGTGTCGTTGAAACACGATAGTCTTCTGCCTGCTGTGCTCGTAAATTCCTCTCTTTCTCTCTCGCACCCCCCTGTCCCGCTCTTCACGTTCCCGTTCCGCTCCTCCCATTATAATCACGAACGAAAATTGCTGAAGTCAATTCAATTATCGCGCGTTCCACTGCCGGCGCGGCTTCTACTTGTCTTTCTTAACGCTCAACTGGGATCCCAGCGACGTGCTCCAGTCTTATCGATTGTTTTTTTTGTATGTTTGCTTCAAAGTATTGTAATTTCTTTTTCAATTTTGTATAGCAAATATAAAACATTTACTTTCAATTAAAATAGCACTGAGAAGTTCTGTTGTGTACTGATGCTTTGCATTAAAATGCCAGCAACTTCTTTTTGCTCAAGAGTGTTGACAAGTATGAGCTGTGTTTCCATATTTAGGGACATAAAAAATGTTTTGCCTGTCCTTAGCTGCGCTGTTTTTACCATGTTCATTGCTCCAACCAACAAGCCCACCTGAAAGCATTGACGAATACAGTGGAACCCCGCTGATAAGTCCCCCGGACTTACGACAACCCGCTTCTTGCGACGGATCACCGCGGTCGCGGCGAACTTCCCATAGAAACAATGCATTAAAAACCCTGATGATATGACGGTTGGGTGCACGCGGTCCGCGTCATACGATGGACCCTGGCGCGGATATAAACCAACGATTTTCACATATTTTACACCGCTTCCCTTACAAAATTTTTTATCGCCTTGGTTTTGAAAGTTTATTGAGTTTTGTCGAAAGAACTTAATGATTTCTTTTTAAGTTTCTATTGACTCTGCCTATAGAGTTTCAAAAGTTAGTTGGCCACCGCCTTCCTATTGAAATGGGATGAAGAGGTTCAATAGACTTTTTCTATCGAGTACTTATTGAAACTTTATAGACTAGATCTATTAAGTTTCTATTAAAGATCCCTACAGAGTTTAAATGAATATGCATAAACTTCTTATTGAGTTTCAAACACTTTTCTATCGAGTACTAATTGAAACTTCGAAAAAAAAGTTCCCACGTTTTTGCAGCCGCCCCTTTCTATAGGGGCGATTTCCAGGCGTGGATCCCCCCTTCAAGGGTCCGCACTCACCAGGGACTCCTGTACCCTATAAAGAAACCGGTGGGTGCCGCGCGGTAGCAGGATTCGAACCCAGTACCTCCCGAACGAGGTGAGTGCTGTACCTCTGAGCCATCGCTGCGGTTAAAAGTTCCTGCGTTTTTGCAGCCGCCCCTTTCCATAGGGGCGATTTTCCCGTGCAAGCCGGGTGAACTTCCCAAGCGTTTGTAGTCCCACACAAGGGCCGAGCGCCAGGCCGGGGAAGTCGCTTTGTACCTATTTTACCGGTAGGTGCCCGGCGCCACCAAGGCACACGAATGCACATGGTGCCTTCCACAGCCACGGTGGACGCTCAGCTCGCAACCGCCTGTGGCAGGACATGCCGCCAGACTCTTTCACCCCCGGCAATGGTGCAACGCGGCATGATGGCCGGGGGCCCAGCCAGATGGACAAGGGTACGGGGCCCCTCGATAGGGTAAAGGCAGCTTTCCAGGCGTGGATTCCCCTCTCAAGGGTCCGCACTCGACTAGGGACGCCTGTACCCATTAAAGAAACCGGGTGGGTGCCGGCGGTACCAGGATTCGAACCCAGTACCTCCCGCATACGATGCGAGTGCTGTACCTCTGAGCCATCGCTGCGGTCTAGAAATATAATTTTGAGACCGCAGCGAAATATTTTTATATAAATATATATCGAATATAAATATAATTTATATAAATATAATTCGAAAAATAATTTGTAAATTCGTGTAATTAGGCGTTATTTACCGGATTTAAGTTTTGATTGGAACACATTAGAGTTCACTTTTTGTTCATGATGTCTGCCTTCATTGGTTTTGAAAGCCTGTATATACAGCGTTCATTTTTTCTCACTTGCAAGATTTGACGATGCCATATATGTGACAAAAACTGCCTGGCGAAACGACGACCACTGACAACAACAGTCGCCGGAGAGTGGCTTCCCATTCCGGAACGGGGTAGCTAGATCTGATGTATGGGGGACGACAGCGCACTTCCCTATCATGTTAAACCAACAAGCATAGTCACTTTAGTGCATTTCAGATATGACATCACCCGTACGTGCAAAACCAGCAGGGAATTAATACCTTTCGCCTTTTTTGGTAGTGCCGTGGCAATCCGCAGGCTCTCGCGGCGGGGCAATTAAAATTGATTTTCAACATGCATCTCCGGCCCCGCTCTATATAGCTGCCAAAATTGCTGGGAGTGACCTCCACAAACTATTGAAGCCAATTATATGATTTTTTGAACATTCCAAATTTGGTGATCGCGGTATATGCATCATTTAACCTGCATATGTTAATGGACATGTTTCATTCTCCGTGCACCGCCTCCATCTAAAAACTTGGATGAAAAACTTCAAAGTGAGACAACAGAACTTTCTTGAGTTATCACGTTAAAACTTCAATAGAATTTCTAGTGAGCTTATATTGAGTTAGTTGCTATAGTGAAGACCCTACGCAAATTCAAAACAGCTTTCATAGAGTAGACTCCATAGAACTGCTATTGAACGAGTTCAGTAAATGTTTATAGAATCTTTATCGAGCCTGAGTAGATTGAGTTTTTATAGGGAGGGTCTCTTTGAAATTCCATAGAGATTTTGTGGATATGAGTAGAGTGAGTTTTTATAGGAAGGTCTCTTTAGAAATTCTATAGAGATCTTATAGAGATGAGGAGAGTGGGCTTTTTATGAGGGGTCTCGTTTGAAATTTTATAGAGATCTTATAGAGATGGGGAGAGCGAGTTTTTATAAGGAGGTCTTTTTTGAAATTCTATAGAGATCTTATAGAGATGACGAGAGTGAGTTTTTATGGGGAGGTCTCTTCTGAAATTCTATAGAGATCTTATAGAGATGGGGAGGGTGAGTTTTTATAGGGAGGGTCTTTTTTGAGACACTTTAGAGATCTTATAGAGATGAGGAGAGTGAGTTTTTATGGGGAGGTCTCTTCTGAAATTCTATAGCGATCTTATAGAGGTGGGGAGAGTAAGTTTATAGGGAGGTCTTTTTTGCAATTCTTTAGAGATCTTCCAGAGATGACTCGTTAGGTCATGAGTCTGCCATGAGTTCTAATGAGTTCCTTTAGACTCTATAGGAACTCTATACAAGTTTAATAGGATCGCAACATTCATTTTTGTAAGGGTTCGCATCCTCGTCCTGACGTTCTTTATTCTTAACCCCCGTTTGACGCTGCTTGATGTGCAAAGGTCAGCAGGCAGACCAGACAGACCACTTACTGAACAGACACAAGCAAGCAGGGCGGGTACTCGTGAGTGGGAGTCGACCTGCGATGGCCCAACGCGGCAGCAGTACGCCAACGCGCCAACCGCGAGAAGTCGACGTTCAAGTGGCAGGTGGGCCGTGTATTCGATCTCCCGTTGAGCCGCCGACGAACGCGAAAACACATAAGACGTAACACCGCCTCAATGGCCGCTTTTCCCGCCCGCTCGATCCAAGTTTCTTCCTTTCACGATGCTCTGCTTATCGGCGTCACTCAAAGCCGCATTGTCACTCTGCTCGTTTCTTTGCTAGAGTGCCTCAATTAACGCGCGTCCGCCACAATGGTGGAGCAAATACAGGTGGCGATGGGCGGAGGCACTTAGCCGTTACCACGGCCATTTTGGGTCACTTGCTGGCCCTGGCTGGCCGCCACTACAAGTCACTGTAGCAAGACAGCGCTATAATTTTCGCCGCAACACGGTTTGCTCGCAAAGGTTGAATTATCCTATTTATTTCGCGTTTTTTGGGTCTTGTGGGAAACGACAAACAGCTATGTCTTAAACCCTATGACCCAATAGCGACGGCGGGGACCATTCAACGGGTGTGTCTACTATGTACGGCAATGCCGTCTTTGTTCATCTCGGCCTTGTACTATCGTTCGTTTAGCTTTGCCTTGGTCCCGTGCGTTGGCCGTTTCATACACGCATTTTCCTCAGTCAATTTACTGGACCACGTCGGCCTTATATCGCATAGCGCGCCGCGCTTGGCTGGCGGGCTAGCAGGACGCTATGAAGGGGAAGGGGGCACAACATAGGCGTTGCTTTTTTAGATGCAAAGCATCTTTTGCTCGGGGCTACGTCCGTTGGCGTCCGCACCTCTCCCTCAGATCCCCCTCTCCACGCCAGCTGTGGGATAATGCGCTTCTCACTCCGTCCTCCGCTCCACGCCAGCTGCGCGATAGCGCGCTACTACCTCCGTTCTCCTCTCCACGCCAGCTGTGCGATAGCGCGCTGCTCCCTCCGTCCTCCTCTCCACGCCAGCGCTATATATAAGCACGTGCACGCGCCGCTGCCTCAGTTGCTTCGTCGGATGAGTCTCGCTCCGGCGTCTGATGAGTACCGACAGTCCTGCTAGCGGATTGGCTGACACGAGTTCAGCCAGCATCAGCGAACCAGTTAACAGAGCCGTTTGTCAGAGGGGAACCCTGAGGTGATGCGAAGCATCGCGGAGTTGCCAACAACGTTCACGCGATGCGGGTAACCAGCGTAAGTGAAAATAAAGGGAACTCCGCGATGCTTCGCATCACCTCAGGGTTTCCCTCGGGAAGATGGTGTAACTTTTATTTAATTTGGCCTTTCTGCAAAATGTTCGCTAATCACGCGAGAACGCGCTAAATATAGTAGTTTAAATAGGTTCTTAGCCCACGTGCCGTGTGAGAACGTTTACTTGCCGGCATTTACCCGCACCCCGGTCGTACGACACCCCGGTCATACGACACTTTCTCGCGGTCGCTTGAAATTCGTATTAACGGGGTTCCACTGTATTTTTAACTTTTCGCAAGGCTGCTCAATCGAGGGACAGTAAGACAGACAGACGGACACACAGACATAAAAATGGTCGGATTTAGGTATCCCAAAAAAGCTATCGTCTTTAAAAATCCGGCGTTGTTGACCGTCCACAGGGAACGTTTGAAACGTATAGACAGACACTTAAGACTGCATACCTTGGAAATTGCAAAAAACTTTGTATTCTAGTGCAAGCTATGCGACTTATTAACTATAACGGGAGGTCTGCCGTAATTATGACATTTTCTGTCGGGACATGAATTCGTCTGCCGAGGGAAAACAAAGACAACACCACTGATGTTGATAACGCAAAGCATTGATAAGGCAAACGGCGTTTTTCTGAATCCGTTCTCATTCATGCATGTTAAATCTCATGTATGGGTCTCAGGCTATGCTGGAAGAGTCCAGTTTTGGTGTGATGTATGAGTGGTAGCAAAGAAGTTAATGTTCGTGGTGAAGTGCGACGCTTGTATTTTGGGAATTATTTCCTAAAAGGCGATGAACTAACGTTATGGTGGTGAGAATTTCACGAGATATTAGTAGTGTACGGTAAGTCCAAATATTTGTGGCTGTTGATATGTTTAACGGTAGATGAACCAGGTGAGCAAAAACACTGAATGTGAGAACTTTTTTCAGCTATAATAATGACAGTAATTATTTTCTGCGCTACCACAATGCCCCGTTTGTTCCTCAATTGGTACGTACAATCTACCGCCGTATTTTTGAAATTCTCAGCACCCCCGATTCTAAGCAGCCTCCCCAACTTTGAAAAAAGAAAAGGTGTAGATGCCAATCTAAGCACTCCGTTTTGTAAGCAACATTCGCAAGGTGGATTTATGAGTCATTTACGAAGTCATTTATTAAGTTTTTAAATACAAACTACAAGAACGGAAGAGAAGATTACCTACTGGTGGATGCTGAGCGCTGAAGCCCAAGCGGCACAACGAACTAGTATGGGGCTGAGGTTGAGTGAGTGTAATACACATGGAGTGCTTCCGCTATGGCTACCTAATTTTCTGTTGAATGTTTGCCCAAATAAATATTGTTTTTTGGCCGTATCGCCAAGATATAGCCGCAAAAAAGTGTAGGTTAGGGGGCTAATTTATATTTTTCGATACTAAGCACCCCCTTCCCCTTACTTTGCGCATCGCGAGCATGGCAAAAGTGGGTGCTTAGAATCAAGTTAATAAGGTACATTGTTGTTTAGAGATTTTGGACCATGTGTACCGCCAACGTAAGTAAATAAAATGCATTCATCAGAGAACAATCACATGTTGGCGGTTTAATGAATTACTTCCCCGAACTCATACTTAAAGCAACCAAAATAGAAAATACCGTAGTAATAAAGGTTCGAAGGGCTTTTTATAGCCCTTGGTCGGTGGAAATTCTGAACTCAAGCATTTTTCTTGCTGTTTCAGATGACGCGACTTATTTATTCCAAAATGCTAGCAATGTGTACCTCTCGGGGAATGTCATTCTTATGTTTAATGCCTCAGTGACTGCTTCGCATTTTGTCACTTGTTTTTTTTTTTTTTGTTATATAGTGCCGCCGAACTTTGTGTGTAAAACTACGCAATAAGTTTAGCACGTTTTAAATGTTTTCTCCGCAATAACATTGCAAGCCGATGTGATTCATCGATGTGATCGTGAAGAGCTAAACGAACCAGCCGAGGGTGAAGGGGGGGGGGGGTTAAGTAGTAAAACTAGTCGCAATAGAAGTGCTGGTAGAAGTACCGCTAGTAGTAGTAGTAGTAGTAGTTGCAGTAGTAGCCGAAGTAGTGTGAGGATTGTCGCAATAGTAGTAGTAGTAGTAGTAGTAGTAGTAGTAGTAGTAGTAGTAGTAGTAGTAGTAGTAGTAGTAGTAGTACCAGTAGTAGTAAGGCTAGTTATGCTGGCAACTGTCCCAGCAGGATTTACGTGGGTCGACCATGCGTCGATTTTTTGCGGAACCTACCCCGTCCCCCGAAAACAAAAATACCCGACCACCTTTCACATGTAAAATAACAAGGCATTGTTGAGGTCGCTTTATAGGTGTGCTCTCACAATAAAAAAGACGAGCAATACCGTCGTTAAGTCAGTCATGGGCACGTTACCAGAAAAAAGTAACAGTGTTACAGTTACCATTACCTAACCCAGAAAAGTAACTGTGTTTCAGTTACAGTTACGATGCTTCCAAAAGTAACTAGTTACAGTTACAGTTACTGTAAAAAAGTAATGTTACTTTTCCGTTACTGTATGAAACTAATTATTAGATAACATGATTTAGCTTATTAAATAGAAACGTACGAAGCCATAGGGGCCCAGGCAACGGTTGCAGTTGCTCTGTGTCGACAGAAATGGCTACGTTTAGAAAAAGTATGAACGCGAAGGCCGAACTTATCCTATACTGAGCTCGACGACAAAACAGACGAAACAATGAATGTCAAGTAAATTTATTTTCACCTACAGTGTTGTCGCTTGACCGCCTTGCATAATGAGGGAGAAGGGGAAAAAGGGGATGGGGGTAGTGGATCGCCGGAAGGCCCTTCGGAGGAAAAGGGAAACGGATGTGGGAGTACTTCGGTTGTCGAGGTGTTTTTGAAAGATACTAAAAAAAGCGCTGCGTTTGCATTTTATTTCGTACTTGTCGTCGGAGACGGAGACCAATTTGAACTATTGCCGAAGCGACGTTTGTCCGTAGGGACTCGGAGTCGTTCTCCCGCCCCAAACCCCCGCACTCCCACCACCGGAATGAGCCAAGGTTATTTCCAAAGGGAATAGAAGCTGAACTGGATGCTTTACTGTTTTTTCCTGCGCCCCCTGTCCTCACAAAGGCGATTTTTGTCGCCTCGACCGGGAAACACTGCTCTCCCATTCCCAGCCTTTCACAGCAACCACGTCCCGATCCCAGAGCCCGCCACCTTCGTTTGCTTTGAGGCGTAGGCCGAACGAAGCTTGCCCAAGTATTCTTTGCGCCCAACATTCAGAAACAAATGTAGCTACAGTATTCGTTTCTGCCCCAGCTTTGGAAAAGAAGTCGCGAGGCTTTCCAGGAATATTTCCTCGTGCAGCGGCGGTGTGGTCAGGCGTCTGCCGGCCAAGATGCTGGGTGGTGTGTTGCGGCCATCGTATGTGTGAAGGGGCGTGGAATTCATTACTTCCTCGACCTCGTTCGGGCACTGTTGACAGCTCGACGAAGCCTCTAAACTAGGGGTTCCAAACACGTGGTCCCAAACATGGCAAGGGGTCTCAAAAGCGCGCAATAGTCGCAAGCACCTGCGACTTGTGAATCAAAAACTCTACAGTGCGCACAGGGCTTGACGAGCGCGGGGACGTCGAGAGACTCCCCGCGGCGTTTTATGACCCCACAAACGGGGCTGCACGTCGCTAATGAGAAGGCGACGCTTTGATCGGAGTTTTCCAGGCTTCCGCGAAAGTGCAAAGGATTCAGTACGTTGTACAGTGTTTGTGGATGTTTTTTTCCCCTCTTCACCTTTGTGTCAAACACTTTTACTGCGCTCCAGATCTGGCGAAAATAGTGCAGCCGCACATCGTACTCTGATTTCTGATGTCAACATGCGTCCACGTGCGCTTATACGCGTGTCGCAGCGTTAATTATGGTCTGGGTGAGAGCGACATCGCCCCTCTGAGGGAAATACTGCAGCTCATACTTAAAAATTTCGAGCCCTTAGCTGACCGCGTGGGACACCACGCACACGTGCACGCCTAAACATTTCTAGTCCAGCTGTTTTTCACCCATGCGAAGGGAGTGAGCTGGCATACATGAAGCAGGCGAAGGCTGTGCAGAAGAAAGTCCGAAAAACTGGAAAGCGCGTGTACATCGGCCGTTAACGAGTGTTGCTGTTGAATATTTTTTTATAGAAATGAAGTAACTGTAACGGTATTTCTTGTTACAGTTACTCCATAAAAAAGTAACAGTGTTACAGTTACAAGTTCCTCTTACTTAAAAGTAACTAGTTACAGTTACAGGTTACTGAAAAAAGTAACTAGTTACCAGTAACGCGTTACTAGTAACTAGTTACCGCCCAAGACTGCGTTAAATACACACAAATACCCGGGAATGTGTCAGTGTAAGAATAAAATGCATTGCCTATTGAACAGTTTACGGATTATTTATGCACGCCTCGCCTGCCACCATCCAAAGTGAAACGGCCAATCTTTCATCTCGACATTCATCGAACGTTAAAGAATAAATGATCCGCATCCAATTGCTTTCAACGGAACTACAGCACCATGCTCAAATGACCTGTGAATTTTTTCTACTTCGCTTTCGCATCGACGTGTGCGATTAATAATACGCTTCGTTTATTTCTTTGCTTCTTGTCGAGGCCTTGCTTCCAAAGAGCAAGTACTCGGCAGGCGTTGCTAGCAGGTCGCCGGACGACGGAAATCGGTGCTATGTGAAAATTTTATGAGGGTACAGATAAAATAAATATTCCTTGACGACATTCTGGTGCAAATAAGGTGGCTGCTGAAAAAAAAACACCTAATGATTCATGCGTCTCTAATTGTAACAGCACCGTGTGACTTTCTTGTCGGTTGGTATTAATATGCGGCAAACGCCATTACAGAAGTTTAGAAAAGATTGGCAATGTATTTTATGTATTTTCCAACAACGTGTGTGTCCTTTTATTGTTATTTTATTAAACGTTAGGGATAGACTACTCAGATCAAAGATGAGAGTATTCAAGGGATACACCTAAACTGTCATCCACATCCATGTTTGCTGTAGACCACAACGAATTAGAAATGATATGAATGATATTGCGCCAAATGAGTAACAGGGCCGTTCTCTTCGACTAATATATAAGGTTCGTTTTGTTATTTATTTTTAAAGCTAGTCACTGCAGCTGTTTTTTATAAATAACGTGTAATGAGGTCAAATTATTTATGCAATGAGAGGATAGAATTGTGTGTTTTTTCTGCTGAATGTGGGTTCACTCAGTGGATCGAAGTTTGCGATCGGTATAATATCGACTTCGTGACCGCTATCGATAGACGATATGTTCCTCGGGGGAATAATACCCATTTTCGACTAGTATAGACAAATGCCTTGTGTCCGGAGAGCGAGCGTATGCAGTTTATCGCGTGCAGGGAAGAAAAAATATTCAATTTGAGATGCTTATTAAAAAGTTTGTTTTAAGACACGTACACGAGTCTTCCCACACGCAAAAAAATACCACGTAGAATTTAAATAGTCGGCGAGAAAACGTGAGTGCGCTGATTTCGACGGATCCTTAGCCTCAGTTGTCAACTCAACCTCACTTAACGTCGGACTACTCAGTTGCGACTGAGGTCAAAATCCTCCTTGGTGACTCATTCACGACGTGTCATTTGTAACATCGCCTCAACTGCACCATGCAGAAAGTGAGACCGAGGTGCACTTGATTCGTAGATCAAAGCATCATGAACATGACCGACTTCTTGTTCAACCGCCTTCCACCAATGTTTTATGCAATGTGTTGCCCGTTTGCAGAAACGTTCAGGATGGGTTATGAATATAAAAATACACAGTACGGCTTCTGCAAAGAAGCACTGAGACCTTCGCCGTCAAATGCGTAATATTCAATGCTTTAAAACCGGTATGGAATTTGGAACTAGAGCGGTGCACCAACTGAGTGGGTAGCATTCCTACTTCTCCTGGGATGCAAAAGGCGAGTCTCAGCTCAATGTATGGTAATCAATAAAACGGCCTATCCCACCAGTGTAGGAGGTATATTCCGTGCTTCTTATTTCCAATACATAAGGTTAGCACGTTCTGCAGGGTGCAATGGCTTGCCAGGTGAGTCGCCCATGTTATTTCTGGGTCGGCCATGTTATTTCCTAGGCGAAGCATTTCGTTTTGAGTGCACTAAAATGCTTTTCAAGGGTGTATATTTCAGCGCCCCCTCGAACATTCCGGAAAGCGCTTGCACGAATTGTACTTCCATTCCGGTCATACGTTTACAGCTATGTGATCACCCGCGTCTTTCGTATTTGGCGATGTATGGTTGTTCGCGGTGTCACGAGAGGCCTGCCGATGTTCTACCCGCGGCTTCACCTATACATTTTCGCTCACACACTCACACTCACACTCTCACACTCTCACACACACTCTCACTCTCTCTCTCTATCTCTCTCTCACACACACACACGCGCACGCACACACACACACACACACACGCACACACGCACGCACGCACGCACGCACGCACACACGCACGCACGCACGCACGCCTGCACGCAAAAGTAGATAGCGTTCGGAGGATATTACACTTAGATGCGCGATTCAAACGAATACAGCTGTTCGATGGGCATCAGTAAGCGTTTGTTTATTCGGAGGCAGATTGCGTCAGCAGAAATAGGCATCCGAAGCATTACACGACGCATTTCGCCCGATAGATACGTGATCGCGGCGCGGTCCCCCGGGATTTCTTCGTAGGAGGGCGCGGTTCTGACCTAGACGCCCCTGGCAAGCAGTAGTTCAATTAGGGAAATGGCATACAGGAGGGGATGAGAGCGAACGGAACGCCCAATAATTCGTCTGGTAGGAACAAGCCCGTATGCCTGCAATCACTCTCACCATCCTGCCCATTCTTCGACCATGCGCTCAAGCACTACTGCCGCAACTAAATAAGGAATGCGCAACTACCAGTACTAGCTAATGACGGGCACTCATTCGACATTAATTAGCGGATTGGGGGGGGGGGGGCTTAAATTATCAACTTGAAAAAAAAGAGACATCAGGTGGCGGGGACACAAGTACAGTGTTTATAGCAGTTACTGTTTAAACGGTGGGCCTAAGTTTTCCACTTTATTTAGAGCTGCGTTGGTGTTAACGGAATTGAGCCCCCGTTCAATACCATGCAGCCCACGCTGTACCACCGCAGTGGCCGTCTTGACGTCGGTCGACCTGTCAGTCCAGATCATGATATCGACCGCGTATACTGTGTGCTTCAAAATTTTTGACTGTCTCGAGCTCAGCAGCGACGTCACTCATCACAAAACAAAACGAGCATAGGCGACAGGATCGCCCCCTGTGGCACTCTTACTACATGGTTGAAGGTGTGCGGTTGGTGGCTGTCGGTGTTAATCTCGAATTAACGGTCTTCTAGTAATCCTTTCACAAAATTGGTTATGCGTGGGCCAGATCCACACTGGCAAATTACCACGTACACAAGGCGACCTCAGAACGTCGTTCGGTCCGTCACTCTTTCTGAAAACGCACCTCAGGCGATGTTCTTTTGCTCTCCTGACGCGTGCATCGGACAAAGATTTTCTGAACAATATACTTCGTGTACGCTTTTCTGCACTTCATGAAACATTAGGGTCAAATGCTCTCGCCTTAGAAAAAATCGAATGACGTATCCTTGGGTGGTTGTGTAACACAAAATGACGACAACTGTACCAAAAATAGGCTCCGATAGCCACCTGCCCCTCGTTCCAACATACTTTTTAGTGCAGCGCTCCTATCTAAAAGTATACGTGCGCCTTAAGCAAACCCCGGGCGTAACGTAGTTCGAGCTGCTGTTGCGTGCCGCTCCGGTAATTCTAAGCGAAGCGCGTCCCCGGAAAATAGAGAGCATACTCTTTCATCCACTCTCCCGCGTTGTGTTTAAACTGGCGGGAAACAGTGCACTACTTAGTATATTTACTCCGAAACGCAAAGCGGGTTTTGAAGTATTCGTTAATTTCTGTCCACATGTCTCGCGCTGTAATACCGGTCGGCTTCATTGATCAATGATTTGTTCAGCGCATGAGCAATTTAGTACGCGCGTTACCCTCCATTGAGCTGAGTATCTACTGCAGCTCGCAGTATTTTCAAAGAAAAGCGGAAGTGGAACATATATAAATAGACACGCACAGGCACACGTACGCGCGCACGCATACTAGGCGCGCGCATGCCCGCCTGCAGGCCGGCACACATGGATATGATATAGTTACAGTTTGTTAATGTGCCTGTATCCTACGCTTGTGGATGGTTGGGGTTCCGCCTACGCTCCAAGGTTCGGTCCAGGCTTTTAGTGCCTGTTTTTTGTATATATTTATTACCATTTTACAAGAGGTTATCTTTCGTCGATGAGTCGCAAAACTACTTCACATATGCCTTCCTTAGCCTACTCGACTTACTTTCTACATTCAAGCAACGATTAATTAAAAACAACTACATGGACGCCGAAGATCCTCTTTAAAGTTTCAAATACGAAAGCATTCTTGTGCAATTTGATGCCGCTTACTGCTACTTACACTTCTGAACTTCAAGAAATGCTTTCGAGTTTTGCCACAGGGTATTGGAAGTGCACTCGCGCGGATGGTTATCATTGCGTTCTGCCGTGGCTAAGGCCGCCGACTTTGTAAAAACACCCCACGCTTCGTTAAGTGCTGTCGCGCAGAGGTGCCTGGATTGCTGGTGACTATATGCTGCTTGGTGAAGGTGGTAGGTGCTGCTGTGTACCCGCCGCGGTGGCTCAGTGGCTACAGCGTTGTGCTGCTGAACCCGAGGACGCGGGTTCGTTTCTGTTCCACGGCGGCCGCTTTTCTGGTGAGGGCGAAATGCGAAAACGCCCATGGGTAGAAATTTCGGCGCAGGCTAAAAATCCCCGGGGGGTCAAAATTGATCCAGAGCCCTTCACTACGGCGCCCTTTATAGCCAAGTTGTAGTTTCGGTGCCTTAAACCACGCAATCAATCAATCAATCAATCAATCAATCAATCAATCAATCAATCAATCAATCAATCAATCAATCAATCAATCAATCAATCAATCAATCAATCAATCAATCAATCAATCAATCAATCAATCAATCAATCAATCAATCAATCAATCAATCACGCTGCTGCTCTTTTGATTTGCAACAATGTGTGATTATTGGGAGGGGACGCGCATTTGACATACTCGGCCGCCTAGAAGTACCTCACGTGTGCCTAGTTTTTTGCGTACGCTCCTATGACGAGTGGCGGCAAACACTGTAGTGACAAGGAGATGTAGGAGAATACTGTTAACAAAGAGCTTTCTAAACTAAGCCTATGGAAAATAAACGATGCCCAGGGCAGTGTTACAAAACAAAAATCGATTGTCTGCTTATTATATGACTCTTCATCACATTTCCCGCTCCAACAGCTCCCGTGGCAACCATTACAGGCGTTCAAAATACAACGGCACGCCATGGGACAAAACTTCGCCGTCTACAGTGCTGCCCTGCGCTAGGGTTTGCACGCCCGTCAGCAGCTGCGGTACCCGAGAGGCCGGCGGAATAATAAGCCGGACATAAATTGTTTTACGCAAACGCATTCGCCGCAAAAGGGCTTAGGCAGTTTTGTGAGTGTCAGAATTAAAGAACCTTTTGCGCGTCGATTGTGGTGAGTTGCCACATTTCGGTTAGTCGAACAAAGCCGCAAGCACTGAGTCCGAGAATGACACATGAATTCATACTTTGCTTGCTCTCCCGCGCTGCCGTGTCTCATTGCCCGCGGGAAGCCGACACTTAATTACGCGCTGTCAGACAATAAACCATTCAGCCACTAGTCAGCGCCTCTTCTCGCCTCACTGTGCCGTCCAGCTGTCACCATTAGATCTAATTACAATCGATGCATGCCATAAGTATGCCCATGGGCGTGCTTGCTGCATGCTTGCAATAGCGGCTTATGTTCGAATCACAGAAGTGACGCATAACCCGCGCCCGGTAGATTGAGCGTAGTGAGCTAGAGGACTCAACCTGCAAGTCTGACGACATTATTAAGGCGCAAGCCTTAATTAATGTTTTATTGGAAGGTGACCTTGAATGGTCCCGGTGTCAATACGGACGGTATGAAAACCTAAGGAAGGCCGGGAGAAAACCAAAGCATGCCAGCGGCGTTTAAGAGAAGGTTATTGGTAACGAAATTTAAATATTATACCATTAGCCATTGATAGTAATTAGTAGTGAGGCGGAATACGATGAGTTTAAGGGCATATAGGAGAAAAGAAGGAATAACTGATCGATTAGTGGCTCATTGTAATGATTTGTAAGAAGGGAATAAGGGGGATTAAGAGGTGCAAAGTGGATTAAGGTTGAATAAGGTGGGAGTAACGTGGATTAAGATGAGTTATAGACGGTAAAATAGTGTGGCTGCTCTGTTGCCGCGTGGACGTGTGTATAAAGGGTACTCGTCCAAATAGTACGGCAGGTTTCCGCCGTCAAAGCTTAAAGCAGACTTACGGGCCCTCAGAAATTCGTGGCCTGATAGTATGGCAATTTTAAATTATCCTTTTGCAGAAGTTTTGACCAAGAAAACAAATGCGAACTGGGATGTCACGAGGTAAAAGAAGGACACCGATGCACTTCTTATGACTTGTGAACGCAGAAGCATTAATCTTTCGCAGGGGCCCACGAAACGCAGCAGTGTTTCGTGGGCCCCTTGGCTTGCAGCTGCCAGCTTCACCACTGAGAGAATGGAGCAGAAGGGACCTTATTGCGAACAGTTTCTCTCCGTTTTTGCGATTTATTACTGAAGCATGTAGTGCGGTCATTTTGATTGTACGGGTGCTGTGTAACGCGATGCAGTTAGTGGAAATTCATGAGCCAGAATGTTTGCGCATTGCTTCTCTGTGCGTTTAGGGATGCCCTTTGAGCCCAATACTGTTCATGCTTTACATGGCAGGGTTAGAAAAGAAACTGGAAGAAAGTCAAGTAGGGTTTAGCCTAACCCATATGCTGCAAGGCGAAGTGGTACAACAGCATATTCCGGGAATGTTATACGCAGACGACATTGTTCTTTTAGCTGATAACCAAACCGATATGCAGCGGCTAATAAATATTTGCGGCCAGGAAGCCACTGACCTCGGGTTAAATTTCGGTGCAAAAAAATCAGGAATAATGGTTTTCAATGACGCTACCACTGACGTAGTGTCTATCCAGCAAGGCGAATTACCTAGAGTCAAGGAATAAAATATTTGGGAGTGTGGATAAACGAAGGGATAACTACTTAAGTACTCACGAGGAGCAACTTAAGGTTAAGGAAAGCGAAACGCGCTATAATGAAGCATAGAGCTCTGTGGGGGTATAACAAATATGAAGTAGTAAGAGGAATGTGGAAAGGAGTAATGGTTCCGGGTCTCACGTTTGCGAATGCTGTACTCTGCTTAAAATCAGACGTTTTATCACGCCTTGAAGTAAACCAGAGAACGGTAGGACGTCTGGCCTTAGGCGCGCATGGAAAAACAACTAACGAAGCAGTTCAGGGAGATATGGGCTGGGCGTCGTTTGAAGTTAGAGAAGCTCAGAGTAAAATATGCTTTGAGATGAGGTTGAGGGCAATGGATCAACGTAGGTGGGCAGCTAAGGTTTTTAGGTACCTATACTTGAAAAGCGTGTACAGCAGTGGTTAAGAAAGACTAGAAGGCTAACGATGAAATACGGAAAGAACAGTGGGGAATCCAAACAGCCAAGGTAACCAAAAAGAGGCAAGACAGATTGAAACGAATAATGGAGGGAAAAATGGAAGCCAAAACGTCGTTAGAGATGTACAGGGCTGAGAAGATGAACATCAGAAAGGAAAATTCTACGATAATTCCAAGGGCAGTGCTTTGCTTTTTGAGGCTAGAGCAGGTTGCCTGCGAACTAAGAGTTTTGTTGGGAAGTATTCAATAATGATGGGGTATGCGTGGTCTGCGGAAAAGAAACAAAACTATGCGGCACATCGTGCTAGAATGTGAGGGTATCCATCCAAATCTACATGAAGGGAATATTGGGCTGTCAGAAGCCCTAGGATTTAAAAGGTAGCACAGAGGAAGTTAACTTCAAGGCTGTCGAGGGGACGAAAAGAAGATTAGAATGCTGGTGGACGAAAAGCAGAGAGGGGAATATTGCCTAGGACAGTTACCACTTGTAACAGGAAAAAAAAAGATTTTGTGCCTAATAAGCGTTTTGTGCCTGCCCTAAGCAGCGCTAGTTTTGAACCAAAAGTGTAAAACATAGGTATATTAGTCTTTTTTGGTAAGATGACATGTCATCACCCCGATACAAAGGGGAAACCAATAGAGATCATCAATCATCATCATCATCTCTCAACCAACATGAGGCAGCAACAACCTAACAACTAAAGGATCGCAACTGCTCGAGGACACAGAAATGTTCTTCAAGCTGATCTCTCAATTATGTGTGTGCTGGGTAGACGCAACACGGACGTTTCCTTTGAGGCAAGAACATCCCCTTTAAACTTCCCGCCGTCTGTGCACTAAATGCGTATCCACTGTGCGTTTTTGGCGAATTACAGTGTAGCACTTAGTTGAAGATGACTAGAAACTTTGGGTGAACTTAATAACGAAACTATGGCGAAAACGATCATTTACGCAGCTGGAGGTGCCTTAACAGCAATCGTCAGTTAAAGCCACCGTTATTCCCTGGTTTCGTTGAGACGGGGGAGGGTTTCTTTCAAGCAAAATATTCTTAAGCACGACAAGGTCAGAGGTAAAAAAGAGGCAGAACTGCATCGTTGTTTTACGAATTCCCTCAATTGGCCACCATGCTTCGGGGCTGCTAAATTTAACCACACGTTTTAATGTGTTCTGAGCCCGTGTGTCGAGATTTCGAGGCATGTAATGATCCGCAGGTGACGGAAATTAACCCACATCGCTCCAGTACGGTACGCCTCTTAGCTGAGGTGTAGCTTCGACCCGTTAAACCCCACTTATAAAATCAACCAATCGTACACCGCAAGTGACTATAATAAGAATATTAAGTCGAAAAATAACAAAACTGAAAAAACGAAAAAAAAACTAAGAAAAACTAAAAGAAAACACAAAATGACGTCATTGCGCCAGGCATGAACTTCGACCTCCATGCCAACCATAATTGTAGCTGAGAAAGTAGTGAAAAAAAGCTATGAATATATTCTGAACCAGCCGGCCAATCAATGGTCTGTTTTTACAGACTACAAGTCAGCACTCGAGAGCTTAAAATCGCTTCCAAAAAAACAGCTGGCCTGGGAAATCAATCTTTCGCATTTACAAGCGATACAAAGGGGACACAGCGTAGATCTGTGGTGGCTTCCTGCCCACTGCAGAGTTTCCGGCAACGACGCAGCTGACAAAGCCGCCTCATCTTCCCACAGTCTCGTGACTCAAGCTCTGCCGATCCCATTCACAAGAAAGGGTGTGGCAATGCGCACCTCGTCAACCGCAAGGAAAGCGCAGATGTCTATCTAAGACTGACGCAAGGCAGTAATACGCATCTCTTCGTGCGATTGATCATAAGTGCGCCTACAGAATGCCACCATGGCTCAGCAAGCGCGAGAAAGCCATTCCGCATAGGCTGCGCTTGAATGTGGCCTACACAGGACATTACCTCTAAAAACTCCAGCAGGCATCTTCACCTTTTTGTTCCACATGTGGCTCACGAGATGATATTCGTCATGTTATATGCGTGTGTCCAAAGAACCCCGTCCACAAACAGAAACTCATATTATCTTGGTGAAAGCAGCTTCGTGCGAGACTTGAACTTAGGCCTGTTTTGGGACCTTGGTCGGGTCCCAGTCAGGCAACTCCTGGAGTTTCTTCGGAGCAGTGAACTGGACAGAGTATTGTGATTGAAAATTTTGGGCATAACAAATGGCATGTTTTGACGATGATAGGTTTTTTTTGCTTTTTTGTTTTCTTTCTCTTTTTTGCTTTTTGTTTTCTTTTTTGCTTCTATTATCTAGTGAGCAAGCCAGCGAGTCGGCTCGGCTAACCTCGCTGGTGTTCATTAAAATGTTTCTCTCTATAAAGCTATAAATAAATTTACTGACAATAATAAAAGTAGTTCTTTAAAGCTATCAACGTAAAGGGACTTCCAGTAGTAATATTATTGGTAGTACTCTCGATATCTCGATAGTTTTTTAACGCTTGCTTTTCGCCAGAACTTTCGATGACGTTGCTATTGTAGCTGATACTCCAAAACTGGCGACAGCAGTCTATAATCAATAAATATATGCAGTTTTTAGATATTTTATGAAGAATAAAGCCACAAATATGGCCAACTCCATGTTCAGACTCAGAACTATCCAGTGTCATACCCCGTCAACCGAGTTGGTGTTTTTACTTTCAAATCTCAAAATGCAATAGGAATTTGTTGCAGCGCAGTTATACATACTTTTCTTTTCCCTGAAACTGAACGGATAGATCGGTGGCTTATCCCGTGTCAGCAACGATCATGGTGGTGAATAAACACAAGTATGTGATCTCGTTTGCCCTTGAGCCAGCACCTTGGGTTTTGAAATATTTGCCTCGCGCCTGAGGACATCTGTTCAGATGGCACCTATCTTGACGGAACTGCAAGCACTTCATAGTAACCTTATACGATCGATTGTGTACTATAGACGGTCATCATCATCACCAGCCTATCTACGCCCACTGCAGGGCAAAGACCCCTCCTAATAATATCCAATTACCTCGCTCCTGTGCCAACTGTGACCAATTTATCCCCGCAAACTTCTTAATCTCATCTGCCCATCTAACTTTCTGCCGCCCCCTGCAACGCTTGCCTTCTCTAGGGATCCACTCTGTTACCCTTAATGACCAGCGGTTATCTTGCCTTCGCATTACATGCCCTGCCCACGTCCATTTCTTCTTCTTAATCTCTACTAATATGTCCTTAACACGTGTTTGTTCCCTGACCCACTCCGCTCTCTTCTTGTCCCTTAATGTTACACCTATCATTTTACGCTCCATTACCCGCTGAGTCGTTCTCAATTGAAGTTGAACCCTATTAGTGAGCCTCCAAGTTTCTGCCCCGTAGGTGAGTACCGGTAAGATGCAGCTATCATACGCTTTCTTTTTCAGCGACAATCGTAGGCCGCTATTCATTATCTGAGAATGCCTGCCATATGCACCCCACCCCATTCTGATCCTTCTAATTATTTCTGCATCATGGTTGGGATCTGGGGTCACAACTTGGCCTAGGTAGATATATTCGCTTAGAACTTCCAGTGCCTCGCCACCTATCTCACACTGCTGTGCTGTCCCGAGGTAATTGATCATTACTTTAGTTTTCTGCATATTAATTTTCAGGCCCACGGTTCTACTCTGTTCGCCCAGTGCGGAAAGCATGCTTTGCAATTCGTCCCCCGAGTTACCTAGCAAGGCAATGTCATCAGCAAATCTGAGGTTGCTGAGGTATTCTCCATTAACCCTTACTCCCACCTGTTCCCAATCCAACCTTCTGAATACTTCTTGTAAACATGCTGTGAATAACATTGGAGAGATTGTGTCTCCTTGTCTGACACCCTTCCTTATAGATATTTTACTGGTCTCCTTATGGAGGATGATGGTAGCTGTGGACCCATTGTAGATATCCTCTAGTATTCTTACATAATGCTCATCTACCCCCTGGTTCCGTATTTTGCCTGAATGACTGCTAGGGTTTCGACCGAGTCAAATGCTTTCTCATAATCTATGAAGGCTATATATAGGGGTTCAGTATACTCAGCGCACTTCTCTATCACCTGATTGATCGTGTGAATATGGTCCATTGTTAAATAACCTTTACGGAACCCTGCTTGTTCTCTAGGTTGACTGAAATCTAAGGTTCAGAAATTCTGTTAGCGATTACCTTGGTAAGTACCTTGTAGACGACTGACAGTAAGCTGATTGGCCTGTAATTTTTCAAGTGCTTCATGTTACCTTTCTTGTGGATTAGGATGATGTTCGCGTTCTTCCAAGATTCCGGTACCATTGCGGTCATTAGGCATTGCGTATACAGGTTTGCCAGTTTTTCAAGTACAATTTCTCCGCCATCCTTCAAGAGGTCTGCTGTTATCTGATCCTCACCAGGTGCGTTGCCCCCTTTCATTTATTTCAAAGCCTTCCTTACTTCTTCGGTCGTTACTTGTGGGATGTCTATCTCCTCTGAGCTACTGTCTCGTTCGGCATTATCCTGGATGTCCCGGCTACTGTACAGATCCCTGTAGAACTCCTCGGCCACTGTGACTATTTTATCCCTATTTGTGATGACATTGCCTTGCTTATCTTTAAGTGCATACATCTGATTTTTCCCCACGCCAAGACGCCTCTTCACAGCTTTCAGGCTACCTCCATTCTTTACAGCGTATTCGATCCTTTCCATATTATACTTCCGTATGTCAGCTGTCTTACACTTATTGATTAGTTCGAAAGCTCCGCTAGTTCTATTCTGTCAGCTGCGGTAGAGATTGTCATGGTTTGCCGTTTCCTAATTAGATCTTTCGTCTCCTGTGAAAGTTTGCCAGTATCCTGTCTAGCCATAGTGCCCCCGACTTCTACTGCACACTCCGTGATAATACGTGTAAGGTTGTCGCTGACTTCCTGTGTCGTAAGTTCGGCTTCCTCGTTAAGAGCTGAGTATCGGTTCTGCAGCGCGATCCTGAATTCTTCTACTTTACATCTTACTGTTAGCTCATTTATCGGCTTCTTTCGTACTAGCTTGTGGCGGTCCCTCCTCAGATCTAGCCTAATTCGAGATCTTACCATACGGTGGTCACTACACCTTACCCTTCCGAGTACTTCCACATCCTGCACGACGCCAGGGTGATCGCATAATATGAAGTCTATTTCATTTTTATGCTCCCCATTCGGGCTCCTCCAGGTCCACTTCCGACTCTCCCGTTTACAGAAGAAGGTATTCATTATGCGTAGGTTATTCCGTTGTGCAAACTCAACTAGTAGGTCCCCCCTGCTATTTCTACAGCCCAGACCATAGTTCCCAACTGCCTTGTCTCCAGCCTGATTCTTGCCTACTTTAGCATTGAAGTCCCCCATAACTACGGTATACTGTGTTTTTACTTTAGCCATTGCCGATTCCACATCTTCATAGAAGCGTTCACCTGCTTGGTCGTCGTGGCTTGATGTGGGTTCGTAGCCCTGCACCACCTTGAGCTTGTACCTCTTATTGAGCCTAATTACAAGACCTGCTGCCCTTTCGTTAATGCTATAGTATTCTTCTATGTTGCCAGCTATGCTTTTATTGACTAGAAATCCCACTCCCAGTTTTTTTCTGTCCTCTAGACCCCAGTAACATAAGACGTGTCCATTTTTCAGCACCGTAAAGGCTTCGCCTGCTCTCCTAACCTCGCTAAGCCCTATACATCCCATTTAATGCCCTCTAATTCCTCGAACAACACCTCGAGACTGGCTTCACTAGATAAGGTTCACGCGTTAAACGTTGCCAGGTTCAGATTCCATTGGGGGCCTGTCCGGATCCAGGGATTCTTAGCACCCTCTGCTGCGTTACAGGTCTGACCGCCGCCGTGGTCAGTTGCTTCGCAGCCGCTGAGGACTGAGGGCCGTGGTTTAACGGGCGCATTAATGGGAGGTTGTGGCCGTTACTACACCAGGGTGGCCAATCCTGCTCTGGGGAGGGAGTGCATTGCCGGCAATGGTCGCCGGGGTCAGGCCGCACCCCAAGCCCCTTTGTGCAATTCCATCAATACGCGGTCCTGTACTAGCTGCGACCAATTTATCCACGTAGAATTGTTGACCTAATCTGCCCACCTAACTTTCTGCCACCCCCTGCCAAGCTTGCCTTCTCTCGAGATCCAGTCTGTTAGCCTTAATGACCAATGGTTATCTTGCCGTCGCACTACATGCTCTGCCCATACCCATTTCTTCTTCATAATTTCTACTTATATGTCCTGGACACGTGTATGTTCCTGACCCACTTCGCTGTCTTCTTGTCCCTTAATGTTACCCCTATCATCTTTCATTCCTTTGCTCGCTGAGTCGTCCTCAGTTTAAGTTGAACCCTCTTAGTGAGCCTCCAAGTTTCTGCCCCGTAGGTGAGTACGGGTAAGATGCAGCTGTCATACACTTTCTTCATCAGGGACAATGGTAGGCTGCCATTAATTATCTGAGAATGCCTGGCGAATGCACTCCACCCCATTCTTCCGCGGCGGGTTATGCCGTGAATCTTCTGAGGTGATCTGCCCGATCCTAACATGGCTATCATAGCTATCGCAAGCTGCGAATAGGGCGCATTGGCTTAGTTTATCAACCGTTCCGAGCACATATATTGAATGTGCCATTAGTAGGTTTATAAAAACGCGTGAGCATCTCGCCTTACAAGGATTCCATTGCAGTAATGACTAGAATGGCAAAGCGTATACGCAATGTTGTAGTTTAAGGGCCGCGAAAAATATTAAAATATGTTAAATTTGAAAGGACCAGCTTTTGGTGACACTCAACTTCATCCCAGCAACCGAGAGACGTTTCTCAACCCAGGAAAGACATCAAAGTCTAAAGAACAACTTTCAGATTTCGGGCTTCACGGCGTCAACGGGCAAGTACCAGAAAAATACGAAAACAGAGTTATCAGGTATTAGTGCAACGTAGCATTCAAGTGATAGATCGAACGTATCCGCAACCACCAGTACAGTCTCCAGTCACGTTCTTTTTGGTTGCTCTTCCACGTACAAGCAGCTGCGACATCATAAGTACCCCTGCGAGATAGTGGCTGGTTGGTCGCGACAGCGTCATCAGTTTTTTCTTACCCTCTGAACTCAGTAGGGGGAAGTTCTCGTTAAATTGACGCCGTAGTTATGTGACATAGCAGTCCTTGGAATGATCAAGCGTATTGTGTCTCGTGGCCCCTTGAGGCTTCCTTTCTCTCTGATCTCTCCCTATCTCTCTTCTCTCACTGGTTGAACTGAAAAGCACGCAAGAAGGGGCAAGTTCCGCCCAGATTCGAAGAAAATTACAATATACCGTGCGATTCTTGGCGGGAAAATAGGTAAGGAACAAGAATAGGCTTGTTCGAGTTACGAATGGAAAACATTTGCTCGTGGTTCATATTTATTTGACGTCCGACCAAAGCATGATGTCAAATTTTATTCATAGAGCACAAAAACACTGCGCCATCTATTGATAAAAGGTCATCGGTCAAAATGTTCCCAATAAACTAAAATAAAAAAGGTACGCAACTAAAAGCACCCCGCTCTTAAAATCTTTTTACTTATGCAAAGGAAGCTTTATATTAGTGCATTAACGACCAAATAAAAAAACATTATCTGGGAACAAATCAGTATAAAATAATGGTCAGATTGAAGCAAAAAAGAAGCAAAAAAATAAATGCTTTCACCAGGAAGCGGCCCATCTCCTGAGTGCAGTATAGCCATTTCTGCCGCACACGCAGTTTCAGCTTGCGAGGAAGCAGGGTAGAGTGCATAATGAGTGGGGCTCACGGTGAGAGGGCTGAGAACGCAGCCACATTCGGTTACTCTCGGGCGGAAGTTCGCTGGCAGCAACTGATTATTACAAAGCCGAAAAGAAAGCCTTCATAACCAGCCCTAATATAACGGCGGGAAGTACCGCCGGGCATTACGGCTCCCATACGCTGTACGCGGCGTCGGGTGACGCTCGCAGTGCAATTATGGTTTTTCGGTTTTTGCGTGCACGTGTGAGGGCCTCGGGATAGGGAAAAAAGAAAATGCGCTCAGCATGCAGGAAGAAGAAACCAATCAGGCTAAGCGACGATACTGCAAAACATAAATATCCTACAGTGAATTGTGCTGTGGTAACGAGACTTCAACTCTCAACTGCGCGAGGAGGTAGATCGTGCACAATGTTATTTCCACACAAAGGTTTAACGAAAGGCAAATCCGAGGCACGCGCTGCTTCAACACTGTGGCAGCACTGGCTTGGAACGACAAAGACACGTCATAGGGTACACCCCTCCAAGGTGATGTCCAATGATTACCCATTCAAAAAAAAAAAAAAAGAAAAGACGCTCATACTTATAGCAACAATGATGGAGTAAAGGTGGTTGTGGGAGCGAATAAGGAGCAAATCGGCTGCAATCTTTGACTGAAACCTTCGTGATGGCCAGTGAATGCTGCGTACAGCTTATGTACCTTCACGTCTTGCGCGTTATTGTGAGTTTCCTTCATTTTTAATAAAACAAATGTATGCAATTATTCAGGGTGATTTCGCATTAGTGCTTCTCAGGAAGGCACCTAGTGTAAGTTGTCTCTGGCAGCCAAACTTTCCTCAGGCCTTTCTGTTTGCTATTCTGAAGCAACAGGACCCGTCGCTGATTCCCTCGGCGAGAATTGCAACACGGGAATTGGAACACCAAGGTTCCTGAAATAATCAAGAGCTTCTCCACACATTCCCAGTGAAAAGAGCGAAATACATTAAGGGGATACTCCTGAGAGAGTAGTTGAGGTTTACGCCATCCACAGACCAACTTTTGGCATGCTCGAACCGCTCAAGCAGAAGATTGCACTGGCCGTACCGACTGAGGTTTCGCCACAGCTGAGGTTTCGCCTTACAAAAAAAAAAAAAAACACAAAAAAAGCCACCGTGTGCAGCCCGCCTCGAAAACATAGGCGTGACGGCGCTCAACTAATTATAAGCAAACCGCTGTTTTTGTTGTTTCCGTTGTTTGAGATGGAAAATGCTGGAAATCCTGGAAGGAATATAGTCTCTAGGTTCACTCGGTGTCAGCATGAAAAGACATGATTTGGGTATCCCGTTTAGCCATATACTTCCGCTGTGGCTGGTTGTTCACTCTTTTAATTTTCGTCTGGTCATTCGTTTCTATTTGTGATCCAGTTTAATAGATGATCCAGACTGCCGTTCTCTATTGAGACTTGTTTTGCGAAGGGGGTGTCTGTTACCCGCTTTCAGGGAGACGCTCACTAGATGCTCTTCTCGTAAAAGAGCACTTGAAGAAAGGGATGAATGATTGGGATTTGAATACACTCTTGCACTCTATCAAGTGTCAGCATACTGCGCGTCGTGCTTCATTCAATGCCACTGTTTCGAAGCGCAACCAGAAGTCGCGATTCCCAATACGTCGACTTCGAAACGAGAGATATAGTCTACGCGTATATAGCTGGCGTTCCACAACGTGCACTTAAAATAAGTTTGAACTTGCTGCGTGGCGACATCAAATGGCTAGGCGAGTTCCCTGAGCGTTCCATAAAAGACTCTCAAGACTCAGCCAGCATAGCGGAAATTGTTTATTCTGATGCGGAGTGCTTTTCCGTGCACGACGTTGTGATATTGTTTCAATTTCACTGCCATTGCTTGGTGGCACTGGCGATTCTGATACAGCGGTTTGCGTTGCACTAGTGCTAACGAGAAAAAACTTTTCTAGGAAGCCGAAGCTCCACGATTGCTGCGAGCTGCATACCCTCTTCACGTCCTGCTGTAGTGATTTGCGGTGCATTATTCGAAACTTAGCTTTTCTGCTCTCTCCTTTCTTCAAGGTTCCCGTTCATGAAATAGAGAAAAATAAGCAGACGAGCACAGTCTCTGATGCTAAGGCTGTTGTCGAAAGGAAATGATAAAAAAAATGGGGCTGCCTTGCTTTTGAAGTTATTTCAGGAGCCATGTTCTACGGATTCGTCCGTCGACTTTCCTTTCAGATAGGATCAGTATAAATGCCTGTCCAAGCCCAATTTTCCAACTGCAACACAAATGCAGGCCACTATGCAATGAGGAAAGTAAAGGTACAACAGTACATGCCTCGTGTCTATATATTGAATAAGATGATCATGATGCCTCTGGCAAAGTTTTGGTTTGCGGGTATACTTGGTCCCCTTAATTCGTTTTCTTGTTCGAGATCTTCAAAGCTGCAATGTCGTAGGCAGGCTTGGTACCGTAGTTGGTCGACAGAAGACTGCTTCCTTCCAATGCTAGTTCATGATGTCCTCCTTTAAAAAGATGTAATGGCTACATGGCCGTGGTAGTATCCTTTACAGTCCAAAAAGTCACTAATATACGCAGAACAAACCTTTCTTGTGCCTGCAGTGCCGGGCTCTCGATTAGTAGTCACGCCAACACTTCTTTCGTACACGTCCCGCAATAACTACCGGGCGCCACGCGTCGTGCAGCCCTGAATGAGAAAATACCGCGTGGGAAAATCATGCCTTCCACAACTACTCCTGGCTCAAGCTTTCGTTTTGTGTTCTATACGAATTTTGAGTTGCATACCGCAATGTATTAGCGGTGAAGTTTTGACTGGGTTCCATTGGCTTCTGTCGTCAGGAATCGCGTGTAGTTGTCGCCTGCTACCCTACTATTCACTGTGACCAGAGTTCTACGCTCGCTGTCGTATGTGTTTATGCTTGACTGCTTCGGAGAGGTCCGTGAAGCCTCTAAATTCAGCCGAGGTGTGTGTCCCGCAACAAGCTAGTAACCCATCAAAGAGCTCGTCTTAGGTGCCTAATAAGTACCTGAACTACGTCAGCATTACTCGAAGTATTTTGTGAACTCTAAACAGACTGAACAGCATAACCTCTAAGGCAATAAGCACCGACAAATGAAAATAAAAATGATAAGTCTAGTTTTGGTGTTGATTCGTATGAGATTAATGTCTTTTGTGTGCCCACTGCCTAAGCACCCTTTTTGAGGGGATGGGGCGTGCACCATCATTAAAAGTATCCCTTAAACATTCAGGGATGTTGCTGAATTTCAGAATAGGTACGCACCGTATTTGCTTTATTTTTTCCTAGCATTAATTCCCCACAAATCAGCTTTTGTTTTGGCTTCGTGCACAAATGGAACATGTCCGAACGTGCGTTTTTTGCTGCATATAAAAAATGCATAGGGTAGTTTTGTGTATCGATTCCAGAACAATGCAAGCAACTTTGTGTTGAAATAATAAGAAAAAAAACACGCATGAAGGGGTACTTTCAAATGCATTTGTCGTGCTCTATTTGGTTTTCCAACATTTCAAGGTGCACTGAACGAGCCATTGTAAGATATAGAAGAAGCTAATCGAATTGAAGAAATCTACTCTTGATCTTTTTACTGCAGTTTTATTATGCTGCATTTCTTAATATGTGAGGTCCTCAATTCGAGATGTAGGAAATACGCCATATGTCCCCTTCCCTTGTATGAAAAAAATAAATTTTTAAGTTTGAAGAAACGTGCGTAATAATATTCATTTCTCATTTCGGACAAGAAAAGAACACTTCATACATTAAAAGAAAACGAGATCACAGTGTACATTATTTGGGACTAAGCGAGTGAGGAGAGAGAGAGAGAGAGAGAGAGAGAGAGAGCAAGAGAGAGAGAGAGAGAGAGAGAGAGAGGGAGAGGAGAGAGAGAGAGAGAGAGAGAGAGAGAGAGAGAGAGAGAGAGAGAGACATTTACTTGCGCAACACGGTTTTGAAGCGAAGAAAAGAGTCCCTCTCTCTCCCCTCAGACGGTGGCCAGAAGCCCTTGGGGATAGACGGCGTCGTCGGCCATTCGGTTACTACGATTGTTTGAGAAGGAGGCGATTATGACTCCCGTGTAATGCACGCACCCAGCTTCTGCGTTTCAAGAGCCGAGATTTCAGCATCGTGGTCTAGACTTAAGGTTGGCCTTAAAAGCATCCGTACTGTTTAGGAGCCGGGTATAAGACCTCTACGTGCCCAGATAGAGAAGGCCATCTTCAACCTAGCTTACCTTTCTTTTGACCCCAGTGCATGTCGGCATATGCACCTCGTGCGACAACGTGAAAATACGTGACACAACATCTTGAAGCCGCCTGCATGGTAACAAGAAAATATGTTACGGTATTCTTGTAACGACACAACATCTTGAAGCATTCTGCCCCGTAACAAGAAACTGTACTACAGTATTCTTGTAACAGCCATCGAGATTTTAAATACCTTTTGGCAACGCCCACAGCCCTTTACAGAAGGAAAGCATGAATTTAATTTTAGTCTTTCACTTTCTCTGCTGTCGGGCACTAGCAGTTGTCCGAAAAATTGCCGGATACAGAGACCGACGCCCTGCACATTCGCAACAATATTTCGAGCTCACTCGCCAGGCTTCGCAAGGAGCCTTGCGAAGGAGGCAGTATTTCTTGGGAGGGTAACAACGAGACCGCCATACTGTACAGGACGCCTTGAACGTGTTGACGCGTTTTAAAGGCCTATATAAGTGGCAAAACGATATGCACAATCAAATTTAGTAATGGCAAGTATCACGCGTCAATCAAAGGCAAAGAAACAGCAGTGAAATTGAGACCGAGTGAAGCAGCTCACGAATGCGAAAGTCCGTAAGCTGAGCTCACGGAAATCCTTTTCGCAGAGCGTTTAGTGGTCGTGCACTCACTCCCTGCCAATAGCGCGGCCCGACATCACAAGTTATCCCCCATGTTCAACTTTTTACATTGTCCTGGAACATCGGGCACTACTTGCATCAAACCGGAGCTTCAGTTTCAGTCAAAGGCAGTGTGGATTGGTTTTCATGGCAAAACTAATAATGGGGATCGAGTGATATCACAAGAATCATGATGTGCAAGTGTGGAGCACTTTAGGGGCCCGGCTTGTCATCGTAGCTCGTCAGGTGTCACGGTATCAAGCCACCGTAGTCAGGTGGCGTCACGCACCCAACAAAGTCTTCGAAGAGATCACCGCAATCCCTGGTCGGTATTGGAACTGGGTCCCTCGCGTTGCAAAGCGGATGTCAACCCCGGTGCCGCACAGAGGCACACGTTCCTCGTATACAAACTGTTGGGGGTGATCTTTGCGCTCTGACGTTGCAATGGATGCTGCCATTGCTACACCACAAATAATTACGCAGTATGATAAAATAACAAAATATAATGGGTAAACTCGATGAAGTGTCTTTTATAGGCGTTTTCAGAGGAAGCGGCGCCATCGCTCAAGTACTCTCGGTATCAAAGCTCGGCTTATACTGAAACTAGCCATGAGAGGGCGTCACAGTCCCTCTAGAGAACCACTGCTCCGCACTTGAAAGCTTTCTGGTTTAGTGGAACTGCATTATTTTTTTTGTTATGAGACACTGTATTTCAGCTTTTTAAAATCCTCAGCAACCGGACTGCGATAAATATACAACAGAGTATTGCACAGTGTGCTGTTTTAAACGCATAGCCTAATATTAAGCAGCATAGCCAGTACAACCACCTGGACTGCCGATTTTAGTACTAGGTGTCCTTCAAGTGGCTTTCTTTATTAGGTGTCCATGAAACAGCGCTTTTAGTGAGGCACGCGTACATTTATTCCTTGTGATGCGGTAACAGATCTAAACGACAAATTAGTATTATGCCTTCGTGAAGTCTTTGCAAACGTTCTGGCTTTCGTGGTTGATGGTGGAATAGTATGTTCATAGTGGGCGAGTTGGTTATGATTCATTCAAATTCTAAATATACTTCTTTTAAATAAGCATCTCTGCGGTGTACCCCTGCCTTTTCTGTGTCCTGATCAAGTAAGAGGCTGTTTTCAGGGATATACATCCTAGCTAACTTCCGCGTTTTGCCATCCTGATTCGGTATGTTCAAGGTCACGTCATTTTATGTGCCTTTATAAGGAGGCAGAAACTGCACTGAGGGTTTGTTTCATTCACACTGGCGGTTTAATTTGTGTTTTCTGCTGAACTAAACATAAAAAGCTTCCTCCGAACTCGCACTTAACGTAAAAACTGTCAAAGTTACTCGGAACTATACGAAAGAAATAAATCAAAACAATTGATGTATTTAGCCGTAGCACCAAGCTTCATTGTGACATTCCAGTTCTCTTTCGTCATACCTTATTTCCAATAGCAAAACAGAAAACTGTCCAGAAAAAAATGTAGTCTGCTTACTATATTTGAATGCGAAATCTGGTGACACGGAAGTGCACCATCAGGGCTACATCTCATTTGTACCCTGCTCCCTTGCCCTCGTTTTCTTCATCTCATGGAAGAATTGCATCAGCATTAGCAATGGTACACGCCGATGTTTGCTTAGAATCAGGGTTGTGCGCGGGCTGGCCTGCACATGTTCTGTTTACGTGCCATCACCTTCAGATGTACACGCATGTAGTATTCTAACAACTGTACGTTCACAACATAGTCCTTTAAAACTTCGGATTCACGGCCTTTCCCGAATGGGGGTGGTCACGAAGAAACGAAACCGGCGAAAGTATGCTGATCTTTAACCATCACCCGTCGTGTTAATTTTCCTCGGCGTCGTTGTCTTTTTTTCTAGTGAATTATTGCGCGGCACGGACAATTGTCCTAGTCAGCTGTACAGATATTAATTAAGGAAAATCTTATTTCTTGGCAAGCACAGGTTATTCCTGTAGGTGTCAGTAACGCGTCTGTAACGCACGTTTTGAAATCGAAGACCGCAACCCCGTAAGCTAGGTCCACCTTTTGTCAGATGGCCAAGCATCAGGCTGGTTGTGCAAAAAGAGCGTTGTGAAACACGCGTTACCAAATGTCGCGGGTTCGAAACTCAGATCACCTCATTTTGTTTCCTCTAAATTCATCTCATTGAACTTTCCTTCTTTGTTGGACCATTCGTCGGTCACGCCGACGCCTGATGGCGGCTTTATCTGCAATAGGTCAGTCGATGCTCCTGCATCAAGATCATCATAGCTTTTACGAGTGTTACTTTTCTTCCTGCTTTGCTGCCGTCGTAAGTAACCAAGAGGAAAAGTCTGAATGGAAATGGAAACAATAATGGAATGCTAAGCCGGAGAACTTCATTAAATCTTTTTCTGCTAACAAAAGTAGCAAAAACAAGTACACGATTTAAACTTTACAAGGTTCCGTACTTACATAGCCCATTTTTTTTCAATTCAGTGGCTAAGAACGCAGTGCAGATATTCTGAAACGAGGACCTTGCGGATCCTCGCTTCGTCAGGCCCGCATAGCAAGCAGGAGATGAGGAGTGCCGAAGACGGGAATGCATCGTCCGTGGATGCGGAGGGAGGAATTGCTGCCGGAGGAACTTTCGATCCCTCCGAGGCCACCGAGGCCCTTTCCTTGACGCCTAATCTGCAGGGACCCGTAACCTTCATTTCCAGGGGGAAAAGGCGGCCGCAGCGAACGAGTTGGAACCCTACGTGACTCCCTTTTGGATAAGAAAATCTCGCAGATGAGGCTTTGGCTAGACGTGAATATTTATGAGCCGGCCCCTTCCCGCCCGTGCTGCAAACGACATCAGCCCGTTTCTGCACTGCCGCCGCGGCAATATCCGTTGGCTTTCTTGCAGGCCGAGTCGCTGGCATGCAGCCGGCTTGCACTAGGCGCGACATGCTCTAGGCTGCAGGAAAGCCATCAACAACGAGGCCCATGTAGAAATCAGTGATATTTATTCTATCTTTCGTTGTGCATGCTCGAGCGCTTTCGATGAACGCGTAGAAAGGATATCAATTGCGTGCCGACTCTCATGGGTGACTGCCCCCGCGCATAGGTACAAACGAACGCCCTGTAGGGTCAACACAAACTTCCTATTCGAACTATAGGAAGTCCATAGGGGAAAGACTGAATTTTGAAGAAAGCCAATGGAGCCTATGTTTTCCGATTGAAATTATGTTAACGAGAACCTGCCGATCGTACGTTTTGCGCAAGCACAGAGGAGAGAGCATTGGGTAAAAAAAACTGAACCGGCGTTTTGTCAGTAAATTATATTCGATGGGCCACCTAACGTAACCGAAACCACGCTGCCGGTTTATTCTGTGCGATTATTCACAGCATGCCAGCGTCACAGCCATATAAAAATTCGCGCAGCATGCACTAGTCGTGAAAGGCTGGAGAAGCAGAAGAGCTAGCGGCGCCTCTCCCTTCTCCAGAGACCCGGCTGTTGCACCTCAAACTTTTTTCCGAAGTTGTCCATTGAAAGTTCTCCGTGACTGGCAGACCCCGATCGTGTTGTCCACAACCTTGCACATATCATCCGAAGTGGACCGCGCCATAATCCGCGGGCAACCAGCTTCTTAACCCGGCGCCTGTAGCGCGAACTGGGCGCTATGCTCCATACTTCAGGCGCGAACGCACGTGAACTGGCGGCGAGAACAACACGCGAGAGGTCGCGCCACGAACGACGGGCAGATTTTTCTCGAAGGTCGAGGTTGCCCACGCCGGGAGCTTCTCACGAGGCGCATGCTCACGTGCGCTCTGCAGTTTTTTTTTCTGGTAACTCTGAAAGGCTGAATCAAAGGCATAATGAGCTCTGTTGTTAAAAAACCTCTGAACTTGCTTATATTTTCGTTGTGAATGCTCCCACCATTCTCTTTTTTTACAGGAGTCATGATCATAATCCATATTTAAAATATCAACTTCTCCCGTTGCCTTCCCGCATTTCACCTCGTTGCGATCGTAGTTTAAAACTAGGTGGGCCACTTTTCCGAACGAATCATCGCAGTGACTGCTGCATTCCAAGGAAAAGCAAGGACTGGAAACTTGTTTGCGCTGACATGATGATGATGGTTGGAGTTTTTTGGCGCAAGGCCACCTGGGGCAAAGAGCGCCAAACAAAAGTATCTAAAAGAAAATAGTGGCTACTAAAGCCAGAATAACAATAAAATCAATTAGCGGCAATGGGGATGGCTGGTGTATATGGCCAGATTTGATTATGCGTGATAGGAAATGAGGTTTAAAAACTTAACAGTCTGACAAGTACTCAAAACACACGTTTCACGGAAACATGGCATCGTCACCCAGAAACAGCGATGGATGTAGGGGAATATGTTGTCTGTAGAGTTCTCTGAAGTGTTTGTGTCGTGTTGTGTGAAGTCCCTTGCATGTGATTAGTATGTGCACTACGGATAGGGCCTCTCCGCACCTGCTGTACTGGGGTCTAGAAGATCCCGTCAGCAGAATACGAGTGCGTTGCATGGGTGTGCCCTATCCGCAGCCCTATCGCAGCCCAAGGCGACTTCTGTGTGTCTGTTGCGTGTGTCAGTGGTGTATGGTCCCAAGCGTGGTTTTATAACGGTGTAACTTGTTATCTGTCTGTTCACTCCAGTGTGTTTGCCATGTTCTGCCAAGTGTTGTCTTATGTGTGGCTTGAGGTCTGTATATGGTACGGTTGTTATGTCTACAGTGTTCCTGATGCAGCAGCAGCGGCCCTCTCGTCTGCCAACTCGTTCCAGCGATCCCAGCGTGTCCTGGGACCCAGCAGAGGAGCAGCTGATGCTTCTGCGCATACACAGACATGATAGTGTTAAATACAAGATTAACTATGTATGTTTTTGGAGGGTGTATGCGATTACAGTGCGCAAACAACACTCAACGAATCTGTGTAGATGATAGATTTCGGAATTTGATTTTCAAGTATGTGTCGTACAATCAGTAAAATTCCATATGCTTCTGCTGAAAAAATTGTTGTGTGGACGCTCATGGTTCTGGCTGCACTGAAATTCGGACCATGAGCAGCGCAGGATACCATAGTGGAGGTTTCAGACGCCGTCACTGTAAAATTCTGCAAGTGGGTATTTAACTGCAGAGACAGAAAGTGCTGCAGTATTGCGGTCTCGCGGTACCGATTTTTTGTCAAGTTTCATAAAAGAAAGGTCGGAGGACACAGGACGAACATTCCAAGGAGGTAAAATGTCTGAAAAGGATGATCTGTACACATCTAAAAACGAAGCGCTCAGATCCGAGGCTCGCTCTCTCACTCTAAGTGAAACGGGCAGCGAAACGGATGGGCGATTTACAAAAAGCACAGATGTGGATGTGTCGTTAAAGACAGGATAAAAAGGATGGTTATTCAGCGATGAAATTTTAAAAGCATAAAGTAAGTCCATGTACGTCCGTTCGTTCTCAAGGCTCCACTTATTACACTCGACATACAGACTCTCGACAGGGCTAGTGCGAAAAGCACCCGACGCAAGCCGTAGTAGCCCCAAGTGTAGCACTGGGTCAAGCATTCGCAACGCTCTTCTAGTCGCTGACCCATGTACCACACTGCCATAGTCTAAACGAGACCCAACCAAAGCAGTATAGAGCCGTAGTAGGAGTTCTATGTCGGAACCATACGATTGGTGGGAGAGAACCTTAAGTATATTCATTGTTTCAGACATTTATGTTTAAGTTCCTTGATTTGTGGAATGAATGTGAGTTTTGGTCAAACACAACACCTAAGAACTTGTGCTCCTTGTTCACAAGGAAGCGACACGCCATTAATAGTAATGTCTGGGTCCGGATGGACCCCGCGCTTCCTGGAGAACACAACGCAGGAGCTTTTTGCAGGATTCAATTTAAACCCATTCTTGTCTGCCCAGCCGGCAAGCTTCTTGACACCAAGCTGGACTTGACGTTCGCATACAGACATATTACATGATTTAAAAGATATTTGCACGTCGTCTACATACATAGAATAGAGATTGTTGGTGGCAGTGCCTTTCCAAGAGAGTTCATCTTTCTTATAAGAGAGTGCAACTCACACGCCACCCTTGCGGCACGCCATTTTCTTGGACGTGAACCTTTGAAATTGCCCAACCAACTCTTACTCTGAACGTTCTCTCTGACAAATAACTACAAGGGTGTTCAACATATTACCCGAAACACCGAATAACTTGAGGTCACTAATGGATCCATAACGCCAAGCGGTGTCGTAGGCCTTCTCGAGGTCGAAAAAGACAGTTAAACAGTACTGCTTATGCACGAAGGCATCCTTGATGATATGAGTCAAGTGCAACCAGTGATCGTTCGCGTCGATTCGCCCCGCCCTAAAGCCTGCCTGGCAGCTCTCGAGAAGACCATTGTCTCGAGGAAGTACACGAGCCTGCGATTGATCATCTTCTCGAAGAAAGCTTGCACAGGCAGCTCGTCAGGGCTATGCGGACGGTAACTTGAGGGGACGACGGGTCCTTCTCCCTCCTTCAAGAAAGCCACTACAATGGCCTCCCTCCAAGAGTGTGGAATGTGCCCCGAAAGCCATATTTTATTATACAGATGTAGAAGTGCTTCAAGAGTGTCTGCGTGTAAGTGTTGTAACATTGTGTATGTGATGTTGTCTTGGCCTGGAGCTGAGGGCTTACACGTGCTTAGAGCAGCCCTCAGCTCATGTAGTGAAAACAGGGAGTTGTAAGAAGTCTGATTTGTTGTTGTCGCGTAGGGACTTCTTTTCACAAGAGGCTTTATGTTTCAGGAAAGTGTTTGTGTAGTGTGCAGAGCTGGACACGTGTTGAAAGTGTTGTGCGGGTGTGTTAGCCTGATCTTCTAGTGTGTCCCCTGCTGTACTGACCAGGGGCAGGCTGTGTGTCTGTTGTCCTTTGAGTTTGCGTATACGTGTCCATACCTTGCGTGTGTCTGTGTATGAGTTTATAGATGTTATGAATGAGCGCCAACTATCTCTTTTTGCCTCACGGCGCACACGTTTTCCGTATGCCTTGGCCCGTTTGAACAAGAGGAGGTTTCCCGACGTGGGGTACCGACGGAGGATACCCCACGCCTTGTTCTGGGCCTCTCGCGCCCGCCTACAGTCCTCATTCCACCACGGCCTCCGCTGGTTGCGCGGGGCACCAGAGGCGTGGGGAATGGACTTTTCGGCGGCATCGAGGATGTGCGCCGTGAGCAGTTGGGTAGCTTCTTCAACGTGTAGGTGTCCTATGGATGTGTGGTGTAGTTTGGATGTCTCTGTAAATGTATTCCAGTTAGCTCGTGCTTCATTGAACCTATTATGGGAAGTTGGACTGCATGGGCCTTTACGTATGTATGTTAGTGAGGTGGGGAAGTGGTCACTGCCATATGGGTCAGTGCCCACACCCCACTCGAGAAGAGGAAAGAGAACTGCAGAGCCAATAGCCAAGTCAAGATATGAGTATGTGTTGTGTCCTATGTTATGGTATGTAGGCTGTTTATTGTTGAAAAGGCATGCTCCAGAGGATGTAAGAAACCTCTCTATCAGGCGACCCCGGGCATCCGTACGAGAAGAGCCCCATAGAGAATTGTGAGCATTAAAGTCGCCTGTTAAGATGTATGGTTCGGGCAGCTGGTCAGCCAACTCCTCGAAGTCAGAGCACGAAAGTACAAGATCAGGAGGAATATATATGGAGCATACCGTTATCAACCTATAAAATATTATTTTTTCCAAATTGCTACAGCCTTTTGGACAGTGTTCAGAGTGACAGGGTGGCAGGTTAAGGATTTCCGGGCAATTATGGCCACACTGCCAGAAGAGTGCGTGCAGCCATCCCTGTCCTTTCTGTATATCAAGTAACTGTTCAAGAAGTTTGTGTGCTTGGAATTCAAATGTGTTTCCTGAACACAGATTACACTTGGCTGATAAGCATGGAGTATTTCGTATACATCGTCAAGATTATTCAGAAGGCCTCTGCAGTTCCATTGTATTATGTTTTCTCTTCCAATTATGATGTGTTCGGAGCTACTGGAGTGTGACTATTTATGTAGGGTCTTTCGGGGCTTGGACTCTTGGAAGGGGTTTTTATTTTATTTATTTATTTCCGAATACTGTTAGCCTTTCGGCTGTTACAGGGGTGGGACATACTAAGAATGTCAAACATCAATACATTCAAATCATAATCAACACATCAATCTTGAGATGTTACATGGCATACATTCGACATTGAGGTTAAAGGAAAAACAGTGCAGTCGTAGTAAGCACACAAACAAATTACAATAAATCGAAATAGTAGACCATGCTTACAGAAAAAATCTTTGAGCCCTTCCTCAAATTTATCCAGTGAATCACAATGCACCAGTGGTAATGGCAAAGCATTCCACTGACGAATTGTTTTTGGAAAAAACGAATTTGCATATACATTGACACGTTGTTGCGGCACTTCATATGAGTAATCGTTTATACCTCTCAGGTTTCGTCCGCGGCGTGGCGTTAAGTATTTTGTTGTGTTTATGTTTAATCTATTTTTTGACAACAAAAATAAGAACTTCATCCTTGCCAATTTCCGACGTTCGGCTAAAGTGGGCAGTTGAAGAGAGCGCAACATTTCTGTTACTGATTCGGTCGAAGAGTACTTTGAAAGAATAAACCTGGCAGCTCGCCTTTGTACTCTTTCTAGCATATTAATGAGGCCTATTTCCGAGGGATCCCATACAATGCTGGCATATTCTAATGTTGGCCGAATATACGTAAGATATGCTGCTAGCTTAACGGGAGTCTTAGCAAGTCTTAATTTTCTTCGCAGGTACCATAGTTTCCGCTCCGCCACCGTACAAGTTTTCTGGCCTTCTCTACTGACCTGGACGTCGCAGCCCGTTCCTTCCGCTGCGATGAAAGCCGTCATTGAAGGCAAGGGGGTGCCCAGCGGACTGGGCCCCCTTGACGTGGTACCCTTTCGGGTGTTCTTTGCCTGCGCTGCTAGTGCCGAAGGCGTGGGGAGCACCACAGATGGCACAGGCAGTGAGGCGGAGGAGGGGGTCGCTGCGACTGCCACCGTCTCCATCTCCGTGCCCTTGCGTGTGCTTTGGGCTGGTGGAGAGGAAGCAGTGGATGCAGCGGCATCCCCAACAGACGTTGTTGCCACAACAGCCGCTGCTGGGTGAGCGAGCGGTGCAGAGGCTGGTTGGGCTGCAAGAGGCAACCCAGGGGGGAGGGGGGGGGCGGGGCGGGACCAAGTCCGACTCTCGGTACTGGGTCCCTGCCGAAACAAGACGCCGCTCCGCCCCCCGGCGAGCTGCGTCGGCGTACCTCCCCAGGGGGAAAGAGGCGAACCTCTTTCGCCCGTCTGGGAAGGTGATGTTTTCGGTTACCTTAACGTTAATGATTTTTTTCTCAAGATGAAACTTCTCACAAGCGCGAGAGTATGCTGCGTGTGGACCCTGGCAATTCGGGAAGGTGAAGTTGGTTGCAGTGCAGTTGTCGGAGAGATGATCGTGCTGGGCACATTTGGCACATGTTGTTCTTCCGCGACAGGAGTTGGTACCATGCCCGAACCTCTGGCACTTGAAACAGCGCCGCGGGTTCGGGATGTATGGCCGGACAGAACAACGGATGAAACCTGCGTTGACATGCTCGGGAAGTGTGCAGCGGTCGAAAGTCAGAATAAGATATTATGTGGCTATTTCTTTGTTGTCTCTCCTAATGACGATGCGCCTTACTGCTGTCACGCCTTGGTCTTTTAGGCCTTCGAGCAGATCAGTCTCTGTCTCGGTTAGGAGATCTGACTCAGATATCACACCCTGGGAGCTGTTGAGGCTGCGGTGGGGTGTGACTCTGATATCAAGGTCTGCCATGCGGGTTTGGCTGATGAGAGTTGTGGCTTGCTGCTGCGGGTTGACCTCAACTAAGACCTCACCGGTTCTTAGTTTTTTAGCATTGTACCTCTTACCAAGGATGGCTTCAAGAAACTTCGATAAAAGGAATACGGATTGTGAAGAAAGAGGCTTGGATTTGTCAACAGATTCAACTATCAAAAAACGTGGGTAGTTGTCGGGTTTCGGGGAGTTGATGGCAGAAAGAGGTGGAAAAGATTCTTCGGTGCGGACCCTTTTCAGGGTCCGATCAGGTTTGGAGGGGTTCTTCGATTTACCATATGGCATAGGAAAAAGCAGGGGACGGGGGTACTTCCTTCGCTCGGGTTACCCTGATACCGAGAGAGGTCCCGGAGCTCCATGGCTGGTAAACAGACAGGGAGCCCATCCACCGGAGCTTGACCTGGGCTCCGACGGCTACCATTTGTGGTTTCTGCCCTTCACCTTAAAACTCGTAGCCACGGTAGATTACACCAAGAGTATGGGGGCTCGGGGTCCGCGGTATCGCCAGTACCGTCACCAAGATTGCTCAAGGTGCCCCGTGCGGGGGCCTTCTTTCCTGCGGCGAGTTCCGGGATGAAAATGGGAATTGCTTAGCCTTACCTTCGGCAGCAAGTTATGGCGCTTCAGCGATTAAGTACACGTTACATATTGTGGTACAAAGTAGTGTACGGGGAAGTAAAAAGCACCGACACCTTTTTTTGTTACGTCTAAGAAGAATCTACTTCTGGACGTTGAAAAAAAGAATTTGGAGCCCAAACGGACCAGCTACTTCAATGTAGCTCAGTAAAAGTAAGTCGCTGATGGCGCGTGCATATTCTCTCCTTTTTCCACCTTTGTGGATAAGTCGATTTCGCATAATACGTTTAATTTTCCGGTTCCCGCGAAAAACATATAGTCGAGATGTTGCTGCAGCTCTTACACCGCAAATATGATAACCATAGTACAAGATAGATTATAACGCAATATTCTTCTCACCGGTGAATTCACATGTCAAAGCAATTAGGAAGCCTTTTTTAAAAGACGATAGCCTTTCTTGGGTCACTTAAACGCAGAAATTTTGGTCTGATTTGATGTTTGTCTCTCTGTCTATGTGTCTGTGATTCTATTCAGCCACCCGGCCAAAGTGAAACAGAAACTGCGCAATAGTCTTATATACCCAAAGCCAAATCTAAACGCCTAAGCCTGGTTTCAGTGTCCATACTTGTCAACATTGCTGAACATGAACAAGACATTACGCAAATATAAGACAGTAAATCAATACATAAGTGATATTTGCAGTGTTCCTTTATAAAAAAAAATTCACGGATGCTTGGTGTTTGCGATAGAAATGAAATACTACAACAACGCCAGAAAACCACCGCCTGCTGTTGCCAGCGCTACCTCCTGGCGGCATTTAAGAAATCAAACGGCAGTCGCAACAAAAGCTTCCACTAGGTGGGATCCACGTTCCTCTTGGAACGCTCGTGGAGATGGCAACGTGGTTTTATGAACGTAGTAGTAACGTACCTCAATTCACGCGCGTCTCTGTCTTACGGCAGCGCTGGCATCGAGACATCTGACTTGGAGCAGTGAAACGCGGGTTATTTAAATTGACTTGAGCAAGCATCCAGCGTGTTATTTTGGGAGGAACGAGACGGGAGAGGAACCGCATGAGAGGTGAGCGGGAAAGAGAAGAGAGGCATTTAACTGCGAGGGGCGCCGGACGACTATCGCCTTTCGGTGACATTTGCAAGGAAAGGAGCAGATATGCGGCCATTTTTTTGTGGGCGAAGCGTATCTTGGCCAACCCGCGCACGTCGTTCCCACGGCCTTTTTCCGTCACTTTTTTGGCGTTTGTTTGGCATCAACTTTTACGGAGTTTTACGCCGAAGCGGTAATGTCGCTTGCGCGTGGATCGTTAGCGTCCATCGCCGCTGTCCTTAGCAGCGAACCACAAGTTGGAGTGCGGCTTCCTCAATCTGCCACTTCTGCATAAGTTAGTAGAGAGCCTTTGAGACAGCCTTGTCCATTCTTAGGGAGTGGGGTTGTAATTCCAATACTCGGCGCATTAGGCTGATCGGAGTCCGCGAGGGCCGGAATGACCGCCGCAGCATTTTGCGACGTGCAAGTGCGGACCCCTTCAATCACACATGTCTCGACACGTTTATAAGCTGGGGGTGACACGACATTGTTACTCTATTCTGGGAGGTTTGTGGTTATTCACATGAAGGGGAGGGACGATATGAACTTCCTGAGGCGGAAGATGACCGTCACTATGATTTTCTTTTTTGGTTCTTGTGAATTTGCGATCAAACGCGACATTAATAGAGAAGAGATCAATGTGCCCCTATATCTTTGTTTGTCGGCTCAGAAGGCCATCATTTTTGCAAAAATAACCTCTTCCTACAACCTTTATATGAATTAGGGTCTGTTATAACAACAACAAAAAAGTCCCACAAACCTTAGAATTGGTGACTCGGTAAAAAAGCATGCCAACATTACGGAGCGGGGGGAAAACGTTGCGTCTATTTGAGGCAAAACAGACAAAACCGGCTGAGGCAGTGGCTTTCTCAAATAAAAATTCAGATCGAAAGAGAAAGCAACAGCGTGGACCGGGTTAGAAAACGGTGTCGAAAAGGATGGAGGTTACCGCGCATCCAGAGCAAAAGAAAAAAAGAAAAGGAGCCTGTATGACACTGTCGGCATGACAGGCATCAGTCTAGTAACTTGCCTGACAAGATACTTCCGGAGCGAATTGCCAATCACCTTGAGTGTGGTAACACTTTTTTGTACGCATGACTGCGAGGTATTTTGGTGTGGTCTTTGTGGCGCCTTTGCAGTTGTGTGAGCGAGAAGGTTCAGAAGTATGCACGTTGACAGATACGGGTTTTTATTTTCCCAGAGAAAAGCGCACCTCAGCGTCCATTCTAAAACAAGGGTCTCGCACGCGCCATTCTAAATGCAAAACAAAGTAAATGATCGCCACGCGCCTCACGGCTTTTATGTAGACGTTATCATAAAATATAGCTTTTCATCACCACTCGAGGACCTGTGGAAACAATTACCGCGCATCCATGCACCTAAACTGGAGTAAATATTCTCAAAGGAGGTCCAACTGGCGAGGCGGAAGTTTGCGTTATCGAAATCGCAATCGATAACGGAACTTCAGTATTAACGCACCAAGCTGCGTGGAGAATACTTTTATCCAGATCGGGCGATTGAACACAAAGGAACGGTGTACACGAGTTTTCTCTGAACGATAAAAATGAATAATGACTACGTCTACAGAAAAATCCCTTTGCCGCATTGGTATCGTCACTTGATTCGTTCTGGGTCTCAATGTGCGTGTGCGTTGAAAACAAGTCACTCGCTTTCACGTTTGACTTGAGTTGTACAGAAGGCAACGTTGTATTGACGTTGCGTTGTTGAATTACACCTGCGTGTACGGAAGCACCGTGGCATGACAAAAGTTTTACCGCACAGGGGATTCAATCGAAATGGTCGACATGGGGAGGAAGTAAACGGAGCCTTCAGTGACATTTTACGCAGTGAAAAAGCGAGAAACAGCTGGTAAGGGCTTCACTTTCCAAAGTAAGAAACGTCCTTGCTGAATTATTTTCAAAACTGGGTTTAGCGTACTCGTTAGCAATCGTAATGTCTCGTGACTAATGCAACCCAGAGGAAATATTATAGCGGTAGTCTTCATTGGTTACCCCAGGCCGTTTGTCTTGGGGTAACAAAGAGGGCCCTAGCTTCGACTCTCTGCGGTACGTGGCTAGATTTTCAGTAATCGTTATTTTGCTGCGACGACCTTTGAAGGCTTCGATTTTGTGAATTTACAATCATTGTAAAACCTTTATAGGCAACGGCAGGAATTTCTCCGCAATCAAAAATTCAAAGCAAAAATCTAAAGTTCAAGTGTGACCGAAATAATATATAACCGAAAAAACAAGGGTGCTTTTGCCAATTTTCTGTCATAAAACATTTTAAGGTCACTCAACTTTTGAATGTTTTGTTGCCTAGTAAATTATTACATGGCATAAAAACTGTTTACCAAGACTGTACTTGGGAAGCACCGCTGATACATTAGGCGAGCTTGCCACTGATGACTTCACACAGGTTCATGCGGACATGCTCGCACGTGCGCTAACCGCATTTGGAGCTCGCAGTAAATGTTTCGGCTCTTCACAAGTTCATCCGATGTACAGGGTGCTCGCACGCACCGGGACGAATGTCTGCAATCAAGCACGTGACACGCAAATCGACATCGCTGTGGGCGCAGGCGTCACCATCCCCTACGCAGGTCATAGTTCACATAGGTTGACTCGATGCCAGCGCCGCCGTACAGGGTCCACTGGAGACACCCTTTGGAAGGTCCCGTGCCACCGCGTTAGGGTGAGAGGGCTCAACGTGCTCTTATTTTAGATGCGACTGCATCTCATTCACTTGCCTTGTCCCTGCATCCGGCATCGTTGTCGGCGTCCGCCCCTCCCCCATTCTCCTCGCCGCGTGAGCTGCGTTCTCCGCCGCTCACCCCCTCTCCTCTCCGATAGCGAACACTCTCTCGCGAGGGGCATTCGATTGGATTCGAATGGATTGGCTTGACTTGGCTTGTATTGGATTGGATTGGATTAAAGTGGATTGTGTTGGATTGTGTTGCGTCATAGCCGCGGCAGACGCACTGGCGCCGGCGCGTCCCCTCACCGTTATGCGCGCTATAAAACGCGGTGCCTGCGCCACTCCGCTCCATCGTTCAGCGCCGTTCCTCCGCTGTCCAACGCTGCAACGTGAATACCCTATGCGTCGCATCTACACAGGGGTTCCCGCGAGGGGAGGTGGGAGTTTTTTTGTTTCCCACAAGACGCAGCAACGCGAAACATACAAGATGATTTAAAATTCGCCAGCAAACCACGTTGCGGCAATAATTACAGCGCGGTTTTGATATGACTTGCTGCAGCGGCGAGGGAGTGACCCAAAATGGTGGCGTCAACGCATACGTTTCTCCACTCTGTACGGCGGACGCATGAATCGAGGCACCCTAAATTCCCAGTGGTGGATCCCTCTGCCGAGCCGTAACGTGCCCTTAGCGTATTTTCATCTGACCGCACATGGGTATATATTACCGCTCGCCTTTAGAATGTAGCATGTTAGCGATGGCTGGTGGCGTTTTCTGAGCTGATGTTTGGCTCCCTTACGACTTGCTTCCTAAATGGTTGGAGACAAAAGGCCTGCGCCTGTTATCACAGCATTGATAGAATTTCTAACATTGGCAAAAGGACGATGGCCAAGTCAAAATTTTGACACTTCTTCCAAGCACTGTTTGTGCGATAGAGGTTGTTTTCTAGAGCGCGTCGATCTAATAACATATTACTTCTGTTAATGCTTCAATGCCGTTCGTAAACATCAGCCTTGAGTAATTTAGGTAAGGCACACAAGGCTTTCTGGAAGAGTCACGAAAAGCAACAGATGTCGCAAAGTATTTGGCTCCAAAGAGAAAATACCAGAGTCAGTAAGGAATTCAAACATTAGGAAGGGGATACTGATGAAACAGTGCAGCAGGAAAGCAAACATATAGATCCAAGGCCTTCCAGTAAAAGCCAAAGAAGAACTTAATGGAATCTTTATTAAAATTTCTTCCTTCCTAGAGACCGGCGTGCGTACGTGACTATGCAGTGGAACGCATTCACCCACTTCCATTGAAACAAACTTGGTCCTGGTAATGTTATGATGCAGCTTGTGTATAAATGTTCGGATGGCGACATTCTGAGCACGAGGACGCAGGTTCGGTTCCTGGCTGCGGCGGCCACTTTTCTGATGGAGGCGAAAAGCAAAAACGCCCGTGTGTACGAGATTTTGGCGCCCGTTAAAGATGCCCAGGTGGTCAAAATTAATCCGGAGCCCTCCACAATGGTGCGCCTCATCGTCTGGGTTGCGTCGGCACGTTAAACCAACAATCAATCAATCAACGGGATGGCGAAATTTCCAAGGCAGCGTCGAAACGCAGCAGCCCCTGGTTTCGAAAGCAACTAGACCGTATTTGCGAATAAACATTTGTCTCTAGAAATTAGGATCTTACTTGGCAAGGCAATCCCAACTAGACCGCTCCCCCCCCAAAACCAAACAAAACAAACAATAATAACCTGGATCTTCGCGTAGGTGGAGACCAAAAATTGTTAAGAATGAAGCGAAAATGTGCGAGGGTGTTCACGTGACATGGGTGGGGAAGATTTGTGCGGGCGGGAGTGCGGCGTATTACTTTCCTAGGCTCCAGAGTACGCGTACAGGGATCAGAGTACGGCGCATTTTTCTTGTGGTGAACCCTCCTTGTGCCTGTGTTGTGAGTAATTGTTCAATGAGTGATTCATTCATGCATGCATTGTAAGTTCCCACACAAACTTAAGTAGCAAAGCACGCTGAAGCGGAATACAATTTTTTCTATCAGTTCATATCCCGTATTTCATATCGCTGATGACCCAGAAGGCCGGAATGTTTTTTTTTTCTTTCGAAGGCATCGGCCCTACCAATGATCCTAACAAGTAGAGACGTAAGCGATGGCATGAAATAAATTGTCAGAAACTTTCCCAAGAGGCCTCGTCTTAACCTATTCTATTCGTGGATGCGCACAAGGAACCGCTACATCAGCAACTGCATCCCGTGACCTGCTCCTAAATCATTCAAGCCCCCAAAAAAGCTTTCCCATGCAGCGTACGTGTTCGGCTATCGACATTTCGTATACTTCACCACAGCTTGAGCAGCTGATTCCAGAATGGAGACGGTTGCTCAACATGCAGTCTTGTCGGGCTCAAAACAGTGTAATTTCGAAGAGGTGCATATGCAGGTCATTGATAAAAAAGGGAAGCAATAAGCCAAAGTCTTTAGATTAGATTACGAGTTCCCTAGACGCATAAGGAAAACGGGCCAGATGAGATGCGGGTCTCAGGGATGCGTTCCCCATCGATGCGTGTCTTCTGGCGTAATGCGCCCAGTGCCGGTGCCGAACTACGTCAGCACGACGGAGCACCGGCTACACTGCAGCCTTTAACCTGTAGGAAGCACCTCTGTACGTTGATTAATTTATGAGAGAGGAGCTCTCTATCGGCGAGACGAGGGGTCATCAAGAATACTCCAGTGACGAGACGTTGCTTCTCGGCTAAGCAGTGCCCCATTAGCCCGAATACGTGTGCAAGGACTCAAGGAACTCAGGCAGCCGGCGAAAATCCGCCTGAGTGGCCAAGCGAGAACCGGAGGCTACTGAAGACGTTACCACTCCGTAAGATTAAGCTTGAGGAAGTTTATCTGCACCTGCGACATTACACTGGGAAAAAAATAAAATAAGTGCATGATACCGACACATTGCGGAGTTCAGAATGGTTTAGAGGAATATTTTGGAAACAGATGATGGCCTCTGCTCTTTCAAGGTACCGAGAGACTGCGCGCAGAAACGAGAAGCAGTAGAAATGAGATTAGGGTATGCCCTGGTTCAGCGCAGTTGTAACGCGCTACTTCGCAAATTGCACGAATCTTCCAAAAGTAGAGGGAGTGGATAAACTCCGGAAGTCCACCATCACCACCACCACCACCACCTCCACCATTATCATCATTACCATCATCATAAAAACAACAACATCATCAGCAGCAGCCTCTCTAAGCCAAGAGCCGGGCAAAGGTCTCCCCATAGACTCCCAATTATCCCGGTCCTGTGCTAACTGCGACCAATTTATCCCGGCATACTTCTTGATTTTATCTGCCCATCTAACCTTCTGCCCCCCCCTGCTACGCTTGCCTTATTTATGGATCCACTCTGTTACCCTTAATGACCAGCGGTTATCTTGCCTTCGCATTACGTGCCCTGCCCATGCCCATTTATTCTTCTTAATTTCAGCTAATATGTCCTTAACACGCGTTTGTTCCTTGACCCACTCCGCTCTCTTCTTGTCCCTCAACGTTACACCTATCATCTTCGTTCCATTCTCGCTGAATCGTCCTCAATTCAAGTTGAACCCTCTTAGTGAGGCTCCAAGTTCCTGTCCCGTACGTGAGTACCGGTAAGATGCAGCTGTCATACACTTTCTTCTAAAGGGAGAGTGGTAGGCTGCCATTCATTATCTCGGGAAGGTATTTCGAACTTAAGGGGCTTTGAGCGGGTAGGGAAGAAACGGCGTCTGTTATATTAACAAGGAGTAATAAAAACTTAGCTTGATTGAAAAAAAAAGTTGTTCTATTCATGCTTAATTGTCGGACTTGAAATTCGTGCATTCAAGACCAGTCCCTACTTTTTCCCATGTGAAAGGAACCGAACAGAAAAAAAACCCAGTAAATTGTGACCAGCCAGTTCAGGCACGCTTCACCGAAGGTCTAGAACCAGGAACACAGATATGTCGTCCTGCTCAGCGAGGTTCACTAGTCTTCAGTATTAAAGTGAACGAGTCACCCGCTGCTGCGCAGAAATAGCAGCAAACCTACGCCGATGGCTGTCAACTTTATGGTTATGCCTCCTCTGTGGCTGAATTAATATTACACCTTCCGCCCGTCTATAGCTGCGCAGTGATAATTCCACGCAGTTTTCCGTCTGCGTTTATTTTTTCCCACTCTACCTATTTAGAACTTTATTCGACGTCCGAACGAGACGGAATGAGCAGCTTTTTTTAGAAAACAAAAAAATATTGTTTAACGCAGCCACGATATACACCTGGGCAATGAGGCGCGCCGTAGTGGAGGGCTAAGAATTCATTTTGACTACCTGGGTATCTTCAACGCGCGCAGAAATGACGACACACGGCTGTTCTGGCTTTTCGCCTCCATCTGAAAAGCAGCCACCGCGACCGCCGCCGGGATCAAACCCGCGTCCTTCAGTTCAGCAGCACAGAACACAACAGACGGTAGCTCAGTGGCTATATAACCTTCACTAGAACAAATAACGTCCTTCAAAACGAGACTAAGAATCTTTCTTATGAAAGATTCATAGAATGAAAAGTTGGAAAAAACATTTTTGAAAACAAGACAAAGATACATAATAAAGCAAAAACAAATAAAACACTGCGCGAAAGTTCTATATTTGAAAACAAAAATAATAAATGTGTTTCTAGTACGTGTACTCTACAAAACGTAACATGTTTTCTTCAATTTCTTATTTGCTCAGTGGCGGTACAGGTCGGCTGATCATCATGATGATCGTCGACATCGAAACCGCTTACGCTTGGTGCATCAATGGCGACAGTCGTAGGCAGTCCTTTTTTGATGGTTGACGCCGTAATTGGTGCATCTTATACAACCCACCGCGAGCACCCAAACTTACGACCCCCCAACCGCTTCCTGCGTACGCCAGATCTTCGGATACTCCAACTACACGGTGTAGAAGAGTTGAATGATCTGTTTTGGCATGTCGCCCCCATAATTTTCTGTAAAGACCCCTGGTGACCCGCACCGGAACATTCGTATGCACCAGCCAGTACGGTTTTTAGCCATCGCCCGTCCCCGCCTGTGCGCCTGAACAAAAACAGTGTCTGTGTGTGTGTGCGCTTGCTATGCGTGTGTGGTAGGTATGTGTGTGATAGCGTGTGTGGGCGTGTGGGTGTGTGTGTGGTGTGTGTGTGTGTGTGTGGTGTGTGTGGTGGTGGAGTAGGAGAGAGAGAGAGAGAGAGAGAGAGAGAGAGAGAGAGAGAGAGAGAGAGAGAGAGAGAGAGAGAGAGAGAGATTTTCCTGATGTGCAGCAGGCAATTGCTCTGTCAATCCGGTTTGAAGGCTCGCTTTTTCACATTACGCTTGTGCTTGCATGGAAGCCTGCCGTGGGGCCGCTAAGACGCCAAAGAAATTTCCTGTTAGAGACATCGTACATTCAGCAACACCGAACTCAGCGCACAAAAATATGGGACACTGCTCTCGGCGACAGAACTCAGAGATTGAGATCAATTTGGAAAGTCATCGCTTTCTGGCCACTCTGAAATCACCAGTCAAATCATCAGTGAAAAATATTTTTTTTTAAATAATATCCTCCACAATGTTGACCCCCCTTGTAGGCAAGACTGGGGAAATAGGCGTAGAAGTTGGCTTAAGTACAGGCTCTAATGTTTACCGAGTGCAACGCTTACAATATGAAATAGAGCGAGTAAAGGTAAACATAGCCATTATGCACAATTTAATGAAGATATCCTGATTCCCGACAGTAGAAAAAAACAACCTATAATGACAAGATAATCACTCTACATCACGATAACTTACATTTTGATGAATCCTATGTCCAGTTTTGCGCTCTCTGCAGACACTTATTGAGTTTCATTATTGACCACCCTAATACAAACATTCAGTGAGCTTCGCAGAAATCAATTCGCAGGCACAATAAATTTTTGGAGCACCTCAGTTGTTCACATTTTCGTTCGAAAATAGCCTAGCCATAAATCGCCATATTGCCTAGCAAAGCGATATGGGCTCAGTAAATGTCTGTGTACGCAATCACGACATAAAAAAAAAGCCACCGGCTCAAAAGCGCCATGGCTCGGTACTGCTTGCTATCAACATTTTCTGCCTCGACCAAAGGGCCGCGCAAGTGCCAACTGCATCGAATATTTACCATCTGCGCTGTCACAATCATAACGGGAAAATCTTCCGCAACACTTCCGGGTATGTTGGAAGATCAGAGAGCTTAATGGTGTCATCAGAATTTCTCGTGTAAATCAGTACGCAGTGATCAAGCGTGCGGCAATGTAAATAGCCTGGAACCTTTCATTTCGAGAGAAATGAACATGGTATGCCATTATTACTTCATTTATTGAGTGCGCTTCTAAAAATGACGAGTCGATTCCTAGGCTTATTGAGTGGGTGTACCAATCAAGAGAACCCATGGTTAAGGATGCCGCAAATCGCGAGTCCTTACGCCCTCCGTGAAACTCCCATTAGCCATTAGAGTCACTTGTCAGATTGTCAAATTACGTCAATTATCAACATTATCGCTATTGCTGGGAGCCATGAATTTATTCGAGTAGAAGATGGGTGAAAATGAAAGCTTCCTCGAAGTACACTCTAATCCTGGTAACCTATATACTAACTTATAAACGGAAGTAACCTATAGAATAAAGGTTACAATGGATTTATTTTGATGCTTTCGTTATCCCAGTCCGTTCTAAGGGTTACAAGCGTGAAGTTAAAAGCGATTTATAGGTTACTTTAATGATTTATAGGTTACTTCAACAAAATCTCACATGTAACCTTCACGTTGTAACCTATAAAACTCATGGTAACCTATAAGAGATGCTTGTCGCGCCATCTCTCCTTGCGCACTGTGATTTCTCCGTTGCATGACAGGATACAGAGAAATGGCGGCGTCTACAGGTCCGGTGGCCGCGTTTCGCGCCACTCGAGCCTTTTCACCGCTGTGATTCACCTATGATGAAGCGAGGATTGCTCTTAGAATTTTGACTTGTTTGTCGGAGTGAGTCGCGGAGGCAGCGGCGAGCCAGTTTGGGACTGGAAGCACTACACGGGCCCGTTCTTCTACGACCATCAAGTCCGCATGTTGGAACAATGCCCCGGCGCCAGTGGGAGCGAACTCGGTAGTGTATTCCCGCAACGGTTTGCTGGTTTTCATTGGATGTATGTTTTCGCTGGGAACTTTTCAAATGCAATATTTCAACTTACAGCATACGAGAGGAATCTTTGTTACCTAACACTGGCTGTTTGGCTGTATGTTTTCTGTTTTCCGCGACGGCTATTGAATGAAATCACGGGCTTGCTTCGTTGCATCAGATTAGACCTGACGATCGGGCAAGCCGGCTCATTGCAACAGATAAGGGAGCTCGTGTCCTGCTTTTAGCGGTGTCATTAGTAGAGCGTCAGCTTGTGTTCCTTCGTCATCTGTTGAGCGTTACGTTTACCCTCTTGGCTGGGCCATCGGGCGCACTCAACAAGTGATTGGCCCGTGTAATTGTCGGATAGCTCTGGTTGAATAATTGAATTTTCTTCCCGTTAAGCACTTACACTATCGCACTATTCTTTGTGCATTATCGTTTTCTTTCAGCCGTCGCAGAACGCTCATTTTTCTCGCTTGATATCTTCGGAATTGTGTCTAGTTTATTCATCTTGTAGGAACCTATTCGGGTAAACACAAGTAGTGCATTGCCGAAAAGTCGTCCACTAAATGCTGCTCAAAATTGCTAAACTCATTCTTCTCTAGCATATGCCTCTTTATTTCTGTCAAGTTTTTTTCTCCTGAGCGGGTAAATTAGGTGTTGGTGATTTTGAGACAGTGGATCATTTCCATCATGTAAGGGGTTCTTTAATCTGATATGCGAAAATCTCTCGCGGCTTTATTCGCGTGGAACACAGGGTCAATGGCTGTGACCGTGATCCCAGTGTAAAGTAGCAAAGCTCCTTTTGGGGATGGTGGTATGTATGAGGCAGCATGCAGGCTTCTGCATTGTTGTTTTCAGATGACATAGAAATAGTGACGAATTTGTTTACAGGCTGGGCTGGCCAAGTTACTCTTAGACAGGGGTAAACATGGGGGCTGTACCCTCATCGGTGCCCAGTGTTCGAAAACTGTGCTTTCATGTGAAAACCTATGCTATGACTTATCAGCATTACTGTTTTTGTTGCAGACAGACAGTATTCCTTGAGCTGACAACCACGACTACACCGAGTATGACACAAGTGGAAATGAAGTCTGATTTCAGTGGAAACAACGCTATGAAAATGCAAAAACTGGAACATATCTATTCAAATATTCTATGTAAAGATGGCAACCAGGCATGTACAGACAAAAAGTAGCTTTAAATGATTCACCCTTAAAAATGCCACGTATTTCTTCAAGTAGTGTTATAGTATTTTATACTTCCTACATTATTTTGCCTCATGCTTATTACTTGTTACTGCATGTAGATATTAAATTCACATAACGATGTCCTAAGCATAGAGCTTTGTAGTTTTTGAGCAACTGCAGCTAGTGTATTACATGGGTTATTTTGCTGCGCTACAACAAAATATTACAAAAAAGAGCTCTTTAATAAATCTCCACTTGTTAGTGAGTACTCGTGTTGTATTCTTCTCTTCGTCTTATCAAGTTTGTGGTGTTCTGTCATTATAAATGTATACCAACTGGTCCAGCTGTCAACCCTTTTGCATTTTAACCTAAATAACCCTTCCGGCCATTACAGGTACAGAGAATCTGTTTTGGACGTCCTGGAAATGACACTTGAAGATCGGTGCAAAACCTAGGTGTACCCACTCCCCCAACACATCTCGATGGAAAAACTTGTAAGTCTGTGGTTCCTTGTTACTAATAGGGGAAAATCAAACCACTGACAAAAACATTTTACTGAAATGAAAGATTTTTCGGCTTCTACAGGGGTGCCTCGTTCAAAATAAAATTCTTAGTACCGGGGGGCAGGGGGGATCAATGATTCCACATGAAGGTGCGGAAGTAGTTTTTTTTCTCTTTTGCAAATGTATGTGCGGCACCCAAGTTTTATCTCATGGCCCAAAATTTCTGCCTGCTCTGGGTTAGTATGCAGAAACATAGGGCAAGATAAGCTGAACACAGCACGATGAAAATTCGGGAGGGTTGGCTGGTATCACTACAGCAGCTTCGCTTGTGCTTAACTATGCTGCAAAATTACTCTGTGTAATGATGAATAAACCGCTGTGAAATTACTCGAAATTACGTAAATTACTGTACCTCTGGTGTGGCCTGGCCTTTCATTCCACTATCTGTTCTGCATCTTTATTTCCATGCAATGTAGTTATAGTGCTTCACATGCCTGTGGTTTGGTCGTGGGATACATGGTGGTACTGGATTTTGTTCTTTGTCGAATATTTTCTGTAGGTGGTTTTGCAAGGTGGGGAAATCCATGTGACGGCCCCTCAAATATACACCTCCATCTACGGCAGCCGGGAACAAGTTATTCAGATGACCTCTGGAAATCTTCAGTGTGCCCTGATTTCGCGCCTGCTTGTGTACTACATAAAATGCCAAACGTATGTGTTCACATTTTCCTAAGTGCTTGTTTTCATGCAGGAAATTTATGTGCCAGGAGAACTTTTGTCGAAAAGACAGCTTGCAATTTGCCAAGGAACTTGTTAGTGCTGCAGAAAAACGACAACTTAGTGTGGAAATATACAACTCAGATGTAATTGTAATGACAAACCTAAGGTCGAAGTGTAAGATGAATTCGTAAAGACGAATTAATTCTGAGTGTGAAATTACAGGCCTTGGGTGACACGAAGAATGCAGCGAATATAGCCCAAAATACTGCTTTGCAAGAAACGGTGATTTTGTAACAAATGTTCTGTCTACTTCCTGGCATTCTTTAAGGGATATACGTCATGCGTTATTCCTTAAATATTTGTACTATGTATGTTCTCAAATACTCAGGCCAATCTGCTGAAAATGTGCTCCTGTAATATGTGGCAACACAAGGCCTGTATTGACGACCTTTTTGATCATCATGACCCAAGTTGTCACACAAGAATCTTTGGTTTAAGGCTATGTTATCACAGCTTTGGCATCCTTTTGAAGTAGGCTATCAAGTGCATCTCATCTGACTGAAGGCCACACACCATCCAGGTGTGTGGCCTTGCACGGCGGTAGAATTCACCTATATAAAGGTATACATGCTGAAAGCTGCAAAGTAACCTATACTCCGTAACCCTTACGTGTATAATATAGAAGGTTACTAAGATACAAGTTACTCTTGTACTTATAAATTATAGGTTACAAAATTCGAAAATGTGCTCCTCTATTAAGGCGTACCCAGCTTAGAGTTTACCTAGAGAAACGGAAGAAAATTCATTTACCCCACTTTGGGAGAGAATGTCTTCCGAGTTTCAGCAGAAGGTAAACAAAAGATCGCATAGCACGGAACATATAACGATACTTCGATTCCGTGGCCACTCCCTGCCTCCCCCCCTCCAGGAAAATAGAGACAATAAAAAGTGCAAAAGTAAAAGCAAAAAAGAAGACAAAATTAGTGCCCTTCCACTCTGTGAATGTGGAGAACTAGGGGAGCTGCGTGTAGGTAATTGGTTGGCCACAAACTCCCGCTCAAACCGCGCCATCGCGCCATGGCAACGTCGAGCGTTGTGCTGGGTAGGCTTCACTGGGGAACGAAATTGTGTGAAAGGCGGCTTACAAAGGCCAAGAAGACACCGATCTTTTAAAGGCGACTTCACTGTAAACACAATGCATTGCTAATAATACAAATTCACTGCTCGAAAGACATTTTTTATGGTCAATACAAGCCATCGTGTATTAAAATACCAGGTGCCGTGGGCGGACAGGTGGACGAAGGGAGAAGGTGTACCGAAGAGAGGAGGCAACGGCTCTTTTCTTCTTTTGGACGGAAACAAATGGGCAATGTAGCCTATAAGGGCTCCACCCTAGTAAGAAAAGTACAACGCGCAGAGTAATTAGGAAAATACCGGGCAACCTCAACCAACGTGAAACCTGGCAGGAGCAAAGCATGCAGTGTCTAAGTGTATTATTCTTGGCATTGGCGTTTTTGCCAACGGAGATAAACCGTGGGGGGGGGGTTATAGGTATGCAGCTTGGCTGTAAAATTCTGTTTCTTTAAAGCACGAAGCTCTCCAGCGCAAGCGTAAACGATTGTGCCGGTGTTTTTTTTATTACACGTTAGTCGTAGACGAGTTTCCCGGTTTAGTACCGTAACTACATGAGGTGAACGACGATGGCGACGGACGATGACGACACCGACGACGAGGAGACGCCAACAGCCACAGCCCCAAGAGGCTTGGCCCCTAAAATCAAAATGGAAACCTTCTCTATGATGCGCAATGCTGACGACTTCCAAATGTTTTGTTTATTTTCTCTCTAGTCAAACAGCGAGATTGCTGATCGTCGTGTACGTAATACAACGTGTTGAGGGTGAGTTGCTTAATACTGAAAAGGAAGGCTTAGGGGAAATAAGACAGAAAAGTTCGGTTCTCTCTACGATGTGTGTAACTGCGATGAAGAGATGTTGACCTGTCGGTAGTAACCCTGGGGAACGAAATTGTGTGAAAGGCGGCTTACAAAGGCCAAGAAGACACCGATCTTTTAAAGGCGACTTCACTGTAAACACAATGCATTGCTAATAATACAAATTCACTGCTCGAAAGACATTTTTTATGGTCAATACAAGCCATCGTGTATTAAAATACCAGGTGCCGTGGGCGGACAGGTGGACGAAGGGAGAAGGTGTACCGAAGAGAGGAGGCAGCGGCTTTTTTCTTCTTTTGGACGGAAACAAATGGGCAATGTAGCCTATAAGGGCTCCACCCTAGTAAGAAAAGTACAACGCGCAGAGTAATTAGGAAAATACCGGGCAACCTCAACCAACGTGAAACCTGGGCAGGAGCAAAGCATGCAGTGTCTAAGTGTATTATTCTTGGCGCATTGGCGTTTTTGCCAACGGAGATAAAACCGTGGGGGGGGTTATAGGTATGCAGCTTGGCTGTAAAATTCTCTTGTCTTTAAAGCACGAAGCTCTCCAGCGCAATGCGTAAACGATTGTGCCGGTGTTTTTTTTATTACACGTTAGGCGTAGACGAGTTTCCTGGTGTTTTAGTACCGTAACTACATGAGGTGAACGACGATGGCGACGACGACAACGACGACGACGACAGGAGACGCCAACAGCCACAGCCCCAAGGGGCTTGGCCCCTAAAATCAAAATGGAAACGTTCTCTAATGCGCAATGCTGACGACTTTCTAAATGTTTTGTTGATTTTCTCTCCAGTCAAACAGCGAGATTGCTGATCGTCGTGCACGTAATACAACGTGTTGAGGGTGAGTTGCTTAATACTGAAAAGGAAGGCTTAGGGGAAATAAGACAGAAAAGTTCGGTTCTCTCTAGGATGTGTGTAACTGCGATGAAGAGATGTTGACCTGTCGAAATGTCAGTAAACCCTGTCGTTGCTCTTGCAACGTGAGTGATTTTTTAAAAGAGAGAGAGAGAGAGAGAGAGAGAGAGAGAGAGAGAGAGAGAGAGGGAGAGAGAGAGAGAGAGAGAACTCACAGCTGGATGCAACTCCCTCGGCAGGCGTCACTGTCACATAACCAGTGCTTTATATAAAAGAGTTCGGGTCATCCTCCGCTCGGGTCAGTAACTAGTAGAATGATAATGGTTGGGGCTTTCCATGCTTACGAATGCCCCAAGCACGGCACAGTACAATCTCTATTACGTGTTTTTAAGCGATGACTGTGGCAGCATATCTAGAGATGCCAGATTTATCAATTTTCTCCGGATCTTTATGGCATCTGATTGTCGTGTTAGCAACGACTGTGCATATAGTTTAAGGAAGGACTCCTAAAAATGCATACTTCTGGTGGTTTCTAACTGCTGTTTTCAAGAAACCACAACAAATATTTCGAATATCCGGTCCCTTTTGGCGGGATCTTAGTTGCCGCTTGAGCCGTGTTTTCGCAAGTGTGATGATCATTCCTTTGTAGTGCTGTATGTACAGGAACATCCCGTCTCGGTTCAATGCTCGCTTCTATCAAGTGCCCCGTCCCCATCAGTGGCACAAACAACTGCATTTCTAGTTTGTTGATTTCCCCGAGCAAATCGAAAAAGAAATGTTCTTGGCGTCGGAGCAAATTGTCACACACTCTTGAGCACTATGACGCATAAAAATAAAATTCTTTGGGCGGGGGGTACGTCCAGCTAGAGCAGAACTTTTGTTCCATGGAAAATAAAATTTAGTAAAGAAGTCCGCATTGCGGAAAATGGCCGCGGCGTAGAGCGCTCAAAGGAGTCGTCTTTTCTTCTTCTCGGATCAGGGCTTGGTGTATGACAGCCCTGCGAAGCTAGCCACGCCAGCGGAACCAAATGGCATGCTCCGCTATCCCATAAATCACTCTATCACGCCGCGAAGTGACAGATTCGTTTCACGTGTATCCGTCCTTTTTCTCTTTTCACCAGCTACGTGTCACGCGCTGAGAGCCGAATTTGCTCTTCACGCCTTCCAGAATGCGCTAGTCCTTTGGATGCGGACTGTGTCGTTTTGTGTTTGTTTGAATATAACGACGGCGTTCTGGAAGAATGACGTATCGAACCACAATTTGAATTATTTTTCATGTTTTTTTTCAGAATGAAAGATGTCGCCTTCCGGAAATCAAAACACCTTTTTTGTTGGTTCGCTTTTCCTTTCCACTGTGAGTGGAAATTCTGGACAAATGGCTGTTAACTTCGGAATTTTCTGCTATCACTATCTATTTAAAGTGTGAAAGTGCCGGTTTATGTTAGAAACAGTTAAACACCCCTAGAATGTAATTTAAATGGCCAGTTTTCTAAATTATGGCCGTTCTCTCTTTTTTCTTCTGTTGAAGGTAGGGGAGCTAAAAAAGTTTGCTATAGAGTTGAAAATATTTCAAGCGAGCAGAATCTGATGCTGTTAGCATAAGCCTATTTTGAGGAATAAATACATATTTTGCGATTTAAAATGTCTGTAAAAACGTTATTAGACATCACAGAGTGAGAACAGAGGGATTTGTTGTTAGGTTTTCAAGCACCGCAACATTGAAGAAAACGGTTTTACCTTAAACAAAATTCACAGCGCGAGCCTGGCTAATGGCCTCTAGAAAAACATATAATGGGCAGCCTTTTGTATCGAAGATTTGTTTTGGTCTATTTGTTGTCCTGAGACACACTCATACTGATGAATAGACGTCTAAAGGAAGGAAAAAAAATACAGGACAGATGGAACGGCGTACAATTTGGCCATATTCCTTACTTTTTACTATATATTTCCGTAGACGGTTGTAAATATTCTTAACTGCTTCACCCTATAGGAAGTATGTTGAAGCCCCGGTGGCGCTATACATTGTGGGTGGGATGCCACCTTGCCCTTCTTCGAAACGACGATGGCTGGCGCCGGTGGCACGGTGCCGGATATACGCAATTGGTGTTTGGTATTGTCCTAGCCCGGAACAGCAGGGCGAGGATTGCATTGATGGCGTCAGAAACGTGAGAATACGCGGCAGCACATAACGAAATCTACAGACCACTCTACGAAAAGATGAGTTGTGCAGCGTCGACCCGTTCGAGCTTGGTGACGAATACTGCGTTATACGAGCGTGGAGCTGCAGCCACTGTGGCCACGCGTCGATTACATTGACATAGTCGACTTTCTTGTTTTACGGGTTAGTTTTGTAACGTTAAAGCAGTTGAAAAGCAGGATATCTTTAGAAGGCCACAGCTTTCCAAAGAGTGGGTGCGTTCTTCAACCGTGACTCAACAGCAAGTCTCGGCCGATACCATGATCTACGTCACAACGGTAAACGAACTTTCTTGTATCACGCGATTCACGCGCAGGTCAGTTGCTTGGGCGCATGCTCGATGTCAATACGCGTTCATGTGCCGGTCAGTTACTGGCAGAACCCTAGCGTGCCACCTGTGCAAGGTTGGACAATCGTGAAAACTGATGGATAGGCTAGCGTGGCGAATAGCTCGTGCATGGCCGGGATCAGAAAGATGTGTTCACACGTAGCCGCGCCCTCGTTTTACCTGGAACGAGTCGCACGTGTATGAAAGGACAGATTGTGCACAGACGGTGAGAAGCTATGGGCTCCGCATTACCTTCGGAAACTTCTTGTGCGGCCGATCGCTGAAACGGTCTTTTCGTCAGCGACAATGAAGGAGCACCGGCTTGACTCTGGGTCTGCACCAGTTCCCGCAACGAGGGTGTCCTCGCGACCAACTGCTTCGGCGACGGCGAATGCGGAAAGGCGCGCATTCTTTCCCGGCACAACCCAGGCAGGACACCGGCCAGCTGCTTCCAGTATAGATTTGGACTTCAAGGCTGTGTACCTGACTTCAGTAATAACCTGCAGTGGGGCAGACCTAGAATCCCAGTGTTCTAGATTTAAATTATCCAGATGAGGAGTGCTGGGACAAGGTTTATGACAGCCTTGACCTCAACGATAATGCTGTTAGCAGCATTGAAGCTCGATCTCCGAAGCAATTAAATGTCCTGAGCAGACGCTGTACTTCTCTGCATGGGTTTCCAGACCATTCGGTTTATCGATCGGAATAAGCCATTAACGGTTCCGCCGTCCCGTAATCTCCCTTGTTTTAGGGCGCAGCTCTTTGACGCCCGTCCCTGGGATGACCCGCTTCGCCGTCGTCGTTACCGATAGAGCGAAGGCAAGACGGAAGAGTGAAAGAAAGCAAAGGAGGAGGCTGCCGCGAAGGGAGGGGAAGTGTGCTGTGCCCGCACGAGGCGCGTGACTGTGCGACACTTGCCGAGAACGTGAGGGGGCGTGCGCGTGAGGGTGCTGTGCGTTCGCTTAAGACGCAGTTCGCGGTACCTTCCTGAGACGCACTTCGCGCCGCCGACGCAGAGGCTCACCATAGCTGCCAACGAGAGAACCCACGAGTGAGTGCTGCCTCAACGCACTGCAGCCATCAGGAGTGAGTGCTGAACTGCGAGTGAGGCAACCGATGCATGTGTGTCGTCAGCCGCTGCAACTAAACGATCTGCCAGAGCGGAGGCCCAGCACCCCCAAACGCCAGAACCCCGAGTGAGTGCTGCACAATGAGCGAGGTAACCAGCGCATGTGCTTCGTCAGCCACTGCAAATACAAGTTTTCTGTAACCATACAAATGTGTCCGTCTGAAATTCTTTGTCTCAACATATTTTGCACAGTCGAAACAGCTAAAAAGCTGCACCCAAATATCGCATTAGGTAGTATCAGAATCGCAAGCCAATTTATTGCGCCATTTTGCCACATGGCATCATAAATAGAACGATGAAAAAGGGAAAGTGACGGGATTCAGGCGGCTTCGTGCAATACAGAATACTGTATAGGCCAGTTTCAGCAAGAAGGTCCAACAGCTGCTTGCAGAGAGGACCATGCGTCCACCGATGAATATCAGGAGGACGGCTTGGGCGATGTCCTGTGGCTCCCGTGTGCCGGGTTTGGGCTGACTGGACTCCTGTACACGTCCTCCAAAATTGACGTGATCATTCGCGTATTATTCCTACCAACAGTTTTTCCATACACGTGTGACTGTAACCCCCCAAAATTCTAATAAGACCAGCGTACGTGGTGCGGAGGCAGTTCATTTGGCAAGAAAAGAGAGAGAGAGAGAGAGGAGAGCTCTTTATAAGAACAAGCGAGAGGTGCATCTGGCATGTATTCGCCGACATGCTACTCGGCAGGGATGGGGCGAAGGGAATAAACGCCCTATAGGAAACAGGGCGAAAGAAAAGGGTAAAATGGAAGAGGTAAGAAATAAAGTAACAGAATTTTCCGTGGTTTACGTAAAAGTCCAGGTGGTCTTGCAGGATGAGGATATATAGGTTTATATTGTCTCTGCGACGCCGATGTTGTGTAAATAACCAAACATTGCAACTAGCACTTTTCGCTGGGATGATCGAGATGGTGCAGGGTCCAAGAAGAGTTTTCAATGACATAGGTCGGTTGTTGAGGGTACTCAATCTTCTTGGCGAAGTGGTTTCCTTTCCTGGCTGTATAGCGGGCACTCTAGCAAGTTATGCGCCACAATTTCTGCTAAACCACAGTTATCACAATAGTATTTGTGGTTTGACCGAAGGCGATGTCGGTGCGAGTTCTTAAGCTCTGAATTGAGGCGCAACCGATGGTAAAGCGTATCAAGTCGACCTGGGATCCGCTCTGGAAGAGCCATTCTCAGGTCAGAGTCTATACGGAACAGGAAGGGGTGATGAGTTTCGGGGAAAAGACCAGCCGCAGTTTCGTTCCTCCAAGGCAAGCTGTTTCGCTAGACTCTGCGGCCTCGTGCTTTGTAAAGAAAATTCATTACATTCCGCAGTTTGTAGCTACTCTCTAAGCCACCTCATCTAGCTTTCTCGTTTCCGGGAATGCCCCAATGCTGAAGATATCCATTGTGAGATCTCATGATGCCCGGCGACGTAGGGTATACTGGTGCACGTAGTGTCGACGCGGGATACGTGCTCGTGAAGGGTGAAGCAACTAGAAGCGCCGCAGGGTTTGCAGCGGTGTCTTGAATCCGTGAATATAGAGCACTCTGCGGTGGCTGATGAGTAATGTAGCGGAGGGATTACTTAATGGCATGAAGCTCGGCATACGTGGACGAGGTTGCAAGTTCAAGGCGGTAGGGCAGTGCTGGGTCGGTAGACAAACGTAGACGGCAGATGAACTACTGTGAGGTGCCGATGAAAGCGTCAGCAAAAATTTGGACCGTATGCGAACAACAACCGCTGATGCAACCCCCACGAGTTGTAGGAGGCAAAGTTGGAGAGAGAGTTTTCTTTGAGTTGACACCAGGTAAGTAAGTTTCATGCACAAGGGTGAGAGAAGTCCACGGGGAGCGGAGGGGGGAATCGACAGCCATGGTTTGTCGTCCCTTAAAACAGTACAGATATGTTAATAGAGTTTATCATTTTCTGTGAAACTGGAACCTTATGTTGAGCTTACAACACGGGCCAAAAGATTGTTTTTTTTTTGTGGAATCGATGCCTCAAGGTAAATTCGGAATGTTCCTGCAGACGAAAAACATCTAAGTGAAGCAACCGAGCCTCAACAAATGTACCAGCGCACGAAGAGCCCTAGACAAGGCCAAGTCAGGTGCGCAGACAATTACTTCTTCCCCCATTAAGCTGCCTTTTCAAAGCAATAAACAAGAAATACTGGTTGATCCCTCTTTCATTCCAGGAATAGGTAAAACAACGAAGTGAAAGGGGCCTTCAGAATAGCAGTTGAATGTTAAAGGAACGTGCTTCATGTGCGAAGGGTTCGCGAGCCTGACCCCGTCAGACGAAGTGACGCCGATACGTAAGAAACTAAAAAATAAGCGGTTTATTCGGACAACAAAACCAAAAATGACATACAGAGAAGCAGCAGCCTTGAAAACACAATGGTCATGGGAAACGACGCCACAGCGGAGCCTTGCCTCAATTCACCCGCGTCCCACTTACACTAATCGCGCTGGCGTCGAGACGCCACCTGTCGGCGCTCGTTAGCGTCATGAGGTGCGACGCTACTTCGTTTCGCCTCTCCTAGAAGGCAGCACCATCTGAATGAGTCATACAGAAGGAGATCAGGCGCGTTCCGTAGAGGTTGCTCACGGTCGTTGCTCAGAGCGTAGTCGGTAGTTCCCCATGAACCTCCCGTTGCGGCGAGAGGGCTCGCGAGGGCATGAGCTCAAATCAGGGCGGCATCAATTTACACTTTTTCTGGCGACTTCACTTCCGTGAGGGATATGACGTGAGTGAGATCTTGTGTGCCCATGCATAAATGCTTTAGTGTTTATAAAGCCCAGATGGTAATGTGCTTTGCGGTACTCCGTACTAATGGGTCGCAGGAAAACGACCTTGATGCGCTTATCTGGTCGGATGTGTACACGTGCAGGAAATAATGAGTACGCAGGTAGCGCTTTCCGGTGCAAATATCTTCGCAGGTGGGTTTATATTTATGCCCTCCGGTAAACGTTAAAGATCCTTGGCAGGCGTGTTTGCAGGTGAGGCCACGCATTCATTTCCATTAGGTCTTCGCACTAGAGGTGCGATTGCATACAATGCATGCGCACAATATGGTCGTGTAACAGGTTCCTTGTTTACACAAATGTCTACCTGTAAGGACACGCTACCAAAATTAACGCTGGCTGTGTAGCATAGCACACTTCAATGAAACACCGCCTTCAGCGTGTTACAGAAGCCGACAAGCAATCAATGCTGAGAATGTAAATTCGTTTTTTGGAAGTAGGGCTTGTTTATTTCCCGTCCCGGCGGAGAAATAAAAGGCGAGTTTGAAGAGCCCACCGTCGGATTAAGGAAAGTTAAAAGGACGAAGCGCTTGTGCGGTCGCGACGAGTTGCGCGTGCGGAGGTGGGCAAAGATAGAGAATAAAGAAGAAGAAGAGGAGTTTGCGAGCGCTTGAGGCGAGGAGGAGCAGGGGTTTCCAGAAGCTCTCAGCTGGGCGAGGACGCCTAAGTGATCTTTGCTACGGAGCCGCACTTTCTTCCTGGAAGCTCTTGGCTGGGCTGTCAACGTCCAGGAGGTCTTCGTACCAAACCGCACCTCTTTCGCGGTCTCAAGACTGGGAAGTGTCCGGCAGCTTTTAAAACGCAGCGAGCTTGTGTCAGCAAGCGGAACGAGGTCATCTCTTCATCGCCCGACTACGCCAGCGCTACAGACCAGTGCCCCGCGCCAGTACGCCCCTCCAGCAGAGGGACACCGCACCTGGGCCACGTGAGCGTGAACTACTTTTAGAGGGACATTTTGGGAGACTACTTTTTTTCTTCAATAGGACGGCTCTTATTACATAAGTCGGATTCTCATTTGTGCATCTGAAATGTAATTCCTCCCCTCTAAATATTTGTATTGTGTCCGTAGCCAAATCGTCTCGAATTCCTTTCCGCCTGATAAAATTAACCTCCTCATCACTAAACACCTGCATCACAAAAATGCCGCCCACGGCAGCATTCTCTGAGAAACGTTCAGAGAGTTGAGCAGAAAAGTTTTGACGGAGGGTCGAGAACTTGGCACCGAAATCGACCTGGAAAAACTATGCGTGGTCGGGAAAGGGCTCTGTCTCGCGGGCGCTGAGTTGAGGGAATGGCTAGAGAGAGAAGCCAGTGCAGCCCCAGAAGAAAGAGTTCTCCCGAGGGACAAATAAAAGGCGGAAAAACCAGCGAACCCTGTGGGACCCTTTTTGAGCCATTACATTGTTTTATCCGCCCGCTCCTGCCACCCGAACTAATTAAAAAGACATCTTCGCTAAATGAGCTGCCTGAGAATGCCGCTTGGAAGGAAAAAGAAGCAAAGCGAAGCGAACGTGCCGCAATGAGCAAAGCCGTAACAGTTGCTCTAAAAAATTATCTCGCGATTACCATTTTCCCCAATGCGACTTTTTGGCGCAGCTGTTTAGCTGTTCTGACTGTGCAAAATATGTTGAGCAAATAACTTGAGATGGACATATTTGTATGGTACAGAAAACTTGTATTTGCAGTGGCTGACAAAGCACATGCACCAGTTGCCTCTTTTGTTCAGCACTCTCTCGGGCTTCTGGCGTTGGCGGGGCTGGGCCTCGGGTTCGGCAGCTCGCTTAGCTACAGTGGCCGACGAAGCGCACGGCTGGTTGCCTCACTTGAAGTGCAGCACTCCCTCTTGATGGCAGCAGTGCACTGAGGCAGCACTCACTCATGCGTTCTCTCGACGACAGCTATGGTGACCTCTGCGTTGCCGGCGCGGAGTCCCTCTCTGGAAGGGACAGAGAACTGCGTCTTAAGCGAACGCACATCATCCTCACGCGCACGCCCCCCTCACGTTTTCGCCAAGCATCGCGTGGTCGAGCGCCTCGTGCAGGCCCAGCATACTGCCTCCATCACCCCCCTACCCCCGCACACATTCGAAGAAGCTTCTCGCGCCGCCCCGGCAAACCGACCCCCACACCTTCAAGTTTTGCGACAGACTCCTGTTTTGCTTTCTATCGCTCTTCGGTCTTGACATCGTTCTATCGGTAACGACGACGCTGACGTGGCTAAGCCCAGGGACAGGCGCCAAAGGCTGCGCCCTAAAAAGTTGCTCGGACCTGCCGAAATATCTGTGTGAGCTTGCAAGTTCCCCATTTTTCGTTAAAGGAGTACTGACACGAAATTTTCGTGTTACGTTTTTTTCGCTGATATGAGTGCCTACCAGACCACTAAACATAGAATGACACATTAGACGGTCGAGCGCAGCGTAAACATTCATTTACGGCGTCGCTAATAAATATTAGTGTCAGTTTTGGTTTGGAAAAAACGAACGCCGAGCGGCTGCCATGACAGGAGGTATCATGTGAGGTCACCATTCTTGCCGTATCGCTGCCGCTTGGACGCGTGCGCGAGCGAGCGCACACGCGCGCCCAGACCAGCCGGGTTCTTCACCGTCCCCACGCGCCCGGGCAGCATGACGTCAATCCCCAAACCATGACGTGCACACACGCCGGAGCAGCGCGCGCCAACCGCAGCCAGCGCGTCGGCTTCGTCACGGGAGCCCCGACGTCAGCAGTTAGGGGCAAGTAGCAGATAATGTATGTCGGCTCGCTTTCGGCATTGTCGTGCGGGCGAAGATTAAAATGGATTTAAAATGTGTTACGCGGAACGGTTGCTGTTGAAACTTGCTGGGAGAAATCTCCTGATAAAAGGAAGCATTTTACATACTTATCTCAGCTTTGAAATTTCGTGTCAGCCCTCCTTTAACGAACTACTAACATGGATCTAAGCGACGCTGGCATAAGAAGTTTAGGCGAGGTAGATTGTACAGTCAGTGTTTAGTATGATATTTCTCCCCCGGTATGGTATCCATAGTTGGAAAATCTGGCATGGGATCGTCCGTGCGTGGGAGCGTCGCAAGCTGAATAGAAACAACTAGAGTAGCTGTTCTTCAGCGCATCATTGATGTGTCACTCACGCTGTAACCAGCCTCGAATTCTAGCGTTATACTATCAGCGCCGAAATTGCAGGAACGCTATTTGATGGTCACTGAATGCATGTGGTAGCGACATAGCGAGTCGACACATGAGACGCCTTCTGAACAGATTAACAGTTTAAAACGCTATGACGGCTCGTTTTGCCCATTTCGTATGGTCTACGTTTTAAATCCTCCCCACACGCGCACGCACGTACACGCGCGCACGCACGCATTTTGAAGTGTACGCTTGTAGCCAACTGGGTTAATCTCCGATCATCATTATTATCTTCCCTGTAAGCATGGTCATAACTACGTGAGTCTACACGGAATGACCCTGCTCTGTACAAGAAAAAGCCCCGTCTGTACACCATGGTGTGAGTCCGTGGTAACTTAGCCACGGATAACTCACACCCTGATGACTCTTCTTCTATCAGGGCGTCTTCCGGAACACTTCGGAGGTTCGCACCGGCGACCCAAAGGCAACCCGTGAGACGGCTCCAACCACACAGCAAGTAAGGGCTACCAATGGTTCAAGGAGCCCAGCATGCTTCGGAAGAGGGAGTTCGAGAAATGCACAGTGAGGGAACGGGATGCAAAATTAAGGACGTGGACCGATACGGGAGACGACCACGCCTCCGCTTCTCCTTAGGGCACTTCTTAGAGCAATTCCTCAGAGCACCTGAATTTGTCTCAAACGGCCAGTCCTGTTTCCGTAAAAGTATTTTATTTTGTATGAAATTGCGCGCAATTTAAGCAGACGGAAGGCCCAGCAATCTTCAGCCTCCTTTCTCAAGAAAAAGCGCTTTGAGTGCACTGTGCCAGCCCTATAGTGGTAGCGCACGAGGGTAATTCCACTTCGTTACTTAGTAATCACTTTTCTAACCTTTTTCTCAAAAAACGTCAATCAACATGATCTTAATAGACACCGATTTAAGAAAGAAAATACCACCTGATGGCTTGGTAAGCTGTTCATTATCGTGAGGGTTGCGCAAACCAGGGAAATATCGTTGAGAGAATTTTTTAATAACTTGGGGGGCATATACTTCTAGTGTGCGATGCATGGCCGGTGATACGAAGAAGCATAACGATAGCTACACACAATACACATAAAAACAACATCGAATACCATATAAGACCGAGGAAGCCAAACAGTATCCGTAATAAACTGGAACATGCACTTCCTGGGTGTTTGCGGAGTGCGCGGCTGAACGAGGTGCACACCAAATAGAAAAAAACATGCCCTCGAGGCTGTGTCAAACACGAGCAAATGAGGTCCTCAACTAAGCCGTCGCTCTTAGAACAATGCCCAAGGTGTAGTCTTCAGTTGGGACAACAGGGACAACACTTTACATCGCCACTTCAGCGGAATGGAGAAGCTGTTATCGAAGCGTCAACAACGCGGACGTGGGCTAGAATATGAGCGGCTCAGCCAAGAGCCGTGGTGGAGGCTCCCTCCCGCTGGTTCTGGGGCGAGAAATACGCTTCGCTCAGATCCGTATTGAAGTCGCCAACTTTCTCGGAAGATAATGACGTAACAATACGTGCGGCAGGGAACTAATTCCTCCCCGAATTACTGAATTTTGGTATGAAAAAGATTAAACCCCTCCGTCTAACAACGACGATCGTTAAATGTCGCTGATATTTCGACGTTGCGACGTCCGTAAGACGTCTAAACTTCTCTATAAGAAGCTCTGTCATGCGGGATATCTTCGGATGGCAAACATATGCTCACGAAGAAAAATGTGTAAGCTTCAGGTTCTCTATAACATAAATATAGGATTAACTGGAATTGACCAAAATTCTTCCTAAAAACGCCGAATTCCATGGCTGGCACGAAGATACAATTTAGAAAAAGAAAGCCTACCTGCCGCGGTGGCTTAGGGATATGGCGTTCGCGCTGCTGAGCACAAGGACGCTGGTTCATTCCCGGCCGCGGCGGCCGCTTTTGTGATGGAGCCAAAAATAAAAAAAAAAACGCCCGTGTTCATGAGATTTAGGTCGCACATTGAAGATTCCCTGACCAAAACTAACCCGAAGACCTCGACTAGGGGGCGCCGCATCGCCTGGTTGCGTCGGCACGTTAAACCTTATAATCAATCAATTAATTTAAATACATTAGACCGTACCAGTGCCGCATCAATGTACTTGAAAATTCCTCCTTCCCAATACAATTAAGGATTGGAACATGCTCCCAAATTAAATTGTGCACGCACCAAGTGTGTTGACTGCTACTAAAAGTGTTTCCTGGGTGCTATGTTTGATTTTGTTGGTGTTGACCAGATCTTGTTGCTATGTTCTGAACCGTTAAAAGTCAAATTCGTATTCTCATTCTCGGGCTTGCTTTTCTATGATTACTTGTGGTTTTTGTGATTACTAATTAACCCCTATACAAAAATGCCAATCGGTCGCTGTGGGTAATTGGAATAAATAAATAAAACTAAATGTACGATGGTGGAAACACAAAGCTTTCGTGTGTGCGAAAATCAAATGGCAAAATGCCATAGCCAAAGCCGCTGCAGCCAAAGTGAAAGCGTGAATGATCAAAGTGCAAACTGCCTGAGAGTCAAGTTAAACCTAATTCAAACGCGAATTCCTCCCGCCCCCTGTGACCCCTTCTCCCTTGACATCGTGAGACGGAGGGGATTTAAACTTTGTTTGCAGAGGGAATGCGTTGAAGGTGTTGTGTGTGATGTTGTTTAAATGAATAGGCGACACGTATAGTAAACCGGCCAAAAAAATTGAACTTGCAATTTTGGCGCAGAAAAATCGAGCGCACTAGGAGGAACAACCCTGTGGAAGCGCGGCGTCAAGCGCCCGCTCAAAACGGTTTAAATGCCGCGCCGAAGTGTGCCGCGTGCCATGGCATTTAAAAATGACGGACACATTTCAGGCATCGGTTCAGAGGACGGTATGGTTAGCGTTGTTTTTCGTGGTTCACCGCATTAGTTCATTTTTTTCCTGCGTCTGTGTTTCCGATATATGCAGTGGATCAGATCATCGTATATGTTTGAAATTGCTAATTTTAAGAGACTGCCCGCTAGTAGTGCTCTTGTAGTATGTACCGTTTTTGCGATTGTTCCCACATTTACGGTTTTGGGCACGTTGCCACTGCTTCGAGTTTCAAAGGCACTGCGATACCGGAAAATGGCACGATCATCCAACAAATGGACCAAAAAGAGAACTTTCAAAGGTAATCGGTTTACGACCAAGCAAGACAGCAAGAAACCGGCTCGATGAAGCGCAAGCTTCGCGAAACTAGGTGAGATGCATAGTGGTGCATCTTTCGACGTAAACGGCGCAAGTAAAACTGGTTACCGCCTGATCGGCCTCGCACTTCTTCGTAGTTTTTGCCACAACGTAGCTGTGTGCAAAAAGTGCAACAAGGGAGAAATTACTTTGGAAGAGGCTATTGACAGGTGTAGTGGTTTGGCGTCCTCCATAAACGTCACCTGCAGCGAGTGCGATGCTATCAATGTCCCTGAGACATCCAGGTCCACTTCTGGAAACATCTTTGAAGTGAATGAAAGGTTCGTGTACTCCCTTCGTACCTGCGGAAAAGGGTTGGCATCGGTTCGCACCATGTGTGCTGTGCTCAATCTACAGCCACCGCCAACAAAGTTTGCGTCGTACAACGCAAGGCTTCTCGACGTATCCACGACCACAGTGAGAAATTGTATGGCAAAAGCTGCCGAATAACTAAAGAAAGCGGCCTTCCACTCTGAAGGAGAGCTGGAAACTGCGGTCATGGTGGATGGAACATGGATTAAGTGTAGCTATTATTCTCTGCATGGTGTCGTAGCAACATTATCAGCTGACACAGGCAATATGCTGGACTTTGAAGTAGAATCCAAGTTTTGTCACATCTGTGCTCGCAACCTTCCAACAGATGACAACATGAGTGCATATAAAGTTACCTACAATGGGACATCTGGTGGAATGGAATGTGCTGGAGCTATAAAAATGTTTGGACGTTCTCTTGAAACGCACCAGCTAATGTACACAAGTTACATTGGTGGTGCAGACACTAAGGCTTACATTTCTGTCAGAGACTCACAGCCCTACAAGAAGGCCATAGAAAAGCATAATTGTGTGGGACATGTGCTGAAGCGAATGGGCACGAGGCTCAGGAACACCAAGAAAAATTAGTAGGGGAAAAAGCTCGCCGATAGTCTGCCACTTTCAGGGAAAGGACGCCTCTCAGAAAAAGACATCGACTCCCTTCAGGTTTACTATGGCAAGGCTATCCGGGAAAATGTAGATAGTTTAGATAACATGAGGCGAGCTGTGTGGGCAATATACTTTCACAAGTTATCAAGAGATGCCAAGCCTTTGCATGGACTGTGCGCAAAACGACCATCATCATGGTGTGGGTATAATCGGGGCCTTGTTGAGGGAAGCGTGACCAACTCCCACAAACACAACATTCCTCAGGCCATGATGGACGTCCTCAAACCAGTGTTCAAGGCGTTGTCAGATACAGGTCTTCTGAGCAAATGTCTCCATGGAAGAACCCAGAACACTAATGAGTCACTCAACCAACTCATCTGGTGCCGCTGCCCCAAGACAACATTTTTCAGCGCCGACACGGTGAACACAGCAACTAATGATGGTGTAGAATACTACAATCATGGCAATTCCACAAGGAAAGCCGTTCCGGAAGCCCTTGGAAGTGTTCCAAGTGTGTTTTGTGACATTGCCTTCGACAGGATGGATAAAGAGCGTGTTGACCGGGCAGAATTCTATAGCTCCGTCGAAAGCAAAGAAAGACGACGGGTGAAAAGGAACACCAAGAAAGGTTTCAGAGACACCTCTACAAAGCCAGCAGTGAAATGTATTCTCCTGGTTCAATTTAAGCATACTTGAGCAGCACGCAAACATAAAAGTTAATTTTTCTCAAATTGGGTTTTTTGTAACTTATTCAACTTCAATGCACCTTTTTTCGGGAAATATTGATTCGATTTTCATTGAAACTTTACACGCATGTTCTACGGCTAATCGCAAATATTCGGAATTAAAGCAATTACGTTAGCACACATATTACTACTGCAAAAAAAGTATACTAGAAGACATCCCCTTACAGATGTGTGCATGCAGTGACATTATTTTTTGCGCCCATACTCCAAGTAGGGTATCAAATGTCTTTAGTTCAGATAACACCAATACTTATTTAGAATACCAGTGCGCGATATCATCACACTCCCCCTTTTTGTTCCAGAGAAAAGGTACATTGGATTAACAAACACACCTGAAATTGTGGGAGTGGGCCACAAGAAAGGTACACAATCTAGACCCAGACAAAGTGTTTCATGCTTCACCCAGAGGCATCTTGTCTGCGCACAACAAATTTGATCCGAATATCTTCAAGCGTTTCGGAAATATCACGTTAAATTTAACATGTATCATTTACCCTACCACACCTCCGTAAGGGACTTCATTTTAGTGCCTTCAACTTAGCCGAAGTCCAAAGCCAACGTACGCGCAACGAACCAAATTTAAATTCTGAGCTGCCCGAATGCGATGATGACGCAATCGGATAAACTTTGGCTTCATAATGCGAGGAACCCAGGTTCGATACGACAACGGGAAATGTCTTATTCTCGTTTCATGATCAGTGATTATCATTACATGCCCTCCCATGATGTCAAGTGGGCATTCCTGCAGAACGTTTGGTTACGATCGTCCATCAATGAGGCCAAAAAAACCTCGCTTTAAAATTGACATATGCATGAGCATTTATAGGGCACGGCAATAAACACCACTGAAAAAAAAAACGCCCTTGCTTGCATGGTTATGCTTTGTCAATAAATCGCAGGTAATGGCCGTTAAGCCTGCGTGACCGCACTTATTACGCTTTTTCGGCCACGCATACTGAATAATTTTTCTTGGTGGAGACACATAAATAAGGTTCAATTGTGAGACATAGCATCGAAGAAAACCTTAGGTGTTCCCCAAGCTGTATCTTAACATATGTGTGAGTACTGACCGAAATCTGTGTCGCAGAGTTTTGCGGGCTAAGTTCCGTGTTTCTGTAAGTACGATGTCGCTAAAGAGGGATTACTCTGAACGACTTAGCGGCCCCACAGCGGGCTTCCACGCGAACAATTCGCAATGCGAAAACCAAGCCGTCAAAAGCGGCTTGCACAAGAACAGTCGCCAGCATGGGCCATTTGTAAGGACGCTGGTATTTCCTGGGCTGCCAAACATGAAACTTTCTCTCTCTCCTCTCTCTCTCTCTCTCTCTCTCTCTCTCTCTCTCTCTCTCTCTCTCTCTATCTATCTCTCTACTCTCTCTCTCTCTCTCTCTATCTCTCTCTTCTCTCTCTCTCTCTCTCATCTCTCTCTCTCGTCCTCCTCTCCTCGTCGTTCATCGCAGCCATAAGTCCTCGTCTCTCCGTCGTCTTCGTCTGTCCGTCCGTCCTCCCTCATTAAAGCGGGTGCCCCAGCCAAAAATTCATCCGCGTATCTGTTTGCACCTGTGTAAATTACCTGTAACATGGCTCATACCTGTCCACATTGTTCCGCGCAAAGGACACTTCAGGCTCAATTCAGGCAGAAAATATACACTTAACCGAGAGCAACCTGGTTCGTTTAAACAAAACAGCGAGATGGATCATTCTGCTATTAGGCAGATATACACTTAACCGATGAGCAACTGGGTTCGTTTAAACAAAACGTTGTTTGTTATTTACTCGTTGAAAAACTCAGCGCATCCGCTTTAAACTCGGCATACTTCGTTATGAAACGAAAACATGCTTCCCTTTATGGATACGTCTCTTACACTGAATGGTTAACAGAAAACGGATGCTTCCTATAGGCTAGACGAAATTAATGTGTTATAAGCTGCTAGTTTTACATCAGGAGCAAGTGTTTAAGCTCGCGCTTCACCACGCTACGTTTGCGAAGACAAGTTCTTGATGTGTTTAGGTCAGGATAAGTGTTTATGTATTATAGCGACAGGGTATTTACAGCCGTCAAGTAGGAGAACGTACGAAGTGGTGAACAGAAAAATGGTTGTGAGAGGTATATGTCTTGCTAATAACGCCCATGAACGCCATTTCTTACAACTCCGCCTGACGAGTAAGAAGCGCTATTGCTGAAGGCGACAAGAAGAAGCACAAAAATTCTCGAACGCATTGAAGTCGCATGTGCACTCCAGGAGGTACAGTGCTAGAGACGAATTATGCCACATTGGAATACACTGTATATTCGAATATATTGCCACATCACTACGACCCAAGAAAGGTGACGAAGAACAAGTGAACGGCGCATACTTGGCGCGGGCGGTGTCTTGTCTGCGTCGTAATAATCTAAATAGATAGTCATCATTCTTTACAATGGCTCGTTTAATCTGTCTTGCCGTCACGTAATATTTTTGTGGAGTGTGCGGGTTCATGCCCATGCTGGCTCCAGCATCGCATTGTCCCGGCCTCGGCGCAATCGTCGAGAATATTGGGGCCGTGGCGACCAGCCCCAGCCCATCCGAAACCACAACTCGACCATGTTCCCTGCCTCGTGACCCCAGCCCATGAGACACCGATCAGGACCTACAGCCATCAGCCGTGACGAGACTAAGCGCAGATGTGTCGTCTAAAAAGGAACGCCGGATGGCTCTCGTCAATGGTTCTTAAATCAAAGCCGAATACGCCTTCACGGCGTCCATGCCGTACATGACAAAATATCGGACTGCACTTGCAGCTCTATACGCGGGACACACTGCCGATAACGCAAGGTTCTTCGTATAAAGCGACGCCAGTGCTCTTACGGAATTCTTCCTAATGCGGAACAGCAGTAAGGCCCCTGCCCTTTTAATTTTTAGATAACACAAGGTTGAAAACGTTGACACCGCAAGAACCTAAAATGATGAATAACGCCCCTGCCCGAACTGTGCCGTTCATCTGGCACCACGTTCAATAAGCGAGGGGATCAAAGTTCTTGTCGGGCCAAGTGATCAGTGACTTCTTTTCTCAGCACTCCCACCTTTGAAGGGATCCACTTATAGGAAAATATTAGGACCATCTTTTTAGAGTTGCTATAGGCGCGCAAAAACCGTCCATGACGACTCCATGCTGCAAAGCTGGCTTGGGGTCTATGGGGATGACAGCTTGCAGCACTCAAAAGACTTAACCGCATCCTGTTAGTCGATTTTAACATTTGTCTTAACCCCTCCAATTCATTAGTGTTTCGTTTTGCTGTTAGTCATTCTAAAAGAAGGAAAAGGATGATGATGCCACAACTCCTTCACTACGTGTGAAACATACTTTGTTTTTGCACCCTCACGTACACCGCAGGCAAAAGTAACAGGTAAATGCATTTTCCGGATAAACAGGTAACATATTGTAGTCCGCGGTAGTAAACCACGATAAGCAGCATGAGTAAACTAATATTGGCCCAGGAAGGCGATGCCACAAGGCACAATGTAGAATTAATTTTATTTGCCGCTAAAAATCAAAACACAGCACCCTGCTGGTGCTTGTAAATTTTCTGGCGGCCTAAGGAGAAGTACCTATTCGAATGGGCTGACACTCACTATTGCTCTCTCTTTCTTCCTCTGAAAATGGGGTCAACTTTAACGAAGCAGTTGATGTCTTCTGAGCACAAAAGGAAAAAAAAATCGCAAGAAATTTAAAGGAAAAGCGAATGTATCGTCCTGGCATCAATGCGCAAATTAGAAGAAGTAGTGCATAAATAAAGGCACCATCACTCGTTTTCGTGTGAGAAGCCAATTTAGAAGTCGAAGTTACGATTAAGACAAACAAATGCGTCACACAGCCTTACTGGAAAGAGTCGTCCTGACATAGCAATAATGGCAACGATAACACTAAGAAGAAAAACAAAGTGAGCAAAGTAAAGACAGCAGACCCTGTTTCAACAATAAACAAGGGAACCACCCTTAGGATTTCGCGAGTCTCCCTCGAGCGAGTGAAGAGCGTAGTCTATTCAAATGAATCATCAGTATTCTTAACGAGGCCCACTTCCGACAGTTGACTCCTCTTGGGCGCGGTGGCTTTCCGCCTCGCACGCGGAGGCAGCGCAGTAAATGAATCGAGTGGCAGAGGCGAAATTCTCGTCTAGCCGCGAGTGCTATGAGTGGCGAGAGGCGGCGAGGAGAAAGCGGTAGCCGGGGGGGCAAAGCGGTACGGAGAAGAATTGGGACGGGCCATCAACTCGCTGCTTCTATTGTAACGTCTCTTCCCGAATCGTCGCCGTAGCCAGGTTTCTTGCAGGCGGAGCGCAAAGGAAGTCACGGATGCCCGCTCTACTTAGATAATTGCGTTTGTGAATGGCATCGCGATATTTTGTGCTTTTTCGCTTCGTTCCTTTTCGAGAGTAGAATTTGTGATCGAAAACGGGGACCTTTTGAAACCGAGAGTAAGGTGCGCGGGCGGTCTTCTGAATTTCTTTTCGATCTCAGGAGCTTAGGAGAAATGGGTTGATTTAATAATGTCCTCTTGAACGAGCGATAGGTGTGGATGTTGGGGACCCGCCCGGTCATAGCGGGCTTAGTAACATCCAGTGACTACTAGCAGTAACCTAAGTGCAAATTTATTTTCATTAGGGAGAAAAAAAATCCATAACGAACGGCTATTGGTATATGTTAAGGAGTGAAAGCCCCCGGCTGCTTGTGAGGAAGTGGCAGGAAACCCAAATATGTAACCTTCCAGGCAGTTGAATTTGTGGAAGGTGCTATCATCTTGGTTTCCCATTTCATTATACAAGCTATAAAATAAAAAAAACTGGCCGCGTGTCGGTTTGCTTCGCCGAAAATGTCGCCGAAAGACGATAGTCTTCTGACTCACCTGTCACTTAGCACCCTCTTCTCTCTCTCCCTCCCACCCCTCGCGCTTTTCATGATGATAATGTTTGGAGTTTAATGGCGCAAGGCCGACTAAGGGCAAAGAGCGCCAAACAATAGTGATTACATGAAAGTGGCATGGAAGTATAAGTAGAACATTTCAGTAAAAATAAACAAGGTAAAAGACAACGCAATGAAGCCCTCGCGCTTTTCACCTCATCTGGCTTCTCCCAAGAATGAGCGCACTAAAAGCATGCTTAATTCAACTAGTTGCTCACGCATTAGCAGCGCCAGCCGGGCATCTGTTCGTACATTTTGTTTCCACTGCGCTTGGAACAGCTTGAACGGACATCTTTTGTATTTGCTTTTCCCCCATATCTTTTCGACATTGTTTTCAACTGTCGTCGTTTTTACCACCTGCTCTCGCTAAAACCATATATTCTCATTAAACTGGCGTTGGTACTCTCGGTAATGTATGTATACTATACCTCAAAAGGTCGCGAGGTTTTTTTTAAGCTGAATATTAGGGATACGGTTAAGTCAAGGCAGCAGTTCTAGTACTCTTTAATGATCTTGCGTGTATATACTTTATGTTCAAGCATTCTTTAAACGGTTCTTTCACTGGGCGGTTGAAACGAGTGACAAACAAAAAGACGGACCAAAATTTTCGTGTACAGGCGGCCCAAGAAAGATTGTTGAGTTTAAAACAATCCTTAAAATTAAGGAATTCAGCGGCTGCAACTAAGCCGCCTGACGGTTCCACACTTTAGGATAAACTCCGGTTGCCGTAATTTTTAAAAGTAAAAAGTAGTGCTGCGTTAAAAGAAAAAAAAACATGCTCACAGTATAAAAACATGTCCGGCCACTTGCCACTGATTGGCTTCTCACGTCGATTATAAAGTGGCCGAAAAGAGTAAACGTTGAATTCTGCAGTGGTACGTCGGTTCAAATCCCCAGAAATGGCGCTGTAGGTTTCCTTTGACACATTTTATTTGATATTGCAACGTTGCGGCAGATGACACGAACCATGTGGTGATGAAGCGATGTATTTGAATGAAGGGAATAACTATTTACACGCAGCCATAGCTGAGCACGGGCTGACTGCGCCCAGAACCAAGCTTCTTCCTTGTCGTCATTTGGTGGTGGGCCATAGCGGCGCGCGGATTGTCCTGTCCCGTCAAAATATAATACAAGAGCCCCGCATCTTCAGGGACTGTAAATACACATAAAAACTGCGGTTTATTCCTCTGTCAATGGAATCAGTGAAACACGAAGGTGAAATGAAGCGAAATCTGCAGCTCGGCATGATTGGCGGGTCAGCGGCTGTCTTGTGGATGTGCTTGGCGAGCGACATCCTGCCGGCGGGTCGCTTCGGCAAAGGTATACTGGCGTCATTTCCGTGGCGGATAGGACGCCAGCAAAATCTTCATTTATCTTGGCATAAAACACTTTCGTGTTAAAATATAAACCCGAAAACGAACAACCCTATCTATAACGTACGCTTTAGTACTAAAGGTTGCTTTCCCGCAAGAAGACCCTGTGTGCAGGGGTGCGCCCTTGACAGGCAGTTCACTTCGTTGTCCTGGCGTCACTTCCGTGACTGGATATGACGTTAGCGAAATCTTAGTGCTATCCGGAAATAAAACACTTTCGTGTTAAAAATAGGTGCATGCATAAATATCTTCATGTTCGAAATTCTGCAATAAACCTTGCGTAATGTTTTTTTTAAAAGAGGACCCTAATGTACTTGCTGCGGTAGCATTATAGCTGGAAAGTCCCTTGCTTTCTTCGCTCAACCCATAGGATTTACCAGCAAGGGATGGAAGTGATGGATGGCATAGGTTTAAATGTGTGTTGGGGCGTATGACGAAACCAGTGCTAAACTTATCGCGCGCAAATGAGTAAGGTTATGCGATAGCATGATCGTTCGAGTTCAAGATCCTCCATACCAGTCTTACGTTTATTCATTTTGGAGGTTCCAACGAGAAGTATTGGCGCTGCGCGACTCCGCTGGGCGTCATACCTAACGTAACTTTTGGAGCTATGAGACTTCAAATACTTCTTGCGAATAAGAATCCTCAGTTTTCGCTAATTTCCATCCCTAATAACTGTAACTAATCAATATCGTGGGCTTTCTCAACAGTTATCCACCAAGTTGAGACACGTCCAGACGATGAAATAAATTACGTCACTTCAAAAGGTGTCATACGGGCGTAGTGTTCCGCTGACACCTTCTTCTTACTACTATTATTGGATTGAAGTCCTTTTCAACCTCAAAACCGCGCCAGTTTCTCCGCTTTTGTTTTCCCCATCACACACGTTTTTCTAGGTGTGGGGAACAGCCACAAAAACTTAGAAGCCGGCGTAAACCGGTGGCGGGTGCGCTAACGCAGCACTTGTGGAATTATCTGTTTAGTTTGCTGTTATAACAATGACTAGACAAATTTACCCTCGTGTGACTGGAACTGACATGTTTTTCGTACAAGCGGGGGTAAAATATTACCAGTAGCGCAATATCACGCACCTTTTATGCCTTTGGCGAGCCTTGTCACTGGTGACGACAGGTTTAACGCTCGCACGCGTAGGCGCTTGAAATCTCCATAACAAATGACGCCGAGTGCTGTTGTAGGAGGTAGCGCGAAAAAGCAGAAACAGGAAGCAATACAAAGACCGGCGCAGGAATGGTGGCTTTTATTTCAAGCGTGTTTCCTCATGACGCCCGACCCAGGACAAATCCTGAACAGAGCCGGGTTAGTGCACCGCCTGATAAAGTCCACGCGGAGCTCATATTAACGCATGCCCGACGGCACGGCGTAATAAAATTAATGGCTTTTACGCAGAGTGGCGAGCAGCGGCGCGTCGGCCAGCTTTTGCTGGGGTGCAATTTTCGGCTCGCAGTGTGTGCTGCTTCACTTTATAGCAGGCACATTTCGCGTTCATGGGTGGTGGGTCGATGCGAATCATGCAAGGAGCGAAGCAGGCCCTGGCTTTCCACGGACATATATCTGCGCTAATACTAATGGCAGACCTGCAGCGCATACTGCGGCCCGCTCCCGCTGCCTAGACACAACACATCGTTGTAATTGCGAGTGAACTATGTATGGCACGCCAGGGACACAACAGGGTAGGCCATTGTATTCCCGCTTGACAGAGCTGTTATGCATGAATTGATATATCGGCAGTGCGGCAAAAAGAGATCCGTTAACTACATCCGCAACAAGACCAACTCTTCAACCTCGTAGCCTCGGCAATTAGTCAAATGGATAAATGGTATTAGGCGTGATATGCATTGACAGTCGGCAGTTTTCTAAAGAAGTAGGGGTGGACAAAGTATTCGAAGAACTACTGTGCTAGTTACATCGGGGCTACCTTAAAGACCGTGGGTTTGTTGTGTGTTCCTGTATGTTACGAAATATATAATTTGAATTCTGAACAATAAGGAATCGTTCGGTCATTAAGGCTACGAAGTAAACGACCGCCGATCTGCTCTGCTAACAACACCGATCTTGATATCGGTTAAATTTGCGGCAGTACCAGTATAAATTGTTTTATCATCTACGTAAAGCTCATGGTTCAAATTTGGAAGACACCGCAGCATTTCAGGGATAACCAGAGGGAGCGGTAATGTAATAGGAGCGGAGAGAGGACCGAGCCTTGAGATGCACCTCTGCTTCCGAGGCTGTTGGGATCTGAGGTGATATCCCGATCTTGACTGCGACTGTGCGATACGAAAGAATGTCTACAATATAGTTGCATGTTCTCACCCTGCATCTTGTGTAGTTAAAGTTTCGCATAATTGCTTCCTGCAACGAGCTTGTACTTAAACGTATGTCAATGCCATACAACACGCTTGGATTTCGAGAGCATATCGGAAACAAGGACGTGCTGATTCAGTTAAAAGATGAAATCCTCGCCCCCGGCACACGCGACTTCCCTCGAGCGGTACTCGTGCTCAACGAACTGAGTTGAACGAGGCTGCGTGCAAACCTCGAACCTTTGTGAAACCTCAGTCACTTGTCACTTTTGTAACCGGTTGCGGCTCGCAATATGATTTGTGGAGGAATATACGCAAATACGAAAAAAAAATTGTAATTTCGTATTTTTTGCGTGCGGAAGGTACACCCCAGTATGAGATGCACGGTAATGGAAGGCTCTGGATTAATTTAGACCGCCTGGGGATCTTTAGCGTGCGCCTAAACCTCAACAAAATCCCTTGAAATTGTCAAATAATGATGGACCCGCGTTAAACTGCACGGTGCATTCACAGTAAGGCTTCGACAAGTACACTCCAGGTTCCTCTTAAGGGCATTGAAATGAGACGTCGAAATTGCCTAATCACTTAACGAGATTAAAATTCAGAATGAGCGAGCCATGTTCTGAGATTTTCCGGCAAAGTCACATGCATACTTAATGAGCGAAGGGCGCTGCAAAGTGCCACTTCCGTCGCACCACCCGCTGATTTGCTTATATCGGCTTTGAAGATATGCTGGTGATTCTGAAAATGCCAAATTCCGCGGATTGCTATAGCTCGTTTAAATTGTACAACGTATGCGTGAAGCAACAAAATGTTGATATTGCCCACAAAATCGTTAAAACCAACAGTTTTAAGGCTGGGGTGGCACAATAACAGATTTCAAACATTTTAGCGTGGCCGCGGCAGTTATAGTTGGAGCAGTGGGCGCAAAAGGCGCCTGATGTTTTCTGCAATGTATTGCATTCGAGCTTGCGCTTGACTCTCACGTAATGAATCACACAGGATGTAGAGTCCGTGTACCTCTCGAACGTGTCGTCATGATGCGTTGGGTTCGGCACGGGAACGCGCGTGTAATACCATTTTGTGGTAAGCACTTGGCCCCCACCAAAAACTGATGATAATCCTAAACTTTCGTTTGCCGTTATGCGGATGTGTCATTTCTATTTTTGGTCCTTATCTTCTGTGGCTCTCCTTTGTGAGCAACTGTCCTGGTGATTGGCTTGTGCCGTAGCTGACATAAAAAATGGCAGCTGCTGACGAATAACCAACTATGATGAAATATCGTTAGTAGCCTCCTGTTTCAGTACAAGCATTCGTGTGGTAGTCAATTTCATAACTGCCTCTTTAGAAATGTTTGTGTACTTTCGTCTCCCCACTATGGATTTCAAATTGACTATTCTGCTATAACTACGCTAAAATAAAAATTCATTTTTCTTATGCTCTGCAGAGGTGAAGCCACGTAGTTTTCGATAGGTGTTTCCCATAGTACCTATTCTAAATTAGTTGGAATATTCAAGTACTTATCCTGCCCCTTCTGCCTAATTTATTGGCTTTCTGCATTTCCCTCTTAGCCTACAAAATGTTGCATATTGACAATCATTTCCACGATTTGCCTGAAACCCTATCAAGTTCCTTGATGTGTACGGAGAAAAAAAATTAAAACAACTCTAAATATATTCAGGTAGACAAAAAAGGATTATACAATGTTTTATATTCACGAAATTGTACAACCCATGGGTGGCAGCGCTAACTGAGTTGGAGTGGACAAACACGCAAAGAACTGGGGTGTGATTTCGAGAATAGCTTAGGGGACATCGAATTTAACCACAAAGCCAATTATATTATCACAAATTAAAAGAAACCGATTGCGATAAGTCTAAATATGGTAAAGACAACTTTTATTCAGGCATTAGGTACACTTTTCTGGAAAACTTGTTTCCACGTGTTTAACTCAGGCCCAAAGAGCGCAATCCGCTCCTCAAATGCATTCGTCTTGCCGATGAGTCTTTCGTAAAGGCTGCTGGGCACCTGATTATGGTCACCACTTTTCATCGAATTCGCACTGTTTACGCAGCTCTCTGAGAACCACGGAAATCTTTTGACGTGCGGAGCGCAAATAATGTTCTCGAAGATTCGACATTATAAGCAGCTTGATTCTCCCTAAATGCGCTCAGGGATTCAGCGCAGCGTTAACCCATAGACGAGTTATGCGCTTAGTGCGCGAGGCGGGTAGTGAGGCGAGACGGTACCGTAGATCATTCGAGCGGCGTTCTACAACGTTTGACGCAGTATATACGGGAATATATCTTCGGCATTTCGCCCCTGCTTTCGCCTGGTGAAAGCGGCGCTGGCGATGCACGCGGATGAAGAACGGGGTGGAGGGAAGGACGGGCTGAAAATGGGAGCAAATGACTCAGCCTACGCGGCGATCGATCGCGCTAACGTGTCGCCCGTGTCCTACTTAGCTGCAACCCAAGCGCTGCCGACAATCATCTTCCGTCTCAGAGGAAGGAACCACTGACGCGGTTCCGGGCCCACTGTTTCCGCTGCCACGCTGAGCGAAAACCCTTCGAAAATAAAGGGAAGGAGCCAAGGGGCGGCAAGGGGGAGTTGGGAGACGGGGGCAGGGGGGAGGGAGGAGAGGTGTATGCGGAACCCGCGTGCAGACCGCCGACCAGAACCAACAACTTTGACGTCATTACGATAACTTTGTGGTGCGTGCGCCACCGGGAACGGGCCAAAAATTGGCCGCGTATCTGCTTCTTTCGTCGTAAATGTCGTCAAAAGACGATAGTCTTTGTCGAAATTTGCCACGTAAAGGCCTCCCTTCGCTTTCCCGCTGACCTCTTATGTTGTGCCTCTTGCGTCGCGCTCCTCCCAAGGTAACCACGCTAAAAGTTTGCTCAAAAGAATTTAATTTACCGCTTTCCACTGCTCCAGGCAGGGTGCCTCGATGCCAGCGCTTCCGTCCGGCGGAGACCCGCGTCAATCAAGGCGCTCTACTTCAACGTTGCTCTAGTCAACGTGCGTTCCAAGCAGAACGTGGAACCTATCTAGTTGAACCTTTCGTAGCTGTTGCCGCTTGATTTCTTAAAATTCCGCCAGAAACTATAGTGGCGCGGGCGACAGCAGGCGACACTGTTTAGTTATTTTCTACAGTGGATGTAGAATTTAATTTCGCAAAAAATGAAGCATCTATAAAATTTTTTTATAAAGGAACACTGTTAATATTTCTTGTGTATTAATTTTTTGCCCTTATATTTGCGTAATGTCTTGTTCTTGTTCAACAATGCTGACAAGGTATGAACATATAAACCGGACTAAGACGTTTAGATTGGGCTGTGAGTATATAATGCTATTGCGCAGACTTCGTTTAACTTTGGCTAGGTGGCTGAATCGAGTCACCAACAGACAGACAGGACAGGCAGACCAAAATTTTTGGGTTTAAGTAGCCCAAGAAAGACTATCGTCTTTAAAAGGAGTGGCGAATTGTGGACAAGAGACAAGGCTTTATCGGTGGCTACGCAAGAACGCGGAGGGACGGACACGGTGGCCAGGCTACAAAAGACACCCCTGCGTCCACAGCACCTAAATTCACGTCTTCAAATGGAGCGTGAACGACGTTGCAGGAGTGGTTTAGCGTCCTCTGGAGGGGAACGGCAACCCACCCCGTGACAGTGTGGACAAGGGAGGCGAGGCGTGCCTTAGCTTCAATCCGCCATTGCAGGTCGGTTTGGGAATGGGCATCCCGAACGGGAATAAAATATACACCTCTGGATCGGTTAAACCAGCGGCATCGCTATATGCATGTAGGGCCCCTTCGCAAGTGTGGATATTTCTTAGAGCTCAAGGTGGCAACTTATTATTCCCCTTGCACAAAGAAACATACTTTGAGAAATTATTGGCCATCTGTCTGGCTACTGCATTGTGCGCTGTCTGTACCTCTATCCTCCCCCCCCCCCCCCCCCCTTTTATCAACAAATCCGGCAGTCCCGCATGTGAACACGCGTGAAGGCTCTGCGAGCACGTGGGCTGGCCAATCGCCAAGAGTAATAAGCGGTCAATCTAGACTTTCTCCGTGGGAGATTCCGTGAGCTCTTCGAACGGCAGGATGCGAGCACATTAAGCCATCACGCACCGGCCAAAGCAGGAGCGCTCGAAAGAGGTGGCTCCTCTTCTGGGGGCGGCACTGTCGTGACGGCCAGCATTAGCCGAGCCCGAGCAGCGCTTGTAGTCTTCTTCATTTTGGCCATCACCGTTAGCTAAGCTTGCGCGGATCGCCGCCGCTGATGATCGATAAGTGTTGCGAGAAGGCACGGTGAGCCCAGTTTCAGGGCGCCAATTCACGCTCGCCAGCGTGTGCTCGTATAGGACGGGCAACAAATGTTGCAATGCCGCCGCTCGCAACGCAGCAGCCACAGCGCTTGGAGGCTCAATAAGAAAAGTGGTGTTCGTGCGTGAACTAAGGTACACATTCACTGTCTCCAGTGCTCTAGCGAGGAAGTTGACGGGAATTCGGCGTTCAGGCGAAACTTTGCAGGCGACGTATACTGCGCAACACATTGGTCGATAACAAGGCGATCGATCTCCTTGGACTGGCAACATCTGGAAAGTGCTGACGGAAGCACTTCAAAGAAATGTTCGGTACAAGAGCGGTTGGGCATAGATCTAAGGCGGGTGGAGCAGTCTTTGCAAAGTTACTTGAGGTTAACGCAGGAGAAGACCAGACGCACGAAAAGCTGTTTAAGAAAAAAAAACTGCCCCCTCTCTGCTAAAATATATTTGGAAAGTGGACCAAAAAGAGAGCTGCGAAAATCAGCGCCAGCTGAAATTATTCTGCGAGGTGGTTAAAATTGAGTTTATTCATAATGTGTAGATATGAGGATTCAGTAAATGAAGCAATTTGTTTGATTTCACGTTTTATTAAGCATTACGTCGGGTTCAGACTGTTGCCTTAATAACTTTAAAGAATGACGTCATTTCTCGTCTCAGCCAACCAAACTGCGTGACACGCTATTTTTTTCCTGTCAACAGACCACGATATGGGTTTTGCTTCGGTAGTCTGAACATAGCCTTAGTCGTCAATCACCGTCTTTATGTAAGTGTCTGGTTATGGATATGAAGTATTCCCAGATATCATAAAACATGCAAGATATGACATAGTCAGTTCAGCTGGGTGGAACAATATAGCAAGGACGAACGCGTTTGAAAGTACGGAACTAGTTGGCAAATGGCTCGTAAATATGAGGTGCGAGTTACCAGAATGCATTACGGAAATAAAGAAGCGGACGCCTTTTGACGTCATGGGCAATAACACCAAGTTGGACAGGTTAACATACCCGCTAGAGAAGAAAAAAATACACCACCTTCCCGTAGTGAAACCCTGAGTAGTATGCGAAGCAGCCATGGTGGCGTTGCCCGTGGCAGTCATCGCGGCGTTGCGGAGGAGAATGACAGGAGCGGAGCGCGCGCCGCGTCATTATACCGCGAGCTACAGTGGCGCCCCCAGCGGAGTATGCAGCGCCTACTGTCGCACCTGTAACCCTGAGCTGCTTCACATTATCGCGCGTGGAGCCGCAGGTGTTGCCATTCGTTGCGCAATCCCGGGGAGGAGAAGAGCTTCGGAGAGGAGAGGAGGAATGCCGGAGAGGAGAGGAGCGTTGGAGAGGAGAGGAAGAATGTAGGAGAGGAGAGGTGCAGGAGGATGCGCATGCACAGTGGGGGTGTGGACGTCGCACGGCGGAGGGAGTGACTCGTGTCGTGGCGGCCCTGGATGAAATCGGCAACACTGTAGCTCCAGGAGCCCTTAAAGGAGAAGCGTGCTCGTCTCGTGCCGGCTGCGGAGGAAAACGGCAACACTGCCACTGCAGGAGCCGTTAAAGGGTAAGACACCAACGGGCGTTCAGCAAGCCGAGCATGCGCAGGGGGTGTGTGGACGCCGCACGGCGGAGGGAGGGACATAGCCCCGACCATAAGATGCTTCGCATCTAACAAAAACATTTTTTTGCGATAAAGCTCTTTACATATCTGATGAAAAATGTCTGGGGGTGCACTTAAGTGCTGCAAGTCGCAGGTATTACGCATCACCATGCTCGTCCTTCACTAAGCTTAGTAGTGCATGTCTGGAGATTATAGGCCGCAGACACCATGAATAAATTGGGCAATGGAAATATATATTTAGGTTCGCGGGGTTCTCTTAATAACGCATTGTGTAGCGAGGAAGCGTTAAAGAAACATATTTACTGTTGCTGGCCCACGGGTACTCCAAAGTCAGTAAGTATAGTACAAGGTAAATAATAATAAATTTAAAAGAAACAGGGGACACAGGCGCTTAAGAACTTCAAAGCAGAACAGAACGCAAAGATTATATGTGAGGCATACAGATGTGTTTTCGCCGAAACTATCGCTGAGGCTCTACACATGTGCTTTCGATTGCCCTTCTATCCCTTCTATGAATTGCATTGCTGGTCCTGACTCCAAAACCGGAAAGAATTTGTAGGGAAGAGAAATGAGGTGTGCAGCAGCGGAGGAGAACTTGTCGCAGTGAAAGCAGTCAACAACAAAAATGCTAAAAGGGTAAAAAAACGGACCGACATAGTCCAACAGAGTATTACCCAACATCAACGTTGGCGGGGAAAAAAAGTGTAACACTCACGCCTCAAAACTGTCCTCACTGTGTGGGACCATCTCTTGTCATGTCCTCAGCGAAAGGAAAACCTACTCGGTCTTCCGTCACTGGCTGGAAATCTTATTACAATGTGTCAGTCAACAGGCCGAGGACGCATAGTAACATACCGCTAGGGAGGCATCCATCATTTGGGTGCAACGCTCTGGGCACCGACCCAGCTCTGTCGCATAAAGGTAGATGTGCCCGGGCATATCATGCACTACCACCGATGCCCCCTCGCAAGCGCCAGTTAGTAGATGTGCTTCTTCGATCCTAATATGCGAATGCTGCCTCATTTTCTTGGTTGGGGCGACAGGCTTTCCAAGAAAATGGCCATACATACACCCTCTTTACCCGCTCATTCGAAAGAGCTTGGCTAACCTCAAGGGCATACCCTTGCCAGGAGGCGTTTTAATTCTTTGTCACCTTTCCCTTTTCAATTACGAGGCCCTTCTTCCACCAGTGCAGTCTGCCGATTCGTTGCCGAGAAAATATAAACGAAGGAAAACAACAACGATTTCGGAACGAAGCGGCGCTGGTCTACGATATAGGCGCCGCAACGAAGACATATTAGTCTTCCGAACCACCCGTCAAAAATCGATCATCTCATCCAATTTAGAGGTAGCGAAAAGGCGAACAGGGGCCAACTTTCGAGAAAAGAACCCCGAGGCCAATGATTATTGCCTGTTCGCAGACCAACCGACCCTTCGAAGGACTTTTTGTGGCTAACACACTTCTCTTCTTTTCACATCACCTCTCGACTCTTCGCTCCTGATAAGGAAGTTGCTTTTATATCTTTTTGAGAATAGGACTTTTCCTAAACCGCATTTCTTTCTAATTTGGTCGTTTACCCTAGTTTGATGCTACCTTTGAGAGCTAATTCCTGGGTCCAAACTGCAAGTGAGGAAGGAAACTAATCTACCGTTAGAGAATTATTTACCTAAGCACTTACAGCCCTTAATTTACGGTATTTTCACGCTAGTCACAAGTATGAAGCAAGGATGTCGTAATTCTTGCACTAAGGCAATAAAAAAATAGAATTCGGCCAGATATTTTGGGGGCCTGACTCGACTATTCTCATTTTGTGCGTGCCGGATATTCAAATGAATATGTGGCAAAATTACGCTTATGTGGAAGCACTGCATAGGAATTTTAGAATTTAGAATACAAATATTTCGATTTTCGACAACGACCAGCTCCTATCGCGCATAACCTATTGCCTTATCTCGATTGTTTCTCTGCCTCAACGCCAACACGCCCTCTTGCCGAGTTTTTGTTTATTGTGTCTGTCTGTCTCCCTTTCTTTCTTTGGGAGACCCCTTAAGCCCCGTGAAACATTAAGAAATTCAAGATGGATGTCAATCGTTGGCTTCTGTCGTTCGAGTATCCCTCTTCCATGTTCCTGGCCACTCCTGCGTGGTGTGACGTAATGAGCTCCCCGATTTTGTCGCTACAAATGCAGCAAAACTTGGGCGAATAAGTGGGAGGTGCGTTCTTCGAAGCTAATTCTAAGAGCGTGGCTTGTGAGGACGGGTCGACTGGAGTGTCAGCGTAGGTGGAGCTCAGACAACACAGCCACTGAGTTGTTTCGATGGGTCCAAAGTGTTCTTGCCATACCCTCCTACTTTCCTCTGCCCCGAAGACTCGCCCAGCTTATAACCGGGTATGGATGGCTCCCATACTATTTCCACCGGGTCGAACTGCTGTACCACAGCAGGCGCTTGTGCGGTCGCAGTGCTGTTCTGTCTGCCTAATTCTATACCACTATAAAAACGACCGCCGTCGCTTTCCACCTCCCCATTAACAATTAAAACGGGACAAAGAAACCACTTTCGGGCGCCTACAAACCAATTCGTATCCCCATAACACCCTACTAAACGCTATGTACTCCACCCAACACCCTGTCACGAGAAACTTCTGCCCAGTTGCTGGCACCCTATACCACGTGGTATAGGGTGCCCAACCCTAAGTCCCAACCCTACCTATGAGCAGTGGGTGGAGCAGCTGACCCGCTTTGAGCTCTCGGCCCAGCGCCGACATCATGGAATAAGGATGCCTCTTACTGGGTGGAGACCCTAAGCACATTCTCCTGCTCATTAGCACCATAAATATTTGTCTCTTCCTCTCTCCTGGATTGCGTAAAAACAGTTCATCTTGTGTCCCTTTTAGGAGGCGTGGTTCGCCTCACCCTGGAACCCCCTAATTTGGGTCAGGCACTGGGTAGCACTGAAGCAGTGAAGATCTTAATATAACTGGTGGACGTTTTCGGTATAGCATGCCAAAGTCGCGGTAGTGACTCTGGTCTCCAAGTAGTCTTTTCCTGTCTGTCCTGCACATGGCAGCTTCCTTCCCCTACGACCTTTGAGCAATGCCTGGAGGTGGTATCTGTGCTGGTCAGTGTCCGAACTCAAGTTTATCCACAACCTTTGTGATATGTGTAGGTGTATGTGACTTCTTTCTCGTACCTGTGCCGTCAGCCGCCGCCTGGTTTTCCCGGGCGCTGCTCCGCAGAGCTTCCCTCGTGCTGTCATGTGGGGAAGCAGTGTGTGTGCCATTCTAGCTTTGGTGTTCACGTGTTTCCCTGTGGGCATGGCAGGATCGGTGACCCCTTCCGTGTTCTGGTGACATGCTCTGCAGTATAGTGGTGTCGTGTATGTTCATGTGCGCGTATTGTACGCGTTGGACGCGGATTTTGCTCGCGTGACAATGTGGATTTTTATGACATGCACGAAAGCAAACCATAACGAATGGGAAATAATTTTTGCATTCCACTAATTGGCTTTTCAGGAAAGAAGTATGTTTGGGTTGTTACCCCTATTTATTTATTTTTATTTGGCTGTAGATTTGCTGGAGACGTTGTTTCTCCCCAGTTTATTTGTTAAGATTGTTGGGAGAGCGCAGCACAGAAAAAGAATTGGAAGATTTTGGAGCATCTATAATAATTTTCAGTTGACAGCGAACTGATATTCCACATTGCCTTAACCTATCCAGCCAGCAACGCATTTTTTCAGTCAGCGTGTATGTTTCCCGTCACGTCACGCTTAAACAAGCCGCTTCATCTCTTCCAGTAACACCAGCTCCATCCGCGAAACATTTACAAAGGACAAAGTGACGTATGCATGTGGCAGTATGGGTAGCGAGTTGAGTTGCAGAATTCCTACCTTACGGATCATGAGGAGAGCTACAAAAATAGCTGGATGGTGAAATTTGGTAAACGTCTCAGTTCTCGGTAGTCTAGCTGTTCAGTCGGCAGCCTAAAAGAGTAACGGGCATGGATTTAACCACAGAATAAATAGTATCAACTTAGAACTCTGCCCTTATGCTTTGATATGTTTGTACATTTACTGCCACCCATTGCACAGCTTTAGAGTTAGTAGCGGCGCATGGCAATGGGAGAGGGAGAAGTTAGCGTTAATGGGCTTAAAAAATGACGAAAGGGAGGCGAAAATCCTTCCTTAGTGCTTCCCCTTAGACTGGAATTGAGTAGCCCGTAATCTCTGGCGACATCTTCGACCATTTGAACCACCTCTAGCAGAGTCTGCGGGGCAGCGCTAAGCAAGACAGTATTTCTTCGCTCAGAAGTCCGAGTGTGAAATGTGTAGGCAATATTCGTGGATTTCACACGGCGTACCTACAAAATTTGCTGTAGGCTAGCCCTCGCGGAGCACCTTAATGGCTGAGACCTACAAGCGGGAAAATAGACATTCTATAAAATAATCAATAAGACGCCTGTAATTCGGCCCCTTGTTTCAGTTTAAATTGTTGGGCTTATAGCTACTAGTGTCCATTCGAAATACGGAGATAAAAGTTTAGTTCAGGTGCATGGACCGTTGGGCTAGTTGGTAATGGCTCATCGTTAAACAGCGCTCGAGGGCATGGACAATAGACGGATGGCGAGAGAGAGAGATGAGCAACTTTATTGAAACCGATTTTACGACGTTTTCTCCCGGCGTCGTCGATGAGAGTGGTTCCCTAGTCTTGATACCCATATGCCTCTCGGGCCTTTTGTCCCCTGGTAACCAGCTTTATTTGGTCTTCCCGAGTGGGGTCTTCCCATCGCTCGGTGAGGGAGGGGGTAGTGGGGGAATGGTTGAGGGTTGGGGGGTGTTTTTGGTAAAATCACATTCTCCGATTATGTGGGGGAGCGTGACGAGTGCTTCTTTACAAAAGGGGCATTTTCGGGTGTAGTGTTTCTATTAGTATTTTAACATCTTATTTTGATAGATAGGATTTGGAAGGGACCTAGCCGGTATCTGTCTGTATATTGATTGTTGGTCTCTGTTCAGTGACTTGTGTGGGTCAGGGAACCGCTTTCTTTGTTCTTTGTAGTATTGCGTTATGTCGCTATAGCTAGTCATAGCATATGGCTCGGACTCCTCTGTCCGGTATTCCATTCCTCGGGCGAGTTAGTGGGCTAGTTCATTGCCCTCCAACCCGGAGTGTGCCGGCGTCCATATAAGCTCCACCTTTCCATTAGTGGGAGTGAGTGCTTCGAGAGATACCCAATTTGCTCAGTAGGTGGCGTATGCCTTTTGGGAATCCGTGATTATTTTCTTTACTTGTGGATGTGTTAGTGCAAGTGCATTTGCGGTTTCTTCGGCCACTTCTGGATGGGACGTCCTGATGGAGGTGCAGGCGACGAGTTCTCTCCATGTTGTTATCGCCAGGGTGTCCCTTGTGGTGCCCTTACGTATTGTTGCGTCAGTGTATAGCATTCTGTAATCTTCTTCTCGGTCTATTTCCTTTGCGATGGCCTTTGTACGCGCTGCTCGGCGGCCATCGTTTCGTCCCGGTGTCATGTTTCGGGGTTTACGGTGTCATGTTTCGGGGTGGTAAAACCGTACAGCTATCCATGGGCAAAAGAACTCCCCGAAGAAATCCCGCTGCCGTTCGGCTTTTTATTAAAGCTCTGCTGCCCTGTAAGCTACCCTCCGACAAGTGTGCGGCCATGTGCATCGCAAACACTCTTGCGCCACTTCTCATCACATACCACTACTTACCTTTTTTTATGGAAATCGGGGCGGCGGTTTTGGACTAGCGAGGGAACAGTGAGTAAATACCCACCACCTCTGCTGCTTTTCCTCCATCCATTGGGAATCAGGAGAACGAAAGAACAGACGTATGTCGAAACCTCTATTTGATAGACCTGAACGCTCAGCTCCCGATTGCGAACCCTTTATTTGCTCCCGCGTTATTGGGAAAACGACAAAAGGAATCGTCGAGCCTGCCCAATTTCGGGAAATTGATTTCGAGCCGGGATGGAAATTTGACTTGCGTCACAGACGACGTGCTGACGTGAGAATAAAGGAAGCTTGGCTTGTCGGTTCTTAGGGCGAATACTGGTTAAAGTCGTCCACGAGCTTTGCCTGAGCAGCGCTTTCACCACTTATCGTCTCGTATCCTCCTGCTATGGTGTAATTTAATCTCGTCACACCTGCTGATATTCTCTTTAGTTTGAGGCGGCTCTTAAGTCTTCCACATTTGTTTCAACAGTTATTGTTATTATTTTAAGAGGTATTCCACGCTAAAATCAAATGTGATGATCCAGCTAAGCCTGTGTACGAGTGTACGTAGGGCCTGTCTTGTGTGCTAAACCTGCCCTTGGTACGAGTGTGTGCTTTTGTGTGCTTCTTATCAAATTGAGCTTTATACGACAAGGTTTGTGAACGCAGTTGGGTGTGTCTCTTATCTAACTGCGCCGCGTCAAATGCATTTGATCTTTTCAGGTGAGCTAAATAGCAAGTGAAGCGGGGGTTGTGTATTTAAGAGCCGAGCACTCTAGGGCCTCGCCTTGTCGTCGTAGATCGCTGGCTCGACCCAAGTAGAGCCACACAGCGTTCCGTCATGGAGGCTGTTGTCGTGGCGTAACCCAGAGGCCTTCGAAAGCGAAGTGGTTATAAGCATAAGTGTTCGAAACTCGTGAACCGCTGGCGCTTGTCATACAACTCCACGTTGTTTAGCGCAAAGAACACTGCAGGTGCATTGGAGGCAAAAAATACGAATTAACCGGCAGCGCCCGCGTTCATTGAGTTAGAAACACTCGTTGGGTTAGTTTTTACGATAGTACAGGAAAAAAAGTGGCAGTGCAACGCCGGCACATACGGGAGGAAAAGCAAGAACAAAAAGAACAGAACTCCCGCTGGCGCAGTCAGGCAGGGGGCGCGCGAGCACTGCGAAGGCGGGAAATTTTATTTCGCATTGGGTGGCAGCAGTGAGCGAGTAACGGCGCTACAGCCCATTATGACGAATCACTGCTCTGCACTTCCGACAGCGTTCACATTGAGTGGAACGGCTTTAATGTTTTCTAGAATGCGTCAATGGTGAGTGGGCATGAACAACGTTATGCCGGCAACGTTGCCTTTTATGCCAAGACACTTAAAAATCTGGTCTAGCATGGCTCACGAAACCAGAATGCCATTTCTTGCTTGTTTCGTATTGGTTTACCACTATTCCTACGCTTACTAATATTTTGCCCACTGATTCATCTGCAAATAGAAGACATGACTGTTTTTGCTTTTTGTTAGCTCTGATTATGAACAAGAGTTGGTGTCGAAACCAATCGTTCTTACTTGACAAACCATGAGCGACTCGCATGGGACACGACACTGAGCATTTAGTACTGCTCGACTTTTACCCCACCCGCTTATTTTCTACGCCGGGTACCCACGCACGTGTCACCTGTTTCAATAGTTTGTTGGCTGTACCGCATCTAAAACGCTGACCCGCCAACCTAGTAGCCGAACTTAGAAAACTTACTACGTGAAATTACTGAAGCCAGGAGGCCCGGTTCGGCAGCATAGAACATATTTCAGTATGTAAGAACTCTATTTAAGAGTGAAGCTGGTCGGGCTTAGATATATCCATAATATAGTGTTAGGATAACCAGGCCCACTGCAGAGCTAATACATTGCGGGATATCAAGAGAAACTGCACTAGTTACGAAACCAAAGAGCGCAAGTTGAGTTAATTTTTCTCGATGACCTGAATGCGTTACTTGGAACATTTTCGCCTCATAATTTACAATACTAGTATTCCGGATTCCCTTTCAATGAAACATGAATTGATAGAACTATAGCTTCTTGCATAAGCCACAAACTCTTGGTAAGTTCTATGAGAAAAAAGGAAGAAAATAACACAACAAATTCCTTACTCTATGTTCGCGCGGCGTAGACAAGCCGTTTTTGTGCCTCCCCGTGACATCACTACCAATTTGTGGACGCCCTGGCAACTTGCTTGGGCCCAGCGTCGCAGGCAGTAACCACTCCTTTGTTAGCCCCGCCTGTCCTTGCAGGACGTCTGCTCGGAGTTGCAGGGTATTATCATGCAACCACAAAAACACGGTGGCCGAATCGGCTGTGGTCCGCGAGCAGGGTGGGTGACTACTCAGAGCCCGAGTGAAAGGGATGGGTATTTACGAAGCAACAGACTTAAATGAGCCACACAGAGAAACCACGATTGTTTTATTCGAAAGATTTGGTGTGCATACTGCCGCCAGCCCTTGGCCGGCAGCAAGCGATGCTTTATTCACTGGGAAATTAATAAATTTAAGTTACAATTGGGACTTTCACGTGTCTCCCGTCGCCTATTACGTGATTTCTGTCATGACGTAACCAGAACAGGTCTTCAAGCGAACGTAAGAGCGCCCGTTCATTCTGCAGCGACCTGCGGAACGCCCTGTTTATCTTCAGTTCTCCTAGATGGCGCCACCATACTGCGCAGGACCGATGTCTGCCTATGTTTTGTTTCTGGTCGCATTTGCACCTAGCTTGATTTTGTTACGGTAACTAGTAATCGTTGTGCGAAATAAGGCGTATGCTGTACAAACAGGGTCACGTAAGACGATATCGCTTACGCCAATTGGCCACTGTCATGTGAAGCAACACCGAAGCGCCGGACTGCTGTGTACTTAGAACAAGCATTGTACGCGCAGTACCAACCGCAGTACGCATTGATAATTCTATGTTTAAGTATAATTTAGTAAACTGCGTTAGAACGGTGGTTTGGGCTAGTTGGTGCATACTGAAATTCAAACCATTTAATCAATGCACGTGTATCGATCTTATGTTTTGTGTGCAATGTTCGATGCACTTCTTTTTTATCGTGTTTCCTTCTCGCCTCCCTTTCTTCGGTATATTTCGCAAGCCGCGCAATAAACCAACCAGTTTCTGGTCAGCGCCTTGTCTCGTCGTTTCCTTGTCCCGTCTTTTTGCGCTGTTTTGAATTTCATCTATAATTTAGTAACATTCCAATTGTTTACACCACCATACTTACTGATATAAAATGAATATACATTACATTTAAACAAAAATGGCTTGTGAGGCTAGCTTATTAGCCATACTTAACTTGCGTTTGCTTTTTCCTGCCTCAGCCAATCGCACAGCTGTGCATATCACGAAATATCTTCTAGTGCGCGAAATGCGCTAGTAAGTCGGATGGCCATTTTTTTTTTTGCTAATTTAATAGCTTACTTAGCGAAGTTTGCGTCAAAAATGGTGTCAGAATGGTTCTAAGGAATCAATCTTTCGAATGAGCTTAACTTTTGTTTTCTCTGCACGGCCCCTTGTCTGCATGGTCTGGTCTTGCTATGGTCTACATGGCTAGGAATGAAATGCGTAGTACGGCAGACGATAAAAAATGTGAGAAGGGACCAAACCCCATCAACCAGCGAGAAACAAATGTAAGAGGCATTGGTGATTTCATAAGCAATAATCTTTCCTACTCACTACTCCACTCTGTCATACGTGCAATGTAATCGCGGTCTTCCACCTCTTCTTCAGTTCCTTCGGTATCTTTCCCGCTACCCTTACCTTGCGCTCTTCATCTAGACTTTTCATCCCTTTTCTCCTTTGCCCTTCTATTGATTCCACTCTTCTTCCTCCACTTCCCTCTTTTACTACATCGCTATTTCCCTTTCTCCCTCTCCTCTAAGTTTTGAACCATCGCCCATTATCCTTCTGCCATTCCCCCCGTCCTGTCCAAGTCCTCCCTCATCCCCCCATCCGTACTCTTTCTATCTATTCTGTCTTTTTTTTCTTGCTCTTCCTTCTCCATACCGTTCACTCACTGAAAATCAACTTACCTCCCCTAACCCTACTGCACCGTCCTCTTCCATCACCAATCACTCATCGACTAGTTCGCTTTAGATCCATAACCCAGTAGTGAGTAGTGAGCAGACTCCCCAGGAACGTTTCTTGCTCATTCCAGTGACCGACAGAAAGGCCAAAATTTTCGCCTTTGGGTAGCTCAAGGAAGACCATTGTCTTTAAAAAAAGTGCTGAAGAGCTCGTTGAAGGCTCTGAACTATTTGCCGGGGCATTCTATACCAGCGATATATGTTTCTGCCGCACGGCAATGTGAAAAAGAAAATGTATCCACCACTGTTCATAATGTTGCCCGCCCGCGGTGAGGGAGTACAAGCAGGATGATCTGACGAAAGAAATAAACGCAACCTCCCTCCGTCATTTTTATTCGTTTTCACCCTGGCTAGCTTTAGGGTCCCTTACCTCCAACGTTTCTCGACGCTACGTGTGATCTCCTCAGTGCGAAATAAGGCAATACGTAACAGTCCGCTGTTACCATCTATTGACGGGGTCGTTTTTTCATTTCTCCCTGAACGCTCATTTTCTTGCTGCAGGCTCTTTCATTTGGGGTGCGGTTCCCCCCAGCTATTCCTTCTAGACACAATCCCCATTTTGTCGGCACCACACCAGGGCTCGCCTTCAGCTTCGTCGGCGCGGCCCTAAACGTCATCAGGCGTTTTCGTTCGCTATTCCAACTGCGCTACTTCCTCGCCTCCGAAGACTGCGTCGTCATTTCGTGGTCGTTTGTCCGCCTTATTCTTTTATCCCAATTGCCTTATTTTTCCCGTCTCACGTTGTTCGGGGAGCGTAGTGCGCGCTATCACCCGTCCTTTATCTCCCGTCGCTTCCAACTGCGGCCGCTGCTGCCGCGAGATCCCATGACTCAAGCGTGCGCACGCGTGGTGAAAGGTGCGAGTCCTTTTTTTCCTCTATGTAGTGAAGTTGTTTATGTTTTTCCTGGTGCAGACGAAGTGACCGCACTATACAACGCAATTCACTGCTGCCCGATAAAATGGGAATCATAAATCAAGCGCCGTCCGAAGATCGATGGCGACAGCAGCCGCGGGCCTCCGTTCACGCTTGCCTAATAACAGCCGGTGTGGGAAGAAATTGCCGGCAGCCCTTCCGTAATCTTGGGCGTGTGTGCGAGTGCGCTGGTCGAGCACCCCCCCCCCCCCCCCCCCGCCCATTCATTTTCTTGGAGAAAAAATAGAAATCGCAGTGGAAAGTAGCGTCAGAACTAGCGCATATGACTATCGTTAAAACATTGCCGCGTCTCTCCCCTTGACTGCATTTTCGCAGGTTTCCTTTTAGGCTGATGCTTCAGGAGTATCGTGGAAATAAGTATTGTGAGCATCTTGCCTGTGGTTGTCGAATACATAAACCGAGTGGAACAATTCGAATGGTCGAGTGTAGTGGCGCAGGTAGGCATAATTTCTGAAGAGGAACTTTAAAAAAGGGAGAGGGTGAGCACTAGCGCAGGATAAAAAGTTAAAAACAAACTGGAAAACTCCAAAAAAGTTCACAAATGTAAATATTTTTATTAGAAGATAACAAGAACAAAAACAGAAACAAAGAATAAAAGGGAATAAACTCGGAATTAAAAGAGAGAGATTTTAGTATAGCACAGGGGGCACTCGACATGGCCCTACAATTGCGTTATTGTATTGTGATTTTTGTCAGGGACATTACAACATGGCTGATCCTTCGGTGCAGCCTACCGTATGCGCGTAGGCTGTGAAAGAGAAATAATTATCAGTAACAAATATTTTATACGTGCGTAGTTACACCCCTTTTCCCCTTTTTATTCGTGAAGTAATAGCTTTCGGAACTGCTAATATACGCCATGCAAGGTATTAACCAGTTTTAGGAAACCAACCGCGATTGCCAGAACTTTGGTACTTTTAAAAATTTAGGAAAATCGAAAAACACAAAGCCTCATCCACAAAATTCGAAGTATAGTTTCCAACTTGAAAGCCCTCTTTTTAATTTCTGCCTTGCTTGGGCACAGTTGGGAATCAATGGCTTTGACGTTTTACTACACTTCCAGAATAAAAATAAGCCTTCTGTACACTTCTTGCCCCCTGTTCCTTCTTGGGTCCCGTGGCCAAAGAACAAATTGCTTCCGTCGATTGCGGGACTGGAATGTGGTTGCACTGTTTTCTTTGTTTGTGTAATGAACCTATTAGGAATACCAAATGGCTCCGCTGTGAAGATAATATTTTATTATCTTCCCATTTTCTCCGAAAACCCTCGCTGGATGGTGAACTTTTGTGGAACTTCAAATTACGAAACACAGTAAATGTTATGGATAAAAAACGCGAAACGAAAGGTCGTTCGTAAAATTTGGTATAACCACTGAGTTTCAGCTGCATTAATAATACAGGGACGCACGAGACAGTATGGCATTCGACGGGTATTTTTTAGACAAAGCGTCAGTTCCAGATTATTCGGGCACTACGAAGTTTCTTTTGTGTACGATCCAGGCATTCATTTGTCTCTCTGAAGTGGGAAGGATTGTCGTTCCTATCAGAGACGCACTTTGCTAGGGATGACCTCGAGAAGAAAAAAAACTGTTTTGTGCGCCTATCCACATCCGTGAGCACTTAGAAGCATTGGTATTCAAGCAAAAAGGAATCGCTTCACTTATCCACGTGCAAAGGTATGGCATGTATTGACCTATCCTTTCAGGTGGATAGGTCAATACGTGCAAAGCCGCCGGTTTTACGGTGGCTCCTGGCAACCGATTTGACGTTGTTAATCTTGCGGAAATCAGTGTGCCATACAGTTTGCATGCGTCCTCATTGGTATTGCATTGCTACTTTGCAGCCAACTCAGGCATGCGGTTGACACTTGTTGCAAAGGTCACTGAACTCACTGGGTTTGCTCTGAAACACTCACGACAAAAGTTAACAAAAACATGGCATTTGAGGAACCCTCAGGGACCCCAAAAAATACATTCCATTTAAAGCCTCCTAGGGTCGCTGGTGACTGCCAAGAAAAAATGAGAGCTTCTTGTTGAGCACGGGCAAATAAGCCTCTTTAATTCCCGCTGCAGGCGCCCCTCGTCCGAGCCGGCAGCAATGCCAACGAGCCAACAGGATACCAACGTGCACACTCCCGCAAGAAAACACACCCCGGTCTTTTTTGCAACACCGTAGTTCTTGATTGTCATGCCTTTGTCAATCGGCGCTGTGCAGAGGGCCAGGGCAATCGAGGACAACCCGGCAAGAGGACTCTTGAGCCGTGCAATAGAATCCTAGGCCAAGTAGGGCAAGCATCGCGGACGATGGAAGCTTAGCGGCCAAGTTAGTTTTTGTTTTCAATTGTGTTTTTCTGTCGCCTCGCCCTTTTGTGCTGCTGTACTCCTCGAGGGATCCGTGGACGTCGTTGCCTCGGTAGTATAATGAGCCGCGGCTTACGCGGCTCGATCGTCAGCGTTCATCCGGGGTCTTTGGACACAATTGTCCTTCTTCTTCTCGGAGCGCCATTGTCCACCTGCCCTTTATGTAAGCTGGGGACCAATCTCGCGAATTCTTTTTTTTTAAATGCAGAGCATTTCAGTAACTCACGATGTCACCCGCGTTGGCGTCCGTAGTCCGCACGCTCACTGCGCATGCGCGTCGAGTCGAGGCGATACCGAACACTCTCGCGAGGGGGATTGGATTGGATTCGAACACTCTCTCGCGAGGGCCATTGGATTGGATTCGATTGGATTGGCATGGATTGGATTGGCTTGGCTTGGCTTGGCTTCGACTGGATTGGATTGGATTTGGATTGGATTGGATTAAAGTGGATTGTGTGGATTGTGTTGCGTCATAGCCGCGGCACGTTGCGTCATAGCCGCGGCAGACGCGCTTGGGGCTGGCGCATGTTGCAGTACTCTCTCTTCCGCGGTTTCCTCTCTCCTTCGGGCGCGCTGCGCATATAACCGGTTGTGCCGTTCTCCGGCGAAGCAACATCCGCTCTTGGCTCAAACCACCTAGAGTCCAACGCCGCTTTACAAGTACGCCGGACCGTCGTCGATCTGGTACCGGCTTACGCAGTGCCCTCAACGTATATAAGCGACGGATGCGCGCGTTCGGAATTCAGTCAAGGGCGTCTTTGCTTGGCTTTCGCTTGACGTGACGCTTTGCTTGACTCGAGTAGATGCGACGCATTTACTCGAGTTCCCCCTGTGGGAAGATGCGGGCGGCTTTTTTGCTGTTCTTGAGCAGATTCATTAGTAAAGGTATCATGCTTAAGCAGCAAAACCAGAAAAATATGAACTGTAAATTCTTATAACTTAACGTAACTATTACAGGTAACATATTTTATTTCTTCTCCTGAAACGCAATTGTAACTGTGCCTATTTTGGTTGCTTTCGAGTTTCATTGCTTTTTGAGGAAGCATGATTTACGTAGTACGGTGTTTTGCAGTCTACGTTGAAAATAAGTAACGGCGCCACTAAACAAAGAGGAGGGCGGAACTTGGTTTCTGAAAATATGAATAGCTGAAAATATCTGCAAAGCAAAGCCTGTTTCTATGTTGGTTAAGAATCCAAGTTAATAGTTAGTACCTGCAGCTCAACCAACAAAGTTAATAGCGGGTGATCAAACAAAAACTCGGGGAGCCGCTTACGGACCTCACGTAATTTTGTCCGTCAGAATCATAGAAAATCCAGGAAGGTTATTGAGGACTAAGGCAGGGGTAATAGAAAAAGTTTGAACGTAGTGGGGAAGGAAGATATAAATACCTGCTTTTTATTTTTATATTGAACGGAGAAGTTGAACCCATGATGACGCGGTTTTCGTAAGAAAGGAACCAATGTGAGCCGCACTTTTCAATTGGAAACCTACACAAGACACGTAGATGCCTGGCAGAAAGCCAATACCTGCAAAAAACTGACACAGCTATAAAAATTTAAAGAAACGTGAATTCTCAAGCTAAACCTCGTGATGCAACACAGTATTCAAGAACTGCGCACATGGCGGTAGGAAATAAGAATACTGAGACCGTCAACAAAAGAATCGTAGAACTCGGCGTGGCTCTTTCTTTCTGTCTTAAAATTTATGCCGTGGAAAAAATATAAAATGACAACCTAACTTGAAATGTTACGTTAGAAGATCACGCATCGCGCATGGAAATTGTTTCTGCACACTGTAAGATGCAGCTTTCATGATTTCGAGCACTTCTGTTCTCCGTTGCGCTCATTTCTTCCTTTGAAATGCATTATATATTGGTATAATATATATTTACATATCTCATAACAAATCAGATTCGGGAATAAGGGATTCGTTGCATGGACATAGTGAGACAAACAACCAGTGCCACGCGCAGTGGTCGGTGACGGCATCAAAATGCCGTCCGTGATGATATCGGCGAAATTTCGCAAGAATCCAGACTGAGGCGGAACATTTTTTTTTTCGTTCACCATATGCTTAGGCCTACATTTATGCCCCAAACCGAGGGGCAAAATTTCTTTAATGCCGAACCACACATTCCTTCGGCCGTACTGTAGTTCCGCCCATCCCGTGGAGGCGAAAAGCAAAAACGCCCGTGTGTAGGAGATTTCGGCGCACGTTAAAGATCCCCAGGTGGTCAAAATTAATCCGGAGCCCTCCACTACGGCGCGCCTCATCGCCTGCGTTGCGTCGGCGTGTTAAACCCTACAATCAATCAATCAATCCGCCCATCCTTGGTGAGAGTTCGACTTGCATCGTCCTTACACATCGCAAAGATGAAAAATCTGTGCACTCCGAAGATTACACCGAAAGATAGTTGTCGTCGTCCAACCGTGTCGTTGGTTGGACAGCGCGCAAGCAAAATACCTGACAATGAGCCGGTTAGAGTGCCGGGGCCCGCTTAATCTGTAGAGAGTCGTTATAGAAGTTAGCTTCATAAATTCGGTAATTACTCGTAATTCACAGGGATCGGGTCATACAGTATCAAACAATACAGCCCAGCATAATCAGCTTGCTGGCACCAAAACTACACTTGTTTAGGTCGAGCTCTAGGCCAAATAGGGTGAGAGAGATCAATAGTTGCTGCAAACGGGTTAGAAACGTCTAAAAATGTAAGATAATAGAACGAAATCATCCAGGCCACAAAAACATTCATGCCATTTGAAACCACGCTGGATGTTCTCCGACACTCTTTGAAATGTGGCAGGCGTGTTGTATAGACGAAATGGCGTGGCATCAAATTTATATAAACAATCAAGTGTAGCAAGTGGGGTTTTGCGCCCGTTAAATTTTGTTACCGGCATCAGCCAGTACCCGCGGCGGCAATCAAGAGACGAGACGAAATCGTCACCATGCAAACAATCGACGGCGTAATCGACGTGAGACAGGACCTAATGTCCTGGCCGAAAATACTGTTAATGCGACGATGGCCGAAACATCACTTAAAACCAAAATGTTTTCTGTTAGCAGGACTACTGGTGACAACGAGAGGGTGTTTACAAACATTTTACAGACATCCCCGTCACCACCCAATAACGAAACTTTCATTGCTTAACTTTCACCCGTTTGTCGTATCTTGGATCAATAACTTCCTCAGTAACAGAAAACAATTCGTCCCTATTAACAACACGTAGTTTATACTTTTTCCCGTCATTTCCGGAGGTCCTCAAGGAACGGTACTCCGTCCAGTAATCTTAATATATATTAATGACCTTCCGCACACATAACATTATTAAGAAAATGCGACTATTTGCAGACGTCGGCGTTCCTTTATGCCACAATCATCAGCTAAGTCGTCAGAGCAGTCCAAGAACCGCCAGATGTGGCAAACATTTTTAAATGTGTCTAAATGTAAAGCACTTTCCGGTGATAGACGCACAAACCCAACTTTCTACAACTGTGCACTAGGTGGTTGCTTCCCAGCCCTTATAAAATGCTCGCCTTTACCAATTTAACCCCCCCCCCTCCCTACCCGAAACTAGAGTACGCGGCAGCAGTGTAGGACCGAAACCAGAAAATCCTAATCGAAAACATTTAAGCTATTCAGCACTGCGCTTCCTGATTCGCGTTTTCGGTTAACTCGCCATTCACCAGCCTAACAAAATTTAAAAGTTACCGTGACATCTATGTCTAGGTCCTAAGATGTACGACGCGGTAACGTTACTTTGACGTCGAATGATCATTTTGCGACGAAGTTGCTTCGTTCACAATTTCTGCTTTGCAACACTGAAGGTGAGTCAAGAGGGTGAGACTAGGCTCAACAGTTTTAAATTGTCGTTGCAAATGACAGATATACGCCATCTACGTTTTTGTGGTCAAAGATACGTGCATGAAAGGTTGCGGCTGCTTGTTGTTCGGTTTTGGCGAGAAGGCGACACTGTCAGTGGTTCAAAGTGTTTATTCACTCATTGCGTGGCCGGTCTGAACGTTTTGCTATGGGCTTAGAGTGAGATAGAAAACAAAAATCTTTCTTCAGTAAGAAATAGTGGGCGTTTCAGCAGAGGGGGACACTAAGTCCAGAACCCCGGGTGCAGCAGCTCTTCCCTGCCCTCTCAATCAGTTACCGCTTATCTTGAGGTGGCTATCTGGTCAAACCTGCCTTCTCTTTCTCACAGAAGTGGCATGTGTAATGTGTGAGTTGTTTTCCTCAAGAGCATACCCTTGGACCTGGCTAGCTTGCACGGAAGAGGGTGCAAGTTTTTCGCGTTAAGAACAGATTTCAGTTAAAGTCAATGTTTCCTAGAAAACGATGTCACCATCTAGATTTATGAATATGTAAATGTACAGATTAGTTTGCGTTCTGCGCAGAGCTTACGATTCTTCAGCCGTGACAGGCATTGTGGCACGCGAAGGATCGTGTTTCTAGGCATAGGAAGAGGAACCGTGTTCAATGTTTTTCCAGGAAGGGAGCGGGGCAGTCGTAGCCGCAATTCCGTGTGTTGTGACGTTTGTAATGCTGTAATCAGAGTCTGTAATGATGTTTGGGCGTCTATTTAATAGTCTCCCTAATGTGATTGGGAAGAGGACGACTCCCATTTCCGCTTAAAATGTTTCTGTGCATTTGTATGACGGGGTTGTTCATACAGTCACAAACATTACCAAGGGAGGCCACGGCGACGATTACTGCCGCAGTACTCTCGTACATTCCGACGTTCGGTTAATACAATGTTTGCATGGGTTTGGTATTTTAGCCGAACGAATAGGATCCTGTCTTCTCGTCTGCCCAGGTGTAGATTTGTATTGAATAATTTTGGTAGAAACGAGGTTTTATAAGGATTCGCTAAATAGGTGACATGTCCATCAAGACCCATAAAATAACTGCGCGGTAACACGAGGACACAGAAGAAGGCACAAATAATACAGGACGCGGCGCAGACTAACGACTGATTTTTTATTCAGGAAACATGTAATTTACAGGAACATCCATTCCATGCCACAGGACCACCTAATGCGTTGCGTCCGAGACTGCATATGCGAAGACGACATACAAGCCTTCAATAACCGGTGCGACATTTCCGTGGAAGGGTTTTTGGAAGTCCCCGGAATGCTATCTGATAGCGACAGTGAACAACTGGAACGGCAGGGAGTTTGTCCAACGTTCCGGGGTGCGCAGTGGCTCTAGGGTTGCTCCGGTGCTAAGCACCGTCTACCTCGGAAAGGTGCATGCAGGAATACAGCGCGCCATGGATGGAGTCAAGAAAGTCTTCAGGTACGTGGACGCCTATCTGGTTGTGGTAGAGAGAATGGAGTTCAGCAATACCCTGGAAATAGTGCTGCAAGTGTTCAAGGAGCAGGGCTTCGATCTGAAGTTCACCTTTGAGGACCCGGAGGGTGAAGGTGAAAGTGCACCTAAATCAGTAATAACTGCCATGTTCCACTTTTCCCAGCGTCAGCAGTCGACAGCCATCTTCCCTCTTCAGGGTATTTTGCCCGATAATTTTAACGCTGAGTTGAGCTGGGTACGAGCCGCAGTTTTAAGGCGAATGCCTTATCAGCCTCATTGCACACGAATGATGCAAAAACCAAATGAAGCAAAGGAAGGCCAGATGTGAACCAAAGCACGGCAGCCATGTATAAGTGATAATGATGACGAAGGTTGATTGTGGCTGACTAGTGATTGATAGTAATAAATTATTTAGGTGAGATAAAGGTGGATGAAGATTAACTAAAGGGATTAAGGTATATTGAGGAAGAATTGAAACACATTAGGATGAATTCAGATAGATTTAAGGTGATTAACATGAAATAAGAGGTAGTTTTCCAAACTGTCGCTTTCAAAGCCCGTAAGAAACACTGAATGTACCGAGAGATTTTTTATTACAGCCTGGACGCTGATATGGCGAAGGTTAGGTGGCGTTCGCCGGTCGCCGCGGAAACCCTACTCCTGGGGGTTGGCTGGGTGAAAGGTACGTTCTCACGCGTATCTGTTCTTATTCATTCGCCACTACGTTCATTCTGTCATCTACGCGAACAGGCCTTGTTTTGTGTTTTGTGCACAATAAACTATATTCTTTGAAGCGAAATTGAAACGGTGATAACTGTCCCCAATGTGCAATCAAAATCCTCGCTTATCTTAAGCAGAACATCTTATTTTGACGGAGCAAAGTGGATTCGTAAATGATCTGTCTGCAAAGTATTTTATTTAAACAATTCAGAACCATGGTTCTGCGTATTTGTTTCATTTCCAGTATTTACTTTCGAGTAACGCGTGTGACGCGCAATAATGCTTAATTTCTGTTTTTTTTTCTATTTGGCGACGTACAGCTTTTGGTACGTTATATTTTCTGAACATCAGTTAGCGCTTAATATAATTCAATGATGCTACATTTGAGCAATAGCGTGACAGCACGCGTAAACATGCTGTGCACAATCAATTTTAGTGTTAACCGCTGTTATAAAAACTATAATGGTTAGCAATGTGCTTTATTGCTATAAATAATATAGCACTTCTAAAACGTTTGACTGCTCTCACAATAGCCGCAAACTATTTAATAATCAAAGCATAGTAAGGACAAGGGCAATAGTCGAAGCTGAGTAAAAACATGATCAAGGCGCAAAGTGAATTCCCATCAAAATTAGACTCACTGGATCTCCATTCCTCAATACCCAAAGAAAGCAATCGTGTGCAAAATTTAAAGCGCAGAGGGAGAATGGGAAGCAGAGACGAGCGCTCAAGCCGGCTGAGCGTACGTTTAAGTACCTGTTCTGAAATCCAGTTAGTCGCCGATTTTCATTGCGTTTCCATAGAATTACGCCTTAGTGCTTATTTAATCCACTAAGTTAGGCTTCTCGGTGGTGTCTTCGGAAGAGCAATAAAGGTGGCCACCGTAAATTTCTGTGGCCCTTCTTTATTGTCTTTTCCCGAACATTCCGTGAACCTAATTGGTCTAGTGGGCAATATTATTATATGCCGACCAAAACTTTGTTTGGAATTGTCCTTAGCGTGTAAGGCTATGTTCAGACCAACCGCGCAAAAGTATATCGTCATCTATGGCCGTAAAAAACGGCATGTCACGCAGTTCCGTTAGCTGAGACGTGAAATGACGATTCTTTAAAGTTATTACGACAGTTGCGGCAACAGTCTGAACCAGGCATAATTTGTCTTCCGATTTTCGGTTGCGAGTAATAGCATCACAGCAGACGCAATGTTGTCAATTTGTTTATCTATGCACGTTAATTATTTAGTGCAACTGGTAAAGCGAATGGTAGTTTTGTCGCTAACTAAGGGTACCGCTTATTTACGCTACCATTTTCCGGTACTCGTACTTTATGTAACCTGTTCTATGAATCTCGGTGTACGTATATCAACATCAAGCAGCCTCGGAAAATTGTGACATACCATCCAAAGCTTTTTTGTGGCGGAAAGGACGCGGTACAGGATATCCGCATTACAGCTCAACCCGCATAGCGTTATTCAACCAGCTGAAGAAAAAATTTGCGCTGGGATGCTTTTGTTAAATGAAGCACTTCTGGACAGGCTGAGAATAATAGGGCACCATGAGTTTTGCATGGAAAATATAAAAGACCTCTACATACTGACAGGACTAAACAACGCAGTAGTTAACACGAACCGAATAAAAATTAATTTTCTCACCAGATATTTCAAGAAAACTAGCCAGTGTATACGTAGTAGAATCATAGTTCCTTGCAATACAGGATAGTCGTGGGCAGTACATAAAAGAAAGGTCGGACCGGTGACGTAAATACGCCGTTGGCGCTGCCTAGCGGTGAACAGGGGAAACATAACTGGAGAAAGCATGTCAGTGTGATTACCTATCTTCATCGCTGCGTCAGGACTACGATGGTTTCGTCTGCTAGGCGTGCTTTATCTTTCTCTGTGTTACTTCCCGCTTTTTGTCATGCTATCTCCACACAAGTAGCTATGCACTGCCCGCGATCCTTTCTTTTAAGAACGCTGAAATGAGGCCCTCCAAGGGCAGCCACACTGCGCAAACGAAAAAGGATTATGACATCATCCTCTAATGAGGCCGCGGGAGGACAAAAACCCGTCGTTTCCTTCTGTGTTGCCTTGGTACAGCCTTAATCAGTCATCACTATAGTTCAGCCATCTGGTGCGCACTCTTTATCACTATACTATTTCCCATTTTCAGGGCTTCCGAATATTTTCGTGTGTAAACATTTTTGATCGCTAAGCCTTCTATGTGCTCCTAAAGCAAACTTGAAATCACCAGATATAACGCCGACTTCTAGTGTGGCATGCTGAGCTGGTTGGTAAACCTGTTCTAACCACGCGTATTTTCGCTACTGACTGCGGCAGCTCGCCCCGGGAGTAACTGGAGAGGCTTCTCTGTCCTTCGTATTTTTGTCTTAGCCTCATTGTATTCCTGATTGTCACTGGGGAAAATCCATCAGCACATAAAGTTTCTGTCCTTGGTGATGTTATATACACATGACCGGCCAGCATAGATCCAGAAAGGAAGCATCCTCTCTCAGCGCAAAGCGATGCAATAAAGTGCATGGGGTCACGAAGAATAAAGGCCACAGATGTCCGCTATAACGGGAAACGGATCGTCCACACACCACACGAAAGACGGCTGCGAATGACAACGCAGACGACAAATTGAGCTGCGTCGGGCTGCCGTTGCTCGGGGGAGGCAAACAAAATTGCGCTGACGTGAATGTGGTCGCCACCATCCACCACGATAGCGGCGCTCGTGCCTTCCTGCGGTGCCGACATCTCTTGGTTGGTAGTTCCTTTACTATGTGCGGTCTGATCTATGTAGTACAGCAGAGGTGGTTTTGCCTGCAAGCATACGAATATGTTTTCTCCACCTCACATTTCTGCAAAAAGCAATTGTGTTGATGTTTGTCTCTTCCTTGGGAGCCGTAGAAAAGAAGCACCAGGAATTACGGGCGGACGTGCACACAGAAAAATGTAACTTGCAGCGGCTAATTGTCATGTAATTTGTTTCTGGACAATTTTGATAAGACATCAGTAACAGCCGTTTTCTATAACTGTACTTCTTCGGTAGACGAACATGCATTGCAGTCGGCGGGAATTCTTTAACGTTAACGACTTCACTGGTAAGTAACTAATTACGACAAGTAAATAAAACTCGGTGAAATGATAGTCGTCTTGGCGACCACTTGTCGCGTAAATGATTTCAGGGTAGTTTCCAGAAAAGCAGAGCTACAACCGTTTTCTGTAACCATACTCCCTCCGTGAAATTTTCCGTTTGACACTGATCTGTCCGCGCAGCCTAATTGGAATACCGAGGTATATACCGCTTCAAGGCAATCGCACGATCATTAGGTGCAAAGTAACCTGAAAAGCAAAAGGGAAAAAGGAAACTCGTAAATAATAAGAAACCAAGCATGGAGTCAGTCAGATCCCAGAAGCAGGATGTGGAAGTATACCTTCAAACGAAGTTCGCACTTTTTAGCGAGCAGACCGAAGATAGTGTCGACAGACTAAATCACAACGTAGCAAAGACAATCACAGAACCAGCAACTGTTGTGGGAGAAGTAGCATGTAGGAATCAAACTGGAGAACTCAGAAAACAGAGGAACTATTTACGAAACATAAAACATCAAAGTGTCGAGTACTGCGGATGAAATTAAATTAGCAAAGGTGTTGGCATTGATAAAACAGAGGTAAGACCAATATTTGTGCGAAAAAAAGGCAGTGATAGAGGAAACGCTTGAAATAAGGGGAAGCTTTAATGCAGCTAAGAGGAAGCCAGCTATCGGCAAAGGCAGATAGTACGCACTCAGAGATGAGCAGGGTAGTATTAGGCACAACTTGACCAAGATAATGTGGCCGCAGGAATTTACACCAGACTATACGTCAGTGATATTAGATGGGGGAAACTGCCAAGCTTACAGGCTTAGCCCGCGATGTCCCAATGCCATACCTGCCAGGTTAGCCGGGATGGTATTAGGGAGATTAGACCGGGATGTCAAGGGGGGTGGGTGGTCTCTGGGGTGGAAAACCTAGTACCAGCAGAATGGAATGACTTACATGCGTTCTTATTTTGTTGCACCAGAGCAGGAAATGAACTTTTTTGTCGAAACTAGTAACAAGCTACACCAGTTGTCAGTTGCTAAATCATCGAAGTGGCTGATGCCACAATTTGCAAGTAAGTCCTGGGTTGAGAGTCGAGCTTAACAGTGTTCGCTCCTGCGACAATTCGCCAAAGAAACCGCGACCGAAGGCTTGTCAGACATGGTTGCTTAGAACTAGGTGCAATTTTTATTTACTATATTGAACTACCTCTCGTATTTAGCGTTCCTGCGGTACTGACCAGTTCATCTTACGCGCTGGGCCGACTATGCTTTTTAAGCTCTTCCCTGATAACGATGTAACTTGGTGTAGGATTAGATTCTAATGTAGGATTAGAATCTAATCCTACTTGGTGTAGGACTAGGTCGCCTTGTCAAGTATCTGCGGCGGGTGCGCGTTCGGAAGATTTTTGTTTCATTCGTACAATAATACAAAACTATCAAAATCCAATAGTCTCCCGGACAATTCGGACACTTGGCAGATATGCCCACTAGTAAACAAAAACGAAGTCGAAGAGGCTCTCAAAGGCAAAAAAAAAACAAGAAGAACTGCAGGTGATGACGGCATACCCGTGGATAGTTTAAAGAGGGAGGATGTATAGTACAGGGAAAGCTTTCTGCACTGTTTTCAGGCTGCTTTCGGACTCTAAAAGCACCCGTTGCCTGAAAAAATCGCCAACACAATTCTGATTCACAAGAAGGCAGATTCCCAAAACGTTAATAATTACAGACCCATGAGCCTACTCTTGGTTGTATACAACCAGTTTACCAACATAACAGTTAACCGCATAAGTGACAGCCTAGATTATCAACAACCAAGAGAGTAGGCTGGGTTTTGAACGGATGCAAAGATCAAATTTATGTCGTCACACAAGTAAAGAAATAGAAAATTCGTAGAGTACGGTAAACCTCTTTACATGGCGTTTGTAGACTAATAAAAAGAGTTAGCTTCAATAGACACCGTAGGCGTGTTGAAAGCATTAAAAACCAAGTATTAGAAAAGACCTAGTAAGACATATATGGGAAAAATACGGGCAGGGTAATCCTTCACAAGCAAAGCGAAATGATCCCCATCCAGAAGCGAGTGCAACAGGGAGATATAATCGCAGGATAACTGTTCACAGCATGTCTGGAGGGATATTCAGGAAACTTGACTGTGAAAACGCAGGGTTGCGGATAAATGGGGAATACCTGAACCATTTGAGGTTTCAAGACAAAATAGTCTTGCTAAGTCACGTGAATCTGCGGAATAACAGAAAAAAGTGATTGCAAAACTACAGTCAGAAAGTTTCGACGTGGGGCTAGAAATCAATATGAATAAATCTTAAGTAATAATAAACAAACCTGCTGAATGCGCCCTCTTCAGCAGAGGTAAAAAAAAAAAAATCTCCAGAACGGCGCCTTAGTAGACAACTGGAAGGCAATCTGAGGTGGGCCCAACGAACGGCGGAGAGAATAATGATAGGAGCAACACTTAGGTACAGGAGACAGAGAGAGAAATACGTGCTTTATTTGATACGTAAACGGAAGCACTCTTGCTGGTTGCATCAGTGCTTGCCTGTACAGAAAATTAGCATCCTGGATCAGGGAGAAAACTGGGGTAGAAGACAACATAATTCAAATTAAGAAAAAGAAATGGATTTGGGCTGCCCCTGTTGTGAGACGAACTTACAACAGGTGGATCACGTGGGTAACAAAATGAATGCCGACAGAATGGAACAGACGACAGGGAAAGGTAGTTAACGCGATGGACAGGAGAACTAAGAAAGGCGGAGCAAAGAAGGGACTCGGGCAGTGAAATACATGAGTGGCTTGAAGTTAACGGGAGAGGCCTTCGTTCTGTAGTGAACTTAAATAGGCTGTTGATGAAGATGATGTAAAAATACCGCAACTGTCTTAGCTTTCGATTGGGATTCTGCTTTCGTTCGGCACTTTGGAATCAATCAATCAATCAATCAATCAATCAATCAATCAATCAATCAATCAATCAATCAATCAATCAATCAATCAATCAATCAATCAATCAATCAATCAATCAATCAATCAATCAATCAATCAATCAACTTTACTGGACATTTCAAACACGCAAATGCAATGAGAAAGACAAAAGCTGCAGAGCTTTCTTTTTTATTCAAACGTTGTTATTTCATAATACGGATCCCTCATTCCTAGTTTTTTCGAATAGGTCGACCGTAGATACGGAGGAGTTCGAGGGAACGGTTAAACTTCAGCGTATAGTTTTTATAGGTCCGACGCCAGCGGAAGTATTGCAAGGAGAACTAACTGCATCAATGATGCTTCATTCCGGATTTCTTCTCGGGGGCTTGCGCGCTACTTTTTACTCTCTAATTTCGCAACGACTGCTACATATAGCCCTTAATTGAATTACTACCTGTTCCAAACGTTAAGATATTTATATTTTCGAGCTCAGGTAAAGCTTCCCAAAATACCTCCATTTTCAGGCCCACCGTTGTCCAAGTGGTTTCGTATTAGTCAAAGTTAACAGGCTTATGTACCAAGCTTATTCTGCTAAAGTTTATTTACGCAGGTTTAATTGGTTGATAGCGGTCTCGATGTAGTTTAATACGACTTTTTTTAAAGCTCGTTTTCCTTCGGACTTGTGAGAATATGAGCTTTTTCCGCATATGCGTTTAGGGCAATTCCTGCATGCCTATGATCGCACAAAGCGGATAGTTTGAGCGGAAAATAGAGTACATAAAACAAACGGTTTTTTGTGAGGTTTCTCCTTGCGTAAATTTTTGCGGCCGTAAAAGGAGTCAGTTGCGCGTGAGGGAGCACGTTCCCTATCCGCTGTTTTACACACGAGGGTATGTTGTCGGAAGACGGCCATAAACGCCGCCGCATTTCCTTTCTGAGACGTGCGGAAAACAAATGTGGGCCTTGCTCTGCTTTCTACGGCTCATGGTTCATTATTTTTGGTGTCTGCGCTTCCGCGTTCTTGCTTGGTTGCGCTTACGCCATTTTCGTAAAGCATAGTGTGGACATCTAAACGTATACATGTTTTTTTGTTCCTCAGAAAGGAAATGCGATGTAGTACGTAGCAAACGGCCGCGAGTCCTAATTTGAAGACGCCGTCCGCATCTGGTTCTCCGACAAGGGATTGGTACACAATTCAATCTGGTGTGTTTATTTAATTTTGAGTTCGCTGCTATTCTCCCCCTTCACTTTGATATAAGAGTACTGAGTCCAGCCACACTTTTTTTTGTTTCGCAATAGTTTTGTTAACTCTTTGCCTGAAGGGGACTCACCACTGGAAAAGGATAAGCAACCATATTTTTATCAATATATATAGTTTTATTCTATAGAATACATCGCGGGACACTCTGGTTAGCCGCTCTTAAACTTTCGACAGCAGCATGTGCCACCTGTATTTGTTCAACCTACAGCACAAGGCAGCAGAAATACTCGTAAATATAAAAAAATCTAATCTAAGAGAAAAAACTGACAAATAAGTAAAGCTGGTTGCGCGGATTGCTTTCGATGTTTAAGGGAAACCTTTGAATGAGCAGCGATATTTTCGCTTGCACTTCGTAGAAAAACATACATGCGTTTGCTTTCTGTACTAGGTGAGTGAACTGTAGCGAGGTCGAGATTTAGAAAAAAATAGGTTCCTAATTTCGCAGATTTCATTAATTACTGCGTAAAAACGTGTATAAACTTTCGCCATTGTTTCAAGGACCATGATTTACGAGGGCACATCGGCACTCAAACGATGATGCGAATGCAAAACCATGAGTAACGAGTTGCAGAATGCGAATATTTGGCGATATTCGTGATCCTTTTCCTTCCCGCTTTTTCTTTCTCTGCATAATAGATTATTCGGCCTTCTTCCCACTTAGGTCATAGGGAATCTTTTTTTTATATAATAACCTTTACTCTATAGAGTACAATTTCTCTCAGCTCGCAGTACGTAGTTCAGCCGCCGCGTTGGCTCAGTGGCTAAGGTGCTGCGCTGCTGAGCACGAGGAAGCTGGTTGGATTCCCGGCCGCGGCGACCGGTTTTCGGATGGAGAAGAAAAGCAAAAATGCCCGAGTGTAAGAGATTTCGCCGCACGTAAAGGTCCCCAGGTGGTATAAATTAATCCCGAGCCCTCCACTACAGCGCGCCTAGTCGGCTGCGTTGCGTCGGCGCGTTAAACTCTAGAATTAATCAATAAGTACGTAGTTCGCAATTAATTTGGACAGCTCTCGTGTCTTCTTTTGTTGTTTCCTTTTGTTGTTAAAGCAGCTCTAGACGACACATAACTGTCTGCTTCTAATCCCGCCTCTAATTGGAGGTGATTCTAAGTTTGTGCTTTCTTTTTCATTTGCTATCGCTTAACTTAATTTTACGTGCAGTCCTACCTAAACAAAACTGGGGCTCTCGGTTATATGAAGCAAGCTTTCGCTTCAGAGGTTCCCGCTTGCATTTGCCTGAATAATCTTAACATGTAAGCCATTCCTGCGGCTTTTACAGTTTACAACCGTCTTGCCTATTTATGATTCGCGTTCCAGAAATATTCCACCAGCTTTTAATAGCAGAGCTGCTTAGCTTGAGTTCCATTAGGGCCTGGAATCGCTCAAAACTCGGCGCAGAAATGTGAACAGGAAGAAAATGCTAGGCCAAGAAGCGTGAGGTAGAGTTGCAAGAGGCAAGGAGCCGACGAATAGCTGTGGGGAGGGCGCGTCTCAAGAAAAACAAAAAGAAGGAAGTTCACACTAACGCGTAAGACTACATAACCTTCAAGACCATCACGGACGTTTAAAGGGGCCATGCAGACAAAACACAAGTTTGGTTCATTTGAAAGATCGTCTCTTTAGAATCATACTGACACCCCTTTCACCGCACACTTCGCTCAAATAGGCTATATAATTAGGGAAAAAAAAAGGAATTACAAAGCGACCCACTAGCCCATTTCCTGCAACATAACCTATGATGTCATATATGCCCAGCTGCGCGATTGGCTGAGGCCGGCAAAAGTAAACGCAAAGTAGGCACGGTTTATAAGCTTGCCGAAGGAGCTAAATCGCCCGCAGTTGACTGACCCCCTTCGCCACCTGCTTCGCTATGCCTGGTCCTCTTCCCTGAAGCACGTCGTTTAAGCCCCCCATTATCACCACTAGGTGATCGTCTGTCATTGTGTATGGAAGCGCCATCTGGGAGAGCTAACGGAAAGCAAGGCTGCAGAGGCCGAATGCCGCAGTGAAAGCAGGTTTGATTGCGCTCACTCTTGACTTAATTTCTGACGTCCCAAAAACACACGATATGACGGGAGAATCAAAATTTTAACACAAATTGATTAATATTTCAGTGAATTCGACATCATTCGCGGCCGGAAAAGTGATGGGGGCACTATAAAACACGAAATCTTTCGAATAAAACAAACTTATATTTTGCCTGGATGGCCCCTTTAAGTCCACGACTGCAGCCGAATTGTTTGTTCTTTGCTGCCGCAACGACCTTTACTCCACCATTGTTGCTATAGGCCTGAGTTTCCCTCATTTTTTGAAAGTGATACTCATTGAACCTCACCTTCGAGGGGCGTACTCTATGACGTGTCGTTTTCGTTCCGGGCAAGTGTTGCCACGATTACGGCGAACGCTGTAGTCTTTCTTTTTCCGAACAAATGTTTTCACTGATACGTCGAACGCTGGAGATTTTTTTTGGCCAATCTCGGCCAATCTCCCTGAATGGGTATCCTAGGCTTGACAAACATGCTGCGGGGACGCTGGGCGGCCGTTGTGAGGTATGCACACACGAGCGCTCTGCCTTTTGTTGGTTTGTGTTAACTGCCGAGCGGTCGCCGCGAGGCCCGGGTTCACGTGCGCGCTCGGCAATTTCTTGGTATTTTTATCTGCGGACACGAAAAATTAGGATTTCCTCAAAAGCTTTGCTGTTAAAACGGTTCTCGTGGTCAGAATAGAACGTGGGTCCCTCGCGTTATGAAATCGGCTTCTACGCGATTGTAATCGCTTTCCGGGCGCTCACCAGTTCCTTTGGGTTCGTAGCGCCGGCGTTGGCTTTGTACTTTGGCTTCGGAACTTTGATTTGACTAAGTTTTTATGGAGAAGTCAACCAGCTCGGCTCTTTCCTCAGTCTGCGCACTGAAAATTACTAAAGTGGCCGGATTTATTTTATCCTGTCTTGTATTTTCGTATAATCTGTCAGTCTTTTTGTCTGCCATTGTTTCGGCACAACGCCATATTTTCGACCTACCCAGTTAAGTAAAACGCTCATATTAATAAAGTGCCTAAGACGAGGTCAAGTGCTGCCTGCTCCTCAAAATGGAACTTTCTGCTTCGAATCATTAAGCCCAAAACTTCTCACTGCCCCATCTCAATATTTGCAACCAGAAACGTTGACGGGCAATCCATTCACAAGGCCTGCGAGTTTGACGGACATTATTTTTTTGACTCAGCGGTCCGGTCTTCCCGTTTTGTTTTGTCCTAAGGCCTAGAAACACAAAATATCCGGTTCTGCCTTTATTATCCCGAGCAAGTATCAAGTTCTCCTTTCGCTCCTAGGTGATAAACACAGGAAGAAAAGTCCAGGCTTACTTATTGCTGTTTTGTAAATACTCAAACCATGCATGTGTTAATAAACATACAATCTGGCCACAATATATCAAAATGGCAGCGACACCACGCACGTCAGAGGCTGCCTTTAACTTGTTCAATAAGAATACAAAGATGGAAGTTAGTACAAGATGACCGACCGGCTTTCCCTTGAGTTTTCTAACACCCTGAATGTAGAAAAGCCAACTTTCTGTTACCTAGATGATGAATGATCGTGGGGGAAGTGAAAGAAAAAAATCAAGTACCCATTTGCTTAACGACAACGATGGGGGAACGCGAAGTTTAAGTCGTTTAGTTTGTCGTTGATCGTTAAGTTTAACCGTAACGGTGGTTGAACGCGAAGTGTTCTCGTGATGGATTCTTTATTTGTCCAATACCACAAAAAGATGCGTACCTCCAGACGAGCACCTACTCGCGGAGTGGGATTGGCAACCGTAATGGGCAGACCGACGTGTGGTTCATTCATAGGAGGAGCTGGCGGCTTTTAAGCAACGTTAGCTCAAGCAGACGCGCGATGCCCCCGAGCTCGTCATAGGGATCGGCAGTTTCGTCTCGCTGTAACGATGGAGGCCAAGCGACGTCGAGAAAATGATGAGGATCGAATTCGGGATGATGAGCTACGGCAGCACCGCCATACGAGACGCAACGGGGAACCATCGGATGATGCGACGCCCAGCACCAGCTCGAATACAGCATCGTCATCGTTGTCAACGTCGACGAAGGGGCACCTGAAGGAGACCTTTGCAGAAGCCACAAGTCAGTTGAAGCGCTTGTTTCACGAATCAGACTTTGGAACACCGTACCAAGTGTGCAATTGACTGTGGAATCCGCTGAACCAGCGGTAAATCAGTCCCAAGCAAACGATCAAACTCAACGTTCAAAAAAAAACTCAATGACTAGAGCTTCGCGTTTTCTGATCGTCGTCGTTACACAGAGGGGTAGTCGATTTTTATTCCACAGCTAATGCATCTCAAGCCTACAATCTTCAAAAAATATCCCCGCTGTGTTCAAATCGGCCAAGTTTCAGATAATCAAACTGCATTTGTTATTCTAATAAAATAAGATACTAATTTGAAGATTCACAGGTGTATGTTTAGTAATGCATGACAATCTCGACCCTCCCCCTGGAAACTTGAGGCTCGGCCTGATACGCACATTTTGCCCCTACATTAGAAACCCGCAACACGGCCTCTCTGACTTGTGCGTCGTATACCATGCCAGCCGTTCCTTGCACTCTAACCATCTCAATGGTTACGTTTGGTCACTTGAGAAGTGACATTGGCGTCAGCTGTTTGTTGGCAAACGGTACCGATTTTCCTGTCGTCCAGCCAAATAGGAGTACCCAATTTGCAAGAAATTAGTTTGCCACGTTTGATCGAACGTACGGGTTTTTAATGAAAGCAGGATCCTCGCTTACTCGCTAAGGAACGCGGAGGCGAAGTGAATGATACTGAGGGTATGGAGCATTCAAAAAAGCGATGACCAGTACCTCTACCGCACCTGCCTTATGTTATACAACAGGACCGTCAGGACTTTGATCCCACCAGCTTCTCATCTCCCTCGGATTTTAGACAAGACTAACGAGTCTTACAGAAGGCCTCAGTCCCCCCACCGCAACCACTTGGGAGTTTAAAGGCAGATATGCTGCCTGCACAGCCCAAGAGCCATAGATTTCAACTGCCATCCCACGTTATTCCCTTGCGGCTTTCCGCTGTTGCTGACTATGTGTGTTTAAGGCACATCAACTTCTTCTCGGCAAACCCCTGAGCACAACTCGAAAACTAGGCTCATTCATTGTTTAGCATCTAGGGACGGTTGTTCAACGCTCCTTGGCGGTTTGACAACCCCCAGTGGCGTTGTTCAAAGAAACCGCCAGAGCTTGGAAAAGTTCCTGCCTGACGCGTCGCAGGACTCAATATCATACGAGACGGGACGGAGGACGGTGAGATCGGCAACTTCCGGAACATTTTCGTTTCCTGATTCGGCGCTCCCTCCAGTCCTCTATAGCGCGAGTTCCGGCTGAGGAGTCCGATTCCCCAGAGACTGAATTTTAAAGCTTTTGAGAGTTTATCTTTTTCAAGGTGTAAGAGAGGAGCTGGCTGCTGCCCGTTTGCGTTAGTGCGTGAAATCCGTGGGCCTTTTGGCGTGTGCTCTCCGGTGCGCTTTATAAAAGTTTGAACAGAAGCTAGTCAACTATGTATACAGTACTAGACGTCTATCCTCTTGAAAAATTTCAAGCTTTGAAATCTTTAGCGTAGCAAGAGATGCCCATTTCACCAGGGATAAGGGTCCTTTTAACGGACCCGATCGTGGTACTTTTAAAATGATATGAAAAGATTGGACCACGGCGACGGCCACTGGTATAAATTAGCGCCAAAGTAGATGCTCAAAATGAGTGCTCCTACTGAAGTGAAGGCGGTTCACGTTCCCTATCACCCTTCATATGCTCTGCAGTAAGCTTCCACCGTACTGGCATCGGCGTGCCATTGGTAATAAATAGAATTGCCCTGAAAAGTCTTCCTCCACGGAAGTTATTTCGAAAGCGTTGAGTATGGCGGGGTTATAGATTATCAAATATATCTTGCGCCTTCATTCGACACCTGTCCTCTTTGTGTGCTCGGCCCCCACAAACACGCTGGAAGCTGCGCGTCTACATCGCTCTTCCTCCAGTGAGAGATGGTGGGCGCGAACTGAATGAAGCTCCGCCCGCACCACCCACCGGTATGTCAAAGTTGTGCTGCTCATTTTTTTACTTTTGATGTGCGGTCCGCTCTGCGTTCGGAGCAGCAGCCGCCGCGGTGCCCAAACAGCCCAGAGGACTTCGCTCTCCTTTGTACGCTGATATTTAGTTTCTCGTAGAGCATCGAATGCTACCCGTTTGTCTTTTTTTAATGACCGAAAAGAAGTGTGGCAGTGGCACGTGGATTGAACTCCACCCGAGCGAGGGCGTCATTAGGAGGAAAACTGAAGTGCAGACACGACAAACCACTGGAGTAGAAAGCATTTAAAAAGAGCTTGCTGCGTTCAGAACTTTGGGAGCCGAGACGTTCATTGGAGCGTTTCTCGGACACTATCAACAACTTTACTGTTCAAACATAAAAACCTATAAAGATAGCATATTTATTCATGACACCATACATTTTGTAGCCGCTCCGCCAGCTACCATCACTCACTAAAGCATGCAACTTCGAGCGAGAGTGGCTTTAGGGTGTCAAAACGAACTAGGTGGTTGCAAAGAAAAGGCAAGCAGGGATGGATGACTTTTCAGTCACATTTTCTGAAACCCCGCTGAATGTCTCCCCGTAATAGTTGGCTCAGTTGCTTACGGTCACACAAGTGAAGAGTAGCGCAGCCCCTCTACTAATTTTAAACTGGTTGTTGAGCCGCTTAGAGTTGCCTCCACTCGTATAGGAAATCTCAAACCAGCCAAGTACTTTGTTACCCTGTTGTATTGAGATACAAGCTAGGTTTGGTGTCCGTTGTTTGGGGTATACAAATTCGCGGTTATATTGCAGAATTTTAGTGACATATTTACGTCCAGTACTCCGGATATATTTGTTCTGTAATCACTCGGTGTTCTCGCATTCACGCATTTGTTTTGCCTTTGAATGCAGTGGGTATACGCGAGTTTGTGCATTTCGTTTATAATTACTGTATATATTCCGTCGGTGGGAAACTGCTGAAAAATTGATGCTGTTGAGAGTTTAGGTGTAACATCCCAGCATCCAGGGGAAGAACACCTGACAAGACTTTATGAGCGTCGTGTTTGACAAATAAACTAAGGAAATTCAGTTCCATTTCATATCGCAAAGTTGCATGACCAGCCGAGCTGTTGTGGATTGCCGTGATACGGAGACTGGGGTACTCGAGTAACCGCAAACGATATCACATATCCCCGACACATTGCAAAATTCCTTGGCGGCACACTCCCGCTCAATCCACGCCGTATATTTTTGGTCCGTATGCCTTTGTGAACCGAAAACCTTTAGTATCTGGTATATCAGTTTTATCAGTTGTCCCCAACTCGGAAGAATGAGACAGAAAAATAAAAGAAAACATCTTAAGTTGCCCTTCTATAGAGGCTTCTGTATTTGTGGGGTGGTGTTCCTTTCACCAGTCTCCCCAAGCACCGCCTTAAGGTGTTAAAGAAGAAGTCCAACCATTTCATAATCTCCGAAGAGGGAATCATAATTGTCGGTACGCCTAGGGGAGTTTTATGCAGAACTTTGTGTGAAGAACCGCTAATAAATAAAAGACCAGAAGTGATCCATCCCACGGAATTTAATAAAAACTCCTTTGAGCCTTAAGCAGGAATAGAACCACTAGACCGTGAGTTCATCTGTTAATTTTGTGGTAATTTGTATTAAAGTTAACAGACAGAAAAAGTCACCATGACAGGTTCTCCCCGGTCACGCAAGGGCCGGCCACATCAATAAGCACAGTCGTTCCGTTATAGCGCAATCCCGCGTTTACCAGGAACGTTTACCACTTGGGAATTCGCGCGCTTTTGTCTAAGCATTCGTATGCGGCTGTCACTTGCGTTGGCAGGAACGATGATAACGGCTATTCGTAAGCATTTTTTGCGCCCAGTTCATTGTGTTGCGCCACTTCTAATGTAGGCAAGTATCGACATTTCGATGCACATTTTTATTTGGCATAACCAGCCCTCGCTTTTTCATACAGTCTGCAACAGCTTAGGGATCAAAATTTTTTTAGCCAAGTTCGGCACTTAGTTGCATGGCCTGGTGTAGTATCGGCCAAAGCTAAACATTCAATTAACACTTTGTGACCACTACAAAAGCGTGGGGTATATGCCTTTTCCTCTTGGAAAAGCTAATTTCAGCACACCATATTATTACATTAGCCTGCTTCTTTAGTTCTTTCGTTTACTTTCGGCACTTCCTGTCGTCTGCACTTCCTATTCAGTCTTACGATACTTAGTGCCTAAAATTTTCTTTTTCGCCAAAAAATTCCTCGCTTTTCTAGGGATGATGCATTGTTAGTAGAATGTCCAGCTTTGGCCGGTAGTACGTCAGACTGCTAAAGTACCAAACATGGCTCAAAAGTTTAATCCCTATAAACTCTGCTTCTGAACTCTTTGCAAAATGGAGGACACGTAGAGCAATTTTAAAGCAAATGTTAACCGAAACGTCTATGTTTGTCTACGTTGGCAATGGCGCTATACAATGAACAAAGGGCGCATCAAACCCTCACGAATAGTCCTTACCGTGTCTACTGCCAACACCATTGACAGCTGCAGAAGAATGACTCAGACAAACGCGCACGAATTCCCTTGTGGAAAACGCTCCTGGTTCATGGCATGCGCGATCGACTGTCAAAGGAAGACTGTGGTTAACGGCTCTCCTGGGCCTCGCGTAACCGTAGGGACACGTAGTATGTTGATGGTAGTCACTTCTTCTCCCTGTAAACTTGAATACAAACAGCATAAAATCAGCACGCAAACTCATCCTGTAGGATGGTATTTATGACTAAGGCACAGTGAAGATTGAATTCGATTCCCAGGGATGGATTACTTCTCAGCTTTTGTTTATTATTGCTCCTTCACGAAAGCTTGGGTATAGAATTCCATGTGCTTACCGAAAGATTAGATGTGGAATCCTATTGGTATAATTTCCATTTCGGGGAAAATGAAATCATTGGACATTTCTCTCTTCCGAGTTGGCGACAACTTCTTGAGCTCATTTATTGTTTACTGGAGGCTCCCGGTGCACAGAAGCATTTAGAAGGAAACTGTATGGGCGCGGTTTGAGCTGGAGTTTGTGGCCTACAAAGTCCGCATCGCTTCGGGCGTGTGTAATATCGTTTGTGGTTTCGCTGGTAGCTCAGTTCTGTTAGGACGGTAAGCCACGAACAGATCTGCTGATCATGGACATTCACGGTGTCAAATAGCACTGAATTTTCTTTGGTTAGTTGCCGGTGCCGACGTTGAAAAAGTCAATAGGTTCTGCCCCCGAATGCGGGGATGTCACATTTGAAATCTCAAGAGAAGCCATTTTCTAGTGGTTTCCCACCTACGGAGTATTAACACTTATTATAGAAAAACGTACAAATATTCTTGTACTCACTAGCAGTCAAAGCCAAAAGAAATGCGCGGTACCAAGCCAGTGGCAACTGAGTGCGAATTGTAGCCCCAAATTACTATACAATTAGGCTCCTTTTATTATTTCATTTACTTTCGGCACTGCCTCTCATGTCTCTTTTCTGTCCAGTCTCACGGATTTTTGTGTTCGTTCTAGATTACGAATGAGCTACATGTCCAGCGTTGAGTAAGGTATCGGTCAGATACGTATTTGGGTATCCGACAGCGCAGGACAAGAGAGAATTAAATGATAAAAATGCTTGCCAAATAGACACGCTCTGATAAAAATGTCTGGCGCGGCGCACTACTGAAGAAAGCTGAAGTTTTATTCATTAGTAACTTTAGACTCGGAACACACAGGTGGTGTGACAGGCTGAAACAGAATGAGTATTCCGTAAAACGCTGTAGCGTGATGTACCTAACAGAACTGAGCTTTTATAATGAAAGACAAACTGCGGAATCCATGCGATTACCTACAAATTACCTCGGTAGGAGCACGGGCGCGCACGGAAGGAATATTTGATAGCATAACGAAAGATGGTGGCCGAGTGATGAAGTCGGTGCCGTACCAGTAAAGAAATTGCCAAACATGTGGTACTCAGCAAAATCTTTATGTGGCCAGTTGGTTCGATATGAGTGGAAAAGGTTTTAATGCTCAAACAACGCGGAGACGAAGAAGAAACGAACAAGACAGACAAGGTGCCTTGCGTGTCTTGTTCGTTTCATCTCGTGTTCGCGTTTTGTGCGCCTTTTAACTCTTTTTCCGCAGGTAGTACTCAACGCATATGCGTAAACGCTTTGAAGACAATAGAAAACAGGAAATTAAGGAAGGTAGCAGAAGTATAACGATAAAATAAGACCCAGCAACATGTTATGGCCTGGAATGAAGGGGGAAACGAAAATTTGGCAAACTGCTGTCGCAATGCAACAAACGACACGGTCATTTTCACGTGTCAAAGCTGAAGGTTACTGAACACATCGTACAGTTCGAAAAGCCTCTGAAAACAAAACCTTTAAGTTTTGTTAAGTGTATTTAAAAAAGAAAGCATGAGTACAAGGGATTACTGAAACACGAGCACCACACAGGAGCTCACGAATAAAAAGAGCAGTTACACGTACGGTACAAAAAATTTAAGTTCACGCACACCCAGAGCACAGAAGTCATTGCTGTAAACGATAGACGTTCAAGCAGTAGTTATTTATCCTGATTGTTGCTGTAATGTTATTTGCATTATTCTGCTTAGGTTACTGATTTGTGCTGATGAAATTACCGTCTTAATAGCACTTCATCTTGAATTTGAAATTGCGCCTGCCCTGAATTGCGCCTTCCCTTCCCCCGTCGCTTCCAACACTCACCCACTCGCCCTCCCCCTCTACCCCCTTTAGGTTTCAAGGTGATATTGACGCTATACCTCGAAAAAATCTTTTACAGAGATACTGACGTACCAAGAACTCGGCTAAGTATTTTAAAAATGCTAATACACTCAGCAATGAATCTAACCCATAAAACAGTACTGATTTGTGATCTGTGACGTAAGGCTGTAGCATATACCACTTATTTCGAAAGCGCGCAAAAAGGCCGTTTGGCGTGTACCTCAGAGTCGCGTCAGGTTTCGGTCTGCCATCAAGGAATCTACTGTCCTTTCCTGTCCTCAATAACGAGCTGCTGGCGTATAATTGAAAGGCTTAAATTCTGAGTGGCGCTAACAACTTCCAAACGTATTTCACAGGCAAAATGAAAATAAATCCAGAAAGGCAGTCTAACTGGTGGGTTTTGGCAGCAGTGCGTGTTAAATCCTACGCTGTTACCACTCATAACGTATTATTTGCACAATCAAAACCTTCAGTCAGCTTGATGCGTACAGTGCTTAAAAGGCAACATCTTCGAAAACACCCTAATAGGCATTGTGGGATAATTCAAAAACTTCAAGCCACCTAAGCTCATTAAGGATGGCTTCTCACGATGCACAGATGTGTCGACGAAAAGGTATTTTTGAAGGGAAAATATAACCGCTCTAATATCAATGTATGAGAGCCTAAGGGCCTTTTATTAGGCACCTTCATAAGATCTCCTGCATAGCTACGGAAATGGTATTTACCTCCGAGCCCCTCTAAAGTCGACTTCGTTGCAATAGCCGAGAGAACTGCTGGGGAAAAAAATCGGCAGGAGACACTTAAGACTGCTAAGGTGTTGGAAGGCGGAAGCCGAGCATAGAGCGACAGCCACGCTCCTCCGTAGCACAGTTCTCGCCGCCGAGGTCACGCGAAAGTTTTGGTTCCATTCCTGTTGTTGCCGCCGCAGACGACGGTAATATTAGCGTCCACTTTTTGGGCTTTCGTAGAATATTTTTGGGGCGAAATATTCGGCTTTATAATAAAATGTGGAGGCTCTAGGGTCTATTATTATGCATTTTATCATACAAAGAAAATGTGACAGCGTTTCATGACAGGCAAATCTCCGCGTCGGGTTCGAAAGAAATTCCTACACATTGCTGACAAGCTTCGTAGAAGTACTGCCAGAGGGCTTTGTTCTTCAAGTTTGAAGTGAAATTTTTTTAGTCTTCTCTTTCCGCCATAAAAAATTACGCTGTCTCTTGCCAGCGGATGGTTATAGAGGCCAAAAGAAGTCATTTTGTCAAAAAAAAAAGTGCCATCGTAATTTCATTTGTGTATTACAGTGCCTTCGCTAATATTTAAAGAGAAGCTAAGCGCAAGCAAATAATAAAAAAACACAAACTTCAATGCAGCATCCACTCCGAGTGATGGAAAATGGATTTTCGAGCGCCAAAGGCGGGATATAACTGGCAGGCACGTGTCACCCATGATCTGAAATCTTGAATGCGAACATGAGTCTCGCCTTTCGGAAAATAATGGGTTCTGTTCATAGCGCTCCTCATGTTTGCTGCGAAAGGCTAAAAAAAGGATAATTATCCCATCCTGTGCCCCATTGTTTGGCCTTTTTTGTTCGTGTGTCCCGTTTATTTACTGCTTGTTCTCGATCAATATTTCCAGTAGCATTTACAAGATACGTCAAACCTTTCGCCGGGGTGGAATAAAAAAGGTGTAGCTTTACTTTGTTTTGCTACTTTTATTCACTTTAGCATTTTCCCCCTCAAGATTGAAGCGGCAGCGCCAGATGCCCCCGGTTGTTCATCACGGAAGATGGATTGAGGAAAACTATTTTATTCCGTGTTTCCAATTTCACACAACAGTCCCGTGGAATTTCTATAATTTATAATTGCAGCTTCAACTCTCTACCGGCTATTATTCCGAAGCACCAGACTTAAACATTTCACATGCGCTTTTCGAAGCACAAACACTACAGAAATGTGACGCGAGTGCACGGAAGGCTGGAAAGAATGGAGTCTGGCATGGCACTGGCCATGCTGATGGGGTAAAGTTTTTACCATTTTTAGTTTAAATTTCTTTCGAAGCTGTCATGCCAGAAACGAGTCGCCGAGATAAAAAGAAGATTCGGGTGTGTTTTCCGCTGATCTCCTTATGACCCTTAGGAACTTTCGGGACAGAAATAACGTTCCACCCAAACATAAATTTTCTTTTTGTTGAAAAAAAAAATCTCCCCTAGAACTAGGATTAAAATTGGGCAGGTTGGTGTGGCAAAATATCACAAAAAATACGGCGTTACAGAGGACCAAGAAAGGAGTTTAAGGTAGGTTGTTTGTGGCTTCAGTTAACCGAAAGTATGCAGGATTTACAGACAGCGGCCTAAATATGTTCGTTCTAATCTGTGGGAGCTCCCCATTCCAAAGGAATAAAGTCAATAAAAGCAGTCAAACCTGCTGCTCCCTGAGCTGTCCTTGTTAGGAATTGTAATTTTCGAAGTGATTTGAATGTTCGCAAATGCACAGGCAGCTAGCGAACCATAATACACACACAAGCAAAGCGTGGTTATGAAGTTTCCTTTAAATATTAAACATTTCTGGGCTGAAAGGGAAATATTTGAAAAACACCTGTCCGCCCAACGTCGTAGAAAATGAGCCCATACTCAGGGCTTAATTTTAGTGATACGTTGTTTTTAGCATCTCTGGAGATCTTGGAAGGAAAAACAGCTTTGAAGGAATTCGTTCTCAGTGATGTTTTTTAACTGAGCCTGTTGGTTTCTTATTCCTGCCCTCTGCCCACCCACCCCTCATACAAAAAGGAAACACTAACCTATTTCAGGACGTAGGTCATCTCAGTTCCGCATACTTCTCCTCTAGGCGATTTCAACTTAAATTTCTCGAAAAGCAGTCTGGTGAGAAAACGTTGGAACGAAATGTGCATCTCTTACCAATGCGGAAACAGATTCATAAAACCAATTATTTTGTCTCTTTATAACTGAGGACTGCAGGACGTTATTTTCTTTTTCATGCGACCATTACTCCATCTTTACGCTACCATTGTATACAACGTGTTATTACTGAGGGCGAGTTCTGAAACTCGCAGTAGAACAGTGCTACCTCGATGTGGGTGAAACTAAGGGATTGGAAATGAATGTTGGCCACAATTTCGACGCCGTTCCTCGATGACGACTTTGTGCCAAAAGTATGTGATGACGCTGTAGCCCGGTGTGATTACTGCGCCTGCGCGAAGGCAGAACATTACCAAGAGTACTGAAACCATACCCGTATTGGCAGCAGTACACAAAAAACCTTCAAGCTGGCATTTCTCCCTTTATACTAAAAGAACATGAGTGGTTTACACCTGAATCTTTCACAGAAAATGAACTTAAGAATAAATGGCTATTTTTGCATCCTTTTCAAATGTCTGATTACTTTTAATAACCGGTTTTCTACTTGATTTTTATCCAACAGAAAGGAAGTATGCCCACCTACATAAATGAACACCCGTAGTCGGGAAATAGGCTGAACAGGTGTGCAGGCAAAGGGTTCACGTCTATTATTTTGTGTTAGCGCGTCTTACTTGTTACGCCATCATGTCTTGTTCTGCGCACGCTAGGCTACTCAGACCCTTTTTTTGTTTCCTCCGTCCCATCCCCAAACGTTCTCCACTGTCTGTCCTAATAGAGGCTTTCCGTTGGGGCAATATATACGGTCCCGAACCGGTTTTCGTTGGAAGGTATAGTGGTGAAGACAGGCTCCGATATATTCAACCCCGGAGAGTTGGCCGCCGCCGAAGTAGGGCATATTTTCGAGCACACGTCGCGCAAAGTACGGCGGGGAACAGAGGGAGCACAGGGAAATAGGAAAGAGTGAAATAAGAATATAAAGAGAGCGCCCCTCTTTTTGCCCGGCAATGCGCTCGTCTAATGTAGGCACTTTTTTCTTCATCCTTCCATCCGCGGCTCATTTGAATGTATTGGTTCAATATTCTCGCTTCGCTAACAACGGTGGGTATTTTTTCAACGTGTCATACAATTGTCGTAGGTTTATTGTGCCTAGTGATGTCTTAACCCTTTAAGGAACTCAGGGGTATCAAGTTAATGGCTCTCGTTTCCGCTAGCCGTGTTAAGAAACGATTATAAAACAAGCACTCCGTATCGGTGGAGCAGAAACGTTAGGTTTCACATTTGTATTCGGCTACACAACATGAGATCAAAATCACAACGTCTATTGCTCTTTGAAGCCATCGATACTTACCCAAACGTGAGGTGAAGCGATGAGTATACGCCAAATGGCTCAGGAACTGCAAAAAGAAAAAAAAAACGAAACAAAAGAGGTTCAGACGTGTACGAAAAGAAGTAATTTCTACAAACTACACTTGTGTAAAATTCAAGAAACTGCTGTGAGAGTGATGCCGTTTTTTCCTTTGAATAAAGGAGACAACTACATACGCTCGTTATGCGTTCACTGCGCTGTATTAGATTTCACACACATTTCATTCGAGCTATATTTATGGTTTCAGTTGAGGGGAAGGGGTACGCGATGACCAATAAAGTATGTTTTATTGGGGAAAGCCGTCTTTAGGGCTGTTCGCCACCGTGAAGGCCGATATTCTTGTATTGCTTGCTGGAAGAGAGGAGAATGCGTGCTCGCCGATCTTGTCCCCTCTTACACCAGCATCAACTGTTACGTATATGCTGGTGGAATTGGCGAAAATGGTGACAGTCGTAAATGACGGCACAGTACTGTACGCCTCTGTGTAGCGACTCCAGAAGTTCCGCGGAGAAATGAGCGGCACCAAATTTAAACCACGAAATTATCGCCGATGAACGTATGAGGGTTCGTAAAAAAAGTTTGCTTAAAAACACCTTTTATTTTAAAACAAAAGGAACCGTGTAATACGATTTTATCATACTGGTCACTAGTGAAATCATTCAGACCTGCTGGTTCCTGTATCTTTCATGTTTGGACAACTGTCAATATTGAAAGGGGCAATCCTCAAAGAGGATTGTTATGAAGAGGCATGCAGAAACGATAGTTGACAAAGAAGAGGGAGAAATTCCATTTTTCCGCCAAGCACGTGACCAATTTTGAGATGCCGGGAACAAAGCAGGTGAGGCAATGACGAATGGGGCAACGACCCGTGCGGCTGAAACAGAACTGCCTATTCAAAAATGCTAGGACCGCCGGGAGAAAGAATTGGCGCCCGAACAAGCAAGTAAGGGAGAGTGTAAGTTCACAGAGGACCAATCAGAACGAGGGGCACCCGGTCTCGAAAGACCAGTCTACGGGAACGCCGACAGGCCATCGACTACGCCACGCAGGCTTGGGAGGGAGTGAGCCGACATCCGACGTTATAAGACCTTCAAGTAGCAAAATATTTATACAAAGGACGTAAAAGACAAAGAAAAACACGTGTTTTTCCTTTACGTCCTTTGTCTCAATATTTTGGCACTTGAAAATCCCATCATGCAATACCAACTAACTCGTAGCCACACGTTGTTAAACGACGTCGTGCATACATCGCAGCGCTTCCGTTTACCAGTCGCGCCATTAAAGGTTGCATCGAGGCCTCAGCGGTGACAATCGGGCGCCTTCCTAGATCATCTAGGTTCATTACCCTTTGTTTTGACAGTCCCCGCACGGAGACGATTCCAGGTCCCTTTGGTGCCTTCTGCTGTCACAGTGACCGTCACCCCGCCAAAGGCTGCCCCCGGTGCGTGAGCTACCACGGGGGTAGCCCTAGAGGACATACGTCGGGACGTGCGGCCGCCACAGCGACGGCGGCACCGCAACAATACTCCCTAACTAAGGCTACAATCCAGTCAGGGGCAACGCAATGTCTGCGCCGACTTCAGCGATAGTGACGGCGATAGGCTCGCCCAGCAGGGGCAAGTAGTCCTAAGAAGTTGAAGAGGCCGCATTGAAGGCTCTGGCGTTTTATTAGTAGAGATGGTTAGTAATAAATGGTAATAGTAATAAATATTAGTAATAATACTTTTAGTGATACATGTTTCGAACTGTGTAGAAGACATTATTGTAGTGGCTTTTGGTTTAGTTTGGCTTCCTTAAGGAGGTTCGTGTAGATGGTTTAGTGTTGGTAGGTTTCGTGTAGATTTGATGGTAATATGGTTTGCTCTGGGGGCTTCTTCGTAGAGAATAAATGTGACGTTTGTTCAATTCATCCAAAGCTATTCCTCGTCCAGTCCCCTTAGCCGGTTGAGAAAGTTACCATAAATTGGTGGTGAAGTGTCAAATAAGCAAAAATCATTGTTGGGCATGGTGAAACGTGTTCGATAACGTTAAACCGAGGTGATGCATGGCTTTAAGGAAGAAATAAGCCAGAGGTTTCTGCGAAAATGAAAGGGGTAGCGTTTTGAAGTGGTGACAAACGAGATCAAATTCTGTTGAGGAAAAAGAAGAAAGAATTCTTTCTGCATGATGTAAACACATTGCAAAACTAAGCCCAGAAAACAGATCTAAGAACCCTCATGCCGCTTCAAAAATAAAAAAAAAAAAATGTGTGCCACCATATCCCATTACTCAGATGCTTGATTTGAAGTTGAGTTCTCAACTCAGAAGTGGTCTATAGTTTAACTGATCTTTCAAGACATTTTTATACGTTTCCTATCAAAACGCCACAATGACAACACTCACTGCCTTAACAACTTTTAAAGCAGCCATGAAGACAAAGTACCGAGTTTGTTTTATTCGAAATATTTGGCGTTTTATATTTCCCCCAGCGCTTGTCCGGCAGCAAACGATTAGTTTATTCACCAGGAAATTATCCAATTTATGTTAAAGTTTTGATTCTCCAGCCAAATCTTGTGTTTAGTGAGGTAGTCTGCGATGACGCCAAAAAAGCAGGCCTTGAAGTGAACGCGAACGCGGCACTAGGCATCCAGCGAACTACAGAGCCTTGTTGACCGTCAATCCTCCCAGATGGCGCTACCATGCCATGGCTGACATTTGCCCGCCTTTGCTTCGTTTTTGACCGTATTTACGCCTGGCTTGTTTTTAATACGGTAGAAAGTACTCGTGTTGCGAAACATGGGGTATACTCGACAAACAGGGTCACGTAAGACAATGTCGCTTACGCTAATCTTCCTGTGTCGTGGCAGAACCCCCAGGCGCCACACTGCTGTGCAACTATGACAAGCCAAGTGCGCGCAGTAGCAACAAGAGTAAACTCTGGTACTTCAATGTTTACGTGTACTTTTGTAGCTTCCATGCTTATCGTACCATTCTTACTTCTCTAAAAAAATATATGCTTTACACTTAAGCGAAAATATCTAGTGAAGGAAGCCCTGAATAACTAGCATTTGCTTTTGCCGGCCTCCTCCAATCGCCGAGCTGTCTGGCATGACATCATAGGTTCTGTTGCGGGAAAGGCGCTAGTGAGTCGCATGGTGATTGGCGTTTTACCTATTTATGAAGCTTATTTGAGTGAACTTTACGTTAAAAAACTGGTGTCAGAATGATTCTAACTAGCAGTCTTTCGAATGAACCGAAGTAGTATTTTGTCTGCATGGCTCCTTTAAGGAATCATAGTCGATCGCCTGTGTCCCCAAAAAAACACTACAGAGAGCAGAAGGAAAACATTGATATGGAGCTTCCATCAGCTCGGGGGGAACATAAAATGTACACCTGCATAATATTTCCTAAAAAATAACCTTCTTTTCTAAAAAAAAAAGGATATGATCCGTACCTATCTTTTATTGGCGTTGGTATAAACGTGGCAGATGGAATTCTTTTGTTTTATGTAAGGAGGCACTGCAAAATACCTGTAGTTTTGGGCCAATAAGAACGCCGCTTCTTGCCCCTCATAATCAAAGCCTTCATACGTTCACATGGGCTGCGAATAAAAGAGCTGACCAATATCTTTTTGGAACGACTACAGTGACAAAAGACGGCGGCTTCGTTCCGGTAGGACCAGCCAAAATGCCAAACTAAAACAGCTTATTCCTTTTTTGTTGAATTACGGAGATCCTTTGTTAAGTAATGAGTTTAAAATAACGACGATTTTCCGGAAATTAGTTTTTGCTCTTTCTTTTCAATTCCAGAAATACTTTCCGCTACATTCATCTCCCGTTTAGGTTCCCAAACATTTTCGCCAATGTCATGTGAAAGGCTCACTTTTTTAGGCGTATGACACATGTTATCATGGCATGAGTTAAATTTTGGCGAGGTGTCACGGATACAATAAAAAATGATGAAGTCGTTTTTAGAAAGTTTTACCGATTTTACTGTCATTTTAGCCCGCATGACGCTCTCAATGTTTCAGCAAAAGATTTCTTACAGTGAAGCTTTTTAGGGCTTGGTTTCTGAAGAATTTAAGGTGCGTAACAACACGCTTCCGAGGTGCCACGCGTATTTGAAGCGGGGAACGTTGCATAGCGCCAGACGTTTGTGTGCGTACGTTTATTTGTGTTCTTGCTGCGCGTTTGTTTGCTTTTACTTAGGTTCGGACTTGCTTTAACTTTGAAGCGCTCTCAAAGATTCGCTGATGTGCGCCTCGCGCCAGCCATGTCTACGTTCGCAGCGCCAAACCTTTTGCCATCGCTGCAAGCGTTTGTGTGCCGTTTCTTTTTCTTCCGCTCTCCTGTCGTGGCCTATACGCCGCAAGGTGGTGGGCGCGTGGAGACGTTACAAATATATAGTGTCATCTATATCACCTGAATGGCAGTAATTGTCCATACGAATGTATGTAAAATTATAAAGTGAAAGAATAGATGCGTATGCGTACCTTTCGACACGATGACCACCTATCAAAGCTACAAATTAGTTCGTACCACCGTTCAAAGCTCCGTTTCACCTTTGCTTCCAAAATCATCTATATCAAAGAGTGGAATGAATTATGGCGTTTATACACCCGTGGCACAGACTAGGAAGTTCATTTCCATTATGTCATAAAAGTCACCAGTGTCAAATAAAATTCCGAAAACGCATCAGGGCGCTCATTAACCAACGATGCCCTTGCTCTATTGAAATACAAATACTAAAAATAACGTTTACACTTGACAAGCGCAATACCCTTGCTAATTAGCACTTACCGGAATGCCATATTCAGCGACTCGCCTTTGTGAACCGCAGTCGCATTCCAGAGTACGCAGAGTGCTCGTACGAAAGCGTGCGTTTAGAGTTCACTGGATTTGCACTAGCTTAATATGGTACCAAATAACCCTGATCACCAATCATCGAGGGCCGACTAGAAGCATGAATCCACCGTCGCCCATATTGATATGCACAGCCATTTGGTTCTTCTTCGACTTTACTCGAGAGGTGTCATCTTGGGTAATGTGAACGGAGGGCAAATGACATGCGTTATTCACATCGCTACGTGTATTGACAATCTTTTGGCTGAACATTTAAAGCACAGCTCTTAAGCAGCCGCTGCCTCGCGGCTGCTTCGAGGCTTCCCTCGCCGTAGTTTCTCGATGTAACCGAGAGGACTGGGCGAACAGCGGAGAAAGCGAGAAGGAAAGCGGATGAGCAGTGCCTGGCGAAAGTGTGAGGAGGAAAGCGGTATGCCACTGGTGCCGGTCGAGGCGTTCTCCGCGGCGAAGATCCGCTACGAGATAACCTAGTATCGCGCTCCTTATAACGTACGCCGATGACGCGATCATTACCGGAGACAGAGGAAGTTCTTCGCCTGCCGCTGCATCTAAACGAGTTGCCCGAGCAGAGACTTAGCGCCGCCTACTCCAGAATTCATTGGATTGCGCCGCCGTAGCAGCAGCTACGAGGAGTCGCCGAGAAGGCTGCTGTTCCCAGTGCGCTCAGATTTCGCTTTTGGGAGTATCGGACTCGTCAGCCAATCTTTAAAACGGAATATTGAAATTGCTGACTTTGACGTGCGGTGCGTCTATGCTAAGGCTTAAAGTAAAGCCACCTTAAGCAGTTCTGATGATGTTAATTATCGTAGTTTAAGTTCGAAGGTCTATGGGTAGACCACTGGCGATTCATTCGGCCGAAGAGCTGGCGAGTATCCAGGCAGGCGCTTGTGAGCGTGCTCGTGAGCGTCCTGCGGATCCCGATGTCCGTGAAGCGTAAGGGGGGGGCCTCTAAGCGACGAAAGCCTTTGTTGGCGTTCTTCACTGCGTGTTTATATCAAGGCTCGCGTGTTTTATGATGTTGTTTAGGAAAGGGACGAGTATTTTTTTGTGAACATCCGCCGTGCGGACAGCGAAAACGTTTACTCTCCCGCGATGAACCCTTCACAATAATTCGGCGCAGGCTAATCTACTGGGAACTGTTTCTGAAGAGCCGTTACTTCTGACGGCCCTTTACATTGGCCAGTCCCCTTCCGTTGGTAAGCGCGGTCTTTGTAGAGGTAATTTATCGACGCACGAGAACCGTGATAAAAGGAGGAGGAAACAGGGAGCATAAATTTGGGGCTCTCATTCCAGGACTCATTAGACCTGCCGACGGTTCGGTCTGTGTGAGAGACACTAACAGTTTTCCCATAAAATGTCACCTTCCGCCTGTGCAAGCAGGAGTATGAGGAGCAAGGTATACGTCCTAAAGAATAGTTACTCTCAAGCGTCAGCTTCGATAGTTTGGTTCTGTGAGGTATACCATACCGTAAAGAATCAAAGCCCTTTCTTTAAATAAAGACGGTTACAAAGTGAAGCTTTCTCCCACCAACCTGTTTTTTTTTACTCAACTTCGGAAATCGCAACTGCTTCTACCATGTCGAAACAGCGCAGTTGCATAGAGTTCGGCTTTATGATGCATGGGACCATGGGTCGATTCCGACCACGTGTAGCATTTTTTTTCTTCAGGTGTTCCTTGGGAGAGTTGGCTTTCCTGCAGTGCGTTTCGACGTAACGATGGACGGCAACAGTGAGTCATACAAAGCAAAGCTTCACTTTAATAAATTTGCACTAAAATGCAAGAATCCAGCACCCGAAGTTAAGCTTGACGAGCGGCAATACGTGGTTTCTAAGCTTTTGTGCGGGTGCAGTCGAATGTTTGCTACTCGGAATAAATGGTACAAGAATTCGAGCAACGCAACACCTATTAGGTTTTTGCTCCACATTTTGCAGCCCCAACTACGATCTTTCGCACCCCTTTTTGCCCCATGCTGCCTTCCTGACGGATGTGGCTCGTTCATGCAGAAGCTACTGCGCAGCCCTGAGGGAATTCTTAATCGCTGTTTATCAACTTGCGGCCTCCGAATCATGCAGTCATAGTTAAACTCCACAATAACTCTAAAGCGTGAAGTTCCTCTTGTACTATGCTGTTCTACAAAATAATTGCTTGGGGCCGTGATATAAATTATATTTCAGGGTCATTTGCTCAAAGTCACGGTACTTCTGTTCCGACGTCTACATAAAAAGACAAACAGCCATTCGTCGAAGACTGCAAGTGTACCACGCCAACAAACGGACTTTATTTGTCCATTTTACTTTGACTTGCCTTTGTTGATAGGTACCCATAAAACATGTTATTTGTGCAGTCTTTCTTCGCAGAGTAATCCGCACAATATTCACGGAGACCTAGAGATCAATTCGGACTCTTTACGAGCAGTCTTCTTTAGTGCAGCTTGATCCGCCTCAGGCGTCCATCCCCGTGTGCTATCATTTATGTTTTCTCGGAGGGGGGGGGCAAGCCAAGTGCGCGCAGTAGCAACAAGAGTACACTCTGGTACTTCAATGTTTACGTGTACTTTTGTAGCTTCCATGCTTACCGTACCATTCTTACTTCTCTAAAAAGAATATATGCTTTACACTTAAGCGAAAATATCTCGTGAAGGAATATTATAAGCCCTGCATAACTAGCATTTGCTTTTGCCGGCCTCCTCCAATCGCCGAGCTGTCTGGTATGACATCATAGGTTCTGTTGCGGGAAAGGAGCTAGTGAGTCGCATGGCCATTGGCGTTTTTCCTATTTATGAAGCTTATTTGAGCGAACTTTACGTTAAAACTGGTGTCAGAATGATTCTAACGAGGCAATCTTTCGAATGAACCGAAGTAGTGTTTTGTCTGCATGGCTCCTTTAAGGAATCATAGTCGAGCGCCTGTGTTCCCAAAAAACAATACAGAGAGCAGAAGGAAAACATTGATATGAGCTGCCATCAGCTCGGGCGGAACATAAAATGTACACCTGCATAATATTTCCTAAGAAATAACCTTCTTTTCTAAAAAAAAAAGGATATGATCCGTACCTATCTTTTATTGGCGTTGGTATAAACGTGGCAGATGGAATTCTTTTTTCTTGTAAGGAGGCACTGCAAAATACCTGTAGTTTTGGGCCAATAAGAACGCCGCTTCTTGCCCCTCATAATCAAAGCCTTCATACGTTCAGATGGGCTGCAAATAAAAGCGGTGTCGAATATCTGTTTGGAACGACTACAGTGACAAAAGACGGCGGTTTCGTTCCGATAGGATCAGCCAAAATGCCAAACTAACACAGCTTATTCCTTTTTTGTTGAATTACCGAGATCCTTTGTTAAGTAATGAGTTAAAAATAACGACGATTTTCCGGAAATTAGTTTTTGCTCTTTCTTTTCGATTCCAGAAATACTTTCCGCTACATTCATCTCCCGTTTAGGTTCCCAAACATTTTCGCCAATGTCATGTGAAAGGCTCACTTTTTTAGGCGTATGACACATGTGATCATGGCATGAGTTAAATTTTGGCGAGGTGTCATGGATACAATAAAAAATTATGAAGTCGTTTTTAGAAACTTCTACCGATTTTACTGTCATTTTAGCCCACATGACGCTGTCAATGTTTCAGCAAAATATTTCTTACACGAAAGCTTTTTAGGGCTTGGGTTCTGAAGAATTTAATGTGCGTAACAACACGCTTCCGAGGGGCCACGCGTATTTGAAGCGGGGAGCGTTGCATAGCGCCAGACGTTTGTGTGCGTACGTTCATTGGTGTTCTTGCTGCGCGTTTGTTTGCTTTTACTTAGGTTCGGACTTTGTTTAACTTTGAAGCGCTCTCAAAGATTCGCTGATGTGCGCCTCGCGCCAGCCATGTCTACGTTCGCAGCGCCAAACCTTTTTGCCATCGCTGGAAGCGTTTGTGTGCAGTTTTTTTTTTGCTTCCGCTCTCCTGTCGTGGCCTATACGCCGCCGGGTGGTGGGCGCGTGGAGGCGTTACAAATATATAATGTCATCTATATCATCTGAATGGCGGTAATTGTCCATACGAATGTATGTAAAATTATAAAGGGAAAGAATAGATGTGTATGCTGTACCTTTCTTTACGATGACCACCTATCAAGATACAAAATAGTTCGTACCACCGTTCAAAGCTCCGTTTGACCTTTGCTTCCAAAATCATCTATCTCAAAGAGTGAAATGGCTGAGTGCGTTTGTACACCGTGGCACCGACTAGGAAGTTCATTTCCATTATGTCATAAAAGTCACCAGTGTCAAAGAAAATTCCGAAAAAGCGTCAGGGCGCTCATTAACCAACGATGCCCTTGCTCTATTGAAATACAAATACTAAAAATAACGTTACACTTGACAAGCGCATATCCTTGCTAATTAGCACTTACCAGGAATGCCATATTCGCGACTCGCCTTTGTGAACCGCAGTCGCATTCCTGAGTACGCAGAGTGCTCGTACGAAAGCGTGCGTTTAGAGTTCACTGGATTTGCACTAGCTTAATATGGTACCAAAGAACCCTGATCACCGATCATCGATGGCCGACTGAGAAGCATGAATCCACCGTCGCCCACAAGTGTACACGCCCACAAAACGGACTTTTATTTGTCCATTTTACTTTGACTTGCCTTTGTTGATAGGTACCCATAAAACAATGTTATTTGTGCCGTCCTTATCTTCAGTCGCAGTAATCAGCACAATATTCACGGAGACCTAGAGATCAGTTCGGACTCTTTACGAGCAGTCTGCTTTAGTGCAGCTTGATCCGCCTGAGGCGTCCATCCCCGTGTGCTATCATTTATGTTTTCTCGGGGGGGGGGGGGCAAATCTACATCGGTTGAGTTGTCTTTACTGGGGTGCCATCTTTGTTACAAAAAACAGTCAGTTAGAGTGTTTGGTAACGAGCACCTTTCTAAATGTGTTTATGCAACATGCAAACACCTCGTATCTCCATTATCTTTATGCACTTAGCCCCTTGCTTGCAAACACTACGTTTGTCATTTCTTTGATGCTGCAGCGTTCATGCTTTTCTTTGGGAAACAGAACTAAGATCCCAGCACACGGCAATGGTCGCACTTTTTTTTACAGGGCGGGGGGGGGGGGGGGGCTGCTAACGTAATATTGACATTTTCTTTCCATTGACAAAAGATCCTGGTGTACGTATATGTGCTGGTATTTTTTTGACAAAGAGCACCAGCGTAACATTTGAATCGAAAACCCTCGCCTTATGCCAGTATATATGCTGGAAGCGAATCCTCGTGCAATCCCGCAAAGAATCTTGCATTGTGCTGATGCACTGCTAAATGAACAGAGCACGCTGCTGGCAGGAGTTGACAAACACGCTCCTTCAATACGCTTGTAGAGGCCCTGAAGAGGATTCCGACGTTGCAAAGGTAGAGTTCCCGGCGACATATAGCGAATATTCTACCTTAGCTTAATGCAAAGACCGTACAGACATGCAAAAAAGGATTAATATTTCTTTCTATCTTAACCTGTTAATCCTCGTCGCCATTCAAACATAGTCTTGACGTAGCTACATCTCTGTGACGCAGCCTTTACGACGCAACTGGCACTGGAAACTACGGCACCGCTATTGGCGGGTTCTATTAAATGCTGCAGCCAATCACCGTTTGTGCGACCATGGGGGAGTTCCGGGTGTTTCGCTCTGTTCGAGCCGCTCGCACCGAAGGCCGCCGTTTTTGTCGCCGTCTGTACGACATACTGTCCGGCGTGGCAAATCTTGGCCGCACGAGCTTAGCCGAGATAGTAGCTTTCAAGATATGGATAACGTTGAAAAACGTCAAGCGTTTTCTACAAGCGGAAATTCACAGTTAACGACTTCCGCAAGCACCAGCCTGCGCTGTGGTTGACGTCTGAACACGAAATAGCATACGCCGAAGCAGCTAAAACTTATCGCCGCCTACCAGAACTCAATTCGTTGCGAAAACAAACTTCCACATGCGAGAAAAGACACCACAGTGTGGCAAAAATTTCGCCAGAGATATACGCAAGTAGCGCCGACAAAATAATTCCGACGACGCAAGCCTTCTCTACGAGAACCAACCACGGAGGAATCAGTTCACTGCAACAGCGCAGCATGCAAGAAACGCAGGCTGCCCGCTAGCCGTGGAATCATCAAAAATTGTCGCCAGCAAGTGCGTCATGGTCGAACCCCCCCCCCCCTATCTTGGGCCAAGCTCTAGGTTCCTTTACTCTGAAACTAACGTGCGGACGCTTGTGCGGCGGTCGTGAGAAGGAATACGACCGCAGCGCAATCATAAGTTGGCGGAGCACGCACGCACGTCGGCTGCTACTAAAGCGGGATGTGTCGGCGTTGCGGAGCCAATGCCTGCGCGTATCCTGGAGCTAAAAAGCCTAGACCGGTTTTGTCTCTAGTGGTCTTGCTCCGAAAGCGGGTGGCTCGTAGCATCCGCAGTGCTTCGATCCTCGAGCAAAAGTCAAAAGCCCTAGGCCTCATAGCTGGCGCTTTTTTTGTGAGCGAACACTCAGCTAATACTTAATACTTCAAACCGCTTTGTGGGAGGACGTTCCTTGGATAGTACGCCGCCGATTGCGCGCGTAGTATTGCAGCTTTAGAAACCTCATGTAGAGCCAATTTAGATTTTTTTTTCGCCATATTTTTGTATAACCGCTAGAGGTGGAAGTGGGCAACACATTTTTTGGTTTTTAAGATTACTGTATGTTGCAGAAGCACTATGTGCACAGGGATTTATTCGCTTTCTCAGGGTGTCCCCAATACCAAAATGGTTATATTTTATTGAGCCCATGAGGCAGTATTAATCTTTTTACGCTTCTCTGTGCTGCCCAGCCGGCGTAGCCAGAAACTTGTTTCGGTCCATGGGTGCTTAGCCTATGTATTGCTGCGCGACGGCAGGGGAATGCCGACACGAACCATGGCAGATGATGACGAGTTATATTTCAATTAAAAGGTTAGCCATGATTTTTACGAGTACGGCTCGGAGTTGGTGTAGGGATGTGTGTGCCACTGTTGGAACACTTCCTTTTATTCCTGTGGCAAAATAAAAAGTAATTATTCTTGCACTTGGCACAGCTGCCTTCGGCAACATTTGCGCTCAGCCTCTTAGTTGACCAATACACGAAAAAAATTGATTCCTATGATAAAACCACATTTGCTTGGGTAACGCTTGTTACCAAAGGTTGCTGACACTAGAGTGAACCACACTCACTGGTAAATTGTATCTTAAATTGACTTAAAGCCATTCTGCTGTAATTTATTGTTGTCGGGAAGATGACAGCAACAAATGTATTAAGCATGGTGTCTTTCCACTTAATGAAATGTATTTTTTCTAAGCTCTTGTACTGCACTACTAGTTGCTGTAAAGCAAATTTGCACATTTGTGTATTTATTTTCAATAATAATTTTCTACTCTGCATTGCTACCTTCCTCGGTGTTGCGGTACATCAAAAAAAGATGTTACTGGGTCTTTTATGGAAGAGAGATTTATTTGGCCGATCACTGCGTTGGAAATAAATATTCAGAACAGCAGCCATGCAGAACTTGTCAAAATCAACCATAAACTTATCTCGCTCTCTTTGCTCCTAAGAAAAATTCCGCCAGTGCAACACCGGGGGCTAAAATGCGTTTCTATAAAAACGCAACAATGGCTAACACGTTGTCAACAGGAGGCGGTTTTTGGCCTTTAGAAAGCTTCGAAATCCCTCGGGGAAGGCAGTTCATGGAAACATGTATGGGACACAGATGTGTTCACAAGTTGGGTTGACAGTTCCTGGATACAACATTTCCCCAAAAGTCTGCGGAAATGTTTACGAAGCAATAAAAGAAGTAAATTGATAGACTTTGAACTTTTATTATACAACACCTGAATAAGTTTACGTATGCTAACAAAGAACAAACAGTAATGTCAGGAGCTGGCTCTCTTCTCGGCGGTTTTTGTTTCGAGGTGCAAGGAAGCACGTGAAGGCAGTTAGGAGAAGTGTATGTGTTTTGATGGCGAACACGAGTCGAGTATTGAAAGAAGATCTATTCTATGATGTGGGCTCTTTGTCCATGCCCCCTAATTCCGTGCACAAGCTTTTATAGCCTAATCGGTCTGTCTAGCAAGCTCAAACGACAAACGGTAATGTAGATTACATACGATACGAAACTTTTAGGCTGCCCGCTGGGTATTGTTCTTGTTATGGGTTTCGGTGATGATGTAATCTGTCTTTTTTAGTTATGACTCAATCAGACATTTGTTTTTGTACGGGTCTTAAATACATCTGTATGGTAGACACAGTTGGGACCTCAAGATCTCTGGAGTTGTTTTGCGGAAGAGAACTGTGTGGTGAAGGAAAAGTTAATATTCTGTTCGAGCGCTTCTAAACGGTACAAAGAATGCCGTGCTCGTGGCTTTGACGATTGCTTCAATGACGTATGATGAAAAATGGGGATTTATTGTTTCGATGTCAATACGGCCGCCTTCGAAGCGCGTTGCAAAGGCAATTTGAAATGGGCCGCGCTATTTTCTTGTGAGTGGAAGCTGCATGAACTGCATGCTAATGAAGCCTGTTCCCTATTTGTGTGCAAGACAGCTCCATTTATAGACTCGCATCTACATAAGGCGCTTGCATCACTGCCTGGCGAAACCTGCGGATGACTCGGATGTTAACACCGGCACCTCACCGACGATGCTTTGTGGCCATACGAGCACAGTGGCAGGCTTTGCCTGAAACATTCGTTTCACTTAAAATATCCTTGGAGTCTGACTGTTTGTGGTTTTCAGCCACACCGTTATGGACTTTCGAAATTTTTTAGTAACTCATACCCGTGCAACACGTACACGAAAAATGACATTAAGTGTTTAAGGCCTTAGAGATAACAAAATGACATTATGCAGGCGGGCTGTGCAACACGATAAACGCAAACGCCTATAGATGGTTAGGCATGATGTGGATAATGACCAAAAAGAGACATGCACTCATATTTTAGAAGTTTCTAACAAAGAGAAAAACGCCTTACAAGGGTTAATATTTTTTTGTGAAAGAAAGCGTTATGTGAAATGGTGTTTTCTAAACAATGACGTGAGCCATTTTTAAAAGTGGCTTCAGCAGCTGCCGTCGCCTGCCAGCGTTAGCCAAATCCTAAACATTCAGAATGACTGTGACACGATGTTTAGCCTTTTGCCACTGTTTTAGTGAACTTGGTCTTCTTCAGAACTTCGCCACCAAGAGGGCACAAAAAATCGTCTTATTTTGAAGTTCAGCTACGTTTCCGTGTCAACACTCTTACGCTGAGAGTTTCTTTCGTACATTTTGGTGCCCCTCGCGTTCGAGATTAGGCAAATTTAAGGCGTTCGTCACGGCAAATGAGTAGTGCGGTCCTCCTTAAAACAAAAAGGACATTACAGTGAACGCCATTAGATTTTGGCGTGTAGCATCGAATTATGGCATTAAAACTTGAGGCATTAGGCACTTAATGTCATTTTTCGTGCATGTGTGGCACGGGTATAACCTGAGTTCGCATAATCGCTACCTAAATTCAGGCTGTATGAAAACATACCTCTTCATGGAAAGGCTGTTCTTTGCTGTTGTACTCTTTTGCGCTCAACCGGGATGAACTTACCTTTTGTTGCGGCTCACAGAGTACACTCTACTTCCTGGCACATGTGAGTATAAGCCCTTCACAGTTCTGTATGAGTGACCACCCCTGTTACATACGCTGATTGGGAGTTCTGTGAAATTCTGTGAATAATCTATACGATGCAATGTATGTGTTTACAACGGTGAGTGGCACACAACGCGAGCAGAGATTCACCGTGCTTGGAATTTGCCCGTTTTCGGGACTTTTAGGTAGTAATTTTGGCTAAAGGGAAAAAAAAAGACTTCTTTAATACTTGCAAGAAATTTTAGAAGTCAAAAACGCTAGAAACACGTAGAAGATTATGACTACATCGGAAAGACGGTTAGTGCTGACCCCAAACAAGAAGAGAAATCCAGCGCAGAATAGGTATGAGCTGGAGGTGAAACTCGGAAAATACTCCGAATAATGAGAAGTAGGCTACTTCTATCAGTGAAAAGAATAGTATACAACTAATGCGTGCTGTCGACATATGTAGCGGAAACTTAGCGCCTTACTAAACCCCTCGAAAGCGAAACTTCAGTTGGTTTAGCGTGCAATGAAAAGCAGTATGATAAGAGTAACGTTGATGGAAAGGAAACGAGCTTCCCCGGATCAGAGGACAAACTAGAGCAACGGATATCGTAGTTGAAATAAGGAAAAGTAAATTGACTTTATGCTGGCAGGTATTTAGGCGAAATGACAACCTGGGCCAGCAGGGTGACAGAGTAGGTTGTGAGAGAAAGGTCTAGAAGACCCGCCGCGGGTGGCTCAGTGGCAAGGCGTTGCGCTGCTGAGCACGAGGTCGCGGGGTTCGATTCCCAGCCGCGGCGGCCCGCTTTTCTGATGGAGGCGAAAAGCAAAAAACGCCCGTGTGTACGAGATTTCGGCGCACGTTAAAGATCCCCAGGTGGTCCAAAATTAATCCGGAGCCCTCCACTACGGCACGGCCTCATCGCCTTGCGTTGCATCGGCGCGTTAAACCCTACAATCAATCAGAATCAAGGTCTAGAAGAACTGGAAGGCTAATGACGCCATCGAGGGACCGAAATAAGGAATTTCGAAGGCAAATATGGACTCGATCGGCGCGGGAGAGGAGCGGTTGGAGGTCGATAGGAGAGGACTCCGACTTGCGGTGCAGCTTGTTGGCTATTGACGATGATGATGATGATGAGGTGTACTACGAAGACTATAGTACGCGACAGCTGGAAATTGCGACGGAAGTCCTAACATCAAAGATAATTTCCTTTCATCAGCAACGAGGAGCACCCGCCATGGGTGGCTCAGTGAAATAGTGTAGTGTCTGCTTCCGGTTACGCTCGTGAGCGGCCGCAGGATGCTTGGCTCCGCTGAAGCGGTTAGTGCGACCATGAGTTGGTCGCGGAAACGGGGTTTTTGAACAGGACGCTGATATTACCCAGTTTCGCTGCCTACGTTACCGACAGGATGATGTGTTCGAACACAGTTTTTATTCATGCTTACGTACGTGCTCGGCCTTTTCGAGTGGAAGAATTCCGAGACATGTTTGGCTCATCTGACTCTGCTCCCCGAGGTTGGCTCTGCTTGGGGTGTATCTGATGAATCATGTGTGGGCCGTCACCTTCAGGACGACGCCGGAATTAAGAGGATACTCTCGTGCGACGACGTCAGGGTCAAGGAGCGCCGGTGTATCGTCATCGACCCCGCAAATCAATACGTGCGCCTCAAGGATACACTGGCTCCTTCACAATGTTCTGGACGACGACGTTCGCGCGGCGTTGGCACCGTACGGCCGAGTCATTGACGTGTTCCGGGAGGGCGGGCGCGTCAGGGCGTGCAGGAGACAAAGGCTGGACGACGCGGTTGGGGGGGTGACACTCAGGCTGACTCGGGCGTGAGAGCCGACGATTTACCGCCCCCAGCTCCGTGTTGCAGGTGAGCAGGCGCTCGTTGTCGTACCTGGGCACGGCCCCGCAGTGCCTGCGCTGCTACGGCCCGGGGCACATGAGGCGAGACTGTAAGGTGCCGCGCTGCCCACTCTGCACCGTTTTCGGGCAATGAAGCGAGCGAGTCCGTGCGAACGTACGCGAAGGTGGCCTGACCGCGAGGAGAACCGGAACAGACTTGAAGTATATTATGGACGAGGGGGAGACAAAGGAGGGTGGCAGCAGGGGGTAGCACGACCCTTGTGGTGGCAGCTGCACCGCAACAAAAGGAGAACTCTGACAAAAGAGTGGAGGCCCTGGCGAGTTTCCCGCCTTGGCAGTGCCGTGCAACCAGAGCAGAGCGGACATCCAACGAGTGATGCCGAGTTGGAGGCCCGGTGAACGTCGAGGACAAGGGGCCCGGGTACAGAAAATTTCATTTCCCCTTCAGGGAGCGGACTTCTCAAATGGAGACGACGACGACCAAGCTTGCCGAAAAGGCCGCGCCAGGAGAAAGTGGGGATTGCAGGGAGGTGGGGACGGATCTGGACCTGTGGAAGGTGTCTGCAATGGGGACTTCGTCGAGGCGCTCGAGCTCCAAGCCAAAGCCGAGCCCGCCCCTACGACAGAGGACCAGCGGCATCAAAGAGCACGTAAGCACAAGCTACTTGTTACCACTATTTCGGACTATTAAGATGCCGTTCGGATAGTTTTTGTGCGCGTGCGTGCAGCGTGCGCGTGTGCGCGCGCGCACCAAGGCGCACATTAAGGCCGCCTGTGTAGTCGTGAGCCGCTATTAGTACCATGCGCTCGCATATTAGTTTCATCAGTGGCTTTTATTGAAGCGTTTTAGTTTGCCGTATATTCGAACATAGTGCCACAAAAGGCAAATAATGGTGCGTTATTATATAAGTGGAAAATAAAAGAGGCGTTTTAAAGCTAAGAAAAAGAAGTAAAGCGTATTTTTGCCGAACACGGTTTGTGCCTAGTATTGTGCAGGTCACTACTGGTAGTTAACGAAAATGTTAACATTGCAGGATAAACTCGCTAAGGACGCCTCCATTTTATTATATTACCATATTTTAATAATAATTTTGTTTGAAAAGCGTGGAAATGTTTTTGAGCGTGCCTATGAGAAATTGTCCTTTCGTGGTGAACCGGTGCGCTGACCGTCAGCTACACTTTAAACAAATGAAAAACGCGGCATGTTCAATACTTTTTCCACCTCCAAAAGCCCGTCCGGTACACACGGCTGGACCTTCCACACTTCTACTATCAGTCTGACGTTCTCACAGGAAGTACTGCCTCGCTGGCCTGGCATCGCTAACACTGTTGCGGAAAGCCATGCGAGAGCTCGATATGCGTGCAAGACTAAAAGCATTAACAAATCATAAGGTACACCGTTACAGTCTTCTACACACAGGAACCGTATACCGTGACAATCAAGAGGTAATCCTTTTTCAGGGTACGCTGTAGCACATTCCACAGAAAGACCGTGTCCAGCAATCCAGTAACATATGTTCGATTGTGTTTCGGGCTTTCTGACACAGGGTACAGTCCACACCCCATGGGACAAAGAAGCCTTCTCCTGCATCCACGTTTTCACAGGTAAAACACCGGCGTGCAATTGAAAGAAAAGGATTTGACACCAGGTGGAACCGCCATTACTTTGACCCATTTCAGTACATCTTGGCCAGTTTCTGAACGGTACAACGTTCTATTCAGTGGAAGTGGCAAACAAACATCAAGAAGATCTCTATACAACTTTTTCCTCGGTACATTGCACAAGTAAAGCATGGAAAATCGTGCGCACAAAAATTGATCCGCTTGGACAACTTTCACGCAAATAAACCATGAATACCGCCGCCTAATGGTTGGGTTGAACTAACAACGTACTGTGGTAAGGACCCTGCCCAAGCGTACACTGAATAACGGTGCGTAAGAAACGATCTTGCACCTCGCGCAGAAAAAAAAGGCGGTTTACAACTTGACGCAGAAAATGACGTCAGTACATTTATGTGAGCGGTGTATATCCACACAAAACAGAAAGAAGGGCGATGACCCCGTGCCGGCGGCGGTGCCCGCGGAGGCCGCAGACGCGTCCGCGGAGACGCCAGCGCCATCTCTCGCCCCCGCCGCGGGTCCTCCCGCGGCGCGAAGTGCGAGGAAGGTGGCGCCGCTCGTGGCACCCCAGCAAAGACCGAACTGAAAGTAAAGCGTGGCAAACTGTTCGCATGGCGACGCAGTGAAACATCCCCCTCGCGAGGGGCACGATCAATGCAGAGCATTTCCGGGGGCGCACGACGTTAAGTATTTTGCGTTACGTTAATGGTTGTTGCACTTGTGGCAACTGCTGACGAGAGAGCGCTCGTCAGCAGTAATTGAATGAGTCAACAAAGAGACGCAAAGAACCGACACCGGCGTTACCTGATCGAACACCTCCTGGTTCTCGTCTTCCTTTATTGCATGCTCCACTCCTCCTACCCCGCTGGCCGCCCTCGTCGTCCTCTTCTCTGGTTGAGCTGCAAGGTGCGTGGCGCTTCCCGCCACAGCTTTCCCACGGGAAATTCAACATCCTCCTCTAAAGTTTTCAGTTCGTCGTTTCCGTTGACGTTCAGCTTCGCGTGTCATCGTTGTATCAGTAGCTTCTTGACGTAGTTTGAATAAGTCAAGGACATAAGGCGCGTTCGTAGCAATTGCTTTTGTCTCGGTTTTCTAGCGCAGTGGGAAGAGCGCCACGTACCTCCCGTTGCGGCCAGAGTCATGGAATCGAAACCGGGCGCTGCCCAACTATTTCTTTTTATAGCTGCGCTGACGTCAGGCCAAACGCTGACGGGGCTGAAGAGACACGAATGCGCAGTAGAGTGCGGACGGCGGACAACAACAAGAGAGGGAGGTACACAGCCCCGAGCATGAGATGCTTCGCATCTAAAAGCACTATAATTAATAGTTCTACAAAAGTCCATGTATCCTCTCGCAGTGCTATACGCCTAGCGCCTTTGGCGTGGGTTTCAATTCTCTCGACAAATATATGCGAATACATTTTTCGGCAAGAATACAAGAATACTCTCGGCAAGAATACATTTTTTAGGGCAATAAAGCAGTCTGATATCAAGGTTTGAGAGCCTGCGGCCGATTAATAAAGGCTCCTATAAGATCCCGTGTATTCACCTGAACCGCTATACAGCGAATATCGTTCAGTCTGCTTTACTGTACATACAAATTGTACATACACTTTTAGTAGCAATATTAGCAGTCTGATATTAGTTTATGCCGGTCTTCTGGTCTTTTATAAGTAGCTCTTTTTCGCAGCGGTAGTGTGTCGCATGATGCCTTACAGGCGGTTGTCGTCGTTGATTCCACAAAGCATTTAACATATATCAGCATGAATCCAGTAGGCAAGTTTTGTTGTGCGGGGTTCCTGAAGTGCAGCCCTTGTTGAGCTCATGTCTCTTTTGAATGCGCAGATTGCAATGTGTGCGTACTTGCCAAAATAAGAATGCGGATAAAATGTTCGCTGCTATCAGCTCGCTGATAAACCAGCGGCCACCGCGCACCACTGACCTACAGGGCTCGATCAATGTGTTTTTCACACACACAACCCCTCTCTCTGTTGCAGTGGATTCTGCATTTGAGGTGTATTGAAAACGCAGAAACGCTCGTGTACGAGTTTATTGTTTCGTTCGCCGTGGCTGAGTGCGGGAACATAGCTCATACATCGCGGAGTACGATACATCCCCTGTTCAAGCATTCAGTGTGCCTTTATTAATTCATTATTACACCGAAGCGCCATGCCTAAGTGGCGTCTGTGAGCTGCACTATTACAGGTTTTGATTAATTAACAAGTGACGGGCTAAGGTAGAAGCAAAAATATTGCTTTGACTCACCAAGATACTTTAATAACGAAGAAACAAATAACTCCAGAGTGAGCGCCAGTAAAAGGAGGAATAGACCCATCACTACATTATTCGCCACTCTGAAAAATGTCATTATTTTTTTCTCACTCCCGCCGGGACCCAATTATTTAGATCAACCCATTGTCTTTAGAAATTCGTGCAGTGACCCGCATTCGCTACCGTACGTGGAGCGCAATCAAAAGAGTTGAAAAGAAAAACACGTGAACGGCTCTGCAAGTTAGGATCTTTTGTTGTGTTGCTTTTGGTTCCGGTGCCTCCGCTTAAGCTCTTGTGTTACGAGGCCAGAGGGAAGTTCTGCATAATGAAGAATAGCTACCATAACCGGGGAAACGGCTCATTGAAAACAACAAAATCGTGATGAGGACGCATAATTGTGCGCTATTGATATTATTATATGCATGCCACGCGAAAAATGAATGGGTTGCTAGCAGCGAGAACAAGCTCAGAACCATGAGAGGGTTAACATCTCATTGTCTTCGCTAAGTCCAGCCACAGTTGTTCTGTCACTGTGTGGCAAGCGTCCCTGTACTATAGTGATAAATTGAAATACGAACAACGGAGCGCGTGGCTTTCAGTACCTGCCGGACATCCCGGCGACGGGCAGCGTATTCGCGCAATGCGAACAAGTTATGAGAGTTCGTGACCAACCTTGATACGGAAAGACTATCGCATTTCCATCGTCTGCGAGCGCTCAGCACGAAATAAAAAAATACAGGAACATAGCTGCATGCGCCATTTTCACTTATCGAGCAACAAAGTTAGAAAACGCTTGCGTGAGCGGGCGCCGGACATGTTGGGAAGACAAAAGAAAGCGCTCACATACCGAACGGCGATGTTTCTTATTAACGTTGGACACAAACTCTCCTAACTTGTTCGTACTTCTTCATAACCGGTAGAGGTGGAACTGGGCAACACATTTTTTGGTTTTAAGATTACTGTATGTTGCAGAAGCAATATGCTGCACAGGGATTTTATTCGCTTTCTCAGGGTGTCCCCAATACAAAAATGGTTATATTTTATTGAGTTCGTGAGGCAGGATAATCTTTTTACGCTTCTCTGTGCTGCCCAGCGGCGTAGCCAGAAACTTGTTTCGGTCATGGGGTGCTAGCCTATGTATTGCTCCGCGACGGCAGGGAAGGGCCGACATGAACCATGGCAGATGATGACGAGTTATATTTCAATTGAAAGGTAGCTATGATTTTACGAGTACTGCTCGGAGTAGGTGTAGGGGTGATGTGTGTGCTACTGTTGAAACAACTTCGTATTACTCCTGTGGCAAAATAAAAAGTAATTATTCTGCACTTGCCACCACTGCCTTTCGGCAACATTTGCGCTCAGCCTCTTAGTTGACCAATACACGAAAGAAAAATTGGTCCTATATAAAACCACATTTCCTTGGTAACGCTTGTTACCAAGGTTGCTACACTAGAGGGAACCACATTCACTAGGAAATTGTATCTGAAATTTGACTTAAAGCCATTCTGCTGTAATTTACCGTTGTCAGGAATATGACAGCAACAAATGTATTAAGCATGGTGTATTTCCACCTAATAAAATGTATTTTTCTTAAGCGCTTGTACTGCACTACTAGTTGCTGTAAAAGCAAATTTGCACATTTGTGTATTTATTTTCAATATAATTTTCTACTCTGCATTGCTACCTTCCTCGGTGTTGCGGTACATTAAAAAAAAAGATGTTACTGGGTCTTTTATGGAAGAGAGATTTATGTGGCCGATCACTGCGTTGGAAATAAATATTCAGAACAGCAGCCATGCAGAACTCGTGCAAATCAACTATAAACTTATCTCGCTCTCTTTGCTCCTAATAAAAATTCAGCCAGTGTAACACAGGGTGCTAAAATGCGTTTCTATTAAAAACGCAACAATGGCTAAGACGTGTCAACAGGCAGGCGGTTTTGCCTTTAGAAAGCTTCGAAATCCCTCGGGGAAGGCAAGTTCATGGAAACATGTATGGGGCACAGATGTGTTCACAAGTTGGGTTGACAGGTCCCGGATACACATTTCCCAAAAAGTCTGCGGAGATGTTTACGAAGCCATAAAAGAAGTAAATTTGATTGTCTTCGAACTGTTTATTATACAGCACCTGAATAAGGTTTACGTATGCTAACAAAGAACAAACAGTAATGTCAGGAGCTGGCTCTCTTCTTGGCGGTTTTTCTTCATTTGTAGAGGTGCAAGGAAGCACGTGAAGGCAGTTAGGAGAAGTGTATGTGTTTTGATGGCGAACACGAGTCGAGTATTGAAAGAAGATCTATTCTATGATGTGGGCTCTACGTCCATGCCCCCTAATTCCGTGCACAAGCTTTTATAGCCTAATCGTTCTGTCTAGCAAGCTCAAACGACAAACGGCAATGTAGATTAGATAAGATACGAACTTTTAGGCTGCCCTCTGGGTATTGTTCTTTGTAATGGGTTTCGGTGATGATGTAGTCTGTCCTTTTTATTTATGACTCAATCAGACAGTGTTTTTGTACGGGTCATAAATACATCTGTATGATAGACAGAGTTGGGACCTCAGATCTCTGGAGTTGTTTGCGGATGAAGGAAATGTTAATATTCTGCTCGAGCGCTTCTAAACGGTACAAGAATGCCGTGCTCGTGGTTTTGACGATTGCTACCGAGCCGTATAATGAAAAACGGGGATTTATGGTTTCGATGTCAAGACGGCCGCCCTCGAAGCGTGTTGCAAAGGCAATGTGAAATGGGCCGCGCTGGCAATATTTTCTTGTGAGTGGAAGCTGCATATGAAGCTGCATGCTAATGAAGCCTCTTCCCTATTTGTGTGCAAAACAACTCTATTTATAGACTCGCATCTACATAATGCACTTGCACCACTGCCTGGCGAACGCCTGCAGATGACTCGGATTTTAACACCAGCACCTCCCCGACGACGTTGTGGGGCCGTACGAGCACAGTGGGAGGCTGTGCCCTGAAAACATTCGTTCACTTAAAAATATCCTTCGAGACTGAGTGTTGTGGTTTTCCCACACCGTTATGGGCTTTCGAAATTTTTAGTAACTGATACCCATGCCACACGTACACGAAAAATGACATTAAGTGTTTAAGGCCTTAAGATACCGAATAATATTATTCATACGGGCCGTGCTACACGCGAAAACGCAAACGACTTAAATGTGTTAGGCACGCCGTTGATAATGACCAAAAAGAAAAATGCACTCATATTTTAGAAGTTTCTAACAAAAAAAAAATTCCCCGCATTTCCCCGAGGAGAAGAATGTGAAAGTGCGAATGCACGAGTTGAATTTGCGCGGTTCGGTAATGTTCGCGAAAGAGAGATCACACAACACACACACACACACAACTACAAAGAAAGAAAGATGCATTTATTCACAGACACCTATTTGTGTTGTCGTTGTACTTGATTGCTAGAGCGGATCTCAGCTTTGAAATTTCGTGTCAGTACTCCTTTAAGCGGGTGCATTAGCCCTTATCACGCCCGATTCCTGGCCAATCCCCCACGTGGGTATGTGCCATGCACAGACACCTATTTGTGTTGTCGTTGTACTTGATTGCTAGAGCGGATCTCAGCTTTGAAATTTCGCTTTCTTTCACAAAATTTTTTTTGTGAAAGAAAGCGTTAGGCGAAATGGTGTTTTTAAAAAAATTATGTGAGCCATATTTAAAAGTGGCTTCAGCAGCTGCCGTCGCCAGCCAGCGCTAGCCAAATCCTAAATATTCAGAACTACTTGTGACACGATGTTTAGCCTTGTGCCGCTGTTTTAGTGAACTTGGTCTTCTTGAGAACTTCACCACCATGAGGGCACAAAAAATCCTGTTATTTTGAAGTTCAGCTACGTTTCCGTGTCTCCGAAACTCTGACTCTGAGAGTTTCTTTCGTCCATTTTGGTGCCCCTCGCGTTCCAGAGTAGGCAGATTTAAGGCGTTCGTGACGGCAAATGAGTTGTGCGGCACTCCTTATACAAAAAATGACATTAGCGCGAATGCCATTAGATTTTTGCGTGTACCATCGAATTAATGCCATTAAAGCTTGAGGCATTAAGCACTTAATGTCATTTTTCGTGTACGTGTGGCTAAATCCAGGCCGCAAGAAAACATACGTCTTCCTGGGATGGCTGTTCTTTGCTGTTGTACTGTTTTGCGCTCAAACGGGGGTAACTTACCTTTTTTTGCGGGTCACAGAGTACACTCTACTTCCTAGCGCATGTGAGTATAAGCCCTTGACAGTTCTGTATGAGTGACCACCCCTGTTACATACGCTGATTGGGAGTTCTGTGGAATTCTGTGAATAACGTACACGATGCAATGTATGTGTTTACAATGGTGAGTGGCACACAACGCGAGCAGAGATGCTCCGTGCGTGGAACTTTCCCGTTTTCGGGGACTTTTAGGCAGTAATTTTGGCCAAAAGCTTTTTCGCTTGCGTTCTAAACGTCGTTGAGGTTCGTGACATCTTTGCATATTGGGAAGTGCTTTCACCGTTCAATCACTCATGCTTCAACTGAAGAAACGGAGCGCGGTGTTGAGCGCTCGCCTCGATGCGTGTAGCCATCTTGGCATTCGGCGCGTGAGTGCAAGATGCCGCGACGGTACGGTGGCTGGCGACGGTCCGCTCACCGAGCGTCCTGCGACGGAGGGCGCCACGCATGCGCAATGGCGTCCCGCTTGATATCAGAGCAGAGCGGACCGTAAAAACGGTCAGCTAAAACTCTATATTGCCGCACTTGCTTACTGTCCGCAGATACTGATTCCACGGCACCGTCAGCACCGGGCTTCTCCGACCCTACCTCAATACAAAAGCGCTGCATGTGATTTGTGTTAAGAGCGTGCTCTTTGGTTCATCAGAGACATCGAGGAACAACTTCATCCACTTTTAACAGTGGAGCTGTTGTGCAAGTCGTAAATTCGGTGTTGGAGGAAAAATACCACAAAAATTCGAAGCGCCCGCGAGGGCGTGCCTCGTGGCGACCGCCGGGATTTCCCTGTATGCAGAGTGGCTTTAGCAAAAAATAAAAATAAATAAAAAACTGACAAAACTCACGTGGAGTGAGAAAATGCCAAGCGCTCGTGAACGCGCGCGTCTCGGCGACCACCCAGTCCTTGGCTCGCGCAGTAGCTTTAGAAAAAAAATAAAACTTCAGTGCTGTCGTCAAGCGCTACTGCGCGTGATGCTTGGCGTAAGGAACACGATGATATCGATGCATATGACGATGACTACCACTTGCACAGTGCAAAACAACATTGAGTTGCTTAGTAAGTATACCAGAGAGAAAACTGCAACTGGGAATCCATGCCGTCGTGGGGGGGTTATGGGAAGACCCATGGTTCTGGCTTGGGCTTGGCATGACAATCGAATTCTTCAGGGTTTTTTTGGATTTAGTTTCTTTACAATGCACAACACACGTACGAGCTGCAAGGTAGCCGAGATGCTCTGTGTTCTGTGGTAGCCGTGAGCCGGGCCAACTGCGTGCTTGGTGAAATAGCAGGCAATGCGTGATCGTGCCTAACGTTGTTCATGCCGGAGTCGAAAGAATGTATGACTGAGCGGGTAATATGCCGCCGCGAAAGTTGGAGCTTGTGAAAAAAAAAAAAGAAATGAAATGTACTTCTACGAAGACCAGATACGACCTATCGGGGCGCTGCGGCCGCCGTATTTTGTCTTCCCTCCCGAGTGTTTATTGCCACATTTTCCTTTTTCTCCAAGTGTAAACCAACTCGCTCAGCAACAAGTTTTGTTAAAGTGTAGCTGACGGTTACTGCACCGGTTCACCACGAAGGCGACGATTTCATAGGCATGCTCAAAAACATTTCCACGCTTTCCAAAAACTTATTATTTAATATAATGGCAAAATTAATAAAATGAGAGAGTTTTACCCGCAATGTTAACATTTTCGTTAACTACCAGCTTGACCTGCAGAATACTAGGCACAACCGTTCCGGCAAAAATACGCTTTACTTCCTTTTTCTTTAGCTTTCAAGCAGCCTGTTTTATTTTCCACTTCTATAATAACGCACCATTATTTGCGTTTTTGTGGCACTATGTTCGAATATACGGCAACTAAAACGCTTCAATCCAAGCCACTGATCAAACTAATGCGAGAGAATTGTATAAGTATAATGGCGGCCCATGACGACACAGACGGCCTTGATGTGAGCCGAATAAACGCTAGCGCCAGGTTTCTCTCTAGTGTATATAGTAAGAAACTCTATGCATAACAACTACGGAACATGCAAATAAACAATTTAAAGCTTGTAAAGCTGCGTGGTGATGTGTCCTTCAGTGCTGACGTATAGAGCAATCCTGCAGCTTCGCTATGGTTCAAGCATTGCGCGACTTAGTGCAAGCTTTGCCAGTTAAGCTGATGGAAGTTTACAATGCTGAGGATGACTTTGCGTCCACCACTCCCCGCGAAGAAGACGACGACCTCTTTGATGTATATGGTGATGATTACTACCACTGCAACTATGCGAATAAACAATGATACCGAAACTTAACTATGTGTCCGACAATGCCCACCTACAACAGCTTCACTATCCAAGTCTTGCACGTGAGTGCAATCTTCCCTGTATTTTTTTTCTCTTGTGTGTCTTGCTAAATTATTTACAGCTGAGGAAATAGTGATTTTGTTATGTCCGCGCAGTCAGTCACGAGCTGACAGACGGGGACACTTAAAAATACGGTCCATTCGGGCACAAGAAGAGCACGTCTTTTTGCGAATGGTTTGAAGCACGGTCCCAAAGCGACTCTCCGTTCATTGGCAATCTCCCCGCGGAGCCGGGGGTGGTGTTGGTGAGGAAGAGGGGTGCCTTTCGTGGGGGACACTAATTGGCGCGCGGCCCTTAGGCGCCAAACACAGAACTAAGCTTTCGCGGGGGGCGCAGACAAAGCAGGTTGTTATTTTGATGTAACAATCCTTGAAATGAACCAAACTTGCAGTTGACGTCTTTTCCTTAAAATGAGTTAAACAAGTCATTTGCTCACCTTGTGAAGTCAGCGTTCTGATCTGTCGTTAGCTTGCGAACATACTCGTTGTTCGCGATGCTTATTACCCAACGACGAAAAAAAAGAGCGTTGACCCAATGTGCCCAATTTGTCGCAATAGGCCCTGCGTTTTATGAAAAGGCCATACGTTTTAATGCTCCATAACGTGGTATGGCTACGCTTACCGACTAGGTATAATTTGCTCCCACAACCACGTGTCCGCGTGGAAGGGCCACAGCAATGATGTAATTCTCAAAATCCGTATCGGCTTCGCGGCCTCAACAAATGAGCAGCCTAGTTAGACGCTCACTGACTACTGTCCAGAAGTGTGCTAAGGACCATTGTCAGAATACCGAGTCCACTCATCCGTCAAAATCGTTACACTTTGGTTCATCATGGCATCTGCTGGTTTTTAAAACAAACAAACAAAAACTTTGGAAGGGCAATCGTCGGACGGAGGCGTGAGATGTTCTGGTTTAAACTGACTTCCGATGAAGTCGGCTTCACTCCAAAATTGAGAAGAACTAATAAGAAAGCATTTTAATGGTAATATAAGCGGTTTTGTACAAAGGTAAGACCATCAAAAAGCACAATATTAAATAGTTCTACAAAACCCCATGTATCCTCTCGCAGTGTTATACGCCTACCGCCTTTGGCGTGGGTTTAAATTCTGTGGACAAATGAATTGGCAGGAATACATTTTTTAGGGCCATAAAGCAGTCTGATATCAAAGTATGAGAGCCTGCGGCCTGTTAATAAAGGCTCCTATAAGATCCCGTGTATTCGCCTGAACCGTTTTATAGCGAATATTGTTCAGTCTGCTTCACTGTAGACAGAAATGCGTTCCTGGAAAGACACTTTTAGTAGCAATATAAGCGGCCTAATATTAGTGTATGCAGGTCTTCTGGTCTTTTATAAATAGCTCTTTTTTGCAGCGATAGTGTGACGCATGATGCCTTACAGGTGGGTTTCGTCGTTGATTCCACAAAGCGTTTAACATTATATGAGAATGAATCCAGTAGGCAAGTTTTGTTGTGCAGGCGTCCTGAAGTGCAGCCCTTGTCGAGCTCGTGTCCCTTTTGAATGCGCAGATTGCAATGTGTGCGTACTCGCCAAGATGACAGTGCGGGTAAAATGTTCGGTGCTATCAGGTAGCTGTTAAACCGCCGGCCACCACGCACCACTGAACCACAGGACTCGATCGATGTGTTTTTCACACACACACTCTCTCTCTTGCATTGGATGCTGCATTTGAGGTGCATTGAAAACGCACAAACGCTCGTGTGTGAGTTTATTGTTTCGTTCGCTGTGGCTGAGTGCGGGAACATGGACGCAGTAGCTCATACATCGGGGAGTCCAAATCATCCCCTGTTCAAGCATTCAGTCTGCCGTTATTCATTCATGAATACACCGACGCGCCATGCCTAAGTGGCGTCTGTGAGCTGCACCATTACAGGATTTTTATAATTAACTAGTCACGGGCTAAGGCAGAATCGAAAATATTGCTTTGACTCACCAAGATACTTTATTAATGAAGAAACCAATAAATCCAAAGTGAGTGCCAGTAAAAGGAAGAATAGGCCCATCACTACATTAGTCACCACTCCGAAAAATGTCATTATTTTTTTTTTCGCACTCCCCGCAGGGACCCAATTATTTAGATGAAGCCATTGTCTTTAGCAATTCGTGCAGTGACCCGCATTCGCTACCGTACGGGCCCAAATTTCAAAAGTTGAAAAAAAATGAAGGGCCTGTATTGGTCTTTTGTTTTTTGCTTTGGTCCCGGGGGCTTGGGCAAACCTTTTTTACGGGGCCCGCGGGAATCTGAAAAAAGTTGCTACCAAAAAAACCGGGGGGAAACGGCTCTTAAAAAAAAAGGTTACGCATTTTTTGGGGTTTGTTGCTTTTGGTTGCATGCCTTGGGCTAAAAATTTGTGTTACGGGGCCAGAAGGAAGCTCTGATCCATGAAGGTAACAGCTTGCCGTAACCGGGGAAATTGTTTTCATTGTGAAACTTTCCTGTAATCGGGTTTTAAAAAATACGCATAATTTGCGCTGTTGAGCCAGGTGGGGTTATACCATGCCGGGGCGAAAAAGAATTTTCTGTGGGGGAAAAGCAAAAACCCCTCAGTGCATGGGGTTTTGGCCCCTTAAAAATTCCCAGTGGTGAAAATTAATCCGGAGCCCCCCACTACGGCGCGCCTCATCGCCTGCGTACCCGCCACGGTGGCTCAGTGGCTAAGGCGTTGCGCTGCTGAGCACGAAGTCGCGGGTTCGATTCCCGGCCGCGGCGGCCGCTTTTCTGATGGAGGCGAAAAGCAAAAACGCCCGTGTGTACGAGATTTCGGCGCACGATAAAGATCCCCAGGTGGTCAAAATTAATCCGGAGCCCTCCACTACGGCGCGCCTCATCGCCTTCGTTGCGTCGGCGCGTTAAACCCTACAATCAATCATCGCCTGCGTTGCGTCGGCGCGTTAAACCCTACAATCAATCGAAATACGAACAACGGAGTTTGTGACCGACCTTGATATGGACAGACCATCGTATTTCCATCATCTGTTGGGCGCTCAGCAGGAAATAAAAAATACAGGAATATAGCTGCATGCGCCATTTTCACTTATCGAGCAACAAAGTTAGATAACGCTTGCGTGAGCGGGAGCCGAACATGGTGGGAAGATAAAACAAAGCGCTCACATACCGAACGGCGATGTTTCTTATCAACGTTGGACACAAACTCTCCTAACTTGTTTGCACTGCGCATGCGCGGGCCGTCGCCAGGATACGCGGCATGCACTGAAAGCCACGCGTGCGTACAGTGCTGTCACGATGTAGTGCTCACGGATTGAAACGCGACACTGCGAGCGCGTGGCCTGCGGTAGAAGCAGCGCCGCCCCTGGACGGCCGTGGAAGCTAGGTGTTGCATTGTGGTATACCACGAGGGTGAGAGCTTTTTAACCGTAGGCTTGCTGCTTCCGGATGCCAATGAGCGGGACTGTGGTTCCACGCAGCGACAGCGGTGCGCTGCGAGCCTGGAGCGCGTTAGTGCGCCGGTGGTAGCCGGCCGGCGGTCCGCGCGGCCAATTTTGCGACATCGTCTGCTCGGGCGCTCTTCTTACGCGTGCCCTTCCGATGCGACTCAGATAATGTGCGTGTAAGGCACGGTCACGCTTATCTGAATAAAACGAGCGCCTGCAAGAAGGAACAGCCAACTTTATTCCTTGATATAAACTAAAAAAGAGGAGAGCCGACGAAGTAATTATGCACCGCACCACACGCGAACGTGCCTGCAAAAGCGTCTTTTCTTTTTTTTTTTTTTAGTTTACATCCTGGAATAAAGTTTGCTGTTCCTTCGTAATAGTTGCTTTTATTCAGATAAGTGTGACGTTGCATTACATGAACATTACTGTGCCGCATTAGAAGGGCACGCGCAACAAGAGCGCGCGCACACGATGTCGCGAAATCGGCTGCGCGCACAGCCGGGCTACTGCCGTCGGCGCACAAACGTGTTTCAGCGCTAAAGGCTCGCAGCGCCCCGCTGTCGCTGCGGGGAACCACAGTCCCGCTCATTGGCAACCGGAAGCAGTAAGCCTACGGTCCACACGCTCTCATCCTCGCGGTATACCACAATGCAACACCTAGCTTCCACGGCGGCCACGCACTCGCAGTGTCGCGTTTCAAACCGTGAGCACTGTACATCGTCGGCGAAGTAAATAAACCGTGCACGTCAATAAGAGAACTAAAAACACTTAATTGTGCCCGATTGATTGATTGATTGATTGATTGATTGATTGATTGATTGATTGATTGATTGATTGATTGATTGATTGATTGATTGATTGATTGATTGATTGATTGATTGATTGTAGGGTTTACCGCGCCGACGCAACGCAGGCGATGAGGCGCACTGTAGTGGAGGGCTCCGGATTAATTTTGACCAACTGCGGATCTTTAACAAGGCGCCGAAATATCGTACACACGGGCATTTTTGCTTTTCGCCTCCATCAGAAAAGCGGCCGCCGCGGCCGGGAATCGAACCCGCGACCTGGTGCTCAAATGCGCCCGATGCAGCAGCACATAAAACACATAAAATCGGAGGACGCTTATTTAGGCCCTCGAATAGTTGCCAGCTATTTTGCACGTTATCGACAAGTCGTAGTAACCGAGAATACCAATAAGACACAGGAAAGCAGCTTTTATTCACAAAGTAACACTACACCAAACAATAAAATGTTGACGGTCTTTCTACTCGGGCTACAAATCTTACACAAAAAAAAACACAAGAGCAAATCTTGGGTAACGTAACTGTTTTGTGACCGTATTTATTATTTTGTGAGGATTGAGCTGGCATTGTGCGCGTTTGTGGCGAGGAACTTTTGTGGGGAGGGGCAAGTTATTAGGCTTAAGGTCTATACTAAGTAAGCAAATAAGGCGGCGTTGCGACGGTGAACGGACCCAAACCGAGCCCAACAACATGGCGACGTAACGGTCCTAAACAGATGCTTCGAAAAACAAGCGGTTTATATAGTCATAACAGTTCAAAACTCGTCAACCGCTGTCGCTTGTCATACACCTTCCCTTTGTTTGGCGCAAAGAAAACTTCACGTACATTTGAGGCAAAATCTGTGCGCATAACCGGCACGCCCGTTGGGGTGGTTGTCGCGATGCTAAGCGAAAAAAGTTCCCGCCAAAAAAGACACGTTCCAAACTGCGCAGTATGGCTCCGGAACATGCAAGATGGAAGCAAAAACAAAAAATTAAAGCCGTTCCACTCAATGTGAACGCTCTCGGTAGTCCAGAGCAGTGATTTGCCATAATGGGCACGGTTATCAGCTTACTCAACCACCCATGACGCTCTCGCCTCCATGTCTCATTTCTCTCCTTATGAATTAATCCAAAATTTGTCCAACGCATTTCAAATTTCCCGCCTTCGCAGTGCTCGCGCGCCGCCTGCCTGAAACTGCGCAGCGGGAGTTCTGTTTTTTTTTTTTTTGTGCTTGCTTTTCTTCCCGCAAGTGCCGGGGATGCATTGCCAGTTTTTTGTTGCAAAAACCAACCCAACCAGCGGTCCTAACAAAATGAACGTGGGCGCTGGGGGTTACTTACGTATATTTTGCCACAAATGTACCTGCAGTTTTCCTAGCGCTAAACAACGGAAAGATGTATGACATGCGCCAGCGGTTCAAGTGTTCCGGGCGCTTATGACTATATAAACCGCTTGAGTTTCGAAGCCTCTGTGGGACGCAGCGACGACAGAACGTCGTGTGGCTCTACTTGGGTCCAGCGAGCTAAGACGACAAGGCGAGCCCCTAAAGTGCTCTGCACTTAAAAGAACAGAACTGCTGCTCGCGCTGTTCCAGGCAGCGGGACGTGCGAGCCCCGCGAAGGCGGGAAATTTGAATTGCATTGGACAAACCGCCAACCACTTCATCAAGAGAGGAATGAAACCGGTAGGGTAGGACCATGATAGGTGGTAGCCGTGATCGCATAACGGCGCCACAGCCCGTTAGGGCGAATCATTGCTCTGCACTTCCCACAGTACTCACGATGAGCGGAACGGCTTTGAATTTTCTGTGCCCTCCTGTAAAGGAGGAGAAACGTTCACTCAGAAGAACTACGCTGCACTTTTTAGTTATTGAAGGCCCGGCATACAATTAGGTACCACCAATTTATTGCCCGGTTGGGCATTCTATTCTGGCATTGCTGAACCTCAGAACACCTATGTCGAAATAAAATATCTGTGGCCCCGTGTCATTGGCTTATATTCCCCTGGTCACATCAATGGCTCGCCATTCAGATGCGATGCGTGAAACATTATTTACAAGTGTGGCAAATATTCGAAGCATATTTTTTATACTTACAATACCTAGGAACCTCAGAACGCGTTCAGCTCAAGATTTATAATCTTTTTATTCGTCTAATCTCCTGCAGTTGGTTTTTCTTTCGAAGGTTTAATGGTCAGAAACTTCAGAAGTTCTGCCTCAACATAAAACGGCGCTACCAAGAGGAACTAAAACGTCGTCCTTGCGCCGGCCTTGGTGCCCTGTGGCAAGAGGAATCTCATGGAATAAGCTTAATTCAAAATTCCGGCACATAACGGGCGCCGTTTTCTCCTCCGCCCTATTCCTCTTGCCGTTTCAGCCATGGTTTGTACTTCCGCTGCTTCCCCAGTCATCACCACGACTTAGGTGGAAGTTCGGCTCCTTCACAGGAAAAAAGCTTTCCGCCGTACTAGTTTGCGTGCGAAAGATCCAGCTGTCGCCGGCAGCGGGACTCGTTAAGAATACTGATGATCCATCTGAATAGTTGGATTTTTCCCCTCATCGTGCATGGATGGAAACTGGCCAGCCGAACAAAAGGTTTTCAGTTTTGCGCTCGATCGTTGTGGCGTGTTCCTCAAACTGCAGTCTTTATTTCCTTCGAAGCACCCCTATTACTCTATGCTAAATGGCCCTGGTTTGTGCCATTGCTCTGCCTTTCCGCACCCTTCCTGCAGTATGACTGTTCTTCCAAATAAACTTGAGGTAATTTCGCCCGTAGTTTCTGCTATGACTGTGAATTTTTCTTTTGCGGTTTTGCTTAAGAAGCTGTCCTTGACATCACCATTCTACTCTCAATAATTTCCTGCATGGCCCCAATAACTGATTTATTTCGGGGTTTAACGTACCGAAGCTGCAACCTGGGCGATGAGGCCGCCGAAGTGGACGGGTCGAGATTAATTTCGAACACCAGGGGATCCTTAACGTGTGCCGAAACTTCGACGCACGGGAGTTTCTCGCTTTCCACTGCCACCAGAAAAGCAGTCACCACGGCCGGCATCGAAACCCGCGTCCCTGGGTTCAACAACACAGCGCCTTAGCCACTCAGCCACCACGGCGGGTACATTGCACCTATGAGGAGGGGATGGGGGAAGGAGGGCTTCATATGGAACGATGAATTGCAAGTTCTAAGTAAAATGTGGTGCATTGCATTAAAGTGTTTATACCGTGTAGGGTTCCTGTAAGGTATGATGTTCTGGTCGGGCCGCAAAACGGGTCCCAAGAATATTTTTCCAGTATCTCCTTTTCCCTTCACCCTAAGCATTACGTGGAAAAAGGACTCATTGCTTGTGCATTTATTTTCCAAATCGCTCTAGTATTCAGTCGGTTAAGTTCAGGAACGGGAACTATCTCGTACGGAAGAGCTCCCAGTATTTTTAACAGTTTGTATTACACAACCAACTTTCTGTTTGAATGTCAGCCATTAGCGACAACGTGGACAACGTTAGCATTTACAAGAAGTACTGCCACAATGTGGAGGGTTGCAACACATTTTTGATTAGCGCGCAAAGTATAGTTCCTTACAAAGATTGGTATTTTAGCTGTTTTTTTTTAAACAACTTTAATCTTTTGGAAGAAATGGCCCACAAACCGTCTACTTCGGAGTGATTTTTACACACACTTCAATATATTAAAATAGAAAAAGAAGCCTTCTGGGATTTTCCCACTGCAGAATCCTTCAAACAAAGATAAAACAGCATTCCTCTGTTGCCATGGGCCCGTTTTCCACCATGCAGTTGATATAAAGACAGCGCAAATGACAAATGCAGCAGACCAGAAGGCGCAGAGTGGAGAGAATTTAGCTTTCGCTGCGTAGTAGTTAAGTAAAAAGCGCTGCACAACACGGCCGTGTAAAGCGAGTGAGTTATTCCTGGCACGATAGAGTGATTTATTGGATGCGCGGGGGCGAGTTTACTGCTGTCACTGCCGAATTTTGGTGCGCAGTGCGGCGGCAGAAAGTGTTCTGAGCTAGGAATCAATGGCGCTGTTTTTCAACCCTTTACACGGCGCGGAATACATCCAGGGTTGCCCAATCTTAGCACCTGCGTATGTTCGTAGAAACAATTACTTCGCCTATTAACAGCAACGGTTGGGGCACCAATCCGAGGAGGCGCAGCATGCATAGATGGTGTTGCCTTCAGCAAATTCTGGAATCCTTTATTCTGTTTCTTTCTTCTTTTGGGACTTTAAACAATACACATAATGTAAACACATAACTTGCAATAATAACTTTTTTAATAACACGGCTTCCGCAAGACGTTCTCGTGCGAAACGCAACTGGTATCATTCACTCTTAAGCTTCACTCTATTTTGGGCCACCGCTCATGCGGGGACTGTGTATTCCTTGATTTCGCTAAAGCGTTCAATAAAGTCTCTGACAATATACTTCTTGTAAAACTGAGTAAACTACACTTGAAGCTAATCTTCTTTCATGGCTTGAGTTACTCCTCCTTAATAGGTCACAGCATGTAGTGGCCAATAATCACGAATCATCACCCAGTCCCGCTTATTCTGGCATTCCACAAGGCTGTGTTCTAGGTCTCCTGCTATTTTTAACTTACGTTAATGATCTACCAGATTGAGTTTCGTCAAAAATGCACTTGTTCGCGGATGATTGCGTTATTTTTCGTGAAATTATTGACGACAACAATATTGCACTGTTGCAAACATATATTAACGCAATCACGTCCTGGTGGAAGATGGAACTCAACACTAACAAGTGTAAAGGTTTGCGGGTTTGAACACTTAAACCTTCTGCTGTACCTTTCTACCCCCTCAACAGTTATATTCTCGAGTTCGTAACATCTGGGCCGTTATTTAGTGGTACAAATATCCTCAGACCTTACCTGGTAGGTTCACATTGATAACATAATTAACAATGCCAACCGAACGCTACGCTACCTCCGCCGTAACTTTTGTTGTCCCGAAAACACTGCTGTACCAAACATTAGGCCACCCAAAACTTCAATATGCTTCTCCAGTTTGGGACCCTGACTTTGAAACTCTGACTAACTATCTTGAACGTGTTTAAAATAATGCCGCCCGTTTTATTTACCGTAATTATAACCTTACCTCGAGTGTCACTTCCTATAAAAAACTCACTTTGTTTACCAGAACTAGCAACTCGTCGCCGGTAATTTCATCTTTGTTTCTTCCACCAGATTTTTTTTACCATACTCCGGTTCTCCGCACATCCTTCATTCCTTCACCATCCTATGTCTCTCCTCGCATTGATCACAAACTCAAGGTAGGAGTAATGCATTCGTCACACAAAGACACTGACATGCTCGCAGTCATTTATACCCAGGAGATCCACGACTGGAACCACCTTCCCGGGTCAACAGCTGCCATCACAGAGCCTCTACAATTCCGAAGAGACTTCGTTGACACCGTTTTTGCTCGCATTATTTATAATGTATATTATCACTCATGCTGCTTTTGTTGCATCTTTTGTATCAGTTACCCGCTCCCCCCTGTAAAGCCCGTGGCCTTGAGGGTAAAATAAATGACATGAAATCACTCGTTGTAAGTGAGGACACATGTCCGAGTAGTCATGAAGTTCGTTTAGAGGGGCCCTGCAACACAGTTTTTCGAAATATTAAATGCTTCGAGAACGTAGTGAAACAACACATCCAGTACTCAGATTCAGGGGTCGCAAAATACCTCAGCCAGAAAGTGCTGCTTTATGCTAATCCGATAACTTCGAAACTTGTTCAAAAGATTTTTCTCTCTTTCCCGGTATTGGTGTTCCTCAGTCCACTGTAATAATGTCAATACAGCGATGTAGAGGCTATTGGCTGGTTTACCACAGCCAAAGCAAAATCGATAGAAACTTTAAAAAGAAAGCACAAGATGCAAAGCCGAAACGAAAGGCGTATCTGCAGCGACGAGCAAATCGCGCAGTTTCGCTCTGTGCTGGTGGTAGCAATAGCTTTCGCAGTGCTTCCAGATGCAAAGAAACAAGTGCAAGCGTTTCTCGAAAGTGTTGCAAAGTCCCTTTAGGGAGTAAAGCGGCCTGTGCTCGATGAACAGTGCTTCGTAATTGGCATAAGCATGTTCCTTTAACGATTTGTGCATATTGGCTCCGCCACATGAATATGAACACGTGGAAAAGTATAACGGAGGCAATGGCTCACGCCGAAAAAAGAAATGACGGCTGATAAACGTGTTCTTTTCGTGTTGTGATTTTCATGTGTTTTGATGTTTTCTTTATTAATTAAGGAACTGCGTTTTTTCTGAAATTTACATTTTTGGCGCTTGCCCGGTTCTTTTAAATCTATTTGGCTGTAAAGCCTGAAATAGTTTTGCTTGTGCAGGTGTTGTTCCCCACTTCCTTCTTGTTTTCTTTTGGAAGGGTGGGAACACGGAAAGGAATTGGAATTGGCTGATAAACATTTTCATCTAAAAAAAACTGAGCTCATCCGTATCATCTCTGAACTGTTGGCAGCATGCCCAGATGATTTCTAGAGACACTCTCTTCGGTCCTTTTTCTGCGCACGCAAATAACTGCACCAAAGGATACACGCGATTCTACGCGCAACGGCTCAGTAAAACTCTGTTTATGTATATAATCACTTGAATGCATTGGCACTATGGGACAGTTGTTTGCCTTTCGCGAAAGGGTCTTTTATCCGGAGGAGCTTTACCGGGTAATCTATTTATCCTTGAGCTACCTAGAGCAGCTCCGGCTTCTCACATTTCGGTTGTTTCCAGTGGATCGTGCCTGAACTAGCCTTCAATTAGCTCGGTGCTGCGAAAATCTGGGAACAAAGTTATTAGTCTCCCACTCAGCATGGCGCAACTATCATGTCACTTAAGACACCTCTTTAGAAATAGGCCCAGCGCTTCAACATAGGTCACTTCGGCATATTAAAGCGAAGCTGTCATCCTCTCATTGGCCAGATTTCTTTGTGAGTGTACGGGTGCAGAAAGTGAGAGGAAGTAAAGATAATGAACGTGACATTACTCCTCACGTATCCCGGAGAAGAACAAAAAAAGTAACCCCCCCCTCCCCCCCCCCCCATTATATACAGGGGTGCACGCGACGCTTGACCTAAGCGAAAACGAAAACGACCAAAATGAACACGCGATGGCAGCAAAACGAAAACGAAAACACCTCTGCCAAAACCAAAAGGAAATAACCAACATGAACGCGCGAAACCATCGATTCAACAAAAAACAAACCTATTCATTCTCTGAGCTCTACCCGAACGCAAACGATTCGCATTCGTAATCTAGATGACTCTTCGCTGATTATCGGTAACGTTTACGTTCTTTATGGCTGCCCGATCTTCCGCGGAGAGAACCGCGCACCGTCCCTGCGATATGTGGCGTGCAGCGGGCGACGACGCTGAATGGCTTTCGTTGTTGCTTTATGTAGCGCGGTACTTGTGGGCGTGCACCCTGAGCCCGCGTCTGAAATGGGGAATATTCGAGAGGGTTGCAATCTATAATTCAATGTTGAAGCTTTAACAGGCGCACGGCGACCACTTTATCCCTGACCAATCCCCCAGAGTGAGAACGTGGCAAGCACTTCATAATCGTCGTCGTGATTAGATGACGGGGATAAAGCTAGCCTTGCCGCAACGCGTTTCGGCGTGTGGTACCGCCAGCGGCGCAAATCAGCCAGTAAAACCTTCCCTTGAAAAATCCATTGCCCTTCCACTCCGAGAAGATGGATGACCAGCGAAGCTGGGCGCAGTCCAAGAAATTCAAGAAACAAACACGTTTGCGATTGAGAAGACTTCCTAGTAAATTAACTCAATACAACTTTGACAGACTAGACTTTTCTTTCAGGGAATTTCTTGTCGTTGCTGAAAAACTATTTTGATTCTGGTGCTACTATGCGTAAAGCATAATGATGACGATTGTAGTGTTTAACGCGCCGACACAATGCAGGCTGATGAGGCGCGCCGTAGTGGAGGTTTTCGGACTACTTTTGACCACCAGGGGATCTTTCACGTGCGCCAAAATCTCATACAAACGGTAGTTTTTGCTTTTCGCCCCCATCACAAAAGGGGCCGCCACGGCCAGAATTCGAACCCGCGTCCCTGGGCTTAGCAGCACAACGCCTTAGCCACTGAGCCACCACGGCGCAATGCGCAAATCAGACAGGGCTGTTTGGACGAGGTTGCTCTTGCAGTTCCACTAAAGCAGTGCTAATAATGCGAAAAGTTTCGTCAAACTGCACACTTCAACTACATATCCTTGGGTAGCAACGCCATGGATCATTATAGCTAGCTGTTTCGTAATCATACATCGCATGAAAACTGAAGAAATTTAGCATAAAACATGGGCCCGTTGCCTGATAATTCAAGCTCTGGCGGGTTCTTTGCGCAGCAAGTAGAAATGCTTTACTTTGCTGTTACTGTCTCGCTTCTCGTATAGGGACACATATTATAACCTTGTAGCTTTTCTGATTCGACGAATCGTTCAGTGAAACAGGGCGGCAGTAGCCATGGGACCTCTGGGCAGTAGCACGTGTGCGCCCATTTCCATTTAGCGGAACGATGATATCGGTATTGGGGCGCTAGTATTATCCAAGCGAGCGCAAAAAACCTGCAAAGTAAGATAAATACTGACTCGTATATTGGACCCCTGTAGAACGTGTCTTTAACGGTAATGGCTTCCGGTGCGTGCCGTGCGCAAGCGCAGCAGGCGGGTCGCACATCAGCACATTCTTGGAGTGTGCATGCATACATAGAAGTTGGATCATAAATATGCATGCCAGCCAAGGCTCCTCTACGAGATTTCCTTATCCGAAAGGGAGTCACGTAGAGCCCCGGCCGGTCCACTTTTCCTTTGCCACCGTATTCTCCTGGAAATGGACGTTATGGGTCCCTGAAGATTTGGCGTTATGAGAGTTCTAAGGCGCTTCAGAAAGGATAAAAGCATCGGCGGAATTTTCTGCTTGCTCCCGTAGTGAGCGCAGCCTACTCTTGGACTATACCACTCCACTCTGTTCCGTGCGGAGACCATGCAGAGACCAAACTCACATACACACAAAAACACACACCAAAACACACACGCAACGCACACACACACACACACACACCACACACACACACACACACACACACACACAACACACACACACACACACACACACACCACCACACAACACACACACACACACCACACACACCACACACACACACACAACACACACACACACACACACACACAAACACACGCACACCACACACACACACACGCACACACGCACACGCACACGCACACGCACACACGCACGCACGCACACCACACACACACACACACACACCACACACACACACACACGCACACTGCACACGCACTCACGCAACGCACAACACACCACACACACACAAACACACACACACACACGCACACTCACACTCACACGCACACACACACGCACACACGCGCTCACACTCACACACGCACACGCACACGCACACGCACACGCACACACGCACGCACTCACTCACGCACTCACTCACAGCCACGCACGCACACACGCACGCACGCGCAAAGAAAAGCGATAATCGCACAACTGAATTGGCACCTGTCGCCAACAGCAACATTCCTGGAACAGGCCGTTCTGAAACTCAAAAACGACAAGATAAAAGCAGAAGGACGTACGGGGTACAAGACAAAGCGGAGCAAAAAAGACAGAAAAATAAAAGCAAAACGGAATTCCTGAGAAAAGGGTGAGGGATCCCTAGCGCGTTCTAAACTGGAAGCTAAGAAATGCAAACAAAAGGAATTAGTGACCAAATAAGGAGCACAGGGACGGGTCATTATCTTTGGGTAAGGTACAAGCAAGACAATGCCTAATGCTGTATTCCCTGGTTGGTGAATACCTGGTTGGTATTTTTTATGTCAAGGAATATTCTTGTACGTGCTCTCTAAAACTCGGCTACAAGCTAGTGGCGGTCTCGGTAGGAAAGAAGAATCTAGGATACCCCAGGCAGAAGAAGGCGAAAAGCACAAAAAATGTGGAAAAAAAAGGACCTTCATAGGCGAAGACTACGAGGTGATCCCACCTCTTAGACATGTAAACACATTCATACAGTAACAGCAGCAACAACAATAGCTAATTCCAGAACTTAAGTGAATAAAGCACAGAGCCAGTGAGTCGAGTCACATTTTTCAGATTACTACTGTCACAGGCTGCTACGTTGGCTGCGTCATCGAATCGCGCCATTGAGTTGGCCGCGTCATTGAGGTATGCGCAGCTTCGTTGCCAAGAAGGCATTGTTAACCTCTTTCTGACTTCTGTCACTTGCACGGTTAGACAAATAGTTTCACGAATAGCCAGTCATCACACCGGCAGCCATGGATGCTCTTAATTTTACTTCCAGCTTGTGTTGCCGTTCCCATCAAACTGAAGGAGCGTCTTTCCTGGCCTAGCCTAAAATTATAACACCGCTAAAGTATACTTGTCATTTTGCTCAGCAACTGCACTAAAACTGAACTGAACTAAAAAAAAACGTCATAAACCAATCCACTTCCGGAAATTGGATTACCAGCGAAGCTCGAGTCCGGACTCACCTGGCAACCTTATTACAACGACAGAAATAAAGCAAAATTCAAAATCGAGAATGACAATTTTTATGACAACGAGACTTTGCCCCGAAGAATCTGAGGATACTATACACGCAAGCGGTTGGAACGCGGACCAAGAGGGGGCGGTGCGAACGTAGTCATACCCGACGGGGGTTAGAAAGCGGAAAACCTTAAAGAAACAATCAACGACTTCCCGAGACTTTGCTGGTATAGAAAATGGTGCCTGTTGGTAACTTATTTTCACCAAACGCATACCCAAGTGGTGAGACGTGTAAGCTGAAGCTTTAAATATTTTTCATCTTAAATATGGTGCCTATTATGAATACTCTAGTCAAAATGGAGATACAAGGGCCGAGAATTGTAGACTTGAGGTTCAAATCAATGCTTTGAACCGCATGCGACTTCGGTGGTGACCGCGTGGTAATAGCCCACACACCAGGAAGTTTATTTGAACGCCGCAGGCAAGGGACCAATTTTCTTTCGCATAGACAAAAAATGCATGGTACCCTACCCGCATAGACTTCGGTACAAAATACATTTACCTAGTTGAACACAAGTTGACGAACTAAAACAATAATGCCGTTGTAAATTGAGAACCCCTAACGGCACATCGCCTAATGGTAGTTGGGTTCACGCGATACATAACCAATTGTACTTGTTCAAAACCAGCAAAGTCTCAAATGGCATGCGCTAATGTTCAACGAAGAGCGCGGCCCTAAATTTTTGCAACTTATTGGAGCATTTTTGCAGGCCAGGCTGAGTACGTCAGCCGCATAAAGCGAGCGGCCGTGCTAGCCGAGGTACCTTAGAAAGAAAAACCCGAGATCAGACGCTGTTTTCGAAAAGCACCATGCGTTGCCATATCAAAGGCGTATTTGCCTCGTTTGCTGATTTAAATTTTGTGTTGGGTAAATGAAGAAAAGAAACAGCGAAGAAAAAGGATGCATTACATAGACAACGAAGGCAACCTGCATCATTCCGAAGATCGATAGACGTGACGAAAAAGGGATGGAAAAGAAAACAGCTGTATTGAGAACAAGGTAAATGGAAAGATCAGTCTTTCCTCGCTAAATTTAGCGTTAGCATGGAACCAAAGCTTCACCAGGAGCTTCAAAAATGTTTTTGAGACGACGCGTGGAATTTCTTTCCAGTCACCGTCACACGCAGAACAATCGATCCTATTGCCAAACTTTCGTATTCTCCTGATATCCACAACTTTTCGAAGGATTGAGCATCTAATATCCGGCGTAAGTGTTTCAAATGCAACGTGCGTTAGGAGACAAAACAGCAGACAAGAAGCTTTGCAATGGTAGTATTGGCCATAAAAACCCTCCCCCAGTCTACCAAAAAATTACAGGTTTCGGCCTAGTTTGATAATGCCTCTTCTAAGCTATCGCTTCATCAGAGGCCGGAACTTACAAATATAGACTGGTGCAAAGCCCCGTTTTAAGATTACCCAGGCCTGTTGTACAGGGCTCAGAAGGAGCATTTTGTTTACTCTGAAGGTAGCTGTTTAAAAGAGATAGAGAAGGTAATAAAAAAATTAAAGCCAGTTCCACAGCCTGTCAAATCTGCTAAAACAGCGGACCTGAGTTTAGCGCGCTGGTGTCTACCTCCCGAAAGGGCGGGGGTCGGTCACAACGACACTCTCCGCGGTATGTACGTACTCGAAGCTGACCCGCGGAGATCTGGTAATGTATTGGTGCACATATTTGTGGGGGGTGCAGGGGGGGGGGGTACAGTGCGCCGCGTACCCTGGCGCACGAGTAGAGTTCCAGCACTGAACGGCCATCGTACCATGTTGGAGTTCTTCTGTTCCCGCGGTAAGGGTCCGAAGGTGGCGGCCCAGCAGTGGGAGCGTACGCCCCAAGGAGTACGGTTCCAGTACGGAAAACTATCGCTTCACTACCGCAACGATATTTGGCGACTTCGGCACGCTGGCAGCCCCCTCCCGCAGATGCGGTGGTCGCTCACAAAGCCACCCGCCGCGGTATGTACAGGAGCCATCATAACTAATTGGGACAAGGCTTTGTGAATATCAGAACATATTTGTCTTACTGGCTTTATGGCAGGCATTACCTGTTTACAGGAAGCTTTTTTTCTATTAGGGAGGACTTCTTTAAACGCACACCAATGCGGCCATGTAGTTTAGGGAAGAAGAAATTCCTATAAATTTACGATAGCGTGCTAAAATTACTTTTGAGGGCTCCTATCCGTACTTGAAGCTCACCCACGGAGGTCTGGCAGTACGTCGGTGCATAAAAGGGAGGTGGAGCTGAGCTGCGTGACGAGATCGCGTATGGACGACCGTCGAGGCGATGGCGCCATCGGTCTACCCGGCGAAGTACCGTCGGTTGCCGTGACGGCCATCACCGCCGGACACTGGGAGCGCTCAAACAGCTCCGCTGTTAGAATCGTCAGCTTTTTTTGTGCCCGTGTACAGGCACCGAGCAGTGACTCGAATGCGTACGTCATGTCAGGACCGTACAACTAATATTTCCATTCTAAACTGATTCAACAAGCCCCCCACTACCAATTCTCATGAGTAAGTTACATAGCCAGACTGTTGCTCATGGCAATCCTGGTTCGATAGATAGCGTAAAAGGAAATACCCCCTTGTGGAACGCTCCTGACAATTCGTACACGATAAAGTCATAGACCAGGTACTGAAGGAATAGGTCCTCAAGGCGTTGTGACTTCATTAATCTGCATCCACCTGCTCAGTTTTTATTCAGCGGCCTATACTCGGACTCACCAAAGCAGGTTCCGCAGTTTATTCCCTACTTTCTTACTTTCTTTGCATTTACCTGGTCTCTTTCTTCAAATGCTCAGCTCTGCTTTCTTTTAAAATTTTACGAAGTGCAAGGAAGTTAGCGGCATGCCATGTTTGAGCAGATAAATTTGAGTGTATTGCGATTGTGCAAAATTAAAAAGCGTTGAATTACCCGCCAAGGTGCGAACGATCAAATGTGTTTTAGAAAAAACTATTTGCTTGTTCTCAAACGAGGGTTTGTCAGGCGCCTTCTACGAGGAAGAAAAAGGCAGCGGCTTCCGCATGTGTAGAACCCTGACTCCTTCCTAATTGTCCTTGTATTTCTTTTGGTATAGTTGACGCAAAAAAAGGTCGTTCTACCCCCCTTCCGCTATCATTATAGTTCGGGGGTAAGATATATGTTTGTTAACGGATACTTTTTTTTGTCAACAACGACCTGGCTGAGATACATTATTGCTGTTTTACCACGTACAAGATGTCCAACATAAGTCAACGACGCAGCAGAGGGTAGGATGTGTTTTACAGCGTTGCTGATTTTTCTTCCCACATGATTAATTGCCAGATAGTCATTGCCCTCAATGATGCGCGTCAGGGGCAAAAATATCTCACAAAAATTCAGAGTAAGCTGCCAGGCAGATGAAGCAATCGTTACCATTATTAGAGCGACAAGCTTGCCCACTCGTGGAAGGGAACCCCAAAATTAGTTTTCCTAGAAGTCAGTCGCTTAGGACTAATTAGCAGTATTTCAGCTTTGCGTAGGATATACATTATCCTGTCGGTAATGTTTGCAGCACTGCTAACTCAATTAACTAAGATCCTGTTGATTATTTTGAAGCGTTTATAAACGGCTGACTAGTCCAAGGCAAAGTATCGTTCTATATTGAACGCCTAGAACTAGGTCCTGTAACTCTGAAGACTATTCTAGGACCATAGACCAGACACTAAAATCAGCGCCAGCCTCTGAAAAGTTTGTTTTCTTATTATTATTATCCAAAACTATAAATTAAACGACGCAATTAAAAAAAATAGTTCGCCGAGCACGTCAAGCCACACCAGTTATTTTTCTTTCTTCCTGCCCTGCTCCTTACGGAGGCCTTTTTTTCTACATCCGAATCCTCAGCAGAGAGGCATGCAGGTGATTGTAAGCCCCGGCAAATCTCTCTGACTTTTCGACAAACAGGTTTCTCTCATCTTCAGCGCGGAGGCAATCAGCGGCGGCAATCAGATGGCTTCTAACATATCAGAAACCGGCCAAGACGCAGCTGGCCTTCATTACGCTGAGGAATGATATATCGGTGAAAGGTTTACAGCGACAGCTCTCATAGCTCATTACAAGGGGGCGTGTTTTTCTCTGAGAGTGTTTCTCGCCATGTGTCCGTCACCGGTATCGCAGCGCATGTGTGACTGAGCAGGGATGTGAAAAACAAAGTACTTCTGCCTGTCTGAAAGGGTCTCGGCAGGCAGCCCGTGCCTCCCTCTACCTTGAGCAAGAATACCAATCCCTCGCTCACGTGTGTTCGCTTGCAGCACATTATAACTGAGGGCACCCTATGAACTTGTTAATGCAAATCTTGACTACTTTCGTGCAGTGATCGCGTGGAGGATGCACGAATTACCTTTTTACCGGAAACACCCCCGGCGACACACCCCTCGAAGCGCATCACGTGATGCACCGGGCCCGCTGTTGGCGCCTGTGGGCGCCTACAGCGGTCACCACCGCCGCTGCGCACGAGGCAGCCAACCAACCCCGCAGCCTCCCATGCATGTGGCACTAGGTCGTTTCGGGCAACGTGACTCGTCTCGCGCCCGGCGTCGAGGACGGTGCGTTCGCCATGAATGGACGCCGCGTTCGCCCGGCCTCCTTCTGTGAGCGTTGCACGGAACCGACCGGCTTTGAGACCTGGTCTGCAATACAGCTAAATCAAAGGCTTCACCAAGCGAAACCAAGACTCAACCAGACTAAGCCAAGCTTTTGCTTTCAATATCCAAAATTAGCTGAGCTAAGCCGCATCCATTTTTTACATCCTTTAAGGCCCACGGGGCAAAAAACAAAGACCCACTATAGCTTGCAGATCTTGCACAAACTGGACACAGCAACGCGTACACGCCGCGGTGGCTCAGTTGCTGAGGCGTTGGTCTGCTGAGCCCAAGGACACGGGTTCGATCCCAGTTGCAGTGCTTGCTTCTCAGATGGAGGCGAAACGCAAAAATGCCAGTCTGACATTTCGGCGCATGTTACGAGATCCACAGGTGGCGAATAATAATCCGCAGCCCTTCACTACGGCGCGCCTCATATCCCAGGTGTAGCCTCAGTGCGTTATAGCCAGAACATTTGAATATTAGTTTTGGGTGGGGGTGGTGGGGAGACGAGCGTTAATGTGTCCACTATTATATCATATTGCATGGCCCATGCGGCAGACACATGGTACATACAACACGTGCGATCGAATTGCAAGAATAATACTTTACTTGTTTAGCTGGAGGACCATGGGCCCCGAATCAATGTTGACGTATGCTGGACATGAAATATCGACGCAGGACAGCACTCATCCTGTTTGATTCCTTTTGTTGCGTGTCCTCATTACGATGCGCTGTTTCGCCACGATGTCAGATTCACAACTAGCCCGACTGTCGCTCCTCCTGCTTGGAATTGAATTTCTCCCGTATAAGCGACGAATGTGGGGCACATCGTAATAATGTTTCCCTCGAAAAATCTTTCTAGCAACACAGCCTGCGTGATCACCTGGCACTATACGTCAAGAAAACTTAGGGTGATCGTCTGGGATTTTTTTCTGCTGAATAGAGTACGGCCTTAAGTGTACTGTCTATCGTGACGTTGTGCAAGTATCACCTCACGCGTGCACTGCCGGTTGTATCTCGGCTGGTCACTGTACTAACCATGACTGTAAAAGTGTTGGCTATCCTTTTACGATTGCGACCACATTTGTATGACTTTACGCAATCTTAGATGATGGTCCTAAAACCTCCAAGCACCGCCAGGGGGGGGGGGGGGGGGGGCGTGCGGAGGCGCACTGACAGCTTAGTTGTCTGTCCGCTAGGGTAATAGGGTAATATCCGTTTCGTAACTGCCTGTGTCGCCAGCTGTGCCTATTTGGCCCGGTTGCTTTCAATTTTTTCTTGCTTCAGGAACGCTAAGTCCGCACAACAGCAACATGGGGTATCGGCATGGCCCAGAGTGACGCAACAGCTACACACTGCAAGGCTCCTCCGGCCTTGCACTGTAAGCTTGCAGATCGATCAGGAGGCCTAGTGTTCTTCTCCAAAGTAACTTCCAAGCAGCTGGTTTTGTTTGTATCACTCTTCCTAGTTTTATATCCTATACTTACTTCTTTCTTTTTATATTGTACTTATATTTGTCCAGGTCCATGAGGGGAGCAGTCACTTTCGTTTGTTCAACTCGCTGGAAATTTATTTGCAGCGCGCGTATGCTACCGCACTCCTTACACCTAACCGAAGCATGGTTTAATTAAAGTCGGTGTTGTATAGTGACAACAAAGCACATATTCAAAACTACTCGTCGGCTACACATCGTGAAACAAGCCACTAAAATAAGACAAACATTTCCTGATTCTTGTGATAACCTGCACTGCGTACAAACACAATTTCCTCCTAAAATCATGCCGTACACAAAGCAGAATAATTTCCCCACGGACGTTTCTTCAAGGCACCTCAAGCAGTCAAGGCACCACTGCGAAGAGTGCCGCGTATCTAGACATTCAAGGACCTCTAAAAAGAACTGAACTACATTAGGACTTCCCCCTTTTGCAACTCGTCCCGAAAGCTGAGGGCCCATCAATTTCTTTCTGTAAGGGCATCAAAAATTACCACCTTCAGAAACGACCGCATCGGCAAGTAGATCGTACAGCCATGTTTGTTTACTTGTGTTAACCGGTAACTTTGTACGTACACTTAGATACCGTCAGACGTCGGCAGCTGTGCCGACTGCCGCCATCGTAATGGCCGGCCTCCCGTCAATGCCGGGCCAGCTCCGTCGTTCCTTTCACGACTTACGTTTTGTCATCAGCGCCACGGAGAGGCCACAAGCATCTCTTAAAGCCGTAATGCGCGACGACACAATGGAAAGCCGGTTCGTCCAAGAAAAGCAATTTCCTGTAAACATTTATGTGCTGATAGCATTCGCCGCAGCTTTACCGCTCCTGAATAAAACCTAGTTTATCGGGGCTTTAGGTAGCATACTACACCTCAGGCGGCTGTTTACGGCATTTGTCCAAGAGAAACCCAAAACCACGGAAAAGTAATGTTAGGCAGAACAGATAACAAAGGCGGGCCTTTTACTGCACAAAGGTTTCCAAAGGTAGAGACACGGTACCACATTTTTCTGCGTTTAACCTGCTCAAATATTACGTCGAACACTGTCTCGCTTAACACGGAAGCGCTGCCCTTTCCAGAGATTTAATATTCGCATTCTTTGTTTAGAACACGTTTTTTGACACTTGTTTTTTTCGTGTGCAGTTAATCAAGGGCAGACGCTGTTAAGAGTGGCAGGAAGAATGGCACTGCGATTTGCGAAGAAGGTCATTTTAATATAATATCACTGAAAAGATCCATGATTCCCATCACAAACGTTAGTTGTGAAGACCCTAAATTTTTTGTGTAACAAAAAAATACCGGTCCTTCGTGTCATTCCGAGCAGTTTATTTACTACTGCGATGCATGCCCCTAAGCAATTCGCAACATTTCCGACACCCAATTACGGGAACTATCTTATTGATAAGAAATTGTGTTACGTGACTAAATGTGTCCTAATTTCTCAGTCAGTTTTCCATTATTGAGCGGGTGAACGTGCGAGAGATTTCATAGCACGCGTTATAGCTAATTTGAAAATTAGAGCGAAGAATCAATTCTTCAAGTGGTTAGGCGACCGTGTTCAAAGAAGTTTGTGCGAGTAGGGCGAACTGTGAGGTCACACTTGAAAACTTGAGGCTGTTGAAGAATGCTTCGAGCAATCAATAAATACCGGCTTGGGGGTGATCAGTTGATTCACAAATGTGCCAAGAAAAAGATTTCTACGAGTACGAGCAAGACCATTAGAGAAGAGCAATAAGGAAATACGCCACGCGGGAATGGGAAGCACCAAATTGAACAAAAATGAGGGCATATTGTCCGCATATAGCTGCAGGGAGGTGAGCCAAATACTCTCTCATAGCCATAAAAATTTTCCCCACCTACTGATTGTTTACATGACATCTTTAAAAAAAAACAGGTCTGTATTGAAACAGCCAAGCTGTTCAGACCGACACGAATTCGTGCGGCGTAGACAGAAGCGCCAGAGCGCGCGTCAGCGCGTTACTCGCGGTGACCTCTCGGCGTCTTCCAGACTTGTGTGGAGGCTTACGCTAGACGAGGAGCTCCCGCCTTCGTCGTCGTCTGCGTGTAGCGACCAGGTGCGTCACGGGTCCGCCGCGCCGAAGACGGGGACGACGAATCTGTCAAGCTATCCCTTTACAATACAGACGTAGATACGGCTACCGGACCCGCTGACGAAGAAGTGGTGGTCTACCCAGGCGATTACGCGCTACAAGATTGGATTTGCCCTACGCGGCTGTGCCATCGGAAGCCTATGATGCAAGTGATTACGATGACTGCTACTGAATAAAAAACTGTACATGCTTTAATGTCTTTGTTTTGGAGCGCCGTCCAAAACGGCTTTGCACTGCTGATGTTCGGCTGATCCCTCTATCCTTGGATCCGTTGTCAGTGTGGGAAGAAGCTTGGTCCTGCCCAGCTCTGCTGTTTGTCCAGCCATGCACCACTAGTGTAAGCTGCGGCAATGTATTTATTTTACACTAATTTAATACCGTGAGTATCTCACTACATTTGGAACCTAAACATTGCAGATCACCATCACAAAACAAGCCCCCAAAAAAAACTTACGCCATTTTAACACTTTAATGCAAGTAGTTTGTATTGCTGTCGGTCTAATAAGCGTTTTTCATGGCTATGAAGACAAAAATTGCGAACCATGTTGTTATCTGGCTTCGAGTGTGTGAAATAAAGCGTGAGTTACGATTTGTTTGATAAGAAACGCTACTCATTCTACTGTCGGCTGGTTGCGGGGGCCGCCAACGATGACCCCATTACATTCCTCAGACGGCCCATTTTTCAAGCTTTGTACACCTTTGTGGGAACGCCAGATTTAGCAACACTGTTGCCGAAATTGTGTATTTTGCAATCATTTCTAGTTTCCGAGAGAGGCGCTCATGCCAAGATTTGTCGGATACATTAGTTTCGTCTAAAGAAGCACTGCCCCGTGTCTTGTTTCATCCGAAGCCCTGTCATAATTATTTCCATCGGGCTAATGCGAGCCGGCTCTGGCAAAAACTTACCACCCCTTCTTAAAGAAAGTCGACAGAAGTGCGAAAGTTTTCTCAAATCCAAACTGCATGAGAAGTGCGTCAAAACATTCGCTAAAAGTGCGTCCAACCTTCGCGGAAAGTGCTTCCAATCGATCGTCAAACATTCAAAGACCCAAGTCGCAAACGAAGAACTAACCGATGCGACGATTTTTTGCAGACTAAGTAAACGCCTCCATGAAACCCAGTCAACAAACACAATAGATTCTACGACAGGATTATCCTGTAAGGGAATGGGACATTCATGTCTTTTGTACAACAGAAATCTCTGTCGTGCGACAGAAATTCTGTAGTTATACAACAGAGATTCCTGTCGTACAACAGACCATCCTGTAGTCCCAACAGAGATCCCTGCTTTACGGCAGATGATCCTGTTGTGCAACAGAAATTTATGTTGTGCGACAGAATTTCTTGTTGTATTTTTCGACTGGGAACGATCTAAATGCATACCGATACGTGGTTTATAAGATAAAGGCTGTACTCCTTCATAATCGATGCAGATATTGTCTGATCTATAACCATTCTTTTTTCTGGATTTTTAAGTAACTCGAGGTAACACAATCAAATCCGGTTACACTCTTGCACCGTTGGTTTATCACAGGACGCCATCGGTCCCACTAAAAAAACTCGCTTTGCAGATCGAGGAGCATTCCCTTGAAGAATCCAGAGGCCCCACGGTACAACGCTTAGGTCAGGGGCACACACTTCACGCCCTTGGCTTTGAAAACACTCTGCATGGTTGGCGCTTCACGCGTTTGTTATTACCGAAAGTTATAGCACGCGCTTACACTTGATATTTACAAAGTACAAAAACACAGAGTGAAAAAAAAACACTATAGACACTTCACATTGATACAGGATATGCATAACAGGAGAAATTTTTAAAAATGAAACAAATAAATAATGAGACCTCCAGGCTCAGTGGGGCAAAACGAAAGGAACAGAATTTTTGCTTTCGACATGTGTGAGACACCGTGTTTGATTTCACAAAACAGACTAGCAAAATTCTCTCTGCGCAACTGGAAGCTGATTGTTTTAACAGCAACGCTGTAGAGCAAATTGGAATTTCTCGTGTCCGCCGCTAAAAACACCAAGAAATTCCCAAGCACGCGCACCTCATCCTGGGCCTCACGGCGACCGCCCGATATTAGGCAAAACCAAGAAAATGCCTATCTCTCATGTGTGCGTGGCTCGCGACGACCGCCCAGCATCCCCTGCGCACGTTTGTTCAGCCAAGCATACACACTCAGTGAGATTGGCCATAATTGCTACGACCGCCCGGCAGTTGAAAAACAACAATAAATGCCGACCGCTCGTGTGTGCGTGCCTCACGGCGACCGCCTAGCGTTTCCAGAGCACGTTTGTCAAGCCAGCTATACGCACTTCGGGAGATTGGCAAGATTGACCAAAAAAAAAAAAAAACACCAGCGTTTCCCGTAATCGTTGCAATACTTGCTGCGAACGAGAAAGACACGTCATAGCGTACGCCCCTCCACGGTGATTTCCAGCTACTGTCAGTTCCAAAAAATGAAAGAAGCTCAACTTACAGCAACAATAAAAGAGTAAAGGTTGTTGCGGTAGTGAAGAAGAAGCAAATCGGTTGCAATCGCGTACTTGAACCTTTGTGATAGTCGTGAAGGTAGCGTACAGGTTCACTACCTTACAAGTCTTACGCGTAGGTGTGATATTCCTTGCCATTTTTTATATCTTGTGGCACAGGAGACTTCATGTAAATCACACAAAGTTACAACTTCGAAAAACAATAGATGAACAATCTGTGTGCACACGCTAACGAACGTTAGCTATAGGACTGCGCTGCTTTCCTGTACAGCGTGTACATCGTACATGTGTCAGACTGAGTAGTAGTGCCCCACAAGAGGAAGCAGCAATTCATATGTTAATCATATTCTCCACCTGTGTTCCGATTTTATAGTGTTACGGAAAATATATGATCCGCTGCGTACATGATATGTAGTTTCGAAACATGTGACCGAGTAAACTAAGATCCATGTGAGAACTCGCCATCGCAGTTCTAGCACGAAGCCCCTCTACGTTGAATGTCGTGCAAGAGTTCATTCCTTGAATGCCAACGGGGTATTCCTGTCGAACGTTAATGCAAGATGTCCCCGTTCATTCAACCAGACTGCACAAGGGGACTAAACAAAGTCCTGTATTGTGCAGCCAAGACGGAGTAAATGTTGACCAAGTGCACAGAACCACACGTATGTGTGTTTTGTGTTTCCCAATTGGTTATTACGCATGCAAGAGAGGTAAAGACGCAAATCATGAACAAAATAGTTCGTTGATCTAAGACGGTGTAAGCACGATCGGCAAGCTCATTTCTAATAGTTATGTGAGCAGATATTAAAATTAACAGCTATCTCCAATCAAAATTGTGATGGTGAGATAAATTTGATTTGGCTCCTTCGAGAGCAATCATTAGAAATACCGCCGACACTCGTACGAGATAAAAGACGGCAACAGGACAAGCATGACCAAAGTTTTTGAAAGAAAATCTCGCAATAAGTGAGGACAAGTACAAGCAGCAGAACAATCACGGATCACCGGAAGGGAGATCTACTCGTCGGATGGCACTAGCCTCCAGGGCTGTGGCCCTATCAGCCTATCTTTAACCAAAGCGCGACGGCACGTATGCTTCGGGATAGCCAGTGTGGATCTTGTGCAACAGACGGCAGTTTTATGCGACCATACGTATCTTTTTCTGTCCCCACATTGATTACCAGGTCTAACTTGAAGACTACGTCATCCATGACGTTAGGTTGGCCTAATGGCCACGGGCTTGGAGCCTCGGAAAGCAAAATATATAAAGCTGAAAGAAGTGGCAGTCAAGGGTGGGTGGGTTCGTTCGGGTAGCAATAAAACCCGAGGTTCTTGAGGATCGCTCTTGGATTTTTTGGTACAAGATTTTTTTTTAACCATCATTCGTTTCCATCGAACGTTCCCTAAATAACCAACCCCTGGATTCTCGGGGCGTTTACAATTCCTTGGACAACGGCAGCCGCACTTTTATTTCCCGTCTCGCCCTCAGGCGGCCCTCGTCATTCGTTGCTTTACCTCTTTCCTCAATAATGAAGAAGCGGAGTGTCACCTTCTTATTCCGGCCGCAATGTATGTTCGAAGGATTCATTGGTGTTCGTAACTTTGCCTGCTTCAGATGAAACAGCAAACCTGTTCCTCCATTTCTTCTTTAATTATAGAGAGTGCCTTATAGCAAGAAGCTTAGGAGGAACCCTCGTGGACAAGACACAAGCTACAAGGGAAGCTCTGGGTTCTTTTTGATTATGTTGTTGAGAAAAAAAATATGTGATTTTTATGCGGAATATATATTTGTCTTTAGTTAATGAAAGCTTTCAACGACTCTGCTCGCAGGGGTGTTTCTAATCCTATGTCACATGACGTATTTTTGTTTTCGTCAAGAGTAGTAATTTCTAAACCTGGCCATACTTTATTATGTGCGACTTTACAAGACTCTGCAGTACTTGGGGACTGCAATGTATAGAAAGGCAGATGTCGCGGCATGCGTAAGGTGGGCTCCAATCTTCCGTTTTCATTGAGAAATTTTGTCTAGTTACCTTCTTAACGCCCCGCAGAGGCAGGACCATGTTTGAAGGAAAGGCCCGGGTGTTTTGTACTAGATATAGTATTATTCACTGATGCCTTATTTCGCGACTTATGCGTCCCTTTATTGCACAGCTACTGTTAAACATCTGTGGCGCCAACCCGCAGCCATTCGGAGCCCTACCACTGTGCCACGTAATTTACTGTGCTATTTTTAGTGCGGGCATTTGGCCTTTACGCTCACAAAGGATGTGCGAAGCTTGTAAACATTAAATATGCGCCTCGCATCAATTATACACTCCACTGGTTTCAAAATGCTCCGATTGGAAACCTGTTGCTGGAGAGGTGGCTTCAAAAACAGCACTATACATTTCACTGAGAAAAGGTTATACATCTTCGCCCTGCCATTTTATACCAAACATGATGAGCCAAAGAGACTGCTATGTTTATTATAGCTGTTGCTTCTTCAGTATACCTTGAGGTAAACAAATACCTGATTCACGTGAGAAAACTTGAGAAACAGGCAGGCATACATAATATGCGTACCATGACTCATTTCTTGCTGCTGCTAGCTCTCTAGGTTGGCTGGAGACCCTGTTTTCGACATTGCTATTCAAAGCTCAAGCTCGTTACGACGTGAAGCCTTTTATGATGATGTCGTTGTCACGGGAAATTCGATATATATATTTCTGAATTCGTGAGGTATAATTCTCCATATTTTTTTCAGTTGTGGTTAGTTTTTTTTATTTTGTTGGACAAATAGTATTGTCACTGTTGATCGATAATATACAGAGTTCTGTCTTCCCGGTACTCATAGGCGTCTATTCTCAACTTCTTGTGCGATGAACGGGTTTGTCCTGTAGTTCCTGGATTGAACTGTTTTACTTAGGTGCAGCGGCCAAGGTTGCAATTCAAGCCCACATAATTAGAGCGTATTAACAAGACTCAATAGACCTTCCTTATTTGGTTAAGTTCCTCCGTACGCACCGAACCATAACGATACGGCCCACAGGGAGGCGCGAGCCATAACACACCGCGCCCGCAGCGTGGGGAGTCGTCCTAAGTGGGCATGGTGTGCGGAGACTAAAGACAGAGCCAGGGGTTACGGCGAAGCGCTCAAGAACACGCGGCTGACGAGAAGAGCGTATCTGCCGCCCAACGGGCGCTGGGTCGCGAAAAGGCAACCTATCTCAGAAGACTGCAGACGGCGTCGGTCACGCCACCGCCGGGCTACACCAGATGTACCCCGACGAATACCCAAATGCCCAATGCAGCGTATGTAAGAAAGCGCCGGCCAACCGGTGGTACGTCATGTTGGACTGCACCTCCGACCCAGACGGCGGAAGCTTCGAAGAATACCTGCTACAAAGAGCCATCAAGTCAACTAACAAGACGAATCAAGCATGGGTCATCCAGCAGGTCTTTATTGCGCTCGAAAGGCACGGGATGCGGAAAGCTTAGTAGTGCTGCAGAGAAGAGGCGATGGTGGGCCCCGTCGGGGCGGGGGTTGTAATAGACCACAGCTAACTGCAGGTTTTATTGAAGTAAAGTCATTTGCAGTCCAGTGCAGTCCCTCCTCAAAGAGATTTGAGGGCCCCAATGTTCCTCCGAAATGACAGAAGCCGTCATGACAGAAATTTTTTATCGTAATTCTCACGATACTTTCGGTGGTCTGCATTTTGCCAACTTGTGCACGTCGTGTGTATCTCGAACAATTTAAAGCAAAGATCAGTCTCCTCCAACGCCCGTTGATATTCCGGACCATTCAGATTTCAGTCAATACATCTATCAGCAGACTGAAACGACCACAATGTACACCTGGGATGTAGTAGGGTCAATATTCTCCACTTCTTTCGGCTTTATTGTAAAGCTCAATCTTTCTCCCGCTGTGTCGTGCCGTTTGCAAAAGCTGCAGGCGGCATGTATTGCGTGCGATTTTGTGCAAAAATGCCTCCCAAAACTCCAAGCGCGTTGGATGTTTCATTCATCCAGATGAATCTATGATTAAGATTCGACTTCTAATCCTGCTATGCAGGAATTAAGAAGAAAAACTGACGCTGCTTGCTTCGCAAGCAATCAGGACGGTATGGAGTGAACCGCCTGGCAAAACAAAGAAAAGTTCCTTGATTAGTTGGCAGTATAATTAACGCCGAGAGAGGGTGTACGAATCGCGACATACGGAGAGGAGCAAGCAAAGTTGTTTCGTAAAACCCTCGATGAAAGCCGAAGGGAGGTCCCTCCCAATCCCTGGCTATTAATTTGGCGAATGCAAAGACGTTCTGCGCCGCATTGTCGGCTTTAGTCGGGGCTCAAAGCGGACATGAATGCACAAGCGCTAAAAGTCGTCGAACGTAACAATAAGCTTGCATGTTTCCAATGTTCCCTTTGTAATGCTAAGATTTGACGGCAATCTCAAGTTTTCCTGGCTCGTTGTCAGAGGTTGCGGTGTTGTGAGCAAACAGCGGAGGACAGTAGAAGGGGCAGAAGAAAAAGTCTTGTTGTATTGCGGAAGTACTCCAATTAAGCTATATTGGCTGACCGTGTTGAGTTTGGTCAGTTCAGGTAGTGGTCGAGACAATCGAAGGCACCTGGCTACGATTGCTGTAAACAATCAACATCCCGAACCACGTCATGCTTAGAATGTGAGTATTCAGAATTCACAGTTTCCTCTGCGCGCCAGTACACAAAGGCTTCTTCATTAAATTGACTTCTGGCTATCGGTACGTCATTTCATCATTTATTATACGAAGTAAGGTGTTATCTTACTCCGTAATTTAATCAAACCTTATTCTACAATTCATTACCTTCCTCTCTGAACAGCTGCCGAGTCTGTGAGAAATAATTTTGCTTCCTGGTAGCCGACCTGTATTCCAACCCCTGTTGCTTTTCATGCTATCAGACGCCCAATAACTGCAAATTTGAACTAGATTGCCGGTTTCACAACTTTGAATAGTTTCCAGTTAATAAACGAAAATGTTCTGCGTTGTGCTCTGGGCTGGTGTGAGCTTTTCTTTATGGTGGTTTGCAAGACGTATGGGGGCAGAGTCTTACTTAGCAGAGAAAGATGCGATGATGCCGTGGGTACATAACCCGTCAACTAAAACGCCGGCTGAATAGCTGGGCTCTTTTTAAAAAGTTTGTTGAGAATCGCCTCAAGGGGCTGCAATTAATGGTTTCGCTATCTTAATTATACAAAATCACGTACTTATTGGTCGCTTGACATAGTACTGGAGGCAGTCGCTGTAAGCTTAAAGATTGTTTTGATCCCCGTGTTTACTTGCTTATCCGATAGGGAATAGTGGTTCGCAAAGAGCAGATCTACGGTGCAAAGAAACCAACGCTAAAGTACCTATTCGAACCCCTGCGGAGCAATCAATACAACTTAGAATTCTGCATTAGAATAGGCGGGAGAAAAAAGGATTCCTACGTAAGGTTTACAAAACCTGAGAAAGATACAGACTCAGTAATTTCTTTTTTACGCTAGGATAACCAGTAGGAACAAAAATAGTTGCAAAGGAGTCGTAGATGTATTGTTATGATGAGATAGCCCAAAAACGTTTTCTTTTTTTATTTTTGTAGGTTTGTCGACAGGTTTTCTACCAATGCCGACTGAAACCAACAGGCTTGACACTTTCTGCAGCTGCTTGTTGCATAATCACTATTCAAACTGCTGCCGCACTGCCCACCGTGGAAGCGGAAGGCCAACCGAGACCACGGGCTAGATTTCTCATGCGCACGAGATTTTCTGTGCTTTATTTATGGGAAAGCATTAAATGATCTATTGTGCGCGTGAGTGGGTCAGTGATTGAGTAAGCGAATGAGCGCGTGATTGATTGATTGATTGATTGATTGATTGATTGATTGATTGATTGATTGATTGATTGATTGATTGATTGATTGATTGATTGATGAGTGGTGAGTGGTGAGTGCGTGAGTGATGATGATTGAGTGGAGTGAGTGAGTGGTGAGTGAGTGAGTGAGTGAGTGAGTGAGTGAAGTGAGTGAGTGAGTGAGTGAGTGAGTGAGTGAGTGAGTGAGTGAGTGAGTGAGTGAGTGAGTGCAACATCATTGAAGTGAGAGACGGGCTGGAAGTGGAGCCCTCAGTCTAGGGCGCCATTGGGCAATCCGCCATCTATTCCCCGTTCAATCAGCTTCAGCTGTCTGCTGGGGCAAGAGCTGGCGATTTTTCCCTATCATGGCTCTCGGCAAGGATTTGGTATAGGGTTGATGTCGCAGTTATTTTTACATTCCAACATTTAGCGGTTGAGCGTGGCAGGTACACCACAGTGTCTGCGTAGAGGATACTAGAGGGTGGGATGTATAGCATGTAGCCTCGAAAGGTGTGGGTACGTAGTAGTATGTATGGAGTTCCCAAAGGTCAGTTTGTCGGGACCTGGTAAGTTGTTCAGAGACTTAGGGTACTGTCTTCAGCCTAGCCGGTAACGTTCTTAGATCTCTTTACGAGAGGAGAGTGTATCCTGTCCTTATCTCTTCTAGCAGAGCTCGGCTATAACCATTTTCGAGCGAAGGCGTGTGCCACCTGGTTTCCGCAGAGAGAGAGAGCACATGGTTAGGGCTGGGACGCAGATGATCGCTATATTTATCTGAAGTGGTGTTGAGGAATGATGTTTACAGCGATCATAGAAATTCTATCGGCCGCATAATTTCCAAATGCTTTTGACAGTCCGTGATGACACTGGATGCTTGGGTGTGGGCGTTTTCCGAGCTATTAGTGTATCTTCCGATTGTAGCGCAATCACGTACTTTCATGTCATGGAATGGAGGAGGGGGTAGGAAGAGTGACAACACACGTTTATTGATAGCAACAGATGGGCTTGTACTGAAGATTTAAGCAGGCGTCCTCAGTCCAAGACGCGTTGAGCGTGGGCGACATGGACAGTCCTTTGGGCTAGCAAATGCTGGTCGACCAGGTTTGTATTCGTCAACGGTCTCTCCCAAAGCTCGGTAGTAGAAAAGTGCAGGTTGGGGAAATCTGTGGAGATTGGTCACACCCATCTACGATATAGCGTAGCGGTCCGGGCTCTCCGCGAAATCGGCAAAGCGGGGAGTTTTGAGTGGGGAGTGGCGGATACAGCAATATTTACTTTGTAACTAGCATAGTCCGCGGCAACGATATATGCCATTTTGTCGGATTTATCGTATTGGCGTTTAAAGTCTTGTTACCTAGCCGTTCTGCGGGCTTGATGGTGTTTAAGGTGCATGTTTTTTGATAAGGGGTAACTTTCCGTGGTGTTCTCACTTATTGAGTAACCACGGTGATGTCCTCTTTCTCTGTGAAGGTTTTAGATTTAAAGAGGCTAGGACTAATCAACCGGTCCTCTTGAGCCGAGTCGCACTTGCTGTGCCATGATGCGGTTAGAAACTTTTGTCTATGAAGTTTTGTATTCCTAGCGCAGCAAGAATAGCGCTGTTGACTTGTTCTGTGGGAATTCCCGTCCTTAACCTCACAATAACCTTGTACAATTTACTCGGAGAGCGCACAGTCCATAAGTACACAACGTTGGTAAAATGCGTTGCGGAGCTCATGGGCCTAAAATATTTTAAGGCTGCAGCAAACATTATGTGGAGTGAACGAGTAGCGGCAACAGAAAAGTGAAGCTCTTCTAGTATGGAAGCGAAAATAAAAGGCTTTATTTCCGTGTAGCCCCGGCGAGATGCTTAATTGCACAAGGGGCTACACTCGAAACGTGAAGTGCGAGCCTCGAAGCGCCTGGTGTAGGATCAGCCTCTCCTGCACAATCAGCTTTCTTCGTCAACTTGCCGCTCGGGGACAAAGCACAAACATCGTTTCTGCATCTGAAATGCAAGAGAATTGTTGAAAAAAAAACCGTAAATAGTTACGACTTCTCATTTGAATGCAGTGTCAAAACAAACAGGCAATGTTACAATATAATGGCGTTTTGAGACCTTTGTGTGGAACTTTTGTAGAACTGTCGAACTTGTGTAGAACCTTGAGAACACTTTTTCTGTACAAGGCAGGGTACTCACTTGGGTCCTTGTGTTTCCTGCACACTGTAGATGAACAAGGCCATCTTGGGCGAGCGCTTGGCCTGACCTTGCGGCCTGCACACTGAACTAGTGCTCAAGATCTGCGATGTTGGCCAGAGGACGCTGCCTTAGTTGGCCATCGTCGGTGGCAAGACCCTTTGCGCCAATGACTTCGACAAGGGCGGATACGGTCAGTTTTGTTGCCTAATTTTTGTGTCCAGAAAACAAACTTTACTTCAAGCATGCGTAGGATTTCAATCCGATGTTTATGTCTATTTGTCTGTATGTTTCATTTTTATGTAATCTAGATTCGAGTGCTGACCTTTTGGCCATCTTTGAAGACAAAAGCAGTAGTAACTAGATGAACGAAAACCTTTATTGTTATTACCTAAACAGTGCTTTGCATGTAACAAAAGCCGAACAGCTAGGAAAATGCACTTGCCCCTCATAATGCAACTGAGCAAGAATCCTGTATGCAACTGCACAGAAATTGTCGTCGACCGGAGCCTTATGTAATGATAGCTTGTGTAATGATAGCTAATCAGTAATATAGTAACTACAATATTTACACCAAAACAATACATTAAAAGCAAACTTTGAAGCTCGGCCTAAAACTGCAGTCCAATTGTTCGTTGCAGTGCCCAGCTACGTCACTGAAAATGGCGAAAATTATCCACAAAATCGTCGAGTGGGTGACAGATGCGGTTGGTAGGAGCTTCGTGTTAGGTCTGAGTTGTCGATTGCTGCAGGGAGTGTAGGCAGAGCAGACGCGCACTGACAGGAGCGTCAAGACCCCGACGATCATGAATTCAAGCGAGGTCAGGTACCAGTATTTCTGCACAACCAACAAAGTAATGCCGCTGAAGCGCGGAAAACAGTGCGCACCTTTTGCTTTAAAATTTGATGGCAGGTATACCTCGAATGCAAAGGCACTGAACGGTGCCAAACACGTGTAGTTCGTGCTTCCTTTACGTAGAGAAAAGCTAGTTTTTTCATTTTTTCAGTAGTATACGATGTACAGTCCGCTTGCAGATTCCGAGTACGGCTAATCATGTCGATCATATAATCTGCTCATTTCGTTGGGGCTGGGCAATGATAATCTTACCTCTTATTGTTTTTATTTGGCACTGATAGTTATCAATTAACTATCAGTCATAAAATGACGCACATTTCCATGCCGTTTTGCTTTATTTGAAGCACTTCTTATGCAACTACATTGGTCAGTCATAGTGCCTCTTAGCAGGGTGAACAGAAACAGCGAGTGTTTAGGGCAACAAAGAATAAGGCGCAACAAGACACGTTTTCTCGCCAAGCATTTCATCGGTACACTATGGGCTGAACAGCGCTTTTTGTTCTAAGGGCACGGAGGCTTTTTAAAAAATTGGTTATGGCTCAAGCAAATTCCTCTACAGATATTGGTTTTTGACTGCAAGTGATGTAAGACTCCTTTGCAGAACACAGAGACTCTAGGCGGCATTTCCAATCGCTACAAGCCGCCTATAACAAAATGTTGCGGAGTAGCCAGTCTAGCAGAATTGGGTATAGAAAGAGGGAGAAATTAAGAAATATTATGGCAGGCTCACCAGACGCTCACACCTTTGTCAACTCTGCTCAACGGCTTATGCCGTTCAGCTTTCAAAAAGCTACAATGCCGGCACTTCCTGCATACACCTAGCACCATCTATTCGGTAACCTTCAACACTCGCGCTATTCTCCGGATCAACCGCACAAGATGAGTAGCGGTGCGGTCTCTGATGAACGTAGCAATAGTCGCTGGTTCTGACGATTAGGGCTTGGGTTCGAGTTCCGGCCAATCAACTAATAATTTCGAATCGTTATTTCTGGCAAAAATATTTCATTTTATAGAAATTATGCTCATAGCTTTTGTAAATGATAATGGTTTCGTATCTTACAAGGTATCTTATAAGGCACAACAGTTCACCACACAGTAATACCTTCGTGCATGACTAAGAAAGTGCGGGCTCATACGCATCCCGTGAACTTAGCCTTAGGGTCATACAGCGGTGGCCGCAGTGGCGAGATTTTTCTGCCGGCCTGCTGCCTTCTTGGAAACAAACAGTTATCCGCGGAATGCCTACAGTTACGCCTGCTGCAAGATCTAAAAATCTCTTATCACACGACACACAGCTTACCTAACATATTCAGTTTGCGTTATGTTTTGCGTGTTACTTTTGCATGGCTGTCACGTTACAATTTTGTGCGCGTTGTTACCGTAGAATGACGTGACCGTCCGTAGCAGCACCAGCACGCATAGAGTTCTGTACTAATTCATACTAGAGGAAAATCGGTCGCTGCAATTGCGCGCCATCTTTGGAACCACCATAGCAACGTCAAGCGTTCCTCTCGTACTTGGCATGCATTGTGCCATACCTTTTCGTGGGCCGTGAAAACAAAGGGCACAACAGAAAACCTCTTTTCTTCTTCAGGTTTCGCACACCTGTTTTCATAATTTTTAACAGGAAAGTGTTTTAGGCTCGACCTTTTCTTTATATTGAAATTATAAATACATTCTTTATTAGGCGTAATTGCAATTTTTGGAGCAGCAGGGAACTCGGTGCTTGTTAGCCAGGAATGTATAATAACAATGCAACGCTTCTCTGTGGCACCCGAAGGCGCGTTCGCTTAAAATTAGCAAAATTGCGCCCACCTCCCCGCGAGGGGAACCCTGTGTAGGTGCGACGCATCGTGGGGTTCACTTGGTGTTTCGTTGGATTGATTCTGAAATCGCGTGAAACGTGTCGCGAACGCGTATGATTATTATGTTTTATGATTATTATTATGTTTTATTGTCCAATCTTGGTCAATCTCTCTAAGTGGTATGCTTGGGGCTTCGCTGTCGCAACGACCTTTACTCCATCATTGTTGCTGTAAGTGGGAGCTTCTGTTCTTTTATTGCAAGTGTTAATCATTGCCCCATCGTGCGGTGTATCAGTAGCTTCTTGACGTAGTTTGAATGAGTCAAGGATATAAGGCGCGTTCGTAGCATTTGATTCTTGTCTCGATTTTGTGGTGCAGTTGTAAGAGCACCATGTACCTCGCGTTCCGCCCTCAGGGTCGTGGGATCGAAACCGGGCGCCGCTAACTATTATTTTTTTTATAGTGTAGGGGGAGGGGTGCGGACAACGCCGTATGGAGGGACAAGGCGAGTGAATGAGATGCAGTCCCATCTAAAACCGGCTCGACACATTTGCCACACATAAGCACATTGCCGCAATATTTTCTCTATTACATTGGCGCGAACCATGACTTCTGTTCTGTTTACTTCTGTGTTTTGTCGATAGCGTCTGCTCCACGATCGGCTTTATAGATAGCGACCTGCCCATGCTCTCTGATTACGCGTGCCGAATTTGTTATTGCTTGTTTGGTTCATTTTAGTTCTCCCAACGCCACTGCACCAGCTGGCGCTGTCTTTTATCCCCATTTGTCCGCTGTATACTAATTTGCTCGGCCTGCCATCCTTTGTTATTTCGTTTCACTCCCGGTACGTTGGGCTCAGTCTTTGCCTATTCGCGCTGGGGAAGTGCACACCTTCTGTGGGATCGGAGGTGTGCTCAAATAAAAGTTTTAACGCGAAGTGGTTACTTGGCTAGTCTGGCGAAAGCCCGAAACCAGGCGGCGTCCTCCGAACGCGCACCCACCCTTGTACCGCCCGCAAGAAACTGTCCACAGCTGCTAACCCTTGTCTAACGCGTTCCATGGCATCCCACGCGTTAGATAGCGTGCGTACTTCCGAAAGACAAAAACAAGAAGCACTTGGCGTTCAGTTGACTCCCGTTGGCTTACGACGCATAGCCCGAGTAAAACAACAACCAAAATGTAGGTGCATCATAATCTTTCCCGCCAAGTCTTGGCATTCAGCTTTTGAGGCAGTGTAGCAGCAGTCGAATAGCATTTATTGAAAAGGTAGCTGCAGTGATTGTGATCCCGAGGTTGTTGGTTAAAACAAGGTCAAGAACTGGGAAATGCTGGTGCACATTCATTATGATGGAAAAAGGACCAGCTTAACGGGGCGACAGAAAGGCGCAAAACAAGCGCTCGTGTTGTGTCCTTCTCTCGCCTTGTTAAGTTTGCGCTGTTCCATGATAGTCATGTAGGTTATAGTCGACTTAGGCGAGACTCCGCGACCAAAAGAAATGCTTTTGCAAAAGAATGTGCTGAAAAAGTCTGCAATATATTTGCGCCGTATCTTCTGTGGGGATATCTCACGCGATAGTATTTGTTGCCTACAGCTGAGCAATTCCGGCAGGCGCACGGTAAACGGAATCTGTTTTCAGCAGGTTCTAATCACTCAAGTACGGGGCCAGTGGCTCAACCAAATATCACAATGATAACTGTGGTTCTCACCACAAGCATTGACGAGGTACGCTTGCCATGCCCAACTTTGCCGGCGGGATTGTTTGTAAGCCACCCCGACGGAACTCCTACAATCGTGGAGCTCCAGTTATGCCGAAAACGCCGAAGCGCCACTGATAATACTTGGTGCACGTCGCTTATTCCACAAAAAGTACTTGACACGGCTGACTGGGCAGCTTTAGATGAATTGAAATTTCTGCATTTCTGTTTTCCGCATAGCCACCGAAGTTAGCAAACAGTCGCACGCATTCCTCTAAGTCGATACATGCCCAAGTGGCAAGAGAACAAAAAGCTGCTGGTTGATCTTGGTTTATTCTATTTGTCGCTTGCATTGCCCAGAACTGCTACCTGTGTATAAGTATCTCTTTCTTAGCTTTTCTAATGCGACAAAAGTTCTCAACGTCCTACAAGCTGTTCGAAACTGCATAGGAGTGGCAATAAACGAAAGACCAGGTGTTGGATTGTTTTCTTCCGTTTTCCCTGCAAGCGAGTAGGACCCGCTCCTCGCTGCTCATGTGGGGCCCGGTGAGGAAGCACTGTACGATGCCGAACATGTTGCACACAGATGGCATGCAGTCGCCGGCTTCGCATAACTGTTTCCCTCGGTCGCACTCCGTCCCCTTTGGTCTCCGTAGCGAGGTCCATACAGATGGCGCCCGCGCCGCTGAAGAGAAGGGTTTCGTTAGGACAAACGTTTACATCAGTTTGCGAACATTTGCTGTAAAATTACGTGTTTCGAATGTACTGAAACTTGTAGGGCCAACACGAGATGTGGGCGTGAAGGTGGCAGTTAGTTAAGCTGAAGGATTATTTAGTGTATAGCAAACAAGTGCGCGTGCGCGCCGTTGATTGGCAAGCGGTAGCATCATAGATAGTGAGATAGCCTTAACCAAGTGCTAGCAACAAAACAAAAGCAATTTTGAAAGCCCGCTTCGTTCCAAAATACAAGGTTCAGCAGTAAACACTCTAATTCAGCGGTTCAGGCATGGCCTCCGAAACAATGCCGACCGTTACAAACCTGCGTAATGAGGCGCATAAGCATAGTGCCCTTCACATGGCTCGGCCAGGGCGGCTTGATTTAGAAATCTAACCACGGATGCTACGGAGCCAAGTAATAGCGATGGCGAAAACCGTAAGGATATATGCTGTCTTCCCTCTGCGTTTGTATTTGCACGTGCATGCTTGTGTGCGCCCATGATGCTATGTTATGCGACTAATTTAAAATCAGAGAATGCAGTCGGAATGAGCCGATGCAGCATCACACTTGTGGATCGGCGGGTTTTCGAAGCCACTAATTGGGTGCATTGCATTGCCCCCTGAGTTGTGTTGAAGGCTCAGTTGGGTTGCTTCCATTCATTAAGTCTTTTATTATTATCGCTACAAGCTTTTTTACAACAAAGCAACCCGTTTTTAATTACAGCAGATTATCGTGCGCTAAATGAACGCCTAGAGAAAGACCGAAAGGATACTCGCAGAAGGCTTCAAGGCGGCATTCATCTCCAGGGCTGCATGACGCTCTGGTGTAGCGGAAGACGCCGTTCTTGGTGGAGCGGGCTTCATTGGCAAGGCTGCAAGGAAGGGAATTTGTAATTGCGGAAAAACGTCCTCTCTACGAGCTCTTCACTTTTGAATAAACCTAAAGAGAATTCTCACTACATGCATATATTTCTACCTCGTCCACGTGCCTAAATAAGCAAAATATTTGGAAAACAAGTGGTAGAACCGTTTGTCGAGAACGAAGGAATCAATCCTTATGTTAATGGCTAAACTAAACGAATTAAATCAGAGCCAGGTGCGACGTAAACGCACGCAGTTTGAACCATGTGTCCGCAATTTCAACGCATAGGTAAAAATACAGTTATGGGACGGGAACATTACTCCCTCGTAAGTTCCACCTGGGTGATTTCAGATCAGATCGAACTAGGGGCGGCTTGTGGACTTCTTCAATTAACTTGAATGTTTTTATATCATTTCTCATTATTGTAATGTCCACATTCACGAATTTTTTCCGGAGATTAGTATGCTTAACTAAAATATTTTTCAACGCGACAAGGTGGACCCCCTCCGCCCGCTACCCGCGCACCTCGGCCAAATTTAATGACGACTGTCTACAAAAATATTTATCAGCAGCAATTCACAAAATTTTATGCTCAATTTTCGCGTGGTGTAAATTTCTCTAAAAGTTTTGTTACTCACAAAAATATAAAATACTGCTATAAAAAGTCAAATTCGGCTTAGAGCCCAATCTTTTCTTCGAACTTTCAACCTAAATAATACAAAATATAATTAAGTTACAGTCTTCAAATTTTATTAAGTTGTTCTTCTTACTCTTATACACGAATAAACGGAATATTAATATTGTATAAAATACGGTTAAACTTCAACGGGCACGCAGGTTTAAAGAAAAGCTCGAAAACGGGTACTTCAGGAGCTAATAAAAAAGACACTTGGATTTTTCGCGAATTCTCCCCAGAAATAGACTTCACATGCACTTGCATAATTAAACAGTTGCATCATTTTCTTCCTGGAGCCCGTGCAGCGCAAGTAAGTAGCTCTATCCGCCCGGCTCTCTACGACGTACTGTAGTGATAGCGACTTCCCTCAGACTTGTATACATTACATGTTCTTTTAAACACCAATGATCAATCCACGAATGCAATAACCGGGAATGGCAGAGAAAAAAATGGCATCTTTAATGTCCTCAGTGGCACCATAACAACCAATCTTAGCCTACTTTAATGTGTACAGTTTCGGGAAAACAGCTACAAAACTTCTAGGTTGAGCCCTAAACTAAAAGAAAGCGCTCTTTCAATTTCTCTCAAACCTTTCCAAGGTGCTGACGACCAAATTGTTTTAGTTACATGTTAAAACACCTCAAATCATATTTAAAATAGCGAAAATACAGCGTTTGCTTCCTATAAAGGCAGCCACCCCACTCAAGCGTACTCGGTAAATGCACGCAGTTATCCCCAGAAAGGAACGATGTTCTTCGAATTAGTTTTTTGAGCTTCCTATTGGGTTTTTGAAGCACTGACACTCTTGCTTTTGATATGCTATTTTGCCTTAGGCAGCTTATTCATATCGCGAACGCACTCTATCCGTGCACACCGCAATTCTATCTGTTCAAATATTTCCCAATACGAGAAGTTGCGCACAGTTTTGCTTTTTAGTTTTCCCGAAATACAGTGTTCTTGCCTCCACGCAACGACTCCTCCTTTTCTTACTCGTACGTACGCCCACTCGTGAGGCGCTCACGAATGACTGGGGACTGGAAATCGGGCTGCGCAAAAATACTTCACAAATGATCAGCTGGAGTTTCAACGTGAAGTAAGACAAAATATCATTTGGTTTGTGCGCGATATACCAGGTAACTTTAGTGAAGAAACCATTCAAGACAAAGCCAATTCGGGAAGAATTTCCCATGTACAAGCTAAGCTATTACTAGACCACTTGGCTTTATGACCATGTTTAATGATGACAATTTGCAACCGGTGTGAGTGAAATGTAAACAGCCATAAATGTGTTCCTGTGAGTACTGTGCCAACTAGCACGGTTATGTTACATACACAAAATAGCAGAAAATCGAAATTATAGATGCCAGTAAATTAAACTGTACATTCGATTTCACCGCGCCATCAATTCAACGTTGTTGAGGTAGTGAGACAAGTTCACAAAGGATGAGTCTCACAATCTCAAAGGAGCGAATATTCCTTATGAAGGTAGGATTGTATGGGGAGGGGGTACGGGGAATCGCGGCTACTTTGTATAGAAGGCCCTTGAACCTTTAGCATTTTTAAAAACTATAGATTTGCCTTCGAAAAGTATGAATGCGATGTAGTTGTAGGAATCTTTAAACCCGGCTATATTTCACAACCTAAGGAGCATCTCAAATATTGTAATTTACACGGCCACAAATATAGCAACTGTTGTCGAAGAAAGTCAAGTGCGCACACTTCCCATACGCTGAGCGAAAGGAAGTTTCCAACTACCGTGATGGAAAACAGGTATAGTGAAAACCACCTCATGGGCTCCACGGCATTCTGTCCTTACAGATGTGACGCAAAGTAAAGTAATCAGCAGCAAGCTTATGTTATCTACATGCACAACAGTCCTTTGGACTAATTTTAAATACCTATATGACAAGCAACTTTAGCTAGTGGAAGTAACTCTTGGCTACAAAGAAGTATACAATTTTGATACGGTGACAATTGTTCATAGCGTATAACGTTAACTTCGAAATTTTCACTTTTTCGGCTGTATTTTAGTGTAATTTCACCTTATCTGTCATTTTGCGCTTGTGGTACAAAAGAAGTCAAATATATGCAAACCTTAAGGGCGCAGCCAAATCATTGTTTCCTGCCTGAGTCCATACGGGCAAAACCCAAAGTACTCAGTCTAACTCAATCACCATTTTTTTCCTTCACGCTGCACTTAATAATCAAAAACCCTATCTGTACAAGAAATCACTCGTACTCTCTCATCATATCCTCACTTGCACTCTTTCTCACTTGTACTCAGGTTATTATTGCCCACTAGCACTCGTACTCAATCTGCACTCACTTGTACCCGTACCTAATCTGTACTCACGAGTAATGCCAACTAAATCTGCACCCACTCGCACTCGTATTGAATCTGTAATCGTACTCATCTGTACTCACTTGCAGAGTGTGGGAATAAAACAAAAACAGGAAACGAAAACAAAACAACTATATTTTTGGAAGGAAAGTGAAGAAAACATAACGTCGTTTATTATTTAGTTCAGGAGTGAAACCACAAAAAGTTGCCTTGGGTTTTCGGTTTTCAGTGGCAAGTTCCGGTATTTCAGGATTTATTTCAATTTCCATAGAGCGACGTGGGAGATTGCCGTCGATTCGCTGGCATTAAATTGTCTTTCTTTACGCTTGCGCCGTCTCTCCTTCGGAAGGCTTGCTCCTTGCATCCCTACTCCCTCCCTCTGTGTCAATAGGCGCAGTGCTGAAGCTCCTCGCGTCATCATCGCCCGCTTCTGGCTGCGAGGAAGACACCGTGCTCCGATTTATTTATTAATGAATGCGGAACTTTTGTGTTCTCACAGATGGCGTCTGCAAAGCGAAAAAGGGTAAAGTGAAAGAAATAAAAAACACTCCCTGTCGCCAAAATCAAACCTGGTTCCCTAGAGTTATCTATCTGACTGCTCCATTTTGACATGGCCGAAACTCATTACAAACTCAGAGAACAACAAAAGAATCCGTCAAGAGAACGCTTCGTGTTCAACCATCGTCGTTGTATTTAATAGGAGGGATACGTAATTTTATTTATTTTATTAAAATATCCAGTTTAGCCCTGCGGCATTGTTGAAGGGGGCGTGCTATACATTAATAAAGACGAGTATACCGAAACACGATGTAAGAATAAGAACGAAAAAAAAAACAATTTTTCGCGTGAACACAGCGCACATGACTAGCAGCGGCAAGAGCGCATTACTGCCGCCCACTGAATGGAAACAGCTGCAGCTCATGTTTCAATTGTACCTGAGTGCTACCGCAGCACAGCGGAAAACATTTCAGAAGGGGCGGTAGCTACACCGTCGGGCAGGGTATTCCTATCTATAATAGTTTTGAGAAAAAAAGACGCTTCCGATGTGGATGCGCACAATGAATGTTCACCAATGTTTTGCTGTTCGTCCCTTCATCTGGATGTATACGTGGGAGTCTCAAAGCACCGATGTTTGTCCTTTGCTACTTTCTGTGCTACAATATGAATTAAGAATGAACAAAGGAGTTTTAGAATTTTTCATAACGTAGAGCATTTTAAACTTGTAACAAAAATATCCCAACTATAAAAGTTAGTACAAAGCACACAGATGGATTTTGGGTTGCCTCAAATTTACTCATCAGAATTTGAGTGTTCGTGTTCGACACCAAGGCCGCATACTCAAGAACTGAGCGAACGCGCGCAGCAAGATGGTGGAAGCTTAGAGTGCTTGCTCCTAATAGTTCTGCACTTCAATCTAACTCCGCGCCCCGAAACAAACAGTGCTCGAAGAATTGTTTTTCTACGAGAGCCCCTCAGTCAGTCCTGGGTGCCATGTGCCTTTTAAGGCCTGCATGTAGTTTCTGGGGACCGGGGTGAAAACTTGGAGCGTCATTTGCACCTGCACCATCAGAATGTATACGACAAAGAGTGCCTTACGTGTCCTCGAATTTCTTTGTGTGCAGCTGAGATATTTGACGGACATGTTTACGAATAATTATAAGCATCACTTATTATTCTTTAAAGGGGCCGCGCAGACAAAACACAGGTTCGTTTTATTTGGAATATGTGGATCTTTAAAGTGCTCCCAGCGCTTTTCCGGCATCAAGCGATGCTTTCTTCACCCAGAAATGAATAAATTTAACTTATAATTTTGATTCTCCTGCCAAATCGTGTGTTTCCGGACATCTGCCATGACGTCACATGTACGGGTCTCACGCGAACTTGAAGCGCTCATTTGAGTCTGCAGCATACTGCGGAGCCCTATTTACCGTCACTCCTCCTAGATCACTCTCCCATACTGCACCGCATCCCTGTTCGCCTTTGCTTTGTTTTTGACCGCATTTGCAGATGGCATGTTTTGTTGCGGTTGGTAGTAGACGTTTCGGGAAGCATGGGGCGTGTTCGGCAAATAGGTTCACGTGAGACAATGCCTTTTACGCCAATCGGCCGAGTGTCGTCTGACACGAACCCTAAAGCGCCACACTGCAGTGCAGCAATGACAAGCACTAGTGCGCGCAGTACCACCAAGCAGTACTCACTGGTACTATATGTTTACGTGTAGCTTTCGTAACTCCCACGGGTTCACTCGCACCATACTGACAGCTATAAAATGAATGTGCAATGCATTTAAGCGGAAATAACTCATTCTGCAGCCTTATAAGCCCTGCCTAGCTTGCGTTTGCTTTTGCTGGGCTGAGCCAGTCGCACGGCTGTGCATATGACGTCATATGTTCGTGTTTCTGGAAATGAGCTAGTGAGTCGCATGGCCATTCCTTTTTCCTAATTATGTAGCTTATTTACAGAGATGTACGTAAAATTGGTGTCATTGTGATGATAACGAGGTAATCTTTCGAATGAACCAAAATTGTTTTTAGCCTGCATGGCCCCTTTAACATAATTCATAATTCTTCAGTTTTTTTGACATAATTTAATAAATCTCAATTTTGCTTGCGCCCAAACACGAGCAGTTATGCACAGTTACAATGAAATAATTTTTTCCGTTCCGGAGTTGAACCGCAAGAGGATCTTTAATATACGGAATGAAACAGAAACCAGAACGAAACACATTTCGTTCCTACACACTGCTCACTTGTACTCATACTCAGTGTGTACTAACTCGTGCGCGTACTCACTCACTCACTTGTAGGCAATCTGTACTCACGTTTTCTCTTATTCAATATGTTTCTACTAATTGTTTTCGCAATCAACCACTTGCATTTACACACTGAACTAGACTTTTGGACACAACTACGCCAGAGCCCGAGAACGCTTCCATCCCATACCAGTTGGTTCTCCCCGGTTACATTTTCATCATTGTGTCTAACTAAAACAGACAAAAGCTTTTCTGGTTACCGATTGTAAAGACCTGTAATGTACATGCAAGCAGCCTCCCGCCTTCTCCTTCGAACAATTTGAACGAATAAAATGGAGCGAAGCCACCCATGCTAACCCGGGCTTTCACTATGTCAGTTTTCGCCGCAGTTTTCGCCCTTGTCACATTCATTTTACCTTCATCATAATGGGTGCCGCGAAGTGCCTGAGACTTGTGCACGCATGTCGCGACTCCAATGCGTGATCAAACTAACAAGTTTGTACTCGCAAGTAGAGTACTCATGAGTGCTACTTGCGAGCGCATATACTCGTGAGTAAATCTACTCGCAAATACAGTACTCAGACGTATACTCAGTACTAAAAAGCAAGTACTCCGCGCGAGTGCATGTACTTGTGAGTACAGCAGTCTCAAGTACTGTACTCATGAGTACTACTCGCGAGTGCATGTACTCCCTCTTCATCATACTCACTTTTTTCTGGGTCTGAGCTCACTGTTCATCGTACTCACTCGTGAGTTTCACTACGAAAGAGTAAAAATGAGGGTATTCAAGATTGAGTACGCCGACCTAGGATCTGAGCTCCCCGCGAGCAGCATGGCTTACGGGGTTCCATTCTAGCGCTGTGCACACTCCAGTATGGATAAGATGAAAGGTATTTTACTTTAACCAACGTAAATTTAGCAGTAAACATATTAAAAGAGTTTCACAAAACGTGAAAAGCGTTTTTAATATAGGTCTGAACCTGAAGAGTTTTGTCGTTTTTCCTCCAAATCTATGCACTTTAAATTGGGAGCAGTTTGGTTGTTGTGGTTCCAACTTGAACATTAAAAATACTTTTTTCTGTTGTATCCATGGAGGGATCAGTGCTCTTTTGTACAAAACATATGATTATGATCATTATCATCACCTATATTATCAACACCACCACAACGATCATGAACATCATCACCCTATCTGCGCCCAATGCAGGGCAAATGCCTCTCCCATGGATCTCCAAGTATCCCAGTCCTGTGCTAAGTGCGACCAATTTATCCCCGCAAACTTCTTGATCTCATCTGCTGATCTAACTTTCTGCCGCCCTCGGCCACGTGTGCTTTCTCTAGGGATCCACTCTGTTAACCTTAATTACCAGAGGTAATCTTGCCTTCGCATTAAATGCCCTGCTCAGACCCCTTTCTTCATCATAATTTCTACTAATATGTCCTTAGCACACGTTTGTTTCCTGACCCACTCCTAACTTCTTGTCCCTTAACGTTACCCCTATCATCTTCCGTCCCATTGCTCGCTGAGTCGTCCTCAAGTTACGTGGAACCCTCTTAGTGAGCCTCCAGGATTCTGCCCCGTAGGTGAGTACTGGTAAGATGCAGCTATCATACACTTTCCTCTTCAGGGACGACATTAGACTGCCATTTATTATATAAAAACATATCTAATGTTTCAAGCCTGAGGGAAGTCGCTATCACTACTGGACGTCGTGGAGAGCAGGGCGGTTAGGTCTCCCTTGCGCTGTAGGCTTTCACAGAACACAAAGATGGAACATGTTTTTGATGAAAATGCAAGTATATGTAAAGCCTTTCATCTGAGGAGAATTCCAAAAAATCAACGATGTTATTTTTTATATTAGCATCTAACTTAGTGATTTAAGTTTGTTCTTGTCCTGGGGAAAAGGTCCCGCGCACACAGCCGCAGCCAGGGGATCCCGGACTAGGGATCCCTTCTACCGGGCGGGTGCACTGCCAACAGTACTTTTTGTTCTCAATAAGATTTTATTTAATCATTCGTTTCTTCAAACTTGGTTGTCCGTGCACCTTATTTGCAGTTTATGCAATTATATTATTCAGGGTATTCGTATATAAACATAAGGAGCACAACTGATTAAAAGTTTTAGATTGAGGCTTAATGAATACTTTGTAATATTCAGGTACAAAGTTTAAAAAAGTTGAGCTCTGAGCCGAATTCGCAGCAAAATATTTATATTTTCGTCAGCAACAAAACCTTCCAGAGAAATTTACACCAGGCGTGAATTGAGCATGGAATTTCTGTTTAGCCCATTATAAATACTTTCTTCGACAGACTTCGTGAAATTTGACCAAAGCGCACGGGAAGGGGGCAACTGGGGTTTACCATGTTGCGTTCCAAAGTTTTGTTACGTTTGACAAGAAATTTTCCGAGGGAAATATTGGTAAGCGTGGACATAAGCATAATCAGGGAATTATACAAAAAAAAATCAAGCCAATTGATGAGGTCAACAAACGACCCTTTTTACGATCTCATCTGAAATTGCCCACCTGTGCTTCTCTCCTGCCAATCACTAGACAACACCCGACCCGTGCTTCGCGTCTCAAGCGCTAATATTACGCTCAAAACTACAAAGATCTCGTTACTCGAGCGACAAGCTACTGAGGTTCCTGTATGCTAGCATTACTTTTTAGTTATTTTATTACGGGCATTTTCGCTTTTGTAAATGAAATGTGGTGTCATCTTGTTCAAATCCAAGTGGCTGAACTTACCTGCTGAGTTCACTGGGCACCAGCTTGCACGCTTTGTCGTCCCCACTTGCCGTAGGGTAGCAGCACCGGTTGAAGCAATCACTGCTGTCTGAGCCGCAGTCACCATGCTCTCCCTTTTCGCGCACATAATATCCACAAAAGGGTCTGCAGCGGCTCTGAAAAATACTTCTGCCGGTCACCCCAACTGCTAACCTCTACTCGAATCAGTTTTCATTGCTTCCGCGGTGTTCCATAGCGCGCGAACCAAAAAAAAAACACAGAAAGTAGCGCCCATGATAAATATTGCACGCAGCGTTGGTTGGCCTTGAGATCCTGTGGAGGTGCTGTCGCAGCAGCGTGTATATTGTTTCTGCAACAGGAAGCATGAGGCCAAACCAGTGTTGAGGGTGTAGGTACAGTCGTCATCTGCAGAAGACTTGTTGATGAACCCAGCCAAAGAAAACCCTCTCGTGTTCTCATATCACAAAAATTATGCTCTCGTTCTTCTAAACCAAACAAATTCAAAATCAAAGGGTGTACTCACCCCAAAATCAGGAGGCAAAAATCATATAAATGCCGCAAGTAGCATTTAAAAGTACCTTCTAGCAATTTTAGCGACCAGTCGAGGACGAAAACGTATGCAAAATGATCAAAGGCTGTCGACGTGCCTTAAGCTCAAGCCATTCCGGAATTAAGACGCCTCTCTGACTCCTCATTTTGGGTTACATAAAACGTTTGGAGTCTTTATCATTTATTGCAGCCAAAAATTGTCGTCCAAACGTTGCAAGATAAAAATGTATAAAAAAATACTGATTAACACGCTGCCTCGCACTGTCGGCTCGAGTGGCACCGATAACAACTTTCGCTCAGTTCAAAAAGCTGAGACTTGGTCAAATCCACCCGCTTGATATTTCATTTAGGGCAAGCCAGAAGAAAAACAGAGAGACAGGAGAGAGACGGCAACACCCTGCTGCGTGGTATGAGTCCTCATGTGCTCGCCCTTCTACACGCACACCCACCACCCACAAAAAAAAGGTTTACTGAAAACATACCAGTGTGCCTTCGTCTCTCGTTATTTTGCTGGTGTCTACAACGCCAGTACACATTCCACTAGGACGGACTCAAACGAGAGATTTTGTTTGAGGCAAGAAGACAAAGGAAGCCTCTGACGAACAAATTCCTTCGTAAGGTCTACACTCCTCACTCCCCTGGTTGTGCAAAGAAGCCTGTGGAGAAACAAATGCGCCCAGAACAAATGCGAATGTATGACAAAAAAACACTGCAGCGCCTCATTGTCGTTAAACAAAGGGGACACACAAGGAGGGGGCCGCGCGCACCGATGACAAAAAATTGAAGAAGGGAGAGGAAACGCGTGAAGATGTAGACAGAAGCTACAGTAGAAAGAGAGAAAGCCGAGTAGCCGGATAAGAAGTTCTGCTGCAATGTCATATTACCGACCTTCTGTTTATCCCGTCGCTTCGTATTCCACATCAGCTTCCTGTTCCTAATGCGTAAGCAAATATAAAGAGTCATGCGGAAGAAGGAACGCGTCTCCCTTTCGCTCTCTCCTTACCCGTCTCTCCGCAAGCTAGCGTTGCATCGAAGAATGAAGGAAAGATTGGGAAATTCCGCCGTCTAATTGACGGTGGGTGGTCTGCGAGGACGAGCACGGGGGTTCTCGTCCCGTCCTCTCGGATGCAAGGATCAGCGGTAATATCTTGCAATTTGCTTAGGAGATGGCTATTCTTCCAGCATTTTAGCAATAGTGTTCTGCATTTTGTTTTTCAGAAGAATTGCATCTGGAGCAAATCGACATAAATCGTTACTTTCTCTTGAATTTTGAAACCTGCAAAAAATCATATATGTTGTGATTGATTGCTTGATTGATTGATTGATTGATTGATTGATTGATTGATTGATTGATTGATTGATTGATTGATTGATTGATTGATTGATTGATTGATTGATTGATTGATTGATTGATTGATTGATTGATTGATTGATTGATTGATTGATTGATTGTGGGGTTTGACGTGCCGAAACTGCACAGTTTGTGGAGGGCTCTGGAGTAATGTTGTCCACCTGGGGATCTTCAACGTGCGCCGAAATCACGAACACACGCGAATTTTTGCTTTTCGTCTCCATCAGAACAGCCGCCGCCGCGGACGGGAATAGAACCCGTTCCTTAAGCTCGGCAGCATTATATTTTGTGTAAGTACCTGCATGAGTGGCTTTCACAAACGCAATAAAGGGAATACTATTACAGTCTCGAGTACTGTTAAAACAATTTTGGGTCTAAAATAAAACCGTTGATAGACGTTACAGCGGCGTGCTCAAAAATAGTGCCAGTCTACAGAAGGGTACAATGTCGTGCACATCAATAATCCCTATCGATGCACGCTATTCCAATATCTGCGACATGACCCTCAGCCACCAACACTGCGGGATGTCCTCGTTTCTGAGAGCGTTACTGGAGTCTACGGGATAGGGCGAGTACATTTTCTTAAGTTAACAGCTATGTACAGTCTGCCAAATCTTAAACTAGCGTGCGCAAGTGGCGATTTTCAATCGTATGACGCTCTTAAAAAGGAACAGCCTAGCAGGCGATGGGCCTGTTTGCAACTTGGCTTCCGTCTTACGCCGCTGACGAATGAAATGTCACTGCTCCCGAACGCCAGTTAGATTTGGCCGACTATACGCGACATTGGCAACATGTCTTTTTACGCACATACTATATTGTTTACAACCACTTCTGAACCAGCGCAAAATAGTGTAGCTTGTTTTAATAATTCCAAATATAAACCCCAAGCAAGTGTTTTTTTTCATGAAATCATAATGCTTATAACAACGCTTCATTTAAGTAGAAAACTGTTATGCCTTAAGCTTTTTTTCAGACATCCCTACCTGTGCCTCAAACCTGCCGAAACCAAAAGACAGGACAACCCTTTTATTCAAACCCACAAAATAGCTCTCGGCCTCACACCCCACCACATCGATGAGGAAACTCTTACAGCTAGGCATCCACAACAGGATGTCTGAACGACATTAAGCACATCACACAACTAAAATGCTCCGTCTCTTCCTCCCAACCACCGGATTGCAATTCCTCTCCGCACTCAGATATGAAGATCAAGACCCTTAAAGGGGCACTGACGCAAAATTTTGAAGGCGAGATAACTTCGGAGATAGATTGGTGGGAACACATTTACATCATCTGCAAAATATCAGCGGCGAGCACAGCCTAGAACATATTTAAAATCAATTTTAAAGTGTGCGAAACGCAACCGAGCAGCCAGCAGAGGACCACGCGCAATCGACATCCCGAGAATATTGTGTATATAAACAACATCCAAACACGTCACGAGTTTGTGTTTGCCGCTTCCGCACTGCCGGCGTTTTTCGCCGGCTCGCCCGGCTCGCCGCTCCAATCGGAGGGCCGGAGGGCGGAGCTTCTGCTCTCGAGAACGAACGACCCGACCGTTGGCGGCGGAGGCGCCGTGATTTCGTCAGCTCATCGGGCAGCTGGCCGCGACCAAAGTTCTACAGCGATTCCAGGCACTCTGTTTCTATTACTGGTTTCACCATTGGATGCGAAAACGACGCCGGGAGGCTCGAAAAGCCCACTGAGCTAGCCGCAGGGTCGCTGTGCAGCGGGCGGCCACGGCCGCGAAGTGGCCCAGGCCGGCGCAGGTAGCTCGAGTGATAGCTTGTTACCTGCTGCACGAAATTGTCCCCAAGTCCCGACCATGGTGGCTTACATGAGGAAGGAGTTAATGATGCGATGGCGGGTTGCATTAAAAATTGTCATCGGCACCGGTTACGAGAGCGGCACTCGAATATTCGCCGCAGTGCTAAGCCGAACACATCTGTAGGCGGACCTGTGAGGCAGACCGGCCGGCTGCTCAGAGCGCGCGTCTTGCCACCCACCGTCTCGATGCGTCGCGCGTCGTTCTTTTGCCGCGGTAGCATTTGCCACTCGCAGCGCCTGCGTCACAATCTACGGGTCGCTTGTAATTAGCGCCTCACGAGATCAGTACGTGGGGGGCATTCGCAGAAACTGCCGTCGATTGCGGTATCGACAGTGCTACGGCGGCTCTGCTCTGTGATATCCCTCTGACGGTCACGTGGTCAGCTTTGTTCACACAAAATCCACAAAATCCATCGTTTCGCGGCACTCGCTGATACCGAAACTGCGACTGGCCACATTGAAAACGCCTCTAATTAAACAGCCGTCGCACGCTGAAGCAAATGAGGTTTCTACAGGTTATAAGTAGGTCACTAGCTACTTCTCGCAACAAAAAAAAAAAAACAAGATGCAAAATTTTTGTGTCAGTGCCCCTTTAAGTAATCAAAGAAGCCCTCCCATCACACATTTGACAAGCACTCAAAAATAGCCACAATACGGCCTAACGTGAACCAAACTCTACACGCCGCTCGCAGACTAGCCCGAAGAAGATACCTCCAAGCAAGGTACTACCACCAAGGCACTAAGAGATAGACCGACGCCTCCCCGTACAGTTACCACAACGCATACATTGCCACTGCGACTCCCAAACAGTATCAAAAAGTCCCTGCTGCCACCACTGTGACTACAAAGCCCGAGACGGCAAAAGTCACCTTGCCCTCGCCCTCACCCGACATCAAGAGTACACCCCGTTCATCGCGGACTCTCAAACTGCCTGCCGTTGTTGCCTCATTGGCCGCATCTTAAATGAGGCGCTGCAAGTTCTCCGACCACCACCCAAACTTCCCCTCGCCTCGTGGAGATCGTATGGACCTCCTGCCACACGGACCAGCCGGTCAATGAAGCGGCACTTGCCGTTGCCCCAAATAACATACACCAGTGAGTTACAAACATCTCAGGAACAGGACGATAGGAGGATCACGCAAACACGGCGCTATTCTCCTATCGTCCTTTCCTGCACTGTTTTGTAACTCAGTAATGTACCAACTGGCCCGTCTACAATTCGTGTTACATACACCAGGCAGTCGACCCCCGACCCAAGAGACCCCATTTTTCCGTAATTCCCTACCCCTGCTTCCCTCTTTACTTTTTCAGGCATTCTCAACCACTACTGGATATAACACCCAAAATTCCCGTCTTCACATCTACAACTCCCACGTACAGGCACATATTTTTATAACACCCTTGTCAACACCACCATGTTTAACACATGTTGCATCGCTTGAAATAAACTTTGCCCACAATTTGGCTCACTATTAACAGTTGAGCGCTTAAGCATTCTTCCGTTCATGCGAATCGTTAACAGAAAATTCAGCTTGGACAAGCGGAGAGGGGGAAAAAGTTAGGCCAGAAAGTCTGAAGGAAAGTGTCGAAGAGGCAATGAACCCACCAGGAGGTGTTGGGAATGCGCACCCCAAGGAAAAAAACCACTTCCTGGGGTCGAAATCGAACCTGGTCCCACGCCTTATAAAACCGGCGTCTATCCGATTGCGCTATTTGGTTTTGTTTACTGCATGCAAAATTGCACCTACTACAGCCTACAAAAGCTATCAGTCATCCAAGAAGATGCACATCACTGCAGCAAAAACAATCCGTCCATTATTAATCTGGCCAGTGCCCAACAGCACGCGTCCAACAGGTGCAGCCATTCTGGTGGGTAACTTTACGCCGCAAAAATGCTCCGCACCAACGCAGCCTGCCCCCGAAAAAGTGGACTTCGTTCACCTTCATTGCGCACAGCTTTTCATTATGGTTCGTAGCACGAGCGTTGCTTTGGACTCTGGCTGATTTTCAGCGGACTTTGGTTTCGTACTTCGGCAGCTTGGATTTTCGACTTTAGGAGGGTGAATTGTGGTGCTTTGATTTAACTCCGTTCGTGCGAGAAAGCTTCGCTTTTTAACGATCGCTTTCTTCAGAAAGGGGCACCTAAGAAAAGCCAAGTTAAAGCTAGTGTACGACCACCAGCTCCACTGTTTTCTTAGTCTTCGCATCTAATTTCCAAAAGTGGCCGAATTTTTTTCAGATGAGAGATCTATGCAATCGTACCATCTCTCCCAGCACTCACTAAGATCACACCTTAGCAGTGGGTGGAGCTTCTGACCAGCTCGTCCCTGGCCGTCTAGCGTATGCTGGTGGAGAGGGCAAATCTCGCCAAAAAAAAAAAAACGAAGGTATGCTGAAGCGAGGGCACCTCCCACTGTGCAGAGCGCCCTAAGATCGCGGTTCCTGTCGCATAAAGTTTGTTGACTCCTTCATATCACCTAAGCGTACACCACAACTGGCCTTGATCGTACCGCCCCAATGCGCACCATTACGATTCGGTCATCTTGAAAAATTTGGCGTCTGTTGTTGTCCCATTACGCTCCACCTCAATTATTTCGTAACCAGAACGTTCTCCAAGGGAACGAATGTTATCAGTTCTCTCAGTGCCACAAGATGCCAGCTCCACTATTACTGGCGACTTCCAATGAAAATTTACAGAAAAATTCCCCAACTACAAAAACTAGCTTGGTTCTGATATTCAATGTCTCTCAGTTGTCAGTACAACTTGGAATTTTAAGCTCTGTTACTTTTTTGTTGCCTGTGTGATTGTTCAAAATTCTATTGTAAAATTCATGTATTCATTTACTTATACGTTCATTTTCCGGATAGTGTATGTATTATGAGACTGGTTCATTGCTCGCATTGTATCTACAGCGGCGTTTCGAAAATGCCCTGCATGGCAACAGAACAGTGCCTGATAGGCGTTCCGACGCCCTATAGCCTCATAATAACGGTTATGCAAGGGTGCTAGCGGCGTATACCAGCGACAAACGGGCCAGCGCAGGCAAAACAAAAAATCTAGATTCATGCTACCGATTTGGAGTGCATACCAGACCACCACCACGGGCGTATCATTACATTACGTCACGAAGTTAGGGGCAGGTACAACTTCCCGTCGCTAAGACAGTGTCCGACAGATGTGCAGAAAAAAAACAAGAAAATATTAAATTCGGCTCTCGTCGCCACCCACCGATAAAGAGGCCGCAACGCGTCGACCCTCAATGCGCGGTACGTCACGTTTCTTCCTCCTATTCTTACTTTGATAAAAGGAAGGTTGTGGCGGAACGGGGTTCCCAAGTTTACGCGGGACAAAAAAGTAGGGGTTGTGGTGTATAGTTGTGTGATAGATATAAAAGCGGCGGCCAGAGATTGGCCTACAGGGCGTATATAGCCGCATCGGCTGGCAGATTCGTCTCACGCTGAGACAGGCCAACCATCGATTGGGCCAGCTCCATCAATCAAGGCGATGTGCGCGGCAATTACGTGCCGGAGAACGTCGACCCCACGTTTAAGTGCCACGCCGAGAAGTTGCTGCTGTTGCTGCGGCCAGAGCCATGGTCACTCCTGCCCTTACAGCAACATGGCACACACATGCGCGTACGGTGGGTTACCCAAGGAAGAAATGTTAAGCACGTAATCACGCACGAATAAATTTTTGGCAGCGGACATAACATTATCTGATAATAGTAACAGCTATTATCATCTATCAATATCTATCATCTATCAAGTAACAGCTATTATATTATCAATTGTAACAGCTATTATCTGGAGCTTTTCTAAAAGCCTTAAAACAGTATACCTTTAATACGGGAAGTTGGGCGAGTTCGATGAGCTCCACATTCAACAACCCAACAGAAACATCGTTGACAAAAGCGGAAAAATACAGCCATCGACGGATATTAGCGAATTTTAAAAAAAATGACAAGGGGGAACGCAATTGATGCTGTATGCGGGATTTTACACGCGTTGCTAGATTTAATACACGTCATATTTTCCTGTCCGTCTTGTGGCCGTATCCAAGACTCACCTTAACGACAAAAACAAAATAAGAGATGATCGCTCCACGGAGACAACTACCGCGTTCCTCACCATAGAATATTCCCAAATCTTTATCAGCCTATCAGTGATCCTTCTTGCATGGATCGAATCTGTTCTTTCCCCCCGGCAGGGCTGCCAGGTCCCCCAGAAAAAAAACGGCCGGGAAATTATCGGAAGTAGCCAAGGAGGTTGCCACCTCTAAAGTGAATATTTGCAAAGCAGCCATAAAAGGCGGCATTTTCAGCAAAGTGATGCTAGCAAGTGCTTTTTCGTTCACCTTTGCGGAAAAAATGAAGAAATTCTGGGAAGTATACAGTTAAACCTGGATGTAGCAAACCTCTATGTAACGAATTCCTGTATTTAACAAAATTTTCAATTCCCCATTGCCAGCCTATTGAAACCGATGTTTTGCGGCCTCTATCTAAGCGAAGGCGTTACGACGGTTAACCTTTATGTAACGGATTCGCTACGCTGATAATCCACTGTTTTTTGCCATTTTCTGAAAAATCGGCTGGAGAAAAGGCACTAATTTAGGGACTTCTAGCCGCGCCGTAAACTACCGGGAGTTTCCATGTGTGAGTGCGGTGTCAATTAGGTGCTAGGCCTGCCTGTCGGCGTGTAGTCGTGCGTCTCCACTGTTATCTGTGATGTCGGTGATGATTTTTGCTGCCAGAAAACGCAAAGTTTTGTCTTGCCAAGACAGGCTCGCAATTTTAAATTGCGAGAAAGAAGAACGTCGCCGCACGGTACAGTATCCCAGCTAGCATCCTCTCACCAATTTAGAGTTCCGAAAAGAGCATCACGTTCGCGAACAGGCGTCTTTTCGGGCTAAAGTTTGGTCCTTCAAACGCGTTACAACACCGCAAACTGTCAAAAGCACAAGTGATGCTTAAGTTGCGTTTGTGAATACGGTTGTAAGTGACATTGCTTTCTTGAAGTGCCGTGTAGTGACTAAGCTCGTGGGAAAGCCGCACAAGGAAATCCCGCTGTTCTTCGCTCTGAAATAAATACTTGAAGGGCGAGTTCACCAGCACTGATGTCTAGCATTTTGGTTTCGCTTCTACTTCATTCATAGCTAGCCTTAATGCGAAACCTGCATGTAACGAAAAATTCCTAATTCTCGTCAACTTCGTTATATACTGGTTTAAGTGCACAACTGCATTATAAATCTTCATCGTTTTTTTCTGGTGCGAGAAAGCCACAGAGGTTCACTACTGTCCACAAAAAAATAAATATGCAGGTTTAGGTGAAGCATTCAAAGAATAAGATTGACTTGGAATTGGCATTTACTGCACACCGTTTTCTACCACTTTCGCTGCCTCTTTACATTCCCGTGCCTATTGTAGAACGTTGTACACTCTTCCCACCACTCCGCATGATATCTCAAGCTCCCGTAAACTACCGAAGCATTACGCTTTATACCGATGACTTTCCTTGAAGTCTTTGACGCTATTCATAGGACGTCAGGTGTAAGATATTATAAAGGACCAAGGCAAATTTCATTTTGGGTGACTGAATTTTTAGGCCTATTCTAGATTTCGCCAGATAATGATCATCTGCCTAAAAGATTGTTCTTTTCTGTTTGTTGAGTTTGTCTGAATGGCTGAAATGAAATCAGGTCATATAAGACCCCCTTTGTGGAAAGTCGGCCATCGAACGAGCCCGTAAATATATAAAATCCCCAATGCTCAAAGGGGCCAGAAAGTAGCCAAGTCGCCATACTTAAGTTTCGCCGCCAAGAGTCTCGAAAAGTCGCCAGTTTGGCGACAAATCGCCAAATTGGAATCTCTGCCCATGGATACCCTTATAAAGTAAAGGGCCCATTATGTCGTTCACTTCATTTCTCGCCATTATAGGCAATATTCACCACTGTTGACAGATATTTGGCGACAAATATTGCCACAAAGATTTCAAATACATTTGTGGAGCTTACAAGCGCCAAGGTCACTAATTTTAATAATTGTATAGATCAATGCAAGCGTGGGCTGCAGTAATAATTTTTTTAGTTTATTACAGCTGGGTTCTGGTTGTTTTCATCTTACTATATTGCACTGCTTCGTAATGTTTTCCTTAAACCGTGTTGTCTTCCGCCACACGCCGCCAACGTAATACCTCGTCCAGAGGGCCTATGCGAGTCCTCTACTATTACAAATAAACAAAAACAATGCCGTAAAGACGAGACGGGGACCATGGGCTCGTCCTGTGTCAGTCTCTTCTTTTGTCTCGTTTTTACTGCGCTTTTTAATATGCTTTCTTGTTCTAGTGCAAGCTCTAAGCACTTCCTGTAATTCACCGGCCCCACGAAGCCTAAGCTTAGTAGCTACGCACCGGCGACTATATCCTGTGCTCACCCTTAAAGTAAATGAACAGGAAAGTGGCGGCCAAAGGAATGGAAGTTTCTTCCAAACCATCGGTGGTGCGGCAGGCTTTAAGAGGTAACATATATCGTGCCGAGAGCGTCGAGTCTCATGCATCGAAAGGAATAAAAATTCCGGAGAGTAGTTAGCCTTAGGGTTTCTCTGGACGTCCAAGGCATCGACTGAGTAGTTAGGAGTGGAGGAGAACAACACTGAAGTGTGGAAAAAAAGCAAATATGGAAAAGGCTTAGAGGGGGAAATAACGGTGATGACATCACACTGGTGTTTATGCCTGCAGGATAGATATCGTTCTAAAAACTGAAGTAAGTGCCCGATGATTCCACACTTCTTAAACAACCAGGCGGACTGTATCAAACCAAGAAATCCAGACAGTGCACCTTACGTCAGGTGTTATTATATTAGGTTATGCGGTGCACACTCTTAAGTAAAACCAACGGGATGTCATCTTGGCAGGACCTTTATTGTGGCTTTGTTTCTTCAATGCCTCGTTTCGATAGAACAAGAACATACTTAGTCGCTGCCGCAGTTGTTCTTTCTTTTCTGCGGTACTGAACGGATAGACAACGTCTGTCTGAAGTGATATAATTTTTTAATGTCCGTTAATTGGGGTTATATTGAATTTGGGCCGCAATTAACAATCTGGCTACAGATTATGTATAGTAGAGGAAACACGGGGAAAAAGTTATTCGCCGAACGGGAGAAGCCATAGTCGCGGAAAAAGGTTGCTCATACAGATCAAGTCACTAGAAGGTTAGCCAAAATTAGAAAATAGAGCTCTCAGGAACGTACTGCCTAACGTAGACACTGTTGTAAAGCATCAGAGCGCCAAATCAAAATCTCGGTAATCGCTTTCTTCACCGCGCACGCAAACAAGCGCCTACAATTGGTCATCTGCGTTATACGTACACGCATACGTCATTGTTCACAGGCGCGAGCAAGCTTACTTTGACACCCTGCCTTGGCCAGTATACTAGGGCATCTGCCCTTGTTCGTTTTACAGCACTGGCACAGGACCTGTTTCCGGTACGCAGGCAAGCTAGCTTCTTTTTCATGCAAAAATAAGCACGAAAATCGGGGAATCTACTGAGCTGCGCCGTATGTTTGCAGCCTTACCCGTCTCTATCAGAGGTTTACGAGTAAAATAAACAATAAAACAAGAGCCACGACGCAAATATTCATCGCTGAGAAGTAAACTGTGCTCCCAGCAGTGGAATCGAGTACGTTTTCAGATATCTTCATATTTTTCTACCAGTTTCCTTGTAGCAGTTTTGCTCATGAGAAGCCCTACCGGGACATTAAGGCATCCACCAAAATAGCTGTGGCAAGTCAGCCTCTTTGGCCGGCTACAGGGTGCGCAATTCTCACGCGTGGTTAAGGCACTTTCGTCGACACCGACACTTTTAAAGGGTGGAATAACAGAGCTCTCACAAAAGGATCTTCACCTGTGGTGTCACTACTTCCCCAGCAATTCTGTTATTTATTTCTGCTGACCAAAAGTGCAGAGTCAACGGCAGTTGTTTGAGCGACGAAATGGATACGCATTAAAATTTGAAGAAATGCAATGTGCATCTAATAACGCCATGCAGATCAAAAGGAAATACTAGTTAGCGAACCCTTAATTTTGACAAGAAATTTTGCATGTGTCATTGCCTTTGTAACTGGTTTCGATTCCTGTGCGTGCCTCAAAGATCGGCGGCTTTACAATGTTATTACTATATGGATTATCAAGAATAATACACTCAAACCTCGTTATGACGAAGTTGAAGGGGACCCGTAAATATTTCGTTATATCCAATATTTCTTTATATCAATTATAACAGTTTACCGCAATGTATGCTCAGTTGGGCGCAAAACGATAAGCATGCAAAGAAGGAAACCGCCTCGCAGGCGCACTGTACCGCTAAGGAACGACGCATGAGACAGAAATCGAATTGAGAAATATTTTGCTTGCTCAATGCGCACACTTGCAATTTTATTGTCCGCTGTATATAGCTGAAAAAAAGTCTGCGGTGCTCCTTTGTTTCGGACATTGCAAGTGAAAGACTTCCTTTTCAGTGGTAGCCACCGCGCTGATGCCGTTTTTGCTGTCGCCATGGGCGCCGAAGAAACGATGTAGAAAGTCAACCGTATCGAGTGCTTCCGACGACGGTGGCACGTCGAACGTCTGTGCGTGGGAGACCACGGCGTCTTCGTCATCACTCGCTCCGGTTTTTCCGGTGGACTTCAGCGACGATAGCATGGTCAGCTGGCCGTGAGGTCGAACGCGGAGATTTTTAAACGGCCGCGCCAAACGAGTGTCGAACTCCACGGAATACTTCACGCACCGTGGTCGGGATTTTGCTTTTTTTTTTTTTTGGGGGGGGGAGGGGGGAAGCCTAATATGAGTTCGTTATATCCATTGACAGGTCAAATTTACTTCGTTACAACGAGGTTGTAAATTTATGGTTCTCATGGAGATTCATGGGGGAAGTTGAATTTGTGAATCCATGCAACCATTATAACAAAAATAAAATTTCCCTAATACACTGAGGAGATTCAATATTAATACTATAGAACAATTGCAATGGGATATTCTTCTCCGCTCCACACCGGAGCCATACTCCCAGCAGTCCTGATGGCCGGAACCCCCGCTAGGATCCTAGGAATCCTGGCTGACGGCTGAGGGGAGAAGACCGTCCAAGACGTCTACCTTCAGCCCCCATCTTGGACATTAAATAAAATCCTCTCTCCCACTCTTTCTCTCTCTCTCCCCCTCTCTCTCTCTCTAAGTCCCAAGATTCACCATGAAAATGAGGCTCTGGGTAAACAGCGTTTCTGCGCGCGGCACCCGCTTTCGAGAATACAATTAAATCAACGAAAACCAAAAGGAATGACATATCTACGAAAGTTTACTTCCTCTCTGTAAAATGATACAAATAGGAATCTCTGTTTAGGGTCACTTAACACATTTTCGCCTTTTGCTTAAAGAAATGGTTCTAGCGAAAACCTAAGCTCTAAGCAGTGGAGATAGGAAAGTTCTGCTGCAAGAAACATTACTTTGCACTTGGAAGGCGCGTTTGCATTTAGACGTACGTGTGACTTCGTCTCAATTCCGCGTGATGAGTGGGTCCATGACCTCCAGATGACCTCGTAACATCCCACTCATACCCCCTAAAGAAAGTTAAGATGTACAGCAGATGTCCCTGATCACGAGTAGCGGATTACGCTTCATTGATGACGTCATAAGCAAGCTGGATGAAATTTCGCTAAACCCACCGGGGTGGCTTAGTGGCTAAAGCGTTGTGCTGCTGAGCTTAATGAAGCGGGTTCGATTCCCGGCCGCGGCAGCCGCTTTTCTGATGGAGGCAAAAAGCGGAAAAGCCCGTATGTTCGAGATTCTGGCGCACGTTAAAGATCCCCAGGTGGCCCAAATTAATCCGGAGCCCTCCACTACGGTTCGCCTCATCGCCTGTGTAGCGTCGGCGCGTTAAACCTCGCAATCAATCAATCGAAAATTTCGCTAAGTTCCATGAAGAACGAAGTCATGAAAACGATCCTCAAACCGTTATTTCCTTATAGGCTCGGGGTTGTCTGTGAAGCGATGTGTGAAACGGACGGAATGAAATAAGGGTTGAAATGGAGCCGGGCGCAGTACGACGCACATACAATTTCTCCCAAGTTATGGTGAAACTGTCGCTCAAGCGTTTCTTGCTCCACTTTCAATCCGCGTTATCCTTCGCGGCCTCTACAACGACATTTCCGGCTGAATTGCTCCACATGACAAATCGCTCCTATTGGGCTTCTCAGTTTTGTAACAGGAAAGAAAAGTATGGATTACCAGTTTCTTAGGAACACTGCGATCGAAGTGAACCAGGCGGAAAAATATTACGTCTGCTTTAAAACATCAATAACAAAGTATTGTTTTGTACCTCCGAGAACACGCCCTTTACGTTACCGGCGCAAGAAAAAGAAAAGAAGAAGCGCTAGATAAGTTTAAAGTAACTTTAAATCACTCCTTCCCCTTACAGGCCCCTCTTTTAAGTTTTCCATACTTTACACGCTCATGCGGCAAGCGATTTCAGCCTCCTGATGTCGCAACGCCCACGCACATCTACAAAATAGCCCCCGCTGGCATTTCTGCAGTGTTAAAGGAACGGTAAAACGGTACATACAGAGAAAAGTGAACGGGGCACCTTAACGTTACTCGAGCGACGGCTCTTTCTGGTTAGCGGGCGTCATTTGTAACGGAGCATTACGAAATCCCAAGCCTATTCTATCGTGCTTTCTTAGGCCCGGGTGTTCCTTTGTTACTCCGGCTTTCTCCAAGGCAGTTCGCGCAAGAGAAGCGTGGTCGGAAACGTTTAAGAAAGAACTAGGGATGCACATTGTTGCAGAAACGCGTCGGCGTTATGTAGGATGAATTGTGGACGCAGCGGGATTATGGTGAAGATATATTGGAAAGAAAGTAGGCGCAAGGAACCTAATACCTGAACACTTTTTGCACGACAAATGTGGCGAAGCAAATGTCCTCTTCCAGCGATCCCGCCTGAGCAATGTTGAGAAATACCTCAAAGGGAAGGCTCTCCTTAACCGTGTCTCCATGGATATTCGCGCCTTACTTTGCTCGCCCACGCCCGACAGTCGGTTGAGCGCCGGATTAATGGCGCGAAACAACGGGCAGATATCGTCGTCAATTTACTACGTCCTGAGCGTCTGCATGCAGCGAATGGGCGTGTTTGGCACTTTCTTCAGCTCAGTGGAACTGACGCACTAACCAGACTTGCCCTTGAAACACGTAGACAGCAAATGGAATCTTTCATACTTCGAGACGGGACAGAATAACGGGTGCAGAACCTTTTGTTGCTATCAGGCAAACAATTATGTCAGCGTGCACACGCCTTTTTCCGGGATTAAGGGGAGGAAGGAGTCAGAAAGTAGGCCGTTGTATAGTATAGGCAAGAGTTATGATGGATCGCGTATATGATGGTTTCTTTTTGAGCAGTCTAAAGCACCAGCCTACTAAACAGCAAATAACCATGGTTGCGGCTTAACTTAATTGACCATCAGCCTTGCACTGATAAAATGGTTAAAAGTTGGCCGAGTTGATAATGAGCCATTTTAAAACTAACCAACTGCACGCAAATTAACGAGGACAGGAATACATGAGGCACAACACAAGCGCAGACTCGTGACTGGTTATTTTAAAGCACATCAAAATCTTAAATATCCAAGCTCCCAATCGACACCCTACTTGCGTCACAATTCTCGGCAAACTCGGCTGCACGTACAGAAAACAATAATAACAATCTTTGAGACACACAAACGGCGAAAAAAGCAACGATAACCGCATCACAGATAGCTCATGGGTTAAGCCTTCCTACACGCATGCCCTGAACAGGCACCGTAATTTCTCTTACTGCGCACCTAGGTATGAGACTTCCCTGCCAAGCAAAGCAATAGACGGATGGCTGGTGCAATTCGAACCAGCTTTTGCCGGCTGCACTGATAACATACATCTACTCCCGTTAGGGAAAACGGCACATTAATGTAACTCGGCGAACTCATCTTTGTCTTTGTACCTGACCCGTAACTGTATGAGAGTAGGTGGACAATACAAATGTACATTGCGGCACTTAGGACTGCTTACGCGCTTTGGAGGCGAAAGCTTGGCGTTACTTAATACGTTGTGCACTGCTAAATCGCGTCTGCTTATTGGCCTACGTTTCTTTGTCTTTTGGCGCGAATTACCTCGATCGGCCTCGTTTCTTCCAGTCACGAGCCATCATGTTCCTGAGTCACGCCGCATGCTCTAGTCTATAACTTTTACGTTTCCTGTATCCTATATTGGTGAATTTTGTTAAGCGGCCGCATAGCCCCACAAAGCTCCCGATGTCCTACCAATCTCACAAGTGGGTACGTCCCCCAAAAAACAAACGACAAAAACAAGGACACCAACTTTCTTCTATCGCTGGCAACATGCGGAGATATGTAGTAATGAACGACCACGTATTCCGAATGTTTGATGCTTACCAATAAGTTTGTCCTAGTGACTGAAAACGCGACGTGGGTAATTTCGCGAATATTTTGTAATCAGCGTTGCGCAAAGGGATCGACCGATAACCAGTGACTCAGTAATTTTACAGGGTCAGAGCTTTTGGGTAAAAAAATTGTATACGTGCGGTAAAATGATGGTGGGAGGGAGTTAACATGGAAAGCTTCAACGAATACAGAATGGATAAATGGCGCGAGCACAGAAGCATCTTTCTGTTATAAAATTCAGCCCACACTTTCCTGCGAGGCAGTTTCTCCCCAGCAGCCCTCCGTTATCCCAAAATAAGACTTAGCTACCTGACCTCTCGTTATCTGGGCTGCAAGTCGCTCAGGCATAGCCGGCCATGAAGCGGCACGTACTGCGGCTCGAGAAGAAGTGCACCCGGAAATTACGGACAGCCACATCCCCATGCCAACTACCACAACACAAAACAACCTAAAACGCCATAATCTCTTCCTACAGACTTGCCCACCAGTAGTTACCTCCCCCATATAAGCAACCCATCAAAAAGGAAGGAATCATACTTCGCCAGCTCTAAACTAACACCTCCCCCCACAACACGCTCTGGAACAAAATATTCCCCACCCAATAGTCACCTTAGTGAATCTTCTGCCCCACATCAGGAACACTATGCCATATAGTGTAGGGCTTTCCGAACACCCCAGATCTCTCTCCCAACCTCAACCCTACCTTTTCACAATGGGCGGTGACGCTGACCAGCTTCGACCCTTGCTACAGCTTCGGCTGGTAAATACGGCACGGAAGGCCGGCTACAGCCAGGTAGTGTTGGACTGAGGACATTCCACACGGTCCGGAATGACCACAGTGACAACGAACGAGGGAAATGAACTTTCAGTGCGCGAGAACTTTGGCGGCCGCTACTGGGATTTGGCAGCGGCGAGAGCGACGGCGTCGGCGCCGTAACCGAGCGAACGAAGCAGGAAGAAAACGGCAGAGAAAAATGGGGCGAAAGCGTGCGGGGGTGGGCAGTGCGCTGCGCCTGCATGAGGCGCCCGTCGGTGCATTTGGCGAAATTGTGAAGGGAAGGGCGGCACGCGCTGCTATGACGCCATCTCTCTCACTGCCTCCTCCTCCCACTTTGGGCAGACGCTCCTACTTCATGCGGGCTCATCCGAACCACGGGATATTTTCGCGGCAGGTTCGAACACGATTTACAACAACATGGTCGCCGGCGACGGCGACGGGCTGTGAGAAAATAGCACAGTAGCGCGAGCCCCAGTTCGTTTGCTGACTAGCGAATACTTCCCGAGACGCAGCACATATGCGCCATGAGCGAAACGACTACAAATCGCGCTGCGCACAAATTTTGCGTTAGGGAGCACAATAACCCTCAGTGCTTTTTGTTCCTCCTCCTCCGCAAGCAAACCACCAGGGCCGGGTGTTTTCACAACTATCCAGTCTGCAATTTAACTTCGTACCTCGAAAGTCGAATTGCCCTCTAATTTTGTTTGTCACCTGATCGGCAACCCGCGAACCGGCAAAAGTAGTTCAATTTACTTGCTAACATCTGAAATGACAGACATGAACCCAAAAGGCTTTCGTAGTATTCAACAAAAGCAGCTTGAATCCAGTCCTAATCCCCACTGATTTGCTGTTGTCCTCTATTGGTAAAACTTCCTTCTGTAGGCTATGCTTTCCCTCCTCCTTCAGAAGTCGCTAGGTCGGCTTCTCACCCTGTAAATAGCGGTCAGCCGGTGCGTGCACGGCTGCTCCACGATAAATTAAACGTTCAAACAATCAATTTGATTGCGCACGTAAGTTACACGAGTTGCGCCTTGGCCAGGTGGTATGCATTTATGCTGGAGCAAAACAACTAGGGCCCCTTACCGCTTCGAAAGTTCACGACGCCTCTCAAAGGCAAGGACTATGCCGCATTGCATAGCCACATCTCTAATGTTTTGTTTCAGAAGAACCAATATTTAAAAACCAAGTACGCCAATGTTCGTGACATCTTCAATAACATGGCTCACTGCTTTATTGACTACAAAGCTGCACGTGGCAAGAAGTATTCCTGAGCACCGTGCCGGATGCCTTGTGGCATGTGGCCATGGTTCAGACACATTTGCCCATTCTTCCGACCATGTGTCGCACATTTTTTTTTGTTTTTTTTTGTTATCCCAGATCATTGAAAAGTTGGCAACATACTCTCTGACAGTGTTAAGCTTTGCTACTCAAACTGCAATACAAGACTTGCCATTAATGGAACACTCACTCTGCGTATACCAGTTATGTAATCCATACGTCAAGGTTGTCGCCTTTCTCGCTCTTGTTGGCGCTTTCCTTGGAGCCGCTTTGCCTCAAAGCGCAAAACTCTCCGCTATTCCGTAGTTTTTTAACTTTCTTCAGCTGATGCAAAGCTACTGGCTGATGCCGATCACGTCACCTTTTTCTATACCGATAAGCGCAGTGCTGACGAGACACTAAAGTTGACCGCTTATTTCTGCAGAATAACCGGAGCTCAACTGAACATCGAAAAGTGCTTCGGCGTGTCGGTCATATTATAGGGAACAGCAGCAAAATCCTATGGAGGATTTCTTTGGGACATGTCGCCAGGTAGGTATTATGGCGTGTCACTAGGCTGCTTCCACAGTAGCCAAAAAACTTGGGGCCAGGCTCTTTCAAGAATGCAGGTCAAGGCACATTTCGGCCAGAAACGTCTATATTTTCTCCCGCCCTCATGTGCAGCATTTTTTAGCAGCAAAGATATGGTACGTGATGCAGGCATTTGTATCTGCGCGCACTAATATCAAAAGTTTAATCGAGTCTTCTGGGAGTTTATTTCGTATTCATCCCGCGCGGATGAATTCGTATCCCGCGCGGAGAGCCAACGTTTCTTTTTTTGCCAATTTGCGCAGGTGGCCTCAATCTAGACCACCTGTACGTCCGTTGGAAAATCTCTCGTTTCCTTTTCTTCCGTGACCAGACAGATCCTTTTTCCGCTCGTTTATGCAGGCATGTTCACCTTATTGGCCACCCTCACCTACCCATAGACTCCACAGCAACCAAGCCCATTTTAACAGCAGAGCTGTTTAGGCTGACCTTTGTAGGTCCGTTGCCCCAGAATCCTCTAATTCCCAACAAAACAATGGGGGCAGGTAGTATCCGGGAATCGAACCCGAGACCTTTGTGCAGTAAATCCGGCACCTAACCAGAGGGCCACCCCAAAGGCCCGAGAAGTACGTGGTTAGCAGCGGCGGGCAACAATAACATTTGCAGCCTATTGCAGAAAAAAAAAAAAACGCTCCCCGTGGTCGGAATCCAACTTGGGTTCATCGGCGTTATGAAGCAGACGTCTGCACAATTGGAGGCTATCATTGCATTTTGGGCTCACAGAATTTCCTTTTGGGTTCGTAGCGCAGGCATTGGATTTGGACTTGGCCGCGGGTTCTAGCCCACTGTCCACTTTGGGAGAGATGTGAATGCCTGCGGACGCAACGATCCGGGCCGGCCTGTCATGGAGAACTTTCTGCGACATGTTGGAAAATAAATGGGAGGGGCAACAGCCATGTCTCCCACTATGGGAGAGGGATCGCCAGTTCTGCTGTTTCTCCACCCTTGCACCACCAGTGTAAGCTGCGCCATTTCTTGTAAAGGAGCGGATTGAGAGACGCATACTCCTGTCAGCTCATTTCTCCTTAGATTATGCAGCTACCGTCACTAGAAAAACTCCATATAATGACATGAATAGGTCTATTTCTTCCGCCCCCGCATACAAGATTTTCCATCTAAATCGCAACCGCCTATACGTTCTGCACCAATTAAAGGCATGTGCATTGCTCACAGGAATAAAACTTTCTTTTTTAAAGTCATTTTCGTAACCCTGCCTCTAAGCTCGTGGCTGCACGAACGCGGTGCTTTTGTTCCATCCATAAACAGTCATTTATGTGAGACCCTTAGAGCATTGATCATGCCTTCTTACAGTGGCGAAGTGCCGTGTTTTTCTGGGTCATCCAGGGGGGAACTCTCAAAAAGACGTTTGCCTTTTGTGCGTTTTCCACACGGCACTTTGTTGTGTGTCCCCGTGGTGGCGTCTGCTATGACCATTTGTGTTTGCTTTGCATCTACAGTCGGTGAATATATTGGTTAGCATATCACAATACTCACATTGACGCACGCTTCACCGTGCGTACTTCTGTGGGGTGGTGGTCGCCACACAGAGTGTATTTTCAACGATGAATGAGCAAACTGATTGGGTGACAATATACGAAAAACTTCTCTTCACCATCCCAAATTTATAGGGTTCATTGTAAATAAGTGTATATAGAATTTTGGCGGATGTGTATTCCAAGGGCGTATAGTAGCGCTGCACGCAGGGTGTTAAGTACTGCGGGGTGTTAGACTGGGGACTAGGTGGAGAAGTAACATTGACTCCTCGCCTCAAGCGACTTTTTTAGAAGCATCCAACATATTTTTCCGCGTTGTAGATATACTTTTGTGTGTACAAAGAGCATGTTACTTTTTATGTAAACAGGGTATATATATGTCTGTGATATATATAACAGTATATATGTATATATGTCTGTGATACAAATGTGACCGATATTTTATATTTCGCTCTGAAGATGCGTATTTTGAGGGACATGTCTGAATGTCATGGAATCGAGACAAAAACTTGGAGACAGCGCAGTGGTAGCGCATGGGGCTGCTAATTTGGGGTCGCTAGTTCAAAACCCCATCATGCGTTTCTTATCTACCCTTTACAGCAGCCGCATTTTCTTGGATGGCGTAGAAGCTATAACGACCCCCAATTTTTGCAGAGAGGGGCACTTAGGGTCTCCGCCCTAAAATAGTTCCTGCAGATTTCTTTGATACACATAATACTTCTTAATTAGCAAATGTTTGAATTCGACGATTGCACTTCATTTTTGGGAGGGATGAGCTTATACCCACCAAAAGCATCGCTTAGAAACTCTTCAGTTTCCGCGAAACAGAATAATGACACAAAATAAGAAATAGCGATAGCAAAAGAAGCACAGTTCAGAAAGAAGGAAGGGTTCGTTTGAAACACGAATTTTGTTGGCGTCTGTAGCACGGGTCGCTGGACCTTGCATGCATTAGGCGGAGGCAATTTCTGCTCGCAGGATTGCAGTGCGCAATACTTACTGTCTGAAGCCATTAGGGGTGCGTGGTTGCAACCGACCCGCTTGTAATCACCTCGGAACTCCCGCGCACGGCTCTATATCCTCTCGGCATGCCGATGTTTGCATAAATTCATTATTGAATCTTTCCCCTTCGCACTTCTTCCTCTCACTCTGCCTCGGAGAAAGCAGCAGCGGAGGTGTGCATTTCGTTCCATGGTGCGCATCAGAAGCACGCCACCAAATCGCTCTCTATTCGCGCTTCGTGGGAACGCGAAAGCCCAGAGAGAATGAACACGAACACAAAATGGACAAACATAATGAACGGAAAGGAATATTGCAGGAAGGGCAGCTCGGTCCTTTGAAAGCGTGCTCTCTAGTTCGCACATCGGTTATGCGGCTCTCTTTCACTCCTCCTTTTCATCATAGCATCTCTCTCCTTCTCTCCTTCCCTCCGTAATTCTCTTTTACTTTCGCTAACCCGTAAACAACACCAGGTCCTTACCGTTCTCAATTTCAGCATTTGCACCAGTGAGTCGCTCGCTCTGAAGGGCACCGCTTCATTCATTGGGGCTGTTTTTTCCCTCATCCGGTTGCATTCTTTTCGGACATTGATGATTTGAAGCGCAAAATGGGGTCACAAAAATAAACTCGCCTTCTGCGCATTGAAGGAGCACAAGTGCATGCAAATACCCGAAATGCGTAGGGAAGAGGACAACAGAGCGGTCGATGGGCAACGATGGGTGTAGGAAGACGGATCGAGATAGGCGATTGAGAGGACCAGAAAGCATTGCGGATTAACATCCCTCGGTGCAAAGCATGGGAGCCCTCAGTCTACAGATACCAGTGTGAACGGTAGTATCAGGGTCGTCTTCAACGAAATAAGGATCGAAGGTAGCGATTTGAGCGTGGTGCGTGCATCCCCCTTCCTGCTTGTTTAAACTTTCTGGTTTTATTCTCAGTAAGTGCCGAACGATGGATAGCCCGACACACAGTTGAACGAAAATTCCAAGTACTTTGCCAAATAATAAAAGATGTTGCTTAACCAGATGTTATGCTTTGAAAAACAAGGCCCTGCAACTGCTCCAAGTAAAACCAGGCTCTCGCACGTGGCCAACATCGCTTCGAGCCCAGTTCACCCGCAGCTCCTCGTCCTTTTGAAAAGATGAAAGGCACCCGTCAGGTGTGCATACCCGACGAAGACGGACCCGAGTCATCCAATTAACGCATTAGGGGACCACGCCGCCTGCGGGCAGACTACCCTCCTCTTGGAACACCGGGAGCTTTCACACGGGGAATGACCGAACGTATACGTGGGAACCCTTTGTGTTTAAGCCAAACACCGAAATGGTTTTACATATTAGCGCCCGACATGCGACCCTGTCCACCGCTGTCGCCTAGCTGCGCAGTTAAATGTGTTGCAGAGGCTTTGATTCTCAGCCGGGCCTGTCCAAGACTTGTTTGTATAACGCTGGTGGGAGAGGGAAAGATTACTGAGACGGGCCACAGACTCGAGAAGAAGCTAAGCAGGGTCGACTGGAAGGTTCGCCAGTCCCCTGAGGGACATTGTTGCCGCCGTGCAAAATCCCTGGTGCAGATAGCGTGGCTGCGGAGATGGCCTTTGGGAGCGACTTCCCCATTTCACGTTTTGCTAGACGTTTTTTTTTGGAATCAAATTTCACTCGTGACCTTTAGTCTGACCAATCACATTGAAGCCGATCACGTGACAACACAGCGTAGAGGTAAGGAGCGGAAAGGAAGGAAAAGCGAAGGAGTGTACAACAGTGAATTTGTAACTGTAAACGAAATGGGAAAATGAACGTCTTGAATATAGGCAATTCGTTTGTGCATAATTTGCAAATATAATTTATTTAGGTGCGCCACGTATCTGCTTTAGCGTGGAAAATTGCCCTTGAAGCATGGTAGCGGCCTCAAGCGTTGTGTGGATTCTTTAAAGTTTCACTAAAAAGCAATTCATTGTACCCAGCGATCGATCTCTCACGTTTTAGGTAACGTCGCTCCCGGAGCCTTTCAAGAGGAAGCGGATAGTGAACTTTCAAGCAGTCGGCCATATTTTGTGTGCCATGCTTCGGCCATTTTGTGTACCATCCGTCGGTCTTAGCTTGTGCGCCATTACTCCACATTGTTGGCCAACATAGTGAAATCACGCTTGCGCATTCAAAATCACTGACAGTCCCTGCAAAGTCATGTTGTCAGGTGAACATCGAGCGCCGTTACCACACGCCGCCATAAGATGAGAACGGAATTGCTCTGAGTGCCCTAAGGCTGTTAACCACAAGACATTACATCTAAATTTCCATTTTGAGTTTTGGGGCGTTAGGCGTTACGTCACATTTTGGGGTTTGCCACCTCAAACCCGCACCCACTCAATAAAGTGCTCACTGAACGCCAAGCAGCAGGTAGTGATTCCCACCGTACACCACAAAACCAAACGTTAGGCTTAAGGAGTGCACTCCCGAGATTTGCTGCGCGTATTCTAGAGAAGAAGAGCGTACCTCAGAGTAGCCCATGCTCGCAATGTGGAACCGCCCAACCAAAGAACCCATCAAGAAAAAGCTTCTCATTCGACTACCATCATCGTTAGACGGAGGCGTGCGTAATGTTTTGAAGCAAAGCTTTCTGCATCTACCAGCCAATGGTATTTTCGTGGCGTCGGGGACAAGGAACTCCCAAAGTGGCTGTGGAGGCGGAGGGCGCTTTTCACTCACGGAGCACAGTGTAGATGGCGCGGCGATAGGGCGCTATTACCCAGCATTCCCCGTGCCCACCCCGGTGAACGCGTCGGCTGGACCCTTCCGTCGGCTTTGTTCGTCTGCTTTAGCGACGGTGTTGGGCCTGTTTTGGTGCAGCTTCGCGTCCATTGCGGAATTACTTCGCACGGCTTGATTAACTTGTTCGAGAGCACCTCCTGGGTAACCCGGACCCGACGGAATTAAGTGGTCGTACGACCAAGATACGTTAAGTACTGGTTTGCAGGCCGGGAAAACAAAATGTAGAGACCAATTACAGACACCTGGCCGCTAGAGAAACGCCACCTTTAGCGCACTGCTTGGCCCGAATGCGAGCGCGTTTTGTAAAGTGTGGAATACCAATTCGGTTGTGTTTTAATAGGTATTACAAGAGACGAATGCAGCAACTGATTCTGCTAAATAGTGATTATAAATGTTCCGCCAGCTTTCTCGCAATTTTCAAGTGTACGAAACTATTGAGAGACGACGGTTGGCGTGGCACGAGAATTGGTTGGGGACTCGGAAGTGGCAGGAGGAGAGGACCGCCGTGGCGGAGATGGGTAACCCTTCTGTCTGGCGGTAGCCGTAACGAAGGTTTGGTCGGTCATGTTCGTACGTGTCGTAGCCACGTCGCTCGTCAATTAAACGCCTCCTACAGAACCGCGAAATGTGCCCGCGAATTCCGCAGTAGAAACACACCGGCCGGTTGAAAGAGGGCTGAGGGGGCTGCGGTCGCCATGCTGGATAGTAAGGCTGCGGCCCAGGGACCGAGGTCACCGCTGCCACATAGCCAGGAACTGGTTTGGCGGGGACGCCTGCCACGGACAGAGGCGGCCTGCCAGCCACTTCGGAATAGGATGGCGTGACTGGAGGAGGGGTAAGATCGGCGGGAAGTCTTCCGTGAGTACACGCGGCAAGCTCCTCTCTAATGATCTCTCGCAGGTTAGGTGTAGCCGAGTAGGGACTGGTAGAAGAGACGTGCACAGAGGTGCGGGCCGTCAAGTTCTTCCCGAATCAGTTCGCGTATTAGAGCTCGGAGGTCCTCATCGTCGCTGTTCCGGGCCACGGTACCCCTGCTGGAGACGGAGCGACTGAAGGTCGTCCAGGCGTTGGCACGTTGTCCTCACATCCGAAACGTAGTCGAATTCTGAAGGGCCAGGGCATTAAAGGCGAACTGGCCGATCCCTTTCAAGATGTGGCGCACGCGATCAGCCTCCGTCATGTCTTTGTTGACCTTTCGACACAGGGCCACAACATCTTCAATGTACGACGTGTACGTCTCACAGGGATGTTGGAATCGCCCCTCCAGCTTCTTTTTCGCGATGTCTACGCAGGCCGAGGAAGAGCCAAAAATCTGGCGCAGCTGCGTGGTGAAATCGTTCCAGTCATCAATGCGGTGCACATTGTTCCGGAACCACGTTTTCGGCCACTTCGTCCAGGGACCACGAGACGTTTTCAAGCTTCGCGCGGGTCGTCCCACCTGGTTAAAGGCGCTGACACGTTCGAAGGTATCAAGCCACTCGTCAACGTCCTCATTACGAAGGCCAGCGAACATCGGTGGATCCCGCTGGCGGCTGGTGACGAAGTACGGTGGGACGGCGGCTGATCCCGCCCCACTGGTTCCGCTGCCGGTTCCGCTGCCGGTTCCGCTGCCGGTACCGCTGCCGGTTCCGGTGGCACGTTCCGCTGTCATAGGCATGGCGTCTCGCAGCAAGCGACGACCCCAACGGAGCTCCAGGGGTGCACTCAGAGATGGAGGACGAGGGGTCAAGACGCACGCTCCACCACTTGAGAGACGACGGTTGGCGTGGCCGTTTATTCCAACGCTCGGGCCAAGGAAGAAGAACAAGCGGTGATGATGATTATTTACAGGTGATGATGATGCTGAGCCCATCGGGGCTTGCACTGATGATAGTGGGTGATTACAAAGAAGCACCGGCAACATAACCCAAAGTACTGGGAGCGTAGTCACTGGGTCTCACACTATTAAGTTTAAATCTGTATAAATGGTAATCACTAAGCTCACATCGCGGATTCTTTCGGTGTCTGCGCGTGTGTCGCGTGGTGGTGTAGCCCCGAGATAGCACATCAGGATCGCTAAGGTTCCACTGTCTCACCCTTGAAAACACGACTCTCTCCGTTTAAGTTTCTTCCGACGCACGACCGGGTTACAGCGGAGGCGTCCGCCGCTCGCGCCCGGCCGTGGCCGATGCTGCAGCATTCGGAACGGCGCCAGCACGAATTCCAGGTAACGGCTGGCATAATGTCTGCGCTTACTCTGTCTAGTTCCAAGCGTGTGAATTTAAGTGCCGTCGCATGGGCAATTGTTCTGGGTGTCGTTTAAAGCATTGCTTTCCATCCCCGTTCAAAGCGTGGTTGGAGCCATTGCTTATTATTTTCTTTTATAACGAGCAACTCCGGCTGTTGCAAGCGGTATATTTGTATTCAGAATAATTTAATTTACCGATGTATAAAGTCAGATTAGTTTTTCCATTTTAGTCTCCCTCTTGAGCACATTAAAAACTCCCACAGACAAAAATAAAGCTATATGATTCGCCTAAGTGTCTTGTTTTTCTCACGTCATTCATGAAAATACTCCTTTTTAGGGAGCGGTAACTACCAAATTCTTTTATGGAGTCATGAAAACTTAACCACACCTAACCCGCCTCATTTTAACATAAATATTCATAGTTACAATATTCCGTGGAGCTGACGGCATAAAAAACTGTGTTTCCTAAATCCTCAACTTGACGCTGATTTCCTAACAGCCCACGTGAGCACATATTCTCCCATCTCGCGCATCACAGAGCAAGCGCTTGGGCGGTTTTGTGTGGAAAATCAAAGGTCACACGAAGAGTGGCAGGCAGATTTTTTTTTCAGCAATGTTAAACGGCACGTGCATATACCACCGTGACCGTAAGTGAACGTGCACCATACGCAACGAAACTGCCTAGCAATCTCAACATTTTTTGTGCTTTGACGACTATTATGCACTGTGGAATGCGTTTTTGGACCAGAAGAAACCGCAAGTTCACCACGTGTAAGGATAAAACATTTCGTTCGCAAGTTTCCACGGAAAGGTACCTCTGCAGGCTAACTTAAAATTTAGACCAGATACTTCGTTTCCATCGTGCCACGATGACCCCCGCAGACGTGATTGTACGAAAGGCAACATACGTGCACTTAGTCTTGGCTTTGACAATGCCGAAAAAAAAGTGCTCCACGTGTAAAGAGACTTCGTTACCCATTTTCCGCTGAACAATACCCCCGGTGGTGCAATGTAGGCATTTAGGGCGCTTGTTCGCCCTGTGCCACGGCAAATGCGACCGCTATTGAGACAGATGACCGAAACTCATGGCGGGTTTTAAGCCCCTTCTCAATGTCCGCAGTTCCATCGGGTAGAATTAGGATATTGTTCTTTTGTCTTCGAGCCAATATAGAGGGGAATAACACCACCGGGAAATCTTCGGCTTTGAACGTCAATGTTCCGAAACAGCACGTGCCTTTGACTACAGAATATCCAAAGGGGGCCAGAATTCACCGTCCAGACATAATTTTTCTTTGACCGGCTTTTTAACATTGAACTGCCTATTTTTACAGCAGAAAATTTTGCAGCTGTGTCTGTTTGATACAAAGTGAAGTTTAAGTAATTTTCATGCGACTGTATGAAATAGAACACGTTAACATTCCCAATTTTCATATCTTCGTCGTTGTATTACAAAGCACTGCCTTTATTTGAACTGCCATGACAATTTTAGAACATGCCAATCTTGGCCAGAGGTAAAAAAATGATCAATAACCTACCTGGCTTCTATTCATGTTTTATTGACACGTAAAGGGCTTAGAAGCAGTTTAAAAAGAATGTGATGGATGTGCAGAATGAAGAAATGAAGAATGCGACGATAATTGGAACACTTTACAAATTTTTTCCTGGGCGAACCACGCTCTGTTCGTGCTCAAACTTCATACGAAGGTCGCATTTTGTGGTTAGTCCATCCATCCGTCCGTCCGTTCGTCCGTCCGTCCATCCGTCCGTCTGTCTGTCTGTCTGTCCGCCAATCTGTCTGTCCGTTCACCCGTCTGTCCACCTGTCCGTCCGTCGGTTGCCTGCCTGTCTGTCTGTCTGTCTGTCTGTCCTGTCTGTCTGTCTGGCCATCCGTCCGTCCATCAATCCGTCCGCCCGTCTGTCTGTCTGTCTGTCTGTCTGTCTGTCTGGCCGTCCGTCCGTACATCCGTCCGTCCGTCTGTCCGTCCGTCCGTCCGTCCGTCCGTCTGTCTGTCCGTCCGTCTGTCTGTCTGTCTGTCTGTCTGTCTGTCTGGTTACCTGTCTTTCTGTCCGCCAATCTGTCTGCGTGTCTGTCCGTCCGTTCATCTGTCTATCCGTCCGTCTGTCCACCTGTCTTTCTGTCCGCCAATCTGTCTGTCTGTCTGTCTGTCTGTCCGTTCGTCTGTAACTCGATGCAGCCGCAGGCAGAAGTTTAAGAATGCTTGGGCACAAAGTATGATAAAAGCTCCTTATTCGAACCGCAAGAGGGACGTCATCTCGGTTCGCAGTAGTGAAAGCTCGAACTAATGAAACTACAGAATAAGAGATGCTTCCTGTGATTGGGAAGCAGTAGTACATGTCACCATTTCAATGCTTGAAAAAACCAGTGATTGCAGCCTGCTTCTTGTCCCTAAAGCGAGTCAGCACTTCTTGCTCTAACAAACAAGTGTCAAGGTAACCTTCATCTTTGCTCTCTCGAAAACTGAACAAGAAACGCTTGGCCTCCCATCCGTCCATGACTGCTAAGAGGACGGCCGCCGCATGCTTCATCCTTGTCCTCCTTGCCGTCATTGGCAGCCACAGGTGACGCTGTGCCCTTGGGACCCCAGATATGATGCCTTCATCTCTCAACGCACCAGAGACGCCACCGCATCCTTACCAATCCACGTAGTTCCCAAAGAATGCACTTTGCGAAAACGCCGCAATGCGGTATTTAGGTTGGTTATACCCTGTCTTGGCTTATCCGTAATACGTAACTAAGTGCGTAGGCACAGGGTGTATTTCTCTGGCCGTGCGCCAGGCACCAAAGCGCAGGCGGGCTGGCGCATGTGCTTAAATTATCTGTGACGGAACATACTCCGCATCGAATTAACGTGATCGTTTATTCATATAGTTAACCTTAGGCAGCTACCTTTTCATTGTCTTAGCTGCGGAGTAGCTGATTAGAAGGTAAACCTCAAGCTGACCTGCTTGTTTGTCTCTCATCCTCCTGCTTAGTATTTAAATTTTAGCTGCGCAGACGCGTCAGGTCAATGTAGATAACTTCACATAAAGCTATCCCCTTAGCAAAAATTACAGCAGACGCAGCTGATCCGCTTTCGTGCTATGTACATCTTGTTGTAGGGCTAGCAGTGTGAAGAAAGAAATAAAACAAAATTGAAAAAAGATAAACGATTTTCTTTGCTTATACGATAGGGGCCCAGTCTGTTAAAACACTGCGCCGTAAAACCTGCGCAAATTATGGCTTCCGTGATTTTCTCTTTTTTTTCGGCAGTTTAGGCTTCACATGGCCGCTTTCACTTTAAGCACAAATCCTAACTGTTGACAGAGCAAAAACTTACATCTTTTAGGCGTCCAGACGACGCACAGAGGAATGGCTGAAGCAATTAGGGAGGAACTAGTGGGACATATCAAATGTCAGGATAGGTTTGCGGGAGAAAATGGGAAAAACAAACCATCACCGTGGTAGGAAACGCTGCAAAATGCAAGCAAATGGCATTGTAGGAACGGCCAATGGTTTTCAGTTGAGCTTGTATCTGGGAGTAACAGTTTTTTTTCTATGCGCATTCTCAACGAACTGCCGCGCGGCAGTTAGGGGCGATGTCGAAAGGCAGTCGACCTATTAATGCAGGTACCGCTGCAGAACGAACCGCAGAGGACGTCACTGGGTCTTACAGAATCAAGAAGGGACTTACGGAAGAGCCGTAGAAACGAAACCGGAAACAACCGAATATGGGCAGCTCATTTGGCAGGGGAGCGTTCCTGCCAAACTGGGCGGTACCGGGATCTGCATAAGACCCCCGAAGAACCGCTTGCAGGAAGTTGTACAGACGACTCTTCCACCATCGGAAAGCGATCAATAGAAGACAGCAGCCACGACCATTCCATAGATTGCGTACAAGGGCCGTGCCCATTTGCTTCCTCGTCATTGGCTTCCGGAAATAGCCCAGGGATCTTGTAAATGCCGGAATGGAAATAATTCGCTTGTGTTTGAAAGACAACACAGGCTGAAGCTTCTCGAAAGGTCAGTCGCGGGGATTTCCGACCACTGCTTCTTCCATGTAGGAGTGTTCGTCATTACACGTCTTTCACTGAGACTACTTCGAGTCTGCGAGCCACCATTAAAACCACAAATGCGGGCAGTTACGGCCCTCGTTGCGCTAGTCTCGGACAATAAATATAAGGCTGTGTTTAGGGCTTTCCTTATATCTGGGCTTTCCTCATATCTGAACCATCGACCACAATTTAAATACTTGGAAATAACATATACAGGGAGAGAGAAAGAGAGAGAGATGCAATAACTAACGTATAGCACGGCTTTCGAAGAAGGTATTCCACCACAACAGAATCATTATTTACCGCCTATGAGATCGTAACTGTGCTGGAGGATGGTGGCCAAGTGGACGCCACCGCCATGCTGGCAACGAACACTCACCGTGCTAGAGGCGATGAAAAACTCTACCGCACTGGGAGAAGGTGTCCCCTGTAATTCAGTACACTCTCGCTGTAGGAGCGGTCTCGTAGCTTTCTGCTATCATTTGAATCACTGAAAAAACTATGCCATCGCGGGAAGTAACCGACACCGCGTGGTTGGCTTCGTGCAGCTGATACGTCACGCGTATTTCTCTTCGTTTATCTTGCCTTTCATTTCACAGCGGGTGAAATGATTCATTTGCCTCCAATCTCTCATTGGTGGCCTGAAAAAAAAAACGCCGCCTAAAACGAGTGATATGCCAGCAATGAAATCAGTGCATACATCGAAGAACAGTGCCATCCCATCCCGCTTCTATCTAGAACGAAGAACTGGAGTAAGGGCGATATTATTATCCAGTGTTTTATGCGGCACAGGGGCCCACCCAAAAATGAACACCCGCGAAAGTGAAATATTTGACCAGCATCCCGGATAACGCTTGATCAGCTCCAATTCAAAGGAAGCCCCTATTGCATAAGTCTAAAACCTAATCATATGTCCCCCGAAGACGGCAACGCACATGCCCAGAATAACCGCACGTGGCACGGCGGGTATTAGAAGAGAAGCTAAACTGAAAGAAAACTAAAATAAACCAACTAAACTAAACGTAAAACGCGAGCACACGCGCACCACTTCTTGAGCAAGCAAGCTTGTCGCTCTTGCAGGCAAACAAGCTGAGGTTCACGCATCACGCGGTTTCGAGTGCAAAATAAATATGAGAAGTACTAGTTCCCGGTATATTTGTGACTGGCGCCACGGGCACCGTAACAGCGGCAGCGACGATGCGATATCGTTTGCAAGGAAACGCGAGATTCGCAATAAGCCATCGACACAAAATTCAACGGAAATATAGCGAGAAGTGATAGTCTGCCGAGGCAGGTGCCCCCTTCAGGGTTACGCCATGACTTGAAAGAGTGAAGCAGAAGTGATGTCGTATAAAAAACAAGAGGACGTTTTCCGGGTTGCGGGTGCGCCGATAGAGGTTTGGGTTAAGAGTAGTGGGGAGCTTGTAAAGGATGAAAAATACCCTTCTAGATGCCCGGACAGATAAGACGTTTTAATAGCAAATACGCTCAGAAGGCAATACGTTCTTGCAGTCATCGCGCCTGTGGCTTCGACTGGTGAGCTGAGGAGGAGGCATGGGTTTATTACGCAACAGACAGGTTCAATTGACAGGCGCTATATACTACAAGGTGACAGGTGTGGCGCGCTGATAACTCAACCGACTGCCTTCAGAAAGAAAGTGTTGGGATTGGTAAATGGACAAACAACGTACTGATGGGTTGTTTCAGGGGAAGAGCGACCTCGGCTTTTGATTTCTCGCCATAAACAAATCTATGTTTACGTTTAGCCTAATTATTCTCGTGTTATTCATATCTTTCCTTACACCGCTCAAGTTTTGCTGCAAAATGTCACCACCAGCTTTTTTTATTCTGGTGTGTGCCTTGCGAATAATTCCTTGCGGGGAATTCACTTTTCTTTTTTATCTGCAACGTTTTTTTGTTCAGTGAACAAACTACATTATACTAGCAACACCCTCATTTACATTTTGTACTCAACATTTTCAGTAATAGTTTTGTTAAACTCCTGATTTTGCCAAGTTTGATAAGCAGGCAAGAAAAAAAAACTAGTTAACATTCGAAGTTTCATCCCTGGTGCGTTCACTGTGAACTTCTCTATTCAGTTCCTTGTATAAAGTACATTCTATTATGTACCTTCAACTGGTTCTTGCAATTGGGACTCATTTTAACTCACAAAGTTGGCACCCAAATAGAAACAAAACTTCAAATAGCCCGAATGTGCCTTTAAAGCGATTCAGAGACCTGAAGAGAGGTCAACCGTAGCGTAAACTGCACAAGCGAAGGATATTTTGATTGCGAATAATGCTAATGTAGATTGCCGGCAGTCTGGTAATTTGTATGTCTCGATGAAAGTTAACATAAAATCTAAATCTAAGATTTGCGTCCTTTGCTGAAGTTACCAACATCAATGCTTTAAACGGCATATATTTCAATATCTCTGTTATTCTTGATGTTTGGAGATCAATAGTAGTAGTAATTTAAAAATAGATGAAGTATCTACCGATATCAATGCTCTCAGGGAAGAGCACCCCCAATACGAGGGGTGATTGAACATAATCCGTTTTCTCCGGTAACGTAGACCGGGCACAAGAATCCCGCTTCTATTGCACTTTTTGGAATTAGCGTACAGATTTTTCTTACGTGATTGTAACATGGATTTGTGCACATCACAACTTGTCTTACTGGCTTTATGAGAGCAATTGCCGGTTTAGGGGAAGCTTTCTCCATTAACAAGGACTCTTTTAAACGCACACCAATGCAGCCAGGAAGTTCCCAGAAGAAGAAATACTTGTAAATATACGAGACCGTGCTTCAATTACTTTTGATGGCACCTGCACAGCACAGTGCAAGTGACCAACGATTAATCGTCTTCGCATGCGTGGTCTTCGCAGGAAACGATTAACGAAATGTCTGGAGTAAAATGACCTTCGCCCCAGGTGTACGAGTCAACGGGGATTCAGTTCCCCAATGTTTAGGGATTTCGACCTGTAGAACTTTATTGCCTAAGGGTCACACAGAACAGTGACTGAATGGTTGCGAGTGTTGGAAGAAGGGCGCCAGGAAAGGAAGTATATCCTGTTATGGGCACAGGAGTACGTTGCCGTGCCAAACAAAACCATCGCCTGTATTAATGCGGCAGTAGGCGAAGACCATCGTCGGAGATCGCGCTCGCTACTGCAGCATTTCGTATCTCATTTAGAACTCCTCAGAAGATCATAAAGAAATAATTTTATATAGGAGGGCGTGTTCACATCATTCTACTTAGATGATGAATTTATCGAAGCGGTGACAAGATGGTGCAGACAGTTCCTTTCTGGCGTATAGTATCTGCTCCCTTCCCAAGAAGCAGTGGAAACGAACCTACAGTGCAAGAAAAGGAAAAGACACAGGCGGCTTGCAAATTCGCAAGTATTATTTTAAAGTTCCTGCACAGCCGGCAAATGAGATATCATCCACATTTTCTTAGTGCATTGGGCGCCTTAGTCTAGAATAAAAAAGCTATCCTTATAGGGTGCCTCAGTCAGAAAGATTGCGTTTGCGGGTTTACACGTTGGCCGCCTTAAAGATACACAAAGTGATTTTCTCTGCGTACACTTCGCATAAAACGCATCCTGCTGTATTGATTAATGTACCGTCCTTAAAAAGATGGGCTGGCTTTTCCGCGCAGGCGGTAGCCCAAGGAATAAACAAAAAATATCGTGAAATGACAGCTTTCAAAACATTTTGCTCCATTTTATGTCTTCTCTACTGATATCTAGAAAAAAAGGAACGATTTTTGGTTATTGCGTGTACACCTCCTTCCACGGCGTCGTTAGCATTCCTGTACGCAGCCCTCTTTTGCCCGCATGGCCGCAGGGCTGCCTTAAGATAGCCCGCATAAAACTGGGGATGTCGGTGTTGAAATAAATATTTGCTCAAACTTCTTGCTCTTGCCATAAAACATACCACCCGTATTTCTAAACCATAGCTGGTACCTGCGCAAGTCCTTCTTTCCAAGCGTTCTGTCTAAATTGTCTCCATGAATAAAAAAAAAAACTTCGCTTCTCCGATCAGGAGGGACAGAAAAAAAGATGGCCAAAAACGAAGGGAAGCACATGATACCATCGTTCAGATGGTACACGTTCCTTCCTGCAGTTTGTATTGACGGTCATAAAAAAACTCTTTTTGACTTGGCCTTTCGTAGCGTGTACACCATTAGTAGAAAAAGGGTATTATATATGAACTATTCTATTGGCGCCATGACGTGGGGCTAGGAAACGACGTTAGATATTATTAGAAGCATCTTACCTGACAAAGATGAACATTGGCAATAATTAGTGCGAATGTTTTGGTTTTCTGCAGCCCGGATCGCTATGGCTAAGCCTTTGATAACAAACAATACAAAAAAAACGTTGCGCCGGTTAAAACCCATTTTTACACGTAATTTAAATTCGGAATGCTAAAGAAAATACAAAAATAATTGGCTTTGTTGAACGCTACTGTTTAAAATATGAACCCTTCGAGTTGAATTCGATCTTCCAAAAACGACGCTTAATATATTCGGCTGGGCTTTGCCAAAATATGCTTCGTCGATGAAAATAATTGCTAAATTACAATAGGACTGCGAAAAAACAAATTTTTACATGGCTGAAATGTATAAAGTGGGCTCCCACGAGGCAGGGTGAAGACTTGGGTTGGAATGCGCTTGGATAATTGCGGTATATGATGTGATGTCAATGTGAGTGTCTGTCCCGTTTGCACCGGATAGCAAGAAGTGCATGACCTTTTCTTACGCATACGGCGGAGAAATTCAGGAAGACCAAAAGAGTAAGGTGAAGCAATGGTGGGCCAGTCGAGGTCAATTTCTACAAATGGCTTGGGACATGCGGCTGAACCCTAAAAGCACTTTGTCATGCCTTCCAACAGAAAGTTCAGAAATGCGCGAAAGCTTTCTCACATTAAAGCTGTCAAAAGTGCGGCACATCCTTTGCTAAAGGTACCTCCAGCTTCGCTGAAATTAGGTCAATAGATTTCAAAACCCTCTAATACCACAATCACAAATTAAGAACGAATCCATCAGACGGTTTTTCGCTCACTAAGTAAACGAATCTACGAACGATCGAAATGTATACCGACACATGGTTTATGGGATAGTGGTGTACTATTTTATTCCTTCTTCATGGACTATGCGTGTATTGTCTTAATTTGGAACCTCCCATTTCTCGCGATTTCTAAGTAACCATTTTGATATAAAAGAAGTCCCGGTCTTACGAATGCGTCGTGTGTCCGGAGATGTTATCAGAGGTTTTGGGTGGACCAATCGGTCTATGGGACGATGCAGTAGTTTACTGAGATGACGCCACCGGTCCTACTAAGAAAGCTTTCGCATTCAAAAGGTGTCATACATGCCTTTCGGTTGAAACACATAGCAAAATAAGTGTTTGGGCGTACTTAGTAGCTGTCTCGCGCGGTGTTAAACTAAACATCAGTCACGTTCACACGTGAGAGGTTACTTAGGCGTGGCGCCAAAATTTATCGCTCGCGTGGCTTTTCAAATAAACATGTGCGTAAAACTTCACTGTCAGGCAATCAGTAAAAACCACCCGACTTTTTTATGACCTACCACCCGTCCACCTTGCGCCAGACAGCGGAATTAGGTTGTACAGACCACGATAGAGCACCAGAAGCGTCCGCCGTGGAAAAAAGCCGCTCTCCTCTTAGCGTCTTAGTAACGCGACGTCACGTGCCATTTCCAACGATTACGACACAACTCTTTTGTTATAGATCCACGGATAAAATGCGCACCGAATGTTTGTATTTTATTGCGTGCAGCCAATAAAGAGAGAAGTAAGTGTTGCAACACTCACGTGGGTAACGACACCGGAAGTTAGGGGGCGATCCGCGTGGAGAGACCTGAAGGTAGAGAGAATAAGATGTACTTAGTTAATATACCCAAAGTTAGAGCAGCATGTTGAGAAATATCTGAATGATGCCTTTATGTGGCACGTGAAATGCAACTAGCGTGTTACTTGCTAAAAACAGGTAACTGAATGTGCGATGCATTAAAAGCGATTTACGCCCGCCCTACCGTTCGAAAATATGCCGAGAGAGAAAAAAAAAACATAGAAAGCTCCCATAGTCTCGCATAAAATGTTTGACAATTATTGTAGCCTTGTATCCCTTCTGTATGGCAAACTACATGACAGTGTCATACCGTGATTGCAACACCATTCCCACAATGTACCATTAGGCCACCGAGAGGTGTTTAACACCTTTTTACTGTATGTACTTACTTTTATTTCAGGAGTTTTTGAATACTTAAATTATTTTAAAGGTGCAAAACACAACGAATGTGTGCGAACGTCGTTATCCACCTTCTCCAACGGATCAGTTTGAGTGGTTCTAGGTCGTTTCAAATCGTACGTCTCATCGCAAATTGCTGCGGGGAAGGAAATTATTAAATAAGCTCCAATAAATAGAACCCCCTGCCCGCCAAAGCTGCGACCGAATATTTTCGATTAATCTGATGAATTGCTTACCCCACTAGGCTATTTTGCCTTGACATCTTTTTGGGTGTCGAAGGGAGCGTGGAAGTCCTCAGGCTCAATCAGGGAACTGTGCTTAAAAAAATAGTAACGTCAACTCAGAATACAGGGACACAATTTGTCCAGGATAACGGGTGAAAGCCCACCAGGTGACGATCAGCCATTTGGAGCTCCCTTTTACAACTTTGCTGAAGAGGCAATAAAATTTGTGGAAACAGAGTAGTTTGCAACACAGATGCGTATCTCAACCGATATCCAGGACAAAAACAAATGGAAAATAACGCAACCGGATAAGAAAAAGGATGGAACAAGTGGAGGAAAAAAATTTCGAGGAACTTAAGCCTGCTCACATGGTTTGAAGGCAAACGCCTGCCATACCACTGCGACGGGCACTACTTATCTACTCCTCGACACGTCGACACAGCATCCAGGCTCTTTTACCGTCCTTAATTGCTTATATCCATCTTAATCCACTTAAAGCCATGTAAGTCCACTTTTGTTCTCTTAATCCACCTTTACCACCATAATCGCCTTATTTCCCCTGATTATATTCTAATCCACCTCAATCCACCTCAATCCATCTTAATTCAGCTTAATACACCATTAGCTCTCTTGATAACCTCAATCACACCTTCCTAATTATTACTATCTATTCATAATCAATCATTATTGACGTGCCATTACCAGAAGTAGCCTTTTATTAGTTACCATCAATTGTGTCCCAAGACATATTCATCAATGTCATGCACCAGGCTAGCTCTTGTTCCCTGAGAGATACACAACGCGAAATAACTGGCGAAGTTGGCACTATGTCATGCAAGGCTTGAACCATAGCGAAGCTGAAGGATTTCTTTCTACATAAGCACTAGAGAACTCATCCCTACGCATTCATACAAGTTTGAAATTGTTAATTTTAGATGTTCCCGCGGCGGCCGCTTTTCTGATGGAGGCGAAAAGCAAAAACGCCTGTGTGTACGAGATTTCGGCGCACGTTGAAAGATCCCCAGGTGGTCAAAATTAATCCGGAGCCCTCCACTGCAGCGTGCCTCATCGACGGCGTTGTGTCGGCGCGTTAAACCCCACAATCAATTTACGTGTTCCGTCGTCGCTTCGCACTGTGCTCGTAGTAATCATCGTCACATACATCGATATCCTCGTGTTCCTCTACAAGCTGGGGCCCAGTGGCGGCTCGTACGTGCACGACGCATGCGCGGCGTTCCGGTAGTAGCGTCGGAGGTTCCCTGGAGCAGGTGTTTCCACCAGCTGTGGCGTTGTTGTTGGCTAGGCAACACGAGGCGCTCCTCAGGGTTTTCGGCAGTTTTTCAACACGGAAGTGTTGATGGCGGGATACACCATGACCTCACTGACGCATATCCATCACGGAAATGGCATCGGTGAAAAAATTCTATTGACGTGGTTGTGCTCGGAATCGAAGGCACAGTCTCTCTAACCGCAATCGGAAGTGCGAAGCACTGTGTCAACTGCGCTATACAGTCAAAAGTACATAGCTGTACGATCGCTGCCTTATATCTTCTCCTATCCACTTTCTCCATTACGATCGTGCTGCTGTCTAGGAGGGGCAAAACGAAGTAGTGCATCGTAGGCGCTAACGCGCAGCCGACAGTTGGCACCTCTATAGGGCAATGTAAGCTGCTGGTGTTTCTCCGCTGCCTACTGCTTGGAGTGTGATGGTCCCGTCGATGAAAACTTTTACGTTAAGCCGTGCAGAAAGGCAACGACGCCGACGGGCGAATGTAGTGCACGTGACTGCGTTGGTACGACGACATACACGCCAGCGGGAAGCGGAATGCGTTCCCGCATTCGCGGCCAAAGCTACGAACTCGGTTTCTCGCGTTCCACAAGCTGAGTTCGTCGACCCCAACCGCCTGCTTTACACGCCACGAGCTAGGACCCGCAATAGAGATATAAGCTTTCATAAGATTTTGAGGGGCGTGTCAAAAACAGGTTTTTATGTTTTCTTCAGAAAAAATAGAAAAAATTACAAAAACGCATTCGGAGTAGACTTATAAGGATTTCACATACTTCTTAAGGCGAAATCCTTAGATGTCTCATTAAACGCGAAAAGGGACCCTAGCTGCTGGCGACTACACGATAAAAGCAATTTACGACCGTTGTAAAAAGAAAACTAGTAAACAATCATACATAGAAACTTATTTGGGTTCGAATGGGTTTGAACCCAGGTCGTCAAGTGCCAAGGCCAAGTGTGGTAACAACAGCGCTAACCCTATACCGTGCCACGATGGAACAAGACCTATCCGGATGCGTGCCACATGACAGGTGAACGTGACGGGACCACTTACACGATGCAGTAGTGAAGAACTCTTCAATAATCGCTGGCTTTTGCACTACAAATCACTTAAGAGACTTAAGTCACCGATATGTTTTCCGTGAATACCGTTAAGAATATCATTGTTACACGCCGCATCCCAAAAGTTCCACCACAGCTTCCGCTTTCAAAAGCTGTGCGCGATTTCATGTGAAGGCATTGAACTTCAGAAAGCGTTGCCCTTACTGCGGATTATTCGCATCACAAGAAATTTGCCCGGAGAAGCGGTGTTTCGTTTTCAATATTATCGTGGATCAAAAAGCAAGAAATACTTTTTTGTCACGTGAGTTTTTGTTTTTTCAACCGCTCACATCTCTACACCGAAGTGGTCGCACTTTTGCCGAAGTGACCTGCCATCAGGACGTCGCTAGCCAAGCACACTCACAAGACAGCCGCCGACCCGCAAGTCATGCTCTTTCGCTGCAACAGACCGTGAGTTCAGCCAGACAATTCGCTGACAACCCTTTCGGTTTCGTTTGCACGGTAGGAAAGCGCTTGTGGTTCCAGTCAGATTTACGCAATGCCCCGGCGTCTGCAAACCAGCGTCAAACATTGATGCGTCCAACGTTGCCATACGGACGAAACATAAATAGCGATGTGGAACTTCGTATCGATGCACAATAAACATTCAACTGCTCCTGTGAAGGCGCATTTTACTTTCGTGTTTTACCGATTCCTATGAAAGAGGGGTCAACCACATTTTGTTTTCTAAAGGCACTACGCGAACCGGGGACGCTCGGCTGGTCGCCGCAAGGCACGCACTCATGAGCGCTCGGAATTTCCCTGGTATTTTTAACGCGTTACGCCTTACGCGTTACGCTTCACACATTACGGTCAGCTACAACAGTTCCGCTGTTAAAAAAACAGGACGAGAAGAAAACACAGACAGAGCGCTGTGTATGTGAGCTCTGCTGCCCTTTTCTTTGTTCGTGATGTGTATGGCTCGTGTCTGCATGCTCTCCTGCCATCCTGTTTTTTTCGCGCTGTGTATCACTCAGATACGTACCAACTGTGTCTGCGTGATGTCCTGTCGTCCTTGGTTTTTCGCGATCTGCATCGCTCACATATGTACCAACTGTGCTCTGAGTTCTCTCCTCCCGTCATTTTTTTTTCGTGCTGTATATTGCTGAGATATATTCCAATTGTGTCGGTGTGCTTTCCTGTTGTCCTGTTTTTTCGCACTGGGTATCGCTCAGATACGTACCAACAGTGTCTGTGTGCTGTCGTGACGTCCTGCCAAGGGTCCATCCACTATCAGTATCACTTAATCTACACAGCCTAACCAGATCTTAGTGTTCTTCTGTGATATTCTTAACTGCCGTTCTCGAATGTCTGTGTGAAATGCGGCATTGATGAAAAAATATGTATGCGAAAAACCCCTGCTTCGAGCTTCGATTTCCTTCTCGCTGTGATGGCTTTACCGTCGCTCGGCGTAATAAGGCAGCGCCGTCATCACGTCGTGTGTGTGGGCTTCCTTGAGAGCTTTTGCGTGCCGTTACAAGTACATGACAAAAGAAAGGCTGGTGCTCAGATGTTTTGTTGTTTGTGCGCCCGTAATTGAAGCAGCGTTGGAGTCACGAAGAGCAGCTACCAAAAGATTCCGTGGATCAACAGATCGGATTTCGATGACTGCGCCCAATAGGTGCAGAATAGAGCCGCCGCCTGAAAACCGTTGGGAACAAACTGCTGGTACGAAACAAAGGATGGAATAGAGAGAAAAAAAAACATTTGAGAATGCTTGCTCTCCTTAGCACTAACAATTAACATTTCTTAACACGTCTCTGCCTGACGTCTGTCCAACGAGCTGTTTTGCTTAACTTGTGTAGAAGCTGGCCCGTTCATAATCAAGTCTTGTTTTATAACCACAGTAGTAGGTGCTACGTCTGAAGCAGGACATCGCTCGTTTCGTAAACTAATTTTTTTGTATTTTGCTGCTACTTTCATGCAAGAAGATTTCCTGAGGTGTAATTTAAATTTGGCGCCGAGACTAAAGCGTTCGGTTTCTGAGGAGGCGGAGCCTCTTTCGAGCACTGATCAATTGGAGTGTCAGCATTTGGATGGCCCGTACGCCTGGGGAGAATAATTGCGAAGGTAAATTCCGAAGTGAGCTCAGCGCTTGTAACCCTGATCAGTGCACAGATATTTGGCTACAGGATTTTTACAGGGAACTATGAAACGGAAGGGTGGTCTTTTAAATTAAGAGAAAAACTCAGCTCGGGATCGCACTTTTTAACGTCACAACGTTACGAGCTCATTAAGACTGCATTCGCATCACTATTCGACGTGTGGTTAAGACTAATTCGGTGGCTGCAACATGAAATGCGATTGTTCAGTTGTCGAACTAAGGAATCACACTCCCAGCCTTCGGAAGAGCGCGCATTCCGGAAACCCTGCCGCTTGATGACTCTAGCTGAGTAAAACGGGGCCTAGTGAATACTTTGCGTCCTTTAGCTAGAAACATCTGTTAGAGGCGTTTATTGGTTCGCATATAACTAATTTTACCATGCTAATTATGCACGCTTCAACTGGGGGAGCAGAAAAATATGTTTCCTCAAGATGGCCTGTTGGCGTGGCGCACGACACTACCGCCATCATGCGACATTCAGTGAAACCTGGTATCGTACGGCACTGCCGAACAGATAGTGCGCGGGCAGAGTGAATGCGGTTATGGGCCAGCTTCCTCACGTAAAAGAGCTTGACGTTGTTGGCTTAACGCAAAGACCTTTCGTTAACAATAAGGTTAGGAATAGGCCTTACAAGGACGATTGACCAAGACGAAGTAATAGAAAGAAGATAAAAGACGCAAACAGGAAAATAATAAGGACTGGTAATGAGGGACGTTTTGTGAAAGTGAATGCTAGGTGTCATTGGTATTCTTTAGAATTGGTTGTATTAACGGAATGTCTTTGCATGGCCTAGTCGTGCTTTAGCCATCGCGGAAAATGGGCAGCGACATTATCATAACTGGTGGAGACGGCGAGAAATTGCATCTAGATATAAATCCCAGCCCCGGGGGTTTAAGACTTTCGAGCAGAAGATTCTAAGGTCAGTACATGAAGACGTCTCTACAGAGCTTATGGCTGGCAAAGTCGGCACTCACAGAAGCTATAGCTTTTAAGAAGTCTCTTTGGAAGCGCCGGTAAGCGGACCTTTGATAAAAAGAATCGCCAGAAAACAATAATGTAAGCCATTCATGTTCCAAAATAAACAAACATAAAGATACTAAATATTGAAAAAAAGTGTTAGGAATATGGAATTTCCGAGAGCCAAATTATGACAGCCGACATACCTCTAGATACAGACTTCAACTTTTCGACGAAAATCTCCGCATTCTTACAAAAGCAACTTATCACGAGAACGTGAAGGTCAAATCCGCAAAAAACAACCGGCAGCAAGAACACCGGAGAATTCTTCTTCGCTTTTCATTTTATTGATCCCGGTCCATTCGTTCCGGTCGAGAAATGCTTGTTCGACAAACGTGACTGTTGAATGGTGGAAGAGGCGCTTGAATTAAAAAGAACTCAAATGCACACTTCCTTGGATGGGCTTCATGGAATGTATACAAAGGCCAGACCTCCAGAAGACGCCCGCTCGCATTGGGGACCAACAAAAGAAAGCCAGTAATCGCCGAAATCCCTCAAGCTCCAGGGACCCAACCCCGCCGGACCAGTCGGCGGCATTCGGGCGTGGGTCACGCGTTGCTGCGCTGATCCCGCTCTGTGTGTCCGGGGAACAGACACTTTAGAAGCCTGAATAATTCATTTCTGTCGCCGCCGCCGCGGCGTCTTCACTGCTGCTTCGCTTCGGATCTGCCCTTACTTTGTGTGCTTTTGTTCTGTGTCACCTTCAGCGGTCTTTCACGTCAACGCACCAAGTTTCGCTGCTGAGTCGCAGATATTCAGCAGCATCCTATCGCCCAGTTGCCAGCCGCGTCTGTCAGCTACTCTATGGAAGCCAATAAAAGGGAGAGAAATAGCAGAGCATGCCATACGTCACACTCCAAACCTTCAGCGGTACACAAATTGAAGTCAAAGCACACACTCCGTGCGTGCAAACGGCAAAAACGAAAAACCACGCACGAGGCCAAAAGAAACATCGGGAATGCTCTGTTGAAGACTGCAAAAGACAAGGTCAAACGAATTTGGGAAAGGAATAATCCCGGCAGCGACATTTCGACTACGTGCGACCAAAAATTTTGGCCCTCCTGGAGGTGATACCTTCCCTAGTTATATACGCAAAGGAAAGGAGGATGCGAGTAGGCCTTGAAGACTCGGGTTTTCTTCTTCTATAAAAGCGACAGAGACTGAATGACAAATTAGCAGCATAGGAGTAAATTTAAGTCTGGCGCCAGCATGACTATAGCGCCCGCTCCAATCTCGGGCGCCCGGCCAGACGTTAATCTCTCATGTTTGCGCCTTTCCTGCACGATCCTCAGGATGAAGTTATTTTGTTTCTTTCCTTGGTTCTCGGCAAAGCTGCTGCTGTTTTTTTTTTCATTCTGTTTGTAGAGCGAACTTTCTTGCCGAAATGAGTGTGTGCTTCTTAACTTCGGCGCGAGAAGATTAAATGCCGGAAGTAGCGCCCCGTCCGCTGGAGCAAGTAAAAGACGGACAGCCATTGAGCCAGGCGAACGGAATAAATGGGAGGTTACTTGGACTGCAGGAAATTTCAAAAGAAAAAAATGCAAGGGGAAGAAACTCGTGCGCGCATATAGTGTTACCCTATATGCAACGTGCCACAGAATAAATTTAATGGCTAAATATTGGTTCCAAGTCAGGCAGTCGCCCTACGCACAAAATTATCATCGCCATCGTAATCAACGTCCCTATTGAAGAAAGACTAGCCAAAAAGATAAATTTGGCCAAACTTGTCCGAGATACCGGTGCTCGGCATCAACGCATGGCCTCTCTTTTCTGTCACATAATAGCCCAATCTTTGAGGTGGGTTTAGGCGTGAACTTGTCAATGGATTACACAAGTGAACTGAGATGGGCTAGTTGGTGCATGATGCCACTTCGAAAAAACAGCGCCAAAAAACAATACGACAGGGAGTAAAGACAAACACTGCGCTGATTGTCAATGGAGTTGTTTATAAACCGAGAACTCATGGTGGCCAACTATCCTACTCCCTCTAAAGATTTATCCTGAAGCGCGCTGTTCCCTCATGGGTTTGCGGACAGAACAACTTTAGTCATCGTTGCTATCGTCGTGTTGTCAACACGTGACTTCCAGATAAACCTAAACTGCCTTTACTTTCCAAACCCAGTAGCACTCGATCTCGCGCCGCATAGCTCAATCAGACGCGGGGTTTCTCCAAATTGAAGATATTCATTCTAAATTTAAAAATCACAGAAAAGCAACAATGCCCAGGTGAAAATTGCCCGTGGAATGATAAAACGGGTAAACGGATACACACAAATATTTATGTATATATATATATATATATATATATATATATATATATATACTCTATATATCCCCGCTCATGACAGGCTGTAGACGTTAGAGTCCCGCCCCGGGGGTTGAAAAGAAGGTCCTCTTCTCCCCGTGTAGTCAGAGTGGCGCTGGCTACCACCCGCAATCGTCAGATACACTTCTAGTAAATATAAATAGCCCAAGAAAGTGAGGGAGAATACAGTCGCCCAGATAGCCGAATTGGTAAGGCTTTCGAGATCTAATCGAAAGGCGTGGGTTCGGTCCCCACTCTGGGCGGTCGTTGTTTTTATCCTTTCTGTCTTCCGTATATTTAAAAAAATTGTTAACTTCATTAACCGTAGTAAAAAAAAGTACCTAACCACACCCCTATGCCTCCTTTGGCGTTGTAGACTGCCGACCTACTATCTTCCTGTATATTATATATATATATATATATCATATATATATATATTGCAGGAAAATATTTATTGGCACCGGCAAGTCGTAGCAAAAAAAAGAAAGACACACGTCGAAAAAGAAAAGGTTTAACGTTTCGGCCGAGGGACCGGCCTTGGTCAGATATCTGACGAAGGCCGGTCCCTCGGCCGCGAAACGTTAAACCTTTCTTTTTTCGACGTGTGTCTTTCTTTTTTTTGCTATATATATATATATATATAATATATATATATATATATATATATATATATATATATATATATATATAAGCAGTAAAAGAAACTTCTCGAGGAGCCAGAAGAAATAGTTGAGAAAATGGTAGTCGCAGGATTAAAAACAAAAACAGTGGTTTACTGACGTTTCGACTGGAGGACCAGTCTTCATCTTGAGTAACCAAGAGGAAGTCTGCATCTCAAAATGAAGTCTTCATCTTGAGTTACTCAATATCAAGACTGGTCCTCCAGTCGAAACATCAGTAAACCACTGTTTTTTTGTTATGAATCGTGCGTCCAGGGTGCCGAACCGAAAAAAATACCGGTTCGGTTACGGTTCGCGTTAGGGTGAAATAATTTCGTTCCGGTTTCAGTTCCGGTTCGACAAAATCAGTGCCGAACCGGTTCGCGAACCGGTTCGGGAGCGTGAACCGGGTCGCGAACCGGTTCGATGAGTTGAATTATCACTGAAATTAGAAAAAAAACATTTAGTAGTTTAAAATGACAGTCAAATCAAAACACAAACAAAAATTCAAAATGCTGCTGTTCCCCAAGGGCAGTGGCGCAATTGCAAAGCAAACTTTAAACAATGACGAGATATTGGAGAGTTTTAGCTGACCGTTTTTCACGGTCCGCTCCGCTCCGATAGCAAGCGGGAGCGCCATTGCGCATGCGTGCCGCGCTTGGCCGCGAATGGCATTGGCTCCGGTTGCGCTGAGCGCGCCGCTGATACGGGAGCGGACCGTCGAAAACGGTTAGCTAAAACTCTCTATTAGAAAAAAACAGATGAAGTGGCGACGATTTACCACCTACTTTCTCGCCCAGACTTTATGTTGTCGTAGCGACTATTCATTAAGCCACCGCCAAGAGATATGACGGGGAGATATATTTTCTGCCCTTTCCTTTTTTGTTGAAATCGCAGTCGTCGCTATGGAATCGCCCATCACGCTAACATTGAAACCTTAAATTTAGGCCTGTGTACTGGCAAGTAAAAATACCAGCGCTTTATACCAATAGCTTACATTTTTTATATTTGTAACAAAACAGGAAACTCCTCCAACAGGCACATAAATACTATCAATGTATTAGATTATTTGGTCACCCTGAATAATTTGTTAGTTGTCACCTTATCGAATATGTTAGCCACACTTTTGTTAAAAGTAAGCTTTAGTTAACGCTCAGTCACTGCATTATTGCTCTGACCACTGCAATTCTTTTTTGCGATAGCTATACCGAATGTGTGCATTACAGCCAGTATGTCATCTTACCACCAGACCCACGGCCATCGTTCCGTGTGCAACATTGCGGAATCTTATAACAGATAATGATGTTACAAAATGAAAGGGAAATCTCCAGAACGAGTAGCAGTAGAAGTAATGCAGAGAGTTCGGCAGTCAGTAAAAGTGCACATTTCGAAAAAAAGTAGATCTTAAAGAGACAAAACTGCAGAACAAGCAGAAAAGATGATCGCTCGGCGAATGGGGCAGTGTGAGGTACCGGCCTGCCTTTCTGCACGTGTAATCTGCTTTATTACTGTATCTGTGTGCTTCCAAGACAAGGTCGAGGGCTGCAGTTTCTTGCCATGGGATTAAGTGCGCACCTTAACAGTTTTCCCTGACCTATCTGTTGTTATTTGTATCTAAAAAACGGAACTTGCCCACTGCGCTGTCCTCAAAAACTGACCATGGAACTCGCTTCCTTCGCATTGATGACACGTTTGTTGTGAAAGGCAGGGTAAAGAAAGTGTCGAGTATATCCACGTTTTGGTGATTTTGTTTACTTATTCGGTTTTACTTACTTCTTGCTCAATATTTTAAAACAACGTGATTTGCCTTTTCTTTTTTGTTGTTTTTCGTGTAAACCCATTTTAAAAAAACTGGCGCATTTCATGCCCCCGTGCTATATCTCTGCACCGAAGCGGAGCTTAGTATTGCCGGCCGACAGACTCATTTTAACCAGCTGGTGATATTAAACGTGGATCAAAATCTCGATACACGGACGTTCTCGATTTCCATCTACTTCAGAAAAATGGTCGTGGGGAAGGGAGATCAAGGCCCACATGTGGTCATCAGCAAATTTGCAGGTGTCGGACCATTTAAACATATGAAATTCAAAAAGTTTGCACACATCGGGTGTTGGCTTTCGCTGCTGCGCAGTGGAGCACTCCTGCAGCCTGACTTCTCCAATAAAGTCGCAGCTAGGGAAGGGCAAAATCGTTTTATATCCCCGGCAAGGTGCCGAGAATGACATTTCGTCTGGTCGGCTGGCACTACGCTCGCGCTTCCAGCAGCAACAGACCATTGCTACATTGGTGCTCGTTCATTTCCCCTGTTGTTACATAGCGCGTAGTAGTGTTCAATTGTCTGGAGGGGAACGTGCGCGAGCGGGTACGAAGTTGATAGTACGTGAAAGAAAAAAAGGCCTGAATTGCATTGACTGTGCAATATTAACAACGGAGGGTCGAACCGTTTCGGCATGAACCGGTAACCCTTATCTCTTTTTTCGGTTCAGTCGCGGTTCGGGTTCAGCGTGCTCAAAAAATAACGGTTCGGGTTCGGGTTCAGTTAAATACCGATTCAGTTCCGGTTTCCGGTTCGGTTCGGCTCCGGTTCGACAGCCTGAGATATATATATATATATATATATATATATATATATATACAGAGACAGAATCAGGGTTGGCAGTCAGGAAAACCTCGGAAAGCAAACGGAAGAATGCAGTAGGTCATAAAAACAGATGAAGAATTTTTTGAGTCAGAGAGAAAGTGGTGAAAAAATGCCCCTCCCGGGTGCGATCCGAACCCACGACTTCCAGAATAAGGGTCTGGTGCGATGACCGCTACGCTACCGACGGGGTGGTTTCCCCACCACTTTCTCGGGTATTTATGTTAAAGTATTTTTTGTTTCCTGCATTTGGGGGTGGTAGCGAGCGCCCGTCGGACTACCCGGGGTGAAGGGGACCTTCTTTTAAACCCCCTGGACGTGACTCGAGTGCCTACGACATGTCGAGAGTGGTCGACCAGCGTTGAACCCTTTTAAGCTACCTTTGGCACCAAGACTGCCAGAACAGAGGCCATCGCTATGCATGTAGCGAATTTGAAATGGGAAAGGGAGCTCGGTGAATTAAGAAAGAATAAAGGTTGGCAGTCAAGAAAACCTCGGAAAGCAAAGGGGAGAATCCATTAGGTCATAGAAACAGATGAAGAATTTTTTGAGTCAGAAAGAGAGACTCAAAAAATTCTTACTGATACAAAAAAGAGGGATACAAAACTACAAATAGAAATACTTAGAAGTAAGGGTGCCAATATTCGTAAAGGCGATGGTGCTGGGACGATACACTCTTATATTTGGGCCCCGCAACATTAGTTTAGAATTTCACGTCACGGCAGCGTTATCACCGGCTAATTGGTATAAAGTATGATGGACAAAATGACCTACCTATAGGCGCTACAGTACGGGAACAGCAGCGCTGTTTTAATTTTTTTGGTCGAACTGAAAATAATAAGAACGCAATATTAACTCAATGTCAATTTAAAATTGAATGCTAAAATAACTCGACTAACTAATTTTATTGGCCAAATAGTTTTTATTCTCGAATGATATATCATGCTGAATCGTCTAGTAGTGTTTACTAAATTGGGTCTTGATGTCAGATTGCGACATTGTCCGATCAGTCACGACGCACTATTTCCGATCTCTGTGTTAGCGGACGCTGACAGTCCGCGCCCCATCACGTGATCGACTGTCATGTTGTGGTATATTGCGACTATTAGAAATACAGCCTTTATTGTTTCATCTTTATAACTGAACTTCACCTCAGTAAGCATGGGCATGCGGCAAAGCACGCGTGGGTTTTTTTTTTATCCATGTGAATACAAAAATTCCACAACCCTCCTACAGCTTACGTTGAAATCAATCAATCAGCCAATTATTTATTTAATAAACCGAATAATAAAGAAATAAATAAATCAGTCAGTCAACCTCTGCTTCCATACAAAAATAAAGAGCGAGAAATACCCGCACAAGCTGTTTAATAAACAGCTTACCACAGAGCTTCAGTCACTCGATGAGTCTAACAATTTAAATCAGTCACTTACTGCCACTCATTCTCTTAACCAATTATTCTTTCATCCCACACAGAAGTTCGCAAAAAACTCACGTACTCATCTTCAATTTTTTTGTCGTACGGATGTTTTCGTACGTGCGCCAATTTCACAGCATGGCTCCCCTAAACAGCTGAAATTGTATCCCGCCAAGGATGCTGCGCTTTGGCTCGACCCATGACACATTCAACTCACCACTGACACCGGGATGCAAGTTTCGTCCGCACTAAGAGGAGAAAACCTGAACGTAACTGCATTTTGCTCTATTCCTGAGTGGTATCGACATTGCCGACTACTGAATAGTCGCGAACGATTTTCCATATTCGGTGTTGCTCAGGGTTGCATTCCTTAATTTTCTCCGGGCCATTGCCCTCAGTGCTTAAATTATACTGATGCGTCATCGTAACAACAGCACTAATCAGTCTATATTTGGCTTATTAGTCCATATATATTAAAATAAAACACATATCAAGACATTGAGCCCATTTCGGACATCGAGGACCTTCTCTCTCCCCTGAATACTTTACTTATGGGCGATGCCGGCTGACGTTGGTAGGCACTGTCGAGAGCTTTCATCATTTTGTCGGAAATAACTGCCTTCGCGAGTCATTGCTGGTCCAGGATCTGACGGGTGTAGATACGCACTGCACCCCCCCCCCTTTATCACATCACCGGAAAGCAGAGATCAATAAAGCAAAAAATAAATTAGGGCGGTTTCCACTAGTGGTGCAAGGTTCGAGAAACAGCAAGCTGACGGCCTCTCTTTCTTCGTCTGAGACCCGGATGCAGGGCTTCACATGGATTTCCGACCTAACCGCTAAGCGTTCTCCATGACTGGCAGGCCTGGATCGTTTTGTCCGAAGGCTTTCGCATCTGTCCCAAAGTGGACAGCGTTAGTAAGCGCTAGAACCCTCGGCAAACGGCTTTGCGAACTCGGCGTCTGTAGCGCGGGCTATCCTGCGCTCCCTATTTCAGATGCGAACGCACGCGAACTGGCGAAGAGAAGAGCACGCAAGAGATTCCCCCATTAACGCTGGACATACTGTTCTAGAAGGTCGAGCTCACCGACGCTCGGCACTCCTTATGAGGCGGACGCTCACGTAGGTTCGGTATTTTTCTTTGTTTTTTTTTTGTAACGCTGGGCGGCAAAACAAAAACCTTCAACAGCTGTGCTGTTAAAAAATCTTCACACCAGCGATACATTTTTTTGGTAAGTACGTGTCTTTTTTTTTGGTGGCTTCCGTGGAAAACCCTCGAAGGCGATTACAGAGTCTATTCCATCGCTCATACTATACGACCGACAGAGGTGGTTATTACTGGCCAATGCAGACTGTGCCGATAATTGCCCAAAACGTTCTGCAATGAAGGCTTGGTGGCGCTGTGGCAACCACGGGTGCTACCGAGTTTTGGAGAACAGCAGAGCGATTATTCTTCTGGTGCTATCGCTAATGCAATGGACGGGCAAGAAATCCTGCGGCAGGCGCAGCGGTTTCGCCGAAACCAACGGCGCCCGCCGCACCCGCGCCTCGTATAAAATGCCCAGCAGGCAGGAAAGCACCCTTTCTCATCTCGATTTTTTTCGTAGTTTTCCCCGAACACTTCTCTTCTCTTTGTTCTCCCTAGTAAAGCAAAGAGTGTGCGTGCAGCATTTCGTTATAAAAGCGCCTAGGCGGCGCCATCGAATTCAGGCTTATGGCAAACAATTATTTGTGGGCATGATTTCTTAACCCTAAGCAAATCAGGTAACTCGGTAGGTCGAAAATCGCGTGTCATCGTTAGCGAGAAATTACACTCGAAATGGCAGGGGGCGCACAGATAAATAAAGAATTTGCGTAGGAATGACATTCCTAGGGAATTTACGTGCGCTTACATTATATGCTTACCAAAGCCTTCTGCCCTGCTAAATCGTGTTTGCGTCTCTTTCTTCGCTTTCGTTTCTTCGTCTTGTGGGGCAAAATACTTCGAAAGGCACACTGGCGGCTCTTCTCGTCACAGGGTCCCCACAATCAGATTTCTCCATGGCTGGGGTGCAGCTGTTGCACTCACGCACCGCCAAGTTCAAATGTCCCGCTTGATGACATCAGCGCCTCATGCGCTCGACTAATTCTAGTTTCGACTCTAGTAACGCGGTGCTGCAGCGCGGTAGTAACACTCTCGGCTCCGCCTCTGGAGGCCCTGGTTCAAATTCTCATACAAAATCCCCCTCGTGGCTCAGTGGCTAAGGCGTTGCGCTGCTGAGCATGCGTGCTGCGTGCGCTGCTGAGGGTTCGATTCCCGCCCGCGGCGGCCGCTTTTCTTATGGAAGGAAAAAGCAAAAACGCCCTAGTGCTCGAGATTTAGGTGCACGTTAACGATACCCCAGGTGGTCCAATTTAATCCGGAGCCCTCCACTACGGCGCGCCTCATCGCTGGTGAAGCGTCGGCGTGTTAAACCTTACAATCAACCAATCAGTTCTCATACAAATTGAAATGTGTTTTTTTTTACTTTTTACATCGGCGGCAATCGTCTCTAGCCGGCAACAACCCCGACGCCGGTTCTTCTCATACATCATAAATAGGGCAAACTTGTATGTGTAAGGAACCTAGCCCACGGCTTCTGGAATACATGTTTAGCTCCCATCTCCAACGCCGCAATGACAAGTTGTGGCTGTAGAAAAAAACGGCCCATGCTGGTGAAGGAAGAGCAGGGACCAACATTTATTGAGCAAAAGGATGGGAGTGAGGGGTGGTGGTCAGCTCCCTACGCCCCGTAGGGCGCGAGCCTTTGCCAACTCTAGGCATCACTGCACCAGGGCTTCATTGGCGCTGCGGTGCTGAGCTGGTCAGCGCTGACTCCCACTGCTCAGGGGAATGGGAGCTGATGGGGTCGGGGTTGCCTGGGCAGGAGTAGACAGGACAGTTTGTGACAGGAATGTCGCAGTGCGGGCAGTTGTAGGAGTATATGGATGGAGATATGCGTGCGAACAAATAAAAACGCCTAAATTTTGCCTCTACGCCCTGAAAATCAAGACAACAAAAAACAAGAACCGTAATTAGCGTTCTGAGTAATTTTATCAAATATTCCGAGCGCAGACAAGTTCAGTGAGTACTACCTCCAAAATCGCAGATTCGCCTCCTTTCCATTATGGGTCACCGGGCGCCACATGTGGGAATCAAGGAAAAAAGGATTGAAAAGCGCGCGCCTCGCAATGCATGTCTCTGTTACTTCTGCTGCCGTTCAGGATACAGCAAGCACGTATGGAGCTTCAGACTAATTTCCAGGTGTGGTTTGTTGCAGCGGTTACGCAAAAACACGATCATACTGCGGCCTCGTGCCGACGGCACGGGACTATTTGTGGCGATTTGTGCGTACATAGCAATGCATCAAAATAGCCTTCGTGCGCAAATTCTCGCCTTCGTAACCAAATAACAAAAGTGGATAGCCATCCTGTCCCGCAGAAATGGGTGGTCAACGAAGCTGTTGGAAACAACACCAATCATCGACAGGACATTAGGTACAGAGTAACAGCGCTAAACTGCCCTCAACAGTCTTTACCGCTAAGCATTATGGCTAGGTTGCAAACGACCTTGAACGTTTTCTGAGAAGGTACACGACTGGCGTAGCGGCGAGATTCTTTGTTAGTGGCCGAGGTCCTCTCCCGTTCCCTTTATTTTTAGCGCCAGAGCGTTCATTGAGCGATTTTCAGTAGGATATAGAACTCCGTGGCGACCGTAGGCCTCGGACGCGATTGTCGGCCGTGCTTGCGACGCTTACGCCATTCGCACCCGCTTCCCAGGTTCGCCTTTCTTTTTGCAGCGCCGAAATGTGTTTTGTTTGGCGACAGATGCAAGTCCATAAATTCTAATTAGCTGTTTCCAAAGCACGAGTGGGAACCTCAGTGCAATTAAGTGGTGGACACTAAACGCAACTATTGCTAAAGCCATGTATGGTGGGCTCGAGAGTGTTCAAATTTTTTTGTACTAAAGTTTTTTTTTCTACCTTACAAATCTAAGCACCATAATATGCTTCCGCTGCAAAGGGGCTTTTTTTTTTCCTTACCTGAAAATTGGTGAAATCGTTATTTGTTAGCTTGCATTTGTGTTGTTAATAAAAGTATCCACAGCTAACCAAGAAGCGGTATTGAAGAAATCACAGTAAAGCTGCCGCACTCAAAAGAATCAAGTCAGCAACCAGAGTATAAATATTCTGTGGCGCAAACTTCAACTACTATCTACACAGCGTTCAGAGCAAAATGCCATCTAAATCTTGTGTGCTGCCCCATCGGCAGAACGCTGGAAGGTAAGATAAAAACTTGACGCATTCTGTGGCCATCTCCGATAAACCGATTTATAACGCCCATAATGAATGCGACGGCACCGATGGTCTAGACGAAGACGAGATTGAAGAGCCGGTACTCTCCACAATCGATAGCCCGCCGTTCATTTCCTCGTGTGTTAGACAGTTGCTGCTATTAGGGACGAGGGATTCCTCGTGATGGTGACGAAGTGGTTGAAGGCAAGAGCAGAAGTCATTCCTCCTCATTCCTAGCTAAGAAGACGACAGTGTTCCTTGGTCTACTTTTACTCGAAATGTTTAGTCTGTCTGTAGGCCTGTCTGCCCGTGTGTACCTCGAGTTAGTCACCCGTCCAAAAGTTAAATCAAACTCCTCCACTAAAAATTTATATACGTAAAATTTTCCAAACCGCTCAACGCGGAAACAGACTTCCGACTTGGCAACATTGTTCAGAAATAAACAAATGTTAAGGCGTGTTTGAGGCAAACCATCAAATACATAAGTGATGTTTTCAGTGTTCGTTTATTTAAATATACATGGCTGCTCGTTTTGTGCGATAGCAAATAAAAATCAAAGCGCCTTTCTTAAGAGAAACATGGTGGTTAAATCAAGAAGCTGTCTTTAGTGCAACCTGAGTAGAAGTCAAACTCCAAATTCCAAACAGCTTCTACCGTACCTAAATGCGGAATCGGATAGACGGCGTCATCATAACGAGAGGGAAACAGGCTCGATTCCGACCACAGGAAGCATTTTTCGAAATTGTTTGTGTATTTGCTTTTTTAAGCATCTCGGGGCCAATGAAATTAGCTTGCCCGTAAAGCTTGCCCAGCAGTTTTCCAATTAACAGGTATCGTATGATAAGCGTAAAGCAGACGTGAATGACCATACTGACATGGGGTGATTGCAAGATGCGGGGCAGCTACAGCGAGGCGAAACAGAAAAGGGGAAATGGGAAAATACGGAAATAATAGACGGAAATGCCATAAGAAAAATACGCAGAAAAGTACTAGAATGAGGCCAACAGAATGAAGGGTCAGCGCTGAAAATCTTACTCAAATGGGCAAATGCTTCAAAAGTAGTAGTAGTAGTGCTACTTCAAAAGAAGGTAGCGCACAAGCAAAAATACAAAAAAACCCGCCCGCATCTTCTCACGGGGGGAACTCGAGTAAATGCGTCGCAGAGTGGTGGAGGTATCGCGTGAATGTTGCGTAATTGGGTATGGTTTGGGAATGCCTAATTGTTATTTCGTCTTTATTATTCTTATTTATTGAATGAAGGAGAAGCGAAGGCAAGGAGTGTAAAGTTAAAATCTGTCTTTATTGCTTGGTGCCGTCAAGCAAAGCGTCAAGTCAAGCGAAAGCCAAACAAAGACGCCCTTGACTGAATTCCGAACGCGCGCTCCGCCGCTTATATACACACCCCCCGCGTTCTAGGGAGAGAAGTATGGGGGAGAGACGCGCATGCGCACACTTCCGTACACAAGTGCGCGAACTTTCCACGCACCCACCACACCGTTATCACGTGTACACGCCCTGCCGCCGTTACTGTTGAGCGCGACGCAGCGCACGGGTAGCTACGACGCATGCGCACACAGACGCGCTCCCCCCGCACAGCCGCAGCTGTTGTTGAGAGCGACGGAGCGCACGGGGTACAGGCGCTCCTCCCGCACCGCCGCACCTGTTGTTGAGAGCGAGGAGATACGGGGGAGAGACGCGCACCTGCGCCTCGACGCGACGCGCATGCGCAGTGAGCGTGTGGACGGCGCCGACAACATCGACGAGTGACATCGCCAGCCTAAGAAATGTTCCGCATTTAAAAAAACCTATTGTGTGCTGTCATCTCCTCAAAGTTCGGGGTGCTGATTATGCGATCATAATGGACAAATTTCTATTGGACACCGATGGTCTCTTTAAATCTTTCGCCGTGGTAAGAGTGATGCGTTCACTGCCGGTACTATTTCAGCCCTTTCCGGCAGAAACACAACCGCCTGAGTCCCGACAGAAAGGCCTGTCACCGGCCGCTTCTTAAACCCTTCGTTGCTGCATCTTTCGTCTCCCCAGGCGACCTCCTTTTGCTCGCATTGGGGAGCTGGATAGGGTCGGACGAACTATAAAAGCGCCTCGACAAGCGTTGCGATATTGCTTGGGGGATTAAGTATGCGGAGACACCATCGGTGCTGAGGCCCCATTGCGGGGGACGTCGAGGCCATAATGAGAGCCTCGCCGGGAGCGGAGGGTGATAGCCGAGTTTTTCCCGTTCGCGCCTCGTGTGATCTTCTTTTCTTCATTGCGTGCTGTGGGGCAATAACGTGCAGTGGCATCGAGGCCGCCCACACGGCCGATATTGTTAAGCACGCGATCGGATCTAATTATTGTTGCGTCAGAAGACTGAATTTCGACATTTTGCTTCTTAACATGCTCAAGTTACACCACTCACTGGCAAAAAAATTTGATTGGCGCAAGTATTCAGGCTGCGATAATTTCTCCTATCTAATGCGATAATGTGTGTTAAGGTTCCAGAACAAAAATAAATGTTGCGAGAACATCGAAGTTGATTACGTAATTAAAACTCGAAGACAGCATAATATCCGAAGACAGCGCAGGCACCAGGTTCACTGTACTCTCAGAATTATTCTGGTAGCAAAAAATGGAGGGCGTAAAGACTTAAGGTCCAGTTTTAGCGCGACTAAGTTTTGCTTGGATGATGTGGTAGCAGTGCTACTGCTTTTTGTTCAGACAAATTTGGGTTCTTTGGCATGCGTCAAAAGTTTGTACCCTGAGGGGCTCTCAAATACACCTTGTCTCGTAATACAGCTTCCTCGACGGGGAATTGACGTGCGAAGCCGTTGTGCATAGAATAGCAATGCTCCAGCCAGTACACCATCATATCTGACCAGAATGCGGGACCTTGGAGTAACGCGTTAACACCGACTGGGTTTTCATAAGTCGAATAGTTTCCAGAGAAACCCCAGCCGCGCGTAAGAGCTTCAGGAATGGTATTACGCAGTTGTACGGAATTCTTACTTTTTAAGACAACAGAGTAAGCCACAAAAATGTGAGGAAATAAACGCCTAAATATAGACGACACTGTGTAACTATTCCCCCCGGGCGACCACAGGAAAATATTGTTACCTTCATACTTGCCTTAGGAACTGCTGCGCACTACCCTCCTAGCGTTTGGCGTGCACGCGGGGTAACACAGAATAGAAATTTGTACTCTTTGCAAACGTAGTAAGCCCATGTTTTCCTATACCTCCGCACGCTATAGGCCCAACTTCTCACGTGATTAAGTGAGTGGCTGATTCTGTGCTTCGTTATGCTACCTTGACAAGCGAATCGTGTTTGTTTTCATCACAGCGTCGTTTTGTTGTGCAGCAACTATCCTAACACATTTAATGAATAGCCCGAACGGAAATGTACACAGTTTAGCGTTACGTGAGGCAGCAAACTAATTACTGCCGCGGCACTTACCAGAATGACCTAAAAAATAGGCTAAAAACAAGCAGCGTTCGACTTTTTGTGCCTGCGCGAGAGGGAGAGGGTCATAAATTTGCCCAGTTTCATGTTTCTGACAGCGCCGTTGCCGTTAATTGTATTACCTACACTATTACACTAATCGATTTCATTCTTACTTCGTATTTCGTGGGTACTTACTCAACTGATGAGCGTCCTTAACTATGACTAATTACCGAGGGGTGCTTCGGGCGGCCTGTGAAGGCAAAGTTTCGTCCGAGTAGGCGTACTTCGTTTAGGAGCTCCGTTGGTGCAAAAATAGTAACGTGGTGGAAGACAAATGATCATTCAGTCTTGCGCAAGCCGACGTAAAACTTCAGTCTCAGGGTAGTCCATCGACGCATTGTGAAGATTTTGCTTCCGTAGCTGCCATATGGTTAGAATGCACAACGAGGAAAGATTTACTGCAACAGCCCCCCTCTTTTTCTCACTCTCTCTCTTTCTCTCTCTCGCTCTCTCTCTGTCTGTCTCTTTCCCTCCTGTCGCATGCTTACCTTCATTCCTTTTTCTGTTTCTTCACATATAACTCTTCGCAAAGACGTACATCTACGCATGCGAACGGCTTAATATATTTCCACTCTTTGAAAGGTCCCCGTTTTAAACACCACGAAAAATGAAGCAGTTGATCTTTATCTTCCCAAGTGATTGAGTCTTTTTTCAACTGCAAAGGACCAGGATTGCTGGATTCTCAGACATTTTGCGACAAATTGAAACCTTACCTCCAAAATCACTACACTGCGTAAAAAAACACGACAGAGAGACAGATTTTCTTCCTATCTGGGTAAGCGAGGAAGGTCGACTCTTGGAAAAACGCACCAATTATTACACGCACGTATAGAATAGCGCGAATAGCTCGAATAGCTGCGAATAGCGCACGTGTGTGTAGCAAATTAGTCTCGAGACAAAACAAGCAACGGAGGTTAATTTGTTAAATTTGAGAGTTGCCTTTGACAATAAAATAATAGGATTAATTAACATGGCTTACCACAGAGAACGTTTGGCAATGATTAACACCATGTAAGCAACTAATTCGCAATACAAACTCGAAATCCCCACAATTAGACACATATTGGAAGATAATAAAAGCAAACGATCCAAAGAGCGCAGGTGATGGCTATTGTTTTTTTCCCCAGAAATTTTGCGAACACGTTCCGATAGGCCCACCACGTAATAATGCCTTTCTTTGTTTACAGACGCTGCATCTGGCAACAGCCCAGTGGCTCAGTTCGAAGCGTTTTGTTTTACCTTCCCAGGCAACAACCACTGGAGTGGAAGGCCGACAAGCCTCCTGATGTGTAGTTTACGGTCCCGAACAACCAGCTACGAATGCAGAAACTGAGCGTATTCTCTTGCCTTTCCCAGTTTAGGCTCATGGTATTTCATATCGTCCTTCTAGTCTTGGTAAAGGGGCGTAGCCGAGAGGTGGGGGGGGGGGGGGGGGGGGGCTTCAGTGACCATTCAGCGACCAGTGACTACCCCTAAAATTTATGGTTTCATGTCGTTTTCCGCTTGAAGAGGAACCCCCAGAAGTATCATATATTGTCGCTGCCAGTGTTATTAGCGCTTTTTTTCTCCTCGTCACAAAGTTCCACTTCGACTTTTATTCAGTGGCAATACTTTCGCTTTGCAGTAGTTATTCAGGAATCTTCTAGAAGATTTTTTTTTTGTTCCTTCGTACAACTTTTTTTGTAAGAAAACGAATGCCCTTTGCCAATCAACTCTTCGGATTTCCGTGTGCACTAGTATTTTATGTAAACATTACAGCGAGTGAGAGAGCCATTCAGCTTTATTAAACGAAAAAAATGTTCTAAGATTTTACTTGAGAGTAGCCTGTAGTATTTTTTACTTTTGTGCCGAAAACGTATAATGCGACCCGAAAAAATTTCTTTGGCTACGCCGCATTGTCTTGGTATCTGCGTGGTGTGCCCAGAGCTGCTTGCTAGGCTCTTCCAGGCGGAGGCATCCATGACGTTCTCGCACCGCGAACTATAGCTGACGGCGTCTCCTATTGGGTGTGGTAGCGTTTCCGCTTCTCTTCGTCAACCTCCATGGTGCAGTCAGTACCTGTTTGCGGGGGGACCCTGGTGTGTGCATTGGACGACACTAAACAAAGCCGGTAGAAGGAGCGGAAAAATACTGGCCATCAACCTTTCATGGCAGCGAGCCCAGCCGGAAACATCGGGACGAAACCGAGATTAGGGTCTGTAACGGAAACCGCATGACACCGAGCGTGGGCTCTATTGTGTCCAGCGCAATCGAGGCACACGCATGTCCCGCAGCTATAGCCTGTTGTTTCAAAATGGCCTAGTTAGTTCTTGCCTGCAAGCTGCCGCAGATAAGGCACCGTCAGAATGTGGGTCGAACCAACAGGCGCGACAGGATCGTCGGGATGCAGCAGCGTTAACCAGGTTTGTACGCTCAGTTAGGCAATACTCTTCTCGTGTAATCGGCACGTGGAAGTCTTGGGTTGTGCTTTTGACTTGCAGATCGATACATATGTAGGTGCGAGGAACCGAAGAGAAGGTTTGACGAACTTTTAGGGTGTGTAAATGAATGAAATTATAGGTGGATATTAGTTTTTTTTTCATGATGGTTATTACTGGTGAGTGCACCGCTGTCGCTCGTCAAAAGCAGCGCTGGTGCTCCGATTCACACTGGTATTCTGCGGTACTACGTGGATCAGGTGAATTTAACACTCAAATTACGACCAGGACTTACGTCATGCGTAAAATAAAAGTTTGTTCTCTCTCTCTCATGCTCCACAGACCAATTCAAGATAATTGCAAAAGCCGCTGGTTGTCGCTCGGCTCCAACATTCTAAGCCCCGTTATGCAGTCAAACGCGGATATATCGAATACGGGTACATCGAATTATTGTCTACATCGAACAACCTTAACACCCCCTTAAAGATCTCATGCAAAATTATACCGTTGTTGTACGGGTGTATCTAACTGTCTATCACGGGCGAATTCGATATATCGTACGCTGCGCCGCAAATTCCCCTGCAAGTGCGCTTCTCCTGATTTGTCAATGCGATTATGATGATTTCTCGCTGGAGCTGCCGCGTTCGGTGAGGACAAGGCGGTGTAGCGTCGCTTCGATAGCCTTTAACACCGGCTTCTCGCACAATACTTTAAGCATGGAGGGCAGCCGCACGAAAGCGAGAACGCAGGGATTCATCGAGTTTCCACCCGCCTTTCCCAACCGAACCCAACCTTACGTCCCCAGCCCCCACTGCAGCCGATCTTGCGTAAGTGTTCAGATTCGGCACTCTTGTGGCACAGTGTACAACGACGGATTTTCCCATTTGGACGGCGGTCGTAAGATTGAAGAAAGTGTGGTTAACTGCAAGACGCAGATGACGAAGGAAGCGAATCTTACAGCCGTTTTTCGCGTTAAGTAAGTGCGCTGGTCGTCGCGGCAAGGTTAGTATTTTCCGTGCTGTGAGGAACAAATCGTTTATCTACCGGCTATCCCAATTTGGGAAAGCTCTCAGTGATGTGCAGAGTTATCAGATAATCTTCAGAGATGCGTATTCATGGGAGGTTGTGGACGTTACTACACCAGGGTTGCCAATCCTGCTCTGGTGAGGGAGTGCGTTAGCGGCGATAGTCGCCGGGGTAAGACCAGACCCCAAGCCTCATTCTGCCATTCCATTAAAACGCGGATTTTTTTTTAATCCGGAGGGAATTGTCCGGAACCGAGATTCGAGCCACGGGCCTTCTGCACGCGAGGCGGATGTTCTACCTCTACGCCACCGCTGCGCGCTTCAGAGATGCATATCTTATATTTCGAATTATCGATATTAAAGGGTTCGCGAGCCTGACCCCGTTCGGCAAACCGACACTGACACGCAAGGAACAGAAATCACCGGTTTATTCCGGGAGCCACATGGCGCACTGACGTCACTATCGGCGTTAGGCGCGCGCTCACTGCACCGTAATCACCCTACGTGGGCGCACGTAGGGGCTGCGTCCCTACAATATATCAAACTATTTCGCGATCCCCTTGTAGTTCGATATATCCGTGTTCGACTATTCAACTTGGCAGCCTCACTGCTACGTCTAAGCTTTCCGATGAAGGTTAGTTCTTACTCTGGGGGGGGGAGGATTCTTATTTTGATGGTCATAAATATAACAACACCAATAACAGTTACTAATATATATTAATATTATATTAATCATAAGATTATCAACATTATCATTACTACCACCGTAGCCCAAACGTCAGTAAGAAGTAGTTACAAAGCGGTGATTAGGTCTGAAACTCAAAGGCAACGAGGTGCTTCGAGTTCATAAAACTAGAACTTCATTCTCGACCCCCGCCGAGATTGTCAATGACGTGATCGAAACTTACGTCCAGCCATGCTTATTCCTCTCTGCTCGGGCACTTTTCCTAGAATTACTTCCTCACAGTTTCCCATCAATTTTTACGACTTCCCAAGCGCTACTAAGAGGCCATTTGCAAGCTCGGCCTGTCAGCTTTAATTGCTGCCGGCGGGTTTCTCGGCCAGCACAACATCCCACGTCGTTTGCCGTTAAACGACGTTTTATTGAAGACCGGTATTGCAGTGCCCTCTTTAAAAATACAATATGCACCCAGGGCGCGAGATAAAGTAGTGTCTAACCGGAAGTTGACTCGAATAAAAGAACGCACGTTTAGCAAGCAAGTACACGGTTCTAAATAGAAGAATGGTGGCGCAGCGTGCTCCCTTGGTCTCCCTGAGAGCCCTTATTATAAATCGCGGTGATGGGCCGCACCCAGCGTGGTCTGTGTTCGGGTGGCATCAGATTTATAAAGAACTGTAGATACACGTGTTTCTTCTTTATTTTTTCTGTGCATGTGGTTTTATTCAGGCTTACAGGCGGCCCCTGTGGTATGATTGAAGTGGCTGCAAGTGACGAGGCCCTCATTGGTCGAGCTCCCAACGGTGATTGTTCAAAGCAAGACTAAAGCGGTCGTTAAGTGTTGCGTTAGTGCGAATGCAACCTTTTTCGCATTCACAGCGTACTTTATATTCGCGCATTAAAACTATTGGCACAGCTAGGATGAACGGAATTGCTTTGTCTTTAAAAGAGCTACGTCGAAGATGCTTTCGAAAACGCGTTCCGCCCGTCTTCCTGCTAGTTCCAGGACTAGTAGAGCATTGGAGACCCTTTTGCGTAAAAGAGGCCTGGTTGACTTCAAGGGTCTGTAGTGTCCAGGGACATTGAATTCAATGCGCCTGGAGGACCCAAATACGTGCCCTTTTTACATAATTATCCAAGGCGTACTTCCTCGAACCACTAGTACTTCATTATTCCTTCACTGAAGTTATTTACGTGGATTTTCGGAAATTGCGGTCATCTTATTTTTATCAGCGCCACCGCGTTACAGGGTTAGGTTCGCGAATGCGCGCCCCCAGCTGGGGTCCGCAAAAGGCGTCCACAAAAGCCCCGTTCAGAAAGGACGTGACCTCTGTCACATACACTCACACGCCAGGTAATACCTGTTGCACATAAATGTTCCTCTGCTTAATGAAAACGTACACAGAAAGGAATAAAAACCAGGGACGCATGGTGACGCGCAAGTGACTTAACTACTACTCTACGCCAACACCAAGTGAAACATGGCATTAAAGGTACATAAAAAGTGAACAAAAGTGTGCAAAGAAGGGCTGATCATCCATCTTTTACACAGCCTTGTTTACATACATCATCATCTACATGCGCAACATGTCGGTCTCCATTTGAGATCTGCTCCATCGTTAAACGTATCTCAGTCGGGAAAAAGTTCTCTCGACATCACAGCTTCCCTTAGATAGGCACAACAATGTCAGTGCCGCATTTTCCAGCCTAGGGTAGCGAACGATAGGCTCATGCCAATACCCAATGAGTTTGAAAACTGTTTTCAGGGCTTGCTTCGAGTGAGTACTGCTTCAGAACGGCGGACCGTCAGCGCTCGATTGGCAGATGGCTACATTGAAAAGGTCTATTCGGGAAGAAATCAGGTTTCACCCCATTCTTCTGGAACATGTTCGGGGTGTAAGAATCACGTAAAATCGGTATTTACCCGAAACGAACAACTCTAAATATATTCCTGTACGTCATAGCCGCGGTGCCCGTGGCGGGGTCACTCGAAAAGGGAATGCTTGGTGGCAGCCTGCACTGTCTGGGGAAAAAATGCGTCGCTCGATCCTCGACAGTCGGAATGAGTAACGGCTTCCCGCTGGGTCAGAAATTTCCCAGGCCGTGAATGCAGAGAGAGGAAAGCAATGGCTTGTGTGCAACATTCATCCGAGTGTTCGAGGAAATAACGGCCCGTTTAATGGCTACGTATCCTTCACAAGGTGACTTCACAGTCGCAACGGCCTTGCCTCCCCTCTCCGCGCAACGGTGTCGCGAAACTACAACAGGCAAGTCCAACGTAAAGTGCTGAACAGCTTCAATCCTTCCTGTTTCCTTGTTGCCCATACATTACCACAAGTCCAATGAGATAATATATAATTAGAGAGAAAAACGATACTCGTGCAATGTGGCTAAGAGCAGGAAACGAGAGTTCGCAAGAAAACTCTGAATAAGGCAGATGAAGGTACGAAAGGAGATCCAACAATGGTGGAACTCTAAGCACAGCTGCACTGCGGTGCCGAACACCGCACCAACAGAGCAACAAAAACAACATGCTTCCTGCAGGTGTAGTGGCTCATTTTTTTCTTTTTACCGGTTCAGGGCTATATGTTGTAAAAAAATAAAGAACGTCAAGCAATACCGCGAATCTCCCCGATTGCGAACACTCAGTGATTCCCAATAAGTGCATCATACAGAACCTGATGCCCGGCAGAGGCCTACCCCAAGTATTGTTTCTCTTCGAGAGGCTGAATGACTGAGAGGCAACGTTGGCAGGGAAATGGCCGATCGATCTCAAGTTGTAAGACATATGGGAGGAGGGGAGTGCTGAACGAGGAACAAATGCTGCGTGTTACCGGGCCCTATCGAAAACGCATTGACACTATTTCCTAACCACTAAATAGATAGAAAGACAATTTTGTTGATTGCTAAGCCCATTCGCATTCCAAGAACGCTGTAGCAAACTGTCGGCATTGTTCTTGTGGTTCACGGCCAATGCATCCGCATGCAGCTACACCCACTGCGCAAGGAGCCACATCGGGCTGTAAACGATATGTCTCTTCAATACTTATTGCATTTTTTTCACGCACTCCTTCGTGAGTCGTGCACATGGGCCCTTCACGAATTCAGCCCTTGACGCCCCACGGTAAACCAGGCCGGTCCGGGAAAGCATCGCACACTGTCCGTTCCTCCAGAAAATACTCCCACCTCCCCTCGCGGGAACCCCTGTGTAGATGCGACGCATAGGGGGTTCACGTTGCAGCGTTGGACAGCGGAGGAACGGCGCTGGAACGATGGAGCGGAGCGGCGCAGGCACCGCGTTTTATAGCGCGCAGAACGGTGAGGGGACGCGCCGGCGCCAGTGCGTCTGCCGCGGCTATGACGCAACACAATCCAACACAATCCACTTTAATCCAATCCAATCCAAATCCAATACAATACAATACAATCTAAGCCAAGCCAAGCAAGCCAAGCCAAGCCAAGCCAATCCAATCGAATCCAATCCAATGCCCCTCGCGAGAGAGTGTTCGCTATCGGAGATGAGAGGGGGTGAGCGGCGGAGAGCGAAGCTGACGCGGCGAGGAGAAGGAGGAGGGGTGGACGCCGACAACAACGACGACGATGCCGACGCCGGATGCAGGGACAAGGCGGCTGAATGAGATGCCTTCGCATCTAAAATAAACACAAAGAAAAGGCGCGGCCTTTCAGTTTCAACCCATCGCATATTCCGTCTACAGCGCGGCGCCCTGGGGGCGGCCAAGTTGGACGGCGTGACGTCATTTGGCATGGTTGGCCTTTTAGAACGCGTTTCTCGCCGTGGCCTTCGGTGGTGCCCGCGCTCACAGCCGAGCGTCGGCCCAGCTCGTTGGGCGAATATGACAATTTTTTGAAGTGTTGCCATGAATGGGGGCTTTGTGTTTAACTAAGTAGGGTGTGCCAACTTTCAGATATTATTTAGTCGCAAAAAATCCCACAAAAAGTCTGTTTGAGCGCTGTTTTGATTGGCGTTCATCGCCTCATTTCCTGTTTCGTTCAAATAAAGCTGTTCGATGGCCTTAGTTCTTTTTCTGTTTCTATGTACTCTCTTGAAGGAACAAAATAAAAGCCTGAGGACTGTAACATCTTGTAATAAAACACAGTTCTGACTTATTATTAACGTCCCCAAGCTTGTTTTGAAAGCTTTTCTTTCCGGCATAAGCTAAAATGGTTGGCTGTAAATGCACTATATTATGAATACGAAGGGCTCCAAAAGAAAATAATTTTGCATGGCAGTGGAAGTTGTAAATCACTCCTTTACAGCTTCGTCATGTTTCGGCGTGCGATGAAAAAGCTTCAGCGCTCAGCGTAAAATCATGGAAAGACCTCAGCGCTGTTTTAATCATGGATCCTCACCGACTCACCCAGCTTCGCACTCTTGTTCAGCATAAAAATTGTGAACTGACTTACAGCTGGCGCAGTCTGCCTTGTATTCCTGTCCCGCAATATCAACTGTTGCCTGTTCGTTACGTGCTATATTGCGGGTATGGAAGCACACGTTGAAATCGCAATATGGCGCATACGGTGGACAGAAGAATGTAACGTTAGGAGAGGTCGCACGCAAATCGCGAAATAATACTTAGCGCGTACAGTGAAGCCACGGCTCCAAAGACTTTCCGATGCGGCCTCTGTAAGTCAGATGACCATGAGATTACCTCCCAGAAATGCCCTACGAAGTTGGAGGCAAACAAGAAAGTTCACGAGCGCTGTTCAAAGCGAAACGAAATGCACCGTTAATGTCCACTGTCTGATCAGGCGTCGACCTCTAATCGATACGCTCTTTTCGTGGTCTTAGAGGAAGACGCGGCCGGAGCTGAATCTCCAGCGTCAGAAACGATGACGTATAGTGCAGCGGTTAAAACGTCCAGTGCTGGCCGTTGACGTTCGTCACCCGTACAAAGATCACCTGCTTATGATATGGAGGAAGCATGCGAAATTGAGAACACACTGGCTACGTTACAAAGGGAAATTCAGCGTTTGAGCAACGCCGTGCAATTCTTCAGCGCCAGCCTGTGAACAACCGCTCCACTGACACTCAATCCGCGACCCAGTCTGCGCCTCCAGTTATCCAGGGTTCCACGCCGACAACCATGTCCCCACAAGAACTCCTGTCTTTCGTCTCAAAACAACTCCAGACTCACACCTCAGTATTGCTGGTTAACCTCCACCTGTGATGGTACCTGTATCTGTGGGCTTGTCGCCGTTTTGCAATGGAACTGCCGGGGTATAGGGACCGGGCAGCTGGACGGGTGGCGCCACCACTCGGCGCTCCCCTCGTCAGTGGAATGAGCCGGTGCATTGGACTACAAAACCTCCCGTTGTTTTTGTCGTGTTTGCTTCGGTACTTTGAATGTTTTGGTGGTGTTCTGAGCGTATATGTGCGGTGAAACAAAGTCTAGACAGATGTGTTGGGTTCTTAGATGCAGTAATGACTACGTAAACTTGTCGGACGCTTCTAAAGTTGGGTATCGGCTGCAATGGCAGGAGCGCTTTTTGCAGCGATCTGCGCTTGGCTACACCCGTTCTGAGTACGAATAAAACTACTATTAGTAGTATTATTTTCTTCTTAAATGCACTAACGGCTACGCAAACTTATCGGATGCTTGTAAGGTTGGGAATGTGCTACATTGACACGAGCGCTTTTTGCAGCGCTCTGCGCCAGGCTCCGCGCGATCTGAGTAGGAATAAAGCTATTAGCAATATTATTCATTTCTACCACTTTAAATTATCTTCACTGGTTTCAATGACTACGGTTTCCACGCCAGCCTTAGCGCTGGGATACATCGGTACGTGTGCTTTAAATAGAAAGGCACCTGCATACGAAATGGATTACCGTGTAGCCGTAGAAATGTTGCGGTAGTTTACCCTTTCTGTAACCGTGAGCTTTGTGCCTTAGGTTTTGGTGAGCGACACTGTGACAGCATGGGATCCTGAAAGCCGAAGAGGAAATCCCACATTTGTGCTGGTCATTTTATCAAGAGCCAAAGTTATTCACCAACTCAACAGCCCAAGCTACAAACCATCCACCATCCCTCCTCCCCTTCCCATTTTACCAACTGCGTAGAATAAAGGCTGGCACAGATAATTAAAAAATGTGTCAGCGTTAACGTCAGCCGGTGTTTTTTAATGCTTAAGTATTCTTTAGAGTATACCTAAAAAAATCGTGTAATGCCTGGTGAAGACACCAAAAACGCGCGATTAGTTGCCTCAAATATGGGTGTATCAGCCCGAGTCCTCCAGCACAGACACATTTCCGACACGCTGGACAAAGTTTAGATTTGGAGAGGGGGGGCATGGAAGTTCAAAATTAAACAGCAAATCATCTAGCCCTCCGTCTAATGATTATGATGGTTGAACGCAAAGCTTTCTTCCTGCAAAATCGAATGGGAAATGGTGAAAGTCAAAGACGCTGCGATCAAAAGACCAAACTGCGTGCTGGTCAAATTCGACGCTCAACTAGTCAAAGTTTAAATCCAGAAGGCAACCAAGGAAACCCATACGATAGAGCTTTGCGATATACCCTCATCGTCGTTAGACGAAGGTGTGCATGATTTTTCAAGCGTAGGTGGCAGCTTGTAAACCGGCCGCAGCATTCAGTTGTGAAGCTGAGTACAGGTTTCGGGCACCCTCCTGTCTTGCGTCCTTCAGCCACGCAGGAATTGGTTTTTGAAAAACCATTTACCAACTAGCCAGCAACCATTGCAATTCTGGTAAAACAATGCTTCTCCACGACAAGCAATAAAGTTCTACTATCATGCGGTATTTATTCTATCAACGATTCCCGATCACTGTTGTAAGAGCATTTCTGCGAAATTAAACACGTTTCAGCCGTAGGTAATGAAGTTTCGGAAGCGTCGTCCATCAGAATTTATGTTTTGAGGTAAATCTTAGAAGACACCCCCCAACTTTGTCTTTCGCTTGTGCGCGACGTCGACGCCGTTTCGTCATCAACTGCCCAAGGCCAGCGCCGCAGCATTCCTAGATCGGTTGCACACACCGGCTTTGTGGGAGCATTTAGCAGCAGTATACTCCTCGATACGCGAAACTGCATGCAGGCATCAAAAATTTCATGAAGCAACGAACTTTGACTTCCAGCTTGACTTCCAGCTTGGCGCATTGAGCGTCGTCTGCTATTTGTAAATACTGGTATGGGGCGTAAATCACACGCATGAGCATGCCTCGTAAACGTCACATCCAGCTCAAAATTTACCGATCTGAAAAATGCACGTGGGTTACGTACGCTTTGCAAGCCGCACCGCAGAAAAACGACAGAAAGCCATGTACAGTTATGCTGCGCTGACCGCCACCGGCATTCCACTGACGAGCAATTTGCCACGGGCGGCGCTGTTCGCTGAAGCGACGGTGGGGCCATACAACGGCCGCCCGGTCCCTATATGGGGCAAGGTTGGAGAACTTCGACAACGCATTGTGTAAGGGAAGCTACGTGTATGGGCACTACTACTCCCATAAACAAATGGCCTCCCTTCCGTTCCTGGATTTGTGGCTTATTCATCTCAGTCAATTCTGGATCGTCGAACCACTATGCCTCATGTCCCTCCAGGAAAGGTAGACGTATATGCCCGGTCAGTTTTTCCTGAAAACCCCATAGACTTGGCGCGATGGTGCACACTATGGCAGGAAGTCGTCGCTGTGCTCGTTCGCCTTCCCCGTACGGACGTCATCATAGTGTCATACTGTGCTCGCCCCTACAGCGACCGTACAGCTAAACTATGCCTCTGCTGGCTTTCCCATCTACGTCGCCGGCATCCCGGCTGTTCAATTTTCAGTGGCGGGGGATTGCAACGCTCCACACGCTACGTGGGGCTACGTCACTCCAGTGCGCGAGGTGTGTGTGTGTACAACACGTTTACGGATGCTCAGTTTGTTCTCCTAAATGATGTGTCAGTGTCTACACGACGCCGTGAACTTCCACGTGCTTCTCCAAGCTCACCTGAATAATCTTTGTGGTTAGGAAGTGCTTCAGTGTCATGGATGTGTGAGCCAGACTGTTGGGGGAGTGACCACCATCCAATTCATCTTAACCTTTCTGCCGGCCGGGCGAATCATCTTCGAAGACAGCGTCGGGTGGTAGACTGGGACCTCTATCAATCGACAGCAGCTACGATTGTCTCCAGCACCTTACCTGACCCGTGCCCGAGTCTCAGCGTGACTTTAGAAGCAGCGACTCGTACGACGTGGGTCGAGGAACCGCGGCCTGCCCCTGACCTACAACTTTGTCGTCTGTGGGCCAGCCCGCCGTCAAGCTGAACTAACGTCCACGCGGAATTCCGCAACAATCGATGCACGTCTGAACGTTCACAGCTTAACCTTCATGCACGTCTGAACCTTCACGCTTGGCCGGGAAGGCTACAGGACACATCACATTGCACCGTTGTATTCCACAGGGCTCTGTGTTGGCGCCGGTATTGTTCAATATCGCCTTCCTTCCCCTAGCTTGGCAGTTGGCAGAGATACCTGACGCGTATTACATCATGTATTCTGACGACATTACTGTGTGGTCCGTGCATCCTGACATCTCTATCCAAGAAAACGCGCTACAAACGGCGTTAAACATGACAGATTCTGGTGCACCCAAGTAGGACTTGAACTATCGGAAGAAAAAACGTCATACATGTCAGGGGCTAACAAACATGAACGACGCCGACTTGAGAAACGGCCTGTCCGGTTGTTTATTCATGAACTAACCTCTACAGGAGGTCCCAACTATCTGTGTGCTGGGCCTTGATGTTGCCTCGTCTGTGTCTGCGGCTCCATGGGTGAAGAGTGCGACGGATGGTGCCACACGGACAATTCATCTGATACGTCGAATGGCGACGAAGGCTGGCGGGCCGCCAACCAGCGTTGCTCGCCTCCTTGTGCGGTCAGTGTTGGAACTCATACCCGTGTACTAGGCTCAATTCCACCATATCACGATGAGGGACTGGGATCGCCTCGAAGCCATCATCCGGGATGCCATGCGGGCCATTACTGGACTACCCCGATAGCAACTCTGCAGGGGGAGGCCCAACTCAACACGATTGATGCGCTGGTGCACCAACGACGATCTGCCCTTGCCTGTAAAGTCTCGATGAGCGATGCAGCTGCTGCGCTAGCCCGGTACATGGAGTATGTTGTACCAAGTACCACTGTGAAAGGTTCAAACATTCCTCCGTGGCAGCGAGTACAGTTAACAGACAATAAACCAGTCGGTCGCCTCCGTCACCCAGTATCTCGCCAGGCCACGGCCCAAGTCTCTCGCCTACATAGCCCAGACACGGAAACGGCAATTGCATATGTAGACGCCAGCGTCAAAAACGGCATGGTGCGCACTGCACTCATCTGACCCCAGGTACGATAGATGGGCCAATATTGCTCTTATGAGGCTAATCCGTTGCCACCAGCGTATCTTGCAGAACGTAGCAGCGTTACACGATGGGACGGCTGCAATACTTCCTATTGTCCAGGCAGGGCCATACTCTCGACTAATATTACGCACTGACTCTACGCAAGCCATCCACGACATCCGCCGCGTAACACAAGCTACATCGTTCGCAGATGCCATTCACCACTTAGCACGGAGCACTCTACTGCAGATCCGCATAGAATGGGTACCCAGCTCAGCTGTACCCGGTAGCAGGAGGGAAGACACGGCTAGTCGCCCGCATACCTTGATGCGACCACTACCACTTTTTACCGAAGATCCGAGTGGAAACCTGGCCCAACAGAAGAAAATTCTCCGGCGCACCACGCGAGCCCTCATACCCCCGTGTGGTTCAAACCTCCCTGGTGACGTCACCGAGAGGAGGTTGCGCTGCGGAGAATACGCGTGGGGATGGCCCTTACGCCCTCTGTGACTGCCTCTTGGCCATCGCAGTACAGACGGCCCATACGACTCTACCTGCCCATTCTGCGACTCCCCCGTCCAGAATTTGAATGTGCAGCATCTGCTGTGGGCCTGCCCGGGACTGCTTCAGAATCGATTACGGCACCTTCGTGCAAACGGCCTGCACCCTGGCCGCCTTCCAGACCTGCAGCGCTGGGTTCATGGACCATTTAATTGGCAACTTCTGGACTTCATACACGAAGCAAACTTGTTCGTGTACCTGTGAATCATGCACCGTTATGCCACAGGGCAAACTTTCGAATAAAAAAATACTAACGCTCAAATAGGGTGCCCAAGCTTTGTTAACACATACAAATATTTCCCGAGCTGGCACATAAGGCTGCGGATGTAAGCATTTTGGTACTTTTATAATGTGAATTACATTTTTGGTTTGGTAGCATATGTGACATGAAAAATTTTGATATATGTCCTTTTTTTTATTTTGGCTTGTACATCCGTGCATTAATTTGTGTCAGATTTGCTACAGCAAGTTTTATTTGTGCGTGACCGATTAGCTCCACTGCGATAACCATGTATGCTGCCGATTGGAATCCTAGTTAGGATTTATTACAGATAGTTGACGTGGGGAACTCCCATTTTGTGCAGCCTTTTGTGTGGCTCTGCATCAACCAACGCTAAAAATATACCTTTGGACTAATACCACAACGACTTGCACAGCTAATTGTATCGCTCAAGATTTCGGATACTGGTGTCCTCGAGAGTGCCCTTCGCAAGGTAGGTGATTCCCGCTGAGGGCGCAGACTGACCATACGTTCCAAGCCACTCTTGTAATCGATAACGTTTTGTGCTCCCCTTTTCACACTTCCTCTAATCTACCTGTCGTTATTAGCGCGACATATGGGGCCAACGGAGAGAACATGAACTGTTGGAAGCGAATGACGGACTCACGCTTGGTAGTGCCGCGCCGGAGAATTCATGCTTTCGGACATTGGGGAGCTTCCGCGAACGTTCTGTTCCATTTTGGGACGAGCAACATGAGCTCCGACTGCAGCCACAATATTAAATTATGACTTTTCTTCGTGCCTAACCCATTTTGCTAACGGCGCACTTCGAGAGGGCAATGGGAGTCTATGGCAAAACCGAAAATAAAAAAGGCCAGTTTGGCGAGTTAGTGCGAATGCACGAGTTGAATTTGCGCGGGTCGGTAATGTTCGCGAAAGAGAGATCACACACACACACACACACACACAACTAACAAAGAAAAAGATGCATTATTCACAGACACCTATTTGTGTTGTCCTTGTACTTGATTGCTAGAGCGGATCTCAGCTTTCAAATTTCGTGTCAGTACTCCTTTAAGCGGGTGCATAAGCCCTTCTCACGCCCGATTCCTGGCCAATCCCCCACGTGGGTATGTGCCAAGTAAGTGGGAATGCAGGGCAGAGTTACTCAATATAGACAGTTGCGAAACTCGCTTCAGAATCCGGGCGGCGCTAGCCCCCCCACTCCGTGGAAGCTGAGGGGCAAGTCGACGCGCGCGGCACCTAGGAGATAAAAACGGAACTTCGCTAAACTATTATTATTCAAAATTCTTCTGTAAAATAAAGATTGCTTTTTAAATTAAAATACAATAATTACGTAAAATTTACTTGTGTTTTTGCGGCTTTTCTTTTTATGACTTACGGCAGCAACCGCAAGCACTTGAGTACTGCTTCAACGTCCTGCCGACAGACGACAGGCTAGTCAACTTGCCCCGTGCTTGCCCCGGTGCAGGGGGGGCAACCGAAGACCGGCTTTCGATACATGGGGCCCTATGGGGAGTTTCGCAACTGTCTATATCCAGTAACTCTGATGCAGGGGTGATGCGAAAGAATTCTTCTTGGCCAATCGCCCTAAGTGGGTATGTGCTAAAGAAATTAGGAACTCTTCTTGGCCAATCACCCTAAGTGGGTATGTGGTGCGGATGGACGGACGGCGGTGGACGCGTGATTCAGGGTCGCTTAGAAGTGCATTCGCACTTAAAAAAGGCCAGTATTGGCAAGTGCCGCGCTGGTGCCATTTGGCTAAGGCGGGTGTAACTGCTTACTGTAAACCGTCTACAGTATTCAAGCGCCGTGAACAGCTAAGGTGCCGCCACGTGAGCTATTCACTAGATTTCCAAATTGCCGTAGGCGAGTATAATTTGAGTATGGTTTGACTCTAGGGCAGTTTGCGCCGTTACGTACATAAATGCATTGTTTCATACAAGTGATGCCACTATCGCGCTTTGAGTAGTTTTTATCGTTCGAAACACAAGCGCTCATGGAATTTCGCCTTCTTATATATTAGGAATAGGATTGGGGATCCCTCGCAACTTTACAAATATCACTGTTAGTGACGTTAGAGAGCCCCTTGATTACCAACCCCTAATTACGGATAGCTCGCACGGACGTAGCTGTAGCTGTCATGTCGGTGCACACGTGCGTCATGGGAGGCTGTGAACGTATCTGCCGCTCTTATCTCGAACAGCGCTTGGAAAGCTATGAGAAGCGCACCATACTAATGATGACGCCATGTACAAGACATTTTGTGTAATTTGTCGCATCTGTCCTTTTTTTGTGTGGTTATATATACTCTGTAAACCACTCCTCCCTACAAGGCTTCGTAGATTGAGAGTAACTGAAATAAATAAATAAATAAATAAATAATAAATAATAAATAAATAAATAAATAAATAAATAAATAAATAAAAATAGATAATCCTTTTATCTGTCAGATGTATTTCGATAGCCATTCAGTGTTCCTACTATCCCTTTTATAAATAATGTGCAAGTGTGCAGATGAATCGCCTCGCTGCAGCTCTGACAAAAGCGCATGAAGAACAATATAGAACAGCGACTTCTGGTCGAATAGAAAAAACACTTTCAAGTATCGTGAATGCCATTCATTACAGCGAGCCTGTGTTACGGATTACCAGCGAGAGGGAGCTTCCGCGGCCTGGACCGAAATATGGTAAGGGCGCCCCAGTTGCCAACTTTCCTGAAGGCCAGCCTTTTTTTTCGTCCTGAGCTTCCCCCGTTACCCCTTTGTTTCCAAACACACAATGGCAGATCAAAGGCCCGGAGAAGTCGCGCTTCTGGGACGCGCAGTAATCACGCAGGCCCGGATAATCAGCTTACGCTCACTCGCCCCGCACGCGAAGCCGCACAGGCGGAAAGACAAGCGTAGCCTTCCCTTTTGTCTCGACTGCCCTTTGTGTTCTTTTGTTTCCGCCAGCGGGACACCTTTGACCTAACTGCGTGAAATTCCCTCGTCTGGTAACAACGGTCTCTCTCCGATGCAGGTGGCGTGGGTCCTCGGGGATGTGGCCTCAGAATAGGCGAGGCCGTATGACTGAAGGGCCCCGGTCGACAAGCGCACCTGAGGCCCCGGTGCATACTACGGTAACTGGAGGGAGGGCGGCGAGGGCGTTGGCTCCAATCCTGCGGCTCGGAACTCCGAACAAGGAGAATGGCCGACGCGTTTGTTTCACCTCCTCGCGCGAAACCTTCTCCTTTGGAACGTCGATAGCAATGGATGGGTGAAAAGGGTTATCGCCTCGCCAATAACCATTTATACTTTCCAAGTGAAGTTGAAAACGCGCATCGATTTCGATCAAGGTAGCCAAGATGAGAATAAGGCGGCCTTTTATCCGCATTGAAAAGTCTCTTACCATACGAACTCGTTATATGCGTGGCAGCGTGGCACTGAGAACCATTTGCATGCATCTTATTGGGTTACTCATTGTAATATTGATTGATTGATTGATTGATTGATCGATTCGATCGATCGATTGATTGATTGATTGATTGATTGATTGATTGATTGATTGATTGATTGATTGATTGATTGATTGATTGATTGATTGATTGATTGATTGATTGAACATAATTAGCTGAATTAATAATTTCTCCAGCACTTTGTGTTGCTTCTTATGGGATTGCCCGCGGCACTCAGCATCTACAACGTCCCTCTTAGTGTCACTGGGCCAGCCGCTTTCTGGTAGACGTGAACTAACTGGTGTTACGTCCCTTGTCTAGTTCTAAACGGGCATCCCGAGCGACAAAAGCTTAATTGACTTTCCTGCAAAGTACAGGACTTGATCAGTCTCCAAGCAACGTTACGCAAGCATGCGTATAATCGTCATCATGTTTATTAGCATCACATTCTTCAAATTCCTTTTTTTTCCACGTACACCTGCCTTAGCAAGCAAGGCATCTTTACTAGGCTAACAGCACTAATACCATTAAATACTGTTTCTATATATATATATATATATATATATATATCTATATATATATATATATATATATATATATCTATATATATATATAATATATATATATATATATATATATATATATAGTATAAGTAAAGAGTCGGATACACAGCAAGACAATAACAACAAGGTTTACTTACGTAGCGGGCAACGGGACTTCCCTTCATCAGAGTACGTACAGTTACATGATTTTGGCTGTCACAACATTTGGAACACATTTCTTATATAGCTTTGCAGAAAACTGTGAGAAGGAGCGGAAGATGCTTCTGAAAACGGAGAGTAATCATGCAGTCTGGCTACGCCTATGTTACAACAACCTTTTTGTTGTTGTTGTTGTTGTTGTTGTAACATAGGCGTAGCCAGACTGCATGCATACTCTCCGTTTCCGAAGCATCTTCCGCTCCTTCTCACAGTTTTCTGCAAAATAAGAAACGGGTATTAATTTATTGATTTATTTATTTAAGGTTACCCTCAAGGCCCGGGTAGGGCGTTACAGAGGGGAGTGGGTATAACAGGTACAGATATACAATAAAATAATAAGCATACAAGATAAACAAGAGTACAAGTGAAAATAAAGAGGGACCAACAAAATAACAAAATCAAGAGAAAAGTCATAATAAAAGCACAATGATGTAGCCTGAGAAAAACAACAGCTTCCACAATATGAATAAATTTTACTTCAATAGAGCTAGGAAAGTGCGGACGGCGGTACGTTCCCGCGAATTTTTCAGCTGGCGCAGAAAGCTTTGACCGGAGATCAATGCTTTCGCTCTATTCTAAGAAAAAAAAGAGTAAATTGAAAAAGAGGGGAGCTCTGAAGGTGTACAACGAAAAAAAAAAATTTCGGTTACCACCTTGGGATTCAATTTTTGATGGATTCTATCGAAATGTTGCGCTGCGAACAACGCAAACTCCCAGAGGACCTGACCCCTGGTCACTGTATGTACCTTCCAATTGAAGAATGCCCCGGTTATAGTTCCAATCTGTTTTTAAAACAGGAACACACATTTTTTTCCCGCCGTACGAAACGCTATGCACCTACAGCCATGCTATTGCTGTTCAAAAAATAATGTCCCTCGAATTTATCGATCACCGATAAACTTTAAAGGATATCTTCTCTAATGAGTGATGTGGCGGGCGAATCAGCCATAAGTAATAAAAAAGGAGAAAGTGAGGGAGCCATCACTACAGCAATTTAATAAGCCATGTTAATTTTGCCTTAAACCTCTAGAAAAAATGAACTTACAATGAGTAGGTAGCCGCTACTATGGGGGGGGGGGGGGAGAGGACACATCACAGAATGATATTTTTAATAAAGCTAGAATTCGTTTCCACACCATGGACTCGAAACTTGCAGCATACGGACCTTTGCAGCATGCCATGCTTACACGTTTAGAGTTTGCAAGAAATGGGAGTTAAAATCCCTGATTACATCAGGATTGAAGCATATTTGCCGGTAGGGCCCTTAGGTCAGCGTATTAATTGTTTAATGTCTTGTGTAGGATGAGCGATCCTACACCTCGGTGCGGTGGTGGCTAGAAGAAGCTACGTTTGGTGGCAGTCGCGCTGTGTCTGTGTATTCCGGTGTTCATTATCTGTGTGTAAAGCGCAATTATTTTACCTTCGGCATTTCTTACGTCATGCACCAGGGTGACCTTTTGGCGCAGAAAAAGTTGGATGAAAAATATTCAGACCGTGAGAACAGCATTTTTTTTGTTTTTTGTTTTTGTATGGGAGTGTATACTCCGACATTGTATGGGAGTGCCAGCAATCCCCTTCCCTCACCCCTAACCCCAACCCTACTTATGAGCAGTGGGTGGAGCTGCTGACCAGCTCCGACCTTCCACACCAGCGACGATTGGTGGAGAGGGCACGGATGGCCAGTATAGCCCAAGGCATCCCGGACTAAGGAAGCCTCCCACCGGGCGGGTGCCCTAACATCAGCACCTGGTCTCCAATAAAGTTTATTCATCATTTTTTTTGCATTCTGCAGTACGCGAGAGGTGAGGCAATTGTGAGCGTTCTCCTTCGAGGCGAAAAAAGGAATGTTCGGAAATGTATGCTATTGTTTTTCAGTAATTCCAAATTTCAGAAAAAAAGTTTGTTCATGGGGCTTGTGTCCACTCTGTGAAGGAGAACTAAACTGCTCGTTCTAAGATGTTGAAAGACGACAGCATGATTGCGGTTCCCCACGCCTTTTTCGTGAGCGGGTGAGCACTAGAATAACAGTTAGTAAAACAGGAGCGTAAGAAAGGTTGCTTCACGTTCTGTTACTCTTAGGGGGCGACAGCGCAGCTTGAACACGGACAGAAAAGAAGAAATATAGACGCACACGACCGCTCGTGTGCGTCTATATCTCTTCCTTTCTGTCCGTGTTCCAGCTGCGCTGTCGCCCCCTAATTATGTTCAAATAACAAGCCCAAATAGCCACTTTACTGTTACTCTTGCTGCGGATTTTAATTTTTTGCAATAATTAGGGAAGCAAGCGCTCTGTCTTCACGGGTGGGCTGATTGGCGACTCAGTGCATCTGAGAAACAAATGACTGAACCTGCCGGTGCAGGGGAGAAAATGCGACAATCGAGGGCTTTGGCTTGCAAATTTGTGAGCTGGAAAAGTTTCCTGAAATATAAGATGGTGTGGAAACATCGGAAGCAGTGCGAATCTAGGGTGACTCCCCGGGGGCAGGGCACTCTGTATGTGGAAAGTCGGCCCCTTGGAGGACGGAGGGGATTGGAGAGTCGGATACGTCACACTGGTACTACTGGTACCACTAGCTGGTACTACTAACCAAAGTGCATGAGGGTAGAGAGAAAGGAGTACCTACCCATTCCCCTGAATACACCACTGCCCGCGGATAGGATACGCGTGCAAACAAAGACCTCACCTCACGTCCTATATACAATCTAATTCGACGGAGTTACAATAAAAAATTTGTCAGTAGGAAACCCGCCCCAAATTTATTGCAAATTACACTTTTCACACGTTGCCGAACAGTTAAGGAAACACGAAACGTAAACCTAGCGTCAGGAATAAACAAAACGGTTGTACTAATGGCTAACCGGGTAGACATATAGAAGTGCTCTCGGAAATATGTAGTTGCGAAGCCACGTCGCAGTTTATACCAGAAACTCTAACTATAGTGCGAAAGTGTGTGAGCATTAGATACCGGAACTTTAAGCACGAAAATGCAAGGTTTCAGGTGCCTATAAGAGGCACGCATGTATAGTCACCCAATGCTGCCGTTTCGGCCCATATAGGTCGTTCGTGTTGTTACGGGGAAGCAGACTTATAGGCTGGTTATTACCGTAAACCACCAGCCTGTAAGTCTGCTTCCCTATAAAAGTATTTACTTTAGCAGCGTATTTTAGGACAAATTTCTGACTTGCAGTGAAAACAGGGGACAAATCTTGTGCTGTGAAGGAGTCACTTTATTTTCTTAGGCATCCCTCGGCGTCGCGCTATTGGCGGTGAGCGCGAACACAGGCGGCGCTGCAAAGCGCGCCTCCGTGACGTCAGCTTAGGGATTCTCGCATTTGTCGTCTGCTTCACTCAGGATCGCTCTCCCTGTTGTTTCTTTGCGCTCGGTCAACGTCTGATGCTTGTCCGCACCAGAATTGGTGTGTGGGTAACTTTTTATCATAATAATAGGCTTAAATCGCATACACTGGCTCATGGTGTCAATGAAAGTATAGTTTTGGATACCGCTACGAGGAGAAACAATGCCGGCGCCACCCCATTCCTTGCGAAGTCGGTCCTGTGCGGAGCGCGAAGAGTCGGAGCTAGGCGTCAGCTTCTCATGTAAGCATTCGAACAAAAGGAACAGTCAGCTGCTAATAACCGACAACAGCGAAAATGGAAGACCAAAACAAATTCTAGGCCTTCATGGCTGTCGGCTTTGGCAGGAGGTATCACGATTCCCGATAATCATATGTAAGGTAAAACAGTTTTTGCAACCTTGCCGAACGCTCGAACGCGTTTTGTCACATCACTTTACGTTGTCAAGGCATGAAAGTTTGCCGACATGCACTATAGACTGCAAAAACTGTAGGTTGAGTTCCAAATAACCCAGTGTGTATATACGCGCGCGCTGATTCTATACCAGGCATCTAACCAATGTGGAGGTTTAATGAGCAAAACGAGTCATGTCTTCGTTAAATTTATAGTAACACATATATGTTTGTTAAGACCTGGAGGGATATTTCGGAACATTTTGCACAGCCATGTCTTCCCGATATTCGGATATGCGTTATAGGAAAACTGCACTCGAGAGGAGGAGGAGGAGTAAGGGCAGGAGGGGAAAACTTTGTTTAGCAATTAAATCGATCTGGTTAGTGGGCCGGGTCCTTAGTCCAGGACAAGAGAGTAAAAGTAATTTTCTTCAAATCAAAGAACGCCATCCCGAGTAGAATAGGATTTGTTCTTCGCGCCTGGAAGGGTTGAAAAGCAATAAAGAGCTACTTGGAATTCTTCTTCGGTTTCGAGTCTTGTAATATATGCAGATATACTATTTATTACGTTAGTTAGCGAGTATATCATGCCTTCAACACCGTAATCATGTCATTGTCTTCCGGTTGAGAGTCAGTTCGTTATGATAACGATATAATTACGATAGAAATTCGGAGCACAAAAGCCGCCTTCGAGTACTGTGGACCACGTTGTTTAGGGCGCGATCGCGGTGGCGTAGCACAAACCTTCTCACTGTATTTGCATGTGAATAAACAAAGCACGCTGCGGATATGCACCTTCTTGCAAGCAGCCGTAATGAAAGCCAATTTGTGAAGAAGGGAATGTATGCCATACAAATGAAGGAAATATCCACACGACCTTTGTGAGGCTCCCAAACATCCCGAAACCTCCTAATAAGAATTTGGTGACGGCGCAGAAAAAAAAGCAAGAAACATTAATCCGATACAAGAGAACAACGAAAGAAACCGAAGAAAGCCGCTTTATTTCCTGCTGTGCGATGAACGTGTAGAGGCCGCTGCTTGGTACGTAGTATTAGACTGTTGAGTCTTCATAGGAGCATCTCAAAAATACTGCAGGGAAGCCTACGCATTTTGAATACTTATCGAGAAGCTCCAATCGTTGATCCTCGCGAATAAGCAAGAAAGGACGAGTTACACACGATCTTCTGACCGATACTCTGAAGAAAGTTGTTCTCTATCTCTTCGTGTGTTGCAAACTTGTGGGGGATACAGCTTCAAATTATTCAGATGCGTCAGAAGCTGGCAAAATAACTGAGTGGCTAGAAATACGCTTTTTTTCGCACTACAGCAACGAAGCGGGCGATTTCTAGCCCAGGCACTGTTGCCCCTGACAAGCGGAGTGTAGCAGACGACAGCGGCGCGAATCCCTAAGCCGACGTCAGAGCCAGGGGGCGCCACTCAAAAGATCTCACCGCCAATACCTCGGCGGCAGGTGAGAGCACGCGAGTTATACGTTCGTACTATCCAGAACGATAAGATGGAGAACGAAGTCGACATCTTCACGGACGCCGCCGTGCGCGGCAATGAGGCTGCGATTGCATGGACATCTTCGGACGCCCCCTTGCTAAATGGTTCCCGGAAGATCTCCAATACATATGGCCTAGCTGAAGAAGCTGAACTTATGGGTGTCCTGGGGGCTGTCCATTCCATCCGCGACCATTGTGACTCACTCTCATCCCGGAAATTTCGCATCATTACAGATTCTCACGTCGCCCTTAAAGAATTGAACCAAACATTTTCACCTAATTATACGGCCACGAATATACTACATGCCATCCGAGACCTTGAACTGGAAGGCATCGAAGGCATCGCCATCCGCATCGTTTGGTCCGCGGGACACACGCCTGGGGCACATGGCAACCACGCAGCTCACACCGCCGCCCGGGAGAGACTTGACACACCTCCAGTGGTTTCCAGTGCCCCATTGCAACACCTACCACGACCAGACTGGCAACTTCACCTCCGGACATGCAAGGCAGAGAGTCGCAAGAGGCTTTAAGATACCACCCCGGTGGGTGTACTGGGCCCGCTCAAGACGCTCACACGCTCGGGCGAGGTGGTAGCTAATAAGATTTGCGCTAACACGGCCCTAACCCCTCATGTACTACATAAATGGACCCACGGAGCCAGCTCGCACATCCAACGCTGCCCGTATTGTGACGAGAAGTGTATCCCTAACCTGTACCATTTAATATGGCACTGTGAGCACTTCAAGACCGATCGCCAGCCACTATTGGACCTGGGTTCCCCACCCGGAGATGAAGAAGCGCACCTGCAACGCGTTCGAGAGGACCCCTCAGCGCTTGAGAAAGTTATTGAATACGCACTAACCAGTGGTCTTTACAAGCTGGTGTAATTACCTGGACCGACACCTATAAAAATCGTCGCACCTATCTCTTCACGGTTTCTGCGAACTATATGTTCACGGACTTTACAATGCTATCCACCATTTCAGGTGATTGAACCTTGAACATTGTTCTTTTTTCGATTATTCCCTACCTTCCTCCATGTCCCTTTCCTTCCCTAACCGGGAATTCATGCCCCCTCTGATAAGAAAGGCATTCCTCCTCCTCCTTAGTGAAAATAGGCCACATTAGAGTAGCCAGTTTAGGATTTACGTGCGATGCTAATGTTTGGCCACCAAAAGAAAGGCTTGGAAACCATGACAAACCAAACACATCTCAATAGCTGCTTGAAGTTGTACCACCTTTAGAAAATTGTGTGTAGAAAACAAAGCCCAACATCCACTCAGGCTGGGGGAGCGTTCTTCCACTTCGTGACGCCCTACGATCTTATTCCAATTCGAGTATCAGAATACTTGCTGCTCAGAACCTTTGGTTGTTCTTTTAGCACATGGAACCCAGGTATATCAAGTCAGACAGATTTAAGCAATCAGTCCTCGGAGGATGGTACCAGGTCTGTCCTAGACCTTCGAAATGAACTCGGCATTATTAGTCACAATGGCCCCAAGCACTCAGCTGCTGAAATGCTTTTTGCTAAGAGTGTGAAATACGCGCCCGAATATGCCATGTCACGTTAAGTTGTAGCATGGTGTAAAAAATTTGGGCTGCACACTTTTTTTACTGCAAAGCTGCAAAACCGAAGTGTTTTTGTAGTAGTTTTTCGCCCTTAGCTGAGTTACTTAAGATGTAACAGCGGTCTCTGTTGGAATAGGCTCAATCGCTAACTACTCCTTCAAGATACAACTGTACTTCGAAGATCTTAACTGCAACTTATTACTCGTCGACAGAGCAGAACGACTTTCTCACCTCTTCCCCAAAACCGATGAGTCCCATAGATGGTAGACTGAACTGCAATTATTTCATACAAATGACTGAACCAATATTTCCTGCAGAAGCGGATCATTAGGGAAGATGCTGGGTAACTGTGTACTGTAACTGTGTACTATATACGGATTATCAACATCAGACTACCCGCAAGATTTCTAGAACGAGTTCTCTCATTCTACGCATTAGATTTATTTTAAAGGTTACGCGGCATGGCAGAGAACAGTTCTCACGACTATTTGTAAAGTGCCGAGATGCTCATTCCTATCAGCTCCGTTTCTCGTTCCATCTTCTTTCTATACATGGTGCATCTTGCCGGCCTCCGGTGTACCCGCGATCGGCGGCTGACAGTGCACGTGTTCGCGGCGTCACCTCAGAGCTTAGGTGTGTCAGATTTTCGCGTAGTGTTCCCCCAGGAGGCGCATTTTACTTTGAGCGGCTAGTTCGCGGCTGTGTTCCGTTCATGTTTTTCTTGGCTTGTTTTTTATTGCGTTAGCGATTGGTAGGGTACGTTGGCAAATGTTTACGCGTTGGTCTACGACACAGCGCGTCAGAAGGGCATAGAATGTGCGGACAGCTCCTGCGGGCAGCGGTGCATCGGTGAGCTTGGGGGCGGTGCCGTTGCACACGGGCCTCTGGCTCGGTCGAGGTGGCGGCCGCTTGAGCATGGTTTCCGGTGTTCGACGTGTTTGGCACGGCGCACAGATTTTTTCGCAAATGGCGTGCGACAAACACACAGTTCCGGCATTCTGAAGGAACAACAGTCCTTGCAGAACATCGACTTGTACACCCCAAAAAATCATATCTAACACACAAAAAGTTCTTTTTCGGCGCTAAAGTTTCCATGTAGGTCCATATAGGCCCATATAGTCAAAATATGCACTAAAAAGGCCATTTTGTCAAAATAGACATTATAGGCACAGTAAACTATTCCATAAAAATGCTCCCCTTCCCTTAGTCCATGCTTATATGTTAAACGACTCTATGGACACAAGTAAAAAATAGCAATTTTCCCTAATGTTCCATTCTCTACTAATCACCACTCCCGCGTGTTAGTTACTTCGAACATTATATTGACGTCACTTGCTCGGGGAGGATTACAATTCTGCGACGCGCTTCCAGTCCCATAGCAAAAGCGCTTCTGCATTCGTTTGAGAGATACTTTGACACATACTTTGCAGATATTTCATAACAAATGAACAGCGAGGCTTTCTCGAAAGGGGCTTTACTATTGTCCATGGCATTAATTGTACCAGCAGCGAGTCACGACATAGCAATATGTACGCTGGGGTGTCAGCAGGGGTACCAAGCCTTTGTTTTTGTTGATGAGTAAATCATATTTCTCGCTTATCAGGCTATTATTTTTTCATCTGCATATTAAAAACTATGTCAGGATACAAAGCACGTTGATTGAAAAGTTCAGGAAATGTGGCGTGATTATATACGTCATAACCAGGCCGCCTACCATTCACGTCACGCAAAGGTGGCGGCCTGGTAGGTTCTTTAGGCGACGCTGGTGGAAAAGGCAAACGGAGGTACAGAAGAAGAAACTTAAAAGACAAACAGTCGAAAGTTGATCCTCCTGGCGCTTGCAGGATACTTGTGGTTACAATAAGAACAATTCACAGCATATCCACGGGGTGAATGATGATGAGTGGGCGAAGCTCCTGAGGGGAAATCATCGGTAAAACCGTGACTCTTCAGTGAAAGTTCGCCCACTACATCTGTGTCCGAACGTAACGTCTAGAAAGTCTCGCTTAAACCGCGCGTCGGCACCTTGGGGCTGAGCTCGCCTGATGCGTTTTGCAGACGCCTCACGAGCTCTCACTGCATCCGGGTCTGCCTGCCGATACGCGCGCTTTCTCGCCGCTTCCCGTTCTCTGACGTTTTGGAGATCCTCTTCGCGCCGCAGCCGTGCCGCTTCGCGTACGGCAGGGTCCTCGCGCCGTTGCCGTGACGCTTGGGCCTCTCGTTCTCGAACGCTGGGATCTTGGCGGCGTCGTCGCGCAGCCAGACGACACGCTTCGGCCTCCCGCTCTCGTACGGCAGGATCTTGGCGGCGGCGTCGCGCAGCTTCACGGAGCGCTTCTGCCTCGCGGGCTCGCACATCTGCAGCCTTATCCATCGGGCGACTCCGAGCGCGCGCCAACAGCGAACGGATTTTATTGCAACGCTCCCCGCCATCTAGTAAACAATCCAAGAACTAAACTAGAGGTAGCCACGCCATTTAGTAAACAATCCAAGAACTAAACTAGAGGTGGCTACATACATACGTCGAGGATGGACAGACCCACGCCCTAAGGAGCTTCGCCCCTAAAAGAAGCGTTACTCTGGTATCGCGATTTCAAGGATCGATGGCAGTGGTAACGTTAACGACGAACAGAAGTCGGGTAGTTTCGGTAGGCTAACAACGCAGTAACGAAAACAGCATTAAAGTGATGTTTGTTTTTGCATACCTTCAGAAACCAACTTTTCTGCGGTTGTAACAGCTTCCAGCCGCGGCGTATTCTTCAGCTCAGCGGAGAAAAGAGTAAGGGTTTCTTTTTAAATGGAACGCCAAATAACAACGCAATAGCATCACAACGTCTTCAGACTGGGCCCGGTAAAGTAGACAAGGTATCCCCGGCCAGAAATAAGGCCGCTATACATTCCCCTTTCCTTAACTCAAAGCACAGAGAGATGCTCAACAAATGAGCGCAAATTTTGTTCCTCACGGCGTAAAGCCTTCTCAAAGATTGCATCTTCTGTGTAAGCTGAGCGCGGCGCCTTGGCCAAACTGTGTGACGCTGCGCTGGAAAGAATGGCAGCTAAACAAGGACACCACGAAAGGGAAGAAGATGTTTACTAACGACTCACAAAACAAGGCTTTGCAACCCTGCCAGGCATCCTGCCTAAGGCCAGAACACGCCGCCCGTCTGCCACCGCCCAGCGAATCCTCCTATGCACACAGGTGAGACATCTGTGACAGGCAAAATTTAAGAGACCAAACACGCTACTTGCAGTCTTGTTTTTCTATCTAGAAAGAGAGGATGGTGCTGTGGCGTCTTTTGCTGGCATATAGTGGAGAGAAGGACGGCATCGAAATCTGCTCGAAGCTTTAATTTTTAAGTGGTTGAAGTGCGCTTAAAGGCAGACAATAGTAATCAGGAGACACCAAGAGAGTGTTTCGCGTCCCGTACTTTAAGCTTCCCGCATGCGCTTTAAGCTTCCCGCATGCGAACTACACGCCCTACGCATTACGATTTTAAGATCAAGTGGCCGCCTCGATGTTTGTTTGCCGGCTTCTCGCTCGAGAGCAGAAAATACATCTCGACACAAGCTGTTCGGGTATGCATGTCCAGGACAGAGCAGGCATTAGTGAAACACACTTACGGTAGCAGATAAACTTATTAACAGCTTTCAAGTATCCTGGTACATACAACCCGAAAATCACAAAAGCTCGCGTTTGCTGAAAAGCGACTGTTCGCACCGTATGACGTAAAATGACAAGGTTGATAGAGATGCCTTCAAGGATTCGGAAAGAACTCCGACAATATTCAAGTATATTAAAAAACAATGCGGACACCGCATCTCCACTTCAGCCGGGCTATCTGTATTCCAGGAGTGCTTCGCATACATCCAGCGCTACTTTATACTAAGAAATACCCACGTTATTCTCAGAAGGGCTTCTTCTTCCATAACGGTGTCGGCTTTTCAGACGACCGCTTGTTCTGCTTCATTCCGTTGCTGCCTTCTCCACTATGCGCCGCTCTTTTTCCTCCGCAATAACTTTTATTTATTACCTGGCTCGCGTTTGTGAAAAAATGCGGAGCGGCGCCAGGGTAGATAAGCGCGAGAATGAATAGTGAAATCCCGTCGCAGATTGCTTTGCAGAGCGTGATACCAAATGCGGCCAACTGCGCGGCACCCTGAGGCCAGCTAGCAGTAGCCCACGCCTCTTTGATCCCCGAGGCTTCCCTGCATCCTTTCAGGTTTTCTTTGCCCAGACAGGCATAAAGAGAAATGTTGGCTTTCGTGAGCCCTTTCAACGTATATCACCCCGCTCTCAAATACAAAGAGCGACAAATGAGAACCCGCCACGACCCGGGAAATATGTTAGAAAGAATAGAACAGGCTAAAAGATACTGAAAAAGAAATCAAAACCACCAGAGCAAGGAACAACAACGAATCATGCAAATGAAAAGAGCGAAGAAAAAGCTCCCTAAGCTTTGTTAAGACTTCGCATTACGAAGCAACGTCCCAGTGACTCGAACGTACTTATAAGAAAGACAATCAGACGAGGCCTTGCGCAAGCGGAGCCAAGGGAAATGGGGATGCGAATTGCTACACCAAGAGACAGGGTGCGAGCAACGTATCGGGGATCTGTGACAGATGTCCCACTGGGTCGACCAAGATGCAGGCTGCAGAGAGAAGCCCCTAGCCGGATTAACTCGACGCCGCTATCTTTACGAGCGACCAAAAGGAAGAAGAAAGATGCAAGCTTATAGGCCGCCGGAATGTCTTGCAGAGTGCATGCTGTTTCTTTTTGGTCGCCATTTTACTGTCTCGCCTGTGATGAGCCTTGATTTTTTTTTTTTCGGCGGTGCGTTTGAAGCTATTTCGCAAACACGCAAACTTGCAGGAGAGGTGATTGAAGGCGCCTTTTCTTTTCTCCATGGAAGCTGCGCTTTTTGCGTTATGCAAGCGACGAGTACCACGAAGTACATTCCACAGCGAATGAATCGCAAAGCAACATTGACCTTTGCTATTCATAGGAAATTTTGAAATACAAGGGGGGAAGAAAGAAAACTTTGCCTCGTCGGCTCCTCTACAACTCATCATGGCGTAAAAGTCAGTCATTGAATCAGTATAGCGGCCAGGATAGGATAAATAGTGAACTTGTGTTTTATGGCTCCGCTCGCGTTTCCGCAACCGGAATGTAGCTGCCCTGAGCAAAGTGGGGACACAAAATGTCACTGGTCGCTTTGAATGATGTCCCGACGTCGCGTTTTTCGCAATGGGACTAGAGAGCAAAGGCTAACAGCTAGAAAAAAAACGAAGCAAACACCGACAATGTTTTAGCACAAATAGGGTGGAATAAAGCACTGCCAGCGACCGGAATTTCAAATCGGCATTGTAAAAATCAACCCTAACTATTTTTTGATTGCCCAGTCTTATTCGAAACCCATTAAGACGTTCTTCACATGTTAGTAACCGACATACAGAAGCGACTCTTGGAAAACAGAGTGGTATTTAGAGCGCGAGGGCCCACGCTCAGACATTGTAATCAGAGCTTTCTGAAATCTTACGGAACGTAAAATACCTTCCGTACCGGAGTTAGTCCAATATTATGTGAAATAGTTTATTTGGGAGCGAATATGTTTCCACCGACCTCCCCGTGACAATTTCTTTGGTGAAATATATTTTGTCATGCTTCAGAAGATAGATTGTGATTCGTTTATTTCTTTATAAGCGCGTATTCAAGAAAAAAATTCTGAAAAACTAGTGCTGCTCTAGGACGGAAGAAGCACCTATTTCCGCAAAGTCCACAAGAAGCTAAACCCGGTTTTGTAAGAACCAAAGAAAGATTCACATAGTGTCCACTTTTCATTATTGCTGCATGGTACAGCCCACGACATATTCATCGTCTCAGGTTTCATTGTTCTAAAGAAGCAAAAAATGCGATTATTTTTCTAATGAAACTATTCATGAAAAGATCTCGTTTAGCTCTCTGCCGACTCGGTCATTGAACTAGCCAGATATAGAAATTCAAATGTCAGAAAAGAAGCTAAAATAGTCGGAGAACCCCTTTCGTGATTACCATAGTATGTGTTCACCTAACGCTAGGCAGCGCATCCGCTTTGCGTAAGATGGGTGGGCAACGTAGTGTTATGCCCTATCAGCACTAGAACTCGCGATACTTGTGTTCTACACATGCTCAGATGAAATTCAGAGCTGGTACAAATAGGAACGAATCAAGCTCAAGGGCTGCGTTATTGACGCATTAGCCTCTGTGCTAGAACAAATACATCAATGGCTATCGGTGAAATATGCTTGCTGTCACAAGAAACAAAGACAATTAGGCAGACATGCTATTGCTTTCGCCGTAGTACCCACGGAGGTCGGCAAACACAACATAAGCGCTGGAACATTTGCATAGTAGCAAGCCATTTTTTTCCGGTAGCCTAGCCAAACACGTTTAGCGTTCAGGAGCATTCATGTGCTTGTGGGGATCACATAGTGACCACGGAGTCAAAGTCTTTTACACAGGCTTTGCCCACACAAAAGAGATTGTCAGCGAATGCAGCAGCGGTATGTTAAATTGAGAAGGAGACATCACATACAACAGCGGCTTTGAAAATGGGACCAACAAATTCCGAAGCGCCCCGAGGGCGGATGAGGAATCTCTTGAGGCCCGAAACAGCCTCACCCGCCCCTAGTTCAGTCGATGAAACATTCCATTTGAATTCGATTTGATTTGCATTTACGCTATGAACGTACTTTTAGGGGCAGTAAAGTCTATAATACATATGCAAAAAATACTGTGCTAAGGAATTTAGGTACAACAATGAATTCTCATTAAAGGGGCATAATCGCTATAGTTCGTGAAACATATTTCGATGGAGTACCGGTCTTACATGGTAGCAAAAATGAGCAAAAATTACCTAAACACAGACATGAATACGGAACGTTAAAACAGACGTATGTCACAGGCCAATACGTCCCCTGCACCCACCCACCCCTCTTTCTATATCTCTTGCAAGTCAAGGTAGTTTTCCCCGTTAAACTTGATGCTGGTGCAAATTAATTAATGTTCCATAGTCTTGAATTCCACAGCGCGAACAAGAAACAAGGCCCATAGGAAGAGCACGACGAGCAGGCGTGACTAACAACTGGAGTTTATTGCTGTGACGTCTGACATTCACTACTGCTGTATGTGTACACCAGACATTACAGCAACTTCAGTGGTTAGTCAGCGCCTGTGCGTCGTCCTCTCCTTATGGGCCTTGTTTCTTGTTCGCGCTGTGGATTTCAAGACAGTTTTTCCGGCCAACAAAGCAATAGTAACTTATGGCTTAGGAATAAATTTTCGAGGGGATTGCGCACCAGCAACAACGATCAGAAGTGTACTACCACTATAGGAAATTTGAATGCGTAGTTAGAAGAGTGCTAACCTGTATAAATTTCACCACTTGCTTTGAACACGGCATTGAAGTGGTTTTCCCTTTTGTTGTTTTATTACCTTGGCTCCTGCACCATTTGGTTACGCAAAGTAACATAATTGGGTGTTCCATATGTTCATATCTTTCTTATTTATGTTTCAGGGGAACATTGTGTGCTTAGTTTAAATCGATATCGTTCGAAGTAATTATTCATTGATTGATTGTAGGGTCTAACGCACCGACGCAACGCAGGCGATGAGGCGCACCGTGTAGGAGGGCTCCTGAATAATTTGTCCGCCTAGGGATCTTTAAAGTGCACCGAAATCTCGTACAAAAGGGCGTGTTTGCTTTTCGCCTCAATCATAAAAGCGACCGCCGCGGCCGGTAATCAAAGCCGTGTCCTCGTGCTAAGCAGCACAACGCCTTAGCCACTGAGCCATCACGGCGGGTCGAAGTAATTCTTATCCGACATGCTAGCACCTACACCTTAAGTTTCGCTACCCTATATAGCGTATTTGCACTATTGTAACGCGCCCCTGTTTTGCTAAAAGCAGCCTTCAAATTTGCCGGCGCTTTACAATCGGTCGCAAAAACGAAATCGGCTTCAAATCGGCCAGCAGAGTTGCCATAGACAACAACTCCTCGCAAAATCCCGCTCAATCCAATCCGTGACCATAATTTCGGTACACCCTTTCAAATTCTGGTGCACACTTTTTTCATTGAGCATACCTTAGCCAGCTGTTGCATATATTTTTATTTCTCCACTTAGCTCGTTGTTTCAGTACTTATAGCCGCGAATAGGTAACGCTGTGAAGCGTTCATCATGCGCAAGGTAATTTTATTTGCTGACAGCGAAAGGAACCGAGAAGCATCATAACAGTGGGCGTCCCGGAGATATGAGCGCGCGGATGACGTAAACAAATCAGATTCATATCTTTATAGCTTCGCCGGCGCCCAGCACTAGCGTTTTAGAGAACTTAGACTCCGAGCTAGAATTTATGAAGAAGCATAGAATGAATCAGCTGCCCGTAATGTCTAAAATGATGAAGGTCAAGGCATCCGAAATCACACTTTGAATATTCCCCGCTTCAGTTTTAATGCCGGCAGGAGCTCGATGAGCAAGTTTAAGAAGAACAGGACATTTTTGACGCCGCAGTTACGTGCTGCAAATAAAACGTCTCCTGCAGATACGTGGTGTACGTCTTTACCCCTGCGTGGTAGAATCGGCGTCTAATTATTTTTGGAATTTTGCTACGTAAGCATACTTGCACGTTGCAATGAAGGCGTGGCCGAATGGTGCAAAAAAACTAATACGAGAACGTTATAACCTGTATGTAAAGGTATCTAATAAAGTGATACGGCATGTATCACGCTTTCGCGCTCGCACTTACTGCCGCTATTGTTCTGCTGCACCAAAATTTAGCAGCAAAACTGAACTAAGGAGGCGTCGTACGCATATCATCAACGTGAATGACAATCTTAGGACAGTGTATTGTCAAACCTTCAATTTTTTATTTCCCTTCCCTCCTTGCCTGATTACCAAACCACACGACTACACCACGTTAAATATACAAAATAGGAAATGAAATGCCGAGCTCACTATAAAAACCTTGTCCAGCGCAAGAGTATACCCTATCACATGCGCAGTTTTCGGCTGGGATTGTGAAGCCGTTTTGGTACCTCTACTAAGTGCTTCTTCTCAGCCCAGCATGCGTTCATACTGTCGCAAAACTGCTTTTCAGGATCCTCTCTTTGTCAACTGTCCCTGAAGCTACCACGACGGCTGCATTACTTAAAAGCCCGCACAAATTTTCAGGACAAATGATCGGACGAATTCTTATATCTTAGATGGCCCCAACCAGCGACGAACAAAGCAGATGTCGTCCTCTTCAACAAAGCCGATCATTCTGCGTTGCTTTGCGTCTCTCAGTGCGTGGACCATTCATATCAATTTTGAGCCCCGTAATGAAATGAGATGTTTTTCTTCCCTGTGTGCTCTTGACCTTTCACGTTTGACGCAGGAACAAATAGGAGCAAGGCCGGGACGGGTGTTTGCCCTGTCAGTGAAAAATAAAATGGCTCTGGAGTGCCCAAGGTCGCCGTATCTAGTCTGAATGCACGCTCTTTCGTTTCGAAGTCCCAGGATGGTCGAGGGCGAAACGCATAAAAATAGCATAAACAAGGCGCATATGTCTGCGCAAGCAGGGTATTGTTGATTACCAATGGTCCGCAGCAGCTTTCGTGACATCCGGCCATAATGCTGCACGTAAGAGCTGTCTAGCGAATCATAAAATGCCTATAATGAGGAACCAATCAGTCGGCAGAACTGTCCTCCAGTGGGATGGCACGTCTTGAAGTAAGAATCCTAAGAGGCTTATATAGGAAAGATGGTTGCACATCAGCACACCGTCGGTGACCCCACGGTCCCTAAATGCGGCAAAAACAACGCACCTGATTCCAGAGAAAAGGCTAAATGCTAAATTTCCAGAAAAACAAAAATAAATAAACGGAGCAGCCGCCATCGCGAAACCTACGCCCGAGGTACGGTTGAGCCATATCTGGCCTCCACAATTGTGCGTCCGACCAGCCCCTGCAACCGACACCAGTCATCGCCCTCCTCCTCTGCCGCGGGCCTCTAGCGGACATAAGCGTTACCACCAGCACGACAGCAAAAAAAGAAAAAAGAAAAAAAACAAGAAGACTTAGCGCCAGGCTAGCCTACACGGCCGCAAGGCGGATGTGGGCCGAAAAATACGGATGGGGTGCGAGCGCCAGTAAAGAGGGCACACATGAACCAGACGGCTCAATTAATGAAATAAAAAGAAGGCGGCTGAATCTGAAACGTTCGGAATTACAACAAAAACAATGAAACGAGTTTCGGCAGCTCCAACGGCGGTTTGTGGTCGCATTGTGATAGTATTCGTATGCGGGGAACATAAGGTCATGCCATGCAGCGGCGCTCCGGCTTTGAGCGACCGAATGTTACGAAAACAAATGCCCTGTTATCATTAGCCTACCGAAGCAATTACCGCGCGACCGCCTGTCAGCGAAATCCGCAGCGAACCTTGACCGAATTTCAATGGTCCCTCTTGTGGCAGTATTTTTATTCGATCCCACCGCGACTTTTCCTAGAACCCGGTGCACCATGGACTGACTGGTCAGCGTTATGGGCGTTGCATCGTCTTGTTCATACTACTCCCGCGTTGTGGTCCGTGTCCGGGAAAGCAAAGAAGAGAAACAGAAAACTGGGCTGTTTTTTATATGCTGCACATTTGTTCACTTTAATTAAGCTGTGAATCTCAGGAGCTGTGGTCATAAATATAGGAATGGTCATAGAGGTACGCACGGGCATTTTGGAGTGAACAAATTTTAATTATTCACACCCATGCGCATAGTTCAAGTTGCACTGCATGTTACATCATCATCAGCAGCAGCAGCTGCCTACGGAGGTTCACTGCACGACGAAGGCCTCTCCATTGACCTGCAACCACTCGTGTCCTGCGCTGCTCGAGTCCACACTTTACCCCGGAATTTTGTTATTTATTCCTCCATTTAATTAATCGACTCCTCCTTCTTCTAGACCCTTCTCGTGTTATCCACTCTGTAATCCTACTTGTGCACCAGTTGTCGATTCGTCTCAGTAAATGGCCAGCGAAAGCGCGTTTCTTTTTCTTTATTTGAACTATGATATTTTCTACTCTAGTTTGTTCTCTGATCCAGGTCGCGCGTTTCCTGTCCCTCAGTGTTCCTCCTAACATAATTCGATCCATGGCCGTTGAGCCGACCGAAGTTCGCTTACTTGTTGTGTCTCGTAAGGCGCTAAGTTTCAGCTGCGTATGTCTAGCTGGCAGTATGCACTGGCGGTAGATTTTTCTTTTGAGTGACAGAGTTAACTTGGTTTTCATTATTTGGAAGTACTTGCCGAGTGCTTTCCAACCCATAGCTATTCGGCGCCGGATTTCTTTTTCGTGGTTGGATTCAGCACTAATCATCTGTCCGATGTAGTTATATTCTTTTACTTCTGGTAGAATTTCGTTTCGTAAGCTGACGACGATGTTTTTCGTATGTCTATTCCTCATTACTTTAGATTTATTCCTATTTATTTTAGTCCCAAGGCTGTGCTTTCTGATCATAGTTTCTCAAGCACTGATATCAGTTGTTCTGCAGTCTCACTTAGCAGTACTATGTCGTCCGCAAGCCTCAAATGGCTCAAGTATTCCGCATTTATCCTTAATCCCGTTTTCCCAGTCAAGCTTTCTACACACCCTTTACAGACATCCTGTGAATAGTTTTTGCGAGATGGTATCTCCCTGTCTTGCTCTCTTTCTGATCGAGAATTTATCGTTTTTCTTATGGACGGTTTTATTCAGCCTAACATTCGTGATATACGTCTTCTATAAGTCTGATGTAGGTCTTCTTTATTCCCCAGCTTTTTTAGAGGTTCTAGCACAGCTGTCGTGAGTTCGTAATCAACGCTTTCTCATAGCCTATAAATGCAGTGTTAAGGGGTTTAGTGTATTCTGCGGACGTTTCGATCTCTTGATTGACAACATGGATGAGATCGATGGTTTAGTGCCCTTTCATAAACCTAGCTTGCTCTCTAGGTTGTTTGAAATCCAGGCTTTCACCTAAGTGGCTAACTAAAATTTCGGTAAACAGCTTGTAAACCGTGCACTGAGAGTAGGTTGATGGGTCTGTAATTGTTGACGTTCTTGAGATCCCCCTTCTTATGAATTAGAATAATGGTGGCATTTTTCCACGTTATGGACACTTTAGAGTCTTCAAGCATTCCCAAAATAGTACCCCTAGCTTTCCCAGTACAATATGTCCTCCCTCCTTCAAAAAATCCACAGTTATTCCGTTGTCACCTGCAGCCTTTGGGAGCCTTTTCGTGCATTTGAGAGCCTTTACTACGTCTTTTATAGTTACTAGTGCGACACCGAAAGGTGAGCTTCTACTCTCAGTAGTGTCTCCTGGTCTAACATCCCCGAACTAAAGCCTGGTGTAGAGTAGTTCTGGTACCGTAAATATTTCGTTGAAGATGTGCGTAATTTTACCCTGCTCGTTTCGCAGTGCGTAAATCCTGTCTTTGCCGATGGCTGGCGTTCTTTTAGTTGCTTTCAAGCGCCGCCCCCCCCCCCAGTTGCAGTGTTTCCTCGAACACTGTCATGTTATATGCACGAATGTCGTGTGTTTTATTTCTGTTAATGAGTTTCGACAGCTCCGCTAATTCACTATGATCTGCCGTGCTTGACACTTTTATGTTCTTACGTTTGGCAATTACTTCTTTCGTTTTCTTAGTTTGTTAGTTTGTTCCCTACAAGTCGCTTTTACCCCAGCTGCTGGCGATTCATAGTTTGCCGATGTTAGGTTGTCATTTAGCCTCTCTACACAGACCTCGTTCAGCTCGTCTGGAGGCGTGAATGTTTTTGAAGGGTTGTCGGCCCTGACTGCATTCGGGGCTTCTTTTCACGAGTTTCCTCGTTACTCCTTGGAGATTCAATCTTAGCTTGCGTCTGACCATCCTATGATCGATGCTCCGAATCGTACTTAACACTTCTACGTCTTTCACAATATCTTGGTTGTGACCTAAAGTGAAGTCAATTTTGTTTTCTGTTGGGTCATCAGGACTTTTCCATGTCCATTTCCTATTCTTTTGTTTGTAAAAAAATGTGTTCTTAAGGATAAGGTAACTTCTCTCTACAAGTCCCCCAGTGTATCTCTTCAACCATTGCGATCGTCTATACCGAAGTTTCCCGCTGACCTTTCTCCCATTTCTTCTTGCCGATTTTTGTGTTGAAGTCTCCCATCACAATCGTGAACTGTGTTGGTACCTTTTTACCTGCTGACTTGACGTCTTCTTAGAAGCGTGCAATGGTTTCATCATCGTAGCTGGGTGTTGGCGCATAGGCCTGTACTATCTCTAACCAGTATAGCTTGTTTTTCTTGATCACAACAGCTGTGACTCTCTCGCTCATGCTCGAAAACTCCTCCACGTTTCCTGCTATTTCTCTTTTCTCTTTGGATTAGAAATCCCCCCCCCCCGCGTGTTCTCTCTTCTCTTGGGGTCCACGGTAGCACAGAATATCCCCGCTAGTGAGCTCCATGAAGCCTTCTCCTGTCCTTATAACTTTGCTTAACCCTATAATATCCCACTTTATGTCCGAGAACTCTTCTAGTAGTACAGCTAAGCTTCTCTGGGTAGACAGGGGGCGTGCGTCGAACATTGCCAGGGTCAAATTCCAATGGTGGCCATGTCCGGACTCCAAGATTCTCAACACTCTCTCCTGTATCTCTGTTCTGACTGCCGCCGTGGACAGGTGCTCTACAGCTCTACCCGGTCTGCGGCTCCTGGGAACGGAGGGCCGAGAGCTAAGTTGGTTGGTCATGGGAGGTGGCGGCCAACTACCACGCCAGGGGGGTCAGATCCTTGTTTGGTGAGAAAGTGCTGTATGGTACCTAAGAGCCTTCCTAGCATAGTTGAACATTCAGAGTATATTCTCTTAGATATCCGAGATGATAGTTACTTCCGGAGCAGGCAGAACTCGGTACCTGCATTCCAAGGTTGGGCTCAGAGAGCCAGGCGGAAGGAGAGAGCGAGAGAAGTTTCCTGTAGTGACACTGAGCGAGCGCTTCTCGGTTTTCCTTTTTATACGTGCGGTTTTTAATAATTGAGATGACACCACTGGCTTACGAATGAGCGGTTCACTGACGTCTAGCTGATGAAAAGGTAAGCTACTGCTGTGCTCAAGCGTGTAATTACGAAAAAATGGTTAGTTTGAAGCTCAGGCGGCTAAAGAGGCCGCTAAAGGTGTATTGGCATCCTACCTCACCCTTGCAACACTATTCTATGCCGAAAAAGGGTTATCGTGTGCCCCGCTAGCAGCAGTGACCTTTTTGCTGGGTTTCGAAAAAGTTAGGCGACCCTGTGCTATTAATTCCGGAAACATTCAGAACCCCGACAGGTCTGCAGAAAATCTATTTCCGTATTTTCTACAGAAAAAAAACGATTACACATATAGGTAGCCCTTGCTTGTGCGATCACACAAAATGTTTTTTTTTTGTGCGTCCAGGGATTCTCGAGTTATTCAAATTATAGCAATGCTACGTAAGTCGCCCAGTGTCGGCCTTGCATTCCTAGCCCGGTATGGACACGGTGTTTCTAACGTACCCTGAATTGATTTAGAGCTTTTCATCTTCGTAACTTAGTGTCCGATGCTGCGGGCGCTCTTATCTAGCTTTTACAGCAATCTTTAACCCCTGCCTAGCGAATAACTTCCTTTTTATTTCAAAATAACCTCACCGGCCGGGCCTGTTTGCTTATATCGCGTTTCAGTCAGAGCTGTTATTACTCGGCCTCTTATTGTTTCTACGTGCTTCTCCAGTGCAGCGGAAGTGTTTTTTAAACTTCTGTCAATTGTTTAATGCCCCCACCGGGTATTTTACTTTCTTATTCTGTGATCTGCACGTGCGGTTTCGCCAATTAGGCCTACGGCGACTGCGGCTTACATTTGGGCTTTTGGCTGTAGCTTTACCAAACATGCGCCTAGCGAGCTCATTTAATTTGCTATGTTATCGGAACAACCCCACTATTACGCGAATATAGCCTGTAAGCGGCCCCTGCCGTGGAAGTTTGATAGATTTGTTTTACTTGGCTTGACACCTAACTCGACACGGCTACCCTCACGCCGGAGAAAGAAAATGTTCGCGCATTTAAAATTATTGGTGCACGTTCGTTGGTGTCTTAAAGATACGTATTGTGGGATCTGATTGCCTCTCTCTCCATCTCTCTCGCTCACACACACCACACACACACACGCACACACACACACGCACACACGCACACACGCACACACGCACACACGCACGCGCACACACACACACGCACACACGCGCACACGCGCACACGCACGCACACGCACGCACACACACACACAACACGCACACGCACACGCACACGCACACACACACACACACACACACACACACACACACACACACACACACACACACACACACACACACGCATGCACGCACGCATGCTTCCTGCTGCTATGGTCCCAACTCATCTTTTTGTTTAGGCCCAATCCTTCTTAGTAGGCCCACGCATTATCATCGACGCAAACCTAGCTCACTAACCCCCGCCATTTCGCCCTCTCCTGTTAAATCATTTTATGCATGCATCTGCTTCTCTTTTCTGGCTGTGTGTGCTCGCTTTTCCAGATGATTAACTGATTTAGCGTCCTTTCGACGATGCCCTTTTTAACACCAAACATTCCGCCTTCAGGGAAGCTCTGTGATAATAACTGGGCACTGCTTAACGTGAGCACAAGGGAGGGAAGCGATCTCAAGTGAGACATCGGAAAGTGAACTAAAATGAAACGGACTAGATAATTTCCAGAGTTGGAATATTTCAAAAATTTGCCACTGCTCGTGTAACACGTTGTTGGTTCCTGAAATTTACACAGTGCTTCTGATGCTGGAGTAGTTCTAAAAAAGTACGCAGCCACACTATAGCTAGGCGAGCACCACTGAAGTAAAGAATAAAGTGCTTGCCCCTAAAACCAGCAATCCCACTGGCAATGCGGTATTTCGGAAAACTTTAGGTATAAAATATCATTGCAGAAATGGATTTAAATGAACGAAATCACATAAAAATATGAAGAGAAAAGGTGAGTAGTGTCGTCGAGCGTCTGCCAAGGGTTAAGCTCTATGAGCACACACACGAGAGAGAACAAACGTCGATAAATTGCGTTCTTTTGTCCGTTGTAATATTGCTTTTTTTTTTTTTTGCATGGCACCCTGGGTGCTTAGGTGCGTTTCATCTCGAGCGAGCAAAGGCTTAACCTCTAACGACCTGCAGGTCCGAAAGAACACGTCAGGAGCAGCTTTTATCGAGCGAACGCAAGTTTCCAGTTACAAGCAGAGAATTACAGAAGAAAAAAAAAAAACGATACAAGAAGGCTCGGCCGGGGATTCGCTTGCGCTTTCGTTTCTGCCTATTTAAGAATACTTCCGGCAATCAAAAACGGTCGTTCAGAAACTGCAGCTGGAGGCATGAGCGCGTTCTTCACGTGAGATTGTAATCATGCGGAGCGCACAAGTGAGAAAATCAGAGGATCCTTACGCTAAGCCTAGTCGTTAACCTCCGTTTCAGTTGAAAGCACAAATATATCAGCGGAGCAATAAATTTTTCGCGAGCTTGAAGGATCAGTACCACTTTTGCAACTTTCTATTCGTTGTTCATTATACAACAAGAGGGGGGGGAGGGGGAAGACGTGATAGCGCTGTTGTTAAATGTTTCACAACAATACGTGCACTCTTAAAAAAAGGTCGGGGCATTCACTAATGGAATACTAACAAGTTACTTGTCCCAGCATACACTAGGTACTTAGTAATTGGAGGTAGTAAATTTAGCACTAGTCAGGGTTACTAACTGAAGGAGGGAGTAAGCACCGCTACCTCCACTAGTAAAGTCCTAGCGATAACACCCTTCTGAGCTACAAGCGTTTACTAACTGGCCATGCATAACCGAGTCATAAGCACCACCTTAATCTAGTGTATAGTACCTATTACACTCAGTTAATTTCCTAACCATGCTGCTGCTAGTGGCAGAGCCTACCTACAAAACCGAGGGGTAGTAAGGTTCGTAAGGAGTTAGTAAATACGGAAGTTACTACTTTTTACGACTTTTTTTATTGAGAGTGTGGTTCTTTCAAGCCTTCCTCGGGAATGTTGCGTTTTCGAGGAACTAAGGCCTAAAACCTAGCACTCACTCACTCTACGACGATCCCGTGGTTCAGCTTCGCAACACTGCCCCCCATTGATCAAACGAAACCCCCATTCAAGTCGATTCGGCCAATGACGCGATGTGTGTACGTTATTGTTCCAGAATTATGATCTGTGCTGCGCGGAATGCAGAACATCATGCTTCAATTACCTGATGCCACAGAGGAGAGTCATTTATAAGTCAAATCACATGCTGGATATCGCCATTCGGTATCGCCATCGGCTGCATGAGTCGAATCACACGAGTCAAATCGGCTGCATGACTCAAATAACATGCTCGATATCGCCACGCGGCGATTTCACCATTCGGCTGCCTGGATTGGGCAGTCAAATGCATAGTGGTGAAGCTGAACAGCAGGGTTGCCATGAAGTGCTATTTGCTGTTTTTTTAACGTGTAAAACAACCCTAATACTGGGGTAACCGACCCACCAGCTTTCGCGAAACAGCGGTAGAAAGATGCACTTTTTTATTTGCATGCTTCTTTTTAACCGCACGAACATGTATGTACCTTCTAAAAAATGTGGTCAAACATTCTTTCCATCTTACTTCAACTTTCTAAAGGTAACCTCATTGGTTCTACATTTCCACAGTGGCGTGTGTGCAGGGACCAGTCCCAATATCAAGGCCAAATATACTCCGCAGCACACCGTAAGCAATGAACAACGATTGCAAGCGCGTGTTCTAAGACACAGCAGACAAGGCAACGTAGCTCTACCTAGAGTTCGAGGGTAGTGCGAATCTTTAGGGGTTGACCTAGCACCCACAAAGCCGGACAGGCTTCTAGATACGCGACAATACTGTCGTGGGACACACCCTCTTTTGCCACGATATGTCGCGTGACGACTGCCTGGCGTCAACTACTCACGCGTCCTTGTTGTACGCTAAACATTTATTCAATGGCTCTATTTTGGAGTGTAACATTTGCATACACACTAGGGGGGGGGGGGGTAATAAAAGGCTGGTTTATGGCAGTGGATGACTGGGAAATGTAAACATAGATAGCGGAGTAGACAGAAGAAAAGGCAAGCAATGATGCTTATCTTTGTCTGCGAAAAAATGAAATTCCAAGACAAACCGAATTGCCAGCGCTAGTTTTGTGCCTTTTAATGCGGTGATGGCCAGAGTAAATATAAATGTTTGAATGAAGTAAACCTTCGGGAATGGCATAATCGATTCAGCAGTTTAAATTCAGTACAAATTGAACATTACCCTCTCGGGGTAATGTCAGATTCGGACCGGTAATTCAACTATTTACGATTACTGTACAAATATAGTCGAACCTAACGTTTTCCATAAAATTCACCATAAAGAATTACTGTCGCTCAGAGTACAGAAGAACACGCCTCAAACTCGATCCTGCTAGTAAAGAAACAATGCTCGGTACACCTAAAAACCGAGTACGACGTGCAGCTAAACAGTCGCCGATGAAACATTTGATGTCTCGAAATTTTATTTTGGGAGATTTATAAAATGTGGAAACTTGAGTCGCTAGCCTTACCTGGGCACGCTCGAAGATAGAAAAAGATGTTTAATAAAACAGGTGATGAGAGCCGAGCCAAGATGCCTGCATTGCTACGACCGATGATTGTAATGACGATGGTCATGATAATCATGATGTGGTGCGTATTTGCTTTCAGTTACGTACAAGTTGCGATTAAAATTTCTGTATTTTATGACTTCCCCGAACAACACCTGCTCTCAAAGTTACTTTGCGCCTTTATTATCAGCCTACCAAAAAGTGTCCTGCTACATTATTGAAAAAAAAAATATATCGGTTTTTATCACTGAAGCAGTCATTGCTTGAAATGAGTGCAAGTTCAAAAGCGAGTTCAAAAGCTTTGTTTCCTGCGCTACTGCCCCAATTAGGCGTACACTACTTCCGTTGACGTGTTTTATATCTACTGAGGTATTATGGGCCATAAATATTATTTTCAATGCGTAGTATTCTTTGCCAAGTGCACCACAGCTCGGGACCCAATAGCCCCTTGCCCTTGCGTGGGGAAATGCAGCATTAGCATAAGTAACAAATTTAATCGTTCAATAGCGTAAATAGAGATAAATGCATGGTTTTGAAATTTACAACACAAGTTTCAACGAAAATTTTGAAAAAACCAAAAAGCGAAAAATTGGAAAGAATCTTCACAAAAATTATTCGACGAAATAAAAATCCGCACCTTATACATCTGCTCCAACAACAGAAAACGAAATAAAAAGAGCCCGTAAAAAAACGTTCAAAATACGAAATAATAGCGAAAAAAAAAGCAATCAGTGTACTTCGCCCTGCATTTAAATAAAAATGCAAAACTGACGGAAGTAACACAGTTAATCGTTATAATGGCTGAAATGAATAAAATTGGTCGAACAGAATTTTGAGAACCAAAAAATAGGAGCAATAGAAAAAAAATTTGCCCAAAAATGTTCTGACAAAATAAACAATACACAACTTACACATCTCCTCCAAAAAGATGCAGTAAACTAATAAACATCGGAAAATGACCATTGAAATTACGGAAAACCATGGTGAAAATGAACCAATGCTGTACTACCCTTTGCATCTGCTGAAAAATGCGTAAATGGTGAAGTAAAGACGCTTAATCGCTGCAGTGGAATAAATTTACATCATTGGCGAAAAGACACAAACGGGAAGAGGAACGGGAAACAAATCTGGCGGTAAAGAACTCACAGTCTAGCCAAGCAGCTTAAGAATGCTACGCATTAGTCGACAATTCTTTGAATATTTGCAGTTTTTTTTTGTTTCATAACGGAAATAAAGCGTATGTTTATTTTAAAGATGGCAATAATAACTCATATTTTCCACGATTTCAACCTTAAGGTACCTCCCAATTTATGCGCCAGTATTTGCAAGAAAGTGAGAAATTGTAAGCGGAACTTTTCACTTGCTGCTTACTTCGAGCGCCAACTTCGCGAGCATATATATTCAGGAAGGCGTTTATTAATGTTAAATATCACTGGGGAATGGTTAGGAACATTGTATAAAGAAATGAATGGATGAATTATTGACGGCGCAGACACAAGATTCCCAGAATGTACATGGTCCAGTTCTCTACACATCGTCGTTTGTTTGGTAAAAAGCTGCAGAGATCCCTTCCAGTTTCGCAACTTATGAAAGACCCAAATTTAGTAGTTCCGTACTTCGGTATTTTTTTATCCCGCGGTACGACAACCTATCAATGCACCGTTCTTACTTATTTGTGTGTTCACCGTGCACCGCGCACTTGCGATCACCACCTAAACTATTACTCTATTCGCAAGCACCAGTACACAGCAATGCAGCCGTACCGTGTGGCCGGCCTGGGGTGGGAAGGGGGGGGGGTTGTAATGCCTCACATCATTTATATTGGCACTTCACACTCCGAAACTTCAGCGCCTCGATTATCTGGCGCATCGTATTGGAGGAAACGAACGAATGAGTACCAACTTCAGATCTTCGAGCGTGCGCTGCAATGGGGTATACAAAAAGCGGTTGTAATCAAAGAATGCAGCGTAAGCCACGCCTCCACAAAACATTTCTGTCCATGCACACGTGTTACATCATGAAGTTACGCAACTTCAACTTTGCTGTGTTCTATATCACTTTTGCTAATGGTAAAAGAGAAAAAAACGTATATGTGTTCTTGATTAATGCGAGTTTGCCCGTCATCATTTTCCATGTTTTGGCCAACTCCTCCTCCGACGACATGACTTCCGTGGCCACAAAAAAGAAATGACACAGCAGGTACTGTGTGATGTTCTTTCCGCGTGTAGATAAATCCTCAGAATTAATTCACAAAGAAACTGGTCCGTACCACTGGTGATAATATATTTCGCAACCGCTCTGCCCAGAACCTTACTTCAGGCATTCCCTGAAGTAAGGTTACGAAATGTCACTCCAATAATGGAATGCATTATTCATGGCAAGAAAAAACGCAAAACAACAAACGCTTGCAGCTTGGCTGCTAATTAGACATTGTTGGTGAAACAGTTTAAGTTCGAAACCTGCAGTAAGCGTCTGTCGACGAGGCAGGGCGAAAGAGGGAGGAGGGAAGATCTGGCATGTCTTGCGTAACAAGTCTTACGTTCTTGTGCGCGCGAAACCGTAGCACTTGATAGGTGCTAATTATTCCCCGTAATGTTTGTTCAGTGTAGTTACAGGTGCCTCGGTGTGAAGCAGTGGCTCCCAAGTCTCTTAAGCAACGCGAACGTATTTTTTCGGGGCAGACTTCTGTCGTTCTCTTGTGTGTATCGATTTGTCGCGGTCCTCAGCGAATTACCTTAACAAGACAGACAATCTAATACGTGCCCGTACTGGAGTGACAGAATCTCTCAGAGCTGCTTTTTCTTTTACCTTTCCTAATACAAACCACTAATTGCGGTAGTTGCCGCAGAAGGTAAAGAAAAATTACGCCTAGTTCACACTCCCTATTACTTCTGATTGGCATTCACGTTCGGGACCAATTTCTCGTTCGCTTTGGCGTGAAATGCGCGTTCAATTCGCGGAAAAGGCGTTTAATTAATGTTCAGGTGTGCACGCACTATCTAAGGAGACCTAAACTCCAAGGATAAGGTACCGGGGATAAACGTACTGGTCTATAACGCAGCTTTCGTAATTTCAGGCCTTATCCTACCTCGCCCGAGCGAGATTTGCAGAAAACTACTGCGGCGTCCTGAGGTATAAGCCCGCTCCTGTTGTTCCAACCTTTTCGTAAAAAGTTCGTTCCTGCAGTTTTCAGATGTAACTAGTCTAATTTGACCTCGCTGTTATAGACGAGTGTGTTCCGCACTGTACATCATTATTAGGATGCCAATCATCCGTCGCTGGCTCAGAAATTAGATCACATTGCCCGGCGTTATAGCAGCTCCGCAATGGTAGCACCTTGACAAAGTAAATAATTTAGCTGCTTCAAAGACGTCTGGGGAGAAAGCACAGCAGTTTTTGTCGCAGGTGGTAACAGCGACGTTGTTGCCGTAATCGATAAACTGGTTCACCTCTTTTTACGAAGTGATAGCTTCACCATAAAGTATTGCACCGGCCAACGACTCCTGAGTTGCTTGTGGTGTTTTATGCCCGCAGTGACTTCCTTACGGGAAAAGCCGGCTGGTAGTCATACTTGATAACTAGAAGGATGCAATGGCAATTTCTAACCTCAGTGTTCCTCACCGCGCAAAATATTGCATGCACAGGAACAGGTTGACAGGTAATACTGGACGCCGTAAATAGAAGCTCTTCATGTCAACCGTCCAAGTGACGTTTTTTAGATAACTACAGTGGCTATATAGGTCCTCTTTCTCATTGGAATAGATGCGTAACACTGTGGTGATAATAGTGCTAGAATTGCAGGGCCCCTTGAGAAGAGAGCACTAGAATTTCTTCGGCGGGAGGGGGGAGCGCGCTACTGAGCGTGAGGGTTAAGGACAGGAGCTGGTTAAGTCAAGTGGGGAATAGGAGAGTTTTGAACCATAGGACTTCCTGTGCAGCCCTGTAGGCTTTCTGATTTCCCAGTGAGGAGTCCTCGTGTCCAAGAGACCAGTCTATCGACGATAAAGTCCTATAGCTTGCAAAATAAAGATGTGATGATGAATTCTATTGGCGATTCGATTGGTTTTTTAGTGTTTGTAGGGAGTCCGTGAGGAAACCTAATGTAAAACCATAGTCCACAGCATACATAACCACTGCAACAAACTTGAGAGGGGAAACCACAATGAAAGCCCAACTTCAGCACGCGCTCTCCCTAGTTGCACCATCATTTATGAAGCCCACTTAAACGATCTGAACGCGATCGCTACGTTCCTACACTAGGCCAGAGTTCACGCATCAAAACAAAACACTCTCGTCTGACTAACCTTGAGGCTGCAGTTGTCCTCCCCCCTTCAGAACTTATCAATAAAGACCAAGTCAATCAATCCGTTCATACGCGATCACTCACTTAGCGGGCTTTGTATGCAGCTTCCCGATTATATAATGCAGCCGCATTAGTTTCCCTTGTCAATTCATTACCATTTCAGATTTTTCTAAACAAGGAAATCTTTAATTTATAGTACGCACACTTCTTCTGTCCCAGGGTGAAAATCAAAGAAGGGCCAGATGACACTGAAGTGCCCCTTCGCTTTTGTGTTTGGGTGGTACCGGGTTTCGCACGTATTCGAGTGCAGAGCGTCTTGTCTTTGTTTCTGATTTTTCTCAGATGCAGACGAACTGAAAATGTGCCTGCACACAAAACTAACCGCCTAAGGAAAACTGAATTTCAGGGCGCGCTGACATTTTTCTTTCTCCTCTTCATTTCTTTTTTTTTTCCTTCGCACAATCCTCACCTCTCTCCCGGCTGCTATGTCTATTATACTTTTCTCCTTCCTTGGCAATTATCGTATCGCCCTCAACCAAAGTTTTCTGGCGTTTTTATTTGCCTAAGCACGGAGATCGCGCTCTTGTGAAACGTCTTCCGCCACTTTCCGATTCCCGATCTCCTCCACATCCCGCAGCCTTTCTTCCTATCGGAAACACCGGGTGTCTCCCCTGGGCACAGAACAGTCCGCTGAGGGAATGACAGCAGCGGCAAGGAGGCGCCGTTCCCTTCAGCTCGGCGGAGTGTTTCACCATGCGAGATGCCACTCCCTACAACAGACACCCTCGTCGATGAGGACGGTTATCGATTAGGGACCGCTGCACAATCTTAGCTTTTCCCTTCCACCCATTCGTTGACGGTGTCCCCGGCAGCCCTGGCTTTTGCTGTGGCTTTCTGGAGAGAAGTTAGCAATGAGGAGGCCGTCGCAGGCCGAGACCCTGCGTCCCCCACCCACACGCCTCCTTCTCAAGGAAAGCACCTCCTCTTCGCTCGACTTCTGCGAAGTAGAACATTCCCGAGGAGTCTGTAAGCGCGGGCTGCTTCCTCCGACAGGCGCCCACAACCAAAATAAAGAGTCCAGACAGGAACACGAACAGCAATGCCACACTACGCCAGCCCGTCGTGAAGGGAACCGCAAGAAGTCGCCGCCCGGCTTGACCAATGAAGCATTGCGTTTGGCCGGTCCCATGAAAGACCGCTTTTGATCGCCCTGCACTTTATTTTTACTTCGGATTTCACTTTGACTTACTTCTGAGCACTTCATGACAGCCCGAGAGGGATGATAAAGTGGCCCCTGAAAGGACAAGTGTACCAGCAAGGAGCTTCTGAAAGGAGCTTCTGAAAGAGGCCTAAGTGCGTGGCTGAAAAGAACTGCACGACCAACTGATGGAAGGCAACACATATAAAATCAGATGTGACATCTTTTCATCCACCACAATGCTTTGAGGAATATATTGAAATGCGAAATTTCCCAGTATTTGACAAATACGAGAAAATGTGTCAAAATTTATCTCTAAGCGAGCATGTAAAACAATCTCAATTTCAATTTCAGTTTGTTTATTTCCACTCCAAGGAGAAATGGGCTCAGAAACAAAAACTCTAGCCAGCTTGGAAATGTTGCCCAGCCCAACAGAGCACGGAAGCATGAATTTACAAAAATTCAATCAGTATCTTGCTTGAGTTGCAAGAACAGAAAAGTACATCTGTATGGTTCACAGAATTATAAAAAATCGAAGTAGTACATCATTTACACTATGTCAAAGAAAAAGAACACATCGGCATAACAAATTACACTGTAAAATCACCACTGTTGTAAATAAACAAAGCACAAAATGGGCACAACTGGGAAAAGCGTGACAGCGGAAATACATGTAATGAAACAGCGTTTTCGAAGAGCCACATTTAAAAAAGATGCAACAATTCAAATTTAAATGCGAACTATTCAAATTAAACAATTCAATTCAATTCAGATGCAAGCAATAAAAAAACAACAAAAAAGAAGAAATACACGCAATGAAACAGCGCTCTTTAGGAGTAACAATTAAAAAAACTGAGGCTAATACATTTCGGTATGGTTCCAGGTTTAAGAAGAAAGGGGGCAGGTGTGATAGGGAGCATGAACGAATATCTAATCCATTTCTGGCTAAGCTGTGTAAAAGCCAATGAAGGGTGCAACGCAGCATTTAAATGCCATAATTGGTCCTAGGCGTTGTTATTTCGAATTTTTTAGTGTGGGGTAAGGTATGCGTTGGAACTCGTCCTTTAAACTCAGCTTGCCCACAAAAATAACATAGATAAGTTTTTACTTTGTGTTTATAGCGCAATGGTAATCGCAGTTGGTACAAACAAAATATCTTTGCTAGGTTGGCAATCTGAAAAATTTGCGCTGTTAGTGGATCCCTCGGTGAATTATAAATGATCTTTTAAAGCCTCTTTCTGCCAAATGTGCACTTTCTCAACATTTGTGTTTGTAGTTGTCCCCCCCCCTAGAATACAATAAGTCATCTGCGACATAAATAATGATTTAAATAAAAGTAATTTGATATTTTTTGGACATAGATCACGATGGCGGTACAAAAGGCCACCAAAATGTACAGCCTTATAAAACACTTGGTTCATATGTGCATCGCGTAGTGATTTGTCACTGAACCACACACCTAATCTTTGAATGACTGTGTTATGTCAATGTGCACAGAGCCCTATTTTAAATACTGGGAAATAAACAAGGTTTTGCCCCTAGGCCGGAAATACGTGGCTTTAGTTTTTGAGACGTTTATCTGTAAGTTCGACCAATTTGCGATTGCGGAGAGCGTTTGATTCGCCTAATCAATTATTTCATTTGGGTCCATACCACAGGCATATCGTAGCACCGTGGGCGTAAATGGTAAAAAATGCAAGTGAGCCAATGTTAATAATAGTTGCTATGCAGTCTGAACAAGAACGCTCCTAATATGCAGTTTGGGGCATGCCGCAAAAAAAATGTTATAGCTCTGAGGTACTTTAGTTAATGTCAACATATGGGCTGCGATGAGACAAGTACGACTGTATAGGACTAAATGCTTGACCTCGTCCCCGTACCTGTTCGTTTTGGCTGAAAGAATTTTGTGGTTAATGCAGTAAAATACTTTTCTCACGTCCACAAACAGGGCGAGTACTAAGTTTTTACTTTCGAAGTTGCGAAGAATGAATTCTTTTTGAGCACACAAAGCTGTTTCGGTGGAACGATTTGTGATAAATCCATGCGGAAACCGAGTTATATTATGTTTATTTTTGAATTTGATTAGGCGTGTTAAAATTACTTTCTCGAGGTCTTTAGAAAAGGAAGTAAAGATGTAGGGCAGCAATTAAGTACACTGCTCTTATCAACATTTTTAAAAGCCGGTACAACTTTGGCAATTTGCAGACATGAGGAAAACGTGGCCGATCTTAGGGACAGGTGAAAATATGTGTAAATACAGGAGCTATCAAATCAATAACGAATATTTATTAGTGAACTCGTGAACTGGAGTATTCGTTTGTCTTCGGAATGTGTTTCTACATCAGTTATCTTTCACCCACACTGGTGAAGGTTGTTAAGGCAAGGATGAGTTATCTTGAGAACGTACCCAGTGCCTTTTTTTTATGATAAAAAAACTATACCACAAAGCACAATCTGGCGGACTCACAGTTAGCTCATTCAAGTAGTTGCTATTTCGTTTTAAGTAAAAAAAAAATGGGCCACCACTGGTCGTGTTCAGGCAGACGGCGTCTTTAGTGAGTAAAATACCGCTGTCGTAACTGCTTACCGTTCGCTTAAAGGGGCACTGACACAAAAATTTTGCACCTTGTTTTTTTTTTGTTGCGATAAACAGCTAGTGACCTACTTATAACCTGTAGAAACCTCATTTGCTTCAGCGTGCGACGGTTGTTTAATTAGAGGCACTTTCAATGCGGCCAGTCGCTGTTTCGGTTTCAGCGAGTGCCGCGAAACAATGGATTTCGTGGATTTTGTGTGAACAAAGCTGACCACGTGACCATCGGAGGGATATCACAGAGCAGAGCCGCCGTAGCACTCTCGAATCCGCATCGACGGCAGTTTCTGTGAATGCCCCACGTACTGATCTCGTGAGGCGCTTAATTAAAAAGCGACCGTGGATGTGACGCAGCCGCTGCGAGTGCAAATGCTACCGCAACTAAAGAACGACGCTCGACGCTCGAGACGGTGGGTGCCAAGACGCGCGCTGGGAGCAGCCGGCCGGTCTGCCTACAGGTCCGCCTACAGATGTGTTCGGCTTAGCACTGCGGCGGATATTCGAGTGCCGCTCTCGTAACCGGTGCCGATGACAATTTTTAATGCAACCCGACATCGCATCTATAACTCCTTTCTCATGTAAGCCACCATGGTCGGGACTTGGGGACAATTTCGTGCAGCGGTAAAAAGCTATCACTCGAGCTACCTGCGCCGGCCTGGGCCACTTCGCGGCCGTGGAGGTCGCCTGCACAGCGACCGTGCAGCTACCTCAGTGGGCTTTTCGTGCATCCGGCGCGTTTTCGCATCCAATGGTGATAAACAGTAATAGAAACAGAGTGCCTGGAATCGCTGTAGAACTTTGGTCGCGGCCAGCTGCCCGATGAGCTGACGAAATCACGGCGCCTCAGCCGCCAACGATCGGGTCGTTCTTTCTCGAGAGCAGAAGCTCCGCCCTCCGGCTCTCCGATTGGAGCGGCGAGCCGTGCGAGCCGTCGAAAAACGCCGGCAGTGCGGAAGCGGCAAACACAAACTCGTGACGTGTTTGGATGTTGTTTATTTACACTATATCCTCGGGATGTCGATTGCGCGTGGTCCTCTGCTGGCTGCTCGGTTGCGTTTCGCACACTTTAACATTGATTTTAAATATGCTCTAGGCTGTAATCGCCGCTGATATTTTGCAGATGATGTATATGTGTTCCCACCAATCTATCTCCGAAGTTATCTCGCCTTCAAAATTTTGTGTCAGTGCCCCTTTAAGCCTGGCTTGCTATCGCGTTTTTGAGCACGTAACACATGCCGAAACAAACTTACGGTGACGGTTTTTTTTTATGTTCTTAAGCCAGTGTAATCCTAACAATAAGACACATATCAATCCTCCAACAGTAAAGTTCAAAACATTGTTTCTGTTCTTAAAATCACCCGGAGAGTTTAGTGCCCAGGGCGCCACTATAATTCCCCTTGACGTTCGTGTTCATCGCTTTCAAAAATAGAAGGAACAACTAGTTTCTTCTATGAAAGCTTTTTTTCTCCATGGTTCGCCGCAGTGTGCCGTTTTCGTCGTCGACCCAATATTATTCAAATTAATGCCTACCCCACCACCATCAAGCGAAAACTGGTTGACAGTAAACGCATGGGTCATGCCATAATTTTCTTCTTTACCTCGGAAGAGCAGGGATAATGCGTGCAATTTTTCGGAGCACAAAACTATTCACGTTGAAGCGACACTCCCTTTTTCCTTGCGCGGGCCTCGCTGCCCTCGCGTGACCCGGCGAGACTCGAACAAGAAGACCACGTATTATAAGCGTCAGAGGTTTTAGGCAACGTGTTACAGTTGTATTAATGGTGGCTTAGAGGGGCTACTTTGAAACGCAAGGCGTGCTTACAGGTCCCATGAGAGGATAGGGCGTGAAAAAATAGCGCACCCAACATTTTTTTTTTCCCACGCTGCTACGTCGTTTAGTTTTTCCGTTTGAGTGTGTGCTCGTTAGGAAAAAAAAACTCCATTAGAAATGAAAGACGGGTACTGCTAGCCATTTCTCGGCTGAATTCTTATCCCGCGCATTTCCCGCCAGAAGGGCGTGATCCGCACAGAAGAAGGCCCGTATACCTGACAACATTACGATGGCTCGGCCCTCTGCGCGACAATTTTACTTCACGCAGACACATGGTCGAACACCCGGAAGCTGGCGCAAGGTTTCAGCGTGCGTGTTCGCGGCGCACTGCAGAAAGCCTTCTCGTAACTGCAATGGGATGTAATTTCGAAACAGTGGCTTATACGTGAATTGGGAGAGCAACCGAGAGAAAAAGAGAAAGGCACCAAATTCCCGCACAACATCCTATTTCGGGACATCACTGGGTCCGAAGGAAGCGCTTTTAGAGTTGAAAGGAGGCCTGTGCATTCCGTTTTCTCGCATTCATTGTCAAGGAAAACAAATGGAGCTGCCTCGATGAAAGGAAAGAGGACGAAGAAGCACGAGAAGTCACCGTATCGAATGAGGGGATACGGCCTCCCTAAAATTCGCACGGAATTCAGCGAGCATTACACCCTACGGCACGTGTCACGGCATAGCTTCAATGTGCTCGAAGGCTGGAACTCGTCGCTAAGGCAAACGCGCGCAAGTTGTACGTAGCATGGTAGTTGTGTGCTCACTGTATCACGCAGCAGCAAAATCAACATAAGCGTGGCTGCTTAGTGTGGCGGTACCCATGGGCGAAATGCATTATTTCGTTCCACTGTTTGTTCAGGAAGAAGTACAACGTCAAACATGAGCGAGTCGGCATTTTGAGAAACGCACGCTACAGTTCGAAACAAGAAACAGAAGAATGCATATACATCCTTTCATTTTTGCTCTTTTGTCGTAGGCAACTGTGGGTGCACTGAAACGCGTTTCGCCAGAGTGGCCAACAGGTTTAATTATAGGTTGTTATGATGTTTAACGCGCCGACACTACACAGGCGATGATGCGCGCTGTAGTGGAGGGCTCCGGATTAATTTTGACCGCCTGCATTGGGATCTTTAACGTGCGGATAAATGTTGAACAGATAGGAGTTTTCCCTTTTGGCCCCACAAGTCGACCTATTTGAGCTGCACGCGGCAGATTCGTATAACGCATCCCCGGGAAGTGCAGATAGTGCGCGAAGCAAATATTGAACCGTCCCGTGAAGTGTAGTTATAGCATCCTGCCGAAATGAAGCTTTTGGAGAAGTTGGAAGGCGTAGTCATACTACAATATTAAAGATTAACAATACCTGCATTCGATTTTAGGTGAAGGGAGTAAAATGGAGCACTCGCTTCGTCTTGTGATGCAAAACGTGAACCGGTAGTAAATAAACTGGAAGTTCGCATGTGCCATACGTGCTTATTCTAGTGGTTGGAATAGCAGGAGAAGACAGAATAAACAGCGCAAAACAATGGAATTCGAGGAAGACAGGAGAACAGACACATCGCTGTGTTTGTTCGCATTGTCGTCTTTGTGTTTTGCCGTTTCGAGCTGTTAATTCTTTCAACATGCACCAACTCGCCTAATCTTCCGTTTTAGCCGTGTGAGTAGAGTAAACTTTTCTTTACTGACGCGCACACCTGCGAGTACGACTAGTTACGCTAATACTGAGCTATATTGATTTTGCCAGTGCATTTTCCTCAGCTCGCTCCAAGGTTTACTTCGACACAAGTTGGTACAGTCGAACACGGATATATCGAACACGGATATATCGAATTATTGTCTATATCGAACTCATAAATTATCCCCTTGAAAATGCTGTGTAAAAGTATAGGAATTCGTACGTTTATATCGAACCGTATTTTTCCCGACATTGCGTATATCGAACGCCGCGCGAGCCGGAAGGTGCTTTTCGGCGGTCGCTGCACCCCCGATTGAGGTTGAGGAGGATGTGGAGGAATGCGCGGGCATGGCGAAGACTGGCTAGCGGAACTAATTCCTTCTACTGGAACGAATTTTCGCTTGCCCAGTCGGGCCCCGCTACCGGCCGCCGTAGCGTTAGCGAACGGAGCCCGGTATGGTAAATCTCTCTAGGCACACAAGCCTGAACGCTCGGAAAAGGTGACAGTGCGAGGTAGGGATGCCCCGACTGCGCACGTCCTTTTTTTTCGGCTGCGTACGTTCCCCGACTTGCCGAAAAATAGTTTTTTTTTTCTCTCTCTCTCTGGGTCTGTCTTCCCCCGGTGTCGTCTCAGGAAAGGGAAGAGGTAACGAAGGCGCTGACGGCTGCCTCCTTCTTTTGCATTTTGCTGCTGTTGCTGCTGTTTGGCGAGTTGTCCCGCACTTTCGGAGATCACTGTTTCTCTCGGAGATGACCATCGCGAGCGCTTTGTTGGAGTCCGTTCAGAGAGCCTTGGAATTGTTACCTTCAATGTTCTGGTGGTACGTGCGCCCTGTTCTTCTTTTGCGTGCGTGTTGTGCATGGTGTGCGAAGGCGCAGCGTACTGCTGGAATTTTCTAGTTGTGCAGCCTCGAGAATATCGAGACCAGCGTCTTTAATTTCATTTCCAGGACGAAGAAGCAGGCCAAGATCAGCGATTTTTTTTTTCACGGAAAGAAAGCGTCCTGTTGCGTCGTGAGTGCGGAATTAGTTGTCATTCTTGAATGCGACGATCGGTAAGTGATCGTCCGCCATAGGTGAGGTCTCAGAGCACATATTTTTTATATCGAATTTTTCATATATCGAACTATTTCGCGATCCCCTTGGAGTTCGATATATCCGTGTTCGACTGTACTCACGTAAACAAACTTGTAGCAGTCGCATAACACTGACAAGTGCTTTGTGAAATGATACTAAGGAAAGTCACTCAGGAACCTCACGATGAATATCTTTTATCGGTTAACAGTATTTAATCCCTGCATCTCCTGAGCATCTTCAGGAGGGAAGTGTTCTTTGAAAGTTGCTTCTTCAGGTGGGGAAAAGTATAGGCAACAAAGGATCCCCGGTTAGTGAGACGTAGACAACAAGAAAAAAAAAGTGTTAAAACTCCCGTGTGTGAATTGTCAAGTAGTCCATAAGCATTCTTTTCAGGGGATTGCCTCCGCACACACACACCCCTGGGAGGGCGTTTAATTACTAAAATCTCTCAGGGCTGTTGATTGAATACCACATAATACTCATGTATTTACATGGATTGTATGCCGCCACGTACGTGTCACAGACACACGGATAGATTTCCGGTGAGAGTTGCCTGCCAGAAAACTACCGTATTCGGGCTGGCCGGGCAATACAGCGGCCTTTGAAAAAGCATGCACGCCACCGTTTAACGACTACGATGGTTGAACGCGACGCTTTCTCGTGGTGGATTTTTCGGATGGCCAATCCCACACGGCGGATATGTGCTCCTCTAGAGCTACGCACCACTTCTTTAGAATACCCACAGCACCTCATTTGTGTGAACTTCATAGGCCTATTGTTGAGGGGGGTGTGGGTGTACGGCGCAAATCCGTACCTGCTCCTTGGCGTTCGTTTCGACAATGTCGAAATGGAGCGATTGGATAGACCCTAAGGCTAGGGTAGCCAGGTTCCATTCAAGCCACCGGAAGCGTTTTTATCCGTAACATTTTTTTCCGAGTACCGCCCCCCCCCCCCAAGCAAGACCGTTTATTGGCTTGATTTCTTCGAAAATGCAGATATCTTTATTGATATCGTTCTATCGGTATCCATATTGCTAGAACAGCGCAAGTAAAGATAACTGGTTGAACAAAATTTTGAAAAACTAAAATTAGGGAAGATATTTTTAAAAAATACGGAAAACTGCGGGGATTTATCTGAAGTTCCACCTGTGATCCTTAAAATAGCGTAAATGGAGATAATTTATCGAACAGAATATTAAAAAACTAACAAATAAGAAAAATGTAAAAAAAATTACGAAAAATGGTAAACCGTGTAACGCTGTTCACTTCCACAATAACGCAGATTTCGCCGAAGTTCCACCTGTAATCCTTGTAGTAGCGTAAATGGAGGTAAATGACCGGAGAGGATTTAAAAAAAAAACACAAACGTTTAGCTATAAAGAACTCCCACTCAAGACAAGCGGAATAAGAATGCTACGCACTAGTAGACAATTCCCTGACTTCCTGCTGATTTTTTTCTTTCGCTTCACCCACGATCATCCATCATCATCGTCAGAGAAAGTTAGCTTTCCTGCAGGGCGTAGTGGCGTACAACAGCATCAGTAAGTATACTAAAGCTTCGCTTAAAAGAACACTTAGGAAGATTGGCTGCCCTAGCGGTGCCCCAAAAAACGACTAATGCCAGTTATATTCCGCAATTACTCAGCTGTGTAGGTCTATTTGTGTGTTCTTGTTTCTGTGGTCGTCGCCGCAGCGACGCCCTCGAACGTAACATGACAAGACGGAACACCAGTCCACCCAACCAGACGCTGTGAGTATTGTCATTTCAGTGTACCGCGTGCGATAAGAACAGCATTCAGATGCACGACAACTCGCGTACGCTAAATCACAATCCGCACGAGCTTAGAAACTTGTGAAGAGCGTGAGACGCCGCATCTACGCACGTATACAGTGATACAGCCGACGGAGGAGGCGAGGGCTGGCGGATGTGCTACGGGGGGTTGACACGACTGACACATAACTCCCCCGACGTGAACCTCCATGTGTAGTTGCGCGCCGGTGCACCCCAGCGCTAGACGCGTACTATTCACCCAGCCTAATGTAAGCGCATTCCATGAGAATTGCGACAAGTTTGATCTGTGTACCTCTATCGAAGAAATAAAGTTATCCACGATGTGGTTTACGCAACTACCTCGAAGATGGGGCTGCGTGTTGTCCCATTTTGGTTGCAGGGCAGCGCGAAGGAGAGGCCGAGCAGCAGGGATGCTAACGGGGCGCTGAAAAAGCCTCATTACTCGGAACATGCGTGTGAATCTGATGACAAAACCAAGCACCGTTTTTATACGCCTGCAGGCACACAAGAATTATCCTCGCATGCCTGGGCACACAGATTTTGTCACGTCCGTCTCTTTGTTGTTTTGTCAGAAGGTTCCAAGTTAGTGCTTAGCGCTCGCTAACTTCATTAGCTGAACAAAATCGCTACATGAGTGCTTGACGCGTAGAGCTCATGCCAGGTTGGATAGTTGCAGAAATGCTACATAGCGTCCTGTGCACAAGAGGAACAGTGAGAACTTCGGCCGTTAGCTCATATATATGCATCACTTTCAGCTGCTTACGTACAGATGCCTTGTTTTTCTGCGATGTCTGTGGGCTACCTAGGGCTTCATACACAAACATCGCAACTACCTGGCTGCGGTACTCACGTGCTTTTCTTTTACACTGCTGCGCTGGTGGGTTTCGCAGGAAAAGTTGCTCCTGACTCATGCGCTTTGCCTGTTTTATCGCCAAACCTTTCTTAGAGGGGGCGAGAAAAACAGAAGAAACAGCTTTTTCGCAGCGAAAAGGTATTAGGTCGAGAATTGGTGTTAGTACGTATTAGAGCGTAGAATTGTGGGCCGGATGTACAGCTGTCACACTGCTGTAGAAAAACCCGTTACACAAAAAAGCCCGTGGCAATTAATTAGAGAGCACGCATGCCACCGCTGAGCGGTGCGCTGAGAAACCCCTACGTTTCTGTGACTGCGTTCCAATGGCGTAACCAGAAATATTTTTAAGGGGGTGTTATACCGCGACGATAAAAAATTTAAAATGAGATAGCCTGCCCCAAAACACTGTATTATGTTTGTTTTCTTGCCTTATTCTGGTTTTTGCATTTAAAGTTATACATGAAGTGGTACGAAGTGAAGGCCAAGCTACACCCTGGCACCCCGTAGTAGGGCGGAATGTTTCACGTGCTCATAAACCTTGTATGCACGGGTGTTTTAAAGTCAGGCTTTCATGGCTCGGCTAAAAGCAAATTCAGCTGCCCTGTGTACGCAGAAAACTCATCCCCCGCAGTTGCATGCGCATGCGCGAGAAAAATAAACAGGTTGGAGAAGAGTTAGAAGTAAGGAGAGAGAGCCTGGCTGGCTTTCTAGATGACGTCGCCGCACTCTCCCATATACTGACACTGGTAAGTGGGAACGCGCATCGTAGAGAGCGAAAAAGCCTCTCTATTTCAGGAGAGCGCATGCGCAGTGAGCTACTGCGTAAAGCACAGCCAGAGTGAGAACAGCGGGGAGGCGGTGGTGGTGCGGGATGAGTACCGCAAACGCGGCAATGGCAAAAACGTACCGGCCACACGCTACGGCTTCGCTGGTTACCAACCCATGCGGAGTGAATTGGCGCAATTTTTTTTTGGCATTTCCAACAGAAAAACACCCCCGCGGCTGGGAACCAAAGTTACAAGTTGTGCTCAGCCCCACAGAACTTCATTAGCTCCGCCCAACACTGATTCCTGCATTAGGATATCCGCTCCTAATCCTGGTATATTCCACACTCAAGAGATTCGTGATCGGCACCCAGTGTTGACTCGCATGCCACCCTGGGAGGAAATTCAGGCTGACCCCAGCACAGCGAGCCGTTCCTACTGGCTCTCAGAGCGGGGAAGCCTCGGTCACAGATCCCAAAGAAGGCACCCTGGACTAAGGGTGCTTGGAAAAAGTGATTTATTTCTTTCGTCTTAAACCACGGAGTTGATTTATTTCGCCAACTACAACAGCACACAAGTTTGAACCAATACTGAGTTGTCACATGTGCACGTGCGAGGTGCCGCAAACGGAAATCGGTTTGCGTAGTTGGTAACCAACAATCTTGAATCGCTAGCTCCAGAACTTCTCGCACGACTCCCGCGAGCTAGAAGCCAAGCATGCCAAAAGTACTTCGAATAAAAACTGCAAATGGGGACTGCGATCTCTCTTGAAGCCTTTATCACTCCCACGGAGTCCGCCAGCACGCATTTAGTACCGAATGGTTGACTGCCTTGTGTTTCGCCTGCGGAGCACATCCTAAAGTGCTCCCCGAGTGTCAGAACCTTTCCGCATTTCTCGAGTCTGTGTTTAATCGACCAGAGTTGTTATAGCGCCTTTGGTTTTTCCCTTGACTCTCGGCTTCGGACTATTCGAACCATCAAATATTGTTTTCTTCTGGTATTTGGAAGTATAAAGCCATATCTAAACCAGAAGTGACGAAAAACATTCTTTTTTGATGGGTTTTCATTGCGACACCACTCCACGCGTTTGTTGGCTGTGCGCCGAATGTTCGAAGCGCTTCCTGGACCTTGGGAAGAAATTCGCACAGCGTGCGTGCTTTGGCGGCTAGCACCGTTTTACAACCGGGGTTCCCAGGATGTGGGGCTCGAAGCCGCCAAGTTCGACCCTAACTTTAACGTAAATACTGCTCCGAAGGATCTTTCACGGTTCTGTGTTGGTATTTTTAACCACCTTTCGAATTTGATGACCTGCGGTGTTAAGATTTATAAGAAGCAGTCGTCGTTGTCGTTAGCCATGCTAAGCAACAAAAATATAGTGTACGATATTTGCATAACCATACTCCCGGGTCTTTGGGGAATCTAATTCGGGGACAGTTACTCACAATGTACATCCACTGACAAAGCAAGCAAGCTTGTGTAGTTCATGCACACATCGCTGCCATGTAGTTCTGCATATCTCCCGCATAGAACCTCACATCGGTTTCAACGCCACGTGAAACCCTGACTGCTCTAAGCAAAATACTGGTAATCTAAGTTACGGCAAGGTGTCCTACGTGATAAGGCATTCAACAAGCCCGTTTGGGCTAACGCTTTCTTGTCTTCTTTGCGTATCTAACTGGGTGGAAAATGCAGCCGTGGCTTTGTGGGCCAGTTATGGCGCCAGTTATTGCACAGACATCAATCTTAATGACAATAATGAGATGAAGCTTGAGATGAAGCTCAAGTCCATCAGGTCACCTTCTTACCTTTGGTAGATGCTGTGCCTACCCCCAGTAAATCTGTTGGAGCCGAATAGTTTGCCGCACTGTGACCATGTAAAATGCTCGCTCGTTCCGCACTGCCCTAACGCACACCGATGCAACCGTTTTAAATAAAATCGCATCCTCCTACTCAGAACTGAGAAAAAATGCACACATACCTTGAGGTGAACAATGTCTTCCAACGGGCGACAAAGCCAGAAGTATACGCATAAAAAAAAACTGTCGGTTACACCAACAGCCGGCCACCTGGTTATGACCCCAAAAAAAGAAGTATATGCCAATGACACCCTACTAATCATCCGGTATCTTGTTATGCAGATGAGTATTACGGCCACAAAAGCGTCGCAGTCGGAGTGGAGCTTGCCACCAATGATGGAAGTGCTCGGCGCAGTCAATCACGACTCGTGTACAGCCGCTCAAAAGTGGTCCGCGTTTTTTTTTTTTTTTAAAATTAGAAAAAAAAGAACATTTACCATTTTCCACCAGTCTTGTTACCCTAACTTAGTTCTCGACGTTATTTTATTCCCTCCCAACCCCATTAAAAGCGCTACCGATTTATTTTTTTCATGCGGCGCAGACTGTGCCCGAAAATGTGCATGATTGGAAATTGGAAACAACTTGCGCTACTGCAAACGTGTAAGTCGTGGGCCGAAGCTACAGAAAAAACTAAGTAGGAGCAGAAAGAAGAAATCAAGATTTTTCGCTTAAATGAATCGCAGTTTCAATCAAAAAGGTGCACAGGACCATGTGGGCGAGATTCCAAGGAAGTAAATAGAATAAATGGAGACGACACTGCAATGCTGTGTACGCTTAAGTCGCTGCCGGCAATGGCGTACCGGATGCATTAGCGTGCGAGCTTCAAGTAAGTAGTTTAGACCTTGAAGCGCGCTTTGAGAAAGCGTTTGGCGGTAAAAGTTGGACGAAGGCAGACGCCTTCACGTCGAAAATGTCAAAAAAAGAAATCTTCAACGGAAAATGTTAGAAGTCTAGACGAGAGCAAAATGCAAGCACAGGTGTTGCGAAAACGCTCGCTGAGAATGAACGAACAAGGCTGAAATACGAAAAATTGTTTATGCTGTGCACACACTTGGTAAGAGTATACCCACTCGTTTGTTTCCATTAAAAAAACCTTCTCGGCGGTAACTAAGACATTTTACTTGAACTTTTCTTCACCATCAGTCTGCGGCACAAATGCCAGCGCGCTGATATAGTTAGTATATAGTGGTTCTGGGCCCTGATGCCGCGGCTGGTTACAGCTTACCACAACGTTTGCACCAGTACACTTTTTAACACGAAGGCAATAATTTACCCTAACCGAACAGAACAAAAAGCCGGCGTCCACCGCCGGCGTTTGTAGCAGCGAAGGGGCCCCAAAAAAGGGCCAACTGGGCAAAGAGAGTAAAGATAAAGTAAGCGGTGCGAAAAAGAGATTCTACTAGTGAGCAGGAGGATGCTCTTAGGGCCTCCACACAGTGAGAGGCATCCTTAGTCTAAGATGCCTTGGGGCTGGCTGGTCGTCCGGGCCCGTTCCACCAGACGGCGCTGGTAAAGAGAGCTCGTTATACTGAAGATTACATTACTGAATAGTACTATAGTGAATTAGAATTTAGGGTAATATGCCGAATTAGAGAATATATTACCGAAGAGTAATATACCTAATTAGAATTTATAAGAGAAGGTGGGAGGTAAACAGGTGTTCAAGGGCAGGAAGGGGGGAAGCGATGGGAGTTTAAAACCGGGAGGAGGGAGTGGGAATCTATTAGGTTAGTTAAGGGTAGGGTAAATAAGTTGAATAACACAGGCAAGTTGGTTGGTGACAACCGACGTCCCGATATATCATCATCATCATCATCATCAACAACAGCAACAACAACAACGCAGCTTGTCAGCTGCTCCACCCACTGGTATTTGGAGGTAAGTTCAGGAGTTATTTGGCGGTCCGATACCACGTAGTATATGGTGACAGTAACCGGGCAGAAGTTACAGGGGGCAGGGTATTCGGTGGGGTCATAGCGTTTAGTAGGTTGTTATGGGAAAGTGAATTGGTTGTAGGCGCTCGAAAGTGATTCTTTCGTGGCGTGTTAGTTGTTAGAGGGGTTGTGTTTAGCGACGGCAGACATTTTTACCAGCGACACTGTTTAGCAAATAGTTATTTTCCATGTCCGAAGTTATAAATAGCAAGAAGTGCCGAGCGCACGTGAGCGCGTTCCGCGCGGCGACCACCCGGTAGTTAAAAAAAAACAAGAAAATGCCAAACGCTCGTATGTGCGTGCCTCGCGGGGACCGCCCAGCGTCCCCGGCGCGCTTTGTCAAGCCCATCATACCCACTAAAGCAGATTGATCAACACTGGCCAAAAAAAAAAATACATCGTTCGCCGTAATCGTTGCAACACTTGCTCGGAAAGAGACAGACTCGAACGTTCGCCGTTATCGGGGCAACACTTGCTTGGAACAAGGACACGTTATATTGCACAGTCGTCCAAGGTGATGTGCAATGATGTAAAGGCGTAGTTCGGGGCAAGTAATGCGGTCTTAAAAGTCGTGGTTTAGCGTTTTTATTGCACAAGGATCGCTATTTTTTTACGAATGTTATTTGCGACGACATGAGCGAAAGCTGTAGTAATCGACGCATATAAAGCCGATTGAAGCTACTCAAAGGGTCGCTTCTACTTCGATAAAGCTAAAATTACAAGCGTTCCCGTGGTAATCCTCGTTCACAGCAGAATAGGTTATACTGAATCTAAATTTCAATGAGACGCGTTTATTTCGAATGTTTGAAATTAACCTTAAACGGTCGATGTAAAGCACCGTACTTCAACGACCTTTGTTAACAAAAAAATGCGCTGAAACTAATGAACTTCTTCCTACTTGTTTTAACGATTACTATCAAACAGGGAGAAAGTGAAGAGATAAAAGCGAGAAAATTGGGTGGAGCGCCATTGATCTCTCTCCTGGGTGCGCGTCGTGAAAGAGGCCGGCAGGAAGATAAGACAAAGTTTTTTTTTATGGTGGCTTATCCGACTTCACGGAAGAGCTAGGATTAGTGCCGAAAAGGGAGGAACGCAGGAAACAGGGCCGGGATGAAAATTCGAACTTACACTTTCTCACGCGCGTTTCGAAATATTTGAACCAAAACACAGAAAACCAAGGCGGACATCCAACTTCTTGCACTTCTTCTAAATTGTCTTTTTCTTTAAAATTTATTGTCGTCAAAAGGTCCAGTTGATAGGCGTCATCTTCACTGTCTTTTGGTTTTGTAATTAGTTGAGAAAACTAGCTTTTGCTGGCCCCTTGTTATCCACCCTTGCTCAGGAAAAAAGAGAGACAACAGCGGGAGAGACGTGGAGAAAATGATGAATTACCAGTAGAAAGCCCTGCGTTGCCGTGTCCGTGCGTACGCGAGAGATGTGTCTTCCCACGCTAGTAAGGGGGGCTGGAAACCCCAACTAAAGGAACAACCGCCTGCAATGAGCCTGAACGTGAGAAGGGGTGGCTACAGCATTTTGAAAACTAAACAAACTATATACGGAAGCATACTGCGCGCGAGTATTTTATCTTTCTTCAAGGCTGATTTTCTTCCTGGGAGCGTGGACATTCCGGGACTTTTTAGGGGCGAAGCACCTTAAAGGGACCCTGCAACACTCTTTGAGCAGTGCACGTAAACCTGCGCGACGTTTAGATTACACTGGCAGGAATACCTGAGCCAAATATTACGCGTGCACGTGAAGTGGTGAGCGCGCAAATCGCTGTGAAAGACGCGGAAAAACCAACCGCGCTCCCTTCAGTTCTCCTCATTATGCACCCCTCGCATGGCCTAAGCGACGTCGCTGAGGCCATGGCTGCCCGATCGGCTGTCACTGGTCAACTTCGCGGCTACTTTCTCCCATTTCCGTCGTCGTCATCGCTGTGTACGTTGCGGAGAAAAGGAGAAAACTCCCCGGCCTGTGATATATCGAAGGCCGCAGAAGAGAACGCCGCGAGCCGCCCTCCTCTCCGGGAGAGAGCGCGCAGCCTTCGTCGCGTTGTCCGCGGTCGAGTTAAGAGGGAGCGATTATGCGCGATTTCTCATCACGCGTAGTTTCGGTGATAGTGAAGGGATTTTCATAATTCTTGCGGGAGGAGATTGCTGGGACAATAGACTTTACCCCAAAATACATTCCTAGCAGTCGATGGTAACTGTTGCAGGGTCCCTTTAAGGCCGAGGCTTGTCCGGCGTAAGGCGTCTGTGCTCAAGGCACAGCAGCGTGTAAATCGAAACATCTGGGAACAAAAGGGTTCGCAAAAGGTTAACAAGAACAAACTAAAAGGTTCACAAAAGGTTAGAGAGAGAGAGGGAGAGAGAGAGAGACGCACAGCCCCGTGTAAATCGAAAAAAATCTGTGAAGAAAGGTTTCAAAAAAGGTTAACAAGAACAAAATTAAAAGTTCACGAAAGGTCAGAGAAAAAGGGAGACAGAGAGTGCTCCTAGAGAGCCGTGCTGCGCATGCGCGAGAAGCGTAGGATGGATAGGATAAAATTGGACTGGATTGAAATGGATTGGACTGAATTGGATTGTATTGGATTGAAATAAATTGGATTTTATTGGATTTGGTTAAATTAATCGTATTGCATTTTATTGGTTGGATTGGGTTGGATTGAAAATCGTTTTAGCAGCAGTAAACACTCCCACAGGTGATTTACGGTAAGAAGGATCGCCAGTGCATCGCCCACTCGTCATGATTCACTTCATGGAGAAACGTGAAATCTTTTTCTTGTGTTACCGCTGGCCCAACGAAGCAGACACCATTGTGCTGGCAACGTGAACGGCTTAGAAACGCAGAAATAAAAATGAAGTTGCATGTACGTCAGATCACGATTATTTCATGCTCAGACTGATCTAGTGATGGCGGGAGTGGAAGGCAATTGCCCTATGGAGACAGAGAGAGAGCGGGAGAGAGGGAGTTGTCCTTGAGTATCTATCAAAAATACTGGCACCGAAGAGCGGTTGCACCAGAAGCAATGGGCGGCCGCAGTGCTCGATCGAGAATGAGCGCTCCACGAAAGAGCTACGTAAGAAATTCATGGAAAAATAAGGGTGAAATTCATCCCGCAGAGACGACGACGTTGTCTTCTCTCCTTGGAAGGCGGGGATATTTTAATATGCGGCGAGAAGCTACAGGATAGAATACCAAAAAATGTGGTTCATCCTTGTTACAGGAATCGGTAAAATACGAAGGGAAATGTGCCTTCACAGGAGCATCTGAATGTTTATGGTGCATCGATATGAACTTGCACATCTCTATTTATATTTCGTCGGTATGGCACCGTTAGACGCATCAATATTAGACACTGGAATACACACGCTGGAGAATTGCGTAAATCCGATGGAAACCCCAGGCGCTCGCAAACCGTGCGAACGAAACCGAATGGGTTGTCAGCGAATCGTTTGGTGAAGTGACAGTACGCTACAGCGAAAGGATCATTATTTGCGGGTCAGCAGCAGTCTTGTGGGTGTGCTTGGCGAGCGACGTCGTACTGACGGGCGCTTAGGCAAAGGTTCGACCACATTTTTGCTGCTCCGGGGCGTGGGCGCCAGACTTTGCACTGCGACGAGCTCAGCGTGTGGAACCCCGCTGCCGATTTCCACATGCTGAGCGGCGTTCCACATAGGTGGCGGACGGGTAAACACAGCAGCTACCACTGCTACACGCTGCCATATTGAGGCGCCAGCTATCGGCGCTCATTAGCGTCATGGCGCACTACTTCGCTTCACCTCTCTTAGACGGCAGCACCATCTGAATGGACAAGTTTTAGGGAAGGACATAAGGCGCGTTCGTACAGCTACTCTGGTATGAATATGTAAAAAGCCGGCAATACAAAAACTGTATGGCTCAGTCGGTAGGGCGTTCCACATCTCCCGTTGCGGTCAGAGTGATCGTGGGTGGAAACCTAGCGCCGCGGAGCCAATAGAACTTTTTCTGGTGATGTCATTTCCGTGACGGATAAGACGTCGGTGAGGTTTGTGTACCCCGGCAGTAAAACACTTTTGTGTTAAAAAAAAAACACCGTAGGTATAACACAGTAAAAGCTCATTATTCGAACTAGAAGGCAACCATAAAATTGTTCGAATTAAGCGCAGTTCGAATTAGCGGGCGGGCGCCAGAATGAATAGACATCGCAGCACACTGCGCAGGCAGAACACACAGAAGCCACCTCTGGACTCGTTATCGCGCATTAGGCAATACTACACGTTTTCTTACCGCACCACCCCTTTACCGCAGACACAGACCAGCGACCACGGCACAAAGAAAACCTGCAACGGCATGCGCCGGAGCGCTGTCACCGGCGGCGCGACGCCCGTTACAGAAGCGAAATAGGCTGTCGCAGCAGCGCAGCGCGCGCTATAGTATAGTATACGCTGTTTTCCTGCTTAGGTGTTTTGCATATCTATTAAATTTATTTTGGTTTGCATTTGCACTGCCTTGTAATCACAGTGGGCCGACCTATCGTGCGAGGAGCGATGAAAACCAGGTGGTCCTAGTTCGAATTATCGGGATTTTCCCCCCATTAATATATACAGGGCTGTGCCGTAACCGGGGCGTAAGGTCGAATTAACCGTAAGTTTGATTAAACCGAGTTCGAATTAACGAGCCTTAACTATATATATATATATATATATATATATATATATATATATATATATATATATATATATTATATATATATAGATATATATATATTATATATATATATATATATAGAAAACCTCAGAAAGTAACGGGAAGGATGTGGTAGGTCATTGAAACAGATAAGGAATTTGGAAAGACATAAAGAAAGTGGAGAAAAAAATGCCCGCCGGGTGGGATACGAACCCACGACCTCCAGGATACGCGTCTGGTGTGATGACCACTACGCTGCAGGCGGGGCTATTTTCCCCTCCACTTTCTGGGGTATTTATGTTAAGGTATGTTAAGGGGACCTTCTTTTTAACCCCGGGCCGTGACTCTGGTGTCTGCGACATCTCGAGAGTGGTCGACCAGCGTTCAACCCTCTTAAGCTTCCTATGGCACCAAGACTGCAAGAACCGAGACCCTCGCTATGCATACAGCGAATCAGAATGGGAAGTGAGGGGCTCGCTGAAAGAAGACAAAAATAAGGTTAGGCAGTCAAGAAAGCCAAGGAAAGCAGAAGAGAAAATGTGGTAGGTCATTTTCTTCTGCTGCAAGCTTATATATTTTAATGAAAAAATGCGTAGAAAAAACATGCCCCTCGGGTGGGATCCGAACCCATGACCTCCAGAATACTCATCTGGTGCGATGACCGCTAAGCTACTGGCGTAGCTCGGCTCCCCTCCACTTTCTGGGGCATTCATACTTTAAAGTAATTGTTTCCTGCGCTTGAGGGGTGGCAGGTAGCGCCACTCCGGCTATACTCGGGGTGAAGGGGCCTTCATTTTAAACCCCGGGTCGTGACGAGAGCGTCTACATGTCGAGAGAAGTCCATCAGCGTTGAACCCTCTTCAGTTATGGCACCAAGACTGCCAAAACCGAGACCCTCGCTATGCATGCAGCGAATCGGAATGGGAAAATACGGGCTGGATAAATTAGGACAGAAATAAGGCTAGGCAGTCAAGAAAGTCAAGGAAAGCAAGAGGAAAATGAGATACGTCATTTTTATTTTTGCAACAGACTCAGAATTTTTGAAAGAACGAAAGTGGAGGGAAACATGCCCGCCGGGTGGGATCGGAACCCACGACCTCCAGAATATGCGTAGGCGCGCAAGCTCCACTCACGAGATGGAAAGAGAACTGCAGATGCAATAGCCAAGTCGAGGTGTGAGTGACTACGTGTTGTGTCCGATATTATATGTGGGCTGTTTTTTATTGAAAAGAAATGCTCCCGAGGATGTTAAAAAGTTTTAATCAGGCGAATTCGCGCATCCGTCCGTGAAGAGCACCATAGTGAATTATGCGAATTTAGGTCGTCTGTTAGAATATATAGGGCTACTGAAGCACTTTTAAAACCGGGCAAAACTCTACTTCTTACAAATATTACATTGGTCAGTTTGTGCCTGTAAATTTTTTTTGGTCATTTTTAGCTTGGGGACAGCGGTATTCGTCGTTAAAGTTGACCCTACGCCCCGCCCACTGCTTCCTGCCGCATCGCCGGAAGAGCGAAAAACTGAGAGGCGGCGACCGGAAGTAGCGTCATATTCGGAAGACGGCCAGCGACGTGCGCCGCCGCTTCGCTGTGTCCCAGTTTTCTGGGCGAAGTTCCGAATTAAGCAGGCGTGTAATCTGCACTTTATTAATCATCATTGTCTTAAGTTGCTTCCGCGTCGATTTTTTAACCGTAATGCTACTGTGTGATTCCCTAAAGCGACTCCTAGATACCAGAGATTTCCTACCCGAGCGCCCGTGGCTACTACATTGCCTTCACGGGTAGTCGCGGGGCCGGTCGTGTCGTCGGCTGCTCTGTGCTTCATACGCGAAGCGACGGGCTCAAACAAATACGGAGGTATCCCAAGTATCTGATCCATTATTAAAAGGGAGTTAGAAAATTTGTGGGACCACAGCGCTCTGGGCTTCCCGAACTTCTTGCTCGTTTTCCCGATCAACGTTGTTGGCTGTGACGACAGCTTAGCTGAATAGCTAGATTTTAAGAAGAAATCAAGCAAGCTGAAAGCATGAAGCGTTTTCTGCGCGCGGAAGCGCTCCGCACACTCGCCGGTCGTGCATGCCGGTAGGGCGCACAAAACGGTTCGCACCACACATGCCGCGGCAGCGACCGCTCTTCGCTGCCTTCCAGAATCAAGGCCGTCGCGAAAAGCAAGGTAAACGTGCAAGGGAAGATGATAGTGTGGTAAAAAATTGTGCTAGGGATTGTTATCCAACGTGATTTCGAAAGAGGTGATCGAATTTGTATCGCGATGCGGAGCGCCGACCGGTCGCGGAGGCTCGTCGACGGGCCTCCCCAGCAAGAGATGCGGTGAGAGGCCGATGGATGGCGTTACCTGCGCGCAAGAATGAGAACAGCACCGATCGCTAGAATGACTATCAACGTAGGAATAAGGTTCCCACATGCGAGAAAGGGGATGATAATGTGGTGAAAAACTGTGTAAGGATAGTCATTCGCAATTTTAGAGATAGCGGCGACCAACTATCTCCCTTGGTGCTGAACCTAAAGTTCCCAACATCACCGGCGATCCGTGCAACCTGAGCCGGCTGGAGCTGTTGGGGAAGGCGTTCTAAAGCTGGTCGGGGAACAGCGCGCTGCGCTTGGGTTCCTCTACCTTTTGGGGGGCGACCAACGTTCAATTCCCCTATTCTAAAACATTCGTATGTGCAGCAATGCACGTTCCGCTGACGTCCGAGCAGCGACCCGGTACAGCACATCTGCGCGACGCGGTGGACGGCAGCGGCGCGCTGCCTGTGCGCATCGCAGGCCGCTGCATAGAGCTTGTGCCGCATGTCCAAATGTAAAAACAAAGTTCCACATTCAAGGATGGGGATGATGGTGGGTTGAAAAATTGTGCTAGGAATTGTGGCTAGCGCTGGTAGTGAAAGCGGCGAACCAATATCTGCGCAACTTCCCTGCACCCAAGAAAACAAGTCGGCATGAGTCGTCGGGGGAGAACCCCTTTCTAAAGCTCACCGCGAGCGAACCTGTTTTTTTTTTATACTTCCCTCAGGCTCTCCTATTCTAAGGAAAGATTGTGGTGAGCCCTCCATTCACCAGAGGACCTTCTAGCTTGTATCTGCAAGGGAACAGAATGATATCTTGAGGTCATGCGGTCCCCGCAGCGCCGGCACTTCCGAATATGACGTCATCTGCCGCCAGCAAATCGCAAAAGGCAGCCAGGGCTCTCACCGTGCCCTCGGACAGGGGTCGTTTGTTTTGACGAAAAAAGATGGTTTGGGTGTATTTACAGATAAAATAAACATGTTTTTCGAAGTCCGCGTCAGGAAAACCATAATGTAATGCCCCCAACAAATTTTTTTTGAAAAGCTCTTCACCAGCCCTTTAAGGCTCTGGCAGCTGATCCACCAGCGCCTCAAACTCAGAGCTCGAGAGCGGGAAGTCAGGAGGGATGTAGACGGAGGATACCGTAATCAACCTTTTAAATATTATTGTACGGATTGCTACAGCTTCAAGGACAGTTTTCAAATTGATGGGGGGGGGGGGGGGGGGGAGGGCTTCTAAGGATTTCTGGGTGGTTATGCCTACACTGCCCGAAGAGTGTGTGCAGCCATCCCTGCCCTTTCTGAATATCATGGAACTATTGAGAAAATTTGTGTGTTTACTACTAAGGTGATTTTCCTGCAGGCACATGACGCTTGCCTGATTAGAATGCAGTCTCTCGTACACATCGTCAGGATTTTTAAAAATGATTTCCAGTTCCATTAAACGATAATTTACTTCTCATTATTACGTGTTTAGAGCTACTGCAGTGTGATTGTTAATGTAAGGTCTTTCGGGGATATGATTCTCGGAGAGGTTTGTTTTGGTTTCCTTGGAGGTTTGACTGAAGAGGCCTGTTCCTTTCGCTGCGACGCAACAGAAAAGGTCCAATGTGCATCTCTTCCTCAGATGCCCTAGGTGTGCCCGGAGGACCGGCCCCCCTGGACTTAGCACCCTTTCGCGTGCCTTTCGTTTCAGCCGTCACGGCCGCGGGTCTTAGCAGCGCCACAGGTGGCACAGGCGGTTCGGCTGGGGATGGAGCCGCTGCGGTTGCCTCCACTTCCATCTCCTCGGTGACCTGCCGTGTACTGGTAGCAGGGATAAACAGATACGGGAGGAGAGGCCCCTTCGGTGCGCTCCTCTCGGTGCTCAGACGAGACCGGGGCCTTCAAGATCGGCTTTCGTCTCGCCTGCTATATCTGACTCTGTGATCATAACGTCAGAGCTGTTAAGGCCTCGGTGGGATGAGACCTTGACCTCCAGGTCCAACATGCGAGAATGAGTGAGGAGTTTGACGACCTGTTGCTGACTGTTTACATCGACCAAGAGCTCGCCGGTTCTTTGTTAGCTTTATAGGATTCACGTAAATGTTTTCTAGACACTTCGAGATCAATAACACGGACTGCGATGCAATAGGCTTTTTTTGTTCAAGAGATTAGTTTATCAAGAAGCGGGAGATGCTGCCAGGTTTTGGGAAGGTCATGTTCGGAAGGGGCGGAAACAAAATTTCGGTGTGGCCCCTTTGAGGGGGCCGATCATTGGGTTTGGAGAATTTAGAGAAAAGCATAATTAAAAAAAACAGGGGACGGGTTGTTTTTTCTCCTCTAGCCTTACCCTGATAACTAGAGGTCCCGGAGCCCCCTGTCTGGTAGACGGACCGGGAGCCCATCGGCCGAAGCTTGACCAAGGCTCTGACGGCCAGCGTTTGAGACCTCTGTCCCTCCGCCTTTCAACCCATTGCCATGGTTGGTCAGAGCGCGAGTATGGGGACTCAGGGTCTGCGGTGACGCAAATACCGTCACCATGAATACACAAAGTGCCCCGTGCGGGGAACATCAATAAGAACAGGCGTTGTTAATTCATAAACTGGTTTTTCGTGCAACAAGTAACTTCGGCGTTACTGTATCTCAATTATTCGTCTCAACAACACATCCCATGACCATCTGCTCTGCGGCTCGCCTAACAACATGTGGTCTGCATTTTTGGAGCCTTCATCTTGTCTCCTAAGTGTGACTTAATATACAGAAACGTAATAGTGTACGTTATGGTAAGACGCGCTGGTTTAACAGAGGGGAAGTGATGAGCATACAAGTCTAATCATGCACTTGATGCATCGGGAAGCAGCATAGCCTAATGAGTGGAATATGACCAAGAGAAGCAACGGCGCAAAATACAAGCGTGACACAAATGCTCAAAGAACGTTTGCTTACTCTGTTTTGGAATGTATTAGCGTGAATTCGAGAAACATCGATAGACAACCCCAAATCAGTGGCCGATGTGGCCCTATTTTGTAGAGTCTTCTGATAGTTTACTGCGTTACATTGAATAGCTGGCTCAATTTAAGCCTATATTTGTATTGTTGTGCGAGCATTTTGCCAGAGCTTCGTTGAAGCTACAAGTTTCCTTGCGCGAAGTTTTCAGGCGCTAGTTGGTGTCAAACTGACCGTATTTTCTCAGACGTCGCTCCTTAGAGCACGTGATGTACTTTTTTTCTGAAAATTTTTGATATCGCCTGCGCTGTCAATATATTTAAAAAAAAGTGCGTAAAGTTCCGTCAACTAAGCTAAACGATCACGTTTCTGTGCCTGGTTTAATTTTGTAAAGAAGTAATTGAACGGAAAAGCTTTTTTTTTTTTTTTGCTCCTGTGCTCCCCTCGTTTACCCACAACTCTCGAATAGAACTCGGAGAGGAAGGTCCAAAAAATATCGATACCGCGCCACCCAAGGACGACGCTGTATAGCTATAGATTAGCGGGAAAAGGGGGAAAAAGTAACTCCGGGCTAAGACGTTATTCCTTGCGCCATGTCAAATAAGTCTTTTGCACGGATCGCAATATAAATCCGGGCCGTCGGGCCGTCGTAAATCATAACAGCCGCCCTTGTTCCTTTCTCATCACTCCAGGCGGGGGAGAAAAGAAGGCAAACAATCGGACGACGACGATGCCGGCGGACGGCGCAGGGGAGGCCGAGATCAATGCCCGTCTTACGTTCGATTTCTCCTCTCCGCCTGTTGCCGAAAGAGAGCAGGGGAGCACTTCCAGAAGCCCGTTGCTAACTCTCCATGTACACCCTTCCCGGGCACGGCCAAAGGGGGCCGAATTGCTACCTTGTCGATGCTGTTACCCAAGTTGTATCGTTTTGGCAGCTGACCCGCTTCGAAAAGAAAGATGAAAATGCAGCCTTTATTGCAGAATGCCCGTTCTCTCGCTCCCACCGCAGATCTCTAACGTTCTCGGCATTTTCGAAGATTGAAAACATTAAAACCCGCGTCAGTTCTGCGTCATGTGCATATAACCTGATGATTCCTGTCACTATGCATGCGGCACAGACGGAGCAGGACGCTAAGGAAGAAAAATAGGCACGTCCGATTGAGAGCACAGCACTAGAGCATTGCTTCTACATGCTGCTTGAGCACCACAAGCAATGGGAATAAGCATTAGCCTCATTTCACGTGGTGAATTCGAGGCTAGCGCTGCAGTGGGGCTCTCCCGCTGGATGACACTTGGTTATTCTCAGTTTTAACGAGGTATCATGCTGAAGTTGTAGTGATGAATATAGAAGTATGCAAAGACATTCACACAGCACACTATTTTGTGCGGCGTTCCGTCGCACGATCAATTGATAGGCTTCTGCTTCATTCATGCTGCACCAACACCGCTACACAGCATACGGTAGACATGCTGCAGCTAACCGAGAATGTCGAATGAGGCTGTGGAGCGTGGTGCCGCGAACGTTTCTGCCCACAAAACTACGCTCCCCCTTTTTCTTGCCGGCTCCGTATTCTTTCGCTTAGCAGGTTAGCCGATCTGCGCTTGCCAAAAGCGCCCGGGCGTTGCCTAGCAACGGAGACATGCTCTCCTGGATGGGTGGACAGATAGAATACGCTAAATTTGCCTTGCACTGGAGATTATTATTGCGTGCTACTGGTGATATTTTCTGAACAGTAACAGCATACTGAAATACATCGTCAATTTGATGCGAAAGGAGGGGGTGCCTCTTTTGTGCACTACGTTATGGCACCCGATTCTAAACGGAGCTTTTGTGAGGATAGTAATAATGAGTTTTGGAGGTAATACTTACTGGGACGCTGGGATAACCTCTCTCCTGTGCATTAGAAGAACCATTGTAGCTTTGTTCTTGACGTTTGGTGCAAATTGCGGGCTAGAATGTACCCAGCCTGTTTGCTAAATTGGCAAAACTTCGCGGTGGCAAATTACATAAATAAGGAAAAAGCACCAACATGGGTGCGGGTGTCAGACGAATTCTTTTTTTCAAACTTTTTATATTAAAGGCCATATCGAACAGGTAAACAGATTTCAAAAAAAAAAACGGATATGCGTCCAAAGCGTTACCAAATGTCGCTGTCAAAGGACAAGATGGTACCTTTCCTTGCACCACAGTCAAGCGATCCTCTTAAGGCTTTCACTGACACGTCATTCAGCGAGGAGTTCAATGACGTCCTGCAAGAGCAAACACAGCGTCGCCTTCCTCCGGCCGTTCCTTTCACTCGAGGCCCAGCACGCGCAGAGGAGCGAGGTGTCCAAACTGGGCGGAGCCATGAGCGCGACGTTGTGTCGGATGCGCGCAACGCGGCCGACTTCACTTAGCGCCATTCAATTAACGAGTGCCAGGTGTCGGGTTCGGTCGATGTGCCGGCGGCAATCAATCGCCAGGCGGGGCGCTCCGCTTGCGTCGCCGCTGCGGAAACGACGTCATCACCGTCATCGTTCCTGCCGACGGAGCCGAGGGCCGCTATCGGCGTCAACGTTACTATTTATCGGCTCCGTCGAGCAAAGGGCCGCTCACTGCCTCAGCTCGGCCGCCGCGCTCGACCCCGCATGGCGGGGTCGAGCCCGCCCTAGATGTGCACAGCGAGTCCGGGCTCTCCCTACTTCCCAATCGTCTCTGCCCGTCCAAAACACCTGGAAATTCATGTGATCTGGTGTCGCGTGGCGACTAATTAGAAGTTTTAGACAAATCCCAGGAGGAGTAACTATGCAAGGAATTTAGCAGTTGCTCCGAGGATATTAAAACATTTCTCTAGCGCACGGTTGAACAGATATGGTCGCCTAGACTCGATTGGCGCCCACAGAGATGGGAGTTGGATAGTGAATTAGTTATGAATTCGCGCCTTGTCGTTATTTTCGGCCAGTTTTCTTTCCTAAACGAAGGTTTGGGAGAATGCCAGTTATTATCCGCTCCCTCTTCTTCTTGCGATGAGGATATGCCGGAAGCATTCCAAGAATTTCTATTATCTTCACCCACATATTTCCCTCCCTTTAGGACCTGTAGCCGCACCCAACGTTGGCTAGCACCCAATGTTGACCCGCATCCCCTAACCAACTCTCTCATCTTGGAGGGCGAGTATGGCTGACCCGTGCGCAAAGATGCAGCTCCTGCTGGCGAACATGGCGGAGGAAGCCAAACAACGTATTCTGTACTAGGAAAAGTAAAGTTTATTTCCTTCCTTCTTTCCTCCTCACCACCTACCACTTTATCCACTCTCGCCCACACACCCTCCCTCTCCTCCAAACGTCACCTTTGGGCAGTGGGGGACCTCGCTGAACAGGTCATCGCCGGAGCAACTGGCGCTGGTTGCTAAAGCCCTGGAAGGAGCGCAGACTCTTGGCCTCGCGGACGAAGGAGGCTGACCACACCCCCTACCTCCCTTTTATTCTCAATCAATGTCTCTCTCTATCTCTCGCTACCTGCGCTAATAAGGGATAATGGGCTTTACGTATTCGTTTACGTATGCGTTCACTTAGTCTATTCGACTACTCTATAACTGAGACGAAACTCGATATGGTCTAAGCAATCAAGCGTAGTGTTAGCCGGGATAAAAAATACTGCCACCGACGTTGATTGAACATACATATTTTGAAATGTCTATGTCCAGCGTGCATGGATATACTTAAATTCCCATCCAGGAAGGCACAGAAAATTGAGTGAGAGACTTTTAAGGTAGTTTCATCGATTGCAAATTTGTAAAAAAATTCCCAAGTGGGACGTACGTGGCAGCCAGTCGTCGCGTACCTACGAGGCTCACGGGAAAGCAGCTGGACACGGTTGGCCCCCACTAACCGGAATCAGTGGTCGGTTGTTGATTGGGCATGCAGAAAGGCCAAGAACATTGGAAGTTGTCCATGGCAATGCCACTGGAAATATCACTTATGCGTGGTTAATGTGGCTTGACGGACACCGACTGCACAAGTAATCGGAGGCACCGTATAGGTTTCGCCGTGACCTCAGTATCCCAGGAAGCCACTTCGGCTAGGTTATACGCACGCGTGTGGCATTTAACGATGACCGCGGTTACGGAAGCTGTCTGCTTGCTCACAAGGCAAAGTGTTCCGGTGCACCAACTTCTCCGGTGACTGAACTTAACGCCGCTCGAGTCAGAACAACGCATCCACAAATCACTTGCTGTCTCAATGGGAAGGCCATTTTTGATCAGTCTCACCTACACAGCGTTGTCTATTTGTTACAAACAAAAAACTTCATTGTTCCTTCAGAAGAACTCTGTGAACCATAGAATGTTTAGCTGAGATGCTTAATGTAGTAAGCTTTACTATGTTGTCATACCATTTTTAATGTCCGCCTGCGAATTCCCTCATCACAGAACGGGGAAGCACGATCAACCGTGTGCGAGGAGAAATGTATTACGATTTTCTTGAGCAATTCAACATAACCGATTTATTATTTCCTGTGAGATTCCTTGTTCAAGTTTTGCCATGGTGGAAAATTGAAGACTCCCTACAAATATTCCGAGATTAGAGTTAATGGCGAGAAGGGGAGCACTTCAGTTTTGCCTTCGTCACTTTGCGCACGAGGCTTTCTACAAAACGACGTTATGATGCTCATGATGTGCTCAGGAAGGGACTGATCAAACAATTTTGTATCTGCGGTCATGCTGCCATTGACAATGTCCACGTGCAAAGGAACGAGGCCCCAAATCAGCAAAAAGTCTTTCAAACTATGAGGGCGAAATTTCCCGCAAAGGCCACAAAACAACAAAGTAAGCAACCCTCAAAGGAGCGCCGAAATTAGAAGCGCCGTTATTGAAATGTACATTCAAAGTCCCGCGCACAGGTTTTCTTGAGACACGTGGCAACCCACGTTGAAATTTAGGGAGCGCGTCCCTTACGTCTTTCGTCCACATAAAAGATATTATTGAAAATCAAGACCGCAGGAGCAGAGGACGGTCGGGCTAGTTTCGAATGCGTTCGCATTAGGAGCCACAACTAAACAGTGTCATGGTAGCAGTGATCAACTTGCCACCAACAGCCGCCAGCGCAAAGACGGCAGCATGCACGTGCACGCCATACGCGCCGCATCCGCGCGCAACGCTCACCCTCGCAACGACTCCTGTATTTAAGAGGAAAGAGAACTTTGCCCCATACTACTTTTTTCATTGGAGATGTGCGCTCATTGCTCATCTCTATTTTTGTAATGACAAGGCCCTACAGTTACGAGCAACCTGAACGGGGAAATACATTCGCGGAAGTGACGTGAAGCCTGTTCGCTTAACTAGGAGGCGTCAGTAACGGCCGGCAGTGCACGTAAAGAAGGGACGGATTGTTCCGTTTTGTGGCGGTGCCGTAAATTGTTTCACTCAAGAGGTCTGCCGCCCGTACGTGCATTTTCGGAAGGAAGCGAGACGGGCGGAGGAAGGCGCGCTGGTTTTAAGGGAAACGCGCACCATAATTAATGAGCGACGGAGTGCGCCTACTCGCAATCCGGGCACGTACGCCCGGATCCCTCGCAGAAAGGGAGCTACCCCCCTGAGGAACAGGAGCGATGCAAAAAAGTGAATCTGCGAATCAAGGACGTGCAAAAAAGTACAGGAGGAAAGAAAAACAAATGCGCCGAAGTTCTCTTTGCCATGCGGAAATCGCGCCACGGGGGCCTTGGCGGCGCAAAGGAAAAGCGTACTCGCGCTCGCTGCTTGTCGAACGCGCGTGATCATTTTTCGACTTCAAAAAGTAAGAGGGGGGCGGAGGAGCGAAACGCAGAATTCGAAACCTACCGAGCTTAAGTTATACCAAAGTTTGCCTAAATGGTCTGGCTCGAGCAGCCCTTTGCGTTAGTTATGGTTACTTCAATCAAGCGCTTGCGCTTTTCCGATTATCGGTGGCGAACTCTCAAATCCGAAGCACAAAATGTCTTTTGACGTATAAAACACTGTAACCGAGATCTTATGAGGATCCGGTAGTGCCACACAGTGTTCTCCGGAAAACGAGACTAAGTTCTCTCCTTTTGCCTATTTTTCTTCTGCCGCTCTATTTAGGTGTCATTTAGCTGCGCAATAATCGCCTTCGGACGACAGCTGTGGTTTGTGACCTCGAAGGTGATTGCCGCAGTAGGAACAAATCCCCATACCAGTTATGTGTGACTTTTCATTCTTCAACGCACCCGAATGCTTTTAAAGCAAAACTTTCTAGCTCTACAGCCAACGGTTCTTTAGTGGCGTCCGGGACAAAAAACTCCCAACGCGGCAGAGGCGGCGGCTGAGGGGAGGAAAGAAGGCGGAGAGTTTTACTCACGGAGCACACTGTAGATGGCATGGCGAATTTACCCAGCGTTCCTCGCGCGGAAGTGCCTGCTCACCGCCGGCAGCGTAGGCTTTGTCGTCTGCTTTAGGGACGGTTGTTTTGGGCCTGTTTCGGGGCAGCTTCGTGTCCAGTACGCCCTGCCTTCACACGCCTTGATTAACTTGTTCGACAGCACCTCCAGGGTAACCCGCACCGGACGGAATTAAGTGGTCGTACGGCAAACATATGTTAATGATAGGTTTGGAGGGCGGAAAACCAAAATGCACAAGCCATATACAGACATCTGGCCGCTAAAGAAACGCTACCTTTTATGCAGTGCTTCCCACGAATGGGACTCCGTTTCCATAATTGGTGAATACCAATTCGGCTTTGTTTTAAGAGGTATTAAAAAAGGCGAAAGTAGCAACTGGTTCTGATAAATAGCGATTATAAAAGTTCCCTCAGCTTTCTCGCAATTCTCAAACTTGCTAAACTAACTTGTATAAATCGGTATCAATAGGAATCACTAAGCTCACATGCCAAATTGTTTCGGTGTCTGCGCTTGTGTCGCGCGGTGGTGTAGCCCCAGTCTAGCACATCAGGATGGCTAGGTTCCGCTGTCTCACCTTTCGAAAGACGCTCCTCTCCGTTGTCTCCATAATCATGAAATAGTTTATCGAGTTATAAATAGAGCCGGAAAAAGAGGGAGTAAGAATACAGACACGTTCACACGTATTTTCTTTCCTACAAGTGCTAAAAACATTCGCACTGGCCAGTTTTAAAGAGCACATTCAGCGCTTTGGTCACCCTATGTGAGAGTTACGGTCGAGACACATCACCTAAAATAGTCTGGACCGTGAAGGGCCCATCATCGAACAAGCTGAGCTCGGTGGAAAGCTCACGCGTTCCGGGCGTAAACTGGGGCCAATGGGGGTGCACGTGATCGACGGTCTCTTTACCACCAAAGGCGTTGTAGATTTTACTGTTAACCATTCCTATAGGGAACAAGTAGGCGTTCATAAAAGCCGCTAGGGGGCGAAGTAAAGTTGCCGGGACAGAAAGAAAGGTGACGGAAATGGCGCTGGAGTAGAAAATCCAGGGTATGGAGACGGGAATGTCATGGAATCCTACGGCCCAGCCGGGCCGAATTGGCAATTAACCATTTGCAGTTTGCCCGTAAAGCGTGCTGCACAGTGAGCATGGTCGTGCAGTGGTGAAGCTTGAATCGTGAAGAGGGAATTTACCGATAAAGAAAGGTTTAGTCGACGCCGTACCCGTAAACGACTGTGTATCTTCGCACCACGTATCGGAGGGAAAATGAACTGCAAATGATGAACAAGCCGCACTCGTTTGTGCTGCAGAAGCTGTTCTATTTGAACTCAGGTAAGCTTTACACCACCCAACCAGTTCCACGTTTTGTTCATGCGTGTGCATATGGGTGTTTGCGTTTGCCTGCGCGTGTGCGCGTAGCGTGCGCGTTTGCGTGGAAATGTGTGTGCAGCTGCGTGCGTACGTGCGTGCGTCCAGGTGTATTATCCCAGTGTGTATTCACGCAGTTCAAAAAAAGTTTCGCGCGGGAATCTATGGCCTCAAATTATTAGCCTTTTACGCACTAAAATTGCCTATAGAAATATAAGCGCATAAACTGCTTCGGTTCTCTGTTAAAAAATTCAGCGGTTTTCCACTCTGTCAAGAAGGATGACGAGTGAAACTGGGTGCAGTCCATGGAGTGCACAAAACAAAACACGCTTGTTTATAATTTGAGATTTAGCAGACTTCCTAGCAAATCAACTCGCTGGGCGAAACTTGAAAGACTCCAGCTTAATTCTAGAGGACAAGAAGGGCTGCTCTCCAAACAGGCAAGAAATTTCATGTGGAGCCCAGAAGCAAAGAAGGCGTCCAGGCTCCTGAACTCCCAATTCCAGGCGTGGTACTCTGCTTAAACCTGGCTGCCAATCAGTTTTAGAAGGGAGGCGATGAACCGATGGACAGAAACAAAATTTGCGTTCATCGCGCACTGCAGAACTATCTGAACAACTGGCACAGCCGGGCGATTTAGGCTGGCGGTCGTTTTGTGTGCGATAAATGAAAAGTAAAATAGGTTTTGAAGGGAGCATTGTGCTGTATAAATGGCCTTAATGGGGAGCTGAACGATTCAGACACATCTAGTTTAGCGCCGTAGAATCGAAGGAGAAAACAAAGACCAGAAGGCTGACAACTATGTATGCGAACCCCGGCGCGGAGAATAGACAGAATGGGTGCATAAAATGGGGCCCAGCAGACATGAGTAAACTGAGGGACTATAATACAATTAAAATTCATTACCCCGCCGCACCAAAGAGGGGTAGCAGAAGAGAAAATTTCACTGATAATAATCAAGATTGGACGTTGGTTTATTGGGTGCGTCTGGAGAAGGAAGCTCTGAAAGATCTTAGAAAGAGGAACACAATTATAGGACACGGGCGTATATATGAGCGTAGTGAAGGAAGGCCAGGGGCTCCAGGCCGCGGGCCCGGGCTGGGCTCGGGCTCAGTGCCGCGGCCAGGGCCGGCTCGGGCTCGACGCCACGGGCCTGGGCCGGGCTCGGGCTTGAATTCAATAGGCCCGGCCATTTAGTAGTTCCGACGTGAAGTGTAGAAAATGGCATAAAATTGAATATCCTGTGTATACTTTTACGCGCTTCTTGGTGTTAGTTGTACACATTGTTTTAAAAACGTGTTTTGCTAGGGCTGATCGTCACTATACTGTAACTTTAATGACATTTCATAGTACTGCATCAAGATTTTATTTTGGGGTATAACATATCAAAGATACGGTTACAAGGAATGCCCTCGCGGGGGAAGGAATTACTAAGCCTCCCTGCAGCTGTGCACCTATGTCTATGTACGTGTGTTTCAGATGTCGAAACCAATCTAAATACGGCTGCCGTGGCTGGAATCAAACTCGCGTGCTGGAGAAGCGCCACTGCCTAACAACCATTCTAGGGAAAATGTTTCAATGCACGCACATACTCCTGGATTCAAATGGAGAGCAAGAAATTTCATTAACACCAACTTGTGACCGAAACAACCACATGAAGTTGCCAAGAGTCTGGTCATCAAAGGTGATGGTGTCTCTCGTGTAGAATGCGAGTTATTATTACGCCCATGTGGCGTGAACTGCGGATGGTGTGAGCTAAAACTACATGTACTTTTAAACCCTTATTTCTTGCGTATAAATTCACGGCGTGCTTGTACGGACTAAATGCTCCGTCTGATTTCCCACTGCGAAGACACTCGACCAAATATAATAAACAAATTTTCTTCAACGTCTAAGACCAGGCCTGGTCACACACATGCGGGCCCTCCCTAGGCTCAAAAAAAAAAGACCGTGCCCGCGCTGGGCGTGCGCTTGAGACGACGGGCCCGGGCCGGGCTTGGGATTGAGACGACGGGCCCGGGCCGGGCCTGGGCTTGAGACGACGGGCCCGGGCAGGGCCCGGGCTAGGTTCACTTATGAATGCCCGGGCCCGGTGATCACAAGAGACTACCCATTTACAACCAGACGAGCGAAACATTTCTAACTTGAGATTAAGAAATAGTGTTCAACAGAAGAGGTTGAAGGGCAGCTCAATAAAGATTCCAAAGCTGGTTGACAAGCCGGGAAGAGCGCACCGCAGGGACACTGCAGCTAACTGTGGGTTCAAGTAACCGGCATCAAAGAAATCAGTTCCCGCACGACTTTCCGGGTTTCATCAACAGCATGGCGATGGTTAAAGGGACAGACAACCGACTTTTGTTTAGTGCATGCGCTTTAGATCATATCAAAGCCAGCGTTATATATACTCTGGAGTAACCAAAATAAATCTACAAAAAACAGGCGGAAATAACTTTCATTCCGCACTATAATTCCTAAGTCTGTTAGGTGGCGCCATGTAATGTCAAAACGTGACACCACCGCACGTGTCCAAACGACTCCAACCGTCTCAAATGGTTGTTTGAAAACCGCATAAAGAATAGGAAAGGTTGCACGTTATTGTTGTTTTGGCAGGGGACAAGTTCTTACATACCTCTTTTTTATGTCGCGTGCAGTTGAAAGTATGTTTCCGCACGGCTCACTGGCATGTTTGCCAACATTCCGCTTTGCGGCACGCGTTTTTCGAGTAGATCTAAAACTTTTCATTTCAAAAGTTCTAGGGCGCTATCAACAAAACTGTTTCGCGTTAAAGCGTTTTAAGTGATGCATTTTCATTTGGGATAAAAAAATATACTCGACACAAATTCGTTGTCGTCTCCAGTTAAGATACAAAATAAATGTATCCCCACTGGTGCATCCACCAAAAAAAAAAAAAAACACTTGCGTGCTGAGCAACCCCGCCAGTGACCCGCCGCGCTCCTCGCGGCGCAGGCGCGGAGCCTGCTGACGTCACGCATCCTTTGTTCCCCGCTGTACTCTTGCTCGTCCTCTCCCGATTGGCGCATGCCTCACCAAAACTTCAATCATGCGTCACAGAGACCTTCATGATTTCAGACTCTGATGCAAACCCTCAATAAAAGGCATCCTCCCTATTTCCACTTGAGGATGTAGGGCTAAACGCGCTCCGCAGAGGAACCCGACGGGGCGAAAGCGCAAGGCGGGGTTGTCTCCTCTAAATTCGAGGATTACACGGGTGCTCTGACCTGGGCTCGGTGCACCGGAAGAACGCGTGGAGCGCGGCACTACAGGAGCTTGTGCAAACACAGTCCGGCAATGGGAGCGGTGTCTTCGGTGCCAGGGCTAGCGGAGCCACGGCAGGTGCTGTTATGTCGACACCTGCCAGCTGTCCTTTCCCTCAGCTTGTCGCGAGTGAGAGCTAACTCGACGCACCGGAGCCAGGTCGATTTAGGAAGGGCGCTTTGAAGGCGAGTATGGTAATACCCGTACGGACAAGGGGGGTGAGTGAATACGCTACGAGCAGACCAGGGCAATGTCGTTTTCTGCTTGACGTAAACATAACTTGAAGCAAGTATCTGATGCAAACGCGTGTGTGTGCGTGTTGTGTGCATGTGGGTGTGTGTGTGGTGTTCTCAGAATTGTCCATACCCCCTCAAGGGATTGTTCAATGAAAATGACAGCTGTCGGCCGAAACTCATGGCCAGTTAAAATTCTAATTGAGCCTCTGACGTCCACATAACCAAACGGAATTTTTACATACCGACCCCATGTAATGGTCAGCGTAATGATAATAGCTGCTGCCAGAGGTTCACAGCAGATTCACCGATCCCATCACTGTGATGTGAAAATACCCGTTTGTTGAAGGATTCCGCAGAGCTTATATGATGGTGGTGCTTTCGTATTGACAACTCACAATGGAGTAGGTTGGTGTCCCAGGGCTTTTTCTGTCCCAGGTCATGAATCGACATCACGATGCTTGAAAATCTGCTTTAACCAATCTGATCACCCATTTGCCTCGGTCCTGAATAAGAACAGGTGGATGAAGCAACCGGACACTTTTGAACAGAAGGTTGTTCTTAGGGACTCCACCCCATGACAAGCATCCTTAGGACAAGATGCCTTGATGCTGGCTGGCCGTCCGGGCCCGTTCTACCAGTCGGCGCCGATCTGAAAATTTCGGAGCTACTCAGCTGCTTGCTTCACCCACGGCTCATAGGTACGGTTGTTATTGGGGTAAGAGTAGGGCTCCGGAAGGTTAAGTTAAGTGTTCCTATTGACAAACTCCTTCCAAAATGCTAAACTGCTTCCTAGTGCTTCGACCATGGAAGAAAAGAAAATAAAAAAACACCAGGGTAAGCGCCAGCTTCATAATGCGAGGGTCAAAGGTTCGATTCCGATCAAAGAATGCCCTGGTTTTTTTGTTTTTTTTGAGGCGCCTGATGTGTGTTTGTAGAAAGCCATTGTGTAAGTTGACTTTGATGCAGGGCGTTTGGGGCGTAACGATTTGGATTTTGGACTTTCTGCTCTGGACTTTGACGACTAACTTTCGACCAAAAAAAGCTTCGCATTCAAACCACCTTTCACATCACCCACGGTCATCATCACCGTTTGAGAAAGTGAGCCTTCCTGCCGTGCATTTTTGGGCAACGTCGTCCATCAGAGAGCCATAGTAAAGCTTTGCTTTAATCAGTATGTCTTCCCGGTTTCACCAAGAAACCTGAGCTACAAACGTGACGCTTGATTTTAAATTGAGCGACTCATATTTGAGCAATTTAGCTGTGCTGTTCCGTACAAACGTTTTTTTATTACCTCGCGAACAGGCAGCATTTCTGCGTTCATATTATCAGAAATTTCCGATCGCTAAATACGTTCTCCCTTCCGCCGTAAGCAATATTTTCAGGCCAAGATCCGTGTCGCCATGAAAAAACGCGCACTCTTGCTTCTTTTTTTCACTTTTTTATCGCACTTCACAAACAGCAAGTGGCAGCTGCTCAAAGCGAAGTCAAAGTTGAACGCGAAGGTAAACCAATAAGTCCTCCTGTCCGCCCTGTCTGTCTAGAAGAGAGCAAAGATGGCAGGTTATGGAGGTAAACACGCGTCGACATTTTTTTTTTCTCACGCGCAGTGTTCGGCTCTAGCGGCTTTCCCAAACCCTGGCTGGCATCAACCACCCTACAAATCCTAACACGTCCTTACTTTTCCTCCCAAATGCTGGCACTCCAATCGCTATTTAATTTCAGTCCTGTTATTCCTTCCACCCAGCGTGTCCCTAAGCTCCGCTGTTTGTTGGGGCGTCTCTTTGAACCTCCAGGGGTCCTCTCGGTGTTCTAACTGGATGGTCCTTAGTTTCCGATCTGCAGGAGCGACAAAGCAAATCTACACCCGGAGGCATTGGCGTCTGGCAGGTTTGCGCCTATATTTTACGCCGAGGAAAAGCGATCACTGCGAGTTCCCTTGCTCCTTCTCTCGGTTAGACACTGCGCTGCCTTCCTAGCGGTGAGCCCACAACTCTGCCAACCCGACGGGTCCAAACAGCTCGTGTATTATTACCAAAATAAAAATAAAAAGCAACCTATGTTACAATCTTCGCTGAGGCAGTATTTCCGGAGTTCTCTTTTTTGCTTGAGGTTTAACCTTGCCTGGGCGTTGCGAGAGAGCCCGTTTTCCGTATGAGGGAGACAGCGCCGGCTGACTAGGCTCCCATCGCTATGAGTTTGTGGGTTCGTGTGTGTGTCAGTATGTGCTCGGAGGGTGCTAGCGGGATCATTTGAGGTCTGCCACGGCGGCCTGCGTTAATCGCGTGCTCAAATTCGTACGCGGAGCATCCATTAAACTAATTGGATTTCAGAGGCGTCCGGGACTGCTTAGCTTGAGGCCGGCTTGCGAGCAGCGACTCACTGATGAACACGTAATATATACGATGAGCGGTGCGTAGATCAGGAGTGGCAATGGTGAACGCATTTTCAGTCCTGCTTTTAAATATTCTACGTATTTTAGATTTGTCTGCAGCAACGGTGGAGTCACGCTTCATTCTGACCCCCCTGGAAGGCGATCGGTCCTCTGCTCGCGAAAAAGAGACTAATGGAGCACTCACCACTGGTTCCGGTAAAAAGGAATGAGCAGAAACATACCACGAGGTAAACACTTTTTGATTAGGTAAAAGAAAGAAAAGTTTGATATTTACAGGTTAGTACAAAAGCCACAGCAGGGTGCGAAGTAATATATGGCGGTTTCGTAAAAAGCAAACTTGCTTCTAGCCCTTAGTTACTAACATACTAGCCCTTACCAGCTTACTAGCCCTTAGCCCTTAGTTTATTGCGCCTGAGCCCTTGAATAAACGATTATAGTGGCGATTGTGAGCGAACGTACCGTGTTTTAACGTTGGGTTGTCCGTTCGTTGGAAACCACTCAACATTCACGGAGCATTAACAGCACGCGAAAAAAACCCCCCTCGCCCCTCCGCCGCATCGCCATAGCAACGGCGCTCATCAGTTCCACGGCAGCCATTTGGCCGCCTCCGAGGACGGCGCCCTAAGGGCGTGCCATGAACTGCACTCGACGTGGCAGTAATGGTATCTTCTATTTGTAGTACAGAGCACTGCTGAGCAATTTGTGGGCTGTGCAAAACTTTTCCCCCAGTAAAAATTCTAGTGGCACAAAAAATGCGCGCCAATCCACCCTGTGAAGGTGGTTGGAAAGCAAAGCTCTAAACGACACCCTCAACGATTACCCATGCGACATTACTTGAATTCACACACGTGGCTCTGCAAAAAGTGAAACCAGGGACAAGTGAAACGTACTCAACCGCACCCTTTATTACTCCAAAGGCACTCTTTACTGAGTAAATGAACGCATCATCCATTTATGGTGGTTGGTTGAGTTGTATTGGTAGAACACATGATCGAAGCTCTTTTTTATATAAAATTATAGGAAGCTGAAACCCGCTGTTAGACGATCTCACTTCTCTTCCGTCTCTGCCGCCTACGACGGAGGAGACGAGATCGGCGACAGAGACAAAGAAGAAGGGAGATGCCATGCGTTGGTGGGATCTCCCTTTAATTTTTACCAACTCGTAGCCTATGCGCAAGGTGCACAAACAGTCGCTAAAAGTGCCGTGGGCGGAGCACACAGCGGCGCGAGAGGTTGCGTGACGCTATCACGTCGCATTCAGCGACACCGCAGGGGGTAAACCCGCAGATGTGCTCTGAGAGTGTGCCGTCTGTCTCCCCCGTCTCAGCGTGGGCTTGTAGATCAATCAATAAGACCACGGGCGCTCGCCCGTTTTTTTTATTAGTACCAGGTTCGATTCCTGGCGGTGCCAGTAACTTCTTTTATTTGTTCGCGGGAGTTTTATGTTGACACCAACGGTCGCGACAGAACCCTTGGGGAGTAGAGGTACAAAGGTTCGTTTTCCAAACAAAGGTCTGCTTTATATCAGTTCTACAATTTCGAAATGACAAACCAAAGAGAGCCATAAGGGACTGTGCAACACTTCCGATAAACGCTTTCACTGTGTCTTCCGCGTCTGGAAGCACTGCGAAAGCTATAGTTATCGCCATTTCGGAGCGGCGCTGCGTTGTTTGCTCGTCGCAGCAGATGCGTCTTCCGTTTCTGCTTTGCTTTCGTGGCTTTTTGTAAAGTCACAATTCAATGCATTTATTGCTGCAACTGGACGAAAGCCGGCCGATAGCCGCTACACCGCTCTAATTACGTAATTCAAGTGCGCGAAGAACGCAAGGACCGGGAAAAAAACAAAAATGTTTTGGCAAGTTTCTAAGTTATCTGATGGCCTTACAGCAGTAATTTTTCACTGAGATTCTTTGTGATCCCCTATTATAAGTACTCGATGTGTTTGTGGACTATATTCTGAAAGCATTAATTTTTTTTTAGGTAACCGTTAAAAATGATTCCTGTGTCTCTTCAAGAACCATGGTTGACGAAAGCGCGAACTATCTACAGAAGCAAGAGAAAAAACGACGACGACGACGACACAAAGCGCCAGCCCATCTACCCCAAGCAGCCTTTCTTCCAAGACGAATAAAGGGACCCTGCAACACTTTTTTTTTGCGTTTCTTCCGAATTTTTGTTTTGCAGGTATTTTAGATACTTCCGAAGTGTAGTCAATCAACAGATACAGTACTTAAGTTCACGTTCGCAAAGTACCTCAGCCAAAAAATTACAGCTATATGCCTCTCAGATAACTAAGAAACATGCACAAGAGATGTTTCGCTCTTTGCCGATATTGGCATCTTCGACCTCGGAAATTACGTCATTACAGCGGTGTAGCGTCTCTTGTGCAGCTTTTTTTTTTTTCAGTTGCAGCAATGAACGCATTTGAGAGCCAATTTAAATAGACAGCCACAAAACCAGAGCAGAAACGGAAGGCGTATCTGCTGCGACGAGCAAATCACCTAGTGCCGCTCAGGGTTGGCGATAACTAAAGCTTTCGCAGTTTTTCCAGACGCGAACGAATTAGTGAAAGCCTTTATCGAAAGTGTTGCAGAGTATTTCAATTAACCCACATTGGCGACGTTAACATTAAAATTGCAGTGTTTACGAGTTTGGCTGGCTCGCAAGCCACGACAACTGTTCCATATGTTGCTTTGAGATTACTCTTTCCGCGCGAACACGTTGTCATCTTTACCGAAGGGCAAACAGGCCGCAAAGGTGGACTTCCGCAATAAAACAAAACAGGCAGAGGTGCAGGAAAAATTGTGTAGGTACACCAGGCTTCCAGCGATTATAGAACTGGCGCAAAATAGCGGCACGTAATTATGGATGCATTCATGAAGTCAGTACCATCTCAGTCACAGTATGGATGTAGTATGGGGTGTTGGTGAAGTCTACGATTAGAGTATGTGCGTGTGTTGGGGGGTCGGGGGGGAGCAGTACACAAAGAGTAAACATTGCAAATCGAGTAAACAGAAGTGAGGGGGTGGGGCTGCTATTTCAGTAATTTATTGAAGCTGGTCAACTTCCTTTAATTTCGTGCTTTGCTTGCTTTTTCGATCCTTCCTGTAATACTTCTTCGCTCGGTCGACACGTATACAAGTGACTTTGCATTGAACACACGAATGCACTAGCCTCTATGCGCGTGCTATTGAGGAGCCTTTTTCGAATGGGGCTAGGCATTCTCCTTTGCTGTTTCCGCTCGCGAAGTGAGTTGCGCTGCAGTTATTAGAAACCATCAGCCATTATACTCTGACAAAGTGGATGACCAGCGAAGTTTTTTTTAGCACACTACATAGAGGTGACTCAGAGTTTAGGTGGAAGGTTTGAGAAAAAGTTTGTTCTCTTGAGCGTTGTCGGCTGTCGCCCCTGAGAAAGACATACGCATACACGCCCAGTTTTTTGTTAGTCTACTGAACTTTAAAATGGTGCCTAATCCACCTAAAAATCCATATTGAAGCGATAAGACGTAATAGGCTTCCAGTCTCTATCTCGCTTTTATCTTGAAAATGGTGCCTATTATTAACTATTCTGTTCATAATGCCTAGGTCCGAAAATGTTCTCAACGGCGTGTGGCTTTGGTGATGACCGCGTGCCAATAAAACACACCTGGAAGTTTGTTTTCTAATGCCTCGCGCTGCAGGACGCCCCGGAGTCCAATGACACAGCCTCGGTAGTAAGGAAGCCTTTCCACAAAGCTTCGCCTCAAATGCTTCTTTTAAGCCTGCGCCCCATCATTCCTACAAGGTAAGCCTAAACTTTACCGACACCACATTCACACCGACTACCGAGGGAGCCTGATTAGGAGACTCCGATGCGACCCTCACGCACCACGCAAAGACACGTACTGCATCAAAAACGGTCCTTCATCGGCGCCCTGATCGCGTCGTTTCGCAAAGCGCGCATGGATTTCTTTCGGAGCGACGGGACGTCCGCGTGTGAGCGAAAAGGAATCATCGTTGGCTCACGGTTGTCGAACACCAGCGTTCCTCAAATGCGCTGAAATAGTGGCATCACACGCGACCTCGCTGAATGCCAAAAACACCGCTCTCGACGCCTGTCACGAGAAGATAGCGTTGTGTGTGTGCTTGTGTGAGGTAAGCCACACGTGGAACTGCTAACCGGCGTCGTTTGTCAAAAGAGAGGTCTCTCAAAGTGTTCCGGTTTCGGCTAAAAAGCGATGTGCTTGGAAGGAATGAAATCTAATAATATAAATTTTTGAGTTTGTCAACAGTCGCTTTCTGTACAGAAAGATTCTTTGGCCGTGCATGTTGGTAGAAACTCATTTTCTATAGCTTTATGTTTATTTTTCTGGGGGATGCCACATTGCGCCACCTGAAATCAGGTACGTGAAACTGTCGGTGCGAGCATCTTTCTAGTTGCCATAGGGAATGATCAGTGTTTCTGCGCTCCTCAAAAATATTTTTATTTGCTCAAAAGTTTGAGGCGTTCACTACGTGATCAATCTCACATTGTTTCACAACTGAACTGCGCAGAAGCAACTATTCTTTGAAAGTTGGATGAAAGCTTGACAGTCTCGATTTTCTCTTCACTTCGTTCTGCAACCTTCTGTCTATATTAACGGCTACGCGCTCTAAATGGAGAGGGTGTGATACAGGGAAATATGCGTTATTTATCATTACGTCTTCCTGGGGCCAAGCGATGCCCACTCAGTGCGCTTGCTGCCTAGGATGAATGTATGTATGTATTTATTGCACAAAAAAAAGAAAGGAAGGTCCACCAACAGGCGTAAATTGTCTCGCCTAAGGGCGAACACCCGAACGCCTGCTGGTGTAGGGGAGGTGGGATAGGGAGGAAAGAGTACATAGGAATAGGGGGATATGGTAGAGGGCTAACATAAATATATAACACATGGGCAAGAAAAACATATATACAACGTTAGGTGAAGAATACAAAAACAAAAAAAACGAAACACTAGACGAATAAATAAATATCAAAATACAGGACACGAAGGAGTGGCAAAAAGGACACCTGCACACTTACACACGCACACACACACAAATACACACACAGGAATTCTACACCAACAGCTACACTCCACTGCGACCCGGGCAGTTACGTAAAGTTGTAGCTTAGTGCGTTGTGGAGCCCCGAGGCCTCCATGTATGCTCCCAGGGCCTCGAGCACTTTGTCCCGCTCCCTGGCACTTCCTGGGGGCCAAAGCACTTCCTCGAGTGGCCGCACCCCTCGGAGCACGGCCAGAAGCTCCGCCCGCCCTGCCGCAAACTTGGGGCACTCGTACAGTACATGCGGCAGAAACTGCACGGGCGCTCGGCAGTGAGTGCAGGCGGGACTGGCCACCCGCCCCAGTCGGTGCTTTCGCTCTGCCGTCCACGCGGCCCCCACGCGGAGGCGCAGGACGGCCGAGCGCAGTCGACGAGGCAGGCGTGATGCCCGCACAGGCGGCAGACCCCCTCCGACACGCAGCCGCGGGTCTGGATGACATGAAGCGATCAGGAATATACACATTTGTGAAGGAGTCGAAATTAGCTATGAGTAAAATTTAAATACTGAAAAGTGCCCATACCCCAAAAATATTTAAAAATGCCGGCATTCTGACACATACGGGTGAAACGGTTTCGGTGGATTTACAGAAAGTACAAAAGGGGATATCGAGACCACACACGCACGCACACGTACGAACACGCGGACCTATACACACGTGCGCACATAAAGACACCCACACAAACACATGCGCGCACACACGACGCACACCTACACGGGAATGCGCGCTCCCGCACACACGCACGTATGCACACACACACGCTCGCACGCATGCAAGCAAAGACAAACAGACGAGCAGGCAGGCAGGCAAATAGGCGGGCGGGCAGGCAGCCAGTCAAACAGCCAGAGAAGCAGGCAGTCAGGCAGGCAAGCAGGAAAGCAGGAGTGGAGACGAGCGGGCGGGCGGGCGGGCGGGCAGGAAAGCCAGCAGGCAGACAAGGAGGCATACAAGCAAGAAGCACGCGGGAGGGCGGGCAGGCAGAAGGCAGGCAGGCAGACGAGTAGGCGGGCAGGCGGAGGGCGGGTGGACGAGCTAGGGTGCGGGGAGGCAGGGAGAAGGGCAGTGGTGAAGAATAAATAAACTGAAAGCGACACAAAAAAGCAGAGGGGGGCGGGGCTGCAGACAGTGAAAAGAAGGGAGTATAACGAAGACACTCATAGAGACGAAATACTTTAGTGCGTGAATACCCAAAAGGCTACAAAGGCCCCATTGCCCACAGGAGTGCAGAATGCGCACCTTGTGTGGGTGCTTTCTCGCCATACCCTTTTTGCCTGCAGCGTCGCCTAACGGGATGAATCGGCACACCCACAGCGCCCACCCTAGCTCTGTCGTCAAAGCGAGACCAAGGACTGATAGCGCACTGCCATTCGACTTTTCTCCTCCATGCCAAGTGCGTCGTGGCGGACCAACCCCGCATGCGACATTGACTCAGTACTCCCGACTATCTCCATCGCTGCCGCTTGCGTTACCGTGGTCATCGTCGTCCTCATTGATTCGTAGAACGATGACCAAAATTTTACTCTGGCGAGTCACCACACCAACACAAATTACAGAAACGGAAGAAATTTTCTTTTATGCTGGAACCACCATGCGCCACAGAAATGAAAAAAAAGAACAGCACCACAGTACTCCCAAGTCAAGGGAAGGCGCCTCTACACTCGAGACAAATTGGCGATATAACGGGACGTGACGGCCCGCAATCTTTGTCTTGAACATTCTTTTTGCTGCCGGGAAATCTGAAGGGTGAGCGTCGCGCAGGGGATGGCCACGGGGGAGAGCAGTGCGGCATCTCGCATAAACCGCAGGGTGCACATGTACAATTGGGCGAACAAAGGGAGCGGTTTTCAACGCCCATTGCTGAACGGATTGCGGCGCAGTGCCCTCCGTCTCCATATTTCCGGGCGCCCTTTCCGCCGCTTTAGGGGAGCCCGCCTCCGAGAAGTGATGGATAGAGGAAGTCAAAAAGCATTTTATGCCGCAGTCATTTCGGAAATGAATTGCGCTCTGCAGAAGGATCGAGGAAATATATTTCATCCGCTCCTTCTTTCGTCGTCACGGTGAAAGAGGAGTATTCCTACATAGCTGCCCCTTTTTTGTCCTTGCTTGAACTTCTAAGAAACTGTTTCATCGGAGTTTTGTTTTGTCGCCAAGCGCTTTTGAGATTAACAAAAGGTGATCTCGTACAGTGCTTGTACGATGGTTTGTTCTCAACAAGAGTATCTGAGACACCCCGCAATTCCTTGTAGGGACTTCGTTCTTGTTTGGAAAACTGAAAGCAGTAAATTAATTAAGATGGCGTCGGAACAGACGCTGTCTCATACAAACGCTGCACGTTCATGTTTGCACACGAACGTTTCTTAGTAAGGAACGATTTGAGGCCGGCAGCACAACAACAGTACTAACAAATACAAAACGTTTAAAAGGTCGGAGTACGACTGTTCTTTGAGTAGGCAACGAGAATCCATACAGTTTGGGGAAGCACGTCCTAATGTCACCGACCTTATTTTTATATGCGATGCCGGCCGTGCTGAATACACAGCGCTCCGGTTACTTTTAGTAACTTGACTTGGCCGCAGGATTCCTGTTAGCCAAGGAGAAAACGGGCGCTCGAAACATTTCATTTTTAGATCGCATTTCCATTTTATTTCGAGCTCAGAGAGGTTTATTTCCCCTGAGTGGCTGTGTCGGCACGTCAGGACCTTCCGCGAATTGCGGTGCATTTCGTGCCGTTGTCGGAACTTGTTATACGACCAGGGTTCGACACCTAAGCCGGGAAAATGCATGGGCCTAGAAATGAGGCCCGATCCCCCTCCCACCCCTCTTCCCCCCTTTCCATTGTGACCGTATACTTGCTCTTTATTCGTCTTTTACCGGTGAATCCTCTCCCTGTACGGCGCTTCGTAGCGGCAAGTCATATTACTCCTACCTTGTCTCTGCACCATCCGTGTTGTAGGACGTGTGCGTGAAACGAAAGGTACAGCGAGGGGAAAGATGCGACAAGCCAGGACATATTGGCGGAAAACGAAGCAGGCTTTGCTTGACCATAATTAACGAACTACGGGGCTTATTTAACCCGCAAGTCGTGCACCTAACCATGATGGCTGGTGCTCCACCCTCAAAAACCCATCAAGTCATTGCCGTGTTGAGAACTACGTTCGTTAAGTAAGGACAAATCTCCTAATTATTCGTCTGTACACGCATGCGGGCGAAGGTTCAGCAGAAAAGTTGAAACAGCCATTAGACGGTCTTATTTGGAAGCTCTTAGCGGGTACGCGATGGAAATGTTGGATTTAGTTCGTGACGGTTACTTTCCTTGAGAGGAGTCATTTTCTGGTTACAAATAAAATGAATTTGTATGGCGGGAACAAGGAGAGACGGCACTGAACGTTTGGGAAGACTGTTAACACAATGGGGGGATGAATTAGTATTCAGCTGTAAAGAGCGAACTTGGGCATCGCAGGAACCGAATGGTTGGAGGCCATTGGGAGAGGCCTTCGTCCTGCACTGGATGGATATAAATAGACTAGTTATGACGAATGATGGTAATGGTAGCACTAAGGTGTATGGCTAGCAATAAATATTTGCAAGACAACTTCGATGTATTACAATGATTTGAGTAACCGTAATGTAATTTTGGGACTTGCCGCGCACCCCTCAGAACTATGTACCAGCAGATACTAAGAACTTCGGTGCTCACTATAAGTCAGACATGAACAGTAGACAGTTTTAGCATACAGGCTAGCGAACACTACGCTACCTGCGGCGGATACCGGTACCCGGCTCCGGCTGCGTGTTTCCAAAGGCGTCGCTGCACAGAGCAGTCACGTGACATGTGTGGTGTCACTGCGTGCGCTATTCTTTTGAGCGCCTTCTACAACGAGCCTACCGTTCGCGCTCCGTAGCCTCGATGTAGAGTGCTGAGTACTGGTGCTGACGGCTTGTGTTCGCGCCCCAGCAGGTCTATCTTTTAGTTATTTCTTCATTGCCTAATATTTTCTTGTTTAATCTTTTTTCCTAAACTCAAATTTACGCGTTGGTTTGGTTAATAATAGTGATTTGGTATGTGTTAGGTCGCTTTAGGTTTGGGGCACGGCCAATGACCACGTTGCATCACCGTTCTCCATCGCGCGACAGAGATGTCACGTGGGTGCTCTGTGCAGCGAAGCGTTTGGAAATACCCGGCTGCGCCTGCACCTGCGGGCAAAGCGGGGCGGATACCGGAACGAATGCGCACAAGCCCAGTCGGGTCTCGGTACCCGCCGCACGCAGAGTAGCGTACGCTAGCCTGTATGCTAAAACTTTGTAATACGACCGCTAGATGAAAACACAGACGCGCTGGCGGTGTAACGCTACTTTCCAAGAGAAGCCGTGGTTTCCGTTCAGTTCAGTCCAGTTTATTCATCTGTTATTTGCGAAAGTATTCAATACAGTGTTTGAACCCACAGCCAATTGGCTTGTAGCGGGAACAATGCAAAATACGCTATATATGAAGCGACATCAACAAATACATTTGTGAAAAACAGCAGATAAGATCTAAGCAGGCCGATAACAACACTACACAACATATGTGACAAACCATGTTACAAAAAAAAAAATATGGCACAGTCATAATAATCATTCTATTTAATGCTCGATTTGCAGTTGTTGCTGCTGTGTGCTCACAGGTGCTTAGTGAAAAACGCCTAAAATGGAGAGTGGTTTAGCATTGTTCAGTACAGCCACAGACACCTTTTCGGCGCACCGTATATTCATTGCAAAAGAAGAATTCCCGTTCCGCAAATTTCTAACCAGTCTACATCCAATGAGTTCTTCCATTCCCAAGCAGTTTCGAGAATTGGATGATTTTCAAACCTCCTCCGTCCCCCCCCCCCCCCCCCAAAAAAAAAAAAAAAAAAATTAAGGACCCAAACAGCTGTATTGCATACGACGGCGTATCCACTCTCTCGCGTAGGCGGGACACCCAGGATAAAGGTATTCACTTTGCTGAATACAACGCCTCTTAAGAACGCAAAAGTAACAGAAAGAAAGCACGACTGCCTTTTCTTTGTTTTATTTTTACAGCACCCCTGACGACGTTTATTATTTCTTGCCTTACCGTCGCATTTCCGAGTCCGTTCACGAAAGCTCTTTCAGGCTTAAGTGGCAGTGCAATACGAGCAGCACCGAAAATACTTCTTTGCATACCGCCAGCGGCCAGTGGAGGAGACAGAGAGAGTAGAGAGAGAAAGGGAGCGGCGTAGCTGGCGCAGGCAACCATGCGTTTTCAAGAGAGGGATAAGAAATGTGCTGGGCGGAGCGCAGAAAGAGCTTGTTGCGATTTCCCGCCGAAGCGTAAGCTTCCCCTTCTTTTGTATTCATCATTCCTTTCGTAGAAGCTGCAAAAAGCCTCTTGAAATTCGGCCGCACGCGAAGACTCAAAGCCTCTACCTACAATCTCGCCAGTAGTGGAAGAGGCGAGCAGACGCCAGTTGCTTACCCCACCGGGCGACGCAGGGAGAACGGCACGATGCTGCAGGGATGAAGAAGCTGGAGACGGACAGAGACTGTTTGGTTAGTGCCTACCAGCACCTCGTGCTCTTCGAAGATCTCAGCGATATTTTTGTTACGGCCGACGGCCAATAGCTGTCGGCCGTTGCGCACTCACGGAAGCTTAGCCAAATACGGGTCTGAAAACCTTCCCCTGGCAAAGAGGAGCATCGTGTTTGTATTTTAGCGCACACTAAATGATCCATTAGCCTTATTACCGCGTTTGTTTTTCTGTGATGCAATGGTGCTCTGTAAGCTATGTTAACGCGTAGCTTTGAGAATTTGTACGAGTTCAGTGGGCAGATATATTTTTTGTCTGGGCGTGAGGCCACGTGTGGCAAAGTTACAAAATGAAAGCACACTTTTGACCCGACAGTACGAGAGGTACTTATTCTTTAGGGTTCCGATACGCCCAACTAGCACTGTCGACAAGAAAGTTCGCACAAGCCAATGTTTTAATGCGATAGAATTAAGGCAGAGCATTCAGCGAAAGTAAAACCATCATCGGTTTGAAGTCGGCATATAGGAGGGCATGACGTGCTTCAGATATTGTTTGAAGAAGTAAACACTGCATATAGGTACGTCTAGGCGGATATCCACGGCCTTTGGTTCCGAATCTCCGAAATATGGCAAGCCGCAATACCTAGAGCCTGACTGGTAGCTACGCGTAGGAAGAAACAAAATTAAAAGCAAACACTTGTACCCAAATACCATAACGTAGTAATGGCTATCATCTGCGGTGAGGAAAAGTACCAGAAATTACTTTAATTGTTGTTTTCTAACAGCTGAGCGAAAACAAGATAACGCAATCGTATACCAACTTCTTTCATCATCGCTAGAGTCGGTTCCAGCAAAATCTATCCAAAAAAATATCATGTATTGCTTAGAGGAAACAACCCCAACAAATTATTTTCTCCTCCTCCTGATATACGTCATAAATTAGAACATTAACATTGAGGAAAATTGATACCATGGACTGATAGCATAAGAGTTGCTGCAGTGATTGCGGAACAGCTTTAGACGCCGGATGATTGTGACTTTTTAACTCCTACGTGGCACGACTTGAGTTGTAACGTAGGGATACAAATAGCGAGTACTGGCGTTCTGTTCGGAGGTCACAGGCAACATATGTCACATTCACTTCGAATGCAAAATCGTGTCCTAACTGCCTCCTGCCAATAATTACAGACATGCCTAAAAACCATAGTCACTGAAGGGGAACCACGCTCTTGCTTCTGCGCCTTCCGCTGCCAAAGGCTTCATTAAGCGAACTCCAACGACTTCCGAGCGTGCTCCTTGTGTCCTTGATTGGATGGTCAGAATTTACGAGTCACGAACGTGCACGTACAGCCGCCCCGTAGGAGCTTATAGCACCACTAACCGGACCAGGCAGGTGTCAGAAACGGCGAGGAAAGCAGACACAGATCCGGTATTGAAAACACCCGCCGCTGAAATCCGGCGCTTCCCGAATAGCATTCACTGTTCAGAAACGACGGGCGTGAACAATGACAGGAACAATTCCCTCATGGAGATAAACGTTTGGTAAATTGCTGGAGGCTGCCAGTCCGTATTGCAATGATCTCGCTCTCTTCCTATTTCGGCTGGTTTGCGAACGTTCTCCTTTCAGAGCAGGAAGAGATACCCATGGGAAGGTAGAGGCCCAGACACTAAAATAAAACCAATTCATTAACAGGGTGTGCCTTGTGGCTCTATTGTACGCACTAGGTCCAACGCCCATAGATGGGGAAAAAACCTACGTTGACTCATTTCAAACCACCTTGCACGAAAAATCATGTTCCAGAATAGGGCGTTGGAGAAAGGCACTAAATTAACCCCCAAGCTTGAAGTTTTCGCTAGACGCCACCCTTCACAGTCCCCCATATTGCCTCCAAATTTGAACCATTTGCGGTGTTTATTCCTCCCCCGACACCAGAAAACAGGCAAAAAGGCTGACGCAGGGCTGTTTTTGCAACGAGTACCACCGCGTTTCTCAGCCAATGAAAACATTATGACGGCGCGCACTGGTATTCACCGCCAATAGGAAATTTGATGGCGTGTTTCATGCTTTACTTTGTGGCTACGCAGTCCTTGGGACGGCGCCTTCTTCACCAAGCCAAGTAACACGTGAGTGATGTTCATGTACCTGAATAATAAACTATACCTGGTGAAGCTTCGTATCCCGAAGAATAAACTAAGGAAGTGTTAGCAGGGCGTTTATCTTATCGACTGCTATAATTAGCGGTACTGATTTAGAAAGTTCACGTATTGCAAAAACAGGGCATCGCTCTTCGTAGGGATTGACAGCAGTGCATTAAAAGGTATACACTGAGCTGAAGAGTCTACAGTGCCAAAGTATATAAAAATGATGAACAGCATAACAAGAAAACTATAAAAACAAACAAACAAATAAATAATTAAGAGGAGGAAGAAATAATTAAAAGAGTAAATTAATAACAGAAGAAAGTGAGAAATAAAGAATTAAGCCAGAAGGGATGAAGGTAATTAGCGGCCTGCTTTCCAAATTTTCTCGTGTGTGCGGGTCCCCGAATGCTCTCCGTACATACGTCGTTAAATCGCCGCTGCTAGCTCATTACCGGTCGTCTGCAGCCGCGGCACGTGCGCGCAGCGCAACGCTCTTTGCGGGCGCCGCCACGGACGGCTCTCAATCCGCTGAAAGACTGCCCGAGGAATGCTGAGTGCGCGTGCGCTGTGCCGTCGCCCGGGCCTTCGTCACGGGATCTTGCTCGCCACTTCAGCGTGATGAAGAACGCGTGGGGGTCGAATCTCGCCCAGAGTGTGTTCATTAGAGCCTCCCGCTATTCTTGGTACCTCGCACCATCGCGAATAATTATCCAGCCGTAACACCTTCCTCCGCCATTCTTGCCATTCTCCTATTTGGTACGTCTATTGTTTTTTCTCGGTGTTTTCGCAGCTATCATGGTGTACACTTCAAACATCACGCTTTAATTCTTAGTTTGGGGTGAAGGTATTCGTGCGTGAAGGAGGAATAAGTAAAGTTTCATGCCTGTATCCAGATATATCTAGTAATTACGCCTCTGTAGTGCTTTCCGGAGTGAAAAATTACCGGTTATTCACCCGTTTTTTTTTTTTTTTTGCCACAGGCGATACCCTTATTGGGAGTGATGGCGAACGTGGCTGCTTTTACTCGGTCATTGAATAGTACACGCTATGCTTTTCGGTGCTCAGTGGCCAATGAATCGTCCAGTTGAAGCACGCTTTTTCTTCAAACAAAAATGAATACGGAGCCTACGTAATTACCCTATTGCGCTCGTTCGACACGCACTCCGTGCGTGCCACAACGCATCTTCACGTGGGCTACGATGCGCACACTGTATTGTAAGAATACGGAATAATTTGGCGGTAATGGTGAGCGTAATGATAGAATTGCCGTATAATGACATGTTGCGGTTTTTTAAGGGATGGATCATGATGCCTCTCGTCAGAGGAACGAGGAGCAAACCCAACATCCGTCCCGCCAATAAGCACGTGCCACACGCTAAGTTATAAGATAAGAAAAATAGGAGGTTATGCGTTCGCGTAAACGTGAGTACGTCCTTCCCCTGCCATAACATAATACATTTGCCTGTGAAAAAATGAAGTCCAATTATTTCTATGTAAACTCAAGGAGAACACTCGTCTGGCGGTCAAAAACGCTTGTGTTCTACTTTCGCCACGTACTAAAATGCTTTTACAAAAAGGCCTATGGGTTTAATAATTTGGTATCCCGCTCAAAATATTGCCACCCCCAAATTTGTATTTCCACCAATATTTTTATATACGGTAGTAAAACCCACTTTAGGAGAGCACGTCGTATAACGCTTGCTTGGCTACATGGGGTTTTTAGAGGTATTTCAAATATACGATCCCATTGCACTCATATTTGCATATAAGGCCTAGTGTTCTCCACCTGCACATAATGTCTCCTCAGCAAAGCATTTAGCTATAGTAGTGAAGCCTGCCTTACAGTGGCTCCGAATGTAGCGTTGTATAGGGTCAAATGGGGTATTACGAAGGCACGGCCCCCCGATGGAGGAGTTCATGGAGAAGCCATGATGCAGGTATACCTTAAAGTTCTACTTTAAGGTATACGTCTTCTCACTTTTTTTTTCAGACTGTTTACTTGGTGCATAGAAAATCTCTTCTTAGCAATGCATGCGTATACAATTAAAAGCGAGTTTACAGGGTCTTGGTCTATATCAGAGAGGCATTTTTAACGCGAAACGTTTTATTCTAGGATACACGCAGATTTCGCTGACGCCATTTCCGTCACGGAAGTGACTCCAGTACAACAAAGCAAGCGGCCTGTGAAGCGTGCACCCCTGCTCACAGGGTCTTCTTGCGGGGAAGCAACCTTTAGTACTAAAGAGAATGTTCTACTTAGGGTTGTTCGTTTTCGGGTTTTATATTTTAACACGAAGGGGTCGATGCCGGGATACCCCAAGATTCCACTGATGTCATATAATCGTATGGAAATGATGCCAGTACACCTTTGCCGAAGCGACCCGCCAGCAGGACGTCGCTGGCGGTCGCTGGCAAGCACACCCACAAGACAGCCGCTGACCTACCAATCATGCTCAACTGCAGATTTCGCTGCACATTTCCCTTTCGTGTTTTACTGATACCTATGACAGAGGAATCAACCACAGGTTTTTTTTTAATATTCCCAACTGGGAGCTCTTCGATCGCTTTCGCGGTCACCGCACAAATTGTAAGTTCTGTAACATATCGACCACTTACAAAACAAAGATTGTGCTTTATGCTAGTTAGAATCTTCTTACTGCACGTTGGCGTTGTCGTATCCAAGTGTTGCGTATACAAGTGCGCAGGTATACAACCCGTCTACATACAACAAGTGTTGCGTTATACGCAATATATTGGGGGCAGTGTTAAGCAGATTAACCATGCGAATTCCTCTTCTGTCCGCGATAGATGTAAAATAGGTTTTAATTCATCCCATTTATGTGCCTTCGTCGGAGTTTAAGTCATTCTCACCGAATATTTTGCGTAAGTATGACACAGTTCTTGGCGAATATTTTGTTCAACGGACCACCCCTATTTTTTTGCATAATTCTGAGTACTGTTTATAGCAGAGGCTTATGGTACTATCCTGCAGGCCATGGTCCCAGTGACCTACACTTCTTTTCTGGGCATTTTGTTTTATCGATCGTTTGGATGTTACTGTTACTTCTTTGGGGGGGGGGGGCGAAATCCGACTGCCACCTGCTAGTGGTCCCCCCTGCCAGCTGGCTGGGCAAAGGCGGTTTCGGCTGCCTAGCTTTGGTCGGTTGCCAACGGCAGCAGTGGGTGGCCAGGTCTCACCCGGGGATGCAAAACCCCAAGGGAGTGGCAGCGACTCCCTGGAACTGTATGGCCAGTTCCTTGCCCCAGAGCCGATGCTGGACGCGGAGGCAGGCCCGGACAGCCTGGGTGGCTACCGAGGTTGGCTCTGGGAACTTGGCAAAAAGCGGTGAAAAAGGTTCCTTTATTAAGGACCGCCGCAGTCACCCCACGCGGGCACGACTGCTCGCTGCCGACACGAAGGTTCCTGGACAACAGGATCCAGGGCCTTCGATAGGTGCTCATGATGACCAGTGTCTTTGGCCTTTAGTAGCGACCAGTCTAGGAGGCGCGCACTTGCTAGGACCGAGGAAAGAGGGATTGGCTCACTTCATAGGGAAGCTTCTCGTCCTCAGTATCGGGAGTAGGGCTGGTCGTACTCTATAAGGATTACTCCTTCCACCTGATGACTGCTGCCCGTATGGGGGTTCCCTGGTGGGTGAGTGGTTGGCATAGGAGCACATTAGAGGTCACCGAAACCCTATAAGTCACATAGGCTTTCCTATGGAGATAGGTGATTCAGGTGCACATAGGGATCGACAGATGCGTACAGGGTACAGTTACCCCGTCTGTCGGACAGTTAGCTTTAACCAGTATCCGAAACCGTCGAGACGAGGGGGATTAGTACCTATGTAGGCTGGGCAGGTGTCTCTTGAGTACTCGGGGGACCTGGTGGGTGTTAGCCGGGGGCTGGTTGTGAAAGGGGTCCGGAGACTAGGTGTCGTCACTCCGTCGCGGTTCTCCCTGTTCTTCGATGTCGGAGTCGGAGCTCAGATAGCTGGAACCTATAGTGGGGTCCGCTGAATTCCAATTGGAACCGTCTGACGCCCATCCTGAGTTTTCAGGCCCATTTTAGGAGTCAGACATCTAAGGATTAGAACAAAAACCTCGCTGTCCCCATTCCCACCCACTTTCCCATAACCCATTCCTTATTACCACTATCCGCATCCCTCATCCCAACCTTCCTGCTACCGTCCCAGGGGAGATCAGGGGAGTCTCCCGGGCCCGCTCTCCTGGCTGTGGTGTCGCTGTGTAGCATTTTTCCCTTTTATTTTCCACTTCGGTGGGTTTTCCTTCTCGTCAAAACTCTAGTTGACTTCGGTCCAGTTTGTTTATTTTTAATTGGCGTCACCCGTGATACGTATGGGTACTGGTTGGGCTTTTATTTTATATTATAGCCTTTAGCTTATATTACTTCTTTGCGTAAATGCGTGTTGCCGCAACTAAATTTCGTCCCTTTATGGTGACGTTGAAAACTTGTCGTAAAAACCTGCGTTAAAAACGGCATACAAACTCCTTCAAACACAAAAACTCAGGCTGACAAAACAATAATTAATCATATCGTAAATTAACCATTCGCTCTCCTAGCACAGGGTCATACTGCACACATCACACGCACACACACACAAATACACACACAGGCAGCTACACTAGCAGCTGCACTCCACTGCGACCCGGCATTATGTGAAGTTTGCGTAGTGCGCTGTGGAGCCCCGAGGCCCCCAGGTATGCTCCCAGGGCCTCGAGCACTTTGTCCCGCTCCCTGGCACTTCCTGGGGGCCAAGCAGTTCCGGCGGCCGCACCCCTCGGAGCACGGCCAGAAGCTCCGCCCGCCCTGCCGCAAACTTGGGCACTCGTACAGTACATGCGACAGGGACTGCACGGGCGCTCGGCAGTGAGTGCAGGCGGACTGGCCACCCGCCCCGTCGGTGCTTCCGCTCTCGCCACGCGGCCCCACGCGGAGGCGCAGCGGCCTAGCGCAGTCGACGAGGAGGCGTGACCCGCACAGGCGGCAGACCCCTCCGACACGCACCGGCTGGATGCCTGGTGCGGAGGTGTCGCTGGATGAGCAGGCGGGCGTCGTCCGCTGCCGCCTGGGCCGTATGATCTACTTACGTGGTTCGTTTTCGGTTTATATTTTCACACGAAAGGTTGATGCCGTGATACCCCAAGATCTCACTGATGTCATTTATTCGTCATGGAATGACGCCAGTACACCTTGCCGAAGCGACCCGCCAGCAGGACGTCGCTGGCGGGTCGCTTGCAAGCACACCACAAGACAGCCGCCCACCCGCAATTATGCTCAGCTGCAGATTTGCTGCACATTTCACTTTCGTGTTTTACTGATTCCTATGAGAGAGGAATCAACCACAGGTTTTTTTGGAATATTCCCAACTGGGAGCCCTTCGGTCGCTTTCGCGGTTACCGCATGAATTGTAAGTTCTGTAACACATCGACAACTTACAAAACAAAGCTTGTGCTTTAGGCTAGTTAGAATCTTCTTACTGCACGTTGGCGTTGTCGTATACAAGTGTTGCGTATAAAAGTACGCAGGTATACAACTCCTCTACATACAACAAGTGTTGCGTTATACGCAATATATTGGGAGCAGTGTTAAGCAGATTAACCATGCGAATTGCTCTTCTATCCGCCAAAGATGTAAAATTGGTTTTCATTAATCACATTTATGTGCTTTCGTCGGAGATTAAGTCGTTTTCAGCGAATATTTTGCGTAAGTATGACACACTTCTTGGTGAATATTTTGTTCAACGGACCACCCCTATTATTCTCGCATAATTCCGAGTACTGTTTATAGCAGAGACTCATGGTACTAGCCTGCAGGCCATGGTCCCAGTGACCTACACTTCTTTTCTGGGCATTTTGTTTTATACATCGTTTGGATGTTATTATTACTCCTTTGCGTAAATGCGTGTTGCCGCAACTAAATTTCGTCCCTTTATGGTGACGTTGAAAACTTCTCGTAAAAACCTGCGTTAAAAACGGCATACAAACTCCTTCAAACACAAAAACTCAGGCTGACAAAACAATAATTAATCATATCGTAAATTAACCATTCGCTCTCCTAATGCGATAATCAAGTACTACTTTTAAGCTCATTTTTCCTTACCCGGGCACCACACTCATCGATCAGAGGAGCGCAATTTCTAGCTCTCCGCTTCTTGTGATTCAACAAACAGTAGGTTTAAAAAAACGCTGAGTGTATCCTGAGTAAGCTGGCGAACTGGATGTACAAGTTTTAGACAGAAAGCAAAAGGAAGCTGCCGGAAGGAAGTATGCTGCAGTGCGCCCAAAGTCGTAAGGCGTTGCTGCGTTGAAGGGCCACTTCATTCCGATCACTTTTGACTGCCCTCGCGGGTCCACGGAATCAGTGGGCTCCGAGCCGGCACGCGTTGTCGTTTCCCGTTGCGAGTAATAAAACCGAAGTCGGTGGCGTGGTCCAACCGTGCACACGCTCGAAGCAGCATCTTCGGCGAGAACCGATTGCACGCATCGGTTCCGGTTAGCGTCGCAGCACTCAGCGGAGGGGAAAAAAGGAGAAGGTTGAAGCGCGGCAGCCTAGATAAACTACAAGTCAGAACCCCCGAGAAAAACACGGAGTTGTAACGGTGGCAGAGTCCGGGCAGTCGAAGGTAGCTTTCTCCTTCCGATTTTACGGCATTGACTACAAGTTGCGACATTTTGCGTACAGTTTTGCATTCCCACGCCTTGCGTGCGTGTATCTTAGCATTCTGTCGCCACTTTATTGACTGCTCACAGATATACCGGGCGGCACGACTGAGAATTAAAAGGAGGTTTGTGCTGCCTCGTCATGTCATAAAATGCCATCAGAATTTTCTGAATAGTGAGACTAGGCCCCGATTATCAGTGAACTAGTTCACGAAAGCATGGATGGTACACGGACGCAGTTAAAAAAGTTCTTCATGAAGCCACACCCGCAGATATCTCAGCTCTTAGGAATGTCCCTCGTAATTTAGCTGTAGACCACACTCTTATCTCGCTCGTACAAACCATTTTGCCCTAATCTGGTGATGAGGGTCGCATACACGTCCAGTATCGCATCCTCACGAAATGCGCTTCGGTACTGCTGCAATTCATCGCGCTGTAATTTTGTTTTTTCGCGCGTACTGCAAGCTTCATGCAGTGATCTTGTGTTGTGTTGCAGAGCCTACCCTGCTCGTGTATGCCGGCCGCGCGGCGCCTCGCTGTCGGTGACAACTTCGGCGGCTGCCAACAGGTCTTCGTGTAGAGATATGTCCCGACGAAGCGGACGCTGCAGCCGAGATCTCCTTCCCTGTCTCTCAAACTCAACAAGCGTCGCTACTGCCGGCGACTCACGAACTTGGGAATAGTGTTCAGTGTATCTGTACTATTTTCGGGCCGTGCGCACAGAAGCACTTTGAAAGCCGCGCAGCCGTTGGGGCTTATCTGTATACAACCCACCCTCTTTCTGGATAGATTCAATTCGATTTGCAGCGGCGAATCCATGCTGTCGCTCTTTTCGAGCATTGCTGTAAGCTCGCCCGGAAAGGGCATCGTTCCTGTATTGTTTTCGCCTCACCTTTCGCCATGCACTTAAACCAGTTAAGTTTGCCTTCGGACTCTTGTCGCCATCACCAAGGCAGCAACCTCTGCTGGCCGCTTTTCGCCACACTACCTCACATGACGGAGGCGATGCAGCCCGAATCGGGGACGCCTTCCCGTATGTAATAGTATCTAGCGTCCTGCCTCGAGCAGATAAAAATTACCGTAGTTTTCTCGGCAGAAGTTTGTCAATGCGTAGCTATCTAGCGATTACTGCTTAAATGTCTCTAGAAAAAAGAAGAAGACGAAAGATTTTTCTTTCCACCTTAATATTGCCAGGAATACCCGGTATTTCCTACTCCAGAATGCTAACAGTAACATAACAATGCCTTGTAGAGGCGTTTGAAAAATTTTCATTGCGATTTATGAATCATAGCGGCGAGGATGGTATCAAATCGAGATCCATTCATGCTTTTAAAATCCAAACTTTGCGACTTTACCGAGGAGGACATTATTACACTACAATTTCAAGTGCATCACAGAGAGGTGCAGAAGAACGAGGGCTAGGCAGCTGTGCACGTTCTACAAGAAAGCCAACTTTACTCAATGGGTTTCACAAAGAGAAAAAATAACGCTTCCCGTGATCGATAGTGAACGTGCTTCCCACTCGTCAATGAAGCCAACGTCTATCCGATTGCACCATCGCTACACGGTCGAACCAGTTTGGATTTTGGAGTTTGACTTCGAATCAGGTTGCAAGGTATAATGCTTGTTACCTATCTTTCTCTTAAGAAAGGGGCACTGATTTTTTACTCAGAGAGCGATAGAAGCATGTGAGAACCGTTGAAAATAAAATCACTACAGAATCAAATTAGATAAAAAAAGGTACATGTAGCGGCGAGAAAACAGCGGGACTATATTCCGAGCTTACCATAACTAAAGCTTTCGCAGTGCTTCAACTAGCGAAGGAAAGAAAGCGTTGTATCAGTCGCACTACAGGGCCCTTTTAAATGTTCCTTTTCCTGCCATTATGAGATGCAGTCGCACGTTGCAAAATAGGCTATATGAAATTGCTGAGTCGAGAACTAATCAATAGCTGAAATAGTCGATTGATAGCATAAAGATGATGATGGTTGTGGTGTTTCATGGCGCAAGACCAACGAGGGCAAAGAGCGCCAGAAAAGAAGTTATATAATGAGCGAGGTGATTACCACAAAAAGGTAGGTATAAAAACATGTAAATCGGACATAGAAAAATCAATTAAAAGTAATGGTGATGGCTGGTGTTAGGGCCAGATTTGATTATGCGCGATATGAGATAAGGGTTTAAAAACTTAACATCTTACAATAATCAAAAACACGTTTCATAGAAACACTGGCATCGTCCCCTAGAAACAAGCGATGGATGTAGTGGGATATGTTGTCTGTAGAGTTCTCTGAAGTGTTTGTGTCGTGTTGTGTGAAGTGCCTTGCATGTTATTAGTATGTGGACTACGGATAGGCCCTCCCGCACCTGCTACACAGAGGTCTAGGAGATCCCGTGAGCAGGTGGGAATGTGTGTATGCGTGTGGCCTATCCGTAATCGAGCCAGGTAACTTCGTTGTGTCTGTTGTGAGTATCAGTGGTGTATGCTCCCAAGAGTGGCTTTATAATGTTGTAGTTTGTGTCAGTCTGTTGATTCCAGTGTGCTTGCCATGTTGTGCGAAGGTGTTGCCTGATGTGTGATTTGAGTCGGTGTAGGGTACTGTTGTTATGTCAACGGTAGTTGTAAGGGCAGCAGCGGCCGCCATTCGGTCTGCTGGTCTCATTACTGGAATTCCAGAGTGCCCTGGCACCCAGCACACGGTCACCTCAAGGTTTAACGCATGCAACAGACATAAGAGTACTAATGAGAGCATTGACCACATGGTTTTTAGACTTCTGTGAGGATAATGTACGCACAACACTTAAAGAATCAGTATAAATTACAGATTTCGGAATTCGACTTACAACAATATGTTGAACTACAAGAAGTATGCCATAGGCCTCTGCTGGTAAAGATACTTGTATTTCTATTCATAGTTCTACAGACATTAAAGGTGCCACCATGCGCAGCACAGGAAACAGTTGTGGCAGTTTTTGAAGCATCCGTGTAAAATTCAGCACACTTATATTTGTGCTGCAGGGACAAGAAATGTTGCACGATCGCGCTTCTAGGCACTCTGTTTTTCTCGACACTTATAAAAGATACATCGCATGATATCGGGCGAAGCTGCCACTGTACTAGAAGTTCAGTAGCGGAGGTTTTGATGGTGTCCTGAGAACATGACATCAAGTTGCGACGCTTCTTCTCTTACTCTGAAAGCGAAGGGAGCAGAGACTGATGGACGATTAGTAAGAAGTTGAGATAAGGATGTGTAATAAAAAACTGATGTAAAAGGATGGTGAGGCATTGATGAGATTTTAAAAGCATAAAGCAAGTCTGTGTAGGTTCGCTGACGTTCTAGGCTCCATTTGTTGCCCTCTACATACAGACTTTCGACCGGACTAGTCCGAAAGGCACCACATGACAAGCGGAGCCCTAGATGAAGCACAGGGTCCAGCATTCTGAGGGATGTTTTAGTGGCTGACCCATAAACAACGCTACCATAGTCCAGTCGTGAGCATATCAAGCTGGTAAAAACACGTAAAAGAAGTTGTTTGTCAGCACCAAAAGAGATGTGCGACAGAACCTTCAGGATATTCATTGTTTTTAAGCATTTATGTTTTAGTTGTTTTATGTGGGGGTTGAATGTGAGCTTTTCGTCAAAGATTATACCTAAAAACTTGTGTTCCTTTTTGACAGGAATAGAGGCACCGTGGAGTCGAATGTCTGGATCCGGCCGAATGCCACGCCTCTTAGAAAACAGAACACAAGCGCACTTTCCTGGATTAAATTTAAAACCATTGCTATCTGCCCAGCCGGCTAGCTTGTTCACACCAAGCTGCACTTGGCGCTCGCAGACAGACAAGTTACAAGACTTAAAAGATAATTGTACGTCGTCTACATAAATTGAACATGAAATCGACGGTGGCAATGCCTCCCGAAGAGAATTCATTTTCACAATAAACAAAGTGCAACTTAAAACTCCACCTTGCGGTACACCGTTTTCCTGCACATGAACCCTAGAAAGTGCAGTTCCAACTCGCACACGAAACGTTCTTTCAGACAGGTAACTAACAAGCGTATTCACCATGTTACCCGACATTCCAAAGGACTTCAAATCGCTGATAATGCCGTACCGCCAAGCAGTATCATACGCCTTTTCAAGATCAAAGAAGACCGTCATGCAGTACTGCTTGTGGAGGAAAGCATCTTTGATATAAGACTCTAACGCAACGAGTTGATCGTTGGTAGATCGCCCCGCCATGAAGCCCGCCTGGCAGCTCTCGAGAAGACCATTGTACTCTAAGAAGTACACAAGTCTCCTGTTTATCATCTTCTCGAAGAGCTTACACAGGCAGCTTGTCAGGGCAATGGGGCGATAACTGGCAGGAGAGGAAGGGTCCTTCCCTTCCTTTAGGACAGCCACTACTATGGCCTCCCTCCAAGAGCGAGGAATGTGCCCCGACAGCCATATTTTATTGTATAGGTATAAGAATGTTTCAAGAGTGTCTGGGTGTAGGTGTTGTATCATGGTGTATGTGATTTTGTCTGCACCTGGAGCTGACGTCTTACATGTGCTCAGAGCAACCTTCAGCTCATGAATTGAAAAACAAGAATTGTAAGAAGTGTGCGACTTGTTGTTATCATGCAGGGACTTCTTTTCCACAGATGTTTTGTGTTTTATGAAAGTGTTTGTGTAGTGTGCTGAACTGGACACGTGTTCGAAGTGTTGTGCAAGTGTGTTAGCCTGGTCTTCCAGTGTGTCCCCTGTTGTACTAACCAGGGGCAGGCTGTGTGTCTGTTGTCCTTTTAGTTTTCGTATTCGTGTCCAGACTTTGTGTGTATCAGTGTATGAATTGATGGAAGTGAGGAAGGTGCGCCAACTCTCCCTTTTCGCCTCGCGACGCACTCGCTTCCCAAAAGCCTTTGCCCGTTTAAAAGAAATGAGGTTGTCTGACGTGGGGTACCGGCGAAGCACACCCCACGCCTTGTTCTGGGCCTGTCGCGCCCGCCTGCAGTCCTCGTTCCACCAGGGCCTCCTTGGGGTGCGGGACCCACTGAAGGCCTGGGGAATGGACTTTTTCGGCAGCGTCGAGGATGTGCGCCGTGACGAGTTGGGCGGCTCCTCAACGTGTAGGTGTTTTATGGATGTGTGGTGTAGTTGAGATGTTTGTGTGAATGTGCTCCAGTTTGCTTTGATTCATTAAACCTTTTATGGGAAGATGGACTGCTCGGGCCTCTACCTATATACGTTAATGAAGTGGGGAAATGGTCACTACCATATGGGTCCGTGCCCACACCCCACTCAAGACATGGAAATAGAACTGCGGAATCAATAGCCAAGTCAAGATGCGAGTATGTATTGTGTCCTAAGTTATGGTATGGTAGGCTGTTTTTTGTTGAAAAGGCATGCTCCGGAGGATGTAAGAAACTTCTCTATCAGGCGACCTCGGCATCCGTTCTGGAGGAGCCCCACAGAGAGTTGTGTGCATTAAGGTCGCCTGTTAGTATGTATGGTTCGGGCAGCTGGTCAACCAGTGCCTCGAAATCAGAGCTCAGAAGTGCAAAATCAGGAGAGATGTAAATGGAGCATACCGTTATCAACCTATTAAATATATGGTACGGATCGCTACAGCCTCGAGGACAGTGTTTAAAGTGACAGGGTGGCATGCTAATGATTTCCGGGCGATAATGGCCACACCTTCTGAAGAGTGGGTGCAGCCAACCCTGTCCTTTCTGAATACCATGTACCTATTTAAGAAATTTGTTTGTTTAGAGTTGAGGTGGGTTTCCTGGAGACACATAATACTTGGCTGACTGGTATGCAGAATCTCATACACATCGTCAAGATTTTTAAGGATGGCCTCTGCAGTTCCATTGGATGATATTTCTGCTCCCATTATTTAAATTTAGAATGACTGGAATGTGTGTGTTCGTGTGTGTTTCATGTGTCGTCTTTCGGGGCTGTTACTCTTGGATTGGGCTTTTTGGGCCTTTCTGCAGGCTTGGAAGTCGGTGGCCGCTCCTTGCGCTGCGTTGCAGGCAGGAACGGCCCAACATCCATCTCGCCGTCGGATGTCCGAGGGGTGCCCGACGGACCGGGCCCCGACGGACCGGGCCCCCCTTCGGGAGCCCTTCATTTGAGCCGCCACCGTCGGGGTCGCCAGATGTGGCACAGGCGGTGCGGTGGCGGTGGGAGCCGGTGCGGGGCCCGTGGTGTCCATCACCTCGGTACCCTCCAATGCACTGGAGGACGGGGAGACAGAGGCGGGAGCGGCACCGGTCCCGACAGGAGTGGTTTGCACCACAACCGCTGCTGCCTCAGCAAGCGGCGTGGTGCCGGGTTGGGCTGCGTGAGGCAACCCAGCGGGGGGCGGGGGCGGGACCAGGTCAGACTCGCTGAACTGGGTCCCTCTGGACACCAGACGCCGCTCCGCCCCCCGGCGAGCCGCGTCAGCTGTACCTCCCCACAGGGAAAGAGGCGAACCTCTTTCTCGCCTCCGGGAAGGTGATGTTCTCGGTTACCTTGATGTTGATTATCTTTTTCTCGAGTTGGAACTTTTCCCACTTGCGGGAGTACGCTGCATGCGGTCCCCCGCAGTTTACACAAGTGAGGGTATCGGATTGGCAGTTGTCACTAGGATGGTCGTGCGCCGCGCATTTCGCACACGTCGTTCGGCCAACGGCAAGAGTTCGTACCGTGCCCGAACCGCTGGCACTTAAAACAGCGCCGCGGGTTCGGGATGTACGGACGTATTGAGCACCGGATAAAACCTGCATATATATGTTGTGGGAGAACTGCGCGGTCAAAGGTCAAGATGATGTGCTTGGTGGGAATCTCCTTGTCGTCTCTACGGATAGTGATGCGTCTCACGGCAGTGACGCCCTGATCCTTCAAGCCGGCAAGGAGATCCGCATCGGTTTCGTTCAGGAGGTCTGTCTCGGATATCACACCCTGCGAGCTGTTGAGGCTCCGATGGGGTGTGACCCGGATGTCAAGATCAGCCAGTCTAGTCTGAGCTAGAAGCTTTGCAGACTGCTGCTTGTCATTATTTCAATTAAGAGTTCACCAGACCTTTGTTTTTTGCATTTATACGATTTTCCTACTATGACTTCAAGATACTTGGCGATCAAGAAGACTGACTGAGATGCAAGAGGGTGGGTGGGATTGAGCGATTCCATCACAAGAAATCGAGAAAAATTATCTGGTTCAGGAAATGTCAAAGATGGCAATGGGGGAAACGATACTTCGGTGCGGCCCCTTTTAGGGGGCCGATCACGGTTGGAGGGGGTTTTAGACAATACCATAAAGCATAGTATAAAAGCAGGGAGACGGGGGTACTTTCTCCTTTGACCTTACCCTGGTAGTCAAAGAGGTCCCGGAGCTCCCTGCCTGGTAGACAGGCAGGGAGCCCATCGGCCGGAGCTTGACCAAGGCTCCGACGGCCACCGTTTACGGCTTCTACCCTTCACCTTTAAACACGTCGCCACGGTTGGACACGGCTTATGTTGGGAGCTCGGGGTCCGCGGTGTCGCTGCTCACCGTCACCATGAATACTCAAGGTGCCCCGTGCGGGGGATTGATAGTATAAGTCTAGAATATTCTCCCACACGACATTGCGTCGCTCTCCGAACAGAGTTCTCTTATACTTTGCACGGTGGAACTGCCGCGTGCATCTTTGGTTTGCACCACGACGCATAAATGGCTCTCGCCTTTCCCACGAAAAATGCGGCAGTCACTGCCACATTGTCCGCCCCGCTCCACACAACGCACATGCGACGTGGTCTCAGACGGCGTGGTGGGATCCCCAGAATTTGCGAAATTCACAATATTTCCTATATCATAGTCTGGCTCTCCGGTTTTGTGGCATATCTCTCGCCGTATTTTATTTCCCTTTTGTTCGCCGCGAAGTCGTATCTCCGTCCCATTTCATAACTAAGCAAGTTTTTTTTTTTAAATTTGTGTTCCGTGCTGTCGATACGGAGTGAAGAGAAAAAGAAAAATGAACGGGATGGGAAGCGAGGCTCTTCCGTCTCATTTCGCAGACCCGCGATCCAACAGGACGGATGAGGGAAGCTCGGGACCCACTTCTCGTTTTCGCTCCATTCCATTTCGTCCTCAGGCACTCCGCAGCGCGCACGACTTATTCCTCTTTTTTTTGTGTTTTTTTCTATTTCCTCCTTGCAAGCAACGGCCACCCAATAGCTATGCTAATGGACTTTTGGTTCCCCTCTGACGTTGTTCTGTTTGCGTTTTTAGGGCCTCTTAGCCCGTTCTTGTCATTCCTTAAACGCGCTTCCCGATACGACATTCCTTATTTATTTTTGTTCGCATCCACACTGTTGTTGCGTCCTCAGCTATTTTTTTTATTACGATAACAAGTCTACTAATACAACGTATCGTTAGAAGCAAAAAAGAAGCGTTTGCTTAAGGTTTGGCAATAACTGTCTGAAAAAAAACCTGAGAAATCTTTTCCGACAAAGCTACCAACAGCTTTTCACTACATAGTCTGTCTATGCAGTGGTGCAAGTTTCATGCACATACCGTTAGATACTGCGGCATATGGACTCAGAGAACACGGTAGAGTATAGGATAGCCAAAAAGCGGATTTTGTATCCGTGTTTTTGTAAAGCGTTCCGGAAGTTGCACCCGTTGTGAGCGTTTGAGTGCTGCAGGTTATTTTCTATTTGGTGCCTATAATCTCGGTTCAGTTGCACATGTTCTGCACTTTTCCACGGAGAAAATATTGACTCGTGCAGAGAAACAGCCCCACTGCCCTGTTGTCGACCATGGGACTGTTGAATGAGTATTCCATATCACGGAAATCATGTGGCCGCCGACGAAAATGGTATCGCACATCGGCAAGCATAATAAGCTCTGAGGATAGTATTGGCCGGTAAGAATAAAGTCATGCGCAATTATTTTGGCTTTCTAAAATGCAACACAACCAGCCAATCAAGCAAAATTCAATTGTTAAGACGGTGTAAACACCAAAGTGAGTGCAACAGAAATGACAGTGAGCTAAATAAAAGTGACGAACATAAAATAAGTTAACGATGAGCCCGTGTGATGCGCTGGTCACCACAGACACACTGACGGTGGATTTCTGAACGCACTTGCCGACAACATTATATCACTTCGCGGCGGCGCACATGCCTAATGGGTACCGAGACACCAGAAAACAAGCAAATAGCACGCAATGTGCGATGCTACAGTGAACCTCATTGGGCAGTAAAAGGAAAGATTCTTGTATTACCATGCGAACATGAAGAGTTCGTCGTTCTTTTATTCTCTTGTTTCGTTAGGCACAAATAAGAGCATGAATGCAAATTTGTAAATTTAAAATGTTTTAGCAGTACTAACCAGCCCATCGTCAAAATGTTTGGCATGCACGTGTGCATGAACATTTTTTAGCAGATATTTAGAGAATAAACAGGCCCTCTCTGTACCTTCCATGGCACCCGGTCCTCACATTTTCGCAGAAGGAACAAAAATCTCAGTACCGCGACTTTTCAGCTGATAATATTGTGTTGTTTGAGATTACAAATGTCCTACGTATTTAACACATGGCCAGTAGGGCGCTGTACTGCTCCTGAATTTGGGGGTGAGAGGACTCTTCAGGATTCTATGAGAAGTCATGCACGACTATAGCGCGTCCCACATAAGCGATATTGTAACTGTCAATCGATACTGGTCCTGCAGGACGATATACAGCAGCTTGGGTACTCGTACAGGGCTCATGTAGAAGTTGATTTATTATGAGGTTTAAAGGGCCGACACTACAGAGGCGATGAGGGGCGCTTTAGTGGAGTGCTCCGGATTAATTTTGACCACCTGAGGATGATTAACGTGCGCCGACCTATATAGATGTAAACCGGAGTTGTGCGAGCATGTAGTCGTCCGATCATAACAATGTACAGGAGCAATTCGGGCTCATCCCCGTCCTCATAACGACTTACAAGAGTCATTCGAGGTTATACTGGTACTCTGGAGTGACATATTATAATCTCATCAGGCTGTTTCGTCGAGACAATATTACATAGCCTGCATGTTAACTTCGCCTACACAATAACTTTTCATACGATGTTCGAATCGCTGACGACACCAGCTGCCCTTACGGGTAGCAGTCTATAGACGTGCGCCACGTACTACTCGAATACCCTGTTTATGCGTCAAAGAGAGTCAGTCTAAAAGTCGATCGCTGCCCCTTTATGCGACCCAGCGGAGAAAATTGACACGAATAGCCTTTTATCTGGGACACTCCTGTATGTGAAACTTATTGGGTCTCTAAATAGATGTACGAAGCCACAGCAAAGCCTTCCGTGCGCTAAGAGCGTTCTTTTAAGCAACCTAAAAATGCGACCGTGACGAAATGCACGTGTTCTCCTGGTGTAGAGCCGAAACCCCTATCGCAGGTATGCGTTGCACTGTGAATAGTAGATGCTTATATATTTTATTATACTCTTTCTGGCTACATTCTAGATAGATGTATGTAAGTTTATGACATGACGTTCCCGTGTTGCGAAACAACATGAATATGTATACTTCATATACGTGCACAGATGCTATGGGCATATTGTGGCTGTACGTGGGTGCATATATTGTAGATAGCAGATTCTTACTCAGCGCAAGTGGGACCTTTCAACAGCCGCCATTTATAATTCGATTTCTATTACCTCGTGGTTTCTTAAGAGGACCGCTTTATCTTTTCTTGTTTGCAATGTTTGGAGCAAATAGCATCTCTTTCGGCTGCAGCTAACCTCTGCAATTATTCAATGTTTCTCTTTTAACAGAGTAGCCGTACTGTCATATACAGGATCTCTTCGAGCTAATAGGCCGAAGCGGTGACATACAAGAGCCTTTTGTTGATTGATTGATTGATTTTATGGTTTAAGACGCCGAAACTAAACCTGGGATATCAGGATCGCCGTAGTGGAGGGCTCTGAATTAGTTTAGAGTGCCTGAGTGAGGACCTTTAACTAGCGTCGAAATCCCGACGCACGGGTGTTTTTTTTTTTTTTTAGTTTCGCATCCATCAGAAAAGCAGCCACCCCGGCCTGTATAAAACCCTCGTTTTTGGGCACACCAGTGCACAACACCATAGCCACTAAGCCACCGCGGCGGGTAGGAGCTTTTCGTTCTCCCATAGGTTCTATACAGCTCTACACAAATACTCTTCAGACTCAAACATGCCCTGAATGTTTACAGAGGAAGTCTTCGGCCTTTTTGTGTCTACGCTAGCTGAAAGTCGTGTCAGTATGGCGCTGCGGTGATCATGTTCCAATTTTCATGTCGGGGCTTGAAAAACAACGTCGGTGTAAAGGTCGAATGTATCTTTCTGTTTCTTTAGCGCCGTTTCAGTCATGCAAGGATATTGCACATACCATATTACCATGTGAAGAAGCATTATGGCATAGGTGGCATGCACGCGCTATATAGGGAAGCTGATTGATTGATTGAATGGTTTAACGCGACGACGCAACGCAGGCGATGAGGCGCGCCGTAGTGGAGGTCTGTGGATTAATTTTGACGACCTGGGGATCTTTAACGTGCGCCGAAATGTCGTACACACGGGCGTTTTTCGCTTTTTCGCCTCCAGCAGAAAAGCGACCGTTTCGGCCGGAAACCAAACCTGCGTCCTCCTGCTCAGCAGCACAACACCTTAGCCACCGCGGCGGGTTATATAGGGAAGCTACCCAGGACACCATTAAACGGGAGCAGTTTTGGGGCAGTCGTGCCTTCTAAGGCTGAATTATAAAGGTGCACGGACGTTATTTGCGGCAAAATATTTATGCCTGGACACAGCCCACACACTTGTGTCTTGCTCGATAGCAGAGCTATTGTACACTTAAAATTTAAAAAAAAAATATCAAGGGTCTGCTTTTTATTATGGCAACGTCTTATTTATTGTGATTCTCCCGTTCTCTCACAGGAATGCCTTCACTTTACCTCTCCACCCAGTTAAATTGTCTGCGTCCGCACGTGGCGTCATGTATGAATAAAATACCGGGGAGGTGAAATTAACAAAAAGGATAAGTTAGGAACAGCTCCATTGCATGCGCAATAATAGCAGCGCCGAACACAGAGCAAAGAATATAAGCGACGCCAATTGACGGTAAGCATTGCCAAACGCTAAAGATATACGCACGTCACAGAACTTGAAGAAGAAATATCTTTCAGGGGTTTCTAATTACTAGCCTTGGTATTACGAATAATACGGGAAATACATTCTAATAATTGCCCTTTGTACGTCCGCATATTCAGAGAAGCCATCTTAACGTACCCTTACACACTACAAAAACCCATATGCCATCATCTCATACAGCCCACAGTGGGCTTGCAAGATTGAGTCTTAAGCTAATTAAGCATGGGGGCACAGTAAAATTTCGGTGCCCAAATTATTTTGCAGGCTTGCTCCTGCGAAACGTTTGATGTTCCGCTCGTGCCAACCTTGGACAGATTAATTGGAGTGGTGCAATTAATGTAGACAGATTACAGGGTGTATGCGCCGCTTTGCCCTTTCATTACCACTATCCACCATCTACCAAAACGACTCGTTGTTTGCAAGATGAATAAGAACGGTCTTCAGAGGCGCCTCAGAAATGTTTTTATGGCTGCTGCGCGAACCCTCGACGCCAGAGCGAGCTTTTTTTCTGCGATATTCAATCGATATCATGAAGGATAAATTCATTTGCTTCAAAACGTTTCGCTAGCTAGGGGAAAAACCGCTGAGTGCAGTAGTAGCCACCGGCATTGTGTTTACTGTTCATCTTCTTTTTGCTTTCTACTAAACAAAAAGCATGCGCTGTAGGTTCAATGAATTGAAGTTTTCCACTGAAGCGTAATACTTGCCCCATCCTACGGTCCGGAGAGTTGCGCAACAAGTCCTGGATTGCTGTAAGAACACGGGTGCGCTAGCCTACCACCGCTGCCGAGCACGTTTTTTTTTTTTTTTGCTTCTGGGTATTCGTAGCACGTCGAAAACAGGGCTGAAGTGTTAGCGTTTCATAAGGATGCTACAGGAGAAAAGCGTAATATGCCTGGAACTGGCATTGAAGGACGCTTCCAGAACATTAATAACTAACTTGAAAAAGCGCGGAACTCAATACGCAAAAGAAGTTCGCCCTTCGCCAAGGCGCGCGTAGACGGGCGATCGCTCTCTGGCCTCAAGCGATCCGTGTGAAGTTCGCTTGTATCCAGTGCGTCGGGGAAATGCGCATCGGTGGCCTGTGTTGCTTACTTTGTTCGGAACGCCGTCGTGTCTAGCTTGAACGCTCATAAGCACCTTATTCACGCTGCATGCATACATAAGCAGAAAATATGCCTCCGAGAGGTTACCGTTTCCCTTTCAGACAGAATAAAAACTATGCAAGTATTCGTAAAATGCTAACAACGGCTGCGGAATGGTTTGTACAATACATGATATCAAAGCTTTAATGTCCGTCAAGTTGGCGATCAATTCCACCTTCGCAGAAACATGGGTAGGTGTAAGAAACGCCAGAATAAGAAACCTTTCGCTCACCTGTCGTCGATCGCCGGAGGTAACCTGTCGGGAAAAAGAAAATAAGGATGAGAAACATTACAAAAACACAAAGGAGTAGTGAAATGGCGGTGGGTGATACTCTCCACACTGGGGTGGAATTATCAGTGTGGACAACATTCAGCAAATTGTATCGTTATCAGCAACAAAAACTTAGGGATCATCCTCTTGAGTGTTTTTGACGGTTTTCCTTTCTTGCGAGCTTTTTTAAGATCCTTCTTGTTTCCTTGAAGCTGGCGTCTGCACTCCCTTCAATTTGACACGCACAGTGATACAAAATCACCGCTACAAGGACCGCACGAGAAATAAGGGCACCCAGAGGAGCGACGTGCATAAAATGTGTATTCATCAGAGGAGCCACACATGTCTGTGCCTAGATTAAACAACGCAAAACGATTAAACGCGGCCACCGTAACAAGCTCTTTGGCGATCACGCTTCTCCAGTTCATAAGGCACGACACTATTTGCACCAAGGGAGCGTATTTGTGCGACCGCACTTTGCTCAAATGATTCCCAGGAAAAACGTTGAGTCGGTTTATTTTCAAGATGTCCCAAGCCTCGAATATCTCACCCTCTACTCCCACTTCCCCCACTTGACCTAGCGTCTTCCTAATGTAATAAAGGCTATCTCCTTCTCCTCCTCTCCTAATAAAGGAACAGAGGACGTTTAGGACAACACAGTATGACACACAAGCTAATGCTTATGGGGTTTATGGACTGAAAGACATGCATTTATCGACGCGCAAATCGTAAAACTACCAGGAATAAGCTTATGAAGTGCAGTGACTACGATGTATTAAATAGACTATTCTTTGGTTGACCTTGAGAAATATCTTCGCACGGAATTGAGCACGCGCACATGACGACACTCGCGGACTTTGAATGCATTTTGCATGCACGGATGCGCGCACACATGCATACAGGCACACAGCTATAAACACCTTCCCATGAGTGTCTGACTTAAGTGCTTATGTAGGAAGATGGGCTCTCTTAAAATACAACTTCCACAACACCACAAATAAAGCCGGCAGTAATGAGCCTATACAACGTAGGGATACAATATACTTATAAGGAAAAGTGAGGGCAAAGTGACTGGGTTAAAGGTCGTCACTGCATCAAAAAGCACAGTTAGAAGCAATTTATCGTTGTTATCATAACGTTGCTTTTACCGACAGTTTTAAGCCCTCCGCTTTATTAGGACTAAACTTTTAAAACAGAACTATTAAACTATTACCACAGCATGTATGGAGGGTGTATTTAGAAAGCTTGAGTGGAAGAACATAGGATCAAGGATAAACGGGGAATACTTGAGCCATTTGAAGTTTGCGGACGACATAGTCTTGCTGTGTGAGACTTTAGAACACCTGTGAACAATGCTTGAGGAACTACAATCAGAAAGCACGACCGTGGGGCTAAAAGTCAATATAAATAAATCTAAAGCAATGAGAAATAAGCACACCAAAAATGTCCCCTTCAGCATAGGAAACGAAACGCCACAACAAGTAAAAGAATATAACTCCCTTGGCAGATGGTTAGTGCTGATCCCAACCACGAGAGACAAATCCGGCGGGGAGCACTCCCAAATAACGAAACGAAAGCTAAAAAGTAAGCTCTGTCACTAAAAAGAAAAATCTACAACCAATGCATAGTGTCGTTTATTACATACAGAGCTGAAATTGGGCACCTTACTAAACCAATGGAAAGCAAATTTAGGTCGCCTCAACGAGCCATGCAAAGAATAACCATAGGGGTAACGCTTAGAGACCAAAAACGAGGTTCCTGGGTCAGAGAACAAACTCGCGGAGAAGATATCATAGTGCCAGTAAAGAAAAACAAATGGACTTGAGCTGGCCACGTGGTGAGACTAAAAGACAACTAAAAGACTAAATTGCTAAAATACTTAAAAAAGGTGGAGAATTATGGTAACAGAGTGGATAACAGAGATTGGTCTAGAACAAGAGGAAGGCCATTAATCTGATGTACGGATGAAATAAAAAAATTCGGGGGTAAACTGAGGAGTCGAGCAGCGCAGTACAGGAGCTGATTGAGGTCAATGGTAGAGGCCTTCATCCCGCAGTCGACCTGAGTAGGTTGATGATGATGAGACTATTATGTGCGGAATCCAACTCTAGCAGCAGCAAAAACAGTGAGAAAGCGAGATATATTCATCTCGCTTTAAGCAATACAGTGAACTCCCGTTAAGACAAACTCAAAGATACCATCATAATTGGTTCGCGTTATCAAAAGTTCGTCTTATCAGACGTCCTTCCCCCAAACCAGAATCGGTATAACCCCCAAGTGCATGCAAATATTCAGCTTCAACACGGTGAACTCAGTATAATAACAATGGAGGAAAAAGCGAGAAAATCATTTGAGTGCGAAACTTGATAAAAGACTGTCTCGAAGTTCTCTTTCCTGGATTTATCCAGTCCAAGCGGTGATGGAAAGCGTACACCAGCTGTCTCAAGCGACAACGAAGCATTGACAGAGGTCGTCGCTTTCACGACGGTGACGCCGTGGGACTCGCGACGCAAACCGACTGGAACTCACATGCTGCCGCTGAGAGAAACGGCATTGGTCAGGAGAACTCCTACGTTCGCGAACTGGAAGTCTCCGCCGTCGCTTTTTCTTTCACTTTTTTTTACGCTCCTAGTTTTGCGCCTCTCTCCCTTAAAGCAAAGCGGCCACAAAAGTCGCTCTCGCTCTATTTTTGTTTTGCTTTGTCGCTGGCTCAGGGGGCGGACGGGTGGGAGAAGTTGTAGCTTTATCCTCGTGTCTTTTTAAATGCAGAGCATTTCTTTAACTCACGATGTCACCCGGCGTTGGCGTGCCTCGTTGTCCGCCACAGCCGTTCCAGGCGCGCCCTCTCCCCCACTCCTCCTCGCCTGCTCTCCGCTGCTTCTCGCGTGTTCTCTGCGTGCTCGGATCGCGTTCAGCAACAGGTGGGGCGCGCATGCGTCGTAGTTTGGCGCGGGAGCAACAACAGTTGTGGTGTGATCGTGACGTAGTCGTGACGTGGTCATGGCGCGGTCGTGCCGTGATGGGGCGGTTCTCGGCATTCGCTCTCGCTGTCAATTTCTTTTGAACCAGATAAAATGCCGCAAAAGCGGTGCGAAGAACGCCTTTACAAGCGCGCGCACTCCGTGCCAGAGAAAAGGAAAAATAGAAGACCACTTGCACGCACAAAGTGTCCAGCCTGGAAGCGCTACGCTTTAAAAACAACCAACAGCAACAACTGCAACAACATTAACGTAACCCAACCTACTTAACTTCGTGCGCCCCCTGAAAATGCTCTGCATTTGACCGTGCCCCTCGCGAGGGGGATGTTTTTTTTCGCTTGCTTCGTTCCTTCGTGGCACGAATTCGCTTCTCTATGTGGTTTTCTTTTAATTTTCTTTACTTCTAATCCCGTGAATGCCCTGACGCACACCGCAGACTGCCATGTTCACTACCCAGAATTGCCATCAGTGGTGGTCACCCCGAACGTTGTTCGTCTTAACCGAAGAGTGCTTGCACGGATGTTCGTCCTAAGCGGATTTTTTTTAAGTGCGAATGCACTTCTTAAGCGAGCCTGAATCGTCCGCCGCCGTTGTCCGCATAGCAACAGCTGCGGGTGCGCGCGCTCCTCGTCTTCCTCCTCGTCTTCCCTAGCAACGGGGGGAGATGGGCGCGCGCTACTCTCCTCCTCCTCTCTCCGCTCAGTGACTGCGGGTGTTGGGCGCCTCCTCTCCACTTCGGGCGGGAGAGATCTCGCTCGCGTAGCGGGCGCTCCGCATTCCGACGCGTGAGGGCGCTCGTGTAGCCCTCGCCGTAACGGCGGGCGCTACTCTCCTCCTCCTCTCTCCGCTCAGTGACTGCGGGTGTTGGGCGCCTCCTCTCCACTCCAAGATCACGATATCCACCGTAATCGCGCAATCAACAACCGTGCATTCGCACTTACACACTCTCCCCCTCGGGGAAGTGCGAGGGAATTTTTTTTTTTGCAGCGGGTCTATGGAAACCAAAACAAATGTTCCCACGTCCTTCGGCATAAGCGAGAATTCGTCTTAACTAAGATTATCTTTACGGGAGTTCATTGTATTACTCATAAAGATCATCGCCGGGTATGTCCTTAGAAAATAAGTCCAAGAAAAAACATCGCATGTTTTGAAAATAAAAAGAAAGAAGGATTGGATTACATTTTACCTTTCATTAGTAAATGCCACTTGATACTACCACGAAAGGAATGACAGCCTTCTTTCACACCGTTGCTTATGCCTCTACTACTGTTACGTCAGTGACAAATGCGTTGACCTAAAACTCGTGAAGAATTGGAGTAGCTGCAATACTCGTTTTTTTTTCTTAGGTCCGAAGATTGATTCTGGGGCGCAAAGTATCTGGAAACCTTGATTTCGCCACTGCTATTTTTGCTAACGGCTTTCCAAGAAATCCTCTTCTATATTTGCTTATCCCAGTGTGCGTCCTTGCGTAATTTTCTAGAGCCAATTTTTTTGATAGATTATTTGCAGACTGCGCCGTTTCAAAGAGAAAAAAATCGATGCTATAACCGTGCTCAAGAATCTGTAGGCATAACATATCGCACCTGCGTCAAAATAAGCATAGAAAAAGAGAACACACAAGCCTCTACTTCGCAGCAACCAATTATGCAAACGGCGTTCTCAGAAAGCCCCGGAGAGTTGTATTTGCCTGTCTCGGGATGTACTAAACACAATGTTGTATAGCCAAATTTTTTGACGTAATAGATGAAGAACAGGCTGTTTCAAAGAACAGGCTGTTCCAGCCACAAGCAAAAATCTGAAACATAACATGCCACAAGTGTGTCAAAGTAAACAGGGAAAACACAAAATGCTTGCTTTTTTTTACCAGGCTACTTTTAAGCAGTTATGAATGCACGGCTAAGTGCATTTTCAATATCGTGCACATCGAGGGAGTAACATACAGTCAGGTGAACGAAGACTTCGATGAGCGTTATGATGAAACGGCAGGCGACAATTTTTACGCGGATAAGCGTCAGTAGGCATTAAACCGAAAATATGAAGCATTTGCTAAACAGCTTCATATTGAAGTCGAGGTATTGAAGAATCACGCTTGGTAGGAAGGGGGCGAAACGCGAGCGACGTGTGAACGCCTTTGGTTTCCGGAAATCAGTGCCACGAATACAAAGGCACCATGCGCCCCCTACCGACCGTGTACACGTTATCGGCAGCTGGCTGTTCACGTGTCCGCGGCGCGGGCTGCTATTCCCAATTCAAGTAGGCTTCTCCCGGGGCGGGTGAAGAGCAATGCGTTGTTGTGCTTTTCTTTTTGCTTTATTGCTGAAGAAGCGAAACGCCTTGACCTTGAGCGGCCCGTATGCGTCCTGCTCACCCTAAGCGCGGCGCACCCATCCTCCGGCACTCGCTTCCCTTTCCCAACTCGGCGGCCTCCGACATCATATCTCCAATTTCACACACGGTGTTGTACACATATGGAGCGAATAAACCCAACCCTCATGAGCGGTCGGGCAAATATTATTGTTCGGGGAGAGAGGTGGGAAGCACTTTCTCCAAGATAAGCAAGAAGCCTGCTTTCATCGCGACCACCACTAGATCAGTCTTCTAGTTCTAGAGGCCAATTCAAATGACAGGAACTTCAGAAAACGTGTTTCTCGCCAATGGTCTGGTCGGGACAAAGTAGTGTGGTAAAGCTTTCACGCTTTTTTTTCTTATCTGTGCACCGGCTGGTAAAAAGAAGGTTCACAGAGATGTAATTTTTACTTCGTAACCCGTGAGGGTGCTGTTTATTTGTATGAAGGGGATTTGTATCTATCAGGCTGATACATAGGCGCACAGTTGAAATTTATTTTGTGTCCATTCATGTTGGTGAGCGCTATGTAGCCCAAAAATGGCGTACACCATAAACATGTGACTTCCAACCCCTAAGACTCCACGCAGCGCTAACCTGTGTCTTTCATGTTTTCTACTCCCTGGTACCGCCTGTTGGCGCTGTTCGATTTATTTCAGGATCTTGAACCAACTCACTACAGGGTGCTGCTAAGACTTCAATATGAGACGTTTGTTCATAGAAAGTAAAAAAAAAAGGAGGCAAAGACGCAAAAACGATAACAAGTGGCGTCCGAATCTTAGTGAACAAGATAACATATTGTCAGAAGAGATTGTCTGCTTGGAAAATACTCGTTTATTGGCAGCTTCGGAGAAAATAGTAATTGTCAACCACTCAGCCGCGTTGTTTCAGGTTAAACGACGTCGGTCTGACAGGAGGAAAAAACAAACGCAGCAGACAGGAACCATAAACAACGTCTCAGCCATACATGCCAACTAAGGCCTGCCAGCCGGTAAACTACTGACTTGAAAAGAACGAGCAGTGCAGTTTCTTTCATATCGAGCCAGCTTTACCCTGCTTTTCTTGTCTTTATACGGTTCGTTCCGACGTTTTTATACTTTGTTACCTCTCATGTCACGTGGAAGAGCTACGCCGTCGACTTCTTACTTTTCTTATTTTATCCGCATAGACTGAGAATCCATCCACAATTGTGACAGCACATTTTTGTTCCCAGGATATGACGGACGTCATTCGTAGTGTGCTTAGGACTGAAAAGGCAGACAGTGCAGCGACGCTCATCCTAAGACTCATTTCTTTGGTTTTATTCGCTCTGCTACTCTGGTTCTTGCTTTTTCTTTCCTTATTGAGATTCCGTTTTGTTGGTTCAAGGATGTGCACTTTCGCGTTCGAAAGAAGACGGTTTGAAATCCTTTTGTTTTTATTTCCTGAACATAGGTATCGCCAGCAGATTGATTTCAAAAAGTGAAAGACTTACATCCCCGTCAACTGCAAATAGTTTGCAGAGGACGACTGCACTCGAAATCTGGTAGTAAGGCAAGATAAGCCCAAAAAGCAAAACGTGCACTTCGCATATTACACAAAAGCTCGTACACATAAGGTAAAAGATAAAGACAGTCAACTAGAGGACATCGTTAAATGAGGATGACGCATCCAAGAATAAATATTAAAATAGAAATGGCCCATACTCTGCACTTAGTGACAAAGACGTTTATTTGCATACCTATATTTTCTCCCTAAGTGTCGTTATTTGTAAAAACTCTGAACAGAGCTATTACGACAAAGAATATGGCTTCACTTTTCTATCTACATCTCTTCCGGCTACGAAGAAAGAGCAGTAACTATAAGCAACGTATACATACGGCACTGATTGTATACCCGCAAGCTGCTTGGGCGCAGAAATGGAAGCCCATTTGCTGATTATGAACAGAGCTCGCGACGTTCGTGTATTTCGGGGACTACCATTTTGAACAGCAGCTCGGAACCAGCATCCCGGTGAACAAATAATTATAATCTCTCAAAAATGAAGGAGGCAGGCTTTAGGGAAACGATGCACGGGCGTGGATGGCAGTAGCGACGTATACTCTACGCTAGGCCTGCGGCAATGCCAGAAAACGTCGGCTTAAAAGAGAGGGAAGAAATCGGACAGATCGATGCGTCCTGCTTCTCTCCCGAAAGATACGCGGGATAAGAATAAATGCACAGAGGGAAAAGGCAGTGAAGTCCATACGATATTCATCCTTTCTTGAGAGGCTATGACAGGAACATGCAAATGATGTTTTTTCCAGTGTTACCTGTTTTCCTTCTCTTACGCCACCTGCTTCGTTTTCTACTTAAACTCTCCACCTCTCGTTTTTACCCTTTACATTGTTGGTTATTGCGCTCTCATCGTGCCCTCACGAGCTTCAATGGGATGCAAAAAGGCAGATGGCGCCAAACTTCCCCGGAGGACTTCGCGTCCTTCTCATCGGACGTAGATATTGCGGCGCTTTCTGGTGCATAGCGTTCGTTTTCCTCTTCTTTCTTGTTTTTTTTGTTGGCTGCGCCGAGCATGACGACGCAAGTTCGATCGACGCATACGTGATGCCAAACTACTCGCTGAGCTTACGCCCGTGAGCCAAAACGCATAAGGAAACGGGCTGTGTGAGCTTTCACATATTTTGTGGCATATAGTTAAAGCCCTTTTAATGCCTGTTTTGCTTTCCATGCTTCGTGCCATCTTTGAAAACAACATCGAGGTCAACAAAAGAGTAATTTACAACCGTATTTACAACACCGAGAGCGAGGCTGCATGAAGAAAATGATTCGTATTCCGGTTTCGCAAGTTCTCCCCCTCGTTTTCCTTGTGTCGCGTAAAAAAATTACCATATTGACTCACGCACTTTCCCGTTTTTGGATAACGTCGAAATTGCATTAGAGCGTTGTAAGCTATACAAAACGTATCAACATTAGTGCGGATGTTCGAGAATATGGGATGTATGAGGTTGGTGTCGACACGGTTTTCAGGTGGGGTGTTGGTCGGGATCAGGTTCGTATGTAGGATATTTTATGATGCAATACTCTGGAATTTGTACTAGTCTTTGGTGACTGAGGCGCAAACGCCATTTCGGTTTCGACACGCTATCTTTCCGCAGCCTACGCAGTTTCCGACGGGTGTCGCATCCCAACGATGTGCACAAGTACTTGCAAATAAATCGGCAACCACAACGCAAAAGGAGCAAAGTCTCTTGTTGTCTTTCTAGCTCCGGTGTCAGCGCTTCGTCGCGTGCTGCGTAGAAAGACTTCAGAACGCGGGGCACCCCTTTGAAGCTGAAGCAAGCCTAACAATATATCCGACATAAAATGACTATTTTACATATGCGCGCTTACATGCCAATCTTGCGAAATGGTATAAATTGAAAGCAACGCTCACAATAAGAATGCTTCTTCAATTTTTTCAATTGAGCGCCGTGCATATGTATGTCAGTGCCCGTGCTGACATTCTTTTACAGCGAACTAACAAGAGCACCTCGGTTTGAATATTTGGTGTTGGTCGTCGTTCATGTAGAAAAGAATCCCCGCCTTCTGCGTGTGAAACTTCTTTTCTGAGTGTGAAAAGAAACAAATTTCCTCTCCTCAAAGAAGAGGGGGAAAAATCGCTCCTCCCTAAACAGAGAGCAGTTACTCCCTCTAAATGCGTTTTTTATGATAATAAGGAGACGGATGACTGTCAGCGCCTGTTCTAATTTGTGAACTGAATTTGAGGGAAATATGGCTAACTCGCTAGCTGGAGCCTCAATTGACCAGGTATCAGCGTATATCCTGTTTTCCCTCTTACACTTCCCTTCAAGTGCTGCGCACTTTTCGCCACATACAGTACACCGCGACACTTTTAGCTAATCTGGCGTCGCAAAAAAAAAAAAGACAGCAACAGAAACCAAAAATATAAACCCGCGCTGCAAGTGCTCGGAGGCCGTCAGTACGTACGCTTTCCTATTCGCTCTCCCTTCAGAAACCAGATTGACTGCTCCGCCAGGAGGTAATTGCGCGCAGCACGAACGCGGAGTGGCCGTACGAGCTTCTTTACATAGGGAGGCTATAAAGCAATCCCTCAACACCGATTTTGATGGGGTGTACGGATGTCGCGTCGTCGTAAGTGCTTGCTCCGTAAATAATTACGAAGACCATTACTGTCTATACAAGCAATCAACCATGAAGTCTGCAAGATTCAAAGTATAAATTATTCATGTTTTTAGTAACATTTGCGTCAAAATCGCTCTTTATAAAATCTGCAGAAGTTCGGAGAATTGTCATCTAATGCGTAATATTCTTATGCCGCTTGTTTACGGTGTGAGTTCTTTGCAGACACACTTTCTGGTTTTTTATTAATTCTGTTCCGACCAAGTATCTCCATTTACGCTATTATAACTATTCCATGTGGTGCTTCCACCTAATCTCCATTTTTTGTAAATGAAGGGCGTTAGATGGTTTGCCATTTTTTCCTTTTTCTCTATTTTTCTTATTTGTTAGTTTTTCAAAGTTCTGTTCAACCAATTAGCTTCCTATATGCTATTATAAAGATTAAATGTGCAACTTTACGAAATCCGTATTTTTTGGAAATGCAGGACGTTACACGCCCTGGCTGTGGGGGTACTCGGGAAAAAATCGCTACGCAATTAAAAGCAGAGAAGTGACATCCACCGTTATAGATGAAGTATAGATGAAGGTATGGTTGAAGAGGAAGACGACGAATACAAGGATGACGATGATTATATCAAACTTGCAGGAAAGAGGATTGGAAACGGCATCGCCAATTTGAAACAGCTCAGATGCGTCGGACTGACATAAGTCTATTCAATGCACCTCTCACTTGGAATGTGTACGCTAAAATGACTTCCACGGTACCATGTAGGGGCGGCGCCACCAGACAGAAATAACACAGCGGCCTTGTGCTGGTTAAACACTCGCTAGACGAGTCTTTTTTTAATGCTGATAGATTGCTTCACGGCACAACAGGGAGGTTTAAAGGTGCAACAGTGCACCAGTTGCACGCAGAAAGCCAAAAAGAAACCGGTACTGGGGTCCCCATATCCAACTCTTAAGATCGGGGGGTCTCCCAGGGTGGAGCCCTGTGCCTCGGAGGTGTTGAATTATGGCGTTTCGAAGACCTGAACAAGTCCACAACAGGGGCCGTATACTGCTGATCCTATGCGCCTCGGATGCTCGTGACGTCAAAATGGCGTAAAAAATCGCCACCGCTCCGCCCTCGGAACATGCCTCGGAGATCGCGGGTAGTACGTCATGTCCGGAAGTGCGTGTCAACGCCTTCGGGGACAATCTCATAACTTTGAAATGCTGCTAGATTGAAATTAATAAAATTGTTTGGATATAACAAAGCCTTTTCTGTTTGTGTGTTTTTACGGGCACTGCCGTTACTGCTAATGCTAGTTGAACATGTTTACACGCATTTATTTTTCTTTGCTTTGTTAAGTTATGAGGCGCCAGGGAGCGCTGCGCGCGGTACAGCTGTTTATAAAGGAGGGATATTTGAACGTCGAATGCAGGCACTGGACAAAGATTTCGTCCCACCAGGGTGTTCTCTTGCGACGAAGAGCGACGTAAACGGCAGTGCACTTTCTCGTGCAGCTTGCGGAGGACCATTCAATCGTTTTTCAAGACTTGAGCGCCCACTCTAGAGTGGGAAAAAAAACTGTTGCCAAAGCGGCAGTATATATGAGGACTTTGACGTGAGTATGATATTTTCATCAATTTTCTAAAGCCATGTCATTGTTCGGCCATTCTCGCTTGTGCAGTGAATTAAAACCGTTTTTCAAAACGTATGCGTGCGTGTTTTGCGCACGATCAGATTGCGTACGTATATTGTCTTGAAGGAGAAAGAAGTATATTGGAGCGAAGTTGTGCTCCCTAACAACGCAAAATAATACAGGGGCGGCGAAGCACCGGTCAACAAAATGACTTACACAGGCGAGTGTCGTCGAATCGAACGCCGCGGCGCCTGCTCTGCAGGCTTTTATGTTTAATCGCAAGTGTTTCTCGAACCGTCCATTGAAATTGAGAACATTGTAGATCAGAGAAGATTATTCTGGGCTAGTGCCGTTAGGGCGAAACAGTCTGCTTATGTGAATGAGATAGCCCGTGCGGCATAAAAATAAAGAATGGAAGACGTGCTTCGCGGCCACACATAACAGAGCCAGGCGTGGCCGGGCGGTTTAAAACAAACAATAAATAAACAAACCCATACATGGTTCGCGGCAATATCATGGCAAGCTCGTTTTATTTTTTTAATGAAAGCAGGGCTGCAAGTGCAATGTCAATGAAAAAATCGTACTGACCTCCTAACTTTAGCGTCCCGAGGATACGTTTCCCGCCCAGCTTTGTTTCATGAGCTATATTATACTATTCTGCGTGACGAACTGCTCTAACAGCCTCAGCATGTATCACGTCACATTGACCACGTACGAATTTGGTGTTTAATGATGCAACATGAAGTACTTTGCTCAGTTTTTTTCTTAAAACATCCCGAGAATCAAACCGCCTTCCCGCAGGTATTGTTTTCATACGCGATAATCGCTTCTTTCTTCAAGCATAGGTACAACTGTGCAATGAGGTGTAATTTTTGTAATTGAGCACCTGCACTGTATCCTTACGTTAGCATATTTTGTAATTCTACTTCCCTATTTAATGCATCTATCCTACAGGGTTAAATGGGTAAAGTATATCGCAATACGCTTGGTTAACTAAGATAGAGACCGAATTTTTAACCCTTTGTTGTTTTTCGGTCGTTAAGCTCATAATGGACACATTTTCAGACACACGGGATCTGGAGAGCTGCTGGGCATGGAAGGCCCTGAACGAACAAGCAGTACTGTGGGCCACAACAAGAATGGGTGCCAACTATGAGCACTCTAACAATCTGGAGTAGAGAAAGCAGTTTTGGCATTGCATCACAAACAGCAATGTGCCCTTCTTTATTTTTGCAATTCAGGTAGCATTCGTTTCTGTGCACTTTAAATAAGGCTGTGCACCATCACTACAGAAATGGTATAGTTGATTTTGTCAAGATTATTTTTTCCCAGTATTAGTCACTCTTTGACTGTGCTGCGGCATGCAGGGGAAAAGGAAACAGTTCAACATAGCTTGTCACACTCTGATTTATTGAGTAAAAATTAAATACACCTTTGTAGATGCTGCTGTTGGTAAATAATTATTTTTTACAAGCAGGTGTCGTTCATGATGGAAAAAATCGCAACATCACTCTTCACAAATCTAAGCAAGTAGTCATCACAGCACTGAGTGCTAGAATACAGGCAATGGTGGGGTAAATGAAACTTTTGGGTCCATTTTGCCACTTATCATGAGAATGTCAGAGTGAACCATGACAGTGAACTCTGTGTTAAGAGAGAGCCTGCAACATTTTAAGCATGTTTATTTTTTTGCATCAACAGTAGAGATACATACTTGCATACCGCGTTCTCTTAAGTAAAATTATCTGTCAGAGATTGCCAAACAAAGTCACCGTGAAATGGTGGTGGTATGTCATATAAACTCTTGACAGGACTAAACTAATTGTGTCCAGAAGAGTCCGCAGTATACTCATTGTTTTTTGTTTGTGTTACATGCATCATCATTCTTTGCTTCAGAGCAAAATGAGGGTTACACTGTAATAAACAGAATTTTCTGAAGAGAATCTTGACCGGTCTCTATAATCAAAACAGGGCCTCACGACCCATCAAAACAGTAGTCACTTGCTATCCCAGATCAAGCAACACCGTGTCAAGACATGGTATATAGTGGTCGAAAGCAAAGCAACTTTCTCTGTTATCCTCACACAACCATGTCCAACACAAAACTACAAGAAGCTTCTCTACAGGAAACAATGCCCCGTCAGGGCACAGTATATGCTGCTTGAAACAACAACAAAACAACTTTCTCCCGAAAAAACAAACACCGCACACCACACACAATTAGAAACTAAAGATAAAAATGACATGTTCAGTGCCACAAAGCTGTCTGAAGATGCGGTGTTGGTTGCCCTGTCCTTCAGGAGCAAGAATCAACATGTCGGGGCCAGGCACCTCCTCAGCCGCATCGTCTGTAACGCTGCCCTCGTCCACTTGCTGCTGCTGCAGCTATTGTCGTCAGTCGTTCCAACAGGAAGCCACACAACACACTCTGACAATGTTGGCTGCCAGGAGAGGCCTATGAAGAAAAGCTGGTGCTACTGCAGGCAAGGAAAACAGCTCTTGAGAACTGCAATGTTGCACTTCACGACAGACCACATCGAAGCATGTGCGGCATTGTACTTTTCTTCAGGTGTCTGGGGCCTGGATGACGAGCAGGGGGTGTCATGAGCCACGACTCGAGCAGGTGGCCACCATCAACCCCAGAATTCGCCAGGCTTTGCATGTCGACAAGAGGGTGGGAAACTGTAAACAGCCAGTAACACAAAGGCACTGTAATCGGCAGTCACGGCCAGGGCCTTCATATTGGCGTCGCACACCTGGAAGAAATACATAACACAAATATGTACTAAAGCATTAAACAAGCACAGTTTGAAGAAAGGAACAGGTAATAAACAAGAGTAAGAATGCAAAGAATTGGGTTATTTGGAACTGATTCATTTCGCAACTGCATGCAACGACGAACAACGTCGCCGTGTTGTATGTGCCTTTTCTTTAATCTTCGTTGTTTCGCGTTGCAGGCGAATTAGAGCATGCAGGCGACCCGAGAGGAAAATTGGCTACTTACAACTATTGATAAGGGCCCTCCCACCCATCTATGCGGTACAGCAGCAGAACACAACACTCCCCACCCGCATTTCGAAATCGATAATCCCTTAAAACCAGCTGATAAGCTGAACCTGTGACCTTTTCACTATGTGTCAAGGAGGGGAAAACATGTCAACCGAAGTGACAAGGCGCCGAAGCAGTTGACACACGATGGGGAGGCGGGGCGAGGGCGATATACGTTACGCATATATTACACGGTTCGTTATGAAGTCAGACGCCCAACAGGATACACCTGTTTATCTTTCTATATAAGCTTTTTTTTCTTTCAAGACGCCACCCTATTCGATACCTCTGAACGTGTTCATTTTAGCTACACTTATTGACATATCTTTTCGAAATTGTTTCACTTAAGCGAACATAGGCCGAAGAGTTAAAATATTATTTACCTATGCATCTGCTAAGTTTTTTTTTTGACACTATTTGATCATTCACAATTGCGAAATTTATGGGAGATCACTGCCACCACATGACACCGCTCAAAACAAACGCATTTCAGTGACTGCTTTTCAGACATCGCGCTCCTTTTCCCTTCGATGCGAAACAATGGGGCTACATCATGTTTTGCTTCCGTAACAAACGTAGCCAGAAACCAGTAGTACTTACCACCGTGCTTACGTCGCCGGGGTATCCAAACCCCTCGTGTGTCGGAGCTCCGTCACTGCCGACACCACAGTCTCAACGCTGCGACTGACGGCGGGGTGCGAGAGTGTTTCATGGTGGCAGAAAACGCTTTGCAAACTGTCAGTTGCGAAGAGGGACACAGCACGCACAGCACCTTCGTATCTGTTGACACTTCGCTGCACCTCGATGGCCGATAAGGGCTTCCAATTTCAGCGCCTCGACAACGGCGTGAATGCTGCGGCTGACCGACGGCTGCGTCATGCCGAGAGTATCACCGCTACCGACAATCCGGAAAGCTGCCGGTAGCGAAGAACCTCAGCGAAGAACCGTCGCACCTCGAGGCCTAGCGTGCTCGTCGAGTGCGTCGCACAGGTTCCGCGCCGTGTCCTTGTTGACGCGGAAACGGCGCCTAAAGTCGCCGTCGGGCAGCCGACGCTCAGGCACGGGATCCTCTTCCAGCAGCTCCAATAAAAGTGCAAACACGGGCGGCATAAACGCAGCCACCTTACAATCCGATGCGCTCTCGACCGTGCCGGATTTCACGCCTCGCTAGAGTGAGCCATTAGGCTACGTGACGTCACCAAAATGTCGCCAAAATATAGCCGCGTGACGCAGGCCGGCTGACGTTTTCGCTCCGAGCCAATCGCGTGACACCCCATCCGAGCGCAACCTCACGTGACCGCACCGGATTGCGCCTCGGATCTAATCCGAGGCGCGTCGGACGCCCAGCAGAATTCGGCCCCAGCAGGTGTTCAACGTCAGCTTCTGGCGCAGGAGTCACGCAGAAGGGGCAGGTGTCCTCAAACGTGGCGTGATATCGAGTAGGACAAGCGTGAGTAACTGCTGGGGATAACACCACCCCCACTCGAAGCCTCCGCAGCAAGACCTCTTCCCAGCGAGCGAGCCCACTGGGGAGGTCAGTTCCACACGGTGGAAGTAAAGCACGCTTGGCGCGGCGCAGGTTCTCTTCTTTCATCAACCGCTCTTTTAGGGCAGATACTGGAAGAAGTTTTAGTGGCCGTGGGAGGTCTCTTTGGTGGCAGGCACAATATGCCGCAGTGTGAGCTAGAAGCATGTCCCGACGAATCCACAAGACACGAACAGGACATGGGTGCGCGTCCATAATCGCATGAATGCATGCAGCCAGGCTTGTACACCGCAAAACGCGACGTAAGTCCCGAATCGCTGCCGTTGAGTCCGTGAAAATTTCCTGCTTCACCCTAGTAGTCACTGTAAGTCAGGGTAAGACGGACATGTCAATGCCGCGGTGACGATACAGTCGTATGCCCCGGCGTCCACGAAAGCCTGGACTACCGGTTGCGTCGCAGGCGCCTGTCAGAGACACGAAGGAAGGTGTCCGGGGGCTGATGTAGGCCAGAGGTGCGGACATGGAGCCTTGTCATAGGCTTATTGCCCGTCACCTGATGGTAGAACCAGGGCGGCCTAGCGGCAGAAAAGGATGGCATCGTCTCGGGTGGCTGGCTCATGTACGCGGCGAGAGCTTGCCGCCTCTGGAACTAGACCACGCTTGAGCAGGCGGGTGGAACGACGCTGATGAATGATTTCCGAACGTGTTTAACTGGGCTTCTGCTTGCAGCTGCGGAGTGGTCGTTATCGGGGGTGGCCACTGATAGTGCGCATGGCGGCAGTATTAATAGCCTCAAGCCGATCCCAGTCAACTTGCGCAATGTGATGGAACTGTGTCCTGGTACACGAGCCTTGACTGTAGTACAGAACGCACTAGGAGATGGGCCATCGTCCAGAAGGTCCCGCCAGACTTCTGAGAGATGCGGCGAACAAGGTAGAGCAGTTGCCTGGCTTTGTGTCAGCAGATCGTAGCCGCTGAGCTGCCGACCCTGAGGCCGATATCTCTAAGCCTAGAACCCGAAGGTGTCCGGCAATGGGAATGGCGGTACCGTTCAGTTGTAGGACGATCGGCGATACTGCAAGGGAGCGACGGCTACACGCGTTCGTTGGCGACTGGTAGTGCAGCAGTCTTCTCTTAGGGAAGTGCGAGGCCCACGTACTGACAACATTTCTGGCAGTCTGTTAATGCTTGCTGGGGTCAATCGGCTTGTCTTGGCAGGTCTGGATGGATGTCCATACAGTGATGTCATCCGCGTACATGAGGAAATACAGGTCTTGAAAAGTGGCCAGGTGCCAGGCTAGTGGCAACAAAACAATGTTAAAAAGTAACGGAGACAGAACGGACCCTTGTGGCACGCCGCGCACTGGTGTAAAGGAGCCGAAACTTCCACCGTTGATGCGTACGGAGAACGAGCGGTGTTGTAGGAAGTGCCGGACAAAGACACAGACTTTGTCTGGGAGGTGGAGAATACTTAGTACCTCTAAGATGGCAGCATGGCTAACATTGTCATACGCCTTGCATATGTCCATAGCTTACACAGCCCTCACACGGAGAGAACGGCCTCCCACCAAAACAATAGATGACAGGTATTCCAAGCCATCCTCAGTACCAAGATGAGGCATGAATCCGATTTCCGCCGGGTGATACCACTGAAAAGTATCAAGCCACTACTGAAGACGAGTGGCAAGCATCCGCTCTAACGGCTTTCACAGCGTAGATGTCAAACCGATCGAGAGCGAGTAACGAAGTTCATGTGGTGATTTCCCGGGATGAGTACAATATCCGCCCAAAGCCACGATTCAGGGAGTTTACCAGAGAACCATACCTGATTTAAGGGCTCCAGAAGCATCGTGAGAGCTGGGGCACCTATAGTTTTGTACACCTCGTAAGTAATGCCGTTGTAACCCGGAGCAGTCCATAGTTTAGCTTGATCGATTGCGGCCAAGAATTCAGCCATTGTAAACGTTCACTGGATTCCCGAAATGGCTTCGCAAGTTGGCTGTGAGTCCACACTGTACGGCAAGGGTAACGGAACCGGCTTTGGCGCTGGCACATCATCAAAGGCTGGAAACAAGGCCCGGGCAACGTCGGGGGCGAATTGTGCCAGATCCTTGTTGGATGCAATGAAAGCGCTGGCTGCTGCTTCCAAAGTCCGACTGCCAGATTCCATGGCGCGAAAAGTACGCCAGACGGACGCCGTTGAAGATGACGGACAGAGAGAGGCGCACCAGTCAACCAGCGAAGACTGGACAGTCTTTTCTCGTGCCATCTGGCAGCAACGATAAGGCGCTGAAATTGGAGCCTGGATTGAATCGAGGAAGTGTCCCGGGTGGCAATTACTTTGGCTTGCTTACGTTTGGCACAGAGCTGCAGTAGCCGGAGATTAGGCCTAGGGCGGGATTCCTCCACCGACGTATGCTGGCCGGCCTCCGTTAGGATACGGCGAAGAAGATCGATGAGGTCGGGGATAGAAGCTGATAGAGAAGTCTTAAGGGTGGATCGGGAGATATTCCAGATCACCAGTGTGCAACAGCGACGAAGGCGACACGTTGATTCCGGAATAAGCCCAATGTGAATTGGGTGGTGGTCGCTGCCCCAGCAGTTCTCCTGGCGTTGCCAGGCGATCGTTTGTGTACCCAGCCACCACGACAAGTCAGGTGAGTGTGGGTGCATCCCGGGCGTTGGTAAACGGCGTTTCGGGCTAGTAATATCATTCAGCAGCGTAAAGCAGGCATCGGTGAAAGTGCTCCAGGACCACACGACCACGCTCACTTGAGGCAGGGTATCCCCAGTCACAGCGGGGAGCATTGAAATCCCCCGCTACAAGAATGGGGCAGCCAGGGTGAGTTCGTTGTAGTTGGGTAAGCTAACCCAGCCCCGGGCGGGGAGCACGACCGCTGTAAAGGCGCACGTAACACGACACCAGGATAACCTCCCAATGCGGAAGCTGAACCTTTGCTGCCAGCACTTTCTGCCAGGCTGTACACCACGAGTTTAGAGAAATAAGGGTTTGAGGAAATCGAGTTAGAACATAAATATCCGGCTTCCCGGAGGTGTAGAAGTTGAGCTGCACCGCCGATCCGGAATAGACGGCTCCGCGTATGCCGTAAATTGAGGCAGACTGAGTTCGTCTCCTGAAGCAAGAAAGCGCAGGCATGGAGCTTTCCAAGCCTTTCACGGAGCTCCCCAAGTTTTGTAGACAGACCCGACAGTTCCACTGTATAATGTACTGTTGTTGTTCAGGCATGGTAGCGGACTGGTTAGCGAAGTTGTACCGCAAGTGCAGAAGCCAATGTCTGCAGCTGGTGCATCACAAACTGGAGAAGCTGTTTGTGGGACATGGCAGAGGAGCCAGGCGGTGAGAGAAGTGCAGTCGTAGACGCGGCGTGCTGATGAGGCTTGGAGAAATTATGAGGAGGTCGTGAAATGTCTCTAGACGATTGATGCAAGTTCTGCTGGCGGCGTGTTAGTTGAGGCCGTCGCGCGGGGAGTTTGTTAATTTCCCCAATGCATCGAGGCCAGCTTTTCGTCTAGGGTCACAAGCTCATCCTCCACAGAAGACAACGGTGTCTTAGAAACAGCTTGCAAACCACGGGTTTGCATCATATCGAGACGTTATCTCGGTATGTTGGCTGCGAGGGAGACTGTGTGGCTTCCTCCTCCTCCATGGCGTCCCCATCTTCTTCCGCCAAACAGTCGGGACGGTTGAACGTTGAGATTTGCTCTGTCTGGGCACGAGCACGCCATGCACGGCGCTTCGCACGCGTTGCCTTGCTTTTGGTGGGGCAGCCTTTAGCTGTGATTTTATGGTCGTTAGAGCGACAGAGGCCACACTAAACTTTGGCTGTTGAGGGGAATCCGTTTCATCTTCATTGGAATGCGGTGTTGGGAAAGGACAGGAAGTGCTCATGTGACCACGGCAAAAACAACGGTAGCAGTGCACTACCCCGGCTTAGAAAGGACGGGGTCGGAGAACACAACCATTGTAGAAAAGCCGGTTTGGTGGTTCCAGCGGCCCCCGTAGCGTCAAGAGGAAGGTGCGGTCGGCTCCCATATAGCGCGCAAGAAGCGCTTAATGCGTGTTACACCTTATGTTGTCACGAAGGTAGTCCGGATCCTCCCCATGATCCACACCCGAGATGACATAGCGGCGGATATCAGTGCCTGACACCAGGTACGCTTGAACTGTAAGTATCGTGTCGGCAGATGGCGCTATGTGCTGCAGAGAGCACAACTGGGCCACTGCGTTCAGAGACGTAACCCACACGGACACAGTGTTCGTAGCTCGGTGATAAGCGTATCCAGTGAATCCAGTGGTCCCGAGGCACACATCAAGCAATTTCTGCAATGTCCTCGTGGGGGGATTCAGGAGGTTAAAACGCTGCCGAGACTTGATGGAAACTTTGTACCTGGCTTGTGGAAAAGAGCTCCACAGTGTAGTGGGCGTTTCAGAAGCTTTCGCGAGAGCTGGAGTCGAAGCAGATTGCTAGGTATCACCAGCGGCACAAGCCCGTTTCACAGCATGTGGCGCAGACCCTCCTTCTGGAACATCAGTATCTGGCTCGTCTGCAGATCGCATCGATGACGGGTCGGCGGTTACCTCCATTAGTGGCGGAAAGTCATCAGTGGTGCCAGCTGCAGCGCCAGCAGCAACAGATGCTCCTGGCAGCTGCGATGTTGCAGTCCATGGTCGCTGCTCCAATACGTCCGACGTGGCAGAGCCGTTTCTTGGTCGCAAGCAGCTCAGATGCTGCTGGGCAAGGCTTAGCGGCCGGGGGTAGGGATCCGAGCTTGCGGACGATCCCGCTGGATCATCCTTGGGCTTGCTGCTGTGATGTATCGGCGCCAGGAGGATTCCAGCGGCACTAAGAACGAGCAGGAGTGATGCAGCAAGGGATTCAAGCTCGTTTGGACGAAAATAACGAGTAGCGAGAGCATACCAACAAACCGCTCCGTCGTCATCGTACGCTGGACGAGTCGCTACCTTAGAAGAAATTGGCGCAGCGAAGGGGTGCCATTTGGACAAAAAATATCACAGAAAAAGTACACAAGGCTCTCTATTGCGGTAGCGTGTATTCTGGGACGGACTTCAACAGCATAACAGATGCACCAGCCAAGAACGCAAGTTGAAGTTGTGTTTGACGCTTTGCCGAGCAGTCTCGTTTGGTAGGAGAACCCGCGACATCTTTTTTAGGAGGCGAGGGCCCGGACGGGCTGCCTGTACCAAGGCATCGTGGACTAGGGGCAGGGCCTAACACGGGGTGGAGCCGCTAAGAACACCCTCACACTTATGAGCCTGTATAATGCCCCATTCTCTCTCTCTTTCTTTATCTCTATCTTTATCTCGCTCTCTCAGAAAGCGACATTCCTGTAACTTTTTACAGCTTCGTAAAAGTTGCGAAGCCTTTAGTTGGGCGGAAAATTTGTGTCGTAAACAAAAACACCGGACAGGAGCGAGCAGCTCTTGCCTAAGACGCCGAGCGCCTGTGTCAGGCTAATCAGGCATCTAGCATAGATATCAGTATTCATTTAAAAAATCACAAAATAAAACTCCAAACCGAATTATGGATAATAAGGCGCCTTTGAACAATCCCTCCCCCCCGACATATGTTCCTGAGAAATATTAAAGTGTCTTATTATGTTTGAATGCTAGGCAGGACTAGTGCCACTAAATAGAGCAGTTCTTGCCCAAGACACCGAGCCAGTGCGTCAGGCTAGACAGGACCGAGGATTTGCCGCTCAGAAATGCCTAGCGCAAGCCACAAGTCCGCCGAGATGAGCAGAAACATGTCATACCCTTCCCCATTAGCCTTTGAAGTGGTTTACAAGAGCTCCGCTGGAAAACCACTTCAGCAGGTGGGATGGCGACATTTTTTTCTGCGCATCAACGGAAGGGCGTGATTTCGCGGTCATGCCCAATTTAAAAACCAAGACGAAGTAATATCGTATGTCTGCCACCTTCTATGGGCGGATAAATTTTGTATGCAACACCGCGCAGTCGTTCTGCCACATCCCCATTGCATTCGTTGCGCAGAGGAAGTATTAACACCTCTGAAACGCTTCTACGTGGGTTCGATTCCTAGTATTGAATACTGATGGATATGTAGCCTCCGCGCTGAAAATTTCTTTGCAAGTAATAACTGTTAGAAACGGCATCGTGCCCTGAGAAGTAGACTCTATGCTTAAAACACGTCAAAAAGCAACCTTTGTAACTAGTTCAGGTGAATTAAATAAAAAAATATTTTGAGCGTACTATTTCCGGATCACAATATTACAGTGCAAGCTGGTACTGTTCAAAAGTAATGCGCAACACAGAAACGGTTCCACGTGGGTTCGACTCTTGGCATTGAGAACTGATGAATATCAAACATCCTCTCTGAAACTGTCTTTGCAAGCACTAGCTGTTAAAAGTGCATTGTGTCCCGACAAGTGCACTTTATATCTAAAACACGTCAACAAAATCTTGCGAACAAGTTCAGGTTCCTTTTAATTAAAAAAAAAGTTTGGAGCATACTTTTTATTTCCGCATACGAATATTGCTCTGCAAGCTGCTGCTATCCAAATGACACGTGAAACGCTGACGGCGGGCAACCAAATGATCCAACTTTTGATGTCCCTCGAGGGCACAGTTCTTCAATGTCCCTTCAACGTCCTACGAGCACACAGGCCTGCCACATAATCTTTGAAGCCACCCACCGGATGCCCCCGCGTTCTCTTCTCTTCTCTCTCTCTCTCTCTCTCTCTCTCTCTCTCTCTCTCTACTATCTATCTATCTATCTATCTATCTATCTATCTATCTATCTATCTATCTATCTATCTATCTATCTATCTATCTATCTATCTATCTATCTATCTATCTCTCTCTCTCTCTCTCTCTCTCTCGGTCTTTTAAGCTTTGCTTGACAGCAAGAATAACCGAAGCCGTCAAGTTTGACTCCCCCTAATTCCTCTGCCCAGTACCTTCAAAGGCGCCATTGATGGATTACGGCACAGAATGGCTAAAAACCTCAAGGTAGTTCGCAAACTTTTTTCCACTGTCCCAGTATGGCGACCTAGGGCTGAATACCGCTGCGTCAACAACAACGTCGCTCCCACCCCCTACGCCCGGGGAAAGTACGAGCAAACGAGAAATGAGAAAAAAATCCAAGCAAGTGTACGGAAGCAAATAAAGGTCCTAAAGAAGAATGAGGCCCCAAATCAATTTGATGAAGCGTAAACTCCACCTAGCTTGTCTGGGTCCATTGTTCTTTTCCTCCACCCCTCTCCGGCTCTGCAGGCACCTGTTCTGTTTGTTGTGCTAAGGTATGTTGTTTTCTCAAGGCCTGTCTTAGCCTCTGCTGTGGGTTGTGCTTGATGTGTGGCCTGCTGGTAAAAGACGAGAATTTTCTCCCGGAGCGAGAAATTTTCTTCATGGGCAAGATTTGAGAAACCAATTGGCATAAATTTCAGGCCATCATCAGGCAGTGCAGCCCTGCCAACAGTTCCAGTTAGGAACGTACCATTTCCAATGTGACCGTCTCCATAGAAGAGTACCGCTCTGCATTCAGGACTGGTCGGAGTTAGGTAAAGTGACTGTTACGGGGACAAATTTGATTTCTTTATATTTCCTGCTTCAATAAATGAATGCCAGAAATATTAAAACCAGTTAATGAGCTGACTGAAACTTGGAAGGACTAGAGCTGCACATCCGGGGCACATGCATGGGGCTGTCTGTTTCCCTCCCGTAGATGCCCATGTGCGGGCAGTAGACGGAAATTTCTTAATATTTGCAAAATTCTTTGAATTACAGAAGAAAAATATATAAAACTCGGTGTAATGTTAAGGTACCCTTATTGGCTAATTTGTGTGTAATTTGTTTAAGGATTGTTAAAAAAACCGACACACAGCCGTTTTCCATAACCATTGCCCCTCCGTAGACGGCCATGTAGTGACAGCTGACGGGAATTCTGCAACGCTTACAGATCCACTGTGAACTGACTAGTAAACGAAACTCGGGGAAATGGTAGAAATATCTTGGCGGCCAATTTCAGTATGAATTTTTTTCCCGAGACACCCACATTACAATGAGAGCTTAAGATCGTTCGCGAGAAACTGGAAACGAAAATTTTTTTTCCTGTCGTCACGACGCCTAGGCGGATGATTATCTGGTCGACCGACATCGAAGGATGAACATCGACTACATCGAACATCCACGGCTGACTATCGAAGCCCATAAAGCTTCGCTGTAAAACACGTGGCTAAGCAACGCGCAGGGCAGTCAGAATTTTTGCGTTTCACGCGAGTCGTCGGCAACCGGGCATAAGGAAGCGGCGCTGAACCGCTCGAGCAGTACCACTTTCATTCCTTATGGTAATGCGACTTTCTGTTTTAGGCTTAAGCCCATGTATCCTAATATTCATAATTATCAGCACAGGTGGATGACGATGTGGGATAAATATTGGCCACGCGTTTGCTCACTTCCCTCAAATGGCGTTAAACGACGGTAATCTTCTGCTGAACCTGCCACGTAAATGTCCCTCTTTTCTTTCGCGTCGAACCTCTCACCATCTTTTATTTTATTTAATTTTAAAAAAAACCCTAAAGGCCCTCTGGAGAGGGTATTACATAGGGTAGGGGTTGCATTGGGGTGACAGAAACTGCAAAAAGAACAACATAAACACAAGTACTAAAAATGGCAAAAATATTTTACATCGCTAGAGGAAAAAATTCAGCACAACAATAGGAACAGCTATTGATACAGCAACTAGAACCAACTACACTGATTATAACCACATGTAATATTGCCACACGTCATTTGGCAACGCAAGAACTGAGTGAAAGGAGGCAGTGAATTGATACATATTCTACATTGATACTTTTGCTCAAAGCATAAGTAAATTTGATGGTATTCGGTTCAGTAGCAATGTTTGAAGGTACACTATTCCAGTCTATTGTGGTACCAGGAACAAATGATTCGGCAAGAGCAACGGTACCACGTGTGATGCGTTTGACTATGCGTGAATGATTTCGACGCGGAAAAATGGCTGCGGGTTCACAGATGAATTCGTTATGAAGGGACACATGGACCTTCTCTGCCCTTCTCGCTCCTCTATAAACACAGTAAGATAGTCTCAGGGTCAATTCAATTTTTCCGCGTTCACTGCTCGCGTGCCATCTTCTGTTACTGTTACCATTACTGTTACTGGTGGACTTTTGTTACTATTGACCTTTTTAGAATGCAAGCCCAAGTGGGCGCCGTGAGCGCCTTTTGTATTTTTGAGTCAGAGCATTTCTTTGGAGGTGTAATTTTCCAATTCATCTCATAAAAATTCAATAGCCATGTATTTTCAATCAAAAGGGCGCTGCCTAGTACGAAATGTTTATTGATGAATTGCCTCAAATATGCCTAATGTGTCTTTTTTGCTCACCAGTGTTGATAAGCATAAACATTTCTGCTCGATTTAGTGGTATGAAAATGCTTTGCCCTTTATAAGAATTCCTGAACGAGACGTTCAAGAATTATTTTCGTCTTTGAAGGGTCGGCAGAATCGAGGGATAGACAGCCAGACAGCCAGGCAGGCACCAAAATATTCGCGTTTAAGAATGCCAATGCACACTACCGTGCTTAAAAGGCTCGAAGGATACCCAAGCTCGTGCTATAGGTGAGCAATGGGAACGAAATGCAGTCTAATTGAAAACTTCTGAGACGGTTTGTCTTCTCCTCGCGTCCTCGTCGAAGTGCATTGTCCTCTTGCCGCTTCAGACGCTTTACGTCGCAAACCGCTTCCGCCTGAACGCTTTCGAATGGCTTCGATCCGTCTCTTACACGTGGCGCCCCTCGTCTTTCCTTCTTCCGCCGTGCAACAGGAGTTCCCGACGAGGGTGAATTTCGCTGCCGGTCTGTTGGCTTCTCCGAATGCGTTCTTCCGGTCTCTCACCTTATCTGCGATGTTCTGGCGTGGGCAGCCACCTTTCGGCTACGGCCAATTTCAGCTCTCGCTGTCGTAGGCTTAACTCCATTGGAAACTTCCTAGACATGCTTGTTATACGGTTTTATACGCCTATGCAGGCTTTTTCGCTCAATGGGGCCACTTAATGCTGTCACATAAAAAGTTGTAACAGTGCCAGGAACGAGAAAAGCGGTGCAGCTGTCATGGCGAAATAATGTGCGCTATTCATCCATCTAGAACGACAACTAATGTGATAAGGAACTTAATTAACAAACCAGATAACAGATACACAATGACGAAAGGAATCGGAGAACATACGAAGACGCGAAACGCGGGTTCACGTTAGAGAACTATCCTCCAATTATTCTTTCGCTATTTCGCTATTTCTTTCGCTATTAGAGAGTGCTCTACAGCATGCTTAAGTATTGGGTGACCGCCATTTTTCGCCACACGTCTCTGTCTCTTACTACGGCTGTTCGAGAAACTATATAAAACGCATAGTGCTATTTAAGTCAACGTCAATGTCTGGGAATGTTTTCGCTTGGCGCATAATTTTTTTTAATCTGCGCATACCAATATAAAACGCAGTGAAACCTCTCGCAAAAAATACAGATGATAACGAGTTGATAAAGATTTCCTATCCTCTAACAGTGGTCACCAGGCCTCAGCCAACCGCCTAAAGCCTCTGTCAGAGCGCTGGAATTCTGCTTCGTTTCGTTTGGTGATGCAAACTTTATTCCAAGCGTTCTCGCAAACACTGGGAACGCGTAGTTAGAGTGAGCGTGGGAAAATAAAGAGCCGTGATTACTGAAAACATTTTAGTTTTCCGTTGCTGTGGTTGCCTGAAGGTAAGAGTTTGGGGAAGCTGCGGCCCGCATTACATTATTTACAGATTTTACTCGCGAAAGCGGGGCACGCAAACGAATGGGTATGCGTCGATAAGACGCTTTCCGCAAAACACCGTCATCACCCACCTTTTAGTGCTGACAGCTCCGAGCTATGCGCTGCTAGAGGTATTTTATATACGTTCCCTTTTGTGAGCACATACCGCCGGTATACGCTTTGCTTACCCCGCCCTCCGCCTTCTCAAGACGTGTCTAACCGTCTGGGTTGTCTGAAAATATAGGCATAAAAAACTACACGAACATAGAAAACAAACATTCGAAAGATACCCCAGGAATTTCTTTCGTACCTCCTTTTCTATACTAGTCGATAAAAGTGAAGGGCCCTTCAACCGGTAGTCGGTGGATATACCTAATCTTAAACGCCCGAGGCCGGGAGCCTATCGCTATACACTTTACCCCTTTTTTCTAGCCCCACGATGTCTTCTCATTTTACTTCTGTCGCCATAAACAAAATACACGCCCTAGGCGCACAGCTGTGCTCTACATGAATATATACGGTCTGACTATTCCTCGCTAAAGTGGCCAGTGGCTGCATGCGGCAGGCTAAAAAATATCTAACGGATAAGACCGGGGGAAAAAAATCGCATGCATGGGAGAAAAACACATTTACCCGGCGCACTGTTTGAGCATATACAATATTGGACATTGTATATACGCCACACGCCGGCCACTTTCATTGAGACAAGGTGTATAACAGTTATAGTCCAACAAAAATTGTGACGAAACAATGCCAATTTGGTAGGTGCTTTTATCCGGAATATAATTAATCTGGAAGAGCAGGACGACGAACGCTCTGTACTTGGTTGGTTGGTTGGTACCAAAAATCAATGACGCGCACCCCCTCGGGGGATTGGCCAAGTGAGGTTTGGTGAAATGGTTAAGAATTCAAACTAAGGGTAAAAATAGAGCTGTGGAGAATGTGATGGACGGGATTTTAACAATTTTGACAACCCAAGAAAAAAAACCGATACTACACGTACCAGAAAAAGTAAATACGAGATGTGTTTTAACGGGGTAGACGACCTGATTGTGAAATAAAAGCGTGAAGGGCGCGACAAACATCCCCGTAGCTTAAACGTAAAGCCGATGCCCCAAATTACAGTAAATTGGAGACAGACAAGGAAAGACCCAGGCGCCGGAAGGGAACCTCCAGGAATCGATTTCGGAGAGAGGAGAACCGCCGGCAAGGCAGCAAGAAATGTTCATTTGTCTCCTCCTCTTGACAAACCTCGCCTATGGCCGAAGGCGATATGCGTGCGCGGTGAAGGTACTGTAGCCGAAGCGTTCGTCATTTTCATCTAAAATGCAACCCCGGAGAACACAGCCATAGCCGACATCTTGCGCGTCGTCTTCGATTTCATGAATGAAGTCATGGATTATTAATTTTGTTTATGCACCTAGACAGGCAAATAGGTCGATTGTGCAGCCTGGCTGATGTGTAGGAAGGGGGTGGTCAACAGAAAGTCTAACCGGTTTAGTGGTGTTTGCGCATTGGGAAAAAAGGCATAAAGACAAATGCTGTGGTGAGTGACTACTGGTTAAAGTAGATATTCAATTTTAATCTGGCCACCACTGGTCAATAACTTAAGCTACCTTAAACAAATTTTGTATCCCGGTTATGAATTGATTGGTTGAAGTTTATAAAAGAAGTCGGGTGAGGAGACTTGATTGTAAAGGTAACTAGATCGAGTTACAGGGGAACAATTGTTTAAGACTATTGGTGTAACTGTACTAGTGATCTCCGGGAATTGGTGGAGACGGTGATAACGTAGAGAAACCATTGGGAAGGAATATACGTCGATTATTTAAATATTCAAACTTGCGAGAGTAATATATATAAATACACTATAGGGAGTCCAGTTTTTAGTATTACATGTCCATCATTTTTCATTCTTCGTGCCACGGGAGTTGAGGGTGAGAAATGGTTCGATTTGAAAAAAAAAAGCTCCTTCTTTGCAAATACGTCACACAATTTGCTCTAATTTGAAAACCAATGTATAAAAAGCCATCCTTGATTTTTTTCAAACTTTTCCTAATCGATACCAAGGTTGTCTTTATCACCGTGTTTCAAGAACATGTCGCAATAATTGGGTGGTTTTATAGCTCAAAAGCACGATATATGACGTCGTTAGCTGTACTGCAATCGCGTACTAGAGTGCTTTGTAACGAACATCTTACGTTGATGTAAGAAGAGAAATTGCCGCTACAAAGTTGTCCCCTCGGCGCGTCCCAAAAAATTAGCGATTATACAAGGTTATATACGCAGTGATGAAAGGTCCGGCAAAGGAACAGACATTTAGAGCCAAATCTGCTTCTACGTGTTGGCTTATGTCATGACTAAACAGAGCTCATGCAGCGAAAAAGAGCAGGAATGATCACTCTATGAATACTGTGCGGAATGACTTAGAACGAAGTAATCGGTCTGTCCTTTTTGTTTTGCGGTACAAAACGCAGCTAAATTGATGCTCCAAAGCTACGGGTGTGGATGAGGCGCCACCATACGTTTTAGGGCGGGAGGAAACATTTTACCATCTGGGCCTGTTTTCTGAGCGTCGAAATATCAATATATATATATATATATATATATATATATATTATATATATATATATATATATATATATATATATATATTATATATATACCGATGTAGGAGAATTTGCTCAAAACCACGCCGACTTTGACTCAAACTGTCGAGAACTCAAGACCGCCCTCCTTTATAAAAAATACCCGGAAAAAGTTATCGACGACTCTATTGTGCGAGCCAACCAATTAGACCGTAACGAAATCTGTAAGAAAAAAGCCCCGGACGGGAACCCGCAAACTAACTTAGTTTTAACCACTCATCCTCCGCTCCAAGAGTGTCGAACCGTGCTAAAAAAACATCACAATATCCTAATGCAAAGTGACCGCTTAAAAGCATATTCCCCGAACCACCACGCGGTCCCCTCTTCTCCCGTGTAGTCTGAGTGGCGCTGGCTACCACCCTCAAGCGTCAGATACAGTTGTAGTAAATATAAATTACCCCAGAAAGTGAAGCAGAACACAGTCGCCCAGATAGCCGAATTGGTAAGGCATTCGAGATCTAATCGAAAGGCGTGGGTTCGGTCCCCACTCTGGGCGCGTGTTTTTCTTTCTTTCTTTCTCACGTAATTAATAAAAAATTAACAATAATGTAACGTCACTAACGGTAAAAAAATTGTCTAACCTTCCCCTATGCCTTCTTTGGCGTTGTAGACTGCCGGCGTTTCTTTCTGTATTTCCTACGAGCCCCTCATTTCCAAACCCTATATATATATATATATATATATATATATATATATATATATATATATATAATATATATATATATATATATATATATATATATATATATTTGCCTAGGACAGACAAAATGGCCGCGGGGGGCGCTGATCGACCATGTATCCAAAAGGAGTGCATTCTTTTTGAGGCCCAGGCGGGTTGCTTGCGGACAAAAACGCTTATCCGCGAGCCAGTAGAGGAATAACTGTGCGCAGGTTGCGTCAGGAAGCCAGAAACAATGTGACATATCCTAACCGAGTGCAAAGGTATCCGTCCAGTCCTCCGTGAGACAGGTTCCTTTTTGTGCGAACTTACTTTCGTGATCTTAGCCAATATCTCTCAGTGCTACCCCTTTCCTACTTTATTTTATCGGTGTTTTTCTTTTTCTAGAAAGCATGTCCGCTCATATACTGTTAAAAATAAGGGAAATAAAAATAAGCTTACCTCATAAATCTTCACCATCATTCGTACCCGTCCCTTATAACAAGTGCATATTTGAGTGTATCTTTCCTGAAATATATTTTCGATGCTATTTCCGAGTTCACTTTTGCTGTATACTGATATTGAGGATTTTCGGCGTCCTTTGCAATAGTGATCCACAGTATGTGTTAATAGTAATTTGTATAAAGCAAACTTCTTTCTAGTGCCTCACGACAATCTCGTTCAGGTTTCGCTTAATTTATGTATATTTTTTTATGTTAAAGGTGGGGCTTGTTTTTCATACGTGCGCCAGCAAGAAGGCATATCCGCTGTTTATGCAAACGTGAAATTGTTTGATTGATTGATCGATCGTTTGACTGATTGATTGATTGATTGATTGATTGATTGATTGATTGATTGATTGATTGATTGATTGATTGATTGATTGATTGATTGATTGATTGATTGATTGATTGATTGATTGATTGATTGATTGATTGATTGATTGATTGATTGCCACGAAATACTTTTCGAGAGGAGAACATGAAGGGGAATTTGCCTAACCCCACGGTGCAATATTTCCAAAGAAAGTACTCCCAAAAAAGGGCAGCTTATGTATTCTAATAAGGCCCGTCCAATTAAAAGTCCGAGAGATGCGTGTGCATCCACCTCCCCACTGCCACAAATGTACGCATACCAATGCCTCGGAAAGCTCAAACCGGCGAGGAGTAGCCATTGGACATGCCAACTTAAAGAAAACAAAGGCCTGCCCCAAACGGAATAAGGTGGCACCGGAGAAGTAGCAAACTTACGCTCAACAAAGCACGCTTTCCTTTGAACCTCGCTGCTTCTTGGTTCTCCCTCCGAGTGTAGCATCGCTCATATGACACGTCCAAGCTGTGAGAGCAGGCGGTCGCCGAGGCAATAATGTGGCCTGGCCATGTATGCAGCTACTGTGGCATTCTCTTCCCGTTGAGCCGATGCGTTGACGAGCGCTTGTTGCCTAGGCCAGGCCGCCGCGTATATAATTTGCCCACTGTGTAGCCCCCCCGTTCCCAAGTTGAATTCACGGCTGCACTAGCGACAAGTGGTGTTTCTCTTGGCGACCGCAGTCTCCTCATACACGGCTGTCAGTCCGTTCTTCGCAGCAATGTGCCACTGCGTCTGGAACAGAGTAAACCAGGCTCGCTTTGATGTCACCCGGAATGTCTCCTTGCACGAGTGTTCGGCCCCGATTTTTCAACCCGAAGAAATAAGTAACAGAAGATTTTGCAAACCGAAGAAATAAGTAACAGAAGATAGTCACCACAATGCCCACCTTTTCCCGATACAAACGCTACACTTTTGGAGCCGCTCGTACCTCCCATCTATGAGCGCACCTCAGCCCTAGTGGTGTAGGATGACTTTGATGTCTTATTCTCTCTTCCAAGAGCGCCTCTGCACGAAGGATATATTTTAAGAGGTAAATGTCGACTAGATTTTCTTTCCTGAATATGTAATTCAGCGCCATGTATAGTAATTTCGATTATAATTACGTCTACTGCGAAACACATAATTGAGCACGCGGGATCCATCAACCGCGCTGTACTGCTTCGGGAACCCTTGCAGAATTACGGCATTGAATGAAAAAAAAAAGCTGGCAGCACCGAATGAGAGTTTCGTAATATCTTATTACGCCTACGAAAATTGAAGCACGGCCCCTGCATCGTGCGTGCGCTTGATCGAGGGGCCGTGATTGAAGGCACGTGTTGTTCAATTGCACATCTCCCCCTCCTCCCTGAGCAGTCGTCAGCTGCGCGAACACAACAGCGGAATTAATATTTTTCTGCGCAGAAAATGCGCTATTCACACTTACAGCTTTTCATTCAGAAAAAAATGACAATAGAGAACACTTCAGCAGCTTTCGCGAACAAAATGTGAAATCCAGTTTCGGTGCGGCTGAACTAATGCGGTCCAATGTAGGGAAATCACAGAAATTTTATTTTGTTGTTTTCTTCACTGGGAACGCTTTGTTCAATTAAGATGCGTGCACTGGCTTTTAAGTACAAATATACCACGGCAACTGAAGAACAAAAATAGGTTCTAGGAGAAGGCCTCGCTTCATGCTCGGCGAGGCACTTATGAAATTATGCACTGACTTTAAATAAAGTACAAAGCTATTGCGTCAGCCTAATTATAACGTAGAGGGGCCAGACACGACCCACGTTTATTAAATTTCCATTGCCGGGAAAGTGAAATGGAGAACGAGAACGCTGAGTTGGGCGCTCCTGACGGGAACGTTTGGGTTTAGCACGTAGCCGGCTCGACACTTTAATGTTGCCTAATGCGTACAACGCGCTTAAGAACACGCCTAGCGATCCAAGAAGAGAAAAATATTCTTTGTGCTTTCTAGTTTGTAAGTCACTAGAGAGGAATGAACGGAGGACGTTTCTATGTGAACTGCTGTTGTATCTGTGAATCGATGTTCCTTGACATATGTTAAATGCGCTATGGAGGCTGACCGGCGTAGAGCCGCTTCGAAGATTGCGTTCAGGATAAAATAGGAGATGTATACTGGGTATGCAGCTTTTACTAAACAATGAACTAAAAGCGATAAGCCGAAGTGCTTATTAGCATATATGAACGCAGCCCATTCGTTTGGAAACAAGCCTAACGGGATGTTTCGGCTAACCGGGAGGGAAAAAGTTGTGAGTGTCCTTGCTCTATTCGTTATAATGTTTCATGTAGGCTCAAAGATTTCTTGCAAGAACACTACGGAGGTTACTTGCAAGAAATTTAATTTTGGCTTTTGCAATTCTACTTACATTGCCCCGTCAACAAAATTCAGATTATATCGATAACTATCTTCTTAAAAAATACAACAGAAGTGCTTAATGTCTCCCGACATATGTCTATACTATGGCAACACCATGGACGCTGACGCGTCATCCAATTTGCAATAGTGTCGCATGAATAGGGTAAAAGTAAAGTTTGCTTTGACGTGTTTAAGTATGCTTAAAGTGATAGAGAACCATGGCCGCTTCCTCCGCTTGCAGTGGGTTGTGGTGTGGTGTAGTGAGACTGGGTCAGTTGGTCGAGAGGGCTGTGGACGCGGCCCGAGCTCAAGGTGTCCTGGACTAAGGAAACCACCCCGAAGACTGCATTTTATTTTTTTTTTCATCGTACGGCCACATAAGCATCGGCCCCCATCGGTTCCGATCGCTTTAGCACACTCCGCCCAAGGAACACCATAAGGGTCAGTCATCTCGCCCCTGCTATTTAATATTGCTATGGCCGGACTCCCACCACTGCTCTCAAACATCCCCGGATATCTCCCATGCACTCTATGCGGATGATATTACAATTTGGACCAACAAAGGCTCCCCGGGCCTCCAACAAGACAATCTCCAGCAAGCTACCGACACCGTCACTTCATATCTCCGCACATGTGGACTTCACTGCGCACCAGCCAAGTCGGCCCTCCTAATACTCCGAAGTAGAACGCGCGGCCGCACCCTACAACACACACCAGACCCCGAAATATCAATCGATGGCCAACCAGTCCCTACAGTACCCACCCTACGCATCCTCGGAGTGCAGTATCACAACGATGGATCGGGGGCAGCATTCCTCCCCCGCCTGCAGAAAACGGTGGCTCAACTCACGCACCTAATACAACGGGTATGCTCTCGCCGCCACGGCCTCAAAGAGGACAGACACGTGTCGCCTACTGCACAGCCATGCTCACAAGTCGCATCACTTATGGAGCACCCTATCTGGCATTGAAACGACAAGAATCAGCAAAGATCGACATCCTCATACGCAAAGCATACAAGTCAGCGCTAGGGCTACCGGTTTACACATCCGCAGATCTTCTCCACCAGCTTGGGCTCCACAATACCCTGTCGAAACTGATTGAAGCCCACACTACCAGCCAGCTTCAATGACTTCAAATCACTTCTACTGGACGACACCTCCTTAAACCGCCTGGGCCACCCTACGGCTCCAACTCCCGAAACATTCTGCAGCCTTTCTACAGCAGCCCGAGATGCCATTCATGTCCTTCCACTACCCAAACATATGCACCCAGTCTACAACGTAGGTCGCCGCCAACATCGCGCACGCCTACTCCTAAAAAAGTACGGCGCCGACCCCGATACCTACTACACTGACGCAGCCCCATACCGCACATACCCGGCCCATGCCACAGCAGTAATCCACTCAACCAACATCACACAGCTTCTGCCACAATACCGACCACATCCATTGATACCGCAGAGGAGGCTGCAATCTGCTTTGGCCATCACCAATGCACCCTCATCGGACATCACAGTGCGACCGACTCCCAGTCCACTTGCCGCCGCTACGCCACGGGACGCATCACTCGCATCAGCTCCAACATCCTAGCACGCCGACCATCGCTCCCAACGACCCGTATAGTGTGGATCCCTGGCCACACATCTCTTCCTGGGAACGAGGTGGCACACGCCACCGCCCGCGAACTCACTTACCGGGCATTCCCAGGAGAGACCAACGATCGTACCGGTCCACGAAGACCTAACCCTCCACCCCCTGCCCCCAACGTACTCCGACATCTTAGCCCACTACCGGAACTCCCGACGACTCTATCCCCCACCACACCCCTCCCTCATGACCACCGACGCCCGCATATGGCCGCACCTACAAACACTACGTACCACAATCACACTCGCCTTCACTATGTCTCCCCCCACCCTCTACCCCTTCAACCTGCCCATACTGCAAACTCCTCCCAACACCACCAGCCACCTAGTTTGGACATGTTCCCGTCCACTCCCCCATCCCTACCCCTCTCTCCCCCTCTCCTGAGCATTGGGAGCGCGCGCTGCGCTGCAGCAGCTCGAAGAACAGGAAGCCCTGATTTCTCCGGGCTGAAGACTGCAGCCACAGTCCCGCGGCCTACCGGAATAGGATGGCCACCCAGTGCTCCACTTTTTAACCCAACTCCCTTCCCCTCTTTTCTTAATAAACGTTTTCAACAACAACAACAACTGAGTAAAGAAAGTTTATACTCTCTCCCTCTCTCTCTTTCCAAGGCGAGGAGTGCGTAGAGGTGGATGGGGGAAGAGTAAACGCAGGCATTCAAAAAACGATACCCAAGGATGCCGTGGTTGCATCCAAGTTCTCTGCGCGTTCGCACATACAGCGACAACTACGCCGAGCAGCACTTTCATTTTGTCTCAAGCGCTCAAACCCAGCTGTCGCTCGACAAAACTTCCCTAACAACGCTCAGCCTCTACAAATTTTTTTCCTCGATTTGGCCACCTACCTTTGTTTTTCCGTAAGTTTTATACATTCACACCCACAAGTCTTGTCGGAAATCTGTTGCCGAACAAAAATGAAGTGGCGTGAAAACATGCGAGGTGTAGTACATGCCAGCTGAAAGGGGATACAGGGCGTGAAGCGATTTTAGTATCGAGCCGGCGTTCATTTAGGCTAAGGTGTCAGAATGAATAAACGCATACATAGCCTTTCATGCCGTCACGTGGAGGCCTGTTACTGCACTCAACCCTGTTCGGTTTGCCAAGAGGATTCCGACAACAAGCAGCAGCCGAGAGCCAAAAATATGTCAGCTCATTTCTAGTGCACTACCCGCCTACTACACATATTTCCTCGTTTTCAAAACCACTCGATAGGAGTTGAAAAGCAGAATCAACTCTTACTGGGAGCGGTGTTTTTGCAACGGGGTTTTACGGAAATGATGCACACACCACAACTGTGCTGTCAAATATGCGCGCAATAACCATCACAGCATTCCTATATTCGCAATCGGTATTCCCAGCATCGGCGAGTGACACAGCATAATGGCCTGAACGTATTACTTGGCTAGGCTCACGAAAGCGTACACAAAGCTAGCGTCTGCAAAAGTGCCCACTAAACCGCACACACATTGCAATGTCCACAGTAAAAAAGACATGGCAGGGGCGTCAGTAAAACCTCGGGTGTGCGAGGGGACAGTCGAGTGACTTAACCACTACTCTGCATCAATACCACGGGGAGCATTCTGTTTGAAGAACTTTATCAATAAACTTCGAATAATTTTGAATAGTACAGGGCGGAGAAAAGAGAAAGAGAACACACAGAAAAAGAGCGCGAGCCCCCCGTGGCTGTAAAGCTCGCCCCAATTCAATTACACGGAAACATACCCCGGTTGGTCTCCCCGAGTCTTTTAACTTGACTGGGGTGTACCACACGGCTCCATACTTGGCCCAACGCTTTTTAACTTAACCATGACCAGAATAGCAAGACGGATCACCTCTGAGTCCACAGCCCGCTTTACCATCTACGCTGACGATATTACTGTATGGACCAAATCAGCCCAATACCCAAATCAAGACACGATGATTACCGACCTCCCGTGCGCAGGGACGGGACTCGAAAGGGTCCTCCCCGACCTTGGCCTGTCCCTCGCACCTCACAAAACAGAATTCCTCGCCATCTTCGGCCGTCAACCACCCACCGATTACGTGCCACCTCAAGTCAGTGTCCCCTCCATTTCTGTCTTCGCTAGACTAGAACCAATTAAACAACTCGGAGTCTACACTGGAACCAGGAACCACCCCAAAATATGGCTTAATCGCCTTAAGCAGAAATAGAACTTCGTGCAGCCCACTCTCCGACAGCTATCAAACAAACATGGAGGAGCCAAACAAAAGGCTATCACCACCCTCGGCAGAGCAGTAGCGGTGGGCATTCTTTCGTACGGAGGGACGCATCATGATCTCAACTGCACCCAACGACGCACGCTACAAGTTCTTCACAATTCTATCCTACGCACCATCCCAGTCCTCCAACGTCATACAAAAATTGTAAACCTCCAACAAGCAGCGACCGTCCCGCCAATCGACCGCATCTTTCAAGAACAAACGGATCACTACAATTTTAAAACACAACTCGTCCACCAAGGTGTGCTCCTCACCGAATGTGATCAACGAGGTCATATTCCCCTACTTAATGTTACAGCCCCAACACCCCCTTGGGAAGCGGCCCCACTTCACTCAATCGTCACCTCGTAACCCGTCGTACGCAGGAAGCCCAAGCTTCGACAGCAACGCTGCCGATGCCTTGCCTCAACTAAACGACCGGGTGAAATTGACGTCTACACAGGCGCTAGCCATATAAACCCACACGTCGGCACAGCATAAGTCAGTCAGGACAATTTTTCCATCATGGGAGCCCATTATCACCGTATTGCTCATGTTACTTCCACGGACGCGGAGCTCATCGCTATTCACGATTCTCTCGATTACTTCGTGTACGATTACCACCTCCCCATTCCCCCCAACCTCCGCATCCTAACAGACTCATATGAAGCTCTCCAAGAACTTTGTCATCCCATGTCCACCCACCCTTCTGTCCACCACATTATTCATCAAATCACTGCGCTCCAAACATCAGGCTGCCAAGTCCAAATCGACTGGCTCCCCGGTCATGAACTAGCCACTCCTGGAAACCAAGCAGCTCACGTGGCTGCACAGGAGGCCCTTCTCACAATGGCCTCCGATGGACCTCCGGCGCCGTCCATCTCGGACCACCCCTGGCCCAACTACCCTGACGATTACCCCACTCTCGCCCCCGCAATCAGGCTGCGTACATTCAGGCGACTGGAACAACACCTCAAGGCACTTACCCCTTCACGCCTCCCCACCTCCTTTCCCACCCTGACCCGAGCACAAGAAATCTTCTGGACAAGTTCCCGACCAACACCTGTACGGCACGAGAGACCATTCGATAATACCATTAGACCATGGTATTATCCATGGCACGCCCCCTGATCTCACTACTGCCACAACTCCATCGCAGCCGATCTCCACCACCTCATCTGGCACTGCCCCATGTTTTGTCGCTTTCGTACATTCCCTCCGACTAACCACGACACCTTAACTTACATATCGACCCAACGTCCCTCTCACACGACACACTCTTCGAAATCATCATTTATGCCACAAAAGTGGCCTAGTAATAACAATTTAGCAGTGGTCTGCACGACTTCTGACGAGATCCCTTGAAGACGACGTCATCAGGACTGTGCTCCGCCCTCCCCATTCCCTTCCTCCCCCTCTGGCCTTTGGCCTTCCTTTCTAATAAAGTTACCAACGACAACATAGCGCGTGTCTAATAAAACAAAAAGGAAAGGAGTCGCGCTGTGCACACGGTTAGGCGCAGCCTCGCGGGTGATTCGCTAGATGGCAAAAGCTGTCCTGAGGCGCAAAGATTTAGCGTGAGCCTTAGAAGCGAATCATATGATCTGCACTCTCGGCGCCATGAGGCCTTCATCGTCCAAAGTGCAATTACTCGCAAAATTTCTTGTTCTCATCTTATGAGAATATTCCTCGTAGTACTCTGGATTTTTTATTAGGAATGCGATTTCTTTTGCGCTCAGCCGTTACAAAAAAGCCGTTAGGCGAAGTTGAGGAGAAACTGATCGGGCACTACTAAAAAAAACTGAGATTAACGCTACTACCGCCTATTGCGACGTTCCCAACGATAACTACTTCGAAGCTGTTCAAGTGAGCTTCCTCTACAAAGCCCAGTGCAACACACAGTAAAATTACACGGTTTAAAACGTACTCAAGATGCACTTGATGGTGTAAGAACACCGTTAAGTTGTAAGACATTTCTGCAAAGCGCGAACAGGGTTGCTTCGAAGTGCTTAATATTACGGGGTTTTCTACAGTAACGTCAACATTGAGCCACTACATCGGTTTATTGTCACTAACAGACACGTAGCCAGCGGCGCAAAACACACAGAAACAAAGTAGGGTGGCAGTAGAAATAGACCTCGATCGCGGAGTGGTGTGAGCGGAGCATTGCCGGGATTCCTGCACGTGGTTCTTCCTTCGCGAGTGCAATTGCGTTACTAATGATGTCTTCGTATTCTACGCATAAATCAACTAAACATCTAACGTTAACGCGGACTAACACCAATCAAGTCCTTGGTTTCAAAAGAGCAACTAGTGTGCGCGGTAACCAGAAACGTGTAAGCGCCACAAAGATAAGTTTTCCTTCGAAATTCATCCGGCACCTTAGACCCAAGGTCACATGAGGGATGGGGAGGGATGGATGGATGGATGGATGGATGATGGAATGGATGGATGGATGGATGGATGGATGGATGGATGGATGGAACTGATGGAACGGCGACGAGAGAGGAGGCATGGAGGAATGGATGGATGATGATGTGGAGGATGGTGGATGATGGATGGATGATGGATGGATGGATGGATGGATGGATGGATGGATGGAGGAGCGGACGGAGGACGGCGGACGGATGGGTGGTGAGTGGGTGGGGGGGGTGGAGGTGTATGAATGAATGGAATATAGCTTTGAAACGATCTTTATGACGGGGATAGCACTCATGTTTCACAGCACCACATATACCTGCCAGCATTTGGCGCTCTTAGACTAGAAACTGTAATGAACTTGAACGGCACAAGAAATGCCTCTCGTGGGAGGGAAATAAAAAATTCCAACATACATAAAATTTGCTAATGATTATTGAATTTAACGGCGCAGGGGCGTTTCTGGCGAAAGAGCGCCAAAACTAAGCACATAAACAGTCGAATATCGAATATACAGGGTGATCAAAGTTAAGTCAAGAGTTTTTTTAATTAGGTGCTGAGATTGACGGTAAGACCACCTCTACAATGAGGTCATGCGCTAAGGGAGACACAGAATAAGGTGGTAATTATTGATGTCGGGGGTTTACTAAACTAAAATTTAATAATTAACTTAAGTCAATTAACTTGAGTTAATTAAATTAAGGCTGCAGTAAGCAGGCATGTTTGCATTGAAAAGTTAGACGCAATCGTGTTTCCACGCAGTTCCATTTAGCAGAATTCTTTTGGCGTATCCGTACTCCGGGGTATCGAACTGGGAAGCTTAATTGCTGTTCGCATGATTACGCTTGCAAGACGGTGAACACCGGCGCCAAGCTCCTCCCTTTTGTGATGTGCCTGCTCCGTACGAGGTTTATTTTGACAACGGGGTGGAGGCATAGGCAAATGTGATAACTGGCATACTATCAGTCTTCACTGGCGTTATCGCAGTCTACAGTACTCGGAAGGGCTGTCGAAACACAGAACAAAACGGAGGATCTTTGCGGCGGTCTTCAGTGTCTAGCATGCGTAATCATTAAAATTTAATTAAACTTCGCCGTTTGGTATCTCGGAGTACGGATTCGCTAGAAGAATTCTGCCAAATGAAACTGCGTGGAAACCCGATTGCGTCTAACTTTTCCATACAAACATGCGTGCTTACTGCAGCCACTAAAAAGTTAATCATTCAATTTTAGATAATTAAGCTACCGACATCAATATAAACCCCCTAATTCCGTGTCCACCTGGGCACAAGACCTTACTGTGGAGGTGGTCTTCAGGGAAATCTAAGTGCGTAATTTAAAAAAAAAGCTATCGACTTAATTTTGTTCACCCTGTATAATAAAGGTGCCGGATACACATGTCTAAGTCTTCTTCCATTTCAATATTACTTATTTTGGTTATCTTGAAGTTATTCTGGAGGAAATGATTGAGAACGTAAAAAAAATGTATAGATTTAATGTAAAATGTATACATGTAATGTATAAATGTAAAAAGATGTATAGATTTGATTACCACCCAAGGTGTCTGCTGCTGTTTTTGTTCCTGTTTTTAAATGAGAGGTGAAGCACAAAACGAAGAGTTTCAGCTAACGAAAACGCTTCGCTTTGTTCGAAATATGGCAGCGCTCTCTTTTCAGGTATCTCAGAGCGAAATAAGAAATGTGTGCAAATAATTAGCAAAAAGCCAGGTGATCATACAAGTTCATAGCCAAAACGGCCCTGCAAACAAACTGACCCTTCCAAAATTTAGTGAAACGTAAGGCTAAAATACCTAAGAGTAATGGCGGTACATACGGAAGTCGGCGGTTGTTATAGTCAAAAGATTTCCACCGTCCTCTGAAATCCCAAATTCTTTTTTCTGCGGTGAAATGATCAGAAAAAAACTAATTTGTTCAAAGGAAATTTAGGTGGCCGCGTATGCAAATGCAAGAGCATTGGGTACACGGTGGCAGCCTGCCTTCGGGTCAGCGACTGAGGTGTCTGTGCCCGCCATCAAAATAGCGCCCGAATACACTGAAACCCGATATGCCTGAGAGCGCAGGTGCAAAGAGGTACAAGCAAAACGGGAGCACTCCATAAAAATTCACTGCTGGCCATCACACAAGACGAGCTGAAGCAAACGTGGCTACATTTTCGGAAGGCGTGCGATTTAATTTCTTCTTCTGAGTGCTCAATGAAAAGGGCAGCTTTGAAGAAGCAGAGAACGTGATTTCCCATTGCTTCGTTTTCAGTATTTTCGCGCGTATGAGAAAATAGGTTCAACTCTATTCATTTCCTTCAGGTAATAAAAAAAGAACCGTTTTTTCTCACTATATTGTTGAGCCTTCGTCTCAAGCAACAAAACTGAACCGACATAGTTCCATAAAAAATCGCACATTTTTTCAGCACTGAGGTGCGTGATTAAAGGAAAATTTCATAAGTCCCTATTCGTCTATTTCCAGGATATTGCCGAAAGAAGGAGAAAAAAAAAAGAGCGGATATAGGCAATTTCAAAAATCGCCAGGGTTCCTTGTCTAAATGTGAAAGGAGAAGTTCCAATTACGGATCTAAAGCGCCTTGGTCCTAAATCCAGTTCTAGCTGCCCAGTTTCGATTTTGGCGACGTATTTTTGCTACATTTCCTTTTTAGCCAGCGGCTCTGCGTCACACTGAATGAAAAGAAACACAGGATATTTCAACCTTAAATTATGCGAGCGTAATTTTCCGCCCCTAGCTTCACTCGAAGATAACCGAAGTCAACGTGTTCTCAAGTAACCTGCGAAACCTCGAAGCATCGCCAGAGAGTTAACGAATACGAGGATACGGCTCTACAGGTGCATACGCGCTCCGCATTCGGGCAATGCACGCTAGCTGAAATCTACTTGCTCTGGCCAGTAATTGCGTTTCGAGAGTTCTCAGAGCCCCTTCTATAATTGGATTCAAAGCTCGGAGACAACATTTACGGAATTGAGCGCGCGTGCAAAGCGCATTGAACCCCAGTCTGTATTCTACGTGCCTCAAACTTTCTATTACCATTTCTCTTTATTGCCTTTTATTTATGAGTGAGGCAGTCGTACGTTTTGAATTGTTTTGTGAAGAGTACGAAAGACGAGGCGCGGTAGTAAGATTCAAGAGACGCCATTCTATGGAAAGCTTGTCAAATTACGATTGTTCAACGCTGTGCATAAATGCGAGAGTTGCGGGTGGAAGAAGCGAGAATGGAATCTGCACTTTCCTAAATAAGCAGAGAGAAAGAACGCAATTCTCTACGTGCGACGCCCGGGGAATAAGAGGGCTCCTTGTACTTGAGCTAAGAACGGGTTCAGGAATAACGAGGTTGCAAGTACCTTACGACTTCTATTCATGCTTATTTCGTCGAATTCATCGACTGCTTGCGATGTTCGCCTAAAACGAGGGCTGATACAATACCGTAACTGCACCCTCATCTTCCTACTCGCTCGTCTCATCCCTGTGTGGAGCTGCGTGTCTGCAACATTTGATCCATGTACCGAATCACGAGGTACTACGAGATACGGTTTATTCAGTACACAAATAAACATTTTTGCAAAGAGCTGTCCAACCGTTGTTCTTCCCACGTTCACATGGTTCTAATGCCAACGCTGCCAAAGGCGCTCATTGTCTTTGCTTGAATCTCGGGTCCTCTATGAATTGGATGGAATTGATGCCAGAGCCCATCTTCAAAACGACACAGCGAGTTTCTTATTCCGGAGAGCACAGATGTTCGGCGTAGGGTCGCGCCGTTTCACACTTCTTCGCTTGTTCTCAAGGCACCGAGAAAGCACCAATTTCTGCCTTTGACCGACCGCTGCTTGTGTAGTTTTATGCGATAGATCTGTTCAGATGTCACAGCTTCATGTGGCCTCATGCGTGTAAAAACTAGATGGGGAGTTCAACAGCCGCGCAAGTCATGGCACTGTGTTGAAATGTCTGCCCCAAGTGTCACTTGTAGGAGAGTGGCGAGTCCTGTCCTGTCGAGACATTGTGAAGCATAAGCCTGAAGTCTCACAAGTGAAAGATTGCAGTACCCAAGTTGCAGCAGCCCCTTCGCCCCTTCGGCCCTGGCGTACTATAATTTAGAACATGAACCACCAGGCTTCTGACAATATGAGAACAAAACGAAAATTTTTCTGGTAAATACTTCTTCAAGGATGCTTCTTTCGATAGATTTCACCATTGGTCTTTTTTTTTGCTAAAACTGAACGCTAGAAACAGGAAGCCATTGCAGTGAAGGCCGAACTGACGTCAGGGTGGCCTCAAGGACCCAAGTCCTAGCTTCATGTTCATGACATGGCTGTGAATTTAAAAATACTTGTAGTACCAGCCTTATTTTTTTTATGTCGGCTCCCGGCTTCTTGAAGTTTAGGAAAACAAGCAAAAGAAATTTTCTGCTAAAACAAAATTTTAATTGGCTGATGACCTAACTAGATGAAATGATTGCAAATCACTAATTACTTGCATCACAAGCTCATTTTTTTCGTTTGTCAGCGTATAGGGTTCAAATGCTAAAGAAAACACACAGAAACGTTTTGTCGATATAAAGAAAAAATTCAGGGCTGAAGGGTTAAAGGAATTTTGGAGGGGGGTGGTCTAATAGAAAGTTAGCATGCTCGGACGCCTGATGGTGAGAGCTTCACAACTTCCTCATAAAAACACCTCTCACAACCATGTGGTGGTGGTGGCCGTGTTGGTATACGCGTGTTATTTGAGTTGAAGCCCGTTCTACATGGTGCGAATCTTGCCTGTGAATTCGCAGCTGCACCGCCGCTCGTGCGGAAAAATGATATTTTAATGCGTAGCATTTTTTGCCGAGTACCCCCGCAGCCAGGACCGTGTAACGCCCTGCATTTCCCCAAAAATGCAGACATCCCATAAGTTCCACCTGTAATCGGTATAATGGTGGAAGTGAAGGTAACTGGTCACACAAAATATTGAAATAGTGAGAAATAAGAAAAATATAAATAATAACGGAAAATGGCGATACGTGTAATGCCCTGCATTTCCACAATAATGCAGATTTCGCAAAAGTTCCACTTCTAATCGTTATAATAGCGTAAATGGAGATAATTGGTCAACATGATTTAGAAAAACCAAACAATTTGGGTGGAAACAACTTGCACTCAAGACAAGCAGCATAAGAATGCTACGCATTAGTAGCTAATTCTCTGAATTTCTGCAGAATGTTTTTTTAATTTCAGTGCTGCGACAAATTGCCATCTGCCAGGCGGCGTTCACAGAATAAGCTCGATTGTTCCAGACATTTGGAAATTTGCCTCAGCAACGAGAATAGATCGTTCTGCCACACCAGGGGCGCCGCAGCTGCGATTTCGCAGGCGAAATTCGTACCCCGTAGAATGGTTTGAGCCGGAGATAGCGGAGCCGTTACTCTCTGACAGGACGTCCTGCGTCCCCGAAGCCCTGGATCGTGTCAAGAAATAAATGAACAATTCCTAACAAACAGAAGGTAATAAATACTGAGACATCACCCTAATGCTTTCTTTCTTTTTTCATTCATTCATTCATTCATTCATTCATTTCTTTGTATTTGGGAGTGTTTTTTTTTTTTGTCGGGGTCTGTGCACCGACGTTTTCACGGGGTTATGCTGCCAAAATTCTAAAAGAAAGCCCCGCCACCCACGACAGCTCTTACAGGAGTCTTATTTAGTTTAGTATTATCGATTTCCTCAAGGCCGCCTACAGTCCCAGTTTAAGATGCAAGGCGATTAGAGCAGAATGGGTGGCTTCATATTATGCTCCCGACACTAGGATGAATTAAGGTGGGACGCATGCCTAATGAATGGAATTTTTCAGAAGGCGAGGCATTTCCTTTACCTATAGTAGCTCGCACTAAACTAGCAATTCGGCACATTTACAAAGCTGTTTTACCGAAATATGTAAACCCCGGCTGCCTCAAACTCCGGGACTTTTTGAGTTCCAAAACTCGCTATACAAGAAGATCACCAAATTTCTGTGTTGTTTATTTTAACAAGTGACATGAAGTTTCCACATGTGAGATGGGGGTTTTCTGCAATCTGCAAACCGGCCGCCGGGTGTCGATAAAGTTTCACACACCACATAGAATAAAAAAACCCAATCTGCTGTACCTACGTTTCGACTCTATAAAAAGCTTGGGCTTAAAGGATGCCTTCAACTCTTTGCGTGGTTTCATTGTCTCTTTCGCACCCCCCTCCCCCCCCCCCCCCTCGTTTGAACACACAATTTCATCGCATTTTAGCAAAACGAAGCTTTTAGCAAAACATGCAGTTTTTTTCGGGTCATTATTGATTATGTGCAGTCGAAGAAAAATTCAATCGACAAAGTCGCGACCATCCGTATCACCCGGGGTCCTTCCCAACTGTCCCCTGTAGTACATTTTGTCAGGCTCCGAGTCATGGTCCGGTTCTCACTACGCAGCGCATCGTCAACGCTGACTCAACGTAAGGACGTGTGGACTAGCCCGAGGTGGCTCACGTTCGCTTGTTGACCGTCACACGCAGGCTACGCCGCCGCGGGCTGACACGATGGTGGTGTTCGTGCCTCAAACAACGGAGCGCCTGAACACACAGCATAATTCAACCAGTGCGTGCTCCGTTGAAAGGCAACAAAGGCGGCTAGAGAGGCTCCACCCATTGCTGCCACGCGGACAATGATTACAACACGTCCCCTTCCAGATAGGTTTTTTCTTTCTCGTTCTTTCCAAACACAGTCAGACAGTAGAGAATCAAAGTCGGAAAATATGTGCTCTTGTACCTCCCCTAGAAATGTTGTTTAGCTTCTGTGTGGCCACCAAGATAGCGTCTGTCACCGCACAGATTGAGCCTAGGTAGCTCTAAAACAAACGACCGCTCGGTCGGAAGCAAGCGTTCCTGAATTAGCGCTGGCTACGTTCGCCAGGCGTCCCCTTCGAACAAAAAGACAGGATACGGAAAGACAGGAACTTCTTTTCATTTTTTCTGGTTCCAAGACGTCAGGCATTCAAACGTGTCCAAAGTGCCCCTTTCTAAGAACAGCCGCGTTGAAAGAGCCAGAAGGTACGATTTCTGCGTTTCTGACTAACGGTTCGTCCTCGCCTTTATGTACGAGTGGCAGCAAAGATCGCTACTGTCCCGTTTACGGGTGCGTCCACATCCGGTACACCTAATCTCGTTGCAACTAATTACCTGGTTGCACGTCCCAGTGCGTTTCTCGTTTCTCAGTGAGGCAGTTGGAGTTGCGTGCCGCCGCTACTTTCCCGTCCGTCGTGCTTTTCGATCAATGGCTGCTTTATTGGTTACTTTTTTCTGCTATTGTTCTCGCTCTATTCCTATTTTAGTCTGTGCACAACTATTACGAGCCTTCTGGTTCTCCCTTGACTGCCGGCGCGTGCTGTACGGGCGTGCGTGTTCGTGTTTGGTCTTCGAATGTCGAGCTGGCCCTCACCACGCCCCAAGCATCTCTTTCCCCGCGGATGCGCTTGCAGTGTCCCCACACGGATCCCCATTTACAAGTACATAGAAGAGTGCAATACTTACACCCTCTCCCATTATTTCTACCATGTTGTTCTCTTCGCAATCGTTATGCCAAGTGCGACATCCGCAACAAGTGAATAACCACCTTTAATCGAGCTTACAATAGTCGTAGTGGTCATACGGACACGGTACGTTGGCTGCTTCACAATATGGTACGCGCCCCAGACGTTCATACTCTTCCTTTTTTTGAGCCTCCAACATGGCGTGGCAGCGTGGGTAATTAATGGAAATGAAACACAGTACCGGAGATTGCACGGCGATCACACGACGCGACGACAACAGACAGCGCAATATGCAAAGTTCGAACGACTGCACGTGCTATATCTTAATAGAAAGTCATTCTGATTTGGCAGCAATGTTATAGCGAGATTGTTAGACGGTGAAACAACACACATAGGTGTCCATTCCGTGGTTGTGCATGCATTTCTTTATTTTGCACGGTGGTGATTATCGTGATAGTTGGTAATATTGATCGATATATAGAGCTCACATTGTGCAGTTGTAGTTAGCAAAGAGCCGATTGCGAAATGAATGCAGGGCTTTCCGCTCATGGTTACTTCGGTGTGCTTGACAGATGACCGCGGACGAATGCCTTCGACGTATAGAAATAAAGTCGCATTCTTTTGAACCAAGCACATATCGTTGAAGTGTTTCCCGGCCCCTGCTATGCATGGCACGTTCACGGCCAAATTCTCTGCGCATAACGACTTCGCATTTACGCACTTTGAAATTCGCACCGTATTGTCATTTTCCCATTGTATCAACGGTTATACCGTTTACACAAACACGTTGACCCCTCTCATGGGAGCACGAGAGTACAGGGAACACGGGACAATACGAGAGAACACGAAAGTGCGGACACGTTTACACAAACGCGCTGTTTCGGTTTTACACAAAACGTTTTACCGTTTGAGTAAACACGCTGTCTTCTCTCGTGCGAACACGAGAGTACAGGTAACACAAAACAACACGCGAGAATACGAGAGAACACGAGAGTGTGAACACGCTGTATCCTCCCGTGTTCGGACGAACTCTCATGCGAACACGAGAGTATTCTAGTGCAGTACAGGTCGATGAACAACTTGAAGGATGCGACGCGGCGGACGTGCGGGTACGGCTAATGGCCGCAAATAGGCCAGCAGGGGTGGCGTATGACATCACCGTATTACCTTTGAAGCGCTCCTGTCGAAAACCCGCGCGGTGGGTTTTCGCGTTGTACTTCAAATAAAGTCTGAACGGTGACGGAACAGCTTGGACGCACATGTGAGAGTAATCAGGATTTAGACTATAAGATTATGATAATGCCTACGATTGAGAACGCGGCCTCCTCAGAGTGTATACAAGAGAATTTTTCCGCCGCTCACTTTACTGGAGGCGTGACAAACTACAGTGATCGAGAAGTGTACAGCTACCTTGACAGGGTGCCGTAATAAGCCTTGAACGGAATAAATAAAAAATACCCGAAAACTTGATTATAATAAAAATCTGAAGAAGAGGAAGAGGAATAGCAGTGGTTGCAGTGCCCTTAAGTTAGCGACTGCATTCCCCATTAGCTTTACTGATGCTTTTGGCAGAGCGCTTAACAACGAAAATTAAACGAATTCAAGAATTCAACAAATGGGTATGGGGCAGAAACTAAAATAAAAGCAATGTAAAGATTAGAAAACTGTCAGCAATCGCATGCAACAGTCATTTGAAAATCTGTTCTCTTATTCTGCTGTTTTCAAAGGCCAGGGGTATCAGACGTTCGTCCACATTCAAATAACGAAGGAGAAATCTAGCCAGAGGCGGTAGTGCGAACGTGCAGTGTGCTAAGAGAGGAGCGCTTCGAAGGACCACGAACGATGTCTTCGCCCCACATCTACCAAACATGGGCGAAGCGTGCTATCAGAGGCCTGCCTAGTCCTCCGTCCTGACGATGTCAAGTAAAATTTAGAGAGAAAAAGAAATGAAATGATCAGAAAAGGGCGACACGTGAAGGCCAGAATAAGCATATGCGGGCAACCGCAGAGCGACGTTTGGAGACTGGACATTAAGCAGTCGGCAATCTTGTCGAGGAGGTGTTGCATTATCTTGCACCGCAGACCATGGCTAAGGAAGCGTACGTATGTGCTCCGTATGCACCGTGTCAGCATAGGGGTTGACTAAAGTGTGCCTAATGCAATTTCCTTGTAGCTAGCCGCATTCTCGCTTCCTCAAATATATTCAGCTCACAATGCTTGCCGCCCCATTGTATGTAGTATTGAATGCCCCGGTGGCGATGCTGGCGTTGATTTTGCTGCTTATGCACGATGGCTATAGCAAGAAGTCATTATATTATTATGGCTGAATACAATGAGAAGTGCATTGTTTTCCGCTGACACCACTTTCTTGAATCAAGAGCAGCATTAGGGAGCCTACACCATTGACGTGGCGTAGGCCAATATCAAGGTTTCTGTAAAGCGTGCTTCACAGCAAGTTTACTATTCGCGAGAAAAAGCAAACTTCACAGCAGACTCGATAAGGCTGAATGCAGGTTGAGAAGTTTAGAATAACATTTCTGGCAAAATAAATCGCAGCTGTTGATGTTTTTAAAAGTTTCACTCCGGTAAAAAGCAGCCCCTTAGGGGAAGTGGCTAAACACATAAACCTGCTACTACGCTCATACAAAGAAGCATACGAGGCAATGGTGCCGCCTGGCTGAAAAAGTAGCGTCCGAGAGCAAAGGAGAAAGTGCAAAGGGAAAACGTTTACGAAGTGTAATAATCCTCAAGCGGGATTCCAGCGCTTGTTTCATGGCGTCACCGCAACTGGCGCGCCAACTTACCCTTCACTTCGAAAGCGGTCGCGGTTTTTTTCTTCGATATTTTGGTTTCGGAGGGGGGGGGGGGGGGCTTCTGAATTTGCAAACGATTACCCACACCTACAAAACCACACTTCCCTCTTCGTCGGGACACATTGAGCGAACAAATTACGCTCTCAAGGTAGTTCAATGTACCCGAGTATGAAAGGCCTAGCATTTCTTTTCTCATCTAGTATTTTTTTTTGCAAAGACACTCCTCGAACGAGTTTCATAAACACAAACTTTCCAGGTTTTTTCCTCGTTGTGACAAAAGACGCACCTTTCATTCGTTAAGTCGTAACAAGAACTTTAAGGTCTCTGTTAAGCCGGGTGGAGGCAGGGAAATTGGTAGAACGTTCAAAGGGTCAAGCGATGGCAGAAAGTCACTTCGAATGGCAAGTGGGCGATGCAGTTTGGTTACGCTTCAAAATAAAAAAGCAGAGCACTAGACACAACTTTCGCGTAAACTAGAACGTAAAGAACTGAACGAGAGAAAGAGGCGGGAGTATTTTTGTACTATAAAAATATCGGGGAAAAAATGAAACGATAGACATACAGTTAATAACTGAAGATAGGCAACGACTGAAGATAAGCAGGATTGGCAACAAGGAACCAAGCGAAATTTTACCAGGTTGGGGCCGGGATGCTTGTTCACCGACCTTTTAGTATTTAGTGGATTCATAGACCCAAAAAAGATTGCGACTAATCAATAAGAACCGACAGAAAAAGCGAGCGCGTGTATCTCCTATTGCACCACAGAATCTCCGTAAGCACTTTTTTCTGTCCATAAAAAAGTGAACCAGGTTTCACTGAGGTGTTGGGCCGCTTACGTGCTTGTGCGAAAGACAGCAACGTAAGAAAAGGAACCGACGCCTTCTAAGTAATGAGAATACCTACAAAACGTCAACTTCCTCCCTTCGTTTTCTCGGAACGTGACTGGTGCGTGCGTGCGTGCATGCGTGCGCGCGTGCGTGCGCGTGCGCGCGCGTGTGTGTGTGGGTGTGTTGTGCGCGTGTGTGTGCGCGTGTGCGCGCGTTTGTGGGCGCGTGTGCGCGCGTGTGTGGGCGCGTGTGCGCGTGTGTGCGTGCGTGTGTGCGCGTGCGCGCGTGTGTGTGTGCGTGCGTACGTGCGTGTGCATGTGCGTGTGCGTGCGTGCGTGCGTACGTGCGTGTGCAGGTGCAGTGTGGTTGCGTGTGCAGTGTGCGTGTGCGTGTCGTGGTGGGTTTGTGCGTGTGCGTGTGCGTGTGAGTTGCGGGTGTGCGCTCCCACGAGTGCGCCTACCGGATAATACCATGCGTAGTACGGCAGTAGGAAGGGAAATTACGTAGGTAGCGGAATTCAGTAAACGGTACAAACGCATCGAGTGCAAAAAATGCGAAAAGTAAATATCCCACTGATGAAGTGAGGAAGCACAGTACTATGCAAGCAAGCTAGCGGACAATCCTTACGCGGCGCGAAAAGTATTTAGTAGCTCTTCGCCGAAACAACACGTGGGTACATGCGATGTAGTGGTGAGAATACTCTGTTGCTTTACACCATGTGACCCGGAAAAAGTGGACCTTCACTTGAGAGAAGAATCACCATCGTAATCGTCAGCCTGCTGATTTTCTCTCCAATAGAGGGCCAACCAGTCAAAAGCATCATCCCAACCTATTCCTGGCCTCCAAATCATATTAATTTCTTTAGAGACATTGTTGTCGCCCCTTACATTGTTCCCCATCCTGCGGAATCCATTACCTCCCAAATCTGCGCGGCAGCCTATTACGCGTTCTTGGCCATGCGTATGGGCCGTAAGTGATATACAGGAGCCATAACAGGACTGTTTTCTTTAAGGGGTCACTGAAATGAATTTGTCAAGCTCCTGTTTTTACATGCTGCGAAGGACTGGCTCAAATAACGTGTTTTACGTTATATACGTTAAAGTTACGGTTGATTTTAATTCCTTAGTACCTATATTAGCTTCGCTGTCTCTTCTCTCGCCTTCAAATGGCCTTAGATGTTTCCACTAGCGTACCAGTCGGCGAAGCGTCTCATGTGCGCTTGTGTGGGGCGACTTGGACTTAGAGCTTGTTGAAGTTTAGAAACAAACAAAATAAACTGAAGTAGCGTAGAAAACCGGGCTAGTTGGTACGGATTATCCTGCATAGCGCAAGAAATAACGGGTCACAGGGGAGGAACACCGTGGACAAGCGCTGAACGAAGGGTTTTGGTTCAGCGCTTGTCCAGTATGTTCCCCCACTTAGTCGGTGCGAAGATGTAACAAAAAAGCACATTCTTCCTGGCACAAACGTGCTGTGCTGAGCGAACGAATTGTGCCGACCTCGACGGCTGCCGGCCGACTAAACGATGGGCCGACTGATTCTGTCGGAGGGGACAAGCCGTGCAGTAGCCCAGTGAAGCCAAGCTATCTTTTTTTGATGTCATACGAAACGTCGCACAAAATCGGTCAGGATGCAGGGAGCAGGAAAGTATCTTCAAATTGATATTTGTACTCAATGAAGCCGCGTAAACGCAGCGAGAGTGGTTAAAACATGGCCTATAGAGACTCCGGACTACAATTTGTGCTAGTAAGCCCGCAATGTTTACTAATCGCTTCAGTGTCCTCTTAATACAACGTTAACATGAACGTTTGTGTGGAAACTTTTTGTCTTTCTTACCTCTCTCCTTTCAGTTAAGGCGAACTGTGGCGTATTCTTAAGCGCGCTGCACTTCATAATGGCGTGAGAGAATCAAATCAAACCTGAACAGTCGATTCTTAACAGTGAAGGAATCCTCTCTGAGTAAGAATGCCTGTGTGCTTGCCAAATTTTTATGGGTTGGACATATTCTTTACCTTCCTACGTCTGGTTGACGGATTAATGTCCTATAAATATTGTAATATCTTTTGGTGACACTTGCAACAAAGCAAGCAGATACGCGAAAATTTTAGTTTGTTCTTTCGCCAATCTGCCTATTCCAGTAAAACGAGGTTGGCCAATAAAATATTAGGACCCGAATGTACCGGGAAGACTACAGTACATCTGCAGAATACGTTTGTCCTTCCCTTTACTGCGACAATTTCGAGCAGCGCGGAAAGAGCCACCCTCCGCATTGCGTCTCTCCAAGAACGCAAACAGCGTCGTTTCAACTATAGTTTCTCGTTCATCATTTTCTTTACGAGGAGCTCTGGAGACCAGACATCTTCAAAGTTTCGAGGCCGCCTGCATAGTTACGACATGCCATTGGAACGCTTGCAGGCACTTGAAGAGAGGATGGTACACCGCCTGAGCCATTTGAACTTAGATTCTTTCTTCTTGGAGAACTTGTGCATCATTGAAGGGGCCTCTTGAAAACAATGAAGAGACGGACATAAATATCAGAATATCACTGAGGATCGGAAAAAGAAAAACTCAAACGCACGAATAACCAAAGTGGACTGTTCGTGCGTGCTCACCACGTTTGTACTCTAAAAAACAAACAGTCTAAAGAATTAAAGATAAAGTTTTCGGTGCCTCCATGGAAATTTCATTCGTCATCTCTGAGAGGAATTCTGCTGCTCGGGTCGTTCGGCTGCATCGCGTTGAGTATGGCGAGATATGCCGAAATAGGGCTGATGTCATCTCCATATTTTAGACTACCACCGATCTCTACGCCAGCCGCGCGGGTGGGCAAGTGGTTAGAACGCTGCTGCGCACATGCCATACATAATGCAGGGAAGCTGTTATCCCAGGCCACGGACGACAGCGAGCCTCTTCAACTTCGCGGCAACCAAATTTATTTATCTCGAGCTCCCACCGCCGCCACCACTCAGGCCTACTTGCCGAATTGGATACGGGCTGAGCAGTGGAAACAACCGCTCCCTATTCCAAGATTGATGGCGGTCTTCCGGAGAGGTTAGGCTGAGATTGGGCAAGCGCAGCGCCGCTAACCCCTCGCACAGTTCTTGCTTACAAATGTGTCCGCCGTATGCACTTGGGTATATAAACTTTTTGAGGCGTATAGAATCGCTATGGAGCAGACTCCTCCCAAACAGAACGTCATTAGCTCCTTGTTTAAGCCTATTACCCAAGGCCTTAGGTGTACATTACGTTGCCATTAGAATGGGGAGGGCTAATGCATTGGAAAGTAGAGCGTGGTATGGTCGAGTGAGGAGAAGCAAGTAAATTATTATCGACCTGTGCCCGGCGTGATGGAAATAAATAAAAGGTGGAAGTTCCATAGCTTGGATTCATGTGGTATTACATGAGTAGTAAATATTATCCATGAGAACGGTACAAAGCACCTGAACAGTGATTCCAGCAGTGTCTTTTAGTTTCACTGTTCTTGAAGGCCGGCATTTCCATGAATCCATTTATACCAGCAATGACTGCCGCCGAGATTTTGCGACGACTAAAGGATTTGCCCAGTTTCCTTAGTTTCCCCTGTGTTGCTGGGTTCGTTTTTCGGTCTGCGTTCCTGAAGTCCTTGGGTCAGGGGTTTTCCGCGGGGCGTTTGCCCAGGGGGTTTTTCCACTGGGTCAAACCGCTGGTCCCGGGCTCCCAACCTGCAAGCAAGTGACCGCACTGGGGACGTACACAGGAACAGGACTAGACATTCCTATACTACAAACTCAGCGTCGGTGGCCGGTTAACCCATCACATTTCAACATGCCTAGGCTGGTTCTTAGGGTCTGTATTCTGGAGTCGTCCTTTTAAAGTCGGTTTCGGCGTCGTTTGCAAAAGCATTGAAGTCGTAACCAATTGCGGAAATTTGAGCCACATTTATACAAGACTTTTCCGAAAATCGAAAACGGGTTGCTTGGTTCACATATGCCAACACTGTTCTGCGAAAGCTTATTTTGGAAATGTTTGAGGCAGAATATAGGTACAGTGCTCAGCGATTGAAACGCGAGACTCGGGGGCGCGTGGCTGCTGGTGCCTGTTGCGCCACAGGTGAGCGGTTCTGAAAGCGAGCTGACTCATTGTGGTATACGGTGAGGGTGAGAGCGTTCGTGACCCATGCTGACTGCATCCGGCAGACAGCCCTTCAGTGTGTGGTTCTTGGCGGCGGCATAGGGGTGCTACATGCCGTGGCTTCAAAACGCTGCGCCTGCGTGCCGCGCCGCCCCGTGCGAAGCTGGGTGAGCTGGCACCGCGCGCGTTATGAAGAATTTGAATGCACATTTATGGCGATGTGTTATCGTGGCGCGCACGGCCCGCAGGCGCAGCGTTTTGAAGCCATGGCATGTAGCACCTCTATTGCGCCGTCAGGAACCACACACTGAAGGGCTGTCTGCCGGATGCACTAAGCATGCGTCACGAACGCTCTCACCCTCATAGTATACCACAATGCGCCAGCTCGCCTTCACAAGCGCTCACCTGTGGCGCAACAGGCACCAGCAGCCACGCGCTCCGAGTATCGCGTTTCGATCGCTGAGCTCTGTAATATTTATATTACATTACCGTCTTTCTTAACCACCTCACCAGTTTAAACGCAAGTATTTTCAGTTTCGTAGTAACCTGAAACTAAAATCAATGAATACGCGGGAAGTGCATAAGTCCGCATATTACCAGTTCAAGATGCTGTCTTGCGAGAAAGTGCAAATAGTTGTAAATACTGTAAGCCATACCTTAAAATAAAAAAAATCATTACTATTTGTTCCGAGAAACGTGCAATTGCAATCAGTCTTATGTCCCTAGTTTGCGTACTAGCAACTCTTCTAGTCTTCCAGAGCGCCATTTTTTTTGTTAAATTGCGTTTTAGATAATGTATCTTGTTAAGTGACATCGCTTCAGTTTTAGTAAAAATAATTTTTGAAAATCGGTCTAAAGGAGAGACCTCGATAAAAGCAATGTTTTTATTTCTGCAGTATACCTAACCTATAACGTGAAAGCACAACAGTAGCACTTCTCCCGGTAACGCGGCGGTGATTTTTTCTGGGTGAAGATTGACAATAAAGCGTAACACGCCTTTGCGCCAGGAAAAACTCAATGCACTTATAAAGAAGGACATCATCTGTGCACAATGAAGTCACGGGAACTTGGTCAATGTTTGTTTGGGTTTAAAGGCTTTTGTTGCAATTTCATTGCCTTAACAATCCTGCTTATGTTTATTTAGGGAAACCTTACGGGCTCGAGGTGGAGCTTAGGGTAAGGAGGCCTATACAAAGAAAATACACTGTACGGCGTATCGCCAACCCACGGGCAATATAAGGAAGATTGTCAGAACATCATTACACATTTTAATAAAAAATAGCCCGCCAAAGTTCTGAACAATCAAGCCAAGAGCAATCTTCAAGGATGGAATAAAAATACGCAAGGGCATAGTTAATAAGTATGGGAACGGTAAAAAATGTAAAACAAAAATAGCATAAAAAATACGCAACGGTATATGGCTCATGTAAACAACGGGCGCTAGCTGCTGCCGTAATGTGCGGGGAGCTGCGGTGATGTAATTTTAAAGAAAGCTGGACCAATTCAGTTCCACCTGGAAATTACGTGAGGGAGTTGCACTGGACTGCCCAACTGTGCGGGAGACGCATGCGGAGTACTTTGAAGCCACCACGGCCAGGAAACGTTTGAATCTCCTGCGAAATACTTAACCACAAGGAAGGAAAATTTAGGCTTAGACCGGCGTTTCGTTTAATTCATTGAGTGCACAAAACGGTCGCCGTACGCGGAGAATTTTGCGGAAAATTGTGCTTATCATCATTTAATATGGTCGTGTGCTGCTTTGTGATTTTTAGTTATTAGTCTATTTTCACAGGGTAAAATGGTAAGCGAACTACAAAGCAATACTCACTCAGTTGAGTGAAGTAAAACTGAGCACACTGGTGGGATGTACCCTTAAAACGCGCGAGCGTTGAATTTCCCCCTCAAGTTTGATTCTCCTTGGCTAAAGTAACCTCGTGACATATAACGTGTAATTTGGCTATAAGCAGTTTGTGAAGTGGCTCATATTTTTACTATTCAGTAGAAACCAACGTCAGCAAATTAGGACCTTATGCATCTGTAAAATTGCTACCAATGAAATTTTATATTGTATAGGCAAAACATTGCGGTTCGAAGGTTATACCAGAAAGCTAGCTTGTTGCTTACACTCGAGCCTGCCTAAACACTTCTTATCCTTCTGGGGATAAACATTACGACAAACGAGAAATCTAAATTGTGAAGCAGCACCAGTGAGTCTAGAAAACCTTTATTTATGAGGTTAAGAAATTGCTAAGTGTATTTATTTATTTATTTATTTTGTATTACTGTTGACCCTCTATTAAGGGTCGTTATCGAAGGGCGTGAATACTCTACCTAAGGTACTATATTCCGCGGTGCTCCGTCCGTAGCTAATTACATATAAATATTTTCCGTATCGCAGATTTTAAAAGTATAAGCCATGAGATCAAAGGAAAAAATTGCACCGCACCTTACGCATTCAATTGGCGTCCTCTGATGTCAAATATGCAATTACCCCTTTCCAACACAACGAACGCTAAACAAAGCACAACAAAGACGCGAGGCCTTTGGGCTGAACTGAAATAAACTTTACCCTCCACGCGACACGGTGAGACACACACATACACATACAAAAAAAAAAATAAACGCGTACTGCTCGTGACACGGACGAAGCGCAGTGGACTCGACAAAAAGGTGAAACTTCCTCGCAGACGCTAACTAGACTGGTGAGCATCGCCTCTCAGCGGCAGCGTGTTGACAACGCTGTAGTGACACTTTCGCAGGGCTCTGAATTTTAAAGCGGTGCCAGCGAGCCCCGCCCTGAACAAGCTCATGCCTCCGGGGTCACCGGACGCATGCTCGAGGTGTTGCTTATAGCGCCTTCAACGTTATTTCGCTCCGTTCGCTGGCCCTCCTTTTTTATTAGCTTGTCCTGTCGGCAACACGTTATCGCCCTGCTTTGCAACTCGTGTATAAACTCATATCGGCGCCCTTTTCCTTCTGACAGGAAGCCGGTAGGTGGGCAGGAGGTTTGACGACCTATGCTTAAATACTATTTCACTAACGGTGGACGCGAACACCGCGTGACAGAAGTGGGGGTGGTCATTGGAGGAGGCCTTCGTTCTGCAGATGACCTAAATAGGCTGATGATGATATTGATGATGTCGAAGATGAGGATGAACGCAAGAAGCGTAAGGCGGATAGTGAAAGCAGCGGCTATTTACGCACTCCTAGAGAGACCAAACAAAGAAGTACGGTGATGCGCGCGGGTAGACGCATCTTATCAGCCTCAGTTTTAAAACCCTCGGCATTCCTAAGCAGGTTTTCAGGTTGAAACTTCATGTTTTACTTTCTCCTGCCACTACCTACAAGATACTGTACGCCAGCGGCGCCTCCCATGTATTCTATCTCGATCACAGTCAACTTTACTTCGTCCGCTGTGGTTGGGAGCAGCTTTCACGAAACCTACTGCTTCACCATCGGGATGGAAAGCAGCACGAGCTGTGTGATGCGTGTGGAGGTGAAGGGACAGTAGAGCAATCTGCTTTTTCTTTGCCCCGATATTCTCCGGGGAGAAACGTGCGTGCCACCAAGCGAAGAGCATCGAACGACCTGCTGTTTACGTTAGAGAAAATTTTATGACATTCGTCCCTACCATCACTCTCACAGGAGGTCGTCAAAGCTCCTCTCCGTTGCCTCAACAGCCCAGCTTCACACGGACCACCAAAGGGCCCGACAAAATAACTATGAGCGCAGGAGCGTTCCCGCTCCCATTGGGCCATTTTCCTCTTCCTTGGCTTTTACCCCATGAACATCTCTCCACGACTGCAGGGTAGCAAATTGTGCTCTGCCTGGTTGGCCTCCCGGCATTCATTTTCGATTTTCTCTTTTTCTTCTTCCATATACATTCTACTTAAAGTTATTAAAGTTTGTTTCATGAAGAAAGCGAAACGATGCTTTCTCTTGGCAGTTTTTGGTACGCTTTGCTCTACGTGGTATGAATACGGTGTCGACTTTGCCATAGGCGTTGGTGTGATAAGCTCCATATTGTGGGTTACAGTAGATATAATTCTTTGTTTCTTTTTAGAAAATCAAACGGATTGCCAAAAGACCCAACCACGCAGTCTCGTGCTCGGTGCCTAAATACAAATGTTTTGATTTCATTGGTCTCTGCCCAGTGTTCCTAACTGCATTGTTACAAGTGGAGAAAGCACGTGTGGAGGGTCGGGTAGCGTATTACTTGGTAAAGTTCTTCATTTTATGTGTTAAAACTTTTTTGTTGGTTGCTGATAATGGTAGCTAAAAATAAACTCCAAACTGCAAGTCATCAGGGCAGGCATGTTTAACTGTTTTGAAATAGAAACAAATTCATCTGTTCACCTCTGTAAAGCTGCGACACCGGCGGAGAAGTAAGACTCGTGAATCTTGTGTGAGAAAAGTCTTCTGAGACGGCACTACAACATAAGTACATTATATTTCGTGATGAGCATTATCCGGCTGCCAAAACGAAGTTGTAGCAGTTCGTCATTCTAAATTCGGGCTCCTGCATGCGGCCATGACTGAAGAAAGCCCCACTATCAAGCGTCTGAAAAATGACATGCTTTACAGGTTCCCTTCGCCTTTACAGGTTTCCTTCGCTGGCAGGCAGTTGTGGGCAACAGACATGAAACATTCCTCGGGCACTTAGGTCTGCTTACATGAATTTGAAGGAAACGCCTTGTGATACTTATCAAAGATTTCTCTACTTCAGCCTCATATTTTCGTCTCTGTGATCGCTTTTCGCTTCTTCCTAATCTGGTGCGAATTACTTCGACAGGCCCATTGGCCACACTCCAGTGGCAGCTTTTCCAGAATCAGAGCGCCCTGCGGCAGGCGTGTCCTGGTTCCACTATAGATCCGACCCCTTACCGTTATCACACGGCACGCACTATGCTAACTCGTTATACTACTTCCGACGTTCCGGCATAGCACCTCCGAAATACTCGGCTCCTAATCCGGAGAGCCGGGTTCAATTCCCGCACAAACCCAAACATCTTTTTTTCTCTCTCGCCGCCTAAAGTTTTGGGCCACAGCCATAAAAAATATGTGGCAGGGCAACCTATTAAAGCTACACTGTAAAACTGTCAGCGTCGCACTACCTCGAGGATTGCTGTCTGTCCACTTTGTGCTTTGGTTTCTAGGTGAAAAAACTTTGTGTAGCACGCCACAGCAAATATCATTTGCAAATAATACACGACGTCGGCTGCCTTTGAAACCACAGTAATTCTCATTCTGCCAACTCATGCCAAAGGTTCCTAATGACATTGTATTTTTTTTTCTAAGCAGGTGAAAAGGTGGCCACTTCATTGCCTGCAGCCCCTTGACGATGTATCCCTCCAATCACGTTCATTGGTCGCTTATGCAAAGGAACCTCTCTGCGAAAAGGGGGCCTAAACCCGGGTACAGGTGACGGAGGCTGCCTTCCTGATGCGGTCCACAACGCCCCACCGATCGTGGAAAGCTTGCCGCCACAGCTCTGGCCATTACGAAGGTCGCGTATAGATCCAAACTTATGGTGTCAAGTCTACGGGTTGCTCGGACAACTCCCCTCAACAATTTTCTACGCAAATGCGGGTACCCTTGAATTTAACGAAGCTTCAGCGCGAACAGTGTTGGACACTTTCACAGCGCTCTGTTTAAAGAGATGAACGATTGGGGATATTAGAATTTGGCCAACCTCGGGGTAAAGCTGTAGGCGCCAGATTATTCTGGTAGTGATGCTGTGACAAAGCTCTAACCCTTTTTGTATGCAGAGCATCTTAGGGGCCGGGGTTGTGGCCGTAGATTGTCCTGGGGTCATGGTATCTCCACCGTAGTAACGCGTAACGCATAATTCGATGTCACGTACCCAAAAAGGGCTTCGAAAAGATCCCCGCTTGCCCTCGTCGTGATCGAACCCCGGCATCTCGCGTTACGAAGCCCATGTCAATCCTATTGAGCCACAGAGGCACGCGTTTATTAAACGCCAAAGTGTTGGGGGTGGTGTTTGGGCTGCGCCAGTTGCCACGGTGACCTAGGCCGCAAATGAGTACGATATAATATAAAATAAAAAAATCACGAGAAAACGCCTTAATGACCCCAAATAGATAAAACGTCAATCTAGTGCCTCTTCAAAGGCATTTGCAGGGTATGGGGCGCCCTCGTGACTAGTTGCGGTATCAAGGCCATGCTGGTACTGAAACCACAGAGGCAACCACAGCCCCTCCAGTGAATCCGTACTCCGCACTTGACAGAGTTCCCGTTGAGTAGAGATGCTTCATTTTTCGGCAGCGCTAACCAAATCCTCTTGCCTGAATTTTTGTGGAGACGCTGAACAAGATGTCCCAAAATTTGCCATTCACGCAGTAAAAAACGCAGTATAATTTCATGCTAAGACAAAATATTTCAATGTCGGCGGTATGATACCGAAGCTGCCTCGTAGCCAGCTGCTTCATGGTGCACTTCAGGGATAACGCCCAATGCGTCACGATATATTTTATCTTGATGAGCTGGTGGTTTGCGAAGCTTTAGCATTGGCAGAGAAACAACCAAGGGGAAGTCCTAATTCTCAGGGGAAGCATTTTTTTTATCGCAAGGACTGCGTATGGCGCAATAATTTAAACGAATACAAGATAAAAGCGTCCATGTGAGCACACGACCGATTTTCGTCGACAGACGCACGTACCCACACACAGCTGCACAGGCAAGCTATCATTTATAATTCGTTTCTGAAATTACCCGTGTCCTAGACAGTTCTGTATAGTTGCACGAAAACAAAATAGTTAATGGAAGTAGATGTCAGTGGAAAGTTGGACTGAGTGTAGAACAAAGCGAACGTAAAGCTACTGCACCTCCCGTATAATTGCTTAAACAGTCAGGGCCGCTCGTGGGAGCTGCAGATACAGCGAAGGGGGAAATTAGTTGTACGCCAGGCCCTCGTGGCGGCCTGGAGTATGTTAAGCATTTCAAGTATATTCAAGGAGGCATGAAATCGACAATATTACAAAAAACCATTAAAGTTATGAGATGGTGGCTTTTGGAATACCGAATTGCAAAGTGTGGCAGCCCATTGGTCTCTTAGGGCGGAGGAAGCGCAATCTTCGAAGTTTTTCATGGTAAAACGTGCACGGCAGCGCTTAAGGTATGACAGCCAGTCACTAAAACCTTTTTGGAGTACGTTCTCCATTATACTCTGCCTGGAAAAACTGGTTCAAGTAATCATCCGCTGTACTTCTTCCGGGTGAAAAAACCAAAATTGTAGTCTGTGGTAGGGCTCACGTCATTGAGCACATGTAGCTTCAGCGCGTGATGCTCGAAATGCAACTGAGGTTTTTTTTGTTCCTTCTTTCAACTCTAAAATAAAAGAAAAATTGCCTGACGGGTTGCAGGAATCGTCATGAGGGTTACAAGTGAGCTACCTAATAGTTGCCTGACACTGCGTGCAATCTTTGGTTAAAGTAGGAGGTTTTTTTTTAAGTGATTTAAATACCACAGTTGATCAATGGTAATGTCCCTTAACCAATTTCCGAGTAAACTATATGCGCCCACTTCAATCTAGCGGGGCAAGCAGACCATCGGTCGAGAAGCTCGTACCAAACACAGTGACGGAGCAGGGCCCTTTGTAAGTTCCGTTGCACGCTGACACAACTACGTCATGTAAGCACTTCAAAATACTGCCACAATCTTTTCCAGTCCGTTTACAAATGATCCTTTTTCTATAGTCAGGAAACGCACATTCGATTTGTTTATACGACGGTTTGGGACTAATCCCTTGTGCGCTTTTCCTGCAGACAAATCTATACACCGACATTGCCACCGATGGAATACAAACCCAGTCGGTATTGCATTATCGATATGGCGATATGTCCAACCAGAGGAGTAAAAAGCAATTGGTTAACTAACAAAGATGTGAAAGCCGAGCAGCTGCTGAACCTAAAACGCTTCACGTGTAGGTTTTTCTTGATGTTCGTTCATGTCACAGGGATGTGCAACAAAGTTTACAGTGACGAACGGTAAAACGCAGAATTACTAGTAATGTGAAGCCTGCCTGATGGTACATACGTCTCCTCGAAATGTGTCCTGTCGGAGAATCCGCGAAAGCACTGGGCCCCGAAATCACAACGGTCAGGCAGAAGTGCGTGCTCGAGATAAAAATCCTGACAAGCGAATAGGTCCTCAGTACACAGTCGGCGATCGTCAATTGCTTTGCCGAATACAAGCCCCCCAGGCCAGCCAGCGAACCATGGGATACCATTTGGGCGAGAGCACGCTGTTATTGGAGTCCGCCAGTGAAGTTCGCTTCCGTTATTAGCAAATTGAGCGTCTCCTACGGAAAACCCGCAGGTCTGGCATTTTTCTATTTCCATTCATTTCGATAGTATCAGGGCCCGCGCAAAAGCAGTGGCCATCATTTGTTCCGTCCCCGTCTCCTAAGAGACAATAGATTCCCTAAATAGCGGGCTCGCTACTGTTGACCAGGCTGAATTGGATTACGGTGTGTAATGAGCTGTAGATTCTGCGCGTCACCTAAACGCTCGATATGTTCTGTCGTTTACGTCTAAACTGATCTATACCTACAATAGACAACGAAATGTTTGTTTTGATCCAGAATATTGCTACATCCGTCATTTCCAGCCTTCCTAAAGGTCCTACGCGTTCGAGATAACTTGCACAGACAAAGATGCAAGCGATCCCGTGTCTGTGGATGTTTGTACCGTGCTGTTCAAATTCGCCTATCAGCAGAAGCAGCAGGCCATCGCTCGGTACAAGTAGGTCGGAAAACTTCATTACTCCTATTTCGTGGTGCATGTTTTATTGCCACAACGAGAACGTAAAGGGGTGGCGTTTCTCGCAGGCAATAAGCGTACGGTGGTTATATATAAAGCTAATGCACCTGCACTATCTCCATACCCAACAGAACCACTACGTTTCGGTGGTTATATGTAGCAGGCTGTAGTGTTGTTGTCGTTGAAAAGATTTATTGAGAAAAGAGGGGAAGGGGGTTGGGATGGAGTGGGGCAATGGGTGGACATACTATTCCCGTAGGCCGCAGGCTGTGGCTGCAGTCTTCGCCAAGAGAATCAGGGCTTCCTGTTCTTCGAGCTGGCTGTAGCGCAGCACACGCTCCCAATGCTCAGGAGAGGGGGGGGGGGAGAGAGAGAGAGGCTGAACAGACTCAGGAGAACCTGTTCATACCTTGAAAAAATTAAAAACAGCGCAACAGACGAGGGCATAGAAACACAGTAGAATGTACGTGCGCGCGCACTTGCGCTCGTCAGTCCAGTCCAGTTTGCGCGTTCCATTGCGTTTTTTTTCTATTCTATTTTGATCTGTTCTATTATTCTAGCATTCCATTACGTTCATGCCTGCTTGAAAAGGGCGCTTCAAGCCCTGTAGATAAAAGGAACACACTATATGTCTGCAGGAAAACTTTCCTTCTTCGTACATTCTCTCGGAATTGTTAAACTCTCCTAGTTCAATATTCAGAAATTCCAAACAAAGACGAGCTTCTCAGCAGACGTACGGCGACGAACGCGCGCACAGCTGCACACCTACGGCCACGAACAGGCGACTGCAGGCTCACGCAAGGCAATTTCTGAGTAGCAACTCTGATAGTTAGCCGCCCACCATCGCTACTTATTCGGAAATGGCCACCTGCAAACGTCGTAGAGCACCGGAGAACTACAACGACGTGGCCTCGGTGTACGCGCTCCATTCAGATACCTAGCTGTTTGTTTGTTTGCTTCGACGGTACTGCCTGCAGTAGTGCTGCCGTCTGACTGGAACAACCTAGCGGCCCATAAAATTGCGTCGCTTTGCTTTGTTTCGTCGGATAGAGAGAGACAAACATTTATTGGATATTATTGCAGCTACAAACTATGAGTGTTGCCATGCTCGTGTGGGGTGCTTAGACCGCCAACTTTACCCGGCAGCACATTGTAACCGCCAAGGAAGAACTGTCTCGATAAATTGACTAATACTTTTCACGTGCGTTCTTTTTAGGCAGCCATGGACACAGAGTGCCGACGGAAAAAAAACTATACGCGGCTCAACAAACGCCTCGTCAAGCATGTGTCTGCTGCGGTCAGCCGCGATACGAGAGTACCACCGAACCTCATTTCTGCCGTCTCATGGCCGAAGGTTAGTGCAAGGGTGCAATTTAAATTGTTAAAGAAAGCAATGTCCTCCTGAGGTGCACGAGTGTGCTCATTTTCAATGAATCGTTGATCCTCTAGAGAAAATGTGTTCCTTTTTGTAAAAACCTCCAGCCGGCTAGATCCGAGAGGCATCACAGCCAGTCTAAACTACACCTAAAAATGAGGGATGTAACGGAAGAGGTCGAGGACAGCTGGCTCATTTCGCCCTTTGCAAGCCATATACTCCACGAAATGCAATGCGGAACCCAAAGACAGAGCAAGCCAGCGAAGAACCAAGTGAATGAAACAAGAAAGCGATCCAGCAGGTGTGTGTGACTCGGTGCGCTGAGCAGAACCGGTCATCCGCATCTGAACAAACACCACAGCAAGCGACGACGGCCAATCGGTCGTAGACGTTGCCGGCAAGCGGGCGTGTGTTCTAGAATACGTTGCCATGGTTACCACGAGAACACAGGGAACTGCGAAGCATTCGACCACGGCCGAACCAACGGAGAGCATACGACGCAAGCCCGAGAATATTACGGGTGCTCTCGCATCTTGGCCGCTCACTCGGGCAGTTTCCGTTCCTTTTAGGCAGCAGGCCCTCCCGCCGATCGAGAGCAACGGGACACGAAATGCTGCGCTCACTATTCCCCGTTCCGATCGATGGAAAAGCGGTGTTTCAGGCTCAGCCTAAGCGTAGAAGGCCGGGGAAAATGATGTAGCGCCTCTCGGACAAGTTTAAAATTTAAATCTTGCATATAAATCGCGCACTCGTGCCCTACCAATGCTGTAACAGCTGCTTATAGCATTCCGTGACGCAGACGTTAAACTGGCAGCGCACTTTAATCACTGATGCAGGGTCATTCTTCAAAACCGTTTGCTATGTTAAATTTCGACAGTGTTGCATGCGCCCTTCCTCTTGCCTGTGCTTTTTTTTCTCTCTATGCTGCCGTCATTTACAAACCGGGTCTTGGCATCTCGCCGTTGTTTTCTTACGCCGTTCTTTTCTGGAAAGGCCGGTTAAAGAACCCCAAACGAACGCATGACTGCAATATTAGTTTTTTGCGATTTCTACAGGCTGAAACAATTGTTGCGTGTGCTATTTTTGCGCATTCTGTCTGCATTTGTATGCCCAATCACACCATTGTAAACCTGTTGTTTATCAATACTGGAATCTCTTTAATACTGTTTCCTTTCTTTCGCGACCTTCGAATATTTTGTACGCTTTCACTGTGGGTCTAGTTTATTTAATGTTTTTTTTTTTTCAATTTTCCTTCTAGGTGAATAGAATTTTTATCTCGCTACAACATTTCAATCACACCTGCCTTGGCAGCTAGAAGGCCGCTACTAGTAACGAACAAATAAATAAACCATACAGTTCCAAGTTTCTTCATTTGGCAAACATTGCTACTCTCAGTAATGTTCACGTAATAGCCCCATGGAAAGCACCAATGTGTCTTTCGGATGGTATGATAATTTTTTCCGGCAATTGCAAGATGAATAAATTTCAGGCGACCCTGGTTCCCGTCTTAGTCGAAAAAAGCTAAGAAACTGGTCACCCTTTTGTCAAATTCTCGGGTCTCGGCCGCACTGTTATTTTCAGTGTCCTCCATCACGCATGTTGCTCTGACAGTTAGCATTAGAACGCAATCGGCATTTTGCTGAGAATGAGGAAGTAATATACGATTAAAGTAAAACCTCGATATAACGAATGTGAAGGGGAAGTCGTAATTACTTCGTTATAGCAAATTTCCATTTCTACTGACAATTTACGCGCAAAAGAGGGCGTACTCACCAACGACCGAGACGGCATCCCCACAGACATGAAAAATAATCGCAGGAAACAGCAAAGAATCGTTGCTTATTTAACCCCAAACGGCTCATGCATCGTCACTCGACAGAACTCACTACGCATAGAAATAGTCGTTGAAAGATTTTTTGCAGCTTCGGGCTTTTTCAGCTGCAGCCGCGATAGCGAGTCGATCCTCGCCGTTATCGTGAGCGACAAAGAAGCGGCGTAGCCGGCCTCGCGCATCCCGCTAGAGTGCCTGGAGGTCCATGCCGGCCCCCTACCGGGAGCCCGGGAGACGCGCAGCCCTCGCGCGTGCGTCCAAGCGCTTGCTGCCATTTTAGCGCGCTGGAGTTGGCAACCCCTAGCTAGCGCGAGTTTTGAATTACCGCATCCGTGATGCGACGTAAACCGTCGCGTACTATAATAAATTGATATAACGGGTAGCAAAATGGTCCGTAAATGCTCTTGTGAAAAAAAAAAAAAGGTTCGTTAAACCTAATGTGAGGATATTGTCGCTTCGTTAAAACGAGGTCCCATATACATGGCCGTCTATGAGAATTTAAAGGGGAATTTCATTTATTTCGTTATATACATTAGTTCGTTATATCCCTTTTCATTATAACGAGGTTTTACTGCAGTTCGCATCCATGCTTGTGGGTTACTGAAGAGAGGCATACAAGCCACCGCGCACATGCACTGGATTAGATATTCTCCTCTTCGGAGCGAAGTCGCGGGCTTGACTCCCAGTACCTGGGGTTACATTTTAGAGGAAGATGGTGCGCAAGAGTGGCCACGCGAATGAGCTTTCAGAGCAGAAAGTGTAACGCCAGGACCGTTTGCAGTCATCTGAAGCCCGCCACTGCATCTTGAGGGCTGTAAAGTTTCTAGATTCTTGAGTAGATTAACAATCCTACTTCGCGTAAATTAATATTAGGCCCTCCTAATCATGCTGGCCGGCACGGGTGTAAAGTCGGGGCTTCTAGACCTACCTTCAAATTTCGAGTACAGCTATAGCCATCGTCATTCCGGAGATTTAAGGGGATCCTGCAACACTTTCTTCAATTTCCTTCAAAATTTTAAAGTTTTTCAGAACTTAGTCAACCAACACATCCAGTACTTAGATTAGGGGGTCGCAAAGCACATCAGCCAAAAATTACAGTTCTATGCCAATCATATATCTTAAAAACTTGCTCAAAATATTACTCAAAACATATTACGGGGCGACAGGACTAATAAGACGAACGATGATTAGTGGCGAAGCGATGTAGTTACAAAGAGAATAAATCTATTGAAAATGCGGCCATAACAGCTCGAGCTGAGTTCGTGCCACCCAATGGTTCATCGTCGCCCTTGTGTGTCCGCTTGAGCTATGTTCAAACGTCCGCTACTGCGTCCCGTAACATTTGCGCTCGTCCAGTCCGCTACTGCGTCCCGTAAGGTCACAGCACTTGGATGGGTGCAGCGTTGATGAGATGAGATGGGAATATACAGTGAAATCCTTGCCACCAAGGATGATGGTGAGCTTGATGAACATCGGCCCCGGAACAGCTGTGCCTGCCGACGCAAGGAAGAAACGTCCGAAGCCCCTGGAGACACGCCGTAAAACGGGGCAGGGGAACGGCATCGTCGTCTTGATAGGTCGCGGCTCGTCAGGTCTCTACTGGTCTCGGCGGATCAATGGCTGGGGCACGGGGCTGGGCGATGGGCGCGTCCATGGCTCCCCGGGGCTGGGGCTGTTGACCCGATCCAATAGTTTCGGGGCGAACTCTTCAGGGGCCCAGAGGGGGTGAAATTGAGGGAGCAGTATGGGGCTGAAGACCGCATTTTCCACCAAAGACATTACGTGGCGACAGGGCTAATAAGGCGAACGATGATTAGTAGTGAAGCGATGTATTTACAGAGAGAATAAATCTATTTACAACGCGGCCATGACAGCCTGAGTTTAGTCCGTGCCTCCCAGTGGTTGATCGTCGCCCGTGTGTCCCCCCTTGAGCGATGTTCCAACGTCCGCATCTGCTTCCCGTGACAATATTTTTCGCTCTTTTGAAGTCTCGGCGTTCTTCGACCACTGTAATTACGTCATTTCAACGGTGTAGCGGCTATTGGCAGGGTTTCCCTCAGTTGCAGCAATGAACGCATTCGATGCTTTAAAAGAAAGCCACAAACGCGAAGCAGATAAAGCAGGCGCGTATCTGCTGCGACGATAAATTCACGCAGTGCCGCTCTGTGCTCAAGGTAACTATAGCTATCGCAGTTATTCCAGACGCGAAGAAGAAAGTGAAAGCGTTTATCAGAAGTGTTGCAGAGTCCCTTTAAACTGGGAGTTCGCTGTTTTCAGAATACTTCAATATTCGGAAATTAATGAGATTACTGGGACAATAATACTAGGCAATTAAAACAAAAACGAGCACTTTGCGCAGATGTTGGCAGCGCAATGCTCACAGTACTCTCTTAGGGTGAAAAAGTATCTCTACCGAAACGGGGAAAAAGTCACTGCCCCTACGGTCATCACCTGAGATAGATGTAATGGCGAGATGCTATGAGGCCACCAGTTATACGAAAGTGCTGCAGCAAATTGTAATTGCGCTTATCTTAATGATTAATTAACATGCAGGTAGTTACGTTGTGTGAATATTATAAAATGTCTATGGAGAAATCGTCAGGAACAGCGAAAATATAAGCTACAAATGCAGTTGCAACACAAAACCACGTGCGTAATTCCAACTGTGTGGAGGGCCTCGCGTTCTCTTTCTGAGCTGTTATTAAAACGATGGCGGATTGCTCTGCGGACACTTTCCGAGCGAGCGGCGCATTGATTAGGTGATTCAGCAGCCCCGACGCCCGCGTGGTGCTTGCCCTAACCCCGCCTGGCCCAGCATTCTTACAGGGGGGGTTATTCCAGCCATTTCAGCCTGCACATTCCGAGCTCGATTTTTGCCCTTCTTAAGCCACCAAGGGCCCGCAACAAGTGAGGAGAGGATAAGGGAACAGCCACGAAGCACGGTTGGGGCTTTCCTCCTCTTCCCTCTGCAGCACGCGTGTCCAACGCAATGGCTCAGCGTGCGCTCCCCAACATCACCCCAAGCGACAAAACCCGAATAACGAAGTCGAAGTCCTGGTTCCGCCAATAATACTGGCTTTCGCTATTGAAATCAAGCATTCACTAGAAATGAAAACGGATTAAAAATGCGTATTTTACAGGAAGAAAGAAACTAAGATAATTTTGGTGCAGGTTTGCGTTTGCGTGTGCCCATATTGGGGATTTGGAAATTGCGTCGCCTTATTGGTTATTAGCTGTGCCGGAAAGAGTGCGTAAAAGCGTTTTTTTTTTTTGCACCAATAGGAAGTTTATGTACGCAGCTACGCAACAAGCTTGACGCGTCGTTATGCATCATGTCCAGGCATTCAATTTCCACATGTGAGGTCGGCGTCTAAATGTATGTTCGATGCTTTGGAAAAATCTTTTTATTCCACCTTTGGGGTTGATCAATTTCCTTCGTCGGAGGAATAAGCGAAACATTTTCATTCGAACTGTAAATATAAAAGTTGTCATTCAAGGCTTTCCACAGTGCCTTGGGCTTTGCCACATACGTTTTTTTCCCCTAGCGATATCGTTGTTTGAATACTGGCGCGAAGTTGAAATTAACAGGTAAAGCAGCATGCGTCATTTAACTCGGTAAAGGGCCCTTATAAAAGGATCGAAGGCAACGTCCCAGCCTGTTTGATTTCTTGGTAATTATTTTTGATCAGCAAAGCCAAACCCCCAGATGCCCCAAGTGTAGTCTCAAATAACTAAATAAATGCGCACTTTCTAACCCAGTCCCATACCGCGTATGTTTTGTGCCCACTGCGCGAAGATCACCGTAGGCGATCTGCCGATTAAGCTTGTGGTGGGCTCTATTATGCCCGTCATTGTTGTTTCCGTTTATGTTTCCCATCCCCTGATTTGGACTATTTGTTCCTCACTTTCCTTTAATTTGCAGATTTGGCGGAAGCGTGACATGTTCGGGGTTCACGCTACCGGAAGTCACGTCTTAATTCAGAGCTACGGTTTCAAGAGACATTTTCAATCAGAAGACTTATAGCCGGTCTTCATTCAGACGAAACTTCCGCACGGGTTTTGTCCTTGCATGTCTGTATACGCGTATGCGAAGCAGAGCCAAGAGGGATAGTGTGTGTGCGTGTGCCACGAAGCCGTTTCATAGTGCTCGTGCTGATTTCTCCCGCGCGAAAACGTTTGTAATCCTCGCAAAGCTAGCCGCGCCTTCGACCCCGCAGGCTCAACGGCACAATACAGATAAACAAACAGACTAGCGGGGGCCAATTGTTCCTCCGAGAGAAGACTTCTCGTTAACACGTATTGATGAAGCACTCCGGAAAGAATGGCTCCTCCCGATGCCCTCCATCCGGGCTGCTTCTCTTGCGGTCATCTATCACGGGATTTACCCTCTGCTTTTGTACAGTTCCCTCCTTTGTCCGCTTCTCTCGAAACTCAATACCGTGGAAATAAAACGCAGGGGATATCAAGGCACGTGTATACCTGTTTGCTGAAAGGCTGCGTTCTGGTCATGAATGTATAATGAGACGAGATGTGTGAGGGTTCCGGCTAGTTGGTAATCCATTAGCAACACAGCGCGAAAAAAGACCAAGGACGAGACAAAGACGACAAACAATGTCGTCTTTCGTCTCGTCCTTGGTCTTTTTTCGCGCTGTGTTGCTAAGAGACGAGATGACTCGTTAGATCTGTGTTGCTCGTGTGGGAGAATACATTACGCATGGGGAGCATGCTCTACAAGAGAAAAATAAGAGCATGGTCGCGAAAAGGCATTGCAGGAGGTGTGGTTACGGAACAGCGCAAGCGGGCACCTTCCCACCCACTGCTCGGCATGCACGTGTAAGCCGTGTAAGCCACTCTTGAAGGAGGTCAAGGTCTTGTGTCAGTGCCGTGATAGCCGGGCGAGAGAGATACGCGATGCAGATTACATAAAATAGGTGGGTCATGAACGCTTCAATGAAACGCCAATCTGGTTGCACAACAGTGAGAAGAAGTTTATTGATGACAGTGCTTAGGGTGTTTGTTTTGTGGTTTTTATTTATTATTGTTATGCGAAGTGTCATCATTTTGTTTTGCGCATGCGCAGTGGCGGTGGTTCCGGCTGTATTTATGTGTACCTCTGGTGAAATAAATGTTAGGTGCAAGTTTGCTCCTACCCTATGTTTCCTCCCTTTTTGTGGCCATCTCAAATTGCGCAATTTTTTTACTTTACGTTGAAGATGCACCAACTCGCCCCCCAGATGTTTCATTTTCCACCCCGTAAAACATACGAGATTACTGCAGCTTACAGCTGCTCTTCTCCAGCTTTCTCGGTGTGAACCCGTGTTGACTTTTTTCGTGGCGACAGAAAAACTGAGGAGGCTGACACATACAGGAATATAAACATAACACAAAGCACATGACTTAGTCTCACCTGACACAGCTGTACTTTTTTAAATGTAAGATACACCTTACGCGTAGTTCCCCGTACTTACAAGCATAAATATGCTAGCTATATATGTATGCCAGCTGTATAGCTTTGTATGAAAAAAACTGACTACCCGCCCCGGCTTTGCGAAACTGGTTGCCTAGCGAAACTGTTGCAAAGCCACTACACTAGCGATATTTATCATAGAACACGCCAGAACTTCCGTGCTTATCACAACTTGGCGAGCCCACTCGCTCACAGGTGAGGAATCACGCGGGGTGGAGCTGAGCAAATTTTAACTAAGTACAACTCCCAACAGAAAAAATGAAGAAGTCACACTAACCCGTAAGACTTAGAGGTATCGAAGCTGTACGCAACCTACACGACCATCACGATGGTTTAAGTCCACAATCGCAGCCGGTTTGCTTTTTCGCTGCCAGAACGACCTTTACTCAGTCATTTTTGCTATAAGTGTGAGCTTTCTCCTTTTTTGTTTGTTTTTGAAGTGGTAATCATTGGACATCACCTTGGAGGGGCGTACGGTATAAGACGTGTCTTTGTCATTCCGAGCAAGTGTTGCCACGATTACGGCGAACGCTGGAGTCTGTTTTTTTTTTTTTGCCAGTCTTGGCCACTCTTCCTGAGTGGGTATGCTTGGCTTGACAAACGTGCGCAGGGGACGCCGGGTGGTCGTCACGAGGCACGCACACACGGGCGGTAGACTTTTCTTGGTTTGGCAACCTGCATGGCGGTCGGCGCGAGGCCCGTGCTGACGTGCGCGCGCTCGGCAATTGCTTGGTATTTTTAACTGCGGACACAAATAATTACGGTTTCCTAAACAGCTTCGGTGTTGAAGAGAGCTTCCTTTCATGGGTGCTCAGGGGATGAGAAGTACACATTTCCTCATTTATGTAAAGATACCTCACCGCCTTCGAGTCTCATTGGATAAAACGGGTGCGTGTCGTACGACTAGCCCGATGTTGGTTCACGATTCTTGTCTTACGTCGAGACATCTTTGCACCATTAAATAGGTGGAGAAACCCGGGCACAATATAGTCGGGAACAGAAACCAAAGCTTAAACCGCCCTTCGATGTCGTTATTGGCGGCGGTGCCGTAAGCCGGATGATGGCAGCTGAGTAGCTCATGCGGGCAGAGTGTAAGCGTTTTTACCATTTCTTTGTGCAGCAACTGCCGGTGGTGACGTGTTCCACGCTACCAAGCTTAAGACTCAGCAGCTCAACACCTTGGGCATAGCGCGTGATAGCCTGGATTATTTCTTACGCTTAAGCATTTCTATGTAGACTCAACCGCCCTCCCTCACTCCCTCCCACCCCTGTGCGTGTGTGCTTGCTTGAAATTTCCGCGTTTTCGGGACTCCAGTGGTGATTGCTGTGGGACTTTGCTCTTTTCAGGATCGAGGGGGGTTACTCGGGGCCGAGCGCGGGCGCGAGGAACCCACCCCGGGGACCCGAAAATCGCCAAAGTCCCACTGCCCGCAGCACTGTGATCCCGCAAAACGGCAATTTCTCCGGCTGACACCGTCCGCTGGGGCGGGGCGCTGGCCTGAACCACCCACTACCGCTATCGCGAACAACGGTCATTCAACCGCGGAAGGTGTGTGAAAAGAAAATTTGAGAAAAGAAGTGAGGCGCGGAGTGCGAGCGGCAAGTGGTCGCCTTGCCGGACTCCGTCCTTAGGGGCGGTACAGGCTTCGCCTCGGCGGGCGCCGTCCGCCGGGGCAACGGCAGACGGGAATAGAGCCCTGGCCTCTGCAGACACCGTCCGCCCGTCCGTCCGTCCATCCGTATGTCTGTGTCTGTCTGTCTGTCTGTCTGTCTGTCTGTCTGTCTGTCTGTCTGTCTGTCTGTCTGTCTGTCTGTCTGTCTGTCTGTCTGTCTGTCTGTCTGTCTGTCTGTCTGTCTGTAACGGTTGATGTGTCCCACTTACGTTTTGTGTGAAAACGCTATCAAGGAAATGTGCTAGTCGCTTCTTTATTTCAATATAAGACTCCCTCTATTGCCCCTAAATATTTTCAAAACAATGGGATTATGTGTAGTAGTGAGTCAGGCTTTACACGAGGTCGGTGTATAGCGCTTTATTTGGATACCAGGTGCCTCATAAAGGTATTTAATTAGAGACCCTTGGACCGTCATATTTTGACATCAAACTCTTAAACTTCTCTTAGCTATGTCTTTCCAGCAATACGTGTATGTATAATAGTGAAGAGGGACGCTAAACGGGTTCGGCGTAAAGGGCTTCAATGAATACATGAGGTTTTGCGCAGACACTGACTACGCAGACACTGAATAAACTTGTTTCTTATTCAAGACAGCTGCCCCGTCTTTGGCTATGTGACAACATAAAGCTCCCAGGCCTCTACATTATCATACATTACCTCTCAGCCTGAGAGGTATTGCATTAGGAGAAATGTTTTCCCAGCACGTCATTTGTGTAGAATGCCAAAGACGACTGTAAATGGGCTCGGTAGAACTTTTTAAAAGTATACATGAAGTTTTATAACGGGATATATTAAAAGGCCGTAGGGCCTTTGTACTTTGGTGTAAGACTGCATCTGTAACGAATGAAATATGTCCCCCCAGCCATGCTTGTCTACGAACTAGTCAAGCCAACTTTAGAGATCGGGGTATTGCAAACCGGCCTATTTAGTGGTTATTGGACAATTGCGTAGGTGCGGTTGGTATTTCCTGCACAATATTTTGCGCCTTTCTTGCGTTCAGCTCCGTATGCTAGAAAAGACTTCTAAAACGAACCAACGTCGATATGCTACGCCGAAAAACTACACTAAAAAATGGGCCGGGTTCCCAAAGTGTGCTTCCGGATGGAAAGAAATCGCCCCCAAATAAAACTGCGAACTCGCTCAGACAGCGAATCCGGACTACTGCACGGCACAAAGCACGATTTTCAGGCGCGCAGTCCAAACAAGTGAAAGAAACAAAACACGAGTGCACGTCACTTGCAGTTTAGCCTACTTCTCAGTTAATTAGCTTTACAAACCTTGAGGGCACTGCAGCCTTATCTTTGTATGCAAACATGGGGCGGTCGTTCTGACGCTGGTGTTGTGGGCTGTTGAAATGGCTGTCAAATGAGGCGGCTTTATGTTATTTGTATGGAAGCGAGAAGAAAAGACAAATTTATTGAAGGAAATGCTTTCCTTATTTTTTTTTATTACCCTGGTACACTTATATCCAGGGAGTCAGGGGTCTTCGCTTTTTGCGTTCTCAAAAACGTAGCATGGCGACAGACCGCGTTCCTAAATTTTCTACTATAGCAAACACAACACCTGGGTCGTCCGGGTAGCTGAAGTGCGGCTTATTTCACAGAAGAATAAAAGAAGAGCAGTGCGTGGGTGCCCGCGCTAAATAGTGGATCAGGATAGGGCTATGGTCTACGAGTGCCGATGTCCTTGCTGTCCAGATGACCCTGACGAACCACTTTAGTATCGAGTGCATGGGCTTCGTCTAGGACCGAAATCCACGCCACTTCTTAAGTGTCACTGCCTCGCGCTTCCACGGCCAACCTTTTTGCTGTTTGCCTGCACCAACACCGGCGGGACAGAGAAATCAGTCAACTCGCAGGCCGAAACTTTTTAAGCTTGAAATGTTTCACTGATGGCGTCGACGACTTATAAAAGCACACTGCAGAAAATCAAACTTATCCCACTGCAGGAAAGCCAACTTTACTCAACGGGTTTCACAAAGGGTACATGAATCATACACTAGATAACATAACAATGGGATGTGTTTGCATACCCAAGAGAAGTCTCGTAATATGCAAAATGAAGCGTGGCAGCACACACGGTTAGCGATGATGAGGGTGGAATACATCCTCCAAGCAGGGTTGGACTTTAGCTTTGTAATTTGGTGGTATGCGGTCGGAAGTTCGATTTGGATTATGGCGAAGTTGAAGTGAACCGTGGATTCCAGACTTTGATTTGACTCAGGTTCAACGGAAGAAACCTTCGCGTTAATTAACCTTCCTTCTCACAAGAAAGGGGCTTTGTTTTTGTTTCGGTTTTCTTTTCTCTTCAGCCCGACGGAGTGTTCCGCATTGTAGACTCGGCGGCACGGCATGTCAGCTGCTCGGTGACGCGATAAGTCCACTTGCAGGCGCCACCACCCGATGTGGCGTAGATGACAAGGCGCAACTGTTGAATTGTTCATTTGCTGCGGTGAATTCTAGTGGTTCATATTTTATGGCGCTGCAGCGAGCAGTCTCTCAGGCACATCTCGGAGCGTGGAGTTCACTTGCAGATGAAAATGGCTGAAGAGGAAGCCGCTTTGTGGAGGAGGAATCGTGCTCCAGCCGCATTTAAACCCAGATTATCGATTTCAGCAGCACACAAACGCCCGTGTTCCCGTATTACAAGATAGGGTAGTCGTGGGAATTTTTTTGCATTCAGCAAACACTCCGCAAATTACAGAACTTCATGGGAAGCATAAAATGTCTGGAAAGAAGATCAACATGATGCTCCTGCGCATAATTTGTGCCTGTGAATCAACACCGTGAACGCATTAAAGAGAAAACATGAATTGATTGTATTCGGTTTAATGCGCCCAAGCAACGCAGGCGATGAGGCGCTCCATAGTGGAGGGCTCCGAAATAATTTTGACCACCTGCAGAAATTTTTAACGCGCGCCGAAATCTCGAACACACGGGCGTTTTTGCTTTTCATTCCAAAAGAAAAGTTTCGGAAGCCGCTGCTCATTAAAGAGTAAACAAAAAAAATGTCGCAGTCTGCACTAGTAGTGGAAGGGTGGAAAAAAGCAGAGCTGGCGGCCCCTCTCCTTTTGTCGGAGACCCGGCTGTTGCACCTCACAAGCATTTTGGAACTTGCCGCGGGAAGTTCTTCATGAGTGGCAGGCCCGGATCGTTCTGTCCGCATGTTTTCCCATCTGTCCCAACGTGGACCGCGTTAGCACCCGCTAGAACCCGCGGCGACCGGATTCCCGAATTAGGCGTCTGTGCTACCCTACTTCAGCGGCAAGCGCACGTGAACTGATGAGTAGAAGTGCACGCGAGTGATGACGCCACGAACGCTGGGCAGAGTATTCTCGAAAGTCAAGCTGGACGACACGGCGAGTTCCACGCAAGGAGCACACTTTCGTGCGCTCGGTATTTTTCTTGGTATATTTTGCGAGCTCCTCAAGTGGCGCAAGCCCACGTGCAAGCCGCGCAGAAGCCAGGCGCTACTCACGGGGGGTACGCTCACGTGCGCTTGGTATTCTTTCTTGGTATTTTTTTTTTGTAACGCTCGACGGCGGAACTAAAAGCTTAAACAGCTATGCTGTTAATAACGATGCCACAACTGGGATGAAATTATCGGCACATTAAAAGTTTGTTCGATTGCTGTAGGTAGGGTAGAAAACTGAGTTAGGACGCAGATTTGGGCTGGTTGCTGCAACGCCGTGTGTTGTCGTTTTTTTTTTTCTTTTTTATTAGCGCTGTTCTAAATTCTGCTGGGATAGAAAAGTAAGAAGATCCTTTGTTTCCTGCCAAATCCTGCGGATTATACAATGAAGCGTTAGTATTCGCTCATAGGCGAGGGGCACAACACCACCGGCGGATGCAGCGGTAGCCGAGGCGCCGCAGCAGCGTGGTCGATAATGCACGCACTGTTTCCTTTTTATGCACGAGCACGCGAAGAAGAAAATGAAGTTCTCTGAGACGCTGAAAGCGAAAAAATTGTTTCCATCGAAAATGTAAAAAGCGAATGCGGCCTCGAGGGTTTCAGCAAAAGAGAAGGCGATTGAAGTTGAGAACTTGTCCACAAAGAGGCACCTAACGGTTGTTCGCTGTGGATTTTATTGGCGGACACACGAAGCCAGAGCACAGGTCCGAAACAGGGGAACGTGAGGGCCAAAATAGAGCAAAAAAAGGACGAGGGAGTGAGACGGCCGTGAGAAAAGCAATTCTGTTTCGCGCCGGTGCCAGACTCCCAGACATCAGGAATGTTGCTCCCCTGAGGCTTATGGGACTTCGCATGTCTCACCGTGGTTTTTCTCCCTCTGAGTACCTCACGCCTGGCAGGCGAGCGCAACAGGATCTCGCTCGGGGGCTATCGTCAAAAACGCCTTCAGTTTCCTTGACCGTGTTCTGTTTACACGAACATAGCTCTGCACTTGTTGTATATATCCTTCCCCAGGGTTTTCCATCACTCCCTCGTTATCTTCTTACTTTCATCTCAATTTTATTTGAGAAAGCGCAATTTTGATGGTGTACGGAAGGCGGTTCTCTGATTTCAGGTTTTTCCACCTATCGAACAAGCCCGGACAGCCAGAATGATTGGACGGTATGTCTGTTTGAGCACAAATTTCGGTTTAGAATAAGAAATTAAACCAAGCTGCATACATCTCACAAAATATTTGAAGCAGGCATATTCTTGAGCGTAACCAAACGCTTGCTGGGCAGTGCAAGCAACCCCAGTGAGTGGCTTGTGTGCATCATGCGTTTAGACGTACAGGGTGTTACGACGATAATTGGAACGAATTAAAACATTTTCCTGGGCGAACCGCTGCTGAGATCGGGCTCAAACTTCACACGAAGGTCGCATTTGTGGCCTTTTTTGTTTTCAAAGGGAAAGGACGGTGCTTACATGTTTATTCTAAAAATAAATAAAAAAAACCTTTTCGCGTATAAGAAAATGGCAGCCGAATTGGCCGTCCGAGCCGCTGCAAGCTGATCTTGAATGACGACGCCACCTGAGGTATGCAGAGCGAAACAGACGACGGGGATCCACGCTCCTTCCACGGCAGGAAAAAGCCAGATTGGGTAGCAGGTGATCAGAAAATGTGAAAGCGAAGCAGGTTTCTGGTCGTTTGATGCCTCATTTGGCTCATTCAAGAGTGGGAAGCAACCAAATGAGGTAACAGACGACCAGAAAATGTGAAAGCAGGTGAGGAAGTTTTAACGTTCATTGGCAACGATGAACCGTTGTAATATTTTATTATGATTGGCACCAGCTGTTAAGCAACTATTCGTGATCATCGTAAACTGGGGACGAAAGAGATTTTCTGATCGCCTGCTGCCACATTTGGTTTCTTCCTACCGTGGGTCCCCATCGTCCGTTTCGCTCTGGATATCCTAGGTAGCTCCGTCGTTCCAAGATCAGCCTGCCGTGGCTCGCACGTCCAAATCGGCCGCCATTTTCCCATAGGCGAAAACCGTTTTTTTACTTATTTTCAGAATGAACAGGTAAGTACCATTGTTCTTCCCGGTGTCAAACAAAAGAAACCACGAAATGCGACTTTCGTGTGAAGTTTGATCACGAACGGAGTGGAGGTTTGCTCAGAAAAAAAAAGTTTAAAGTGTTCTAATTATCGTCTGTAACACCCTGTATATCTGCACCGTCATTCCTAGTTTATCATTCTTTTATTTCCAAATTTTATTGTTCATTTCTTTTTGGCAAGTCGCGTTCCCCTGATGTGCCAGGTGCTGTAGTACTGGCTTAGGCCTGCTTCGAATTCCCTTTGGGGTAAACTCAAAATTTGAACACCCGGGTTCAAATTCGACAAGAACCCACTTTATTTCCTCTTTACACCAGCGGCCATTTTTGTACCATTCATGTTGACACCGTCGATGACGACTACAACTACAGTGACTTTTCAAGTTTGATCAGACACCCAAGGCTGCATGGCTTTCTCTGCGTCTCAGCAGTGGAGAAAGGAATTCTTCCTGCTCAGGGATTCGAACCCGGCCCAAACGTCTGGGGGCTTCCCCTGAAGTGGTCGTCAAAGTTGTTCTTTATGAACAAGATAGCTGGGCGTCACCTCACACCACAAAGAACCAGCAAAAGCTCCTATTCGACACAAGATGTGACAATCATAGCCAGTCTGGCACTGGCAACAACCACAACAAAAAGATCAAACAATCAATAAATGATCACTCGTAATATTATTTCTTCAGTCTCCTTTTGGGGGCCACATTACTTATCCGAACTTGTTATACAGGCCCAAAAAGCGAAAATACAATTATAGTTTCATTATTATTATGTTTAGTAATCTTAGCCAGTTTCTTACTACAAAAAAACAAGCAAAAAGCGGCCACCCCAAAAACAATTATGTACCGCACGCACAATTCAACTGCGACGTTGTGGTTTTTTTTTTATTTTATATTGCTTACAAGCGCATTAGTGCTTAGTACCCTTTACTTTCCCATCTCAGCCCACATTGCCAATTTGACCCGCGTAATGATACCCGAGGACATGAACATACTGTTTGTAAAAATTCCCCTTCCTTGACGTTTGTGGACTGCCGTGGCCATGAATATTGTCTTCCCTTCATCTGTACATGTCATTATCTCTTTCCTCTCCCATAAGCCCCTCCCTTCTCCATTTTGTGTGAGGGTAACAGGCCGACGCAATGCCAAGGGCTATTGTTTTCAAGAGTCTTCCGCCTTTATCAGCGTGCACCAACGATTGATTGTAGGGTTTAACGGCCGGACGCAACGCAGGCGATGAGGCGCGCCGTAGTGGAGGTCTCTGGTAATCTTTAACGTGCGCCGAAATCTCGAACATTCGGGCTTTTTTGCTTTTCGCCTCCATCAGAAAAGCGGCGGCTGCGGCCGAGAACCGAACCCGCTGACCTCGTGCTCAGCAGTGCAACGCCTTAGCCACTGAGCCACCGAGGCGGATATAGGGTGCAGCAACGAGGCCGCTCCTCTGGCGTCCCATCGTCCCGGGTGGTTGCCACCGTTTCCTGGATCCCAGAGGGCAGATATAGGCACTGAAAAATTTGCGACTGAGCACTGTAGGACGATGTCCCAGGTTGCATGAAAAGCACCCACGTAAGACGGTACGCTCACAGTCAACTCACAGGCTGCATCGTCCAACGAAATTGTAAATCCGATGGGACACCCATGCGTGACAAGGCAAAAGGCAACGTGGCGTGTCCAGTGAAAGTAATGACACTGTTTGAATCTATTGCCAAAAGCGGGGCGACAGCGGGTTGCCATGCTCGAATGGCCCTATCTGGTCCCTGCAATTATGTGCGAATTTTCTCTCACAGTTTAAATTCTAGAAGGGCGGGAAGGCAACAACTTTTGCCAACAATGTTCTACTCCATTGCGAATAAAATACCCACCTCAAAAACCATGGCCCAGGAGCATAGGGTTCTTTTTTTAGGATGTAATGCCGACAGTATTTTTCCGCTAAAGGCGCGAACTACCACCGAAAGAATTTTCGCGCCTCACATCTTCCTTTTTACATACACCACTCGCTAGAAGCTTTCTTAGTACATGGGATGGCAATGCCTAGTCACGCCTCTGCGCCCTGCACGCCCAGATGAAGACACAATCAGGGTCTTCTTAACTAGCTCTCATTGATGTACTATATACGTATCTCCCACCATACGATACATTTCATCGTTAAAATAAAGAATGTGGAGGCATATTAAAATAACTAAATGGGGAATTAGAGCTGGTTCGCTGTCGAAATTGTTTCCATAATTCAAAAGCTCGTTGAAGAAGTCATGAGAAATAACTTCGATGATAAAAAAATAAATCGCGGGTATTTGAGGAGGGTGAAAAGGCAGAACCTATTGTTATAAACAAAAGAGCACATAAGCAAACTTCTTGTTAAGCATTTTTCTACCCTGCGGGGCATTTTTTTCTCCGTAAATCTGAAATACAAATGCCCGTGTAGAATTCCAACTCGACTGTAAGATGGAGACGTGTCACAATCTCAAGCCCAAGTGCCTTCGGTAGGGTATTAGTTTTCTTTCTGTATAAAGAAAGGCCCGATGAAGAATGCGCACAAATAGAACGTGAGTCAAGCAGTACAAATCAACAGTGGAATGCTTGGTCCCGTCAAAGACGGGGCCCACCCACGGTAGCTTTGCACCAGGAGTCCTTGACATGGATCAAACAAAGAATGCAGACGCAAGAAATCAGGGCGAAGAATAAAAGCGAGCAGCCAGATGGGAAATTCGGTGGGAATGTCAAGTTACCGACCTCTTCTGTTTGCCTCATCGTCTCGTGTTTCCCATCAGCTTCCTCTTCCTGACGTGTGCAGGCGAGCAAAAAAGGAGCCGAAGCCAAATCCAGAGCGCAGTCTTCCTTCATACTCTCAGCGCAGTTCTTTATATTTCTCTGTTCTCACCGAATGCTAGCTGACGCCCAACGTATAAAGGAAGCATTTCGGATTCCGTCGTCTCAAGTTACAGCCGCAGTCGGCGCGTGTGAGAGTCTGGTCTCCTCTTTCTTAACTCGTCGGAGCCTACAATTCCCCACGATTTCTGTAATTTCGTTCGCATAATAGCGATCTGATCAAACTTTCAATAGTACGTTCTGTTTTTTTTTCATATCAAAGGTGTCAGTTGGGATCAAACCATTTTGGTCATTTTCTAGTAAACCTAATTTTTGCTTTTCTTCTCAAACTTCGAAGTTTTACTTCGCGCAGACTTGGAGCTGAATCAGGTTACAGCTTTCAAATATAAATTTGATATGCTCTATAGAAGAATGCGATGTTTACCTCTTTATAGTAAAATGCAGCAATGGAACTTATTGGTGACTGAAGAGAAATTCCTACGGTGCTTAACTCTTTTGGTGGAAGAAGGATAGCTTCCGGCCGGTATAGGTTTTTTTTCTGGGAGAAGAGGAGGGTGAGGGCGAGAAAGACCTTTATTGAGAGTGGCTATGTCAGCGGATCTAAGCTGCCTCGCTCGCTACGGCAGAAGAATGTCGTTACGTTGATGATTCTAGTGATAAATAGGAACGCATGTTTTTAACTATTTACAAGGTCTTATCAAGACTTGTGTCTTGTAGGTACGCCAATAGGGCTTTTGTAGCACGAGAGGCACTTTTGGAAGTATTCCAAGGACCTAATACGGCTCTCAGCTCTAGTTCAACTGATACGGGCCGGCACAGAGACACTGTGAGAGACACTCTTTGTGCTCTAAATCGCGCACAATCACAGATGACGTGTTGTAGATCTTCACGCACATCCCGCTGTGGCCACAGTGTCGACGTGGATTGGTTCATTTCGTAACAGAAGTATCGGGTGTAAGTGAAATTGAACCGCATACAGTAGAGAACTGCTTCATCATGCTCTAATAATCAAAATGGCATCTTGAAATTACAATGTCGGCCGATAGAGTAGAGGGGCGCTTAATGACGGGATGCGTCTGTCCAAATCGATCGCTGCATGCTCTATGCCACACTGGATGAAGTGCTGAAGCCCCTGTCCGAGAAAAGGGCACCGGTATTTTTGATCCACGTTGGCCATGCGCTGTGGATGCTGCAACGTCCGCCTTCACATTTCCCGTTATTCCGCAATGGGTAGGGAGCCACTCGAGTGCTATCTGATGGCGCGCCTGCAGAGCTTGAAAATGCAAAGCATGTACATCAAGCAAAAGCTCGTCTTTCTGGAAAGACGTCAAGCATTGCAGATGCCAAGCATTGAGATACAGCGAAGATGGCCACACGCGTGCAGGCTGCTCGATGAGGTGAGCGAAGGCCAGCAGCAGAGCTGCAAGTTCGGCAGGCGTAGATCATGTTTTGTAGCTGAGCAGGACACTGATGGTGGTGCGTGATAAAGGTGTCCCCACTGTAAAGTTCACTCATGAGGTCAGTGTCCAGGCGCTTCGGCCTCGCGTTTTAAAGGATAGATCCCCGCCGCTGGGTCTAGCGGCAGAGCACTGCCGACACTACGCTGTGGCCGTCGTCAATTTCCCTGCGGCGCGTTGGGGAGATGGCTTGTCTCGAGGGTGGAATGCCGCGGGAATAACCCCCTTTGCAAAGGCAGGCGGCCCCGCCAAGTTCCGAGGATTCTGGGCGTATCGGACAACAAAGGGGTAATTATCGTCGTCCGACCACTCGGCAGCGGCGGCGGATTTTCCACGAGACTCAGTTGTGGCGCGCCACCATCGGAATGGCTGCTTTTCGGTAGCCGCCGCTTTTCACCCGTGCACCCTTCGCAGGCATGGGTACTCGCCGCCACGTGCTTGCTCGCCCGCGTACAGACTTTCGACCCGAAGGTTGTGGCGCCTTATTGAATATTTGGCATATGGCTGTGTGGCAACTGTCTACGTGCATTTGGGCCCTCCCTAACACGTGTACGAAAGCTAGAGGGGCGTGCCTCGAGAGAGTAATACCGAAGTGTTATAAAGACGAACTTGGCCGTTAGAAAGCGTTCTTGTCTGAGTTCTCAGCTAGGCAGTTCCCAGGAGTCTCAACCGCTGTAGCTAGGTTGGGATTTGTGAGCCCCCTAAGCGAGAGGTAGACTTGAAGAACGCGTCGGAAGTTTAAGGGTGCAGCTGTGTACCGGGCAACTAGACGGGTCCTGTGGCGGGAACAGAGTCCTGGCCGGCGTTTCTCAAGCTGCTTGTGTACGCTCCGAGCATAGCAGAGTTAGACGAAGTTTGAGCAGCTCGAGTGGCTTGTACGCACTTAGAGCCAGCGTCTAACTGCAGTTTGAAGTTTTTTCTTTTTTATTTCTTATGTATCCAGTTATTCTAATGTAAATTGTTGTATAAAAAGTCTTCGTTTCGCTTCATCAAATCCAAACACCTTGATTTCCTTAATTCGACCGCCATCTCCTGGAACTTCAACGCCATCGCACTGCGAGCCCCCCGACAAATCAGTCTGAGCCGGAGCGATTGGGTTCCTGATCGGCACCGTACTTCGGGAAAACGAACATCAACAATATTCACTCCCTCCACGACAGTGGAAAATGGTTGTAATTATATAAATCGTAAGGCTTCCAAAATACTAAATTCCTGATCTCTGTGTATGAAATTGTGTGATTGCAAAAGCGTGTGGTGAGGAAAAAAGGGTGCGTATCTCTATACGCCGCACGCTCCGATGACCGACGACCGATACTTGGAGCGGGTGAGGGATGAGGACTGCCTTTCCTTGCTGGATATAGTTTATTTACATTATTTACATGACTCCAAGTTTACATCAGCGTCAGAGTGGACGGTTACATTGTCACTCTGACAGCAGCAGCCCTGCTCGGCCGAGATCTATACGGAACTAGATCCCTCTCGACCGCACCCTCGACCCCCAAAACCCAACACCTCCGGTTTTGATAGCAAAAACCCCACCTCCAAAAAGGGGCGTTCAAGAAAGAGAGGAAAACCCCTTTCAAAACAATTATTACAAAACATTGATTGGCCACAAGAACCAGCCAATCACACACATGTCCCCACCTGCAGTCACGTGACCTAACACTCTCTCTACACACTCCTAGTGCTTTTCCCACGAACGCCATAGCACCCGACAAGCAAATACAGGACATCTGTGGCCTAAGTGAACACACATTACGTTCAGCGGGCGGCACTCTGCACAATAGCCACGCCTGAGGGCCCGGAGAGGTCCCCGCGCGGCTGACCTCCCTCCGCGCGGCGCCTCCCGCGCGCGGGACAATGAGGGGTGCTAATTCCCTCCCAGACGAAGGGCGCCGCCGCCTGCCGCCAGTCCCCCCGGAGACGCGCTTCAGGCCCACTCGGTGGTCTCGATAGCGATTACCCGTCAACGACCAAGCCGCCGCCGGAGTCGAAGATTTCCAACTTACACCCGCGCGCGCGTTTCAACACTACGAGATACGATATCTGGCTTCCCGTCAGCTTGTTATGCCGAATGACCCAGCCACCTCCGCGCGACAAAGGTACTCAGGCTAAGCACCCCGTCCTTTGACACACAAAGGACGGGCACAACACACGCTCTCCGCGGCTCCGAACTTGGCGTCCGTGCGGCTACATGAAAGGGACACAGGATCGTAGCTACTAGCGGAGGCGACGCCAATACATGGGCCACCGGTGGCCTTCATTAATTACATGCGGAGCCCGAACTTAACAGACATGAATGACCACTTTAACTTTACTCAGTATATTATGGCCCATCTTGAAGCATCACAATTTATCGGAAGCGAAAGAAATACAAACTACGGAAAAAAAGGTGAAATTTTGCGCACGCTAATGTGTGTCATGACTGAAGGATTAGAATTAGAAACGCTGCGTTTCCAATCAGCAGAGCAAGTAACCATCATCCCCAATGAGCTGAAACATCACGCACTATTTTTTTACGTTTTGAGTGTATAGGAAGTTTGTTTGAAACGATCATTTCAACGTAGTTCTTGGCATAGACCGTATCCGTTTTAGAAGATCTTGTGAGGGCAGGATGGTTAGAGGAGTGGGTGGGGGAATTTTGTAGACTAATGACGATGCGGTTCGGTCCGTGGGACTGAAGAACAAGGGCGACGAATGTGCGTAGTGCCTCCTCAACCTCGCGCCTCGTGCGACTGTGGGGTCAAACCCCTCTCGGTATTGTTCAAGTGGCTCCCGAGAAACTGGAATTTGGTCTCGAAAATATAGGTAAATCCGATATTCCCGCTGTATCAATTTTGGGGAAGTTTCTTTGATTGGGGTCATGCCCGTATTGTTCCTTGTTAAAGTGTAATAGTTATGTTCAATAAAATTGACAGTTGGGCTAGTTGGTTTTGATTCATCGTAAGTAGCGCTAGAGACGGGACACAGAAGAGGTCGTGTGTGTCTCCTCTTCTGTGTCCCGTCTCTAGCGCTACTTACGATGAATGTAATAGTTATGACCTCACTCACTGAACATAGTTGAATGCTTTTATTACAAAATTCTAGGTATAGTCCTGAAAGAATTCGAATGTTTAAGTTTCAGCGAGAATTCCTCCCACAGGATACAATTTATAAAGCTCTAAAAAAATACCGAGAAATCCAGGGCCTGTGTGAAGTGTGAATCGCACGCTTGAGCAGACGGTTGGTAGAATAAAACGCGCTCGCTTTAAAGTGCTTGCAAATGTTCTACATTCATGGTATTAAGTGCGGACCCCCTTAGGGGCCTGGCTCGTCGTCGTACCTCCCGGGATGACGGCGTCACGGCGTCTCGCACTCGAATAGAGGCTTCGATAAGATAACCGCTTTCCTTTGTCATGACCAAACCTGGGTCCTTCGCGTTACAAAGCTGATATCTATGCCACTGCGCCACAGATGCACCGGTTGCTCGAGATGCAAATTGTTGAGGGTATCTTTGCGCTGCGCCGTTGCCCCAGCAGGCTTCCGTTGCTAGGCCGCAAATAAGTACACAACGATATAAATTAAGAAAAAAACATCATGAATTAACTCAATAACTTCCCCAAAATCACAACAGCTCAATTCAGAGTCTCTTTATAGGCCTTTTCAGGGGCTGCGGCAGATCTTTTGACTGCTTTGCGTATCAACGCCAGGTGAATAATGAAACTAGTCAAGAGAGGGCGCCACAGCCCCTCTGGAGAACGAAGATCTTTGTGTGGAAGTATTCACAAAATGATAGGGCATGCGTGGCCTGCGGAAAAGAAACCGAAACTATGTGGTACATAGTGTTATATTGCGAGGGTATCCATTGAAATCTAGAGAAAAGTATACGGCTTCCAGGAGCCCTAGTACTTAAGGGTAGCACAGACGGAGTTAACGTCAAGGCTGTGGATTCGAGGCGACCAAAAGAAGATTAGAATGCTGGTGGACGAAAAGCAGGCACGGGAATAATGCCTAGAACAACTACCACGTATAACAGAAAAGTAGGTATTTTGTGCCTAATACGTTTTTTGTTCCTGCCCCCAGAGCAGTGCTAGTACTAAAGGAAGAGTGTAAAACATAAGTATATTAGTTTCTTTTTAGATTTTTTTGTAAGATAACACGTCATCACCCCGCTACAAAGGGGACACCACTATGAATCTTCACCACCGACATCATCGAATCACTTCTCTATACTTAGACAGTTATCACATTGAGGGGAACTGCTTTAATCTTTTTTCCTGGTTAATTTCTTGGTTAATTTCTTAACTAATGAAACTATAAAATTATTGTGACGCCCTTCATGTCACCCTAAATTAATTATGCCAACTTCGTTCGTAAAAAAAATGCTCTACATTTCTCGATGGCACCTTAATTCGATTAATGCGGAACACCTTGAAATAACTCAGTTCATAACGATTATGATGAGCAACAGAAACATCGCGGTACAGCTGGTGCGTTAAACCTTTCCAACACGAACAATTACACTGCGCTAGAATTTGTTCTTACTTCATTTTCAGATGCTATATAAGCATTTAGGTTGAGTCTGATTTCTGTAATAGTCTACGCAATTATCCCAGATGAATCCTGCATGGTTATAGCTCCTAAAAGAGTTGCCATAACAATATATCACAGTCGACGCTTTCGCCACTGATAGCTCCACTGCGCCTTGTTCATAGCTCATTGGACATTGCAGATATTGTGGTGGTCTCCGCTACTGCTGTCGGAAACACAATGTATGGCTCGTACAGCCCACTTTCACGTCTTCTCGCCAGACTAACCTGAAATTTTTGTAGCTTTGTATTCACGCCGCCACCTTCATATTTTCTGTCTGTTATTGACAAAACTATCGTATTGCTACGGCGGTTACTCTACTATACAGACTCTACTTCGAACTGTGGGTTCTGCGAAATAAAACTGGGGCAGCATCGTATATTGATTTATCATGAGGTTTAACGTACCGAACCTACACCGACGATGAGGCGTTTGACCACCTGAAGATCCGTACGATAGCCATTGACGAAGCTTGCGCGGTCCAGTATGGATATTTATGATGGCCTGTATGCATTTGTTTGCATGGTTACGAACAAACTTCTATAACTTTGCTGCTCCTAGTTCACTTTCCCCGGTAAATTTATGTTTATTTTCTATAGGCAGCCTCCAAAATTACTTACGCAAATGTACAGGAGATTTAATTTCAAAGAATAAACACAAATTCCCCAAATTCACAGCGAAGAAAGCTATATAGTGAAAGCGGGAATACGCTTAAACAAACAAAAAAAGCCGAGGTAAGCAAAACAACGGCAATCGCAAGACTGGGCACGTTGTTCCTTTTGTTGGCGTCCTTTCCTTCCAAACTTTAAGCACTTAAGCAGTTTTTCTACGCAGCACTCACTATGCCCCGCAGATGCCTTATTGAACATATATAAAATGCAATTATCTATGTAAAAATGACAAATGCTTGACCCACCCACCCACGCACGGCCAACCGACCAAACGACGGATGAACGGACGGAGACGACGACAGACAGACAGACAGACAGACAGACAGACAGACAGACAGACAGACAGACAGACAGACAGACAGCAGACAGACAGACGACGACAGACAGACAGACCGACAGTGTGGATATGGAATGTGTTTAATCCGATAAGAATATTGTAAAAATCGTTCTATGAAGTGTTTTATTGACGGCTGCTAACCATTTGAACTTTTCCTTCCATTTATTTATTTTACTATAAAGCTATGTTCCTGACATTTATAATTACAGAAGGTCCCAACGAACCCAGAGAATATTGAAACTCCCTCTGTACACACAACACCGTAAAAAATGTTTGAGAAAATAGAATTGGCCCTGATTTTGACCCTGAAGTGGTTTTAATATGCGTTTACTACGGTCTAGGGCAAGCCAATAATCAAGCTTCCCCCAAATGCATTCAAGTGACCAATCTATTACGCCAACACAGCAAATTCCTAAATGTCAGTCACATGGGGGGGGCCATTTGATTAAAAATTAGGACCTGCGCTGTGGCACTGGCCAATGCAGAACGTCGTGCTTGCACCGGGTGATGCCACAGCTTGGAACGAACTTTTCTGTCAAATCGCATACTCGACATCATAATTCGCTTAGATTGAATTTATGGCTCAATGAATTGGACAATCTAGTGCGGCGTGGTGACACTGAACCACAAAAGTGTCTTTTAATTGTAGTACCCAAGCTGCGGCATGTATCATGTCCCTAATATAAAAGGCTATGTAATTGCACCGCTCGAACTCTGTCATTTATTGGGCCCCAGGCATATAGTGAGGATAGTACATTGAGAACTGAAGCTCTGCTCCGCCTGATGCAAGGCTCTTAACTGGAAACATATCTTTAGATAGTAAGTAGTGAAAGTGTCCCAAAGGTGGGGTTTATTTTTATTTTTATTTTTTTTTTGCTTGGGTTGGTGTCTTTACTCTTTCTTGCACCGTTTACTTTGTATTTTGATCCAGAGTTTACTTTAACGATTTTTTTTTTCAAACTGTGTTTCTGTCCGCACTTTGCTATCAGCATTTTTTTGTATCTCGTTTTAAACGTTTCTTATTTGCCTCCTTCTTATTTCTTATTTGTGCCCACAATGTCAAACATTGGGCACTCATCGCTGTCGTCATACGCCATCTGGCGTAGCAAACCCTTCTAATAGCTGAACCGCCCTCACCAGACCCCTCCCCCTCCTATCTCCTCTCCCCCCTCCTCTCTCTCTCTCCTCTCCTCTCTCTCTCTCTCTCTCTCTCTCTCTCTCTCCTCTCTCTCCTCTCTCTCTCTCTCCTCTCTCTCCTCTCCTCTCTCTCTCTTTCCTCTCTCTCCTCTCTCTCCCTCGCTCTCTCGGTCGCTCGTTACCTCTCTACACACCAATCACCTCAAAGCTCGCAATGTCTCTCACATTCCGCTCCCGATGTAAGACGTACTTCCGCAGCAGCATCTACTCAGACCAAAGCATGTGATGAGTGCTTTGTTAACGCCTACATAACAGCAGATATTTCTGTTGAATCGTTCTGAATGGCCTGGAGAATTGGCAACTGAGACTTCTTCATAGATCCAAAATATCACCGAGATAGTGCTCATGATAAACACCTAAAAGATTCTTCCTTTGGCGCAATCTATAAATACTAATACCCGTGCAATAAATGTTCATCTCGCGTCAGGAACCAACGCCAATTCCAGTCCTCCATGTTTCCCTAGGCACTGCTCGACAACGCGGTTCTCTCTGGACATTTTCGCGCACGCCTAAAATTACGTTCTAAAACGCTATAAAGGAGTAGTGCCAAAGAAATTTTATGGTGTATTTTTATTGCTTCTATCTCTTCTTAATGGCCTGGTTAACCAGAAACAGCACTTTAAATACTTGAGCGCGCTAAAATTCATTGCCCTGAACGGTCTACCTGAAGGCGCCTATAACAGAACCACGGTATGACATCACAGCTTTGCGCTGACGTCAAACCACTGCGGAAGGCGGTGGAGGCGTTGCTTCGACCGCGCCGCTGCCGGAGCTGAGCGGCTGAGCTGCTTAAAGGTGTTAGAGCCTACCATTGCGGCAAAATATAGATGATCGCTTTCAATAAAATTCCTGATGGCGACATCTGCTACAATTCTGGTATATTTTATCGGCTCCTTTCCCGCGTGTGGAACTTAATTTTTTGCAAGAGTGCTTTTGTGGGCCGCGATTATGCCTGTAGCCTTGCCAACGTACAAAAATTTGTGAACGCGTCCTCGCCCTGTCGCCGCTCGACGGCCCGCGCATTAGAAGTGACGTCAGAATTCCTGTCAGTACACCCTTGAGGAGCGTGGTTAAGGATACGGCAGAGAGGTTCGTTAAGAACAGTGCACTTCGTTACGTGATGGTCAAAACCCTTATCCGTTTAGTAAACTATATTCATGGCACGGATCACTCCATTCACGTTCAGTTCCTCGCTAAGCAGCCAGGCCATCCCCAAATGTGTATTTGCTTCTTTTTATTATGGGCTGAGCAGTTATAACTAATGTAAATGGCCCACCGTGTGCCCACTGCAGTAGTGCTCCCCAATAGCTCTCTTGCTGCAAAAGTTCAAGCCACCAACAGTAAACGACTGCTGCGAGATCGTTGGCCGCAAGGCCCCCCTCCCAGCCCCCCCCCCAAACAAACGCTGCTCCGTTTATATTGCATGCCCCCAAAAATAAGAGCTGGAGAGAGAGAGAGGGAGTGCGTGTGCCGGCAATATGAAAAACCTTTTCTTCCAAACCATTGGTCGTGTGTCAAATTTTAAGAGACAAGATATATCGCGCCGAGAAAGTCTAGGCCCATGCGTCAAGCAGAAAAGAACTTGGAGTGCCGCGTGATGCTGAAGACTGGAAACAACTCAGTGATGGGAATTTTCGCCACCTTACGCGCATAACTTAATGACTGTCACGTGACTGGCCCGCACGCAGACAATCTGAAAGCTTCATCATGTAAACGTTTTCTGGTATTTTTTATGCAGCTTGGAAAGTTTTATGAAGCGGCGTTGCAGTGATTACTGTCGGCAGGCGCTACGCTTATCTTGGAGGCGTTGGCTCTGGCAACAAATGGCGAAGTAGTTGGAAAATAGGAATGAAGAGGGCAAGGGTGTCAAGAGAACCTCAGTGCGATGCGATGAAGTCTCCGAACCGGAAACAATTCCGATGACTTACGAGGACGATCTAGACGCTAAAACACCTCTCACTGAGATATAAAGCACCCCGAGAGCTTCGCATCTGTTAAAATAAGCAACCAGTCTATACCACAGCCATAACTCATGCGATATCTTTAGATTTCCGGCAGCCCTCTTATAAATAAGTAAACGTAAGCCATAGTGTGTAAAGTTAGTTTTAAAAAAGAAGCAACGTTTTCTCGGTGTTTTGTACGTTTCATTGTTCTTTTGTCAGTCTGTAAACGTTGTAAAAATGCGAGCCTGTTTAATGGCTAATGGAGGTTGAAAAAATACTAAACGAACAGAGTTCCAATTAGAAGCTTAGGTGGATTTATTTTTCGCACCACATGGATATTATATTTCCTCACTTTTCACCGAAAAAAATGATTTATAGCATAGGCATGATGAAAGCACAGGGCATGCTCCTGAAAAGGGTGTCTGGAAATCTTTTGGTTCGATATCGGCTGCAATACGGAAATTTCTCAGCAAAACTTGTTCAGTTACTTATCGTATGTAGCTTTGTTATGGCTATTTTATTCTGCCCTGCAGCTAATGTGTGAAGTGTTTACTTGCATAAGTACCTAATTAAACGTGCAATGCAAACGTTAATAATTTTGCTGAGACAGCATAAATAAAAGTTCACTTCGGCAGGGAAATGTTGACCCCAAGCACGAGAGCGAAATCCGGCGCAGAATAGGTATGGGCTGGGGAACACTCGGCAAGCACTGTCAAAAAACAAAAAGTATGCTATCGTGACTCAAAAAAAAAAAAAAACATCTCCACTACGGCTGAAACTTGGCACCTTACTAAACAGCTAGAAAGCAAAGTTAGGTCGGCTCAACGGACCATGGAAGGAATAATGTTAGGAATAACACCTACGGACAAGAAACGAGCTATTTGGATCAGAGAGCAAACTAGAGTAGAAGATAAAATAGTTCAAATAAAGAAAAAGAATTGGACTTGGCTGGCTATGTAGTGAGACGAACCGACAATCGGTGGACAATTAGAGTAACAGAGTGAATACCTAGAGCCGGGTCTAGAAGAAGAGGAAGGCCAATACTACGATTGAGGGAAGAAATCGGCAAATTTGGTGGCCCTACAGTCGACTCGAGCGCCGCAGGACAGGAGCAGTTAAAAGGCAATGAGAAGCATTCGCCCCCCTGCAGTGGGCCTCAGTAGGCTGTTGATCATGATGATGCTAATGAAAAACGTAGGTGGGTGTAGCTGCGTGGCACGCTCTCAGTTGGAGCACTTAGCTCAATATTGTGCATGTTTAACAGGCGAGACACGGGAGCAAAAAAAAAAAATATGCAGAAATTCAGACAATTGTCTTGCATTGCGTTGCATTCTTATTCCGCTTGTCTTAAGTGTGAATTTTTTACAGCCAACTTTCTTATTTTGTAAAAAGATCCTGTCCGACTAATTGTCTCATTTACGCTATTATAACGATTACAGGTACAACTGTCGTGAAATCTGCATCACTACGGAAATACAGGGCTCGTTGGTTTGTTATTTTTGCTCATCTTTTTATATTTTTGTAAATTTTTTAGTGTTACAAAACGTCGTTCTACCAAATATCTACACTTACGCAAATATAACGATTACAGGTGGAACTTTCGTAAAAACTGCATTATTGTGGAAATGCATGACGCTGTACGGTTGGCCATATCCGTATTTTTTTAATATTTTGGTTGTTTAGTATTTTTTGTTTCAAAATTTCATTCGACCAGCTATCTCCATTTACGCTAATATATCGATTAAAGATGGACCTTTCGCGAAATCTGCAATACAGTGGAAATGGAGGGCGTTATACAGTTCACCATTGTTGTAATTTTTGTATATATTTGTTATTTGTTAGTTTTTTCACAGTTCGTCTGTCCAGTTAACTCCATGTACGCTTTTATAACAATTACATGTGAAACTTCTGCGAAATCTGCATTGTTGTGGAGATGCAGGGTGTGACGCGTACGCCCCTTTTCTATAATTGTTTTTATTATGGTTTTTTTAATGTGTTTTTTTAATTTTGTTTGACCGGTTACCTCCATTTACGCTATTATAACGATTACAGGTGGAACTTCCGCGATATCGGCATTTTTGTCGAAATGAACGGAGCTGCACGGTTCTTGGCTGTGGGGGTACTCGGCAAAGAATTGTATGTATTAAAATGTAAAGACGGAATCGATTGAGTACCGGGCAGTCATCGAGTTTGTTCTGAGAGAATGGTAACCATTTAACGAACAAGATACACCATCGTGCTACGTTATAAAGGACTGAAAACCGGCAGCTCAACTGCGCACGTAAGTATAAATGAAACACCCCATTCCCTGATGTGGCAACAAGTCTGGAAACAAGACTTTTGTTTGAACCAAACGTGCACATGTTTGTGTTTTCATGACAGAACCAGCCGTCATGTTCGAGGTGTTCGAGGGAGCGACATGTAAACTTACTACAGGCAACAAACAGAAGGACTGTTGCATGAATTCTTGATCCCAAAAGGGATCAGAAATAGTTATAAACTGCTTCTATTGCCTCTTCTAATTCTGTCCCTGACTTTTTTTGTAAGCCTTAGTCGGGCCTCAAGAATATTGTTGGCTGCAGGGATTCGCCTGGTGATGCGGACACACTAAGTTTAAGGTATTGAGGCTTTGCTATGGCCCTTACGACGCACAGAAGTTCACTAAACTTGAAAAAAAATGTGCGTATAATATGCAGTACAATTCTAACCCTCTCATTGAGTCCGCAATCAATTTATGCTGGTTCATCGCGGTGGTAAAGGGTGGGGCCAACTCAAAACCTCGCAATCTATTGTAGATTTGTGCAGGTGCTACACCTCCTGCATCACTTGAGCTCTTGAATACATATTCCTGCATTGTTTATCTCTGATAAATACATTGTGCTTCCTTGTCTTTGTCAGCATTGCATACTGGTAAACTCGTTTTTTTTTTTACGTTTTCTGCTATGTGTGGCCCAAGAACAGAGAGCAACATTCCGATTTGTCTCTATCGTTTGAAACTCTCAATCAACCCCTCCTATTAAGGATGCGGTGGAAACTTCTGCAGGGGTATACCTTGCTTCGATCGCAGAAAATTAAGTATGCTGCAGCCACTCCGAGGGACAGAAGTTTATGAAACTTTAAAAAAGGACATACATTAGTAGACATGCACCTATGCAGAGGCTTCTCATTACGCCCAGGGTAAATTTGTTAGGTGAAGCCGGGAACCGCATGAAACTTCAAAATTGGTTCTACGTTGATGAGAGCTATTTCTTTACGTGCATTGGCCAAACTCATGCGTATACACGTAGCCACATGAGTTTCCGTTGATCACACATTGGCGATTCATGCCTTTCACAGCGTTAACAAAATGACCAATCCACTGTTTTTTTTTACCACCTATGCGCAGCACTAGAACCGAGCAAAGCTTTGTAATACGCCCTATCTTTTGCAAACATTACGATCAATTTTTTTTAGTATGAAAGCACTGAAACTCTAGTGCGGGGGATGATTTGCCTCGACAGGGAAAAGCTTAGCACGTTTCTGAAGTTTTTGGTTGGTCTTAAAAATGCAAGGAGCTTTCAGCGCTATCTCACAAAGGCGACATATCCACGACCCATAAATTAAGCATAAAAATTCAGGCACGTGGCAAAATCTAACAAGCGATATGCAGTTGCAATAGCAAAAGAAGCTTTACAAAACCGCGGAGTTTTCGTCGTGTGCTTCTTTAGTTATGAGATTGAGGTTCCTGATTTGGAAAGCAGTACCGTTCAAAAGCAAATCTGTTATAACAAAATTAGCGTTAGAGCACCGTAAAGATCTCAGAAAATCAACACGTAGTTTCAAAAAAATAACACAGTCACAACGCAGAAGAAACATTGTATCCGTGCTGCAAAGATTAGACTGAGAATGTGCTGTAGATTACTTTGACATGAGAGAAATTATAGCGACTGAGAGTACGTCGATACCCGCTGACGGACGAATCTTACAACATCGGTAATCACTCATGATGAATGAACTTTAACAGAAAACTTTATTTGTGACTGTGTATGTTGCTTGCAAGTTGTCCAGTGAATCGACTGAATCGAGAATGTCTCTTCAGAGTTGTGACTCTGCCTAGTATAGTTTCGGAAGTTTAGTCACTGAATCGCTCCTGAGTGTTCTCCCAGTTGGAAAATTATATTTGCCAAATACATTCTGTGGCTACAGAATTCTCACAAAAGACCGTGGCTACATTGACGGACACCCAGCCGCGTGAGGAACTACATTTTCTTGCGTCCGTGCACCTGAGTCCTGGCTAGTAGACCAAATGTCCCGTGTCCCTGTCCCGATCCCCAACCTGTTCAGCTCGTGTCCCGCGCATCGTCACGACATCTTCTTCCGGTGCGGTATGAGTAATTATCCCCGCGTACGGCGTCGGTGTTGCATACAGCAACCACGCACATCGGTTGCCCCATTTTGAAGACATTGGTAGCATATGGGCCCGGTTTAAAATCGGGTATTAACAAGTACTAGCAAGTAATAGCAGTAAAAAATCGAACCATCCGTCACTCCCCTCTGCGCATTAGAAATACTGGGAACCGTAGGTAAATGAATGAATTAATAAATTTAGGTCAATAGGATGCCGCAATGGCCTAAGGGGACAGGGTCATTATAAGGGGAAAAAAAAATTGTTTCACATTATTGGTAACAACTACAAATGCTCGAGCATTCGATGTGTTTTCCGTTCAAAGCGTTTCTTTTGTGAGCAAAGCAAACTTCGCTTTGCATCGCCAAGAAGTAATGTTGACGAAATTAGATGTTGAAGTTTCAAATTAAACCGGAAATTTATCTTTCTTCTATGTGCAAAATGCTGGTAGAATATGGTAATATATGTCAATCACGCATCCCGTACACCTGTCACCAGGGGTAGGCACTTTTGCGGAGCTTCGATTTTCGTCAACTGTTCGCCAATTTTCAGGTGGGCATATGCGATGTGTGGGCATTATACTTCAGCAGTTGCACTTTCTCGATCTCACATGACAGTGGAAATGTACCTACCATCCTATCGTTATCCTCATTCTGGGCCAACCCAGGCGCTCACAAGTTTCACAGATCAGCGTACGAATGACCGCGTGCAGCAGTTTTTAGGGAGCAGCTTTTTGCCGCCCGGCACCTGCGTTTTACGGCGCCGGTGGTGGCACCGATATCGGCCGTAACCGAGCGAGCAAAGCAGGCAGCGTAGGCCGAAAGAAAAAACGGGATGTGCACCGTGAAAGTGCGAGGGAGAGGGTGGATGCGTGGCTATAACGCATTTCTCCCCTGCCTCCATGTCGCACTTTCACCAACGCTCCTCCTTATATATAGGCGCTAATCCGAACCACGTGACATTTGCGCGGGAGGTTCAAACACGATTTACAACAAGATACTCGGCGGCGGCGATACGCTGGTAAATAACGGTAGAATATTCCGCGCCACCTTGAGTTTGCTGATAACGCGATCACTTCCTAACATGCAGCAGATACGTGCCGTGACCGAGAAGACTGCAGTTCTCCCTCTCTCTCTCTCACCGGTGTGTACAAATTTTTATTAGGGAGTATGCAATGCTTTTTTTACAGCAAAGCACGTATACCTCTACCCCATTGGTCTCGTGGCCGTGGGCAAAAGCGATCTCCGTGGACAAAAACGCCAAGGCGCCAAGGCTTAAGACGCCGAGCGCTTGCGTCAGGCTAATCAGGCATACAGCATAGAGTTCAGAATTCGTTTAAGGAAACCACAAAACAAGCATCGGAATCGCATTATAGATGATAAGGCGCCTGGGAACAATGGCACCCCCCGCTTCCCCCCTATCAGGTGTTCCTCGTAAAGAACATGTTTCAGATGATCTTTACAGGCTAGGCAGGACTACTGTCACTACTTAGAGCAGTACTTGCCTAAGACAAAGAGCGCATTCGTCAGGCTAAACAGGATCAAGAATTTGCCGCCACAGAATCCGAGCGTAGGGTCAGTAGGTAGAGTACTAGAATAGCGCCACTGAGGCACGCAGGCAGCAACGGCGAGCATGGTTCGTCCGCGTTGCGAAATTGCCGCATCTACGGCCGCGCGCGTTAACTTCGACCGGGTCGTTTGTTAACAACACTACTGAATATGAAGCAAAACGGCACCTTTGGACACACTTTCGCTGCTGAAATGCTGTTACACGCGTTATCTTTGATTCCCATTCGAAACGGCGTCAGTCGCGCGCAGCCCCAGAGCAGGGAGGACAAGCCATGCCTACCAGAGTTGACCGACTAAAAACGCATAAGCAACAAAATTGCGGCTTTCATTACCATCGCAGTGTAAACAAATGTCACCTAATGCGAACTCACCAATAGGAGAAAAGAATGCCGATACTCTCTACCCTTACCTAGTGACACTAGCAGATCGCAAGCGACAAACCCGTCAGACGACGAGCAACATATCTTACCCTTCTCCGTCACTATTTGTATTGGTTTACAAAAGCTTTGCTGCACATCCACTTTCGCAGGGCGGCATGGAGAGAAAGTTTTCTACACAACACTACATGGCGCTGCAAATCTACAAAGTACGCTTTATTTTTGTATTTTGTATACGTCGCCATGGCAAAGTGCACAAACCCGGAATAATTATCCTTCCACTTTCCAAACCTCATAACAGTTCCATAACTTCGTGCATTATTCCCCCCAGTTAAAATTTGGTAATAGCAGGAGTCTTCACCACTTCCAGCCTTGGCTTGGCGACTCAGAAAAGAACAGTCATACAGCACGCATGACAAGACAAAGGTCATGCCATAGCAAAAAGAAAGAACATTCATGCTTATGGCAGTTAGGAGCGCGCTAAGAAATAACGGTTTGAGCTCAAAGCGAAGAGGATACGACAGCGAAGAACCGTGACATGTAAAAGCGTTGAATTTATATTCATGTCTATGATTAAATAAACCTAATAATAGAGAGCGTTGTGCTGACTGTTTGTCTGCCTGTTTCGCAACTTGTGTTTTGCTGTTACATTTGTGTACCATGAATTACAAACTTGCCTACTTTCCGTCCTTCTGCATACAAAAAAACGCTTTTTGGAGATCGCTTGTGGCGCAGATAGATATCGCGCTCGAATGAGTGCATTCCAATTCCCAGAGCGAATTGTAATCAGATGAGGAAACAGGTTTTGGGAAAAAAACAAATACATCGTTACAGAAATAATTAAAGCAATTAGAAAGTAATCAAAGCTCGCATACAATTATTAATATACACAATATTTTATTCGAGAAAGAAGGTTCTTTATTGATATTTTATTATACCAAAAGGAGGCGGTGCATTAGCACCGTTTCTGAGATTATACGGAAAAGCCTGCATGGTTGTTGACTTGGATATCATCTTCGCGAAGAAGTCTTTTTTGATGCCTTCGTTAGGAGAGGAAGATGATTTAAAAGGGAACATCCACTAATACCCCAACGTAGCTGCCTCATGAGGAAATTTGAGTGCGAAAACTGCATTCCAATTCTTAGACGGTATGGTAGGAAGCTTAGGAAGTCGTCTAATTAGACATTTAAAGGTAAAGTAATTGTAATGCCGCTGCAGCAACCAGCGCAGAGGTAAACGTCGCCGCAGACATGTAAACAAATTCTTACCGCGCTTTTATATAAGACAATAAATAAATTATTACAAATTATTAGGCAATTAGGAAGTACGCAGAAGGGGGTGCAAAATGATAAATAACACAAAACAGAAAATTAAAACTACAGAAAGTTTGTTGTGACATTAGTATGTGCAATGAGCAAGGATGACAGCGGTGTTGCTTTAAGGTTAAGACAGCAAAGTAACCTGTATCGTTGACTTCGATGCTGCCTGCACGAATAAGACTTCTTTGCCGGCTTCGTGAGGATTGGAACAGGGCTTAACATGGTGGGCCATCCATGAGTACGGAAGCATGGCTGTCTCATGGGGAAGTTGGATTGCAGCCAAAGCATTGGCAAAACTTGCAAGGCGGATCAGCGAGATTGAGAAGTAAGAACTAGCCACTACAGACCTGAGCCAATTTTACGTACAAACAACCTACCTGAGCCATGATATTTGCAACGAAAGAGCAAGATTTTATATGACCATTTTACCAGTTTTTTAAAGCGTCGAAACAGCTCAAAAAGTTTCACAAAAAGCGTGGGAGTTGGTTTGTTTGTGGACTACAGCCAGGTCTGGAACCTGGCGCACAGGCCAGGTTCCAGACGACTGAAAAAAAAATACTCCCGTCTTTACATCAGGCAATCGCTCTTCTCCAGCTAATCCCCGCCCTATTTCTCTTATGTGCATCTCGTCCAAGCTTCTCGAGCACATAATAGAGCACCCCATGTCATAAATCGTCTGGAAAGCACAAATTTCTTTTTCCCATACCAGCATAGATTTCGGAAATATTACTCTTGCGAAACACAGCTCGCTTACTTTGCCCACGACGATCTAGTTCATATGGATAACAATTTTCAAACGGACGCCATTTTATTATGACTCTGAGAAGGCATTTGAACGCGTTCCACATAACCAACTACTCTCAAAATAAACTTGCCTCGGTTTGCCTTCAAACATAATAAACTGGATTTAGGATTTCATTAGAGACAGCATGCAATTCGCGTTCGCCAATAATAACCAATCACCACTCACAGCTGTTACATCGGGGGTCACAGGGCATCAGTGTATCACCACTTTTATTTCTAATCTACATAAACCATCTGCCAACTAACATAAAAAGTAAACTAAGACTCTTTGCTGACGATTGTGTTCTTCACTCTGCCATTAGAAGCTCCGACGATAACAGAACCCCACAAGATGACCGTAACACTACCGCATAATGGTGCAATAATTGGCTTATGCCCCTTAACTTATCGAAATGCAAACTAATCTCATTATCTCGTAGACGCACCATCACCCACCACACTTACAAATTAATGTTGTTCCCATAAGCCTGTCACATCTTAAAAATACTTATGCATTCACATGACACCATCATTATCATAGGCATTACACATCCGCACAATGTTCCGAAGCAACAAGGTCGCTTAGATACTGTGATCTGAGGTTACGGAATACACAAGGTGAGGTAGCCGGAACACAGGTTGGAGACGGAAACACGGACATTTATAGGGATTCACGCAAGTGTAGACGTAGGCGACGAAAGGCACAATACAACACGGACATAGACTACGTATGAAGGTTCGGGCAGTAGGAAGAATGAGATTACGAACAGTCAGAGTTAGTATAAAAATGTAAATGAAAGTTGGCTGAGTCTTACAAGTCGAAGAACCGGCAGACGTCGAAGAGCAACACGAGGGTAGGGCGTTGGAGGTGCGCCGGAGGCAGTGGCCTTGTGAGGTCAGTAGCAAAAGCGAATGGCAAAGAGAGGGCGGCCGCACTGCTACACGTTGTACAGGCTCACCAGGTAGATGGTCGGGACGGGGTGCCTGGGCGTTCTACAACGGCCACAAGAGACCGGGGTTCTAACTGTCCTACAACAGGCTTAGGAAACCCATGACTTCCCCGCTGGGCCGTCCATCTTCGTTCCGAGCATCACCTTCCTCTTCTTCTGCCTTCTTTTTCCAGGATTCCTCGCTGAGAGAGATTCCCACCATTCGTTTTGCGGATCGGCCGAATGTCTTGACAGGTACCTCATCACAGATACCTCAGACGAAATCTGAAATCCGCGGCCATAGCAATAAAAAAAACTTGCTTATCTGACATTCCTGTTACTAAAACGTCAATACGCGTCATCAATCTGGCATCCATCACAGGCATATTTGTCCCCTAACTTAGAATCCATAAAAAATCAGGCAGCTCGCTTTATCACCTCCCAATACTCCTCCGGTACCAGCGTCACAGATTTAAAACTGTTCATTTCCCTTCCGTCACTCGTATCGCGCCGTGACATAGCCCGTTTGCGCTTCCTTCATTGGACGTGCTATCATCCGAAATCAAGGCACGAATTAAAACCATCCCACCGCACGTCAGCGCGCCTAAATCACAGCCACCTAATAGCCCATATACCCGTTCGAACAGCAGCATTCTCAAGTTCGTTTTTTCCCGATGCAATAACCCTTTGGAATTCGCTACCCGACACTATTGTATCACGCACTGATCGCGTATATTTTGGAAAAATTGGACGATCATTATCACAACTACGGACATAAACGCTGATTCATACTCCTTACCAGTTTGAACGTGTGTAATCGGTCTTGCTTGTGTTTTGTTTCTCTCTTTTTTTAATCTTGTAACTTAATCAGTGTATTCGGTATTAGTCTTCTCTTATTTGCCCTTTTTTGTTTCTTTTCCTTTTTTGTTAGTTGTGCTGACGGATGCATGTCAGTCACTCTAATTTCTTGATGCTCACCCAGTTATATTTATCTTACACTTATTCATTGTCTTCCCATATGTATTTGCCCCCCTTATGTAATGTCTTCGGGCCCTTCAGGAATTATAAAAAGGAAATGAAATGAAATAAAATATTGTTTCAGAAAGTGAACTGAAACGCGTCGCGGAGTTGAAATGCGTAAGTGTCGCCCTCGATTGTTAATGGCCTTCACTGAACTTCCGCAATGGCGTATTCTCGCCGAAAAACATCCGCATTCCAAGGACAGCGGCAACTCATTTGTTCTCTCGAGCAAGCATGTCACATCTTGGTTTTGCCGTCGCCTTGCATTTTGAAGTGTATTCACTGATGTAGCAACAGAATGAGAGCTTGTCAATGAATCCTCGCCTGTCTTGTACGACGCCATTCGTGCGGGACAAGTGAGGGAAGTTTAGGCTTGGTTAACCTGTTTGAAACAGTTGGTGTCTGGAGGTTTGGTTAACCTGTTAGAACGAACAACCTTCGTTGCCTGGTTATTTTATTATTATATATATTTTTAATAAATTCACTATCCCTTTCTAGAGCACGTGCTTTACCGTCACCCGCGAAGACCCTTGTGCTATCTTAATACATAAAGTTACCGTATTGACCAAAGGCCGGTACGGGGGCTATTGCGGTAACTTGTCGGCACCATTTTGTTTTCAAGAGTACGCTTTATTGTGAAATACGTTTTCTCTCAGCGCCATACACACTTCATCCTGCGCTCAGCGATTCTCTATTCTCTCTAAAACGCCAGAGACATAACTCGGTCAGGATGGTCTGCAAAGCGTTCTCAATATGTGTCTGTATACCCGCAAGTAGAGGTACCTCATCCTTTAAACTTATCATATCACCTAGTCTGTGAAAGCGCACTGAAGGCATGCTACACCGTCTGCGACTCAACGTTGCCTACACCCGAAACTTCTTGTTTAAGCTAAGCTAAGTGGAGTCGTCATTGTGTCCAGTGTGCTCTACGACTGAGGACATTAGACACGTCTTATGCCGCTGCCCGCGATATGCTAGTCAACGGGCAACAGCATCGAAGGCACTTGTGCGACACCGACGTGGAAGTGCACTGGAACCCTTGGCAAAATCAAGGCTGGAGGTGATTCTGCAAACCCTCTAATCATATACATTTTAAATACGTGTGCATCTCCCCAGCATGAACAGTTACATAATGTTTTGTGTAGCGATATTTAAAGTTGAAGTATCATCCTGTATATCGCCATCTTTTTTCAGATACAGTTTGCGATGTTTCGCTCTTGCTTCCCCCTCTTGTTTCTTTTTTTCTTTCCCTCTTTTTTTTTGCTCTTTCATCTCACTATATCCCCCCCCCCCAATCTGGGGTAGCAAGCCCTTCCACAAGTGCGGCTGACCCCTCCAGCTTTCAGTAAAATGTTTCCCTCTTTCTTTCTCACATATCCGCGGTATTAGTAAAAACATCGCTTGAACAAAGGAATTGTACGTACAATGGTCACTTAACTGTCATCTATGTATCCAATCTGAGGCCGCGAATCATTATTGTTGTATTGTCCACCTCAACAATGTATTTGTCTCCTGGAATGTTGTGCAGCTGAAACATCAACAAAGAGCACATCTCACGGGTGTTCGTTTCCATCCTTCTCAACGGCCGTTACAAACCCTCAATCCATGGCAATTCGAGATTATTTACAGCGGAAGTGCCGCATGTCCGACCGACAAGAATGCAGACACAACCGACCCTATCCGTAAGCAAGGAAACCGCGACCAGTGGGTGCCGACAATTAACTCTGAAAATGAGGTACAACCAAAACGGAATATCGGAGGTTAGAGAATTTGCCGCAAGTGGAACCACATTTCAAGTCGAAATACGTTAAAAGTAGAGACGTTTCTACGGTGACTGAGAACAATAATGTGAAGGTGCGTTGGCACATATTCAGCCACGTGGTTTAAAAAACGGATGCTTTAGGTTCATTTTGTTTTTGTGAGATAAAATTTCTTTATGGGCGACAAGTGATTAAGGACTTTTTTCGCAGTGCATAAATGTGATAGAAAATTTGTCGCTGATACCTAGCGATGACACTCAGTTATGCTACTTTTTGAGAAAAACATCAATTCAATGTAATGTGTCGGTTCCTTGAAGCCATCAATAATTTATTGACTTCAAGAAGGACATTTTACTGCTACTTAAACTAAAAGCGTTCTTTTTTTCTTTTGTCAAGGAAAATTTCTTATCACCTGCTAAAACCCATCATGCAACAAAAGCCGCAAGCTTGTGTTAATGTCACTGCGAAGGCGTCCTTTCAGGCAATGCGAAGCTTCCTTTGAAGATAGAAGAAAGCGGACAAACAATTGAAACCGAAGCAAAAATTGCTTCAAAAAAAAAACGGGCGCTTCGTGCCTACTGCCTCACGGCTTCTATGAATACTCGCGCGCAGGAGTTCCTGAATGCAGAATATCCGACCACGCCACGGTCACCACAGCCCGAAGTTATTGGGATTGTAATCATCCGGCGTGCGAGTGGCTGGAAGTGGGAATGCAGTTCCTTACGCACACCCTCTGGATACCGTGGTTTGCATAACGTCATTAGTAGCTCACCCCCATTCCCAAATCTTCTACCACGCTGCCAGCAACGGAAGGTTCGCGCGCTCTACGCAGTCCGTTCTCTGCGCGCATCACGACCCGCGGTACCAGGGCGCGCTCTGTTCACGCTTGCTACGGACAAAAATAGGAACAGATAACGAAAGTAGGAGACAAGAAGAATAAGGGTGAAGTATTGGGCTTAAATGTTTTCCCCTCACAATGCGATCTCTTTTGTTCTTACCTTAACTCGCGCTTTTCACGCCCATCTTTCGCACGCTTTTCCCCATCCCTTCCCTTGCGTTATCGCCACAATCCTCTTCCATTCTCCATTTCTACCTTCGTTCCGTGCTTTCGCCTCGCAGCACTTGCAGTTTCCTTCGTCGATGCAAGCACTCGCGCGGGCGACGCAGGGCTGCTCTCGGGCGATGATGACTTCCAACTACCGAACGAAAAGTTAACGACAAAGTATGCGTGCTGCCTCTTCGATTCGAATAACGAAATTTCATGAACAGAAATTCGATCGGAAACTCCGGTTCATTCTTTCGCCTTAAAACGTTGCGCAATTTGTACCACTGACCATGACGTACAAGGATGCTCGTCTTTAACACGCGCTAAGAATGGTAAACAAGGGCGGAAATGCTGTCAACACAAGTTTTGTAAAACCATACTGGGAAAAATGTTCATTGAGTAATATCGCAGACGGCGACGTTCGCAGTATTCCCGTCCCACAAGCCAGTATCACCTCCCCCCCCCACCCCTCCGAATTTGTTCTGTTGTACTACCATGCCTTCCTCTTCACGAGTCTTTTGTTACCTGTATCTATTATTAACAAGTGCTAGGCAAAGTTTTCGTCATTACTTGTCATGACGTGAAGGGATGGAGAGCGCGTTCGAACATGAAGCGTAGTCTAAGAGCAATACGAATGCCTACCGTGCGAGTTCGCAAGACTAAACTATACCGGGACAAAAATACAGGGACGAATACGAGATGACCAGGTCGTTCGAGATAAACAACACAAGATAAACAACACAAACAACAACACGTTCTGGTTTTTGTTCTTTCGGTCACGCTGCCGTCTAATTCGAGCGACGCGCCGAAGAATGTAGCACTTCAAATCTGTCTAGCTTGCAAGGGGAGAAGTAAGACTACAGCAAAGGCACCGAAGTCTTCGAATATCGATTTTCATATTCCGTGCTTATTTTTACACGCAAAACAGGTCTCCACAAATCCGCGTGGTATGACAACTCAGCAGAGGTCGGTTATTACAAGTAAGGAAACCACCAGGCCAGGTTCAACTTCACCACACCGACAACCGAGGAATGGTGGTGATTCGCTGACGCTGTATGTGCATACGTGAATAGTGTAGAAGACCCGTACGCGCACCAGATCGACTTTTTTTCTATGCACCGAGGTGTATATCAGATGCGGTTCCTCGCGTCTATACGTGAATAACAATTTTTTACCTGCAATTTTACTGTGGCACATGTTTCCCTTGTCGGCAAAGGCCAGGCTGTGGTACGTTGTTCCAGACGAGGCTGTTGCCGAAAACGCTCGCCTAAAACAAAGTCCGTGTTTCTTCCCTCAAGCGGGACAATATTATTACGCGGTGGCAGGACTGTTGACACTAACCATGGTTGGTGGTGAAGGGACCTGTTTACAGGAAGATGTGATGTATGCCATGACATACCCAGCCAACCTGCGGCCTGCACACTTCATCGTCATCGCTGATGGGCGAAAATGACGCTACGAGACATTTCCACTTATTTTTTATCTGGGGGCAATGTATGATATTCCGCAAGTGTCTTCCACAAGGAGCGGATGCGTGATGTTGCTCCTTCGTCTCTTCTAACTATATGATAAAGGGGCCATGGTATGATATCCATGCACTTCCAACGGGGGGAGTTTGATTGCAGGTCCGTCCGCCGCTCCTTGTACGTGAAAAATGCCCTTAGACGTAACTGGACCTCGCCTAAATGACCAGCCTAACCTTACACCTAGCGTGACCAAAACGTAAATATATCCTGAAATCACCTAAGTTGTCGTAAGCAAAACCTAGTCTAACCTAAATCTATCTTAAACCGAACCTCTCCAGGTTTCTTTAGATTCTGTTTATTCAATATGTGCGGGATGCTACGGAGTGACCAGAAAAAATTCTCCGCCTAAATGTTCCCTAGGATGAAGTTTACGGTTGCTGGAATGCCTCTCATTGTGCGAAGAAAGGTTGAATTGTAATAGAATGAAAATAAACTCATACAAAAAGTTGGAGCGGTACTATGCCATTACGGAGTGAGTGAGTGAGTGAAAACTTTATTGCATAACAGCCAGTAGTCCTAGACGTCGGCCAAGAGCCCTGGGCTCTAGCAGCGTCTTCGGCCAGCTGAATGGCCCAGACTTGATCAGCTGGGTCGGAGCTGAGCAATACGGTCTCCCATTGCTCTACAGTAGCGATGTTGCGACCTAACGTTGTCGCCTGTGGACAAGCCCACAGCATGTGGGTTAAGTCTGCCCTGTCCTTACACCGGTGGCACTTGTCAGAATATTGCCCAGGGTAACAGTGACTGTACGCAACCGGGTTGGGATACGAGTTGGTCTGTAGAAGTCTCCAAGCCACGGATTGCCATTTACTGTGGGTAGGATGAGCCGGGGGGAAGCGGGTCCGCTCTAGCCTGTAATGATTAGTTATGTCCCTGTAGGACACAAGGCGATCCCTACCCGAACAGCGAAGTGAATGAGCGTTGTTGTCGTCACCAGCTCGGTCAGAAAATCCTCGAGCGGCGTCGTGCGCGCATTCATTCCCAGCCAGGCCAGAGTGTGCAGGTGCCCATATTAGACATATCTTGCCCGAACGCTGAATGTTGTTGAGCCCAATCCTTAGAATTGCAGATGCCTCTGGGGAGATGCGCCCCTTGCGCAATTTATAATAGCAGACTTTGAGTCGCTCACCACGTATTTGATTTTTGCCGATGCCGTCATTGCCAGGGCAATGGCCGCCTCTTCGCCCACCTCCGGCTCGCTCGTGCGGACCGACCCGGAGCTGATGGAATTGCCCTGGCGATTGACTATTGCAATTGCCATAGCATTGCGACCCGGATAGTCGGCCGCGTCCACGTACAGCACTTCCACCGAATTTCCGAATCGTTTGTGCAGGGCTTTCGCCCTTGCCTGCCTGCGTTCCTGATTGTGAACCGGGTGCATATTTTTAGGGAACGGTGGGATGTGAATTTGATCGCGCACTTCGGGAGCCAAGGGTATCTTGTGAGTGCCTGTTCGCAGGTGGTTGATGCCCAGGGAGCCGAGAATATGCCGACCCGTCTGGCTGTGGCTAAGCCGTTCCCGTTGAGCCAGCCGTTGAGCCTCTATTAGTTCGCTAAGGGTATTGTGAAGCCCCAGCGCCTCGAAACGTTCGGTCGGAGCAGTGATCGGGATGCCGAGGGCCTGCTTGTAGGCCCGTCTAATAAGGGCGTCAATTTTGAGTTCTTCGTCCTTTCTGAGGTGTAGAAAAGGGGTGACGTAGGTTATCCTACTGAGGACGAAGGCTTCAACTAATCGAACAAGGTTGTGCTCCTTCATACCGTGATGCCGCTTAGCGATTCGCGATATGAGTCGGGTAGTCTGATGCACGCTTTTTTGGAGCGTGAGGACGGTTTCCGAGTTGTGTCCATTGGCCTGTATTCGGAGACCGAGAACCCGTATACTGGACACTGTGGGGATGGGCTGCGTTCCATTCGCGGAAATATTCACAACCGGGGGTTCGGGTCTGTACGCTACCCCTACTAGTGGGCCTGTAGAGCAACAATTCTGACTTTTGCGAGGAGCAACTGAGGCCCCTGGGACTTACGTACCGCTCCACCGCCTCAATGCCCTTTTTGCAAGATGTCCTGAATTTGCCCGTCACTGCCTCCGCTGACCCAAAGCGTGACATCGTCCGCATAGAGGCTGTGTTGGAGACCATCGATCTTTTGCAGTATTTCGGGAAGCCCCATCATGGCTACGTTGAAAAGAAACGGGGAAAGGACTGAACCCTGTGGAGTTCCCCTGCTCCCAAGCTTGATCACATCTGATTGGAGTCCCCCTACAGCTAGAGTAGCTGTACGGAGAAAAACACCTCTCCATTTTCGCACCATCCACAAGTTAATACCATTCTAAATGTTTCCATGCTCCAATCTGTCTGTTTAATTCGACCCGTATTACTTCTGGTCGTTTGCGAATTGTTGGTTTTCTTTGCCTTCAGCATCATATCAGTTCTCTCCAGTTTTCAAGGAATAAATCATCACGCCCCTCGTGACAACTACGCTACAAATAAAGAGAAAGTTTCCAGCCAGTCTATGCGGTACAACTGAATTCCGTTACTTCGCCGAGCGTCTGTGTATAAGACACGAGAAACGACACCTGATGCTTTATAAAACACGAGCGCCTGATGTCACCGTCAGTGGTCACTTTTTTCTGAAAAATAAACAAGAAAGGAAACAAATATGCACGGCGCCGTACAGAAAGCAAGCTTCACCCAGGTAAAAAAAAAATCAGTTGCCTCAGTGCACAGCCAGCACCTGCCACCGGCTTCGCCTGGCCGCTCGTCTTTAATCCTAACGTTGAAAGGGGGCAAAAGAGCGCGCCAACTCCGACTCAAACCGAGGGAGGTTCGTTAGCATATTGAAGGCCTCGACGGCCTCCATAGGGTGCCATCAGATCTCGCGGGGCTTTATCTCGGGGAACTGGTGCCTTTGAAGCAAACAAAGACGCTGGCCCGTCTTGAATCTGAACAGCCGATACGGCTTTCAAGTAACCACAGACACGCGACCCACCCCGACAGGCTCCACTGCATGCAAGACAGAACAGATGCTTCCGCGCCGCCACCAACTACAGGTTTGTTTCATGTTGCATTGTGAGATCGCGGGATTAGAGAGGGAGGGAGGATTTCCATTGAGTGATGTGCGGTAAAAATAAGGGGAAGAAAAACGCGTCGACCATGGAGGTATAGAGTGACATATTGAGGCTGCAGGACAGTACCCTTCACTCTAGGAATTCGCCGTAGGTTGGCGTCACTACGCCGCCTCAGAACGGCTGATCGTCGCGAACAAATGAGCGAGTATGGCAAAAAGAGAGGCCCAGCATATCATATAAGTGAAAACCAGAATGTTCAGAGGGAAAGTATGGCATGAAGTGCATAAACGCTTGCATTGCGCAATTATCCCCACATGGAGTCAATTTTTCCCCCAAAATTCTACGCCGTACCTCTTCATTCGTCAGACTCGCCGATTAGTGCACGCTGATTACTCGTTAGCGGGTGGGGGGGATAGCGGAATCGACTTACTACGAGGTCTTAGTGTTTGTATGAAGACACTGAGGACCCTTGGTTTCACAGCTCCCTCTTCATTTGATTCAATCCTTTCATTAGCCCTTCCGAAATCACTTCTTAAACCCCCCAACTTCGCTTGGCCATGTAACCGGCCCGGCAACACGCGCATTCGATGATTCTCAACAGCGGCACATCCCGTTTCGTAGGGGATGCGGCAAGGCTTTCGCCGTGAAGCACTCCCCCGAGACCAGGCGAAGCCAGGCGCGATGATAAGGAGCACGAGACGGGAGGAGGGAAATTATTATCGCCGGAAATTACGTCGACCGTAATAAATGGCGGCCCCGCCTCGAAGCAAGGGCGTTGGGTATCACTCAGGAAAGCCAATATTGGGTGAGCCTTCAGCGCCCTTTGCTCTTACTTTCACAGCGCCGGCTTAGTTATGGGCGACGGACAGGGTCCGAAAAGAAATAAGGTGCCCGGCGTCGGGGATTTGCCACGTGAGGGCCTAGCGAGACCTCGGAATGAATGAAGCTATCGCGGTTCAATAGAGTGCGTGCCCTGCTTGGCGGTCGATGCATGGTGTGAGGTGGAGCATGAGAACTGTTGAGAAGCAGAGTAAGAGGATTCACACAAAAAAGAGAGAAATAGGGAATGTAATCGGGTGCGTTCATGCAGTCAACGTAGCTCAGCATAGCGGTGAAGCTACCGGGCTTATTATAGCTACGCGGGTGGAAGAGCTCTCTTGGCTGCCCCGTTTTAAAGGAGCCATGAAGAGAAAACAAAAGTTTGTTTTATTCGAAAGATTAGGTGTTTCATAGTACCCCAAGCGCTTTCCCGGAAGCAAATGATGCTTTATTCACTGAGAAATAACGCAATTTAAGCCAAAATTTTTAAATCTCCCGCTAAAATTGCACATTCCGTGACGTGAACCATGGCGTCATACGAGGCGGTCCATGAAACAGATACTTAGTATGTCGACTCCATATAGCAACCACACGCGGGAGTCGACCGAGACGGCGGCCATTTTAAAAATACTAGTAAAACCTAGTGCACCCCCAGCCCTAGTCATGGAATCGCCTGATCCGGAGAACAAAACTCTCGCCGAGGAGCTCGGGCTTGCATTTATCAACCTCACACCACTTGAACGCTCAATGCTTCTAAGTGCACGAGTGGCAAGAGTTGTGGGATACGCGGTGGACGGGAAAGCGACCATCCCGCGATAGCCACAACAGACGAACGCCCAGCCGTCGGCACCGCTGCCTCGTCAGCCCCGTCGCGACGGACGAATACAGACTGGTACGTATGTGCCGTATTTTCAATTTCAGTAGCAGTATCGCTTATGCCAGTTCGCCGGTATCGTGTATGAAAAGCCGTTCGCTCGAGCTCTCTGCTCCGACCAGAAAGATTCGAGCGCCAATGCGCCGTGTGTACGGCAATTTTTTTCCCCAAGGTCAGAGCGCTTTTGACGAAGTCGGCGACGAGCGCCAGCATGTCCCAGGAGTGAGCTAACGTAAGGGTCCCTGCCGTAATCACTTCCTCGGAAATGAAGCGAGCACACTGGTACTTCCTTTAGCTCTCTTTCTCCTCCGTTTGCAAAGTTCACAAAACGTAGCCACTCAATTGCTTCGCCGAGGTTCGTCGTTGGGCAGCACATGAAGGGAGATCTCCTCACCGGCGGGGATGTCGGACTCCCTCGACGATTTACCCGTACTACATGGGCATTTCAAAACGTAGCAACGAAATTTCATTGTAAAGTACTCGAACAAACTGAAGTTTTCAGTGGTTGTAAACTGGAAACGAGCTCCTAACAATAGCAGCAAGCCAACACCATTCCGAAACTGCGACGACTGTCACTATCTCGTCGCTGCTTGCTGTTCCTTACTCCCTTCGTTTCTATTTTTACCTTTGCTGGTTGGCGATATGACGGCCAACCTCCTGTGAAGGGATTACGATACCAAGCAAGGTCGCGGCTTCGCGTGCTGGGACAGTTCGTTGGCCCCTAAAAAGCAGAGCCTCGAACCCGAAAATTCGACTGCGCGACGGCGAGATGTCGAGCTCAGCCGACGGTAGTTTCGTACGCATGGGCGCACACGCTTGCGTGTTCGTTCGGAACTTCAACCATTTACTCCACCGTTCTTTGTCATAAAAAGAATGTGCAGTATGTTTCACGGGCATTTAGCTCGCTATGTAAACTGTAAGCCCTGCCTAACATGCGTTTGCTTTTGCCGGCCTCCGCCAATCGCAGAGCATTCTCGAGTGACATCATAGGTTCTGTTGCGGAAAATGAGCTGGTGGGTTGCATGGTCATTTCCGTTTTTCCTAATTATGGAGCTTATTTGAACGAAGATATCGTTATAAGTGGTGTCGTTATGGTTCTAACGAGGCAATCTTTCGAATGAACCAAACTTGTGTTTTCTCTTCATGGCTCCTTTAAGAACGAATAATTCGCCGCGTAGAATGCGTCATAAGAGCCGACATTACGTGCCTCTTCTGGCGAGGATTAGAATTTTGCGGTAGAACCCAGGAGGAAACGCACGAATTTTTCCACCCTTCTCGGAAACCCAAACCTGGCTTATCACTACGTGGAACCCTTGAGCGACACTTAACAATTCTTGCTACGAGGAAATTATGAGACTTCACCAACTACAGCACTGCTGTGAGTTTTAGAGAGGAAAAAGTGAATCTTACAGTTAAGTTTCAACACTACAGTCAAGTAGCGGTAAGGCACCTCTAGTTTTCTTACTCGATGTCCGTTTCATACTAATAAGCGAACTTACCGCGCTTTCGAAAATAAGAAATTTACGACAATAATTTGGCTTTACTCTTAACGCAGACAGAAAAAATTAAGGGCGGGTATTCTACTGAAGCCTCTTCGACATTGCACTCTTCTGTTTGAATGCCACGATATATTTATGCAAAAAATTGCCGCAGATTTCATATCCAATATTTGTAATCCTTTTTGGCTTGCTATAATTACTAGCTATTTAGGCTGAATGTTTCCGGGGAAAGGATTCGTGGATCTTTAAATGGAAAAACACGTGTTGTGGGCATACACCATATGCTAGCAGCTCGAATATTAAGGGTACGAGTAGTGCGAGTATACTTCGAATTGACCGTATAGCGTTTGCTTCCCCGCTACAAGGCTCTTTGTGCTGTGGTGAATCCTCTACAGGCAAGTGGGTGACAGGTCGAGGAAAGGAAGGTAAAAAAAAATGCGCCATATCCAAGGAATGAATGATGATAAGTGGGGCGAAGCTCGAGAGGGGGAGATGATCGGTAACCGTAACTCTCCCGTGAAAGTTCACCCATTACATCATTAAGAAAGACGTAAGACTGTGTGCGTACATTGTACAAATCAACTTTTATTTTCGCAGTCAATGCTCCCAGGCCCAGACCTGGTGAAAGATCCCGCGCCATCGAGGACTACCCCGCACCTCCACCACAATTTGTCACGTAGAATGGGACACAGCGGTAAAGAAAGAACTTTTATTTAGGGCGAACTTGTGCCCGAACAAGACGAGAGGAAACGAGCAAAGGTCCTTGCGTCTCGTTCGATCTCCGAGAACGACTGCCTGCGTTCGTGGCGTGATCTCTTGTGACCTCGCCTTCGTACACCTGCCTGACGGCAGAACGACGAGCTGGCGAAACACGGGCCACAACCTCGGCAGTGACCATTACATTATCGAAGTCGAGATTCCCCTGCGAGTATCGGGAACCTCTACCGCCAAGCGCACTCACAAGCTGGTGGACTGGCATGCCTTCCGTCAGCAAGACATCGCACCGACCATCGACGACATCGAGCGATGGACGCGTTGCCTGGTGGACGCCACGAAGCGAGTCACCACGGAGATCGAAACGGACGACTCCATACCGAGCATGGACCCCCGCCTGGCACACATGATCGAGGCGCGCCGGTCCCTACAGCGGCGATGGAAGAAACACCGCCACCACGGCAATTTACGCAAGCGGATCGCCCGCCTCGGTCGCGAGATCGAGCAATACAGCCGACAGCTCTGTACCCAGCAGTGGCACGCGATCTGCAACGAGGCCGACGGACAACTCCACGCGAGCCGAACATGGAAGCTGCTTCGCCACCTCAAAGACGAAACCCAGAGCAAGTCCTACCAACAACACCGCCTGTCCCAGATACTACACACGGCGTCTAAGACCCTCGGCACAGAGGAGCTCTGCAAGCGCCTGAACGACCAGTACCTGCCCATCACCTCGAGCGTCGAGCATCTGGACTACCGAGGGGCGGCCAACCCCGAGCTAGACGGCGACATCGAGGAGTGGGAAGTCCGCCGAGCGGTGCAGGACCTCAACTGCAAGTCGGCGGCCGGGCCGGACAACGTACACAACAAGGCTCTCCGGAACCTGAACGACACTGCCATAACGGCTCTCACACGGTACTATAACGACTGCTGGCGCTCGGCTCGCTCCCCAAACAATGGAAGACGGCCCGAACGATCCTCATACCAAAGCCCAACAAGCCGCCCGGCATCGAGAACCTGCGCCCGATCTCCCTGACGTCGTGCGCGGGCAAGGTGCTCGAGCACGTTCTCAACAACCGCTGGCAGAGCTACCTCGAAGAGCACAACATCTACCCGGCCACGATGCTCGGCTTCCGAGCGAAGCTCAGCACACAAGACGCCATGCTCCTCCTGCAACACGACCTGCTCGAGTCCCCCAGCAGAACCGACTGCAGGGCAGTGCTCGGCCTCGACCTCAAGAGCGCATTTGACAACGTGCTCCACTCCGCCATCCTGGCACAAGTCAACCGACTGGGGCTGGGAGAACGAACGTACAACTACATTCGAGCGTTCCTGTCCCACAGGACGGCATGCATCCACGTCGGTCACCTACAACTAGACGAAAGGGAGCTGGGCAGCGTCGGCACACCGCAAGGGTCCGTCATCTCTCCCTTCCTGTTCAACATCGTCATGATCCCGGTGGCCGAGCGCCTCGCCCGCCTGCCGCATGTCCACCACACGATCTACGCCGACGACATCACGCTCTGGGTGTCGCGCGGCACCAACGGCCACATCGAGGAATCGCTGCAAGAGGCGATCTGTGAAATCGAGGCCTGCCTGAAGAACACGGGCCTCCGGTGCTCCCCGCAAAAGTCGGAGCTGCTTATACTGCCACCCCCCGGCCACCGCAGGAAGGAAGCCGAACGCGAAGCCGGCAACATCACCCTCCGCACCGAGAACGGCACGACCATACCGCACGTCCGCAGCCTCAGAGTGCTCGGCCTCCACATCGACTCGGGCAACACCAACCACACGGCCCTGGACAAATTACTCACGAGGATGGGCATCGCGACCCGTCTCATCAGGAGGATTTCCACACGCCGCGATGGCATGCGAGAGCCCAACCTCCTGCGACTGCTGCAGTCGTTCGTGATGAGCCACGTCTCGTACGTCGGCGCGTTTCACCGATGGCTGCAGCACGAGCGGGACAAGATCAACGCAGCCATCCGCAAGTCCCACAAGACGGCACTGGGACTTCTCCACAGCACAAGCAACCGGGCCCTTGCGTCCCTCGGCGTACACAACACACTGGAAGAGGTGTGCGAAGCCCAGCGCTCCGCGCAGCTCGCCCGTCTCGGTACTACCAAAACGGGTCGCCTTTATCCTGCAAGGGCCGGCCTCCGCCCGCTACGGACGGAGCCGCTCTCGGAAGACACCCACGAACACAGGAAGATACCCAACGACATTGCCAGACAACTGGTCGTCGCACCGCTCCCGCGCAACGTCCACCCGGACCGCAACAAGGAGCGAAGGCGAACCAGAGCCCGCGCACTCGCGGAGACGTACGCTACAGACAACACGGCGGTATACGTGGACGTCGCCCAACTCCCGGACAGACCCCACACCTTCGTGGCCGTAGTGATCCGCGCCACGGACGGAAGCATCCTGAACGCCTGCAGCTTCCGCTCCCCCGGCGCCGAGCAAGCAGAAGAGGCTGCCATCGCACTGGCGCTACGAAGCGACCCCGACACCACAACCATCCTGAGCGACTCCCGCTCGGCCATCACCAACTTCGCCAGAAGCAGCATCGGGGAAACGGCAGCCCGCCTGCTCCCCACGCGCAAGTCGACCACAACCAACATCAGATGGTTCCCGGCACACGTCGGACCCATCGCCGGAGGAGCGGCCAACCGCAACGAGACAGCAGACGCCGTCGCACGCGAGCTCGCGCACCGTGCGGCGCCCCCCTGCGCCTCGACCGCGGGAGACGTCGGCCTCCAAGCGGAACCGCTGACCACGTACGGCGACATTCTGTCGTGGTACCGAGAGGGGCGCCGAGCGCTGCCTCCGCCTCACCCGAGGCTGGGCAGACGCGAAGGCGTCCTTCTCCGACAACTACAGACCCGCACGGTGCTCACGCCGGCCCTCGCCCGACACGTGTGCCCCGGATACTACGTGCAAGTGCAGTGCAGTGTTTGTGCGCGTAAACCAGCAACTCTAGCCCACATCATGTGGGGCTGTGAAGTGCAGCAAGACGGTGCCGAGCCGGACTCACTACCGCCAGACATTGTGGACTACATCAGCTCGCCCGACTCTGCGGCGCAGCTGCTCGCCATCCAGCGGCTCGAGGACGCCCTGGCCCGGCAAGAGCGAACGGGGGACCCTCCCGCGGGAGCGGACTCACCTAGTAGCCGACGTCGCGACGCAGGCCCACCCTCGAGGTCTACATAGCCACGAGCTAGATAGGGTGCGGAGAAGCCCTGCGTGGCCTGATCCGCACCCGCACGCCGGATATTCTCAATAAAGTCTTGTTCTCTCTCTCTCTTGCGTGATCTCCCCCTCGCAGTGCACGTGCGCTCGCGCCTCCGTTGGCGAACACAGACAAGCTCACGCTCCCGGTGCCGAGTTTGCGCTGCCGGTTGCTGCCGGTTCTTGCGCGTGCAACGCGGCCCACTTTGCGACATCTCCGAAAGCATGCGGCGGTCACGTACCACGAGACACAAGGGATGGACAGACCCATGACTTAAGGAGCTTCGCCCCTAAAAAAGCACTGTTTATCCCCGAGAAATCAGATGGCATTGCGTACGGGTTAGTAACTTCACCTAGAAACTATAGCAGTACATTCAAGAAGCACTTTCGTAGCGTTGCCACTGAAGGAAAGTACGCTCGAAAACAAGCAGAATCCTTTGGTTTTCATGTTCATGGCTCAATTTTCCGCTTTTTTCGGAGTTACTTTCAAGCTGGGAAAATCTCCTTGTCCGAAAATATTGTCTTTCTTGCAATAGAGTGGCTGCTTACAAACAACCAATAACTATATTTTGTGATTTCTCAGCGTGTATATAGATAAACAATATCATTTTTGCGAAAAGCTGTACGATTCTCTTCGTGAAGGAGCGGGGGCTGTTCATAACACCCCGATGTTATTTTTGTATGAAGGTAAGACGAAATATGAAGAAGAAAAAATCTGCTGAAAAATCTGAAAAGTCCGAAGAAAAAAAGCAGGATACGTCGATAGTTAGCCTGCCTACGCCCATGAATCAGAGCATCAACTCGGGGTGGTGCCGCTAGTCCACAACCAGCAAAAAAAGAAGGGTACGCCAACTACACATTGAATTTATGCGACGACCCCCTGTGTGAGAGTTTATTCGCACCATTTCACCCGCAAAAGTACATGCGCCAAGTAGGAAACGAGACAAATGGGCCCCACTTTAGGAAAGTGAGCAAACCGGACAGTGGTACATACGGGTTCAGCTTTTTTCTCAGCAATAAAACACTTGTGAGCGTTTGGGTTGGCTTTGTTAGAATCAAGAATTCATAAACAGCTAACCTAGAATGTTTGAATGATAAAATTTGTTCACTTGTGTCCTCAAAAGGGTTAATATAACGGCCGGCATAGGCGCATTGTACAAGGTAAATCTCTCTTGTCTACTTGGGTATCTCTTTAGTAGCAACGAAACGAGATCCTTCTGAGAAGTAAAGTAGTTTTCAACCTCACAAAACTGTCGTAAAGCGAGATGAAATAAAATAAAGCAGAAGCAGCAAGCCGCATGAAGTTTGTAGGCAGGACACTTTTGGACCTTGACCCTCAGGGAAAATGATTGCCTTTGCCAGGCCGCGGCCTAAATATACGGCGCTGTCTTGCTTACAGATGGCGAAGCCCGACGGTGCATCTGCTCGTATTTAGGCTTGCGCCACAGACAACATGGCGGCCAAATAAAGGAATCTTGTTCAATGCCATACCACTGATCTTTCGCAGGATGGGAGATACTGTCGTTGAAATCTGGCGGTAGAGCCTGCAGTGTGCTGTTATTCGTTCCTCAGACGCGCCTGCTGTTGCACTTTCTCACGTCCTTATGTCGGACAAACAGGAAGATGCGTCAAGACTGAAGGAACATTAACGGATTATCAATAACAAAGACTGACTCTCAGAGGTGGCAACGCGTTGTGATCAGTATGGATGCAAGGCAAAGTTTGGCGCTACCACGTACTTGGACAAACATACTAGTCAAACAACAAATAGATGCTCGAAGCCTATATACTGTTACGATTCTGCACGCCTCTAGTTTTAGCGCATCCTACAAGTTTTCCGGAGTCCCCCCGTGTGTAATAAAGCTGCCTCGGACAAGTCGCAACGTGCCTGGGAACAGCCGGAACGCGGGCGCCTCGCTCTCGGCGTGATTCAAACTTGGGTGGCTGCAAACGCGGCGTGCCTGTTGAGACCTTACCCGGCGAGATGGACGCCGCAGCCGAGATCTCCTCTACCCCTCTCTCAGACTCAGCGTGCACCGCTACTACCGACACCTAACTAACTTTGGAGGGAGTGTTGTGTGTGTGAGTACTAACGTGCCGTGTGCATAAACGCTTTGGGAAAGGCCAGCGGAGCCATTACGGCGATTCTATAAACCCGCCCTCCTGTTGGATACTTCATTGTTTTTTGTAGCAGCGAATCCATGCTGTCACTTTGCTCGAGTCCTGTACTGTAACCTCGCCCGGAAGGGTAATGTTCCTGTATTGCTTCGGCTCATCTCTCGCCATGCAGTAAACCAGTTACGTTTGCCTACGACTTCTTGTCGTCATCTCCAAGGAAGCAATTGTTGCTGGCCGCTCACCCCCACTGTACCTCACATGACGGAGGCGACAGAGCCCGTTTCGGGGTCGCCTTCCCAAATATAACAACTGGTTGCCAGTGGTCGGATGGCAACGTCGTAACAATACGTAATCAAAAAACGAGGCGGCGAGTACGCCAGAGAGCAGTCCCTAGCACTATCACTGAAGGAGTTACAAATTTAGATGAGAATATGGGATGCAATTCATAGTTTAAGCGTAAAACATGCGCCGAGAGGGTGCATAAATATTTATCCCTTTCAAAATAAATTTCAGTTGTGAGGGAGCCATCATGTTTCTGTTTATCTCAGTGTAGTAAAAATGTATATATATATATATATATATATATATATATATATATAATATATATATATATATATATATATATATATATATATATATATATATACAGAAAATAAGGTTTGGCAGTCAAGAAAACCACGGAAAGCAAAGGGGAGGTTGTGGTGGGTCATAGACAGAGATGAAGAATTTTTTGAGTCGAAAAGAAAGTGGTGAAAAAATGCCCGCCGGGTGGGATCCGAACCCACGACCTCCAGAATACCGGTCTGGTGCGATAACCACTACGCTACCGGCGGGGCTGTTTCCCCAGCACTTTCTCGAGCATTTATGTTAAGGTATTTTTGTTTCCTGCACTTGGGGGTGGTAGCCAGCGCCACTCGGACTACTCGGGGTGAAGGGGACCTTCTTTTTAACCCCCGGGTGGTGACTCGAGTGTCTAGGACATGTCGAGAGTGGTCGACCAGCGTTGAACCCTCTTAAGCTCCCTTTGGCACCAAGACTGCCAGAACAGAGACCCTCGCTAAGCATGTAGCGAATCAGAAAATGGGAAATGAGGGGCTCCGTGAAATAAGACAGAAAATAAGGTTTGGCAGTCAAGAAAACCTCGGAAAGCAAAGGGGAGGTTGTGGTGGGTCATAGAAAGAGATGAAGAATAGCCAGCGCCACTCGGACCTTAGTAGTCCGAGTGGCGCTGGCTACCACCCCCAAGTGCAGGAAACAAAAATACCTTAACATAAATGCTCGAGAAAGTGCTGGGGAAACAGCCCCGCCGGTAGCGTAGTGGTTATCGCACCAGACCGGTATTCTGGAGGTCGTGGGTTCGGATCCCACCCGGCGGGCATTTTTTCACCACTTTCTTTTCGACTAAAAAAATTCTTCATCTCTTTCTATGACCCACCACAACCTCCCCTTTGCTTTCCGAGGTTTTCTTGACTGCCAAACCTTATTTTCTGTCTTATTTCACGGAGCCCCTCATTTCCCATTTTCTGATTCGCTATATATATATATATATATATATATATATATATATATATATATATATATATATATATATATATATATATAGTTTGGGTGGAGACGCTAGCGGCCTCAGACCTCTGCATTGAGTTGGAGAGAGAGAGGGGGGAGGTTCTTAAGAGCGGGGCCGGAAGGAGGACAGCAGAGTGGGTCAACGGTCGGTTGAAAGGAGCGAAATAGTGAGAGAGAAAGGGAGGTGTGGTTATTGTGACAGAACCCCGCAGTAGAGCAAGAGGGGAGACTACGCGAGAGTCGGAGAATACAGGGGGGACGGTTTAAGCTGGGCTGCGGCGGGGCCGGGCGACCTCAAAGGAGGCTTCCGGGAAGATCGGGGACGAGAGGGGCGTCTTGGGGGTGCAGTTGAAAGGTTACTGAACTGTGTGTAAGAGAGAAAACTCGTAAACAGCAACAGCCCGTATAGATTGAAGAATTCCGACTGGGGAGGTCAGTGTTCGCAGAAGAATAGAAGGGGTATGCACGGGAGCAATTCACGTGGAGCTTTGCAGTACATTCAAGGACATCTTTTCTGTTTTCTTTCTTTTTTCTTTTTTACTTTTTGCGCGTGTGTGTAAAGCAGGTAGTAAGACGAAATGCCGAAGGTCGAGGGAGGGAGGTGCGTTAAAATTAATCCTGAGCCCTCCCTCCACTACGGCATGCCTCATCACCTGGGTGGCGTCAGCGCGTTAAAACCTAAACTAAATCAATCCACTCTTTTCAGCGTTAGACACACAGTTTCATTAGTTAAAGGATATTCCTCCACTATCAACGGTGTTGTCACTAGCGACGTTTCCATCTACCATTTCCATTTCAATCAATCGTCGATGAGCAGATTTTAATCCCGAAATCAATGTCAACGCTGCACACTTACTAAATATGCCTTTTTTACTTGCTGGTGTTTGTAGGCGAGCTAGCGTCACAAGTAACGCTCGTATTCTGACAGCTCAGCTTCCATACCAGCCCCAATCAGCTGGCGGCAACTGCGCGAACTCTGAAAAAAACCCTCAATGAAAAATAGAACGGGTTTATTGAGCAACCCTCTTGGTGCTGGAAAAAAAGGTAAGCTTCAGTCTTGATCTCAAAGTGAAGACGATTATTACCATCCCGAGCAAGACGCGGAAAACGTGCATCCTTTATGACGACACGTCTCAGTCGCGTTAGGCTATGAAGTGATTTTTCAGCATAGAAAAAGAAGGCAATAAAACATTTAGGCGCTATAGTACTATATGAACGTGGATGACCATAAAGCTTTAACACTCGATATAGAGGGAGAAGAAATTTCGCGAAAGGTTTGAGCAAGTTTCATTTTTCTTGAGCGTTGACGGCGGTCACCCACTGACGACACCCGTACGCGACCACTTTATTTTGATTCCCCTCAGGTAGAAAGAGGTTGACAACAGGTTGAAAGAGGTTCCCTGTTGATATTACATCTACTCAAAATGTGTATCGACATTATGAGTCGAACAAGCCTTGACGGTCTTAGTCATATTTTGATGGCTGGAGATGGTCCTATTATTAACTTCTCTACTCAAGTCGCATATCCAAGTAATGAGGCTTATAAGGTAGAGATCTAAATCATGTGTTGACGGCGTACCGACTCTGTTGAGGACCGCCGGGCTGATAGCAAACACACCGGGAGGTTTCGCTTCATCAACGCCTCGCACTTTCAAACACTGGGGAATGTTTTTTTTTTTCGCAGGCATAAAGGCAGACCAGAAGCATAGGGATATTAGCTTCGCTCAAAATGGAAAAACACGCGAGAATCCACCTTTGAGTGTTTTTTTACAAAACATGCCCCCAAACAAGTCTAAATGCTTCCGCACAACATGAATCATCTTCGCAGATATCAAGCAACACCGTGAAGGCCGGGACATTTCCAGAGTAGAGAGAGGAAGGAGGGAGCGAGGGAGGGTAGGGAGAAGAAAACTTTATTCAAGCAAGTCGCCAGAGAAGCGCAGTGGTCACCGGCCGAAGGCTGGTGGACATTTCGGTGGCTCTTTTGACCAGGGCTTCTTGTATAGTCTGGCCAGAGCTACACAACGCCTCCTTCTGCTGATCACTCAGGGTGATTATATGGTTTTGGAGACATTCCCGTATGGAATGACTTAGTGAGGCGTGCTTTCCACAAAGAGGGCATGCTGATGAAGGGAATTCTGATGGATGTATGTATGGATGTATGGATGGATGTATGCACGTATGTATGTATGTATGTATGTATGTATGTATGTATGTATGTATGTATGTATGTGTATGTATGTATGGGATGGTATGGATGGATGGATGGATGGATGGATGGATGGATGGATGGATGGATGGATGGATGGATGGATGGATGGATGGATGGATGGATGGATGGATGGATGGATGGATGGATGGATGGATGGATGGATATGGATGGAGGCGAGCTCTGTTAGGGAGAGCGTCCGTTTGAAAGAGCCGCCAAATATGCGCCCGGTGTATCGTAAGGGATGAATGAGCCGGAGGGAAGTGTCCAATTAGGAAGCGGTAGTGCTCCGTTATGCTATTAATTGTCATAAGTCACCCCGAGGCAGAGCGGGCCCAGTACATGGGGAGGGACGATGCTGACGCCACCGCGGTGTGTGAGTGCGCGAGCCATAGCGTGTGCATTTTCATTCCCTTCCAAGTCAGTGTGGGTTGGGTTCCATATGAGCTCCAGTAAGTCCTGCGGGGGATTTTGCTTGAGACGTTTGAGCGCGTGGGTGAGATATGTCCCCGGACAAAATTTTGAACGGCCATTTTCTAATCTATGATTATAATTACAGGTTGTTACCTATGTGTGAGGGCTAAGGCCACCGCCACCTTTTCCGCCAAGTATGGCTGTGACTGTGTCATCACCGGTCAGGAAGCGCTGCTCCATTCAACACTTGCCTGAGTAGACAAACATACGTAAGTTGTGAGCCTTTACTCTGCCAGGACCGCGCCGCTCGCCTTTCGGCTGACGAGTCCGTTCGGCGTTCCACCTTGCGTGTTCTGCCTGAATATCCCGCGCTTCTACAGGAAGTGTCATATTGAACGCACCGCGGGAACAGAGACCAGTGTAGTCCCACCACGTGCGCCGATCCTCGGATGTGTGCTGGTTTTCCATAACACCTTGCATTGCTACGGGACGAGCGGGAATCTGTTCTGAATTTAAAAAATGCCCAGTTTATAGCCTGTTTGCCCGCTGCAGTTTTGCTTGAACATTTATGATTTATGAACGCAAATTTACCATTTTTAAACAACTTGTGCAGACTTAAGTGCCCGAGGATTTTTTTCCCTTAAAAAACTCACAAAACTTGCCCTTACCCCTCAGGCGCAACGTATTTTGTCCTTAAAGTAAATGCAGGGCTCCATTAGGAATTCCCGAGTGCCGCTAGAACTTGTTCAGAAAGCATAAATTATTTACAGGCAAGAGGGTAAGTTCAAATAAACTTGTGTGGTATGTGCATTCAGATATCAAGAAATTAAAAGAAATGTAGCTTATACAAAACTGCACCCGTGGCTACCAGCACTAAAATAACAACGCACTACACTATTAACTATTCACTAGGAACTGCATAATAAAACTGGCAGCGATAACCGTCTGTAATACAGTAAACAATGCAAGAAAATGCTGCTCTATAGTTCACTGTACCGTAACTACTACTTAAAACAATTTATACGCCCCTGTTCTGTTTTGATAATCCTTAATGGGCCTACAGCCAAGAGACCTCAAAATAAACAAATAGTTCAATCTAGCATTCAAGAAATAGTTCACTCAAGGTACCACAGTTTTCTGAAACCTCGGCTGATTACCCTCTGTAAAATAAGAGGAAAGACCAAAAGCCACAACGTCCCAATGATACGGTGGTGTTCTATTTACAAGACGGCGACGAGCAAAGACGAAGCAGCTCGAGTAAGAGCGGCTCGCCCGCGAATACGGCACCAATGATGATGATCTATAAAGTTTCAACATCTTCCGCGGCCACAAAGAAGCCGTGGTCAGTCCAAGCACATTAACTACGATAAGTTAATATTCGTTCCGGTCCCACCCAGTAGAGCAGTCAGAAGGTGAGACTCACAGGTGATGTCTTTTGAAGACACGTCAACAATTTCGATGGAGACGACGTAGCCAGGCTGCAATACGAAGCTCGTCTTGGGCAGTCTTGTACTCCGATGCAAAATCCTCAGCTGTCTTCACTGTGCCCTGAGAACAGTGTCCTGAAGGCTGCCGGTCCTTTCTCCATCTCTGTAGTGTCGTAGTTCGATTGCTGCCAGATGCATTTTTGTCCTTCGAATGATGTCTGCCATGTACGGTTGTTTTCTTTAGAATGCGTTGTGTTCGCTTAGGGAAATCTTAGGATGTCTTTGGAAAATGTCGGTATCTCGATCTTCAGTTTCGTGCGCGCTTGACTGCTTATTACAAATATTCTTTTTATCTTGTTTCTTTTTCTGAGGAAAAGTGTCCATGGTTTTATTCTGCACACATACGGCATTCGGTGAACAGTAGTAGGTGAACAGCCTAGGTGAACAGCAGTAGGTGAACAGCCTGTCTCAATCGGGTTCCTTTCCGGGAACTCTTGAAGGGAACACAAAAACCTGCTAGTTTTTGAGTGAACGTCACTTTCTGCCAAAGAGCAGGTCATCGTCTCACTCTCTGCTTGGGGCAGGGCATTTGAAAGATGCGTAGTTGCTGTTGTCAAGCTTCGTCATCAGGGTTTTTCAAATCATGCTGGCCATAGCACCGTTCAGTCAATGTAAAAAACTCCGCGAATTTTGTCGATGAATGCACTTTCTCGATTATTTCGCACTGTTCTGTGGCGTCAGATTTCTTGGTTTTCAGTTGATGGTATATTCGGATCATGGCAAAAGTAATTTCATCTTCATAGTCGATGTTGGTGGCGTATTCCTCATACGGGGAGTCAGTGTCGATGAACGGTTCAATTCTCTCGTTTCCGGCAGATCGGGGGTTGTTTCCGGCAGATCGGGGGTTGGATTTAGTGCGACCGTAGCGAAAGACCAGCTAAACTGGGATTTGTTGGAAACCCGCCGCAAAAAATTTCGATTAAAACTTTTTCATGCAATTTATCATTGTCAAACAGGCATAGTACGTGAAAACTATCTCTTGCCTCCCCATTATACATCAAAACGTACCGATCACCCATTTAAGGTAAGGGAATACTTTTGCAAAACTCAATCGTTTCGGTCGTTTTTTTTCCCCAGACTATTCGCGACTGGAACAAATTCGCGTTAAGATCTCAATTCAACTTCACTTCCCGTAACTGGCCATAAAACTCTTGAACACATCATAACATTGTTGCTCGTTTTGTGGTCAACCCTAGTGCCGCTTCTGCGTCTCTGCGTAGTTCTCATTCTTGTTTTCACATCATCAAGGCGGTCGCACACACAGGAATACTCTGTTCAGGAAATGCATTTTCCATTACGCAATGAGCTTTAGCGTGCACCTTTCACAAAATTAGTTTCTGGACCCATCGGGCAGTGGTCGGAGGTGAGGTTGCATCGTCGTGTCATCTGCCCATCACGTCGGTTGCCTTTCGGTAGCACCACCGCCGGCTCTTTGCATCACAAGGGTCAGTCTCCGGCATCGAAGGGTCTTCCTGCTTTTATTAGGCCGAAAGTTCAGGTAACTCTGAATCGCACAGGGCGTTCTTCCCGGGTATATCAGCACCATATAAAATAAGAGGAAAGACTAACGAGCCACAACGTCCCAGTGGTAGTGGTGATCTATTTACTAGATGACGACGAGCAAAGACGAAGCAGCTCGAGTAAGAGCTGCTCGCGCGCGAATACGGGCACCGGATGATGATGAACTCATCGGTGCAGCGATGATGATGATCTATAAAGCTTTGACACCCTCTTCGCCTGCCTGCTTCTTCTTAGGTATCGCTTCTGGTATTAAAACTGCGCTCTATTTCCTGTTTTATAGTAGGCGTTCCCAGCGGTGACGCACTGCGAAGAGCCTTTTTAATATTTCCGATCCCTGCGTCCGCGGCGCCAATTATGATAGACAAGGGGGATGTCCACCAATAAGCTGCATTAAACCCTCTAATGAGGCAGTTTCGCTCACGAAGAACTATCTAGGAAGCGCATACTAAGCCTTCACCTGCACCTGAAGTAATCTGCAATTACTACTTCCCTCAGTGCTTCCACCTGTTATGCTTTCTTGATTGTGCGATGTTACCCTTGTAGCCTTGATTGGGCTGTGCTGCTCCAATGATATAAGTACAAGCAAAGAATGTACGGGATACTCTGGCTTCGTGACGTGTTTCAGAAGGCGAACGAGGGAAATCTCAAGCTTGAATTCTCGCCCTACGGGGAATAATATGCGTATTGCCGAAGATGAAATAGATAAAGGGAAGCCTAAAAATAATTTTATTTGGAGCATATCTCCATAAGATGAGGCACATTTTTCGCGTCGATTTTTTCGGCACCGCCGTTTGGGCATAGCGTTTTTCGCGTGCTACACCTCGGCGCCAAAGCTACACCTGGCTATGGTGCGGCATGGGCTACAGATTCATTCGGACCACTTATGGATACTCATGTGCGTCGGATTGGCCCTATGTCATTAAAGGGACACTGAAGTGAATTGTAAACATTGCGGGATTACCAGCACAAATTGTAGTCCGCAGTTCCTATGCCCTGTTTCGGCCACCCTGAGCGCGTTTAAGGGAATTTATTTAGTAGAAAAATCAATTCGAAAAGGCTGTCCTCCTCTGTGCACCCTCGCCCATTTTCTGTGGCGTTTTCGTGTGACGTCAGCAGGAGACCAGCTGGCACTTGGCCGAGCTACTTGCCGAGCTACCTTCCGACCGAGTCAGTCGGCCCAGCGTGTAGCACGCCGGCCGCCGACTGGTCGTCGCAATTCGTTCGCTCATTTGAAACGAAGCCAGGACACGTTTGTGAATGGAAGAGTATGCCTTTCTTTACTTCGTTAGTTTGTACACTGTATCTAGCTCCAAGTCAAGGTCGCTTCACACAAGCGCTGCACAAGCGCACATGCGACGCTTCGCTGACTGGTACGCCATAGGAAAATATAAGGCCTCTTGAAGGCGGGAGAAGAGTCAGCGAAGTCAATATAGGTACTAAGAAATAAAATGAACTGATACTTTTACCGTACAGCGTAAGACTAGGGTTCTGGAAGCACTTTCTTGCGCTGGGCGAACAAGCACAGCGGTCAGCAGCACGACTACGCATCTGCGAACGCTTTTCCGTCTAAGAAATGCAACTGCTAGACGTGAGATATTGTGGAAACTTAGGGGACGCTTACTGCACGAGCGCAATACAACAAATAGTCACCTAAGCTGCTTGAAATGCTAAAACTAAATAAATGGGTAAACTGGTCATACATTATATACCTTATATTTCCGTGTTTGGCAGCGCTCGCCTGTTGCCGAGTGGTCTGGAGGGCTAGGTATGTCATTGCGAGTGTTTTGCTAGTCACGAGTTCGAATCCCCGCGGATACATTTTTTTTTTATAAGTTAACTTTTTCGTTTTCCGCCGATGTTTTCTGTGCTGAGTTCACCTTTTCTTGGGCCGCAACGTTCATTGCTCCACGAACTAGTTCACAGAACGCGCGCAGGCTGACACTGGTGCGCTAGCTTGTTCTCGTTGGCGTGCTGTTGCCATCAGCACCGACTGCTTGCGAGCAGTGGGCACGGGCCAGAATCAACAGACCCTTGGCCTGGTGCGAACACGCTTTTTACGATACAGGCATGAGTGAGGCAAGCTCCAAATATGCGGGAATAGCGCATGGCATTTGAGCGTCTGCGGGGACGCGGAGGGCGTTCATCCACTGCGTAGGCCTCGGCTAGTAGTTGCTACGATTCCAAGCCGTCCTGTGAGGCTTAGCATTTTACAGCCGACAACATGGCAGAAGCGTGGGACGACGATTACTGAGGTATTGAGAATGCCCATCCAACGATGCCGTCGGATGTCAAGCACGTTGTTTTCCAGAACCGAAACCGAAACTTGTTTGGTTTCTAACCTTGGGCATCGTCCAATCACGGTGCGTCTCCTCCCGTCGTACACAGCATTTAGTTGGTGCGGCCGCCGCAAACCGCGCATGGTAGTTTTTCTTCTTTCGCGCTTTGTAAAATAATTACCGACTTGTAAACCGGATAAACGATGAAAAGTGTGCTAATTTGAGCCAGTCTACGCAGGGAAAGCAAAAACGGGAGCCTGACAAATCCATTTCAGTGTCCCTTTAAGTGCCTTGATCGTGTTCAAATCCACCATGAGCATCCCTTTCTCTATACGTCTCGTTTGGGCGCAGCTGTGCACGCACGCAATGTATGCGCCAATACATACGAATATGGATTCCACTAAGGAAAATACGCTCCAAGAGATAAGTCCAGGGGCCCCGGAAAACAAACTATTTGAGTTGTAATATCGCCGTGCCGCTCCGAAGGAAAACCCTTACCGACCGTGAGGCCTGCCATAGTTATTGTTTGTATCACTCTTTCCCTTTACCTCCGCCATCATTTATACTCCGAGCGCGGCCGTTCTCGATCCGAGCACATACCTTAATTGCCCACCGAGCAATAACTCGGGGCTCTTAAGTGCTTGCTGACGGCTCGGGGTCGGAGCCTTGGGGCAATTAGACGAAAAGAGGAAAGGCAGCGCCAGACGTCAAGGCTGAGTCATGGGAACTGAAGGCGGAATTAATGAATGAAAGAGGAAAAAACACACTGATCAGCTAAAGAGCGCTGCCCGAATGTCGGGCTGTTTTAGGTTGAGCTCGCACTTCCCCCGTGCGCATTCCCAGTAATGTTGCCATCTTATGTTTTGGGGGGAATTCCTGTAGCGGGTAGCTCTTAGCGGGAAGAAATGTATTAGGTCGGAGTCGCAGGGCAGCGTTGCTGCAAAACAGTGTATTCGTACCATCTACGTGAAGCAACTACACAGACACGTGCAGTTTGGAAATGATTTAAAGACTTTGTTATTCAGGAAACGTTCATGGAGGGAAAACGGTTAAAGTCAGTTATAAGTGGCGTTCTAAGTGCGCTTCCGTACTGCTTCCGCATGGTTGAGCTTCGACAATAACCGAGGTCCTCCTCTTACCTTGCTTCACCCAGAGTAAAGAAGGGGAAGTAGTCACGAATAAAATGCTTATACACATCAACGCGACGCACGCGCGGTATAACGCTCTAACTATATCACGTTATACAGCTCAAACTGCCACGATTATGCGACCTAATTTCAGATTGGTAACCTGTGCTTGAACAATTTTAAAAGCCGTGGTCCGTGCTGTCCTCCCCTCGGACAATATATATGAGACTGTTTACCTTTTTCTTCCGCGCCAGTTTTTGGGATCGTAAGCTTAACTGCATTCTAAATCATGATCATAACACAGTGAAATAAAATTCATCTACAAGCCCGTATTCTCGGTCACGCGAAATAGAAGAAATATACAGACAGCGTTTTTTTTGTTTTTTTCGCCTAAACTAGAAGCAGCTATACGCTGAGCAGAAACTGCATATTTTTACGTACTCTTAAAACCCTCTGCGGGAAGTGCTAGGAGGGTTCTTTTAATGCGCTCTAATTCTTTAAGCTGACGACACCAGTTTAATACCATAAGGTGTTCAACCTCACTAACGTATTTCTTTCTCTTTCTTCACCGACACATTTTCAAAAGTGGGACCCCCAAAACGATTCTGTAGTGTGGGCTGCTTTACCTACTCGGCTGAGTTTTAAATTTCCAAAACTTGTCTAGTTTTACGCTAGGCATGTTTCTAATATTGACTATTTTTAAAACTGTGTAAAAGGAGCTCTTAGGCGACGCCGCTGTAGCCAGTGAAGTAGAAAGTAGTCTGCGCAAACAGTGTAGAGACCAACTTTTCTTCTTTGACGCGTTTCTACGTTTGCTGTAAAAAATATTTGCGTCTCTAATGTAGGTTCCCGTGGTCGCTTACCAAACCGATCGAATCTATCGACACGCGGATGACCTTGTATTAATTATAATGAAATAAAACAGGCTAGAAATTAAATAATTATAACTATACAATTACCCTTCTTCGACATGGTTCTTAGGCAAATGGTCGAAGTCGGGAGTTACGAAGCCAAATTCGCATCTGTGATGTAGGGAATTCTGTGTTGTCGGGACAGGAATAAATTTAGACCGCCACGGTTTAGTATTTTTCTACTAAACTTTCACTACCGGGTGCTTTACTTTTACGCTTCCTCCCTAGATACAAGCCTCTACGGCCGGCGGTCATTCCCCGCGATTTCACTCGTAGTAGTACCACTCCTTGCCACGTCACCGCTGAGTCAGGCAAGCAGACAATGTTTTATAGCATCTGTAGGGCTGCACGTCACCATGAGCCACAAACAAGCTAATATATAAAATTCTGCGTCGAGACTGATGTCTATCTATATTACAAACATTTACTGATCAGACCGAGTATCTCTGAACATTTTTTTGGCATCACAACGAACAAAAAACGATATTTTAAAGCTCTATCTGAGGCAGGACTCCAAATCGTGATGCTCACGTGGCTTCCATCTACGCTAAAAGCGCCGCTTCAGTTGATCGGTTGCAACCCAAAGTCAACCGACCAAACACCAAGATGCAAACAGAATGGCAGATTTGTCACTCCCAGTAGTGGTAGGAGGAATAGTAGTAGTAACAGTAGTATATTAGGTGCGGAGCGTTTTAGGGGCCCGGCTTTTTGTCGCTGTCGCTCGTTCGGGGTGACGTTATCGACACCGTTGTCATTGGGCGTCACGCACCGAAATAGAGGCTTCGAAAACATCCCCGCCTTCCCTCGTAGGGATTGAACCCGGGTCCGTCGCGTTGCAAAGCCGATGTGAACCCATTGCACCGTAGAGACACACGGCCCTCGTATGCAAAGCGCTGAGGGGATCTTTCGCTGCGCCGTTCACACGGAGGCTGCAGTTGCTAGGCCGAAAAAAGGTACACAGTAATATAAAATCAGAAACAATCCTAAATTAACCCAATAATTGCCCCAAATTACTTATTGCGATGTCTTTTTATGGCACTTTTTAGCGGCTGCGGCGCCCTCTCTTGACGGCTTTCGGTATCAGCCCCAGGATGATACTGAAACTGGTCAAAAGAGGGTGCCACAGCCCCTATGGAAAATCACTGCTCCGCACTTCACAGCTTTCACGTTGAGTTGAACGGCTTCAATTTTTTTTTAATATCTGCGTGAGGGTAATCAATCCCTGCGTTAAAACGCCCGCCATAATACTTATTCCGACTAATGCTGAATCTTATATTTGTCAGTTATGTCCATTTTTAGATACGTGATAGAACTGAAAGTGAGGTGATAATTTTCTTCATCCGTACAAACGTCACGCTGCCACTCTCCGATCGCTGGATTTCTTGGAATATATGCTGACTAGCAGTACATTAAAGGCTTAGGACAAACATAAAAGGAACATGGTTCTCTCACTGGGCAGCCTATAGGTAGTACCCAACCACTCGATTACGTCATGTACCCTGTCATCGTAAACCTACATGAGCAGTTGAGGTGCTGAAAGAAAGGAAGCGGTTCATAAACCGTCAATCTTTAACTTGAATCACGAGCGCCTCTTTGCTTACAGGCAAGCCGAGGCTTTCCTCCAGACGTGATTGGCCCGAAAGTTGCGCAATGAGATCTCTACGGCGCCGTTTGCGCACCGCGGTTTGCTGGTATAAGGAGTCACGCGCAAATGGCGCGAAGAGGAATGAATTGCGCCTACGAGGCAGTCCGATCACGTAGGCTCGCGCTGAAAAATAGGTGCCGGCCGTAGTCGCGCGCACCGCCCCTATTTCGGAGATAGCCCTAACCGTCCGCCGTGAGCACCGGGGCGGCGCAGCTAGACTATCCCGACCCTTTATAGACTCCCGCTAGTTCCGCTTGCAGGCGAACACATTGTGCCGGTCCTTTATCCCGGGCCGTGCGATTAAGAACCTCCGCGTGACTGCAGCATCGCAAGAGCCGCTCCCGCCCAGCCCGTTGTAGCACGCAAACGTAATAAGGCCCGAATTCTTTCGCCTTCATTAAACCCCTCGGCCTGTGTGTGCGTGTGGTTGGGCGGCTGTATTGGTGCGTGTGGTCCTGTATGCGTGTGCTTGAGAGAGGGAAGGGGTCAAAAGGAAAAGGAAGCTGCGAAGGGGAGAGGGAAATGATTTTAAAAAGAAAGGACAGTTGTAGCAAATCGCGAGCTCCCGATAGAAGTGGACGTGGTCCTTTTACAGAGACTCTCTGCTTCCGGTAGCAAATTAGCTTTCTGAAATTTATCCTTGTCCTGAGTGGTTTTGCTTTGTTGTCATCGTTCTTGCTCCTAAAGGCTATTAACGAGAGGTGAAAAGGGGTGGACATGCCGATTGTCTATCCTAGCTTAGCTTTGAGTCGGTCACACTCGAACCGCGCTATCCAACTAATATTCACATGGCGCTTTTATTGAGCGTGCGAAATAATTTATACACGCGAAATATTCAAGTACACTACTGCTGTCCGCTCACATCCTCCGTTTATGAGCGGAAAATGTGTGCAAACTTTATGGTGCAAACTTAAGCGCTCAAACCGGCTAGAAAACTCCTTCCAGTCTCATTTCCTATGTCATCCTTCGCTTATACTGGACGTCACTCACTCGCACTCACTAAAAGATATATATTTCCTTGAGCACTTACTCACACTTCACGCTCACTCAGGCCTACCGCTCTTCGCTCGCAGTCGCACACTCACTAACTCACTCGCACAGACAGGCACACAGAGAGCAAAATTTTCTGGTTTGGTAGCCCAAGGAAGACTATCGCCTTTAAAAGCCCTCGTACAGGAGCGCTCACTGTTCCCGAAGCGGTGCTGCTAAGGAAAGAGCAGCCTCCCAACGAAGGCACGCCTACCGACCAGGGACTGGACCTCAACGCCGAAGCGTCAGCGCACCGCTCACAAAGCACTTTGCCTGGCGCAATGACGTTGCACTCAAAGACCAACTTCACCCCACCCCGCCGTCACCGGCGTTATCGCTAGCGTTATCGCTGTGGTTATCGTTATCGCTGTGGCTTAGTCAAACTGATTATAGCAGCTTTTCCCCATTTTTCCTCACCACATTGTGTTGTTATCACGTTGTTATCTCGCCTTTTTTTTTTGCGAGCACTGTTTTGTGGTGAAATAAAGCAGACTCCAAACTACAGTTAACGAGGTTTGTATGTTCCATATATCTGTATGTGTTGAACTTTCGTCGAGAGGTTTTTCGGCGAGAAAACTTTCGGCGAGAGCTTTCGGCGGAGGATCTACTACCGTTACAAAAACTTACGAAGTGCTGATACGGATGTTTGGTGATATATGTTACGGCAATTCACCGACGCATTCGCGTAACACGAAGCGTAACAAAGTTGCCCAAAGTGCTGCCACAAAATCTTGCTATTTCTGTAACCCATTTGCCCCAGCTACTGTGCCTCTAATAATTTTGCATGAGCGGAGTATACAGTGTTTACATTCAGGAAAAAATGACGGTGAATAGTAATCCTGCCTGCATTCTTGGTTCCATGATAATGCATCCTTCGAGCCCTCCGGCGGCACATAAGTTGCCCAGAAAACTCTCTATTATCATCATTAGCCAGTGCACGAGTACCAGAACAAGTCTTCTCCGTAGCTTCTCGCCTGCAGTTTCCTCCAGCACCACCGCGACTGACACGAAAACAAAACCTTACGGGCACTGCAGCTCCCTACGCAAAAATATTTGTTGTGGAAAACTTGTCTACAAACACCTGGTTTCGCAATAATAAACCTTATTGTTCGTCGCCTTTTGAAGGCTCCAGACAGCAGGAAAATTGTTTTCACCGCAGTTCGGAGGGAAATAAATTCCGATGGAAAATGCGCAGCACCACCTGCAGATATCAGCCGTATACTATAGTTTAGTCCACAAGGAACACCGTGAACCTCACTTCTGTCACTTCTACACATGTAAGAAAGACAATTTTAGGAAAGGCCCTGACCTCACGTTTGTGCTTTTTCCAGTTTGATAACAGTGGCAGTTTGACAGTGGTGGCAATGTTTTGAAAGATGCCTTACCGTTGCGAGCCGGGTTGCCGGTCACAACCGGCAAAACTTGCCCAAGCTGCCAAGGCGCACCTTCTCACCGGCAGAGGGATAAGGATGGAAAACCACTCAACAGAATCGACGAGATATCGCCGCAAGAGGACGGCAACTATTCCCACCAATGACGCCAATTGTTAACCGTCAGATGTTGCTTTCGAAGGAACATTAGACCACAAAGAAAAGGGCAGTATAAAAAAACGCTGCGAAATCACCTGTAGTACACAGACTGCAGACGACAACGCCGTAGCGACTGCGCTGTGTTGCGAGCGTTGCGAGGTAGCCACAGGCAAAGCGCCGCAAGAAATTGTCCGGGGCGTTTAGCCAGATTTAGCCGCCGCAGCCGCAAAAAAACTAGGCAACACTGTGTCTCTGGGCTCATAAAAATGACATCACTTCCTCACACTATTTGCAATTCACTGGGATGCTAGGGGCCTCTTCTGAGTATTCTTTCCTCCATTCTGCTACACATATTCGCACAACTCGCACACCCATCGAGGAAGATACGGCCAACAATTCACATGATGCTCCCACGCAGACAACTACGGAAAACGGCCTCAAATTGAAGCACGGGAACGACGGTACTCACGACGGAACGACGGCATGCAACAATTGGGGGCGACGGAACCAAAAAAAGGGCATCGCTGCTTGCCGATAAAAGCCGTTGTGCACGCGTCTCTACCGACAGGCAAGCAGCGCTAAACATCTTCTCAAGAATAATCTTCTGAAGATGAATAACCGTCTGAAGAATGAGGAATAATGGTCATTGAGCCTTGCTAATTCGACTTGATGATGATGATGATTGAATGTTGATGGCGCAAGGCCAACTAGGGCAAAGAGCGCGAAGAAAGTGTTTGATGAATAGGTGACTACTAAAATTGGTTAGAGTGAACACGAATCAAAATCAAATAAAGACGATGAGGACGGCTGCTGTACAGAGCCAGGGTGAAGGCCAAGAGAGGTTAGATAAATAAGGTGGCTGGTGTATATTACCACGGGTAAAACTGTGGGTGGTATGCGATGAGCTGTAAGAAGTGAAACTCTGACAGAAACGTAAAGTTCGCCAATAGTTCAGTTTATGGTTAACCCGAAGCAGTACTTTAGTGGTTGAGGCGTTGCACCGTTTATCTCAAGGATGCCAATTTAAGCCCGTCCGCTGCGGCCGTTTTCTGATGGTGGCAAGAAACGAGAACGCGCATTTGTCGGGACCAGGGGAAATTCCGCTTTGCCGCAAAGCTGATCTTGCAGAACAAACCAGTTCTCGGACCACGACAAGAAATGCATACGAACGAGTGATACACAGCTTCGCTGTAAAAATATAACTCCACTGCCACCATTTTCTCAAACAAAAACATCTCATACCTAATAACTTAATAACACGAAACAATCAATTATAACGGAATACAAAATCTACGGCCCGTGAAGAATAGAATAACACGCTGTTTATTGGGTTATTTTACTTTTGGTGCGCCGACATCTTAGCACACAGATTAGCACCCGGACGTTTTCCTGCAGGACGATGTCGTAATAAAAAGTGGTTATGGTGCTACCAATAATTTACTTCAAAAATAACAAACGGAACAGTCGAAATAATTTAAAGGTTTTTCGATGTTCCTATCATTTCTTTTGCATAATCATAAATGGACCACATTTCTTGGAAACCATTTCTTTTTTATTTGTGTGTTGAGGATAGTTCACCAATTCCGTTTTATTGATGTACTGTTCCTCAAACCCTCTCAAATCATTTTTTGAACAGTGTCCATGTTCTTATACTGGTTATTTTACGCATAATTATTTTTGCACATACTATTTTCGAAACTATTTCCTCAGTCAATATTTATTGAAGATTCTTCCTCGATCCTCTTTATTTTATTTTATTTTTTACCAGATTTGCGCCTAACTTTTTTTTAATTATTTCGCTTAGTAGGAACGTTCTTTTTTACAAAAGCATAGAATGGGAGCTTCAGTGATATCAATGAGCCGTGATCAGTGTGAGCCGACACCCCTCCCGGAAGGCCGGTACCACTCGCGAGCGCCACTCACCACTCACGGCGAGCGACGCTCACACTCGTGAGCGGTCAGGGCCTCACTTCTCGAGTGTTGTGAGAGGTGAGTGCACTCACACTCGCGAATGGTGAGTGGTGAGTGGCGCTCACACTCGTGAGTGGTGACAGGGGCTTGCCGGGAGTGGTGAGTGGGCCCACCCAGAGTGGCGCTCACCCTCGCCAGCACTCTCTAGCTGTAACTGATGGTGAGGCTCACTCACCATTAACTCAGGAATGGTGAATGGGTGGTGTGAGTGCACTAGAAAGTGAATCTGCAGACCTATCCCATCTATAGATGAAGGATGCTTCAGTGGGATGACAAGTAAAACAAGGTTTTTATTCCGCAACTTCACAATAGGATCACCACACTGGCTCTTTGCAATACTCGATCGAAGTACGCTGTTTAGGGCACTTAGTACTGATTGGCTCCCACTAAAGAGCCGGAACTTCTCAAGCTGTCCACAGCAGCTTCTTCTCTCGTCCCGTCATGTCTCGTAAAGAACGCGAATTAAATTTCTATTCTATTCTTACTCGTCAAGAAACGTGATAAAATAATTCATCGATAGAAGTACATCGTACTGCCCAAGATTTGTCAGGCGTGCACAAAGCAAACGCTCAGGTCAGTACGCGGTGGAACCACACGCGGTGAACCATACGTGAAAGAAAAAGTGTATAATACAGATGGAGAGCCGATAGAGATACACAAATGGAGAAAGGGGAGAGAACCAAAACAGAGAATGAAAAATGCCCGTTTAGTTGCGCCGTTCAGATAAGGGCCGGAAACTGGAGGTCCAGCTCGGTACGCGATGCCCATTGGGTGGTCCCGTACGGGTGCTGCGCTGTCGAGTGGGCTACCGTGAAGGCACGTGCGGAGTATGCGAACTTGACTTGCGGACACTTAGCGAGATCAACGAATACATGCCACGACGCCTGCGGCCTGCGTGAGATATTCGGTGCCGGTTCGCTTTGGAACGCCTGCAAGCGGGCAATAATTCTCGTGGACGGCGGGGCATCTGCTGGACTAGAGTAGTTGCTTATACCGGTTTCGAGGAATTCCTCAAAGCGGCGATGCAACACATCCACATTTGTGTGGGTATTTCCAGATACTTTAGATAATCTACAGCTCAACCGTAATGTTTGAAATATGTCATTTGAGACCTTCTTGATTAATTGTTTCTCTGTGGAGTCAATCGCGTGTGAAGAAAAGTTGACAAAATTGACGGCGGCAAGTGAGATCAACTCGGCTTGAACCAGGTTCATTTTAGTGCAACCTGTTGAAAAGCCTCTCAGTAACTGCACGTATCAAGAATCGCATCCCGGTTGGGTGTGGTGGACCGATTTTGTTATTAGTAAGGCCGATGACTACGCGACTTAGGTTTTTCCATTACCGAATCATCCTGTCGATACGTGCGGAACTACGTCTACCGAATTGTGTATATTTAGCAGTGTTTACAGCATGTGTTGGACTTTCTCTAGAAATTTCTGTATTGTACACAACATTCAAAGTGAATACCGCTCATGTAGTTACAGTCCGCAGTACTTTGCGCATCACGGCCACGCTTCGGCTTATCGAGGTACTAACACTTTTCTGCCACAGAACGTTTGCTTGCGATACCAGAGAACCTACAGTAGCGGCCAGACCCGAGGCTGATGAATAATAAGCGTTTCTATATAATACGAACTATACGGTGAAAGATCGCCGCATCTCACCTCTCCGTTATACGGGCGAACCGTTTCTTCGCAACCTTATTCGAAAGAGTTAATCACTAAGACATGGAGCTATCACACTGCAAACTCGCAATTTTTATTCTTGGTGTAATGGTTGCTTTATTTGTTGCAGCGTAGATGTTTCCGGACATTCTGAGCAGAAGAAATCGCCAGGCATATTGACGGCGACGGTGGGCTTTCACCTTGGTCCGTTTTTAATGTTGTGCAAGTCGCTAGTCAGGGTCGCATGATTTTTGCTGTTTTTTGTTATCAATCTATAATTCGCTAGAGCCCCGACCTTTGTTAATGTGAAAACTTTGTGTTTGTGCCAGTGACAGCGCAGCGGACTGTGGCCAGGATGCCGCTCCCAATTGTGAAACACGGCAAGAAAAATTGAGGGGCTTCCAATCAGCGCCGTCGTTAGGATTCCAGGTTTTATTGACCACAGTTCTGCAGTAAGCCGAACATCATCATCAGCAGTATATCATCGTCATCGTCGTCGTCGTCATTAGCGTTAATCGTCATTTCATCTATAGTCAGTACAGGACCAAGGTCACTCTTTTAGACCATCCAATTTCTCCTTCAATGCGAGAACCGAGTTCCTTCCCTGCCGTCAAATTTTCCAGGTTCATCCCTCTGGCCTTCCCTTCCCTCTAATCCCTCTCTTGGTAGCCAATCTGTTACGCTGGTGTTCCACCAGCTGTAAATTCTTCTATTACATGTTCACCCCAACTCCCCTTCGTTATCTTTGTTGGCACTGTGAGGTCCACCACAAGATTTGTTATTTAACTTAACTTTGTGAACAAATTTGTTGCTTGTTAACATTGCTAAGGCTTTGTCAACTTGTTAACTTTCATAGGACTTTGTTAACGCTCGTTTATTGTTCATCAGCGTTATTTCCATCATTCGTCGTCGAATGGCTAGTAGGGCTTACTTATTGCTTCCTTCAAGGCGCTTAGCAAGGCGACAGGTTTAAGCCCCGTATGATATCCCCGGAAATGCGCATTTTTCGTACACAGTTCTTTTGAGTGACGCAGGTAGTTCATTATTCATTATTTAAGAGTTCTCACTAAATGCAGACCAGCCCATCTCAATTCGAAGACGACTTTTTATGTTTAGTGGGTTTGACCGCCGCTGATAATTTCTCCAAAGCAGTTATATTCATGCACCACTTCCACCTTTCTGCATGACTGGTTAACATTATTTTATATTTATTCAGTTTATCTTTAACCCTGTGACCAAGCTCTTTTGAGTTCTGATTCTCAGACATTTTTTTTTTCCAGTCCCGCCTGTCTCGCTGCACTTGAATCATAAATACGCTGATTGCACTCGTTCGGGGCTACAACGGTGTACACGTCCACTGGTGTGTGGCTTTTGCGCCTCGTATATAAATGAAACCAGGCTGAGTGACATCACTCATAGGCGCTGGTGAACATTCTTGAAGTTGGTTCAATTAAGGGCAAACAAATCTATTCTTGCAATATAGTGACACAGCAAATAAAAGAAGTTTGCGAGCATGAGCTATGCTCAATTGTCCACTTCTTTTTTCTTCTCGAGTCATAGTTGTACCACGTATTAACATTAACATTACATATATAGTTATGGTCTCTAAGAATTCGTTATTAACGTGTGTACTGCCATGCTTACAGCGTTGGAACGAGGGCTCTCAAGACCTCTAGGCCAAGCTTCGCGGCGTCTATGTCAAGAGCGTCCAAGTAAAAAGACGACCTTTTTTTAAGTCACTGTAGTAAAGGACCGCGAGCATAGCATTTCATGTCATTGCACTACGGTATCCAGTAACATGGCACTTACCTATATAGTCAGCGCAGAAACTAGGAGATGACGCTGGCGGGCAACCTGTAAGTAAACAGTGCGACTACTGTTAGACGAGACAAGCCCGTTATCACAGCTCCAAACTATTCTTTAGCGCTGGAACCAACCTGTATATTCAGCCTTAAGGGCCCGAAACATCCAGTATAAACATCATTGTAGATTTACGAGGACATTTCTGTCTTACTTCTAGAATTTAAACAGCACGGATCAGTTTAGAACCGAACAACTTTAAGGAAGGACATGAAAAGAGCCTGTGCTGTACTTCCGGAACTGGCGATACTTAATTTTAAGGTGACAAGACAGACGATGGGGTTTAACACCCCGAAGGTACACATGGTCTACGAGGCGCGGTGAAGTGTGGGGCCCCAAATTCACTTTGATCACCTGTGGATCTTTAACGAGCTGCCAAAATTTAGACACACGAGTGTTTCCGCTTTCGCGAAACCGACAAGTAATTGCAGCATTTTTGCGGTGCCTACTAACAGACTCACACTAAGCCCACACACACATACACACAATCACACACTCACGCATGCGCGAAAACGCACGCGCACACAGTGTGTGTGTGACAGAGACAGATGGAGGGAGAGAGACATAGGGAGACAGAGATGCACATAACAGGATCGAAGAAACAGTACACTTGTAAAGGCAATGTGCTCACATATAAAGCGGTGGTTGCTAAATATCTTTCCGTGTATGGCCTTTGCCTTGTTTGCTTGCAATATCTCGGAATGTCATTCGTTTCCGCTTATCCGAATGTGCGGTTCCGGTACTGCGACACCGCACACAGCATTACACAAAAGTCAGGTGAACTATGAGCCAGGAACCGCTGTTTTTCTGCGGCACGTCGCCACGTACAATCATGACCGCGACGGCTATGTCGGATCTAAAAGCTATGATGAGAGCCGCCACATTAAGTTAAGAGGTCTGCGCTTCCAAAGAACAGTGATCTGGTTGCGACCAATTTTCTCTTCGGCTCTCCGTAATTGATGTAACGACGGAGCCACAAACCGCGCGAAGGGTACTTCCATGAATCAACAGATCGAATTTCGATTACACCGGATGATTGGCGCTGAGGAGGAGGAGAAGGCGGAGGGATGCCTTTAATGATGAAGAGAAGTTTGCCGCTGAGGAAAGACGTCAGACAGGAGACTATTACGCTCTCCCAGAGAAACAGGGAGAGAAAAATGGAGATGGTGCAAATAAAAGCGGGAAAAGGCAAAGATAGAGATGGTATTACCGCTACCAGCCGCTTTTCTCGAGTGATTTCTGTGTTCACGCAGTAATTACAGCCGAGGGACCCCCCTACAGATTATTGCTTGGCTAGTTTTTTTTTTTTTTTTGTTTTCTTAATCGCGCGATCAGCAGTTAAAAGTCATAGGTCTGTATTTGAAAGGTACAGCTGTTATACCAGATTATATTTTTAATTCAGTGCTTAACCGTTGCTATATATTGCAGATAACGCAACGAATCACGCTCTAGACAGGAAACCAGTTAATCACGTGGGCATGCGTGCAAAAGCTCTTCAGCCTTACTGGTTGGATAACCCCATTAGTATTTCAGATGTATACGCATTTTCTGCTCTTCTCTAGTAGAAAAAGAGAACTTCGAAAAATACGAAACTGTTCAAGAGCTGTACCTATCAAAGCATAGCAGATTAGGACAAACTAACACCACAACACCAATTGATTTCGTAGCAACACCCGCTGCAGTTGTAGAACAGGGCGCGGTTTCCATGTATATTATGCAATACAATTTATTAGTATGCACCCATACTAATCCCGTCCCGTACCCCTCCTTTCAAAAAAGGTCTATTGATTGATCTCTTGATTGATTGATTGATTGATTGATTGATTGATTGATTGATTGATTGATTGATTGATTGATTGATTGATTGATTGATTGATTGATTGATTGATTGATTGATTGATTGATTGATTGATTGATTGAACTTGCGTTCGGTTCCCGTGGTTGGAATTCAAAGCTCCAGAAATCACTGTTTGGCACTGTGCTACGACGAGTATATCATGCGCGGAATCTGTATTTTGGTTATGTTGGTCGAATGCCTTAACTTCTGACGTAACTAGAAGAACTTACCTTTCGCAACAATGCAGCGTGTACATCTGGTAGGAATGCGAAAGCACGAAAGAAAAAGAACGACTGTTTAGGTAAAGTGCTACCCTCTGTCGGCTTGTTTTCCTGTTTAAAGCAATGTGAATGTTTACTCCATACCAGCAGAAAAAATTTGACAGTCGTGCAAGGAGGTAAACGCATACTTCGCAGAAGCTCAATATTCCTCATTTCTGCCGTTATTGCTGACCTCTTTATTTTTATTGCTTATTTGTCCTTCTGACTGCTTGTCGAATTACTTGTCTTGTTTTTTGTATATCCTAAAGTACGCCTAATTGCATACATTACTGAATAAGGTTTGTCACATCTTCACTGGGGCTGGCGGCTGCTGCTGCTGTTTTCTAAATGTGCTGGAGAGGAGGTTTATCCTAGGCTAGCATGTCGCGATGATTTAGGGTTCGGCAGACTCAATTCCTTCTTAGCGGCGCTTCCGTTTCATCTCGGTCCTTTCTCTCGCAGTTCAGTTGCGTGATCCCAAGAAGCATAACTGCGTGCCGGTCTGGTTGGAACTGATGCATCTTGACAAATAGCTCGCTAAAAACGCCCACTGTTTCGAGGCCTGTCCATGCATGTTTTTATTTATCCGTTTTGTGCGCTATTCGTCACGGCACAAGAAGCAGCCTCTCTGATTCTCTTTCCTCATTTTTTGATTATGACGAAGCAATGACTGGCGCGTACTACAGTGTTCATCCACTGCAGTAATCTTCCAGGTTGGGCGTATATGCTCACGCGTAACGAAACGAAATTCGCGCAGATATGAGACGCATTATAAAATCAGGCAGCCAAAATAGCTTCAGTGAATAGAAATTTGGAATTGTCAGCAAGCTTTAGGACGTTATGGCAAAAAAGAAAAAGAAGTGTTTTTAGCGACGTTTATTCGCTGAATACGAAATTACTTAAATTTTACAAAAAAGAATATCCATCAAACCCATCTAAAAAAGGTTTTTCAAAATTTTCCTAAGGTCAATTACTCGTGGGAAAGTAGGCGTTCAACCGAAAAAATACGTCATCGGCTAAACGCGTAAAGACCAGCGAGCGGTCTTCCCTCTGACTTAAACAGACATGATTAAATGTTTATTCTTTTTGCAAACCCACGTTGACTTAAGTAAGAAGGAGATTGATTAAACAAACCGTCTGTTTAAATAAAAAAGAAATAAATGTAATTCGCAAATTGGACCTCATCTGTCACAATCACTTAAAGGAGCACTGACACCAATTTTCGGCGTTAATATTATTGCACAGTTCACTTCCTTCCCTCAACAGAATACCCTGGCTGAAATATGAGCGGCCTGCGACGCGATAAACATAGTTCAATTGGATCTCATTTATCGCGCCGACGGAGCAGCGCGCGGAGCGGCACTCAGCAAATGGACATCAGCGTGACATCACTCCAAGAGAGGAAAAAGAAGTGACGCGACAGCGCTCGCCAAAAACTCGTGACGTCACTTCACGCGCGCGGCCCCACGAGCAGCGAGCGGGCGCAACACCCTCTCAAGCTGGCGCCGGTGACGTCCGCACAAAGCGGTGAGGTCAGATGCGCCGTTCGGGATGAAAGCGCGGGAATTTGAAACAAACGATTTTCAGACCGTTCAATGTAATTAACTATCGCGCGCTGAAGTATTTGAAGTGCTGTTTCAGGTTGACCAGACCATTAAGCATCGATAAAAGCAATAAAACTGTAACATAAAATTTTCGTGTCAGTGCTCCTTTAAACGGAAACTATCGATAAATTAAACAAATATTCCTCCTCCTTCTAGTGAGGAGTAGTAAGGCACCACTGTAGATTGAAGCTTTCAACGTCGGCGCTTCAGTTTGGCTGCGGGTCAAAGTGACAGCAGTGGCCATTTCTTCGCCAAGCCAGTGTGCAGAACCGAACTGGAGCTGCATCCTAAGCAGAATCTAATCACGCATTTTGCCTTGAAACGGATCTCAACCGAACAGAGGGGTTTTCTGTAGCACTGAAAATGAGCCTGAGCAGGAGACATTAGAAATATCGTTCCGAACGGTTTCGATGAAGTTGCTCAGAAATAGATATCGGTCGGTGATGCGAATTAGCAAGGTCAAGGTGCACACGGCTCTTTCATAAGTCCTGAATCCCATTTTGAACAAATGCCACCCCCCTCAGTACTGTTTAAAAATGGGTTTAAACCAAACTAGGCCGCTGTCATGCGCAGTCATAACTTATCACCATCCGCCACAAGCCGAGCTCTGCCTACCATAGGTATAAAAAGGGCCAGTAAAGAGAAACAGAAATATTTTCTCTATTGGTACGCGATAACGTCGTGAAGAGTAATTGCATTAAGGAAATCCTTCCGGACAAGATTGCCCAAACTATGCTGCGCGGAACCCTGAGTACTCCAAAGCACCAGAAAGTATTTTGAGTTTATTGAACCCTTACCTTGCTCGATGTGTTAGGTGGTGACATATAATGCCACTATAAGAGGGAACAACAGGGTGGCGACTAAAAAAGGATGGTGTGAACTTTAAAAAAAGAACGCGTCTTGACTGTGGTACAAAAATTGGGGGATGCCAAATAAAAAGTTAGGACATTCAAAAAACACGTTCCGCTTCGGTACAACTTCCTAACGATAATCCCCGATCAGTTTGCATATGCGGTGTCTATTTTTGACCCTAACCTGCAACCCAACCAGGCTAGGTTTGTCCTGATTGTCGGCATTCTTTTGTCAAATAAGTTGGCTCTCTCTCAGAGATATATTCTTCTACTCTCGGGCGCGGGGCGCGCGCCGTCCGCAATACAACCAGTGTGCTGACAGCGACCTCTGTATGACACCCTACATGTTATGTTTCTGAAGTCAATAACAACAGTTCAATACGTTTGCGTGTGGTTTGCACGCAGAAGCTACACCTCATTTAGGTCGCATCCAGTTGTGCGGGGATCAAGATTACTTTGGACCCCCATGTAGATCACATCGGCGTATTTTAGGGGCGAAGCCCCTCACGGGCCTTGAGTTGTCGGCGTCTCGTGTCGTCGTCGTCTCATGTCGTCCTAGTATCATGTAGTCACTGTACTGAAGCACCGGAACAATCGTTTTCCAACGCCTCGCTCTAGAACGCTTCCTCCTTCAAAGGCACAAGACTTTTGCAGCGAAGCTGCACTACCCCCCAACGGTTTCCCTCGCGTGGACAAAAACGCAAAGGCGCCAAGAATACACTGATACAGTACGTGCTTCGCCCCTCCCTAGGTTTCACGTGAGTGGAGACGGCCCCGATTTTTTTGTTAAACGTTCTGACTTTCGCCATCCATGTCGTTCCTTGTTAAAGTCCTTGCCGTGCGTTCCGTCGAACGGCCTTGAAACATCCATAGAAGTGCAACTTCTGAAAGGAGTTGAGAGGGCGCTCTGGGGTATGACAGTATGTCGTTCATGGGGCGGGTAACCGCGTTTGAAGCATGTCCCGTGGCCTTGTCGACATAGAGTGACGAGAGAGAGAGGCTACAGTGGTTTGAAGTAAGGAAGACAAATGGGCAACTCCCTGTCCCTCGAGTGGGATACGCATCTCACCGCGGACTAGGGAAGGGGATAAACGGGAGGCGTTGGCAGGCCAGTATGCCGAAACAGCCGTCGCAACCCGCCGCTCCGGACAGCAGTGCTCGCTCTGCGCACCTGCGTAGTTTGGGCGACGCTAGAGAAGAGGAAGGCGAGAATATTTCTTATACCGCTACTTAGCGCAAGATACAGGGCGTCAGATGAGGAAACACGCAGACGGCGCTCTTGTGCCGTCTCTAGCTGTACTTAACGATTGTATCCACACCAACTAGCCCCAGTTGTCGTCTTTACTTAAGTTTTCTTATGCCGCCGAGGGGATTAAGTGGCACAGCTTTCGCGCAAAAAAAGCGGTAAAGCTCACGGCGAGTTTATGCAAATTTTAAGCCTTGTGCTACGAAAATATTTCACCGCAGCATCGACATATGCGCAGAGATGGTGAAAGACGAGAAAATTAATCCCCTATGCTTATAGGTATTAAAACTAAAGCTCATGTGAACTGTTTTTCTTTAATAATATTCAATCAATCACTCGTTTATCAACTTGCCCAGGAAGAGCCGTAAAGCCCTTGCCCTGGCGCTTGGAAAAAAAGAAACAAGCAAGGTACGATGCACACACCTCCCAAGTAATGTAAATATGGGACCGCGTTGCTAACGCAAAAATATGAAATATACATAATTATTTAGAAATCGTCATAATTTTGCGTTTTCCACAACAAAGAATAGCCGCGACGGCCAGCATTTCAGCGCAACACTTGTGTGAAAAGCAGTAAAGGGACGTAGCGCCTTACGACTCGCCGTAATCACATGCGTGAAGTTTTAATTTCGTGAATGTCGACGAACAAAAAAAGCACATCTAAGCCCATTCAGGCCGCCTTTACTTCATGTCAACTTCAATCTAGCTTTTTCGTAAGTGAGTAGAAAAGTTTCTGCTTGTAATGTTCCGGAAGCGCTACCGGGAAAATGCCTTTCTATAATAAACTCGAGTGCACAGCAGCAAAGCTTATCTAGCATATTTTGTTCAACTCAATGCAGTTGAATCGACTTTATTCACCAGATAGTACTGGTTGGCTGCCCGGGCTCTAAGCTGTGGGGGCAGCTTGACGGGGCCCAGAAAACTAGTACAAGGCAGCAAAGAACGATACACCGATCAACACTGCATGTGCAATCGACAATTGGCAATCGGCGTGTATTTTATACGTAGGAGAAATGTGCTAATTCTACAAGCATATAAACAATTGTAATAGCAAAAAGCGACACCAGAGGAGAAGAGGATAGCAATTGAATACATAAGAAAATTACGCAGTCGTGCACAATTGTGAAATAAATGTGCAAATAACAATAAAATTAAGTAAGCAATAAAAGTACATATTCACAAATATTTCCCGTAGTTCCTTTAACGACGGATTTCATGGCGTTCCAAATGCATTCAAAATATAAACCAGGTTATGTTGCAGCATTTGATTTTTGTACACGGTGCGAAAACAAGGAATTTGCCAAATATCCTGTTGCCCTTCATAACCAGCAAGAACCTGCATGAAGCGGTCAAAGCTGAGTCGAACCGCTTCTATTGCCGTGAGGAGCTGAAAGTGAAACAAGCCGCTAAGTAAGCACGCGTGTCAATCTGAACCCGAACCGAGCACACAAGTTTTCCTGTGCGACACCCTTCCAGCCGGAACCTACCTTCATCTGTCAATCGATATATGCTATCCAGCCAAACAGCGGAATTAAGAACAAAGCAATGCGGTTTTAGGTCTTTCAAATCCGACCATAAATTCGAATAAAAAAAGAGATGGGGATGGGAAGGTAGACTTTCTTTTTCCGTTGCAGAGGGGTAGAGGGGGGGGGGGGGGTGTAGGCATGAGCACATTATTTATTCATTTTGTATTTCCAAGTACAAGACGCCGCGGCAACACGAATTGGTTTCTCAACAAGCAAGCAGCGCTCTTTTCGAGAAGCGCCTGCACATTTTTACAAGACCAACTTATCTCGAGCGCCCTAAAGATCACCGGCCAAGGAAAAATGCCGCTGACAAGGGGCTGACACAACGCCCATTCAGGTTGTCTCCTTCGGCGGCTGTCCATTCGTTCCAGTCGGTTGACGCTTTTTGGGGAAACTCGGACCGCTGAATGGTGGGCAGCGACAATGCGGCGCCGGAAAAAGCTTGTGCGGGCATTGGCGTCTACGCATACGCACTCGCTAGTGTTGCCAACAAAAACAAACGAACAAACAAACTGGAAGAATGAAGCAGCGCCGCACGCGGATGGTCGCCCGAAACTCTCGAGCGTCCAGGACCAATCCTCGAAGGAGTGCCCGGTGTGGGAGCCCCTATGGTCCCCGTGTACGGAGACCGGACAACTACGGAGACCTGAATAATTCATTCATTTTGTCGCAGGGACACGTATTTGCTGCAGCGTCATTTGGTGGCGTTATTTGTTTTTCATTTCCTTTCAACGTCACATTCACTGCCCCTTCAGTGGCAGTCACTGCTGAGGCGTGCGATATTCAGCAGCATCCTTTCGCCACGTTTCAGGGCACGTCAGTCAGCGATCATGGAAGCCAAAAGAAAATACAGCAACCATCAGTCAAGCTCGCGCTTAGCTGGCTGTGCGGACATTCGAGCTAAAAGCCAAGAACCGACAGAGAAGCAAGAGCCAGAAAAAAACCTGTAGAGAAGAGCAAAGTAGCCACAATGAAACGAAGCTGCGCTTTAGACCGGCGCGGCCGTCCGAGTGCTGGAGTGGCCGAGGGGGCGCACGAAACGAGGTCAAGCAAGTTTTTGAGCAAATAAGCGAGAAAGCCACGTGGCGAATCGGGCGACAAAGATCTCCGTGCCTCATCCTGTGCTGTCCTCTTTCTTTTATTTGGCGGAAGGTGGTCACAGAGGGTGCAGGCTCTGTGTTATGTGCCTTTTCCCTTCGTCTCGTCTAACAGCAAACGGGAAAGAGGGGAAAGAGACAATAGAAACCGGGCTGCCTTGTCTACGTCGGCAGAACATTTCACTTCGTCCGAAGCCTATCCGAGCTCCAATCAGGGACGACGACCCACCGGACGTTTTTCGCCAATGTTTGCGCCTTTCAAGCGAGATTCTGGGATAGAGGTTACTTTTGTTTACTCGTCTCCGACTTAAGGCGATACTGAATTTTCTGTTTGCAGATGGCAAAGACCACCCCTCGCCTCCCCCGTTTCACTAAGCGTGTGTTTCTTCGACTTCCAGTGGAGAAGATTGAACGCAGTTCGCGAAAGGAGCAACGGAAGGGCTCCTCGAAATCCGTGATTGCTCAAGATTGAATAAATAAGGACAGGGCATGAGATGCTCCGAGGGAGCGAAGCAAATGAGCCGGTTGCTATGGTGATAGCGTTAAAACGCAAGAAAAGCGAGAAGAGCGGGTACTGGAAAACGCGATCCCTCATAGTTTCGAGTGTGTTTCGTGCTTACATTACTCCTATAGCATAAGTATGTTTCGGTGTAGCGCAATTTCTGGGCAGGCGGACTTTTTTGCCTGTCACCGAACAACGAGGACCACATCCCGGCTCATAGCAAAAGTTTGTCCCTTAAGTACACAGGTACAGATGTAGGTAAATAAAACAGGAACATAAAAATACGAAACATAATGACAGTGTGGTTTGGGAGATGTCAAATATCTACGTTGTCCGGCTGGATACAGTGTGCTATTATTTTCCCTAATTTTTACATCTGAGCCTAGCAATGAAACGGATTTACGCAGGTATAAACACTATTATGGACGGGGTCCTGCTGATATTTTTAAAGCGAAAGCATTAAACGAGCGGTTAAGCGGGAGAACTTTCGTTTGGTGTCTGTAGCAGTGAAACAGATTTTAAAATGGCCGCTACCTCAAAGAGAATAGAAGTGAAGTAATTGAGTTTAAAAGAAACATTCGTAAAGTTTTGGAATGAATGAGAAAGGAACCCAGTGGCCTGGGAATGCGATCCCAGCACGCAGCCAATACACACCAACGATTCTTAAATAATATTGCATGTAAATAAAACGCGGCGTAGTAATAGAGACGTTTTAGAAGCCAATTCGTTTTTTTTTTCTCAAGATAACTACATTGATTGAGAGGTACAGAGCCTTCACCAGAAAGTTAAGTTTGCCGCAAGACTCAAAATTCCTTGCCGAAGTGATTCTGTCCACGCTCGCAAACATTTCCATAGGCTATCCGCTGACAGGTACGATGGGAAAAAATACTAAGCAAGAATATAAAAATCCAAAAAAATTGTTCTGCGCTTGTACACAACGAAATCGTTTTACGAAACTTCCAGATTTATTGCAGCGATTTTCTTCATTTTTTTGTTTCATTACTAGAGGCCTCGGAGACTTCGAACAGGCTCATTTGTACCTTCTTGCCGCAGGTGGTGGTTATGAGCCCACGCTGAAAAGGGATGCTGATAATTTCAGATGCGCCGACTGCAGTAGTGAGCAACGGTTTTGCATCCATCGTAACTGGAACAGCCGGAACCGCAACTCTGGCGAAGGGACCCGCGGACCTCCCTTTTCCTGGCATTCTCGAGAACGCAAGTGCTCCTTAAGCCAGCGGGTGCCAGTTTTGGCACAATCAATGGCACCCGCCACACCCACACACCCTCCGCTAACCGTTCGCCCAACACGAGCGCCTCCATCTTGTTGTGGAACTTCTTTTCTCCACATTTTCACTCTCGGCGTGCTCGCCTCTTACTGGGTCCTGGTCAGTGAATTCTTCTGGCAGTGAGAAACACTCGGTGTTTCAAAGCGGTTACGGCAGCGGAGGCTAATCGAATGCCCCTGGGGACAGCTATTTCGGGAGACGCTTGTTCCGCGGCATGCACCATGCTGGGTGCTTTACCGCCATGTCAAGCGAATATAAAAGTTTAGAAGGGCAGAGAAGCTTTTGTCACTTTCGCGGAAGCGAAGGACAATTTCTCCAAGTTTTATGCCGAAACCCCAGTGTAAGAAATGACGACAGGTTGGCTTCCCCACCGCGCTCAAAACGACCAATCAGCCTGATAAACTGTGCGAATGTGGCGAATGACGAGGCCGAGCGTGCGACTGAACTAAAAAAAAGTTAGTGCTTTTCCATTCTGTGAAGAAGGATGACCTGCGAAGGTGGACGCAGTCACCGGAGTGCACGGAACAAAACACTTTTGTTTATAATTTTCGATTGAGTATACTTCCTAGCAAATTGGCTGAATTGACCTTGGAAGGACCTGAACTTTATTCTAGCCGACAAAATTGCAGCTGGCTGTTCCCCTCCCCCCTCGTAAGCACTTTACGTTTTGTGTAACACGCCTACCCAATCCGATCAACCACTGAGGACACCGCGCAGGCTGCGTTTGGCCGTTTAACGCCCACATCCACAACGGACATGTCATCAGTAAGGGCATAATACTTACAACGGCGCGTGCACGCCCACACCCCACGCCCCTCTTGCAACTCCCAACTTATGCACGCAAAAACAGGCAACCGGTTATGTGCGCGTGCTTGGAAGTGAAAGACATCGTCGAAGATGTCACTATGAAAGCCCTTTAAGCTGAACGAGTAAGGTGGCTTACGTCGGCTTCCCAAGCGGGCAAATGGCTTTTCATCCGGGAGGGATTCGCAGCTATTCGACGAGCTGAAACTTGAAGGGGCAACGGTGGCGGCACCGGCTTTCTGTTGTTTTCGCGACCATTCGCGCTTCTGTTCTGGACGACGCTTCTTCAATTCCCGCTCTTTTTCCTCCAAGAGAACAACATACGTCCGCCTTATACAGAGTTAAAACCTGCAAGGTCTCGAGATTTATTCTAGGGGACGAACACGTGGCTGTCCGTTTCCTTCCACCGTCGTAAGCATCTTTCTGCCTGTGTAACCCACAGAACCAGATACAAACCGCTCGTTTACGGGAGGACAGCCGACAGGGCGCATGCATCCATGAAACTTCCACGTTTAAATCTCTCATCAGTTCAACAGTAGCGGCGCGAAGTGCAGCTGTGCAGACATAAACCGGCAACCAGTGATGAGCGCATACCTAGGCGTAAAATACACGAGCGAAATCGTCGCTGGGAAAGCCTTTCAGGCTGAAGAGGAATTACGAGCTCACGCCTGCGTTCCAACCCGGCCAGTTTCTATTCAACTAGAAGGTATTCGCCGCTACACATGGAGCTGGAATTTGAGGCGGCAAGGGCGGTGGCAACACGCTCGGCGGTGGCGGCGGCTTCCGGTTGTTTTTTACGCCCATTCGCGCTTCTGTTGACTCTCAGTAAACACCTGATAACGCCGCTACCACCATCGTCAAGGCATTGCGCAACCTGCGAAACAGGCATAGGTGGTGGCGAGAAGAATAACAGTTTTAAGGAATGGTCGGCGGTGGTGAGGAGGTTCCCCGGAGCAGAGCCGAGCAAAACGGCTTCACCGGAATGAAACCTGGTGGGGTTAGACATATACTGATTCGCAGTAAAAGGAACAGTATTTGCGCAGCGGCAACAACGCAAATGCACTCCTTGTGCTTTTGTTCCACTGCAGATTCTATTTTTTGATCTAATGGCATGCTGGGCATCACATTCGCCACCTTCAAGTATTTAGTAGTCCTGGGGTGTTGTGGTGAAGCCCACCAGCTCTGATTTATAAGAGTGCTTACGGATATGGCGACACTCCCGAATCGTGAATTTACTGCTTTTGGTTTGTGACCAAGAATTTCAAATTAATTTCGAAACGACACAGCACACTTGCAGATACGGCGCAGTGTTTAAACCATTCTTTTTCCGTACGTGACCAATCATATGGGTCCTTAGCGGCACTCGAAGGAGTTCAGTAGTCACTTGTATAGCTCGCACGCGCGTGGCTCTGAATGAAGCCAGACTTTGTCAGCTAACAACGGCTTTTACCGCTGCTAAAGAGGGCCGTCAAGCCTGGGTTTTGCGTACAACTGCTTTCGGATAAGTTTCAATAAACGCTTTCCAATCCAATCTAAACACTAGTATGGAATAAATAGTCCATATGTTCATCTTAGTGCTTACTGTTGGTTCAGAGCCCCCTTATTCTCGAAGGACGCATAATGTTTTAGTAAAATGTTCGCTGCCTTTACTTTGTTTGCTCCTCGCACGTTGACACGGTAGAAAAGGCAGTTCATGTATCTAGATCTCGCTTTTATTTCTCCTCCCCCCTTGGTTGCTTTTAACCTTACAGAAGTAGTTTGGTATACCAAACACGCGTACATCAATTTTTGTCATATATCCAACCTTTTCTGTATAAGGCCGTAAGTTTTCTCGGTAAAATAAACCAAATTTTACTCCTTCTTCAGCAAGAATTTTAGCCCACCATATGTCTAGCTCTAGGTTACCGTTAAGCTGCTAGACTGCTTGAACTTCATCGAATGTTTTGCTACTTTATTTGGAGTGCCTCTGTGCTCTTTGTAGCTATAAGAGAACTGAACCAATCAGATGCACTGCTCCTCATTTTAAGTGATTGATTGAACAGCTGATATATGAAGACAAAAAAATCAGCCAAGCTGCTGTGAAAGGGTATTGATTGTGTATACACAAAATGATTTGCCGCGTGCAATAGGAAGGTCTTTACAAGCCCGTTTTACCTGTTGGTGTGCGTTATGCTACGCATACCATACTGAATTCAAGTCGCCCTCAAAACAACACAAATGTTTACCTTCCTAACGCACTCAAATGAATTAGAGTAAAAGAGCCCAGGACATAGCTTCTGTGGGTGTGCGCGAGATTATTAATCACTTTTACCCTTCTACTGCATTCATTAAATTATGTTTTTTTTTTTAATATCGGCGACGTCTCGATTGATTGTAGGGCTTAACGCGCCAACGCAACGCAGGCGATGAGGCGCGCCGTAGTAGAGGGCTCCGGATTAATTTTGACCACAGGGGATCTTTAACGTGCGCCGAAATCTGGTACACACGGGCGTTTTTGCTTTTCGCCTCCATCAGAAAAGCGGCCGCCGCGGCCGGGAATCGAACCCGCGACCTCGTGCTCAGCAGCGCAACGCCTTAGCCACTGAGCCACCGCGGCGGGTAGTGGGCTACGTATGAAGGCGGCCGAAAGAAATTACACAGAATGCTTAGACCTTTTAATAAGAATGTGAAAGCGAAAGCCTACTCGCAACCACTGTTGATCTGCTCTTCAACATTCTGTTGAACTTTCCGACCGCGCCCTTCACCACTTGAGCAGCCCCATGGACAGCACCCTCGGAAGTTCGTTCGACAGCCGCCTGCTGTTCACCTCGTGGCTACTTGCACCTCTCAATGAGGCTGGCAGTGCACGTGCCACAGCGGCCTGTCTGTCCACGCGCATTCAGCAGCCCTTTCTCAGAACCCTCCTCCTGAACTGCTGTCTTTACTTTCCGCCACGCGCTCCGATTTTCTGTGTGATTCTGACACCTCACGACAACTTCTATACATCAAAACCACGTGACTTTCGTGACCGCGAACTACAGCGAAGCGTAGGCACAAAGGACACACGTCTGTCGCATGGCGATGACTCATAGTGCCGAAGAAATGTCTACAACAAAAAAAAAAAACATGAAGGAGCCGCTACAACTATGAAATTGAAAACCGTCTCCACCAAACTCTCCGAGTGAGTCTCCTCCCACACAAAAAATAAGAACAAAAGCTATCAGACCGTGGAAATAATGTCAGGTCGTGGAAAGCTATCTCCGAGGTGTGTACGTAGATACATAGGAAGGCTTACGCCACAGATTCCAACGATGCAGCCTTACCGGCAGCAAAAGCAGTCAACAAAAGAGCACTGTAAGGCGCGCGTTTCTACAGATCGTTCCTGTTATTGACGCCACTGCGAAGGGCACAGGCAGGAGGAATATCAGAGCGAAGGGCAGCCACGCGAAAAGACGATTAGAAACTTCCGGAGGAGCTGTCCTTCGGGTCAGTGGCGCGGGCCTTCCCGACGTCGTTCCTGTAATTCTACGCGTATGTACTGCGTACACGCACGTAGTTACGCATGGAAATTCCTGCTCTCGTATCCGAAAGAGAACCAAGCAACACGCACAAATTGCGAAGCTGGAGAGATTCCGGGCGAGCCCGGTGATAAGATACTGGGTATTAGTGGGGAATGAGGGGCGGAACCGATATAAAAGACGCCGCATCAAATGAAAAAATAAAACCTGATAAGAAGCGGAAGATAGAAACATGCACAAAAGACAGCTTCGGGACACAAATAATGAAAAAAAAAACCGGGGGTAAATGCGCGGTGTGAGATTCTGGGTCTGAAGTCCGGCCACGACATCCAAACCTCGTTTGAATTGCCAACAGGCGAATCTGCGCCCAAGTGGATCGTCCTTGTCACACCGACAAGCGAGAGGCCAGCGCCTTCGGGCAGCGGAGTAGAGACGACGAGGAGAACGACGACATTCCTCCCGATCCTATGCCGTTACTCCGGAACGTGCTTCGACTTCCGAGACTAGCGGCTGGCCCTTCAGCCGCGTAGGCACAAACGTGTACAATTGTCATGACCAAGAGAAACGTATATCCCAAATGAACTGGGCAAAGAGAAGACAAAAAATAGCATATGGAAAGGGCGATTCAAACGACGAATCGCATGGAAGGCCTAGAGAAAAGGTGAAAGTGGTTGAACGACTCAGTGTGAGGGGACTGTCGTTTACTGCCAGCAAGATATCGTGAAAAGCAGGTTTATTTTTCTAATTCCACTCCCCTGGTCCAGCCTGCGCCTTTCATAGTTGGCATTGTCTTCTTCTTTTGTGCTCAATAGGCTCACATTTGCATAAGCAAAGAAACTGGGGAACGCTTGGACACTTTAAGCCCTATAACCATAAGAAAAAAACAGCCTCAAGAAATGCAGCTTCATTAAGAAATGCGAAGAACTGAGACCGTAAGGGGAAAATGGTAAGCAATGATTTATGAGCTATGCGTTTACAGAACAATATAAAAGGGCTTAGGGGGTTAAATAAACTTCGAGGAACAAATATCTTAAATTTGTGGACTTCGACCCATGCTTTGGGGGCGCAATAGAGGCATACTGTTACATTATTATTTCTGTTGAAATTACTCCGAGTTGCCATAAACAGCGACAACCCGTTGATCTTCATTCGTGTTTGGTTAAGTACGGAGCAGATACCACTTGCGAACATGAAAAGTGTGAAGAATAGTCAACCTACATTCCCAGATCAATAATCAAAGTCAGCAGCTTGCTATCACCACTTGGAAGATTCTGGGCATAAAACTCCTCTAGTTAGTTTCACCACACAATGTTATTATTTTCCCATGAAATCGTAATTACGGGTATACAAGATATAAAAGCACTCGATAGAGCACTCCAACTAACTTTTAACAATCGCTAATTACATGCAGAGGCCTCCATGTTTTATGCACAATTTTCCTCCTAACAATGCTACGTCGTCATCCGTCATGTACGTGGGGTAAAACTGGCGGATGATATTTGAATGCTTTATCAACAGCGGTGACAATAAATGCTTCCATTTTTTTAGGGTCCAGGAAGCACTGTGAGATATATATTTATCTGCAGCACGCAGGTATTGGTTTTGTTGCTATTTTATTGATCTCCACTATGGAATGACTTTATTGCTGGAAAGGAAAGAAGCCGGCACATAGCGGCGATATCGCTTGTGGGACGTCCCCCAGGTTCCCTAAAAATTCCCGGAGTTTCTGACAACGCAAGAAAGAAACTGAAACCCTTTGGGCAAGTTATTGAAACTTATTTCATGTGCTTGGAACAGTAACATTTCACGCACATACATCGTGGCCACGTTAACTGAGGATTGGGCGCTCTCATTCGATACATTCAAAAGTGTGCCAGAGGTTGAAAACAAACTTCACAAAGCGCTTTCAGGGGCTCTTTAAAGACGCCAGCTACAACCAGGCTGCCGAATTTTTCGTGTAGAAGAGAAAGAGAGATTAAGGAAGGAATCTAAAAAAATTACAGATTTTCCTCACTTTTTTTGCTTATTTTCACTTTTTTTGTTTTGTTGGTCCCTTCTTTGCTTCACCTTTTTAGTGCCCGCATGGCCATTTTCACAACCGAAACAGAAATAAGGCGTAGACATAAAAATAGAAGAAGGAGAATGCACAACCTGGGGCTAAAGTTTTATTTGAAAACTCGGGATCCAAGGGTACCTGCATTACACTTCCTGAACTGCGCTCGTTGCCCAAAGAGAAGTTAAAACACAGAACAGCACATAAAATGCGTAGGAACGGAGTCATTCTAACCAGCCCATCTATTTATCCGTGAAACGATTCGGCGTCAGGCGGGCGTCTTGTGATTCCGCGATTTTACCGTGACGGGGTGTGGAGTGGGGAGGCTTACATGTATGCCTCCGCAGTTGCCGTTTTAAGGCAAAGACCCTTCGTCCTTAGTTTTGATGGAACGCGAGAGGAACAGAAAATCTCAGTGAGGGGCACATAATGGCACGGAAAATACGGGTGCATTCCTGGAAAGAGAAACGGTAGCGCCGGAGGAGGGTAATCCACTGCCACATGGGCAATTCGAGCCGGTGTGGAATACGTTTCCGCGTGAAGACAGACGAAGACCACGAAAGAACCCCGAGACAAGCGCTGTTCTTTCTTATACCCCTGTCACACGGCAGATCTAATGACATTTAGAGCAAATGTCGTTCGCTCTAAATGTCGTTAGTCCGGCGCTACACGGGAATACCGAATGACATTTGCGGCGAATGACATCTAGTGGCTTACTGAGGTCCCGGACCTCAGTTAGTGGCCAAATAAGTAGCCTCGACAGCAGTAGCGCGTGCCTAGGCAGGAAAATTCACTAATAAACCAAAGAATACTTTTTTCTAAAAACTGTCAGTAAACTTATATTTTCTTCTTTGTGTTCTTCAAATAAACAAAGACAAACAAGTACTAAAAAAAGAGAAAATCTCGTCCCCATTGCAGTGCCCGCGATACCCTGATCCGGATTTTTTGCAGACTTGTCTGATGATTGTTGGTGTTTCATGGCGCAAGGCCAACCAGGGCAAAGAGCTCCAGAAAAGAAGTTATACAATAAAGCGAAGTGATTACCACAAAAAGGTATGTATAAAAACATGTAAATCGAGCATAGTAAAATCAATTAAAGGTAATGGTGATGGCTGGTGTATAGGGCCAGATTTGATTATGCGTGATATGATATAAGGTTTAAAAACTTAACATCTCACAAATAATCAAACACACGTTTCATAGAAACACTGGCATCGTCACCTAGAAACAGCGATGGATGTAGTGGGATATGTTGTCTGTAGAGTTCTCTGAAGTGTTTGTGTCGTGTTGTGTGAAGTGCCTTGCATGTTATTAGTATGTGGACTACGGATAGGCCCTCCCCGCACCTGCTACGCAGGGGTCTTGGAGATCCCGTGAGCAGGTGGGAATGTGTTGCATGCGTGTGGCCTATCCGTAATCGAGCCAGGGCAACTTCGTTGTGTCTGTTGTGAGTATCAGTGGTGTATGCTCCAAAGAGTGGCTTTATAATCTGTAGTTTGTTGTTAGTCTGTTGATTCCAGTGCGCTTGCCATGTTGTGCGAAGGTGTTGTCTGATGTGTGATTTGAGGTCGGTGTAGGGTATTGTAGTTATGTCAACGGTAGTTGTAAGGGTAGCAGCGGCCGCCATTCGGTCGGCGGTTTCATTACCTGGAATTCCAGAATGCCCTGGCACCCAGCACACGGTCACCTCAAGGTTTAACGCATGCACAGACATAAGAGTACGAATGAGAGCATTGACCACATGGTTTTTAGACTTCTGTGAGGATAATGTACGCACAACACTTAAAGAATCAGTATAAATTACAGATTTCGGAATTCGACCTAGAACAATATGTTGAACTACAAGAAGTATGCCATAGGCCTCTGCCGTAAAGATACTTGTATTTCTATTCATAGTTCTACAGACATTAAAGGTGCCACCATGCGCAGCACAGGAAACAGTTGTGGCAGTTTTTGAAGCATCTGTGTAAAATTCAGCCCACTTATATTTGTGCTGCAAGGACAAGAAATGTTGCACGATCGCGCTTCTAGGCACTCTGTTTTTCTCGACACTTATAAAAGATACATAACATGATATCGGGCGAAGCTGCCACGGTACTAGAAGTTCAGTAGCGGAGGTTTTGATGGTGTCTGAGAACATGACATCAAGTTGCGACGCTTCTTCTCTTACTCTGAAAGCGAAGGGAGCAGAGACTGATGGACGATTAGTAAGAAGTTGAGATATGGATGTATCATAAAAAACCGATGTAAAAGGATGGTGAGGCATTGATGACATTTTAAAAGCATAAAGCAGGTCTGTGTAGGCTCGCTGACGTTCTAGGCTCCATTTGTTGCACTCTACATACAGACTTTTGACTGGACTAGTCCGAAAGGCACCACATGACAAGCGGAGCCCTAGATGAAGCACAAGGTCCAGCATTCTGAGGGATGTTTTAGTGGCTGACCCATAGCAACGCTACCATAGTCCAGTTGTGAGCCTATCAAGCTGGTAAAAACAGTAAAAGAAGTTGTTTGTCAGCACCAAAAGAAATGTGCTACAGAACATTCAGGAACCCGCCGCGGTGGCTCAGTGGCTAAGGCGTTGTGCTGCTGTGCACGAGGTCGCGGGTTCGATTCCCGGCCGCGGCGGCCGCTTTTCTGATGGAGGCGAAAAGCAAAAACGCCCATGTGTGCGAGATTTCGGTGCACATTAAAGATCCCCAGGTGGTCGAAATTAATCCGGAGCCATCCACTACGGCGCGCCTCATCGCCTGCGTTGCGTCGGCGCGTTAAACCCTACAATCAGATCAGAACCTTCAGGATAGTCATTGTTTTTAAGCATTTATGTTTTAGTTGTTTTATGTGTGGGATAAATGTGAGCTTTTCATCAAAGATTATACCTAAAAACTGGTGTTCTTTGTTGACAGGCATCGAGACACCATTGAGATGAATGTCTGGATCCGGCCGGATGCCACGCCTCTTGGAAAACAAGACACAAGTGCACTTCCCTGGATTAAATTTAAAACCGTTGCTGTCTGCCCAACCAGCTAGCTTGTTAACACCAAGCTGGACTTGGCGCTCGCAGACAGACAGGTTACAAGACTTAAAGGATAATTGAACGTCGTCTACATAAATGGAGCAGGAAATCGATGGTGGTAGCGCCTTCCGAAGAGAATTCATTTTTACAATAAACAAAGTGCAACTCAAAACTTCACCTTGCGGCACGCCGTTTTCGAGCACATGAACCCTAGAAAGTGCAGTTCCAACTCGCACGCGAAACGTTCTTTCAGACAGGTAACTGGCAAGCGTGTTCATCATGTTACCCGACATGCCAAAGGACTTCAAGTCGCTAAGGATGCCGTACCGCCAAGCAGTATCGTACGCCTTTTCAAGATCAAAGAAGACTGTCATACAGTACTGCTTGTGGAGGAAAGCATCTTTGATATAAGACTCTAACGCAACGAGTTGATCGTTGGTAGATCGCCCCGCCCTGAAGCTCGCCTGGCAGCTCTCGAGAAGACCATTGTACTCTAAGAAGTACACAAGTCTCCTGTTTATCATCTTCTCGAAGAGCTTACACAGGCAGCTTGTCAGGGCAATGGGGCGATAACTGGCAGGAGAGGAAGGGTCCTTCCCTTCCTTTAGGACAGCCACTACTATGGCCTCCCTCCAAGAGCGTGGAATGTGCCCCGAAAGCCATATTTTATTGTGTAGGTGTAAGAGTGTTTCAAGAGTGTCTGGATGCAGGTGCTGTATAATGGTGTATGTAATCTTATCTGCGCCTGGAGCTGAAGGTTTGCACGTGCTCAGGGCAGCCCTCAACTCATAGAGAGTGAATTCAGAGTTGTAAGAAGTTTTTGATGTCTTTGTCGTGTAAGGGCTTTTTTTCTGCAGATGTTTTGTGTTTCATGAAAGTTTTTGTGTAGTGTGCTGAACAAGACACGTGTTCGAATTGTTGTGCAAGTGTGTTAGCCTGGTCTTCCAGTGTTTCCCCTGTTGTGCTATCAGGGGCAGGCTGTGTGTCTGTTGTCCTTTGAGCTTGCGTATACGTGTCCAGACTTTGTGTGTGTCTGTGTATGAATTAATGAATGTCAAGAAGGTGTTCCAACTCTCTCGTTTTGCCTCACGGCGCACACGTTTTCCAAACGCCTTGGCCCGTTTGAACAAAATAAGGTTACCCGACGTGGGGTACCGATGAAAGATACCCCACGCCTTGCTCTGGGCCTCTCGCGCCCGCCTGCAGTCCTCATTCCACCACGGCCTCCTCTGGTTGCGCGGGGCACCAGAGGCGTGGGGAATGGACTTTCCGGCGGCGTCGAGGATGTGCGCCGTGAGGAGTTGGGTGGCTTCTTCAACGTGTAGGTGTCCTATGGATGTGTGGTGTAGTTTCGATGTCTCTGTAAATGTGTTCCAGTTAGCTCGTGCTTCATTGAACCTATTATGGGAAGATGAACTGCTTGGGCCTTTGCCTATATATGTTAGTGAAGTGGGGAAGCGGTCACTGCCATATGGGTCAGTGCTCACTCCCCACTCAAGACATGGAAAGAGAATTGCCGACCCAATAGCCAAGTCAAGATTTGAGTATGTATTGTGTCCTATGTTATGGTATATAAGCTGGTTCTTGTTGAAAATGCATGCTTCAGAGGGTGTTAAAAACTTCTCTATCAGGCGACCTCGGGCATCCGTGCGAGAAGAGCCCCAAAGAGAATTGTGTGCATTGAAGTCGCCTGTTAAGATGTACGGTTCAGGAAGCTGGTCGACCAGCGCCTCAAAGTCAGAGCTCAGAAGTGCAAGATCAGGAGAGATGTAGATGGAGCATACCGTTATCAACTTGTTAAAAATTATTGTGCGGACGGCTACAGCCTCAAGGACGGTGTTCAAGGTGACAGGGTGGCATGCTAAGGATTTGCGGGCGATTATGGCCACACCGCCAGAAGAGTGTGTGCAGCCATCCCTGTCTTTCCTGTATACCAGGTAACTATTCAAGAAATTGGTGTGTTTGGAATTCAGATGTGTTTCCTGGACACACATTAAACTTGGCTGGTTGGCATGCAGAATGTGATGCACGTCGTCAAGATTATTCAGAAGGCCTCTGCAGTTCTATTGAACTATGTTTTCTCTTCCCATTATTATGTGTTCTGAGCTACTGGAGTGTGATTATTTATGTAGGGTCTTTCGGGGCTTGGACTCTTGAGAGGGGCTTTCTGGCCTTCTCTACTGACCTGGACGTCGCAGCCCGTTCCTGCCGCTGCGATGAAAGCCGGAAGGGCTCGACGTCCATGTCGTCATCTGAAGGCAAGGGGGTGCCCAGCGGACTAGGCCCCCTTGGCGCGGTACCCTTTCGGGCGTTCTTTGCCTGCGCTGCCAGTGCCGAAGGCGTGGGGAGCACGACAGGTGGCACAGGCAGTGAGGCAGAGGAGGGGGTCGCTGCGACTTCCTCCTTCTCCATCTCCGTGCCCTTGCGTGTGCTTTGGGCCGGTGGAGAGGAAGGAGTGGATGCAGCGGCATCCCCAACAGACGTTGCCACCACAGCTGCTGCTGGGTGACCGAGCGGTGCGGAGGCGGATTGGGCTGCCATAGGCAACCCAGGGGGGGTGCGGGGCCGGGACTAAGTCCGACTCGCGGTACTGGGTCACCGCCGAAACCAGACGCCGCTCCGCCCCCCGGCGAGCTGCGTCGGCGTACCTGCCCAGAGATACGGAGGCGAACCTCTTTCGCGTCTCGGGGAAGGTGATGTTCTCGTTTACTTTCAAGGCAATAATCTGTTTCTCTTGTTTAAACTTCTCACAACTTCTGGAATAGGCAGCATGTGGTCCCTGGCAGTTCGGACAGGTGAAGTGCTCAGATTCACACTTATCGGTTGGATGATCTTGTGCTGCACATTTGGCGCACGTCAGTTTCCCACGACAAGAGTTTGTGCCGTGGCCAAACCGCTGACACTTATAGCAGCGGCGTGGATTCGGCACGTAGGATCGGACCGGACATCTAACGAAGCCTGCGTTGACCGACTCAGGAAGTGTTGAGCAGTCAAACGGCCAGATGATGTGTTTGGTAGGTATGATTTGATCGTTTCGGCGTATGGTTATTCGCCTAACTGCCGCCACGCCCTGATCATGGAGGCCCTCGAGCAGATTGGCTTCAGTTTCACTTATAAGATCGGGATCAGAGATCACGCCTTGGCAGCAATTAAGGCTGCGATGAGGCATGATCTTGATGTCAATATTGGCCATGCGCGTTTGTGAAAGGAGGTTTGCGGACTGCTGTTTGTTGTCTACCTCAATCAAAAGTTCTCCCGTTTTCAGTTTCTTAGCCTTGTACGACTTTCCAACAAGGCTTTCAAGATACTTGGAGATTAGAAAGACGGACTGGGAAGTGATTGGTCTTGTCTTGTCAACAGATTCCATGATCAGAAAGCGCGAGAAATCATCGGGCTTTGGGAGCGAGATTGATTGCAACGGAGGAAAAGGTACTTTGGTGCGGCCCCTTTTTGGGGGCCGATCACGTCTGGGGGGGGGGGGGGTTTGGAAAATGCCATATGATACATTGGAAAGCAGGGAGACGGGGGTACTTTCTCCTTTGACCTTACCCTGGTAGTCAAAGAGGTCCCAGAGCTCCCTGCCTGGTAGACAGGCAGGGAGCCCATCGGCCGGAGCTTGACCAAGGCTCTGACGGCCACCGTTCACGGCTTCTAACCCTTCACCTTTCAACTTCTAGCCACGGTAGGTAACAACTTAAGTATGGGGAGCTCGGGGTACGTGGTGTCGCCACTCACCGTCACCAAGATTACTCAAGGTGCCCCGTGCGGGGTGCGGACTTGTCTCAGCTTGTGATGTCTACTGGTGTCACCTAAATCGGTGGTTTTCTTGTTTCTATTTTAAAAAATAATAATTTGTTACGTTCTTAAAAAATTAGTAATTATATTAGTAATTCCTAATTATAACTTATTTCAGCGAAGTTTATGTTAATACAGGTGTCAGTATGATTCTAACGAAGTTGTCTTTTGAATAAACCGAACTTGTGTTTTGTCTTCATGGCTCCTTTAACGTTTACTGCTTCAGCGCTGGGCATACGTGTCTGCTCCATTTTTTTTTTCATTCTTTCCTTTATTTCTTTTCCTATTTTTCCTTTCCCACGTGCAGAATAGCAAACTAGACTTTAGCCAGGTTAATTTTCCTGCCTTACTTCTACGTCCTTACTGCCCTCCTTCTAAGCGCTCAACAGTAATTTCTATATTGTAGTTTTTGTTGGTTTAGTAGAGAACCCGCGTGCTCTTGACGGATTGAGCACACGCCATTTGTGACATTTTGTGACATTTTTGTGGGTCTCTCAACGAAATTTTGCGTAAGTTCAACGCTTTCGTCGTTTTCCCCTGTGTCTGCAGCTCGCGTTCGCCCATGGTTCAGAATGTAAATATCGCAAAAGCCGCTTTTACTTGGGAGGTGCCACACACAGCACATTTTCCACCGTGAATAATTCTCCCGCACGTTCGCTACGAAGACCACGGTTACATTGTTATCGCGGCCCCGAGTAGGAAACGTGGAACGAGAATTTTCATCTATGGGAATGCGTATCTTTGTGTTTCTAAACAACACGGTCACGTCTAGATGGTTGGTATAGCTTGCGTCGCGTTAAATCAAAAAGAAAAAAAAAAGAACTTTTACGGGTTTTCTTTGACTCGTTTCTTTCCTGACATACGACTCTATTTATAGGCCTAAACACTACACGGCAGTTCCTTTTATGGGTTAAGTGGGAGAACTGGTAGAAGCAGCTTGTTTTCTTGTGTGTGTTGCAATGGTTCTTTTTACCGAAGTCGTCATTTGTCAGTCGCGTGGTTGTCCCCTGGGGCAACTGTGAGCATGCTGTAACGATACCTTTCCGCACACTTACATACTTTCGTTTCTTCCTGACGAAATGCTTCATGGACATTCATGTGGCAGCATTTCATACCGTGATTTCCGCATTCATTTGTCTTCCGAATGATGGCTAATTCGTGATAATGTTAACGGAGGTAAGCGTGGTAATCATCCGAAAATAATTATTATCGATACTTTTATTTATTTATTTATTTATTTATTTATTTATTTATTTATTTATTTATTTATTTATTTATTTATTTATTTATTTATTGACCACTATGACACGTGAAAGTCTCACAACTATTAAAACGCCGCATTCTTGCAATGATTATTCTTACACATTTTTGCGTACCGTCGGAGGCGTTCAAATTGGCCATCTGAAAATGAATTGAGAATTAAAAAAGAAACAAATAAAACGTGCCTTAGGAGTATCCAAATTTAAAATTTAAAGTCCTACTCTGTGTGCTAAGAATGTCTGTGGTAACTTGCCTACCATTTTTACTTTAAAGTGAGAATAATCACTACGAAACAAGTTCAATGTTGCTGCTATCTCCACGAAGCATAATATCGTGCTCCTACGCCGAGCTCCCCAAAAGGAGAAATGGGCCCAAATTTCGGCAACGGGTTCTAGTTTCAGTTAACGACGGCTTGCTGTCCTATATAAAAGGTAAACGAAACAAACCAGTCTGAGCCACCTTTAATGCCTACACCTGGAAGACGCTAACATCCTGGGGGACAGTAAAAAGCGAAAGTTTGGGCTATGAAAGGTCAATGCCTCAAGCGTTGGCACCAGGATGAGCTGCGACGCTCTTCGGTACAATCTGCTGTCGCAGAGACGACGCTGCGCTATCGTGCCTTCGTAAGCGACACTTGTGTTTTCGACGTAATCTCTGCTTCCATTTAAGATTTCACGCCTGAAGTTGCAGCGGCTCACCAACTCGGATGAGGCGCCGCAACTCAGGGGAACTGAACTGTGAAGCGCCCAAGAACGGTTAATGCGTTATGGGAGCAGGACGGGACTCTCTCCTGATTTTTTTAATCTTTAAACCGGATTCACTGCTTGTCGGGTATACGGTAGAGGCGCTGATCCCGTGTCAACCTGTTCTCTCGCGGCTTTCAGAGCCACCGAATGATTCTGGGAACTGGTTAGGTGCGGGAAACATCGTTGAGATGGTGTTGGGAAGTTGCTATCCCACCGCTGCCACCACTGTTGGGAATGACGATCCCACCGCTGGTACCACTGTTGGGAATGAGTATCCCACCGCTGGTACCACTCTTGGGAATGACTATCCCACCGCTGCTCCCAAAGTTTGAATGAGCATCCCAGGGCGGTCGCCAAGGTTGGGAATGACCATCCCAGCGCTGCTCCCAGGTTGTGACTCGCCTTCAGCTCGTCAGCGATGTAGGGCTTCAGCCATCCCGACGCTGTTACCGGTGTAGCGTTGTTGCCTTACTCCGTCCGCTATCGACGCGGCGCAGAGCAGAGCGACGAAGTCCTCGAGCCGACGAAGAGTTGAAGTAACATGTATATACAGTATGTACAGGGTAAGCAAACGTACATGACTCGCACAAAGGCGACAGCACCCTTTTCACTCGGTTGCTTCCGAAGAGACTGGTGCCGGAGAGAAGCCGCCGAGGAATGCCGACGATGAGAGCCTCCGGGCTTCTTTTATACCCCGGGAAGTTCGTTGGGGCCCCAAGTAGTTCGAAAAGCTCCAATCAGGGCTCTCGCTGCCTGAAGTTTGAATTCCGACGAATGGTAGCGAAGCGGTGAGTCAGATGCGCCGCCAATGGGGAAAGGGAGGGCGATGCGCCCGCCGTCTCCGTGACCTCGCCTCCGGGCGTAGCGACATGCCCTTGTTTGGTCGTTCTCCTATGCGGGATTCGGCCGCGCCGCAGCGTTCTGGGATGCGGGATTCGGCCGCGCCGCAGCGTTCCGAGATGCAGGATTCGGCCGCGCCGCAGCGACGAAAGGGAGAGGCGTGACTCAGCCTCGCTGTCGGCGCGTCACCTCGTGCAACGCCTTTGGGCCAGGCGCTCTGGCACAACAATGGGCGTAGAAAAAAAGTAAGGGCGCTTGCGGGGATTTCGATTGAGAGGTTGGAAAGAGCGATCTTGCAACCAAGAAGTAGCCTTTTAGTTGCATCTTGTTTTATGACTAGCTTCACTACTTACGAAACGCTGGTACGAAGTTTATTATTAGCGGGTGACGGAGTAGTCGATGAGTACGTTTTAATGGCGGCAACCGTGCACCCCTCACTTGATGCACATCGGAATGCAACATACCTTACTGTCTAAAGTCTAGTGTTGTTCTAAAGCGGATGCCAATAGCAACTGATTGAACCGCAATAGATTTTGGTCAATATTTGGGAAGAGGAACATGTGGCTCTGGTAAAGTATTTGTCACCAGCTTGCATTGCAAGGATGTTCGTGCTGTGAGCCTTTACAGATTTCGAAAGTAGTTTGGGTTAGGGCTCAGTAGTTGCTCAGTAATACCAACCACGCTAAATTCCTTCTCGGGCATTCGAACTAGTTACGTCGCGTCAAAGCACGTCTGCCTTCTTTCTTTTGGCGAAAGAAGTAAAAAAAAAATGAAGCAAAGTTGGACACAAACAGTAAAACATAAAGTTGAAGAATTGATTGCCGTCTATATAAAAACCCAAGCATGACAAATGAAATATATAGTTGTTAGTGAGTCGGCTAATTTATTTACTTCTAATTTCTCGCTTGTAGTGCAAGGGCGCAGCCAAGGCCTCGCTTTGTCAGCTTCATTTTCTAACTTCTTTCCTTCATTCGGGCTTAGTTAATCACAGCATCAACACACCTCCTTCCCTCCTCCGTCTTCGTTCACTTTCTCGTTGGGGTGTCCAGCAGCGGGCAAACTATAAAAGCCCAGGTCAGGCGTCGCGGTACTGTTCGCTGGATTATGTATGCGCGGCCACCTCCGGTGCTTTGCTTCGAATGGGGAAAACGTCGGGGCTTTAATGAGAGCGTGGCCGAAAGCAGAACACGACACCAGCATTTGGCCCTCTCTCTCTCTCTTTCTATCTCCATTTCTTCCGCAACCTTTCGGCTACACTCCTGCCCTCACGCTTGTGGCTGGGGTTCGCAGTTTTGTGCAGCGCCTTCGGCACCGTAAGTACTCTTACTCAGAGCCGACACTTGTACGAGCAAAAGTGTTCGCACTAGGCGCAGAGTACGAGTACGTTTGTTTAAGTACGTGCTTGTCGCACAAAAAACTTACAGCAGTGCTGGAGTAATGTAAATATGAGGACACCAGCGAAGCTATATTGGTGAAGAGGGGAATCCTACAATATCTCACTGAAAAAAAAAATTACACCATCTTCTCGTACGGGAACCCTGAGTAGTATGCGAAGCAGCCATGGGGTCGACTGAAGTTCCCATTAGTTTTCAGTTCGTCAATTCCGCTGACGTTCAGCTTCGCGTGCCTTCGTTGTATCAGTAGTTTCTTGACGTAGTTTGAATGAGTGAAGGACATAAGGCGCGTTCGTAGCACATGCTCCCGTCTCGGTTTGTAGCGCAGTGGGAAGAGCGCCACGTACCTCCCGTTGCGGCCAGAGAGTCGTGGGATCGGAACCGGGTGCCGCCTAACTATTTTTTTTATAGTGGACTGCGCTGACGTCAGCCCAAACACTGACGGGGCTGAAGAGACGCACATGCGCAGTAGAGTGCGGACGGCGGATGCCAAGAGAGGGAGAGACACAGCCCCGAGCATGAGATGCTCCGCATCTAAAAAAATGCAAGTGTTGCCTTTTAGTTTCGATAAAAACAATAGTCATAGCCGTTTGTTGTTAATCATACTCCCTCCGTGAATGGCCAAATATTGACATCAGACGGGGATGCTGTAACGTTTGCACCTGTGCTGTGAGCAATCTAATAACGACAAGTAAATGAAACTGGACGCAATAATAGCCTAGTCTTCGAGGGGAACTTTATTATTATTTTTTTAAGATACCTACACTACATTCAGGGCTATAGAGAATTTTACACTAACTCTGGCGACGAAAAGTGTTATTCTAAGCGGTTCCAACGACAGACGAAGGTTTGGTCGCAATCTTTCCTTATATAGCTTTGCTGTAAAAATTGTCCAAGAAGCACTCTCCAAACATGTACTTTACGTAAAACTCATCATTACTTTGCGAACATCGACGAAACAACATTTTGAATTGTTTTAGGTCAAACGTTCACATGAACCTGTAAACGTGAAAGGTGTATACGCCTCGGCCGCTAACAGTACATGTCAACATGTCAGGGACTGATAGCGCAGATACGAACATCTCTTTCTCACAGTAAGCTACATTTCCGCGAAAATGTTTGGCGTCATAAGATAATTCCTTTAAGCTCTCGTTTTGCCGTACAGCAATGTTGCTATAAGTACTGTATAGGTATTTGTAAACAAATATCACCAATGAAACTCGTTGATGAAGCGCGCTTTAATGCTGTGGTTGGAATTGCTTCAAAGCGCGTTACGTTCTCTAGCTTTGGCTGGAATGGTGCCACAGATGGGTGGTTTTGTTCATCTTTTACATCAGACAAGCAGCCACCGTAGTGTCCTCAGTAGCCGAAAATCTGGGCACCCGTGCTGGTGTAATTAGTGTGGTATTCGCCCTTCCTACAACTCTAATCTGAGCTGTGTGAGCTGTCATCCCAATCAGCAAAATTTACACGGGAACAAATATAAACTCCGCACTTACCTTCGTACGAGGTTGAAATTTCATACAATCATTACCTCGGTCCATTTCTGAAACCATGGTGAAAGATGTACCATCGCAAGCAGAATACAGACACCACGTTCCCAGCAATCCACTTGCATGAGCACGCTTGCATGGGGTTTGAGCTGACGCAAAATGACATTCAGAGGTTAAGCCTTGGCGCCTTGTTAAGAGTTGTATCGGACGTCCTCCGAATTCTTCTATAGTGTTATCCTTCTATTGCACGTTGGAATCCAATTTAACGCACCAAGCGTGCTAATTGGCGGTAAAGAAACGGGTGAAGCCCCACGACCGCCGCTACTAAGAATATCAAACATAAATTCGGCCATCACCTGCATCTGAACAGTGCAGATGTGCGTGGAAGAGGAGACCTCCGTCACAGATAGAAAATGTATGACTTCACAGATCTTCTAATGATGGCTGACTAAGTTGCATCATGCGCAAGGAATATCTTTCTGTGAACACAAATATTTCGTCCCATTCGCAAAGGTTCCAGATGTACCAGTGGCGACAAATCGGATGCAGAGTTTGATGCCGAAATCCCCTCAGCTCTAAATGCAATTTCGGGCCAAATCAGGTTGACATCGTCGAAATGACATTTATTTTATCCAATCAATTTCATTTTGCAAAAAACGCCTGGCTTTGATTGTCCTATGATACGAAAAACGGGGTTATAACAATGCAACAGACACTTTGTGCAAACGTCCCTCACAGCACGGAGATTGCGTTCCAAAATACCTGCAAGCGCAAGCCTCTCTTTCCAGATTATAAACGTATCGATCATTATTACACGTAGCTCTAAAAGATTAACCCGTATAATTTTTTCCCTAAAAGAATTAATGCCAAAACTTCACGAACTGGGTAACGAATACAACTGACTAGCTTCCAGACAACGCAAAGGTACCAACAATTCCAGTAATTTTGACGTTTTATACCGTACGCCTGCTCTTTCACAGTGTCGTGCGCTTCAGAGCACTGCATGCAACAATAGCAGGGAGGTCAAACAGTGTCCCCTAGCAATTCCCTGCTCTGGGCCAACACTCAATAACCCCAACAGCCTTTAAGCCTCGCGAATTTCGCTTCTTTCGTTTCCCAAGTCTAGCTTCTACACTAAGGCCTGGCATGCGTGCATTCTTTTCCCGCAGCCTCTTAACGCTAACTGAGGGATCCAGTCCCTCGTGGAACTCGGATGAAGTAATGAGCAGGACTTGTATCTGGGTGGCGAGCGGGGCGACCCATTGTTATGCTCTCCCAGGCCGGACCCTCCATTAGGTGCGCGCACCAAGAATGGACGCTATCACGCCGAGGGTGCCTCGTCTTTGGCTCCGTACCCACCGCCCTCCCGCTTGCTCACCATTGTGGCCACTGCGCGGGGGACGAAGAAAAGCAATCAGGGAGCCATTCGCCAGACGAGCCTGTCCATGGGACGGGCCCAAACAAAGACGGAAGGTGGTAAAAATTGCGCACATCTACCAAGAACGCTGTGTGCCGAGTCGGAAACGTGAAACAACAGCCGGATGATAGTACACAGCGGAAGCCCAGCACGGTCGCATGGTCCATCGATTGTGCGCGGCGCAATCTGGGTACAATAAAGGTCCTGGTCGTATAGTTCGTCCCCTAGGAAGCTGTCTATAGCTATCGCTTACCACTAGCTGTCACAGATTAGGCGCCAGAGTTGGAAACGGTAATGGTGGGTGAAGGCGGGGGCAAAAACAAATCTGCACGGGAATTCTGTCGGCAGGATTACGTTAAATGGTACCCTAATGCCTAGTTACGAGAGTAGACTGACCCTATGGGCAATGTCGCCTGGGTGGCTTTGTGGCGCGTAATGGTGCGGAATTATTAAATTAACTGTTCAGACACGTCCCACACGCGCAGAAACAACAGGAACACGCGCTAAAACTGCGAGCGGGAGTTGGGTTCCAGAGATGGGCCGGGACACTTTGGTGTACCTACACTGCCAATAAGAAGAGGGACAAAACGAAGAGAAAGAAGAGCTGTTTAATGAATCCGAAAAACGCCAGTCCTATTAACTGCAGGGATTTCTGCTTCAAATGTGTTAAAAATACGCGTTGCCACAATGAATGGCGTGGTCGAACGAACGTAGCTAGGTCGACATGTACGATCATAATTATATTGTGTGCACAGCAGAAACCCTGGGCAATGTTTCTCCGGACATAATAAATGCCGCACTCCACTTCAAAGAATCCTTGAAATTATTTGTCTGCCATAGCTGCAAGAATAAATCTTTTTTTAGTGGTGGCCCGTACGGATTCTTGTCTCATATATCATGTCACTTCTTTCCTTCATTACATACACACCAACCGTTATGTGTGATTTTATTGTTTCGAGTTTTAATACTGGAACATCACTGAAGCATATCCTGTTCTGTTCACACACACACACAAAAAAAAAACCAGCGTCCCCGAATCCTCTGGCATGGAACCTACTATCGAAATTCCCTATTGGCTGCGTGGGGTATACGCCAGCCTGACATCCCCATTGACCCTACCGTTAATTTTAACGTTACTGGTCGAGGCCTGACGTCGTCAATCAGCACCTGCATCTTGACTTACGATGCGTTCGAAGTTGCTTGGTACGTCGTTAGGCTCCACGCAAAGGTTACCTAACGTAAAAGATGAACTGGACCTACTAACATACCAACTAAGGTAGATCGACCCGTGACGACGACAGCAGCCGTCAGTAGCTAATAGCCAATTCAATAATTACCATTTGACTGCGACCTCCAAATGCCTACCTGAAAAAGAGAAAGCCTAGGTGCCCCTGTACATTCATTGGAAACACTTAGAAGCCGGGGTTCACGTACTCACCGATGAAACGCCTGTTGTGCTGGTTGAAGATTTCTACGTGGAAGTTTCCCGTTCCGATGCGACCTGTCTGCTCTCTTCCACCGTCGAGGGGTTTCGGTTGGTTAGTTACACATTCAGTAAGATGCCTCTAACGTGGGAGAAAGCTGATATCCCCATGCTTGTCCGCTGAATTTTCGTAACGCCTTACCTCTGGCACAACGCCTCAAAATAAATAATAAAGAAATAAATTGAGGCATATCTCATATCGGGGGATTGTATTTAAATGTGAGGTATTCTTCGCTTTAAATTATTTCTTAGTAACGCATACTATACTTTACAGACATCCACAGACAAGTATTCCAAGATCCTCGCAACGAAAATTCCTGTAGTGCCTGAAGTGCGAGCAGCTTTTAAAGCGAAGCTTGCTACTCCTCACTGATTTCGTCGACGCCTCAGTAAAACACACCGATGAAAAGTCACCTCAAAAAGGGTTTCACAAAGGATAGATCAATCATATACCACACAACATAACAACGATGTGTCTTTGCACACTTACGGACGTGTCGTAATACGTAATGTATAGTCAGGCAGTACAAGCCGGTACCGATGATGATGATGATGAGTGATTATGATGATGATGATGATGAAATACATTTTCTAAGCGGGGATGGTCTTTCGCTTTGAAATTCGGTGGTGTAGGAGTTGACGTTGGCTTTGGACTTCGGCAATTTAGATTTTGGACTTTAGGAGAGTGGATTTTGAGCTTTAGCTTTGACTCATCTTGCATTGGAGAAAGCTTCCTGTTTTAACCATCTTTTTCTTAAGAAAGGGGTTCTCATTTATATGCTCCCCATAACACTAAAGTTTGCTTTTCCGCCACAGCCCGGAGTGTACTGCGATGTGCCCTCTACAGCACAGTCGGTAATCGCTGGCTCGTCCTAGGAGGATAGATTATCGCTGGCCATATGATAACAGGCGTATCCAGTCAGCCCGTCGCAGGAGCTCTGGACTGAGGACTTCTCCTGCTTTTGAGCGCGAACCCCTTCTCACTTGAAAAAAAATCTGCAGAAATTCTGAGAATTATCTACTAATGCGTAGAATTTTTATGCTGCTTGTCTAGTGTGTCACTTCTTCACAGCCAAATTTTTCGGTTTTTTTTTTTCAATTTCATCAGCCCAGTTATCTGTATTTAAGCTATTGCAACTTTCGCCAAATCTGAGTTTTTGTGTAATTGAAGGGCGTTACACAGTTCGCCTTGTTCGCTATTTTTTCTATTTTTTTTATTTCTATGTTTTTCAAAATTATGAGCAACCAATCATTTCCATTTACGCTATTATAGCGAGTAAGGTGTTACTTCCGCAAAACCTTCATTTTTGTGCAAAAGAAGCGTGTTACACGGTTCATCATTTTCGCATTTTTTTTCTATTTTTCTCATCTTTGGGGGGTTCTGAAAATTGTTCCTGACCAAAAAATATCGATTTACGCTATAAAACGCTTAAAGGTCTTAATTTCGCCGACCCTGCACCTGACGAAAATGCAGGCAGTTACACGCTCCTGGTTGTGGGGTCGCCCGCCAGGCAAAGGATGCTACGCTTTAACAAATGCTTTACCACCCCCATCAGCAGCAGTCAGTCAGATATAGCATAGCCTGTTACGTAGACAAAGTTTATTCAGCGAATAAAAAAATTAATAAACAAACAAAAAAGTAACTAATAAATAAATAGGCAAAAGTACATCAGCAAATACAAAAGAATTAAAGCCGTTCCACTCAACGTGAAAGCTGACGGAAGTGCAGAGCAACGATTCACCATAGCGGACTGTGGCGCCGTTATCCGCTCACTACCACCCATCACGCTCTTCGCCTCCCTGCCTCACCAATCTCTCGATGAATTGAACCTATGTTTATCCAATAGACCCGCCGCGGTGGCTCAGTGGCTAAGGCGTTGCGCTGCTGAGCACGAGGTCGTGGGTTCGATTCCCGGCCGCGGCGGCCGCTTTTTTGATGGAGGCGAAAAGCAAAAACGCCAGTGTGTGCGAGATTTCTGCGCACGTTAAAGATCCCCAGGTGGTCGAAATTAATCCCGAGCCCTCCACTACGGCGCGCCTCATCGCCTGCGTTGCGTCGGCGCGTTAAACCCAACAATCAATCAATCAATGTTTATCCAATAGAATTCAACTTTCCCGCCTTCGCCGTGTTCGCGCGTCAAAGCCTGGAACAGCGCGAGCCAGAGTTCTGTTCTTTTATTGCTTGCTGTCATCTCGCACGTGTCGGCGCCTTACTGCGCAGTTTGGAATGCGAGGTTTCTGACGCCCGCTTATATTGTAAAAATGAACCAAACGGGCGTTCCCAAATAAATAGAAGCGGGGGCTTCTATTTATATATAGAAGCCCCCGGCTCATACCAGAGTCCTTATACTAGAGTCCTTATACCAGCTGTGGCTTATACCAGAGTACTTCAATGTTTCACTGGTCATGAAACTCCCGGCCAAGTTTCGAACGGGGACAAAGGCTACCGCGAGGGGCGCCACTGCAGATCGGAGGGAATCGGGCGGCCGCCGCTGCTCTTTAGCCAGACCGGCAGGCAGGAACCCAGTAGCAGCATACCCGTTCACACCAAATTTTTTCGCCCCTCACAAAATGGTAAGTCCATTTGAGTGGCCCACGACACGTAAAGCCGAAGCGCACTGCTGATAAGGCGGCAAGCGTCTGTTTTATCTTACTCCGTGGTCCGTTCCCTGCCAAACGCGCTCTGACCACGCCCCCGGCTGCCCTCCGATCAACACCAGCGCCGCTGCGCGGCAGCATACGAAGCTCTCCCATAGCGTGACGGCGAGGTTTCATAACCAGAAAAACATTGAAGGACTCTGGTTATACACACAGATTTTACTTCAAATGTACCTGCAGCTTTGTTCACGCTAAACAACGGGGAGATGTATGACATGCGCCAGCGGTTCAGATGTTTCGAACTAGAGTTTCGAACAGGAGTTATGGCTAGAGTTCCTGTACAGTGTGTTGCGACGATAACTGGAACACTTTAAAAAATTTTTCCTGAGCGATCCGCCGCCCTGTTCACGCTCAAACTTCACACAAAGGTCGCATTTTGTGGTCTATTTTGTTTGACACCGGGAACAACAACGGTAGTTACCTGTTTATTCTGAAAATAAATAAAAACGATTTTCGCCTATGGGAAAATGGCGGCGATTTGGACGTGCGAGCCCGAAAACCGGGTTTTCTGATCGTCTGTTAGCTCATTTCTAGGTGCATTTTCTGATCGTCTGCTGCACCATTTGGCTCCGTACGTGAATCCCAAACATGCGTTTCACTCTGCGGTGGTTCCGTCGTTCCAACATCAACTGCGCTGGCTCGCACGTCCAAATCAGGGGCCATTTCCCATAGCGGAAAATCGTTTTTATTATTTTCAAAATAAACAGGTAAGTACCGTTGTTGTTCCCGGTGTCAAACAAAATAGCCCACAAAATGCGACATTTGTGTGAAGTTTGAGCACGAACACAGCGGCGGATCGCTCAGGAAAAATTTTTAAAGTGTTCCAGTTATCGTCGCAACACCCTGTATATAGCTCCCCTAGGGGAGCAGAGTTGCGCGTCTATCCGCCATCTTGAGATCCAGGTCGTGCGGTAAAGCCACCCTTCTCGCGTGTAGGCAGCCGCGCCAGCGGCAGCGGCGAGGAGGAGTGGCGAGGAGCGGCCGTACAAAAACTCCCAAGCATTTCCCCGAGGGTGAACATGGTTAGTGCGAATGCACGGGGTGATGCTATGAGGGGGAGTAAAGTTAAAATCCGTTGGCATTCGCCCGTGAGCGCGCGCGAACCGACCCACGGAGGTCTGGCAGTTTATCGCTGCATATATAGGGGGGTACGCCGCGCCGAGCGCGCCGTGCCAGGTGGCTGAGAGAGGAGGCGAGCGCAAGGGGAGAGGGACAGCGGCGCGCGGCAGCTGCAGCCGAGCGAGGGGGAGAGGAGAGAGTGTGACGTCACGGTGGAGAGAGAGGCGCGCGGCAGCTGCTGGGGAGAGGAGGCGCGCTGTGACGTCATACCATGACGTCACGGCGCGAGGAGCGGTGCGGGGAGCGGCGCGCACCCGCGCAGCCACGGCGAGGAGGCGGAGCGAGCGCGGTCACGTGGTGAAGTGACGTCACCGCGCCGTTGCTACCGACGCTCCTCTCCGCTCCACGCCGTTGCTAGGGAGAGGAGGACTGCGGACGCCGCCGCCGCCGGCGGTGGAAGGTTTGGGGTCGCTTATAAAGTGCATTCGCAATTAAAAACTGGCGCATGATGCTCGGCTGCTTATCAGCTGAGCCGCCGCCGCTGCCGCCGCTTCCACAACCGCCGATGCGCAGTTGAGCAGAACTGAATGAATGCGGGGTCTTGTGCGCAGCACTGTAAACGGGCTTTCATGTCGAACTGGAACCGGCGGCATGTGGCAATCAGACGGTCAACTCTTGCGCTACGCGATATACAGGACACAATGCAGGAACTCTAGTTATGGCTATATAAACCACTTGCTTTTCAAAGCCACTGTTTGGGGGCGTTACGCCGTAGCGCTGTGGGTCTCCACTTGGGTCCGTTATCTCGCTGCGCCGCCTTATTCCGGCAGTGGCTAGACATCTGTGACAGCGAACAAGCTACGGCGACAGGTCGGGCCCCTAAAGTGTTTGGCACTTAATATAGATTTCCACTAAACAACTTTGCGAAATGTGTCAGAAGTTCGGCTACACTGCACGGGCAGCAAAACCACAGTGCGCTCTGTCTGCAAGTCCCACGGGCCTATCAGCAAGGGCGAGGACGCAATAGCGTTTAAAACAGTTAAATCGACTAAACACATTGTTGCAGCTCTATACTTCGCTATGTCGTATTTTGTTGCAATATGAATCGATTGTACGAAAACTAACGTCCCAATCTAACGTTTCAGCCATCGAACGAGTGCAAACAATATTTCCATCTATACGGACGCATAGATACGCTAGTGCGAAGTGCAGAGACGATTCTGTAATCGATCCCTCCCCTTGCGTATAATTACGCGTTACGCTGCCGGAGGGCCAAGGATGACTTGCTATTTCCGTATAAACGTATGCATAGAATCATTGATTTTACAGGCATGTCGAGTGTTATCAATTTAGAACTCGGACAGGCGAGATTAGGGTGGTGAAGCTGTTATATGTTCCCACAGGATGCGCACAGGAATTCCCACAGGATATGTTCCCTTTCATAGTTGCAGCTTTTGTAATTAGGCATTGTCCGTTGTTCAGGTTGCAGAGCACTTGAAGCTTGTATTCGGTAGATTATGTTATGTTTAACCGCTCACTCAGTCGGTTCATTTCTGAAATTTATCGGGTAAAATCTGTTTCTTGTCTCTTAAAACAGTACAGTGCATTTTTTTTTTCACCTGATGTAAACTATTTTTATAGGAATAGTTGGCCAGTGGTTCTGCGGTTTCATCGTGTGTGGTCTTGGTTCTTTTGTCGTAATCTTCCCATAATCACGACTATTGTTTTCACGTATGCGTTTATCTCTTGAATATATGTCGTCATTTATCTCTCGAAAACCATGTGCTTTCTTTTTCATCATTACGCTTTGTGTCGGTCTGTTTCATTTTCTGTATTGGACACATGGTCGTGTTTTTTTTTTTTGCACCTGCGTTAGCACAAACACCTATCAGCTGTACCAGCACTTGTTATTGAGTCCTTGATTGATTTATTGAATTCCTAATTGTTTGATTGATTGATTGATTGATTGATTGATTGATTGATTGATTGATTGATTGATTGATTGATTGATTGATTGATTGATTGATTGATTGATTGATTGATTGATTGATTGATTGATTGATTGATTGATTGATTGATTGATTGATTGATTGATTGAAAACCTCGTGTAGGTCGAAACTACTTCGGTGGGAGCGAGGAGCGAGCGAGGGAAATCTCAATAATATTTCTCCAACAGTCCTTGCATGTGACGTAACTTATCGTAACTTGTAGCGGGCGGCTACACCCCGCTAAATAAGACAGCCTCGACTGCAGCGAACCCCTTTCTACCCGGAACCCGCTCCTTCCCCACTGACGTGTAATCGCCTCCGTTATTTCCTTACGGATTGCCATCAGTTTTTACGACTGGCCAGTGCGACGGCCGCGCCATTTACGAGCTGCTGCGGCGGTCGCATTTAATTGCCGCGGTCCGGAACCCAGGCCCGCCCTGCGGGGGGCAACGCCGTTTGACAGGAAACAACGCTTTAGCCGCGGCATAAAGAAGGACCGCTTTGCAATGCCATTTGTCAGCAAACAATACTTCCCGCTGTTGGGGCCGCCTTACAAAGCAGAATCGAGTAAGGACCCAGACAGCACTGCTGGAGAAAGGCTCAGGGAGGACTGGGAGGGCTTTAAATAGACGCTGCCTCGGCGGTATTCGTGAGTGCCGCAATTATGCAGCCGTGGAGGAGGGCCCCGCCCCGTTGTACGGCCGCTTTCCGGTCGGTCATTAATTTGACTCTGGTTTCTCTCTTGAGAGCGAGCCGGTTACTCGTCGCTTTTTGTTCTCGCTTGGACTCGTTCACTGTGAGGTGGAGGAGCTCCCCTCAGCGTAAGTGTGAGCTGGGAATACCGGGCAGATCCCAGCAGCAGAGTTAGAGCCGGGCAGCTGTACCTCGTATACCGTACAGCTTTTCCTGCGTTACGAGGGTGCGCTGCTTCTACGGGAGAAATTGTAGAGGTGAAGGATTGCAGGGTTTACGTGGTTGGAAATTTTACATGGTGGTTGTTGGATGAGGGTGGTGAATATTGCGAGGTTGTCGCATGCGCTTGTCGAGTAGGAGTACGATGCGTAAAACCGCTGTAACTAACGCTTCGGCGAATAATTTTGTAACAGGTTACGCCACATTTGTCCACTTCTACGGCTTAATGCCCATCCTGAGTTTTCTTTCATTTATTAGCACCGATAATTAGCAATCGCAGTTTTCAAGCAATGATATTACGCCAGAGATTGTCATTGTGGCCGTCCTATAAAAAAATATAACGCCCGTGGAACAAGTCCTAATTCGAATAAGAACTTCAAAGATCTAACCCGGAAAAAGAAAATCATTGTGGCTTGAACATTCGCCGCATCTACGAGCTCCATTGAAGTGTGCCACTCGTGTTCCTGATTCATGCCCACATTTTAATCACACGCGTCGTACTGGCCATACAAATGCAAAGCCAATTTTCCGCTATATATAAACTATTCCGACCAAAATGGTACACCATGCATCAACATTACTGGGGAAAGTATGCCGTTTGTTCCTAACATAAATTGTTATCAAAAGGGGAGACGGGCTCATTTACTCTACGTTGAACTTTCTGTGCGTAAGAAGCTATGTTACCTGGACGAAACAGCAGTGCTAGCCTGCACCATGAGAGCGGCCAACCTGCCAGACCAATGCAAGTGTTTCCCGTTGCAACGCGCTGTGTGGGCATCCGGCCTTCGCGTGCGGGCGTTCCTCGGAGCGCAATTAATAACGCCGACCTTCTATTTGCATCCATCACAAATAATATGCCCAAAGACGATCCTTGCTCCCGGAGTTTTCTTTTCTTCCACTGAATGCTTAACGTTTATAGTCTCCGGGAAGCAATTAGGGGGGTTCCCTGGAGTGCCCTCCTAGTATGTTTTATTGGTTCACGCAGTTCCGGTGCGTTAGTTATACCTTCCGCGTAGAAACCAAGTACTAAAAGGACCTATTAATCGTGCCGAAGCACTCGGGATCTCTAATTACCTAATACGAGGCGGCGTAACAGTTTCGCCGTTCCGGCTTCATTAACGTCACCGAAAGTTCTGAGACAATAAACTACACAACCCAAAGCGAGTATTCAACTGGAAGAACAGCGGAACGGTACAGAACGGAAAGAAGTTTAGCCTCTGCCTTTAAGTCCAGGCACAGGAATAAGCAAGCATGTTTCGCGGTATCCTCGGTTGAGTTAAAACGGTTTTATTTTTCAGGGGCGAAGCCCCTGAGGTGCTTTGGGCTGTCCGCCGTCTCCTGTCGCCATAGTCGTTGCTTCATGTAGTCACGGTACAACAACACCGGGACACTCGTTTTCCAACGCACCTCACTAGAACGTAACGCGTACTAAAAGAGCACACCGGGGTACTCGCTTTCCAACACCTCGCGCTAGAACATTTCATCTCCGTGGGCAAAAACGCTTACACACGGGGAAACTCGTTTTACAACGCTTCGCGCTAGAGCACTTTGTGCTTCGAATTAATGAGACTTTTTAATAAATTCTGTATACCTCTACCCCCAACGGTTTCATCTCCGTGGACAAAAACGCCAACGCGCCAAGAATACACTTAATCACTGCATGATTTACCCCTACGCAGTTATCAGGCTGGTGGAGATGACCCGGTTTTTTTTTCTTTCACTCCACCAACGATCATTCATCGTTATCGTTAGAGAAAGTTAGCCAGGGCTTATTGGCGTAAACGGCCCCGGTGAGAACACTGTAACCTCGCTTTAAAAAACGCTTCCATTGGCCGTAATCGATCATTGGTGCCTCGCTTTATGAAGCCGGCGTCTATCCAATCGCTCCATTTCAACATGGTCGAAGCGATCGCCACGCAGCAGGTGCCGATTTGCGCCGTACACCCCAAACCCAAATGTTAGGCTTAAGGAGGCCACACCTGAAGGTTGTTGTGGGCATTCTAGAAAAGTGGTGCCTACATCCAGAGTAGCGCATACTCGGAGGATACGATTCGCCAACAAAAGAATACATCACGAGAAAGCTGCGCTTTCAACCATCTTCATCGTTGAACGGAGGGGTGCACAATTTTTTTTTTTTTTGCAAAATGTTTAGGCACATTTGCAAGGTCTTGTTCATATTATATGCACAATTTACAGATACAAATGACGTGGCCATGTTGTGAAATATGGCGGCACGGAGGTGAAAGCGTGAAAAATTATCTCAAATGTATAAAGCCTGCATACCACGGATCACGTAGTGTTTGGCAGAAATGAGCCCCATTTTTCATTGTCCTAGTTTTTTTATCGTTAGGGCATTGCCGTTCCAGTAATTTTAAACAGATAGTTACAGCGTCGCGTTTCAAATTGTTACTTTTTTTATTGCGATAGTATGCCCGTTGGCATAAATACTATGTCACAGGTATAGATTAACTCCCGTTTCGCGAAGAAACGCAAAGAGGGAGCGATGATGGGGTCCCGAAATCCACCGAAGAAGGTCAGGTGGTCTGCCAGGGTGGAGGCCTGTGCCTCGGATGTGTCTTGTTTTCGCCGCTTTCAATGAAGGGAAAGTCCACAGCAAATGTTCAGTGTCCGCATCTTCGGCAGGAGCCGTGCAAAAGGGGCAGTTCTGTGTGCCACACTGTGTGGATTGGGAGGAGGTCTTGCTGCGAAGACTTCGCGCTGTTACCACATTTAAACTGTTACGAACTCTATGTTTATAAGTAATGTTATTCTGTAACATGATTAAGGAAGTGACCATTAATGATGCTGGAAGAAAAGAAACCATAACGGACTATATGTGCATCAACTCAGCATCATAGCAATGTTAACCAAACAGATTCACCGCAGGTGGTGAATCAAGAACAGTTGGAGCTTTGGAGCAACCAAGAAGATGCTTGAATCTAAAAATATTAAATAAATCCAATTTGGGGTAAGTGTCAGGAAACTGCAAATAGCGTAAATATGAGACATTACATGCAGGTGCACAGAACAAGGCAGTATCCTTTGCTGACGGCCTTTCCAAATTTAAGCGACTATCGTGAAGAGCAGCCAGATTGAACTATGGTAAAATAAAATTTTTGGGAGTGATTTAAAGGGTACTTCCTCATTCTCTTTTAGTTGGTTCCAGCCTGACGTGATACTGGTTGCTCAAAACACGGCAAGGACGTTTAGGCAATAAAATTACCGATTTACATTAAAAAAAAACGCCAGATTTGCGAAATTCTCGGATGATCGCAAACTACTGCATTTTAAGGCAAAGTATTATTTAGTTGCATAAGAACTGACCTCTTCTGTACCAATACAAAGTGATGTGATAAATTTAACTTAGTTATCAGTCATAACTCATACACTTAACTTTACATACTTAGTCGCCATCGCGACATTTCGAAGCCATGCTTTTTGCGAAGAGGTGATCGGAGTACTTCGCTCGAAGGTGGCGATCGGATATGTTGGTTAGCTCATCTAAACCCACGTGTATATATTTTGTGTTATTAACGACCGGTTGTCGACGTATCCCAGTGCGCTAAAGACTCCCAGGCTGTCTCAATCCGAAGCCCCCTACTACTGCACGCGCCCCTCGCGGGGAGCTACGGATTGCATGGGTGTACTCGAGCGGGTAAAACCAAAGTTTTAACTTCAAGAAAAGAAAAACTGCGTAAGTCGAGGGGAAACTTAGACTGTCCCGGTTCCTGAACAATATGAGGCACAATTTTCGCAACCACCTACCTAAAGCTATCTCGATGGGCGCCGTTCTTTTCTTGCAGCCAAAGGCCGACAAAGTTTGCCTCTCGCTACCCACATGAGTTCACTTGGGAAGAGTGTGCGCGCACTTGCTGCACACGCTCAAAGTCACGTACAATCTCACGCAAGAAAGAATTCCCACTGTGCTCTACGATCTCTAGAAGAAAGCTTCGAATCCCGCATGCTCGCCTTCGCCGGCACGAAGACCAGAAAATAAATGTAAACCAACCCTACATTTATTCATGGTCCATACCGGACCATTCATACCTCACTTTGTTTTTTGTTCCTCCACGCCAACTCTCTATCATCGAGGAGTTCTTCGCATGCTTCGTCAAGCGGCGTTCCCGGAAAGGAGAGCGCAACTTGATGCGCAACGATTCTTGGGCTTCGTCTCTAAAGACGGAACTGACTCCTCAGACGGCCTCCTTGCGTTTCTTCATCCCGCTGCAGATCCCCAACCCCTCAACTGGCCAGCGCCGGCGTTCGTCCGCAAAAACGTTCCTTTCTTTCACAGCTCACGTTTCCGGGAAAATGCCGGGCTGTGCGAGAGTAGATAAGCCGGAAGATGAATAGCGAAATCCCGTCGCAGATTGGCCGGCTGCGTGACGGCCAATGCTCCGCTAACTCTCGCCGCTCTGCGGCCGAAACCCACGCCTGTTTCATCCCCCGCTCACTTCCACTGGTCTATTCTCCCTTGTTTTTTGTCCACTTTAGCCTAAACTGCGAAACTGCTGCAAAGGGAGGTCTAGGCGAGCTGTGTAATTGTATTTCTCGCCTCTCTAATAGTGCCCGAAAAAATTGGCGCGAGAACGAGGCGTACATCACGGTGTCTGAATATTTAGAGGCAGCCAACAGGCCTGGTCCAATTATTAGCAGAAATAGATTAAACGGTTCGAACACATAGAAACGTGGCAGCTAATTCTCACAAACACAGGAAATAGAGGGGGCTAGGCTTTCTACCGCTCTCTGTTGCGAGGTGATACGAAGGAGAAAAAGGCACGACATGTGGCGCAGTCCAGCTAAAAAAAGAAGACGCGGGAACGTTCCCACTGCGGAGCGTCGGCAGCGCTCGTGCGTGACCCGGACGGGATCTGTGACAGCGGTATATAGGCTACATCGACAGTCCCAGAGGCAGATTAAGTCGCGCACCCGCCATTCCGCTATCTTTACGAGCGACGAATGGTAACAAAGGGGCTTAAACTGCCAGGCTGTTGCTCTCTCGTTTCCATTTCGCCTCCATTGTTCCGTGCTGCGCATACTAATGCCGCCTCCTTTATTTCTCCCCGACCCCTCGAAACCGATTGCGCAAGCATGCAAGCCACGAAATGAAGTAACAGACGATACCTCTTTGTTGCATTTCGGTCGGTGTGCGTATGCTCGGAAAGCCTAGTCCGCGTGGCGCGAACGAGAAGTACAATAGTGAGCTTCTGCTGGCACCACTGAATGAGCAGAAAGATGCTGAAATATCCCAGCAGGCTGGGTGGAAAGTGTGCCAGGGAGGACAAGTACGACCGCATTTTTCGCCCATGCCAGAATATTAAACTGTGCATGAAGCGGACACAATTAAACGGTGTCACACCGCTGAACAAGCAAATATGGTTCGGTAGAAATCTTCAACGGAAAACCTATACCTTGCCAAATAGGATGTCGTCCACCTCGTTGAATACGCGTTTCATGCCTCCGCTTGCGCTTTCGTAACCACAGGGCGACCGCCCGGGGGGCTGACCGACTGACCGACTGCGGTAATGGAGCGTTGGATCGAGCGGTCCACAGTTTGCATTTTCATCAGCAACGAGGGCAAAAAGGAGGAACGATTCCCGACGTTAACGGAGCGAAACAAAAGACGGGTTCGCGTTGAGCAAGAACTAGTTTGAATCTTCAACCAGAGTCCCGTTTGGGCGGCCGCCGCATTTTTCTGCAAGAAGCATATGCTTGAGACGCTACGAAACAGTCCAGGCTCATAAGGCTTTTTGAAAGGCATATCGGCTGAATTGCGCAAACTGTCATTATAGACCACGTTGTATTGGTTTGTTCAACATGGACAAACAAAAACTTTACGAAGGCGTACTTTATGAGAAATGAGCCTGCTTTGTATGCGAAAATGCCGTAGCCGAAGGCACTACGAGAAGTTTTTATTTGTATTTTCATAAAACAGACCCTTTCATTTGCGACTTTCTAGACTCAAGTTACATCCCCCTCTGCTATTCCCTTCTCGACATTCTCTTTCACAATTATATTTTCGAAACGTATTCTCGAACCAAACCAATTTGAAGCTTCCCGCCCTTAAAGGGGACATGCAGAAAAACGAAAGTTTGGTTCATTGGAAAAATTGCCTCATTATAATCATATTGAAACCAGTTTTATTGTAGATTCGCTCAACTAAGCTACATCATTAAGAAAAAAGGCAATGGTCATGCGACCCACTAGATCTTTTCACGCAACAGAACCTATCATGTCATAAGTGCCGTCCCTGCGATTGGCTGAGGCCAGAAAAAGCAAATGCAAATTAGGCAGAGCTTACAAGCTTGCCGAATGAGATATTTGCGCTTAAATTTAGGGAACTTTCTTTTTATAGCAGTAAGAATTGTGGGATAAACAGTGAAAGTTACGAAAGTACACGTAACCATAGAGATACCGAAGCGTACTGCTGTTGGTACTGGGCGCACTATGCTTGTTTTAGCTGAACAGCACTGCGGCGCTTTTGGTTTGTCACAGACGACACTAGTCCATTGGCGTACGCGGCGGTGTCTTACGTGGCCATATTTATCGAGCGAACACCACGTTTCACGAAACAATTATTTTCTACCGGAACAAAAGCAAGCCAGCTACAAATGCGGTCAAAAACAATGCAAAGACAGAAAACGGTGCGCAGCGGCATGGTGGCGTCATCTAGGTTGACTAACAGGAAACACGGCTCCTTTGCACAACAAGTTTACCTTGAAGACCTGTTCTTGTAATTTCATTGCAGGCGTCATGGAAACCCATGATTTGGCGGGAGAATCAACATTTTAACTTAAAATGATTTATTTCTCAGTGAATAAAGCACCGTTTGCTAACGGAAAAGCGCTGGGGCACTATCAATCACGAAATCTTTTGTATAAAACAAACTTTTTTTTGTCTGCATGGCCCCTTTAAGGAAGCGCATCCTTAAGGAAGCGCATTCAGACAAGCACTGTGTGTGCGTTGTGCGTGCCGTGCAGCGCGCGTGTGCGTGCGCGTGTGTGCGTGCGCGTGTGTGCGTGCGCGTGTGTGCGTGCGCGTGTGTGCGTGTGCGCGTGCACGTGTGTGCGTGCGCGTGTGTGCGTGTGCGCGTGCACGTGTGTGCGTGCGCGTGTGCGTGTGTGCGTGTGTGTGTGTGTGCGTGCGCGTGCGCGCGTGTGTGTGCGCGTGCGCGCGTGTGTGTGTGCGTGTGCGCGTGTGCGCGTGTGCGCGTGTGTGCGCGTGTGCGCGTGTGTGCGTGTGTGCGTGTGTGCGTGTGTGTGTGTGTGTGTGTGTGCGTGTGTGCGTGTGCGCGTGTGCGTGTGCGTGTGCGTGTGCGCGTGCGCGTGCGTGTGCGTGTGCGCGTGCGTGTGCGCGTGCGCGTGCGCGTGCGCGTGCGCGTGCGCGTGCGCGTGTGCGTGTGCGTGTGCGTGTGCGTGTGCGTGTGTGTGTGTGTGTGTGTGTGTGTGTGTGTGTGTGTGTGTGTGTGTGGCTACAGGGGAAGAAATGCCGTTGGTTTTAGGCCTGGAAGCAAGAACTTTTGCCAATTTGCATATCTCTACAATTTTGTGCATTAGTGTGGCGAGTTGCCACTAGGAAATTGGGATGACTCCGGATTCATGCAGTGCTCTTTTCGCGACTCCGGAATGGAATGCCGACAAGGCTTGGAGGAATGGAATGAGAATGGAATTATGCGCTTTTTCCCGGAAGGGACTGGGAATTTAAGGGGTTGAGGTTCTGATCGTGTATGCTGCGACCTACAGACTAGCCGGCTCTTGAACCAGAATCACTGCAACCAAAGGGGCCAGTCGCTGTCCTTATGTGTTCGGTGGCTCTTGTTAACTCGCGGATGAGAGTGATCACTCGCAGTAATAATCAGAAGCTCTGGACAGGAAAAAAGTTTGCGGCGCCGGCACCTAAGGTGCGACAAAAGGACTGATCTTCGTAACTACCGTAGTATTCCGCATCTGCGGAAGCAGCGAAGCCCAGAGCAGCAAGCGCGGCCACTCTTCCAAGCCATGGAGATTCCAACTTCTGATGCCATGGATCTCATCTTACTGGGCAGCACGAAGGATTACTTTTAAATTCCAGTTTCCAGCGCCACATAACACGAAACAAAACCTAATGTGTCCAAACGAAATATATTTCAACAAATTGGGAGCGGTTATGACACGGTCACACTATCTAATTCTAGTGCGGTCACATTATTTTACAACGTTGACTCAACTGTGCGGTAATGGTGTTTCTTACCCCATTACGCTCTGACATTACATTTTAGGAGTTCGCTTTGAATTAAACGCTTACAAGTTTTATTTCCCGCACACAACATCAGCTATACCAGGTTTGTGGTGCGGACTGTTGTCAGGCGGTGTAGTGGGTTGGGTGGCACAGATTGGAGCCTTTTTAGGTGTCTCTGGCTCAAGCATTACACGGCTAGGTGGCAAAAAACGCGGTTTCCCCATCTGTGCGTAACGCCAGAAATGTGGCGCAAAATTCAAATTAGCTGCTAACACTGACGTGCATTGACGCTGAAAGTAGGTACATGTCGGCCTGCGGCTAGGCGTAGGTCTGGTTTCTGTGTTGTCTGTGAACGCGAGTATGCGCTGACCTGACGGGCCCATTGGCTGGTGCACCAGATCTGGCTGAACAAAAAAAAAAAAATCACGGTTCAACTCCACTAACGTGAAACCTGGGCAGCGGCGAAGACTGCAGTGTATAAGTGTATTCTTGGAACCATGGCGTTCGTGCCAACGGAAATGAATCCGTTAGGGTGTAGACATATACAGGTTTTCTGCAAAAGTATCTTGTCTTTGAAGCACGAAGCTCTCTAGAGCGAGGCCTAAACGAGTGTACTAGTGTTTTTTTTTTCTTTTTTTAGTACGCGTTACGAAGCGCTCCAGTGCAAGGCGTGAACGAGTGTCCCGGTGTTTTTATGGCGCAGCCATTTGGCGCCCGCCTCTCTGGGCTGAGCTGCGTCGCAGTCGTAACCGATTGAACTATGGCAAGACTGAATAGTGAAAGAAAGCAAAGGAGGAGAACTGTTGCGAAATTGGGAGGGAAGAGCTGTTCGCGGTAGTAGCGCGAACGCTATCCAAAAGTGTGTGGTGGGGGAGGGAGGTGGCAGTATGCAGTAAGGAGAAGAGTGCTGTGAAATTGTGAGGGGAGAGCGATTCGCCGTAGCGGCGCGAGCTCTCTCCTAAAGTGTATGGTGGATGCGCGAGGGCAGTATGCCGTGCCCGCACGAGACGCTCCTCTGCGCGACGCTGGCGAAAACGTGAGGGGGCGTGCGAGTGACGATGATGTGCGTTCCCTGCCTAAGACGCTGGTCGCGGTCCCTTCGTGAGAAGCACTTCTCCCCGGAGACGCAGAGGCTCAGAGACACACAAACGAACATAATCTAAATCCAGGTTTTCACAGCAAAAGATGCATTGTCTTAAACTGGCCGAATTTCTTGCACTCCGAGGTGAGTATACATCCTCACTGAGTCACGTTGAAGCGCGAGCAAGGGTGGAAAAGATGAACTACATTTACGAACGGCTGCTTCTTGGGGAGCAGAGTGAATGCCTCGCGATACTGTACAAGTACAATAATGTGAACTTATATTGCTCAGCAAAGTGTATGTGTATAAACTAGAGCGCAGCAGCCCGCGGCACAGTGGTGACTGACTTTTCTTCCCGTTCAAATCCTAGATGCGAATATTTCTCTTGACTATTTGAAATTTTCAGTTGTTTAAGGCGCAACTGGTGAGATTGCCCCCTCGCAAGCTCAAATGATTTAAACTTCTTAAAATGAGGCAGGGTATAAGTGAAATAAGGGTAGGTGACAAGCGCATCTACTTTTGAATACGAACTTTTTTTTATCATTTCGGTATATTAAAGCGCACCACTGATTAAAATATGCCTAAAAATGCCGTGGAGCGAGTATGATGTCCGAACATGACCCTGTACTTAGTTTCTTTAGGGATGCACTGATTCTTTTTGCTTTCACTTGGCATGCAGTTTGAAAAGCACACGATACCGACGCACCACTAAAATGCTCAGAGGCGCACGAAACTATCCGGTAAAATTGCTCACTTACACATTTACGTAATCACTGTCAATGTCTCCTGCCAGTTCTTTGCATCTAATACTAAATACTGAAAGTGCCCATTTCGCACATATACAGTACATCGGGCATATCAAGAAATAAGAAAATTAACTGGAGGTTTCCAAAGACTACAAATCATGCCCTTGAGATTAACGTGAGACGTACGTTGTACAAGTAATATTGATGTGAGCTCGGCCGAGCGATCATCAACCTCTAACGTGAGATTGAGGTCGAAGTAAGGTAGCAAAAAAATAATGTAGCTTCAAGTGTCGTCCAACTTACTGCAACCGTTCGCCCACTTGTGATTATGACTGCTTAGAGAATTAATAAATGACTTAGTTTTCTCTTTTTCCTTTGCTGAAGGTAACCGAATGATTGCATGATTATTATTCACAATCAGGCCTCTATTGATGTTTTGTTGTTTGTTCCTTTACCATCCTGCTTTTCTGCCCTTGAGTCCTACACCATTGAGTTAGCACTCTATGCTGTGTAAGCGAAATCCCGGAGATACAATTCAGGGCTGTTCAACTGATTCGAAGCCTATGATTACTGAGTAGAGAAAAGTGAGCAATGTTTCTTATGCATTTCAATGATAGCCAGCGCGTACACTATGACCAGGGCTTGTCGACCTTACCTGCACGCCCGGACTTGATATCAAAGATGGAACATCGGTGCTTATCACAAGACAGTCATCCAGCGAAAAACGAGCATCGCTATTGCATTTCGACTGAACGCACTGCGCACCAAGGTTACCAAGGTTTTACAAATCTTGAACATTTTTAGACTATATTAGGAGCCGCCACGTGATGTAATTTGTAAATGTAAATGTACATCGAAGCACTAAACAAGAACTAGAACTTCTTCTCCACAATTATACATGCACGCATTCCGAGAGCAGTGAGAAACGACGAATTGATGCAGCCGTTAATTAAAAATGAAAGATCTTGTTACTCAGTCAGCCCAATGTTGAAATGAGACGTAGCGTTGAAATGTGATGAAGTTTGTTTTGTCGTTTTGTAAAAAAAAAAACAGACTATTCTTTGTTTCTGGTCCCCGTACGCTTCCTGTTCGTACCCATGGATCAATGAAACTCCTGAAGAGCAGATGAAAACTTTCAAAAACCGTCTATATATTTGGAGCAACAGAAAAAGGAAAGCGATCGCAGGAACACGAACATCACGAAACCCATCATTAGGTTATCAAAGAAACAAAGGAACCAATTGATAATTATTATTCTTCCCTTTAAGCCCCAACAGAAGGTTGCAGCTCCTGGCCTCAACTATGCGAACAAATTATGCTTAAAAGCAGAAGCGCACTAAAACTTAAGCTGCTGCTAAACGATTTCCGTGCAATTGTTTTTCTTCGGTTCGCCCAAGGTGTATATTGCAGAAAAAGAGACCGACAAACAGTTTTTGATCTCTCTTGCGCACATACAATTAGGTTGAGAAGCTGATTTTTTTGTTCTTGGTTGGTTTGGCACTGCGGCACCTCTGCCACCTCAACCGTACAAGTTCCGTTAGAACTTACGAAGCAAAACTCGACTTCGTAAAAGTGGCCTCCAAAAAAAAGCAAGCGTGATGCCCACAAAAGTGCCCCTAAAAATACTACCACCATTGACGAACATGAATAACGGCTTAGCTTCCCCCGAGGCACGACCCCTGCTGGATGTCTCGGAACAATCGGGGAAACAAGTGTAATCCCTGCTACCTTCGTGGAAAATAGTGCAACCACTGGTTTTCCAGGGTTAATACGTTTTGTTGCTAATATCTTAACCGTAAATCGCTTTTTTATACTTGTCTGGAGGCCACTTTTCTGGTAGAGACGAAAAGCAAAAACGCCCGTGTGTACGAGATGTCGGCGCACGTTAACAATCCTCAGGTGGTTAAAATGAATCCGGAGCCCTCCACTACGGCGCGCCTCATGACCTGCGTGTCGTCGGGGCTTTAAACCAACGATCATTCAATCAATTTTATATTAGTTCTATTGTTTAACGTAATCTCAATGTTGATGAAATCCATTCATAGGCCATAAAAGCTTACGGGTATACTGCGCAGACCATAAGGAGCAGACAGGGAAAGATGTTCAATACTGCTGACTACCCTGCGTCGATAACGACCCCTCTAATATTACGCTGGTTTACTTTCTTGGCAAAGGTCAATGACAATGGTTACGACGATGATGACGCGGATTTAAATCGAGTGAGGGAGCTCCATTGTAATTAATCTGCTGATATGTTTTTTCGTAGCTTTTGTGTAGACGAAAACGACGGCAACACTCGTCATGATGATCTAAGTACTGAGCGAGTTAGCTAGACCGGGCTATCTTAACAACTCGGCATAAACAGGTCCGCTCCTAAAACCTATTCAGCATTGAATATGAAGAACACCTGAAGGCAGCAACGACACAAAACGAAAATGAAAATACGGTGGTTGGGCGCTGCTAGAAGCGACCACCCAGCACCTCTATGTGCGCGCTCATGACATCGCGCTAAGAAACAACGAGAAAGGGAGGCGTATCTGCTCCTTTTGTTGCAACTGCCGCCGAAAGACGATAGTCGACTGGCGCCCCTGGCAAGTAAATGCATCCCTACTCTTTCCCGCTCACCTCTCACGCTGTTCCTCTCACCGTCTCGCTCCTCCCAAGATAACACGCTAGAGGTTTGCTCAAGTCAATTTAAATTTACTGCGTTGCACTTCTACAAGTAGGGTGTCTCGATGTCAGCGCTGCCGTACGGCGGAGACGCGCGTGAATTGAGGCACCGTACTACAACGTTTATAGAACCACGTTGCCTGTACTCCACGAGCGTTCCAAGAGGAACGTAGATCCCATCTAGTGGAACCTTTCGTTGCTATTTTCGTTTGATTTTTTAAATTACTCCAGGAGGTAGCGCTGGACAACAGCTGGCCACGGTTTTCTACCGGTGATGTAGTATTTCATTTGCTATCGCAAAAACCAAGCATTCATAATTTTTTTAATAAATGAACATTGCAATAATCACTTATGTATTGATTTTTCTGTCTTACACTTGCGTAATGTCTCGTTCTTGTTCAACATTGTTGACAAGTACGAACTCTGACACCGGACTTAGACATTTAGATTTGGCTGTGAGTATATAAGACTATAAAGCTCCTGTTTCACTTTGGCCGGGAGGCTGAATCAAGACACAGGCAGACAGAAAGACAGACAGACCGAAATTTCTGCGTTTAACGTAGCCCAAGGAAGAGTATCGTATTTAAAAGGCGCACTAAGTCGCAGCATTGTATACCACCGTTACTAAACTGCCCACAATTACGGGGCACTCGGCTCGAAGACTGTCGCTCGAGTGTGATTGCTCATAAGAGATGGCCTCGTCGACCACGCAGCTGCATACCGTGAGACGATGCCAGAGACACCATGGCTTTGGACGGGATGATAGAAAACTGAAATAGAAACTAGAGAAGTACCGCTGTAAAAAAAAACGAGAACTGAAGAAATTACGCCCAACTCCCCTCGCGGGAACCCTGGTGTGATGCGACGCTGAGGGGGGTTCAAGCGCAAGCGGAGAGCAACCGTCGGCCGAAAGGCCGCCGGAGAGCGGCACACCGGTTACATGCGCAGCGCGCCCGAAGGAAAGGAGACCGCGGAAGAGAGAGTACTGCACATGCGCCGGCGCCAGTGTGTCTGCCACAGCTATGACGCAACACAATCCAGCACAATCCACTTTAATCCAATCGAATACAAATCCAATCCAGTCCAATCCAATCCGATCTAATCTAATCTAATCCAATCCAATCCAATCCAATCCAATCCAATCCAAGTCAAGCCAAGCCAATCCGTTCGAATCCAATCAAATGCCCCTCGCGAGAGTATAGTGCCTATAGCGAGAGAGGGGCATCGGAGAGGAGAGGGTGTGAGCGGCGGAGAGCGCAGCTCGCGCGGCGAGGAGAATGGGGGAGGGGCGGACGACAACAACGCCGACGACGCTGCATGGACAAGGGGAGTGAATGAGTTACCATAATGAAATGCAGCGCGAAAAAGGACGGGACAAAAGAAGAATTAACGACGACACGGCGCTGACTCGCAACTGAATTTATTAGAAAAACACACACATATATATACTCAATCCTCGTGGCTTCCTATCATGTTTCTCGCGACTGCAGCAAAACGACAACGTTGTCAAACTATGCCTGCCAAATACCACACACTACGCACTGCACCAGACAGTAAAACCATAATTCACTCCATCACGTTTGCAAACGCGATAACACCACTGATACAAATCACGTGCCGAGGACTACCCTATTGTGCCCTGCGACCATTCAAGAACACATATTCACTCTCGGCTAACGACATTGACGGAATGCTGACGCACTTTCTCCCTTCTTTCTAATGTGATACGCTTCTATAATTTCCCGCACACGTTGGTCCTTATGTTTAGCAATTACAACAGTGTCTTCAAGTGAATGAGATGCAGTCGCATCTAAAAAAGAACAAAAGGTAATCAGGAAATTTTCGCTGCGCTGCACGGATAGAGACACGTGGTTGGGACATGGTAATGGCATATCTGGCCCCCGCAGTCGTGCGGCCGACTGGCCATGGGTTGTCGCCGAAAGGCTGCGAACGTTACATACCAGCGTAAGCAATAAGCAAGCGCGGACGTTGTAGTCACAAGCCCTTTGTGTGATCCCAGGCTGTTGGCACACTAATATACTGCAGAAAGAAGTGGACGTCGCCCGGGAGCCACATTTTTCTGCCGCATTCCGTGGTGGGTCAAATGAAAGGGCTAAAAAAATGATGAAACAATTGTTTGGAAATGAAGTTCCTTCCTCTACCTTCCCCCAGGGCGTGGTGTGTGTCCAGCTCATTGCTTCCCGGTATTGTTTGTGCCTGTGCGCGCGTCTAGTTATCAGCGACGCCAATGCCGAGCAGAATGACGCGGCTTTACTCGAAGGACACGGTTACAAACACCGAGGACGGTTATCATCACTCTGCAGGAGCTGCCGAGACGGCTGGCTGCCTGCTCGCAATAGGAACCGCCGAAATCCGCTGCTGGCCAGTACCGAGATTCCCCGTATGCCTGCTATGCTAGGGACGTTGCTGGAGGCACTTGCAAAAGAATCCGAAGTATGCGTTGGCGTACGCTTTTGCCCTTGAGTACAGTCACATACAAATGAAATTCGAACACAAAAATATGAATGAGAACCCGCAATACTAAAACATAGTGGTCGTTGAGGCCCAATAATGGCGCATTATTGGTGAAAAGCCAAATTTCCAAACTTCGTTTTTGTAACTGAGCCACGTGTCGTTTTGAAATGCATGTTAGGTAATCGCGCTTTTTGCGTGTTCTGGTTCATATCTTAGTGTTCGCGTATTTTATGTATGCCTATAAGTACATTTATGTGTGCGCCTGAGGCGAGGGTGGCTGTGGAGAAACTAAGACGACTAACTAGCGTATATCAGTCGGTGAATGGTCCCCTTTGCGACAAGTGGCGATCGTCATCATGATTCTATCCGTTCCTCTATCCCTTTCGCGCTAGAATGCAACGATATTGGATATGTGTGTGACTAATGAGCGAACAGGTGAGGACACAATCGAAACAGCAGCAAAAACGACAACGACAACGACCACGACAATGACAAAGACAACGACAGCGACAACGACAGCGACAACGACAGCGACATGGTACCCACAGCCAAGAACAACAACAAAAACAACTACACAAACAGCAATAACAACAAAAACAGCAGGAAAAATAAGAACACAGACAACGAAGCATCTTCTACCAATTTTTCTTGGTCCAGAAACTTGTCTTCCACCCTTAGCACGAAAGATGCTAGAGTAACAAAAATTGTTAAAACCATCAGAAACTACTGTCTCTGTCCTTTGAACCCTCCTATGTCCGTTTAAGCGAAGAATTCGTATTTCGATGCTCAGGGAAAAAAGCTATCCATTGATATGTGTCTCGCACTATGCTTCTTTGTCACGCCTATGATCTGCAGACATGCTTCGCTGGTTTCCATCCCGTACCAGCAAAAAAAAAAAGAAAAGAAAAGGGGCGTAATGGGAAGACCCACTGAGGCACAACCTCTAACGACATGCAGCCCCGGGAAAACATGTCACCAGCAGTGTTCATCGATCGGAAGCAAGCTGAGCGGAGCACGGATATAATAACACGAACGCTATATGGGCATGCGTCAGCAAACATTCGCTTTTTTTCTCCTTGTTTCAAGAAACTTGGCAGAAACAGAAAAGAGCGCGAAGGAGCTAATGCTGAAACCATATTCCGAGTTCTTCACGCGTAATGATTCTGGTAAGACGCTGCTAAAAAAGAAAGCAATCAGTGCCAGAAAACTGGCTCAACGTATTAACAGGAAACATCGCAGCAAAACACGATGGCAGAGATTTATATTTTTGCTCGGTTAGTCTGTTTGCAGTGTTGATCGTCATCCTGAGACCGGATTTTAGGCAAATGCCTAATCTGTTCCTTGCGTTCCTATCACGCCGTTTTGATTGATGAGCAGGAATTAAACATTCAAAAATGCTTTTCTGGTGTTTTTGTACTGCTTACAAAGGCCTATATTGTGTTCGTGCCTAAATTCCTGGAAATCACTATAAATGCCTATCTCAATGCTATTTTCCACACCTGCGCTGATATAAACTGTATTTAGCCTCAATTTTCGCTTTCGGGTGCACTTTCAGAATGGTATTCTTTCTATCAGACAGCATTGACTACTCGGAACCCATAGGGTTCTCACCTGGTCCTCTAGTTCAACCAACTTTCGGAAAACAACTGCTAGAACCTTTAGAATGGGACGCTCATTCTGAGTGACAAGAGACAGACTTTTGAGTAAAAAAATGTGGAGATGGTGGTATTTTGCCACTGTTTCCACAATTTTCACTGTGATTCTTAAAATACGTTCCGCGCTCTCCAAACAGAGTTCTTCAAACATAAGCAGTCGCATCCTCGCTTCCAGAAGCATACTCAAATCCGACTCTATTTTAAACGCAACGGTGCGCATGAAACATGCCTTTGTTAGCAGATCATTCATATATTGAAGAGCCAACTGGGAAAACAGCAGTGTCAAGCTGCATTTCCTTTGCCTTAAAATTCACACTGCCGAATGCGCTTTAAAACATGCTTTCCCATCAAAAATCTACCTTTTGAAAAATGCTCTTCAAACGTTTGGAAGTGTATCTGGTAGTGTTGAGAAGTCTTGCTTGTTCAACTCGAAAAACATTGAGGAAGAGCAAATTGCTAGTTGAAACTAACAGTTCTCATGCAAGAGCGTACAAACTTTTCATCAATCGTTGCTTATCTTGCATTTATTACGTTTGTCTGTTGCTGTTGATTCGTTGTCAAATTGCGACAGGCAGATGTCAAATTTACTTAGGCACAACTTAAGAACGACAACAGAGGTTGCCACTGCGCCTCATCACCGCAGCCGGCTGTTCTGCCGCGACGCGCAAAGGCCGTCTTACTGCGAGTAATTTCGAACATTAAGCCAGTCATTTCAGTGATTTTTCATATTAATCTGCTTTTAAATTACTGCAGCGACGACAAACAAACTACGTGAGAAAAAGCAGGCGATGTCACGTATTAAAAGGAACCGTGCCTTAAAAACGCACTCCCGCTTCGGCTGACCGATACACTGCTTGAGCTATTGCCGTTCTTATCTTATACCGCGAGCATAGCGCTTTTTTTAAATACGTAATCTCAACCCTCCAATAAGCCTTTTTATGCCCGTTTCACTGTATGCGAGGCTCGAGCAAGCGACAGTGGCCATTGAACACGAATCTGAGCAGCTGGGCTTGTTGAATTAAGCCAGTTTATTGGCATTAGTGAGTTTTATGGGACAATTTAACGGCTATTTGAAACTCTTAGGAGAAATTTGTGCCACGATAAACAATACATTTTTGTTTACCTGTGGTACATAAAGGTCGTGCCCGTCTTCTTTCGAAAATATTTCCATTTATGTAAAAATTTATGGCACCTATATTTCCGACCTAGGAAGCCTGAAATGCTTTTTTGCCTGTCTGTTTTTGGTGCCTAAAACGGGCTTTTCAATACCTCAAAATCCGGCCTCTAGTCATGATAGTTAATCTGTTGGTGTTCGGATGGCCTCTCGACAGAGACGGCTGTTTGCAACACCGGAGACAAGCAAGGCTTCTGAACGCTAAAGGCCTCACATGGTTGTTGGATAAGAGAGAAAGGTATTTTTTTTTTTTGAGGGAATGGTGTAGTTCCTACTTTCGACTTCGTAATGCTGGGTGCATATGGCTGCGAGCGGCATGGCCTGCGAGGCAATGGCGTTCTCATCAGAAAAGAGGCCAAATAACAATCGTGTCCATGGATTCCTTCGTCATCGCGACAAGAGACGTCAACATAATATCAAAATATTTCATGCTTGAAGCAATAATATGCATAATTTCCTTGAATACTTAGAGCACGTCATATTATCCTTTGCTCCAGACGTCAGGCCGTCTATTCCAAGACAGGTTCGGAAACCACGACTCACCCAACTGGGATGGGCATGTGGTCAAAACGGAGCGGGTAAAAGGTATAACTATTACCCATTCCGGGATAGGTATAACCTAGCTGGTAATAGTTATACACGAAGGCTGAGCGCTTCCGGTGCCCAAGGCGCTGATTTCGCAGGATTGTCTCACCTTTTATCCATTACGTAATTAAACCTTTTTTAAAGGCGGTTCTGAAGTCTATCGGCCCCTCTTTCTCCGCAAGCACTGAATCACGTCATTTCCACTTTGGATTAATCGTCGCTGGACATGATTTATTGGAATTTTCTCTTCAACCTTGAGAACCTTTTTCTGTGTTAATTTCTCAGTTTCACAGCAAGAAGAAATCTTTAAAAGGAAGTGCAATTGCTCCTACATACAGCACACGCTTTCAATTCGACGTTCTTCAGATTTCATGCAAAATGTATGCAGCCAAGCGAAGTTCCTGATGAGCGTCGCCTTCAAAGACAGGTGTGCACACTACTACCAGACAAAGTTCTTGGTCGAGAGACAGGACGAAACGATCATCCTTTCTTCCTCCCCCTAACCCCCCCCCCCCCCCCCCCCCTTCACCCCAACAATTATTACGCAGCGCCAGTCTTCAAGTGTCATAAGGTAATACGCGGGGTTGGTTGGAAGTTTGGCTATTAAGCAATACCGCAAGTTGGGCTTGGTGCATGATTGAAACCTTCAAAGCGCACAAATAACGGGGACAGATAGGAGCGACACACTAAAGCGCTTACTCGCAACTTCTGCTTTATTAAAAGAACGCAAAATTTATACATGAAACACAAATCATAAATTACAGAAACATGGTGACGCTTAGCAGTGGGCTCTGAGTGATAGACGATTTGCTTACAGCATTTCTTATTATGTTCCTTGATAAAATAGGCCTCGACCAGTTCGCTGAGAATCCCGATCATTATGCCTGTACAGGATCAAACAAAGGGTGACACCCACACATTTTTCACAATGCGACGGAACTTGGATATTATCTGTCTCGGCCAAGCGCTTTCCCTGCCCCACCAAGCGTTTCCTGCACGGGAACATGAAGCATGCCTGCGGTGGTTGCACCCATGCAGCGCGCATGCAACACAAACGGTGGGTGGTGCACGGCGAGCAAGGATATCTCCTTAAAGGAGCCATGAAGGCAAAACAGCAAGTTTGTGTTATTCGAAAGATTTCGTGTTTTATAATGCCCCCAGCGCTTGTGCGAATGCAAAAGATGCTTTATTCACTGAGAAATTAAGTGAAGTCGAAATTTCGATTTTCTGCTAAGTCGTGCATTTTCGTGGGTCTGCAATGACATCACAGGGCCTTATTTACCGTTAGTGAACCAAGATGGCGCCACCACACCGCGGCAATCTGTTTTCTGCCTTTGATTTGTTTGGAAACGTATTTGTACCTGGCTTGTTTTGTTCATGGAGACAATCGTTTCGTGAAACATGGTGGTGGCTCGACAAATACGGTCACGTAAGACATCGTCGCTTGCGTCAATCGGCCAGTGTCGTCTGAAACAACCCCAAAGCCCCGCAGTCCTGTGCAGCTAAACCAAGCATAGTGCGCGCAGAACACAGGAGTATACGCATCGCTACTCCTATGTTCACGTGTGGTTTCGTAACTTCCACTGTTTGCCCCGCCATTCTGAGGGCTTTAAAAAGAATGTGCCCTAAATTTAAGCGCAAATAGCTCGTTCGGCAAGCTTACAAGCTCTGCCTAATTTGCGTTTGCTTTTGCCACCCTCCGCCAATCGCAGAGCTGTCTGGTATGGCATCATATGTTCTGTTGCGGGAAATGAGCTATTGGGTCGCATGTCCATTCCCTTTTTTCCTAATTATGTAGCTTATTTGAGCGAAGTTTACGTTAAAAGTGGTGTCAGTAAGATTCTAATGAGGCAATCGTTTGAATGAAACAAACATGTGTTTTCTCTTCATGGCTCCTTTAACGCCGCCAAGAGTGATGTCGCGGTGCAAGCAAAGTTGCTAATGCGGGAAAAGACCAGATAATGAGGGTGAAAATTGTTGCCACGAATCTTCATCCGCACCGCCTTCAAGTAGACGTCCAAGGCCCACCGTCATTGCGTCGGGCCGGCCAGTACCAAACGGTTGGTGAAAGCAGGCACCAGGGGCTTCGAGTAAGGGCAGAGGAGGTGTTGGGAATGTACGCAACACAGGGGGAAGTAGAATTCTCAAAGATGGCGTTTGCAGCGCCACAAAACTGGTCTGCATGTCCTCTCCCAAGTTGTTATTTCCTCTACGCCACTGGTGAAGTATAAAAGAGCTCAATCAGCGTTCGTCCCTTTTGTTGGCTAATTAGGCCTATCCGCCCTTTTTTCGCGGCTAAACAATTAACTCCCTGCCTGCAGTGCTAAACAGGAAGGGCAAACATTTTCCCTCATTACAGTACTAAAAACATTAATGGTGGTTTTCGGTGGTAATCACTGTTGAGCCTTTGTTAACCCTAAGCGGGTGTTCTTTAAAAGGATGAATATTCATTATAACGAAAAAAAAAACAAGCACGATTCCTTCTCACCGATTGGGGTAAGGAAACTACCGTAAAATCCCACATAAGCTGGACGACTCAAACTTGCTACTTTCGTACTATTTACGTTATTTCTCTTTTTGCGGGAAGCCGCGACCTTCATATTGCTTTTCATCCGTTATTTCGTCGTTCGTTTTAATGTCTTCATGCGCTAGCAGATCTTCTGCCGATCAATAAAATTATGGGCCAACCATGCCTCCTAATTTTTCGACACTTTTAGTTCCGTCCTCACTCCCTTCACCTTCATTTAGCTAGACGGAAAACCGGTTGGCAAGTCTTCACACATTCCATCTTTTTTACTACAGACCGTAGCGGAATTGCGTTGCCTCTTTTTTCCTTTTTTTTTGAGTGCTCTCGAAATTGAGTGCTGGCTTTCATCGCTGCGGCTATTGCAGAAGTGGCTCAGTGCTCTCAGAGAACATTCTAGTTGGAACGCTCTTCAATATCTTATGGAAGCAAATAGGACTGACAAGTGCTTCTAGAAACCACTGAAACCCTTGATTGACCGCGTTGCTTTTGCGCTCTGAAATAGTGCAGGCCTTGTGTGCTTCCGGGAGCATATATTGTACTGATATGGAATCAAGGCATCTCTCAAAATAGGGAAGCTAGGTGTACCCGTCAGCGAGGATGTGATCTACCTTAGTGACAAGCACAACTTTTTTGTTGGCGTTCACTCGTTTCACACTTAGATAAAATTACGGGAATCGACTTTCCGTCCTGTTCCCATCCTGCAGAACCGTGTCTTTTTTTCCCCTTATTACCTTTTGCAGCGCAGCCTTTTTGGTCTCACTGATGGCGGTGTCGTAAGCGTAATGCACTCCAGGAAAGCTAACTTGGTAGAATTGGAGGACATATGATGATGATGAAACAAGAAAGAAAACGTTTCTTGTGGTCGGAATCAAACCAGCTTCCCTCGCGTTATGAAGCCGACGTATATCGGATTGCGCCATCATGGCATTCGGGTAGCTAAGATTTCGGTTTGCTGCGCGAACGTTGGCTTTGGAGTTTGGCTAAGCCTGGCTTTGAACTTCGGCAGCTTGGATTTTGGTAGTTAGGATTTTGGACTTTCGGAGCGTGCATTTAAAAGCGAAGCAAAGGCAATTACTCGAAGGTAATAAAATGCAAGTCCTTTAATACGTGACGCCTCTTCATTCAAACAAAACCACACACTACACCTTTATCGCATTCTTTCTTCAAAAAAAGTTGGAATACCGAATTCCCTGCGTCTACAGACGACGATAAACTAGCGACGAAGGTGCGTAGGAGGGGGGCGTGCAGCTTTCTCGCGACGAATTTGTTTGCTGTCGCCTGAGTTTAGACTATGATTCACGGACAGTTTGCACTTTGACCGACGAACGCTTCGACTGCAGCGGCTTTGAATTTGGCAGTTCGCCATTTGATTTTCGCACGCAAGAAAGCTTCGCGTTTCAACCGTCGTCGCCATTATAAGGAAGGGATTGCAGCCTTTTGTTAACGCTTAAACGTTTAAAGTTTCGCAGGTTCATACGATGCATTGCTTTTTATAACTGTCAATGCGAGAGAAACAAACTAAGTAGATTCCAGAACAATTGAAGAACACCTGATTACGAGCTTACACAAGGCAACTTCGCTCATAAATTCTTTTACATTACCCTTGAAGTGCACGCACAAACCAAATGGTACGAATCTCTGCTTAGTATTCCTCTCTTACTATAGCAGCAACGAGAGCTGCAGCCTTTATCCAAACCTGACAGCAACTGCATACTCAAACACTATTTTGGCGTATACACGCAGTACGACTCTCATTACGAAATAAATAAAGGAATAAAGAGCGAAATTCTCTGCCTTTGTGTCTCTCAGCAATAAAAATTAACTGTAAAGAACAGCCTAAAGCGGCCACGAAAAAGAAAATATTGATCCCTATGATTTTATTTCTGTCGCATCATCACAGCTACCTCTCAACCTATATCTCACCTGTCTCGCCGAAGCAGGGCTGCGGCTGTAAATGCGGGCTGCAGACTCACGTATACCATAATTCCGCACTCAACTTAGCTTTTCGCCTGCGTTTACTCTGTACTACGCGTCCACCCCCCCTCACTTTCGCACTGGTGGGGCATGGAGCGTCCCAGCTGTTCGCAATTCCGCTCTCCGACAAGCTAGCAGCGGTGGCAAGCAAGCGTAAATATGTGCGACCCAGCGACGAAGCGCTTCCATCCAAACACCGACGGCGGCTCCGAAGACACCGTTCATCGATCGTGCCTTGCTCTGCTTCGTATCTTAACCTTTTCATTTCTCTGCCTCCGATGAAGGCGTATCAACAGCCCCCCAGTGACCGCGGAAGCTGCGACAGTAATAACTGAACCTGCGCAAACTTCGAAGATCGGTTCTATTTATCTCACCACTTTTCCCCCTCTCTCACCCCTCCTGGCACAACTTCGCGCAACTCGACCAAAAGGAGCCTCTTCTGACGTGCACCTTGTAACAGCGGATCGCCGCACTTTGTAACAGGGGCCCACGAGTAAACAAAGGGGCCAGCTGCAAGCGAGGATGAACAACACCACAACGCTGCGGTCCCGCCCTGGCGGGAGCAGCGAGCCGTCGCCTCCTGGCTCAGCCGATGAAACATGGCCTTTGGGTGTCCGCCAAAGCGCTACCCCCATCGCCTTCTCGCTATCTCCCTCTTTTTGTCCCATCACCTCCTCAGTGTGCTACCATGAACCGGCGTCACCGAAATATGCGGGGAGCTTTCGATGAGGAACGGCCTATGAGTAAAAATTGGCCAGAAAGAAACGTTTCGCAAAGGGTGTATAGTGGAAGGACAAAGCAGTGGGAGCAGCTTATCGTGTTAGTCCTGGGGAAAAATCATAATCGTTACGCTCGACCTGTCGCCTGTTACGCCCCTGCTTTTCTGAAAACGCACGCTTGTCCCGAGGTGAGTAGTTTAAAGAGCGTGAACTGCCATCGCAACTATTCTTGCGTCAGACATAGTGTGATTCCCCTGAAGTTTGAAGCTACCACGGCATTATTCGATTTAGTTCCTTGAAGGAGGCGGGGAAAATGACAGTTATCAGATTGAACTGCAGCATTATTGTCTAGCGTTCCATAGAAATTGGTCATGCTTTAGAACGCGGCGGCAGCGGATGGCTTTGTCAAGAGCCGCTCCCAATGTCTTTTTTAACAGCAAGGGTAGATTTTGACAGCATTGTAAAGAAATCACTCGTTCTACCTTTGAGAACGATGCTTCACGGAGACAAACAGATTGAGAATCAAATATTTCCTGGATGACTTACGCTTCTGGGTATTATTTATACGAGCACTTGATCTCAATGTGCATCACAATACGACGCAGTTTTCTGCAAAGCTTCGTGGTGGTTTGAGACAAAGGTTAACGATTCTTGAATGTGCTTTTCACTTTCAACCACTCTGGAGTTTATAGGCTGCCCTTTTTCTAACACAATAGTAATTAACTAAACTTGTTACCGTGACTGTATTATGCTAGCATACACGACTCGCATAAGGACCACTCCTTGCTCACACACGCTTCTCTTTTATTACTTTGTTCCTGTGTATCTTTCAGAAACACGCTAAGTGTGTCGCAATGCTAGATATAACGATAACCCGTAAATGACCGAGGAAGAAGACTCGTCGCACTGTTTTCTCATAATGCTACCGTGATAAATAGAGGGACATAAATCTAAAACTATTCAGGGAAGCTGCACTCACACGCAGGACTTGAATGGCAAAGCTGTTGTAGGTGGACATTGATGGACACAAGGTCAAGTTTTAGTATCTATGTGGTGATGTGGTTGACGTCGGCGGTATGGCATTTCAACGAAATTATATTGAGCAAGGCCAGGGTGAGCTCGTCATTTTGGTCGACGCTTTCGAAGGCCACTCTGCAAGTGCGACTTATCGTCTCTAGCGGATGCGTTGCATGCCGCGCCTCTCGAAGCGCGGCCTCTTCCTCGGCCGGTCGAACTATCCGCGGCCGGACCATGTGGAATCCTTGATCACCTACACCAGCTTGGGCATTCAAGTCGCGGCTGTTCTACGGTGCAGAGCGCAGGCGCACGACGACACGAGGACGAACGAACGAGGGGCGTTCTCTATGACGTGTCTTTCTTGTTCCGAGCAAGTGTTGTTACGATCCGGCGAACGCTGGAGTATTTTGTGCCCAATGTTTGCCAATCTCCCGAAGTGGGTATGCTTGGCTTGACGAACGTGCACTCGAGGCACGCGTGCACGAGCGCTTCTTTTTTATTTTTAACTGCGGACACCCCACATAAACGATTTTCTCCACAGCTTCGCTGTTAAAAAAGTGTAGTGCTTGGAACAAAGGGATGTGAATGCTCCTCCCGTCGCCCCTAAGGATCTCAAATACCCCAACACAAATGTAGCCGGCGAGCGAGACTCATGGTAGAGCTTTTATGCCAGGCATGTAATCAAAATAATACTGTATCGAAATGAGTTTTGTGTTGTGCTTTTACCTTGAAATATATGCACCAGTGCAAAGGGGCAATGCGGCTCGGACAGAAAGATGTGGTCTAGTAGCGCTGTTGTGGGGTTTGTTATACATGTATATGTCTTACTACCACTTTTTTTTTCAGAACCAACACAATGTGTTTTATAATTTTCACGAAAGACGCATTCAGCAACACAGTAACCCTTCTCGCCGACTTTGCAGGCTCAAGGGAAATGATAAAGGGTAAACCAAACCGCTCAAGCTCTGTGAAGATTGCATTACCCCGCCTCATGTGTAATACAGATGGTATCGAATGAATAAGCTTTCAAGCTTAGACATTTTTAACGAATCAAGCGCTTCTTGACGCTCCTTACTATTGTTGACTATTTTTTTTTTTACTTTGCCAAAGCGTTTGACACCTATACCATAAATCTACCTCTGTTGAAATTAAGTAAACTTAATCTTGATACTAACATTATAACATGGATCGAATTTTTTCTCACAGAACACTCCCAATTTGTAACTGCTAATAAATGCAACTCTGCTTCCTCACCCGTAACTTCTGGCGTCCCGCAAGGATCCGTTCTTGGGTCATTACTGTTCCTAATCTACATTAATGAACTTACCTGATAACATTTGCTCTAACTATAAAATTGGTTGCTAATGACTGTGTGATCTCCCGTGAAATTAAAAACCCTGTTACTTACTAAAATACTTACCTGCTAAAAAGCTTACTTTGCAGACTGATCTTGATAACGTTTCTTCTTGGGGTAATACTTGGCTAATGAACCTTAACACTTCTACATACAAGATTATGGGAGTTTCACGTCGAACCTGCAATATTTCTTCTGACTACCTACTGAATATTTTTTTTCTCAGCAAAGTTACCTCTTAAAAATGTCTTGGTGTTACAATTTCTGACGACCTTTCCTGGCAGACTCACATTGACAATATTAAAAATAATGCTAACCGTACGCTTGGTTATTTACAACGTAACTTCTATCTTGCACCGATGCAGTTGAAACTTCTTCTTTATAAAACGTTAGTGAGGCCTAAGCTTGAATATTTGTTCATCTCTATGGCATCCACAGGTTAACATTCATATAATAAGCTTAGAATCCATTCAAAATTGCGCCGTACGCTTCATTTTGTCAAATCACCCCCGTATGGCAAGCGTAACTCACATGAAATAAACTTTGAATCTACCCAGCTTATCACTTCGCCGCATAATGTCACGCCTGTGCCTCTTCCACAAGATTTCTCATTATATGCCTTCGCTAAGTAACTCGTTTTTTTCGCCGCCATCTTACATTTCATTCCGCAGTGATCACCACTTCAGAGTTGGAATTCCTAGCAGAAGGGCAAATCTTCATTTTAACTCATTCGTGCCCACTACAAGCTCGGATTGGAACCACCTACCTGCTTCCATCGCAACAATCATCGACACGACTAACTTCAAGGTCACCTTACACGCGTACAAGTTTTGATGTTGCTCCATTTTGTTGTATTGTTTGTAAAACGTTTTTCACCACTCCTATCTGTAATGCATTGCCTTGAGAGTAAATAAATAAAGAAATAAATTTGTTTTCCGGACCACTTTCTGATTGCCTTTATTACCACAATAGCCCTCCTCAACTTCTTTTTCTACCTTATTCACAGCAGCGTAAAATACGCGAATTAAAAAAAAAGGAAGCACGATTCAACTCTTTCTAGTACATCTTCCCCCTCCACTTCACTGCGCTATGGCAAACAGCTTGCTGAGGCTGCCGCAAAGTGCGTATTCGCTGAAATTCATGTATCAACGCTCGCCGTTCTTCCTTCTTGTGTGCTGCTTCGAAGGCTTCCCCGATGCCGACGCAAAATCAGAGTATGTGCTGGTCGCAGTATAGCTCTTCCGTGACTCCAATACTACCCGAAGACGACAATGCCCTCCCCAAGAGCCACGGATAGTAGCAGCAAAGAAAACACCGCAAATAGAGCGCGCTATTCTATATTGAAACCCCGCTCACTCGGCACGTCACTTTGGAGGCTGATGCGCACCACCCATTCTTTTGTCCTTTTGTCGCGGTCCTTTCTTTTCCTAAAGAAACTGCATAAAAGTGTTCGTAAAAAAATAACGCCGAGCAACCATGGCTGCACCGCCGTAGTATCTAAATGGACGTTGTCCTTCATGGTTTGCGGTGGAAATGCCGTGCGCGCTCCGTAGTCAGCGCAAGGCTATCGAGTTGAAATTTGTTACGGTGTGCACTTCCGACTGCATAGCTTTGCCTAATGCAGATATGCGCCGTCAACGTGTCCTTTGCAAAACGTGATAGTTTTGAATTCCCTTCAGTGCGCCTGAGCGAATCGGCTGGTGGAACCACTGCTTTTGTCACGCAAGACCGAGAAGAGAACAACATGTTTACTGATGCTGCGGATGTCGGGTGCAGAAAAAACACATTAGTTGACGAGAAATTGCATCCCTGTATTATAGTGCCTTGTTCGAGCCAGCCAGTTGCGGTTGATTCGGCCGTGTTTTAGTATTCGAGGAGGATACCGTTAGCAGTTTTACCAAATAAATCTCCTCCTTCATCTTTTTTAAATGTGATAACTCAGCGATAATTTTCCAGAAATCATTTACAGTGCCAGCACGAGAGTTCTTCCGTTTAGTCTTGACCTATTTATTTGGCCCCTGAAATGAGTTGCGTTTGAAGCTAAACCGAAAAACCCATTATAAATTTCCGCTACTTAAACAGGAAGCTTTTCCATTTTATTTTTGAAACATTTTTTAGAGGGGACAGACGTATATTGGAAAGGCTGTTGTTTCACGAGGAAACACACTGGAGCGTGCTCGCTTGCCGGCGTTCCGCTGTGAAAGAGCGCTGGGGATATTAGAGAGATTTAGAATAAAGTACCCAGCCGTACGCAAACAGTTAGCGAACGCTATTTCTTTGCGTCGTTCGCACGGCGCATGCACCGTACGCTAAGCCGGTTCTGCATGCGTTTAGCCGACGGAAATCTAGCGGACGCTATTTCAGCAAAATAGCGTGCGTACGCGAGGCCGCTTGCGTTTCCAACATGGCGGCAAGTAGCGCGACAACCATCCACGGTTCCACTCTTATAGGGGCAGACATCGGCTTCCGATGGACCACATTCTTTGCTCCTGTGTTTTTAAATACGTCGCATGCTTAGAATGTCGCCCTCGCACAGCTCTGTATCGTCGTGACATCGCTGACTGTCCGAACGAAGCGTTGTAGCCAGGCCAATGACCGAAGCTGTGTGTGTGTTGTGGACGCGTTCGCTTCGCGATGAAATGCGGCGCTGTGCATTTGCGGGTGGACAGTTCTTCCCATGCTCGGGATTATCTTTCTCGACCGACGTACGACTCTACCTCGCATCGGGTATGTACTATCGGCGTGAAATGAAACGCGAACACGAAAATATGAACCAGAACGTGCGAAATTGAAAAGTACTGTTCGTAGAGTTCATATAATGGCACGCTATTAGTATATTTGGAAATCCACTTTTCCCAACTTTGTTTTTGCAACTAAACCACGCTTCGTTCTGGCTTGCATGGAAAGAAACCGCGCTATTTGTGCGCTCAGGTTCATATTTTCGTGTTCCCGTTTCATTTGAGGCCGATAGTACAGTGCGCGTTGCCAAGAGCCTTCTCGGCTTGCGCGCCAGAGTTAAGTGACTTGCTGTTCATCGCCACAAACCGCGAGAGCTGAGTGCCCAATTTACGACGGGCAGGAAGAGGCAACTGATCGCCTGTTAATCGCGGTTCAGACAAGCAACGTACAGCCGTGAGCTGAAGTAAACGGACCACGGGAGCGGTAGCCAAAACTAATCGCTGCGCCGTCTGGTTGCGCGGCGCCTGCTGTCGAGACCGCGCACAGCGCAGGCGCGGCCTAGCACCACAGCACACATGTCGCTATCACTCGCTTCTTCGCGATTGCCTCGCGCCCCGATAAATTGACGCCAGGGGAACCGCGCGGCCCTTTTGCTGCCTGCTATGGAAATGTCGCGCTGGGGCAATCGGCGGCAAGGCGGCCCCGCTGCCAGAGTTGGCGCGCTGGTGATTATCTCGGGCTTGTAGCTTTTTTTTTCTTCGCATTCCCTATCCCACCGCGCCATATATTGAAGCAGATAATGAAGCAGGAAAAAATCACTATGCAGTCAAAGGAAATATGGCAAAATATCATCTTTGTCGGTTTTGAGGATAGATGCGAAATTATAGGCGTCCTGAGAATGTCAGCGAAGTTGAAAAATTATTGATGGTACGCTTACATGAGGTTATGACAAATACTGCTGTGTTTAGGTATGTATTACATTGCTTTATGAAACTTTGTTTGCCATACGTGGGATATGTGTCATTTCGCAAGTGCTCGGGAAAATACAGCTTCGCAGTTTTTTCAAGTTCGGGGCACTGACACATACATTTAATGTTCAAAAACTCTGTTGCGATGTGGGGTACTATTGAACCCCGCTTTGAACGCCCAGCGACTATCGAAACGCATACAAACTACAGTTTTAAATTAGTTTTATTTGCACTTGAAAACAGTATTTACAGTCCTTGCGCACTTCTGTGACACGAGTTGAAATTGCAGGATTTGATCCAAAGAGGGATCGGTCAGTCGATTATTTAAGATAAAAATATTGCCAGCTTATGGTCGACGCCATACGGCAAACAAACGATGGTATAATTAAAAAACAAGTTTATTTACATGTATTATTTTACTAAGCATTGCACAGAGCCGTCGTTCTCAGATGGGGGTTCGCAGAGAAAAAAAGGTGCGTGAAGACACTTCGGACTCCGTGGGTCCCTCCGCGATAGTACCAAGTTCCTTTTTTTTCCAAACCTTGCCGCGAACTAAAAAAAAAAGTGGATTTGCCGCATGAGATGCCAGAAAAACTTCTCCACACAACACAATATTTAAAGCTGTTTTTTTGCACAACGCTTCAATTATGCAGAAAAGCCACACTCAAAACGCGGGCATAGAGAGATGTGTATGAGCGACTTTCGCTGCAAGGGTTAATGATGTGACAATACGACACGTATCACCATATTTCATCGTGGGGTACCCCACCGCTTTTGCAAGCCCAGAAGGAGTCCTTGGCACACTATCGGCCGAGTACCACTGACATAAAAGATCGGAGGTCGGACAAATCCCAAGTTCTGCGGCCAGCCCTATTTCCTTCACAACGCCATGCACTTAGGTTGAATTACAATAGACCCGCCTCCAAAAGAGACGTCACAACGGAGAGTGAGGAGGACCTATCAATTACCCGTATTCTAGGCCGCTGATCGGCTACAAATACAGTCAATTGTTGTGTACATAGATAGCCATATGACCCAATTCTAGCTCGCACTCTCATGCGGAAACTCCAATGTGTTTATCGAAAACACGCTACCGAAGAAAAAACAAGACAACAGATCTCAACTGAGAGACTCGCACCACTCAACAACCAAACCTCGGGTGCTCCATATGAATTCCCAGCCATGCAATGCACGCCTAAAATTAAGCTATGCGCAGAATATTCCCTTCTTTGATAGCCTGCGCCGGTATTCGAAGAAGACGGGCTGCGCATGCATTACAAAAGAGTCATCACTCACTCCTTCGTCAACATATCTCTGCAGTAGTGGCTACAGCCGTAGATCCGCGACGAATCGAAACGCGACTGCGTAGTTTTAACAGCATAATCCCCGTGGACACATTTTCGCGTTCAACCCGTTTAAACCTCCTGACCCATCGACTGACCCCAGAGTTCTCGTGCTTTTACTGGGAGCTTCTATCTACCATGACCCTTATAACACCATCAAAAACAATTATCGTCGCCTCCCTAACCCGGGACAAAAATGGTGCCGCTTAGGTGACAAAAACACTGGTAAAAATGTTTTACACTTTGCCAGCTCACCTTCGCCCGATTAGGGCATAATACGCGACATTCAGACTTTCCTAAAATCGACGGAAGGCAAAAAACGTTCCTACACGTGTGCTCCGCACCCCGAACGCACATCAGCCCAGCCGTCATAAAAGCAAATAAACAAACAATCAAAACAAGCAAACTAGCCCGTACACCATCTTGAGCTAAGAGAAAGCAGCCACGTTGGTCGTTCCTTTTTTTTTTTTTTTTTTGTTGTATTACTGCAATGCTTTCGCGCTGCGACCTCGATACCGAAGAACAGAAAGTTTACGGGCCGTATACGCAGCCACAGCAGGCTGTGTGTGACAGCGTAGAACCATTCCCGCATATCAGCTGAGTCGCACCGGTTTCAACGATAGGGTAGTGTCCGGCCAACGCCGCCTGTATAAACAGTGCCTAACGCGTGAGCGAAAAATGGCCAAACAGCCACTCTCCTGTTGCTCTCTCCTACCCTTCCCCGCTCCGTAGCCTTCCAGCGTGCTTTCGTGTCCGCCAGCCAGCGCTGCTTCTCGGAAACTATGCAAAATAGTGGAAAGTTTGTTTAGCGTTCCCGAGGCGGCGCTCCTACGCCTTCTTGTTTTTCACCATGCCTGTCTGGCTTGGTCTGTCACTGATAAAACTTCCTTTGTCACAAAGCAAAATCCCTTGCGCTGCCGCAGGCTGATGCCGGCTTTGCGCGCTTATCTACTCGAATCACAGGCCCTGAAATTTTCTGAGTGTGGCATCCCCCCTCTATCCCCTCCGCATTTAGGTATTGTTTTGACCCCCCTGTTCGCACTCCGCATCGGTACGCACTTCTAAAATTGAGGACTGTAGTGTAGAAGCGCCCGGACAGCGTGGCGGGATCGCAGCTGCTTATCCTTTTGTTTCCTATAAGTTTCTGAAGTTTACAAGCACGTGATATTATTCTAAAGTAATCGTAGAAGTGAGCGCCTGAACAAAAACGTCCACGCAATTTTTTCTTCTCTAAATACTCCAGAAAGAAAAATATCAGATAAATAATGGCTGCCCCATCCGAAAATATCGTTTTTCTGTTAGCTATATGTCTACCCGACAATCAGTATGTTCTTAGACTATTTCAGTCCGCCTCCATCTTTATCTTTGGAAAAATGCAGCAAGTAGGAAGCGAGCGACACGTTGAACGAGATCCCCAGTGCGCCACAGAACTAGCGCCCCGTCACGGCTAAGATGTAAGCGAAACGGCCCTTGAAGCCCAACAGGCAAGCTGACAGACACACGTCGTAGAAGTGGGTGAGCGTTCGCGACTCGCGAGCAGTGACGTAAGGCAAGATGTCCGCCGGCACGCGCCACATAGCGGATCAGTGCCTGAACTAAGCGCCCCTACCCTTCCCATTGAAAAGCGCGCGACGCGTCAGGCAATGTTAATACACCCGCCGCGGTGGCTCAGTGGCTAAGGCGTTGCGCTGCTGAGCACGAGGTCGCGGGTTCGATTCCCGGCCGCGGCGGCCGCTTTTCTGATAGAGGCGAAAAGCAAAAACGTCCGTGTGTACGAGATTTCGGCGCACGATAAAGATCCCCAGGTGGTCAAAATTAATCCGGAGCCCTCCACTACGGCGCGCCTCATCGTCTGCGTTGCGTCGGCGCGTTAAACCCCACAATCAATCAATCAATCAAGCAATGTTAATACAGGCGGCGTTGGTCCGGCAGTGTTCCCCTAACAGCGCGGCGTGATTCCCCTGGCGCTGATTTATCGAAGCAAGAATCAGTCGCGAAGGAGCAAGTGATAGTGGCATGCATGAAAAACTGGTTGGTCGCGCATGCGCTGTGCGCGGTCTCGACAGCAGACTCCGCGCAACCAGACGGCGCAGCGATTAGTTTTGGCCACCGCTCCCATGGTCCGTTTACTTCAGCTCACGGCTGTACGTCTTGACGTTGTGTTCATTCGAAACGCATCTCAGGATTGTTTTGAAGTTGAATAAAATGTATGCATCAAACCAGGGCATTCGGTTGAGGGCGTTCTGTAGGATAGCGCGAAAGAAGTGCCACGGGGCTTCAACATTTCCTTTATGGAACGTACTCAGGTAATTTAATACTTATATCATGTTATGGACGTGTTTCATTCAATACTAACGTGAAGTCGTTTGTTTCCACTTGTTTGGATAGTCGTAAAATGTCGAGGCACTCCGACACTCAGTTGGCAGATCAGCCGGTCACTCATTTCACAAAACATTCGACAGACGTCGCCGTAAGCATTAGCGTGTCGGTACGCAAAACTGATGAGACGCTCTACTAAAACTTACCCTGCGGTGTTTATGTAGCGTGACGCAAAAATTTCGCGTTCAGCGTACGCAAAGGAAACGCTGTACTAACAATTCCTATTAACGGTTTCTCTAGGATCCGCAGCGGCCAAAATAGACTCAAAAGAATTTGCCACGAAAAGATGTAAGAAAACGAAATACGAGAATGAAGGCTGTAGGGAAAGGCATCCAGTCCTCCCCAAGTAATGAACGGTTTCGAATAGTGTGCAAAAGGCAGAGCGGAAGATTGTGTCGTACTTTAGGTACCGAGACGGGTTGCTTGATGTCTGCAAATATTTTGCCATTTTCGAGGAACCCCACTAAAAAAGTGTTCTAGCACCCAAGCACAATCTCCAAACTTCGAATGAGTCTCAGGCCTGCACTTATGCCTGACCCCTCAAAAAGAAATGCCTGCTTTCCACCAACGCAGCTGACAACTTATCCAGTCCATTATTCAAATTCCCCTCAGTTGTCGATATTCTTATACAATTTCGATGGGTTTTATTTTCAAATAAAATGTAGCGAGCAACGTGAACTAAGACGTTATTATGAGAAAAAGTTGACGTGAGTAAATAACAGTTACTATTTCGAAGCTATAACGAGTTCTAGCATTACAAATGTACCGAAAAAGTAAGCCTTGACGAGTACTGCCTTTGCTTGTAACGCCATTTCTGCTCGTCTGAGGCGTTTTGGCCTAGGTTGGTTTCCCTAACTTTACTTACGTCCTAACTTAACTTACTAGAGTGACGCAACCGACAAATCGCAAGCTATAAATGAAAGAAACGCCGCTTCACGGTAGTCGGTTGGCCGAGTTGTCAGATTAAGTCATTGTTTAGATGTGTTGCAACAGTTGCTACTACAGGTTAAGCCTCGTGCTATTTTTCCCACGCTGAAATTCTGCCGTTTGGTCGTTTAACGCAAGAAGAAATAAAAAGGGAAAATAAAATGGGAACGGACATTTAGAACGAGTCCGCACGTGTGGACGCTAGCAGGCTTGAAGAGCTGCCCAATTCCCTTCGGCGTCCAAAGAAGCGGACCGTCGCTGGGTATAACCAGTCGTCGTTTTTCTTTATCCCCTGGTAGGCTGCGTATTGCCCTATACCAGTTATCGCCTCGGTGTGGGCGAGGATCCGCCGCGCCGAGTCGGCTGGTCAATACAGAGGCCCGGTATACCCGCATCGTGGCCGATAGTTTCGGCGCCCGTAAAGGCCAACACGGCTGCTGGCTTTTTTCCTTTTGCCGATTCCAGCCGTGGGACATGCGCCTGGATTTCCAATCGAAATGTGCCCGTGCGAGATCGAGCGAGGTTACGTGGACCAGGCTCCGTTTTTAGCTGTGCCTCGAATACGGCACTGTTGTCGACGCAGCCTAGCGTGCGTGCGGACCTATGCCATCGAGCAATGTGTCTGTGGGTGTGGTTTAACCCACCCGATAAAATCGAAAATGCCCGCTGCAGGTTTTCATCTCTGCTTTTCTTGGTGCATTTAATAAAAGGAAACAGGTAGGTGGGATTTCTGCCGCTAGGGCGAGGTTACGATTTGCTCGATAATGTTCCTTCACTTTCGTTTTCTTGAGTTAGTTTATTTTACTTTATTCTCACTTTTTGCTGTCCATTTACTTCGTTTCATGATGTTTTCTTCCCACTTTGATTTCAACTCTTTTTTAAAGGTCTACCGTGGTTAAAGCAGCTTTTATTGCAATTTCCGTGGAACCGTTCTTGGAATAACTGTAATTTGAGAATCAAAACGCGAAATCTGCTTTTCTTCCAATCGTATCACTCTCGTAGGTCATCTCCACTACTGATAATATTGTCACATGACACCGAAGATGTAGAATGTCGGAACATGCCATTGTGCCGATGACTACGGTGTCTGCTTTGTAAATACACCTTCCTTCCGAAATTCTACCTCTTCGGTGTCATGCGACAATATTATTAGTATTGGAGATGACCTACGAGAGTGATACGATTGGAAGAAAGAAAAGTTTGCGTGCCGATTCCGAAATTCACAGTTATTCCCCGCATGAGTCTATGAAAGTGGCACTAAAAGCTGCTTTGACCACAGAAAAACCTTAAAAAAGGAGTTACAATCGAAGTGGGAAGACAACATCATGAAACCAAGTAAAGGAAAAGCAAAAAGCGAGAATAAAGTAATATAAAGTAAATCAACAAAACCAAAGTGAAGGAACATTATCGACCCTTTTGTTACCTCACCTTAGCGGCAAAAATCCAACTCACCGGTTCCCTTTCATCAAAAACCACCAAGAAAAACGGAGATGGAAACCTGCACCGCGTATTTTCTACCTCAACGAGGGGCTTAAATAACCCCCCAGAGACATTGCTCGGTAGCCTAAGTCCGCACGTACGCTTGACTGCGTCGAAAACTGGCCGCCGTATTCGAGACACAGCGAAAAACGGAGCCTGGCCTGCGTAAGCTCTCTCAATCTCGCGCAAGCACATTTAGATTGGGAATCCAGGCTCGCGTCCCACGGCAGAAATCGGCAAAACAAAAAAAGCCAGCAGCCGTGTTGGCCTTTACGCGCGCCGAAACTATCGGCCACGATGCGGGTATACCGGGCCTCTGTATTGACCAGCCGACTCGGTGCGGAGGATTCTCGCCCACACCGTGGAGGTAACTGGTATAGGGCAATACTGAGCCTCCGTGGTGATAAAGAAAGCGACGACTCGTTATTCCCAGTGACGTCCGATTCTTTGGACACCCATATTATTTGGTCATGTCTTTAAGCCTACTAGTGTCGACAAACTTCCTACCTGCGTACCCCTTCTAAGTTTGCGTTCCCGTTTCCTTCTCCTTTTCTTTCTTCTTGCGTCAAACGACCAAAGGGCACAAGTTCAGCATGGGAAAAGTAGCACCAGGCTTAACATGTAGTCGCAACTGTTGCAACACATCTAAACAATGACTTCATCTGACAAACTCGGCTAACCGACTACCGTGAAGCGGCGTTTCTTTCATCTATATCCTACGATATGTCGGTTACGTCACTCGAGTAAGTTAAGTTAGGACTTAAGTAAAGTTAGGCAAACCAGCCTAGGCCAACACGCCACAGACAAGCAGAGGTGGCGTTACAAGCAAAGGCAGTACTCGTCAAGGCTTACCTTTTTGGGTAAATTTGTAATGCTAGAACGATCATTATAGCTTCAAAATAGTAACTGTTATTTACTCACGTCAGCTTTTTCTTACAATAAGGCGTAGGCTCAGGTTACTCGCAACATTTTATTTTACAATAGAAACCATCCCAAATTGTAAAAGAATATCGACAAGTGACGGGAATTTAAATAAACGCAATCTTTGCCGCACCATATTGTGGCCCACCGCCACCGACCAGCTCGCCGCGTTCCATGAAGCTTTCTTTGGCAATATTTTTTTTAAAATTGCGCTGCGCCACAGGGACTTCTCTATAATACGTGTGACGCATTATACACCGACGAATAATGACAGCACATTTGGATTACACGGTCGGTAACTTCCAGTTTCTCTGCCGCGCCATCCACCTGGTTCTCTAATAGTATCCATTTACATCCAAGGAATCGCAGTAATATTGGAAATACTAACAACACAATCATCAGTGTTAGTGGGGAAAGTTGGGCAAGTTGGTACTGGAATAACTGGGGCATGTTTTAGAGCGAAAAAAAAAACGGGGACTTGGAGAAAATAGCGTTTTTCCCTTCCCTATTCTTCTCCAAGTCCCCGTCTTATTTGCGCTAAAAACATGCCCGATCATAAGTGTGTTCACATCATGTTAGCGTTCAACTGGTACAAACAAACCGAAATAGAAATAGAAGCACCACTAGAATCGCACAGTCATGTTTCTTAGACGCGGCTTTGTTCGTCGGCCGCCACTGACACAATAGGCCTCGTCGATGTCATGGGCGGCAGCTAAAAAGTGGCTGACGGCCGCTACTGCTTCATATGCTTTCCTTAATAACAAACTTAGTTCTTGGATGTTCTTGTAGAAATTTATACCATTGCTCGTGCATCCGCACAGTCTGTCTAATGAACCACACTTGTGTCATTTCTTCATGACCCTTTTAAAAACGCTCCTTACAGTCTTCTTCAACAGTCAATGGAAACGGGCCACGTTCTTCAGCCCATCTCTTAGCGGTATCTGTGACGGAATATTCGTGACAATACTTTGCGTAGACAAACGGCCTCTTAGTCTGCAGCCAAAAAGAAAGGAATGAATGAATGAACACACGTTTATTGAAAGAATAAAAGAGAGGGAGGGAAGTCCTCTTGACATGACCGGAAGCCTCGGTCAAGGGTCGGAAAAGGGATAGGAAGTAAGGAGTGGGGAGAATAGGGAAAGAAAGGCACCTAGAAGCAGTCCTCGATGCCGGCTTCTCTGATGAAAATCAGCAGAGCTGGGGCTCCAAGTGGATAAACCCAAAGTTCGTAATATGATGGTCAGTATTCCTAAAGAACGCTGCCTAAAGACGCTTGGTCAAAAAGAAAGGAAATTTAGCATTTCGCAATATGATCCCTATTACTGATGACTCGGCACTGTACCGGTATGACCTCCACTACTACTTCTGATCTCTCCATTGGGTTGTTGATATTTTACTATCAATTTATGGTCAGCTTCATTGAATTAACGTTAGATAATGATCAATTCACACTTATCTGGCTTCTAACCTCGTAATTTTCTTACAGCCACTGTTACTATCCCCTTCATTACCAACAATAATCACATCTACGTCCACTGCCAGGCGAAGCAATTTTCTATGAATTTCCACCCACTCCGGTCCTGCGTAATCGGAATCCATTTCCTGATCCGAATATCCTGGTTTCCCCCCTCCATCGGGTTTGATAGCTTCCCCAACTCCTAAACCCGTCTCCCGGTGGACACTCAGTACCCCGAACTGTCATCTGTTGTTGTATTTTCGCAGTACATGTCCGGCCCACGACCACTTCTTTCTGTTGGCTTGTGCCGTGAGTTTTCCATCAGAGTTTTCTCAAAATCTCAGTTGCTCGATTTCTGACCATAAGCGTCGCTCCTACCATCCTTTTTCCGATGGCTTGTTGAGATGAACGAAGTTTCCTTTCGAAATGTTCAGTTAGTCCCCAAGTTCCCACCGCATACGTCATCACGGAGTGTACCCACTGGCTCTATACCTTGCATTAAAATGACACAGATGGCCCTCTGCTCATCACGTCAGCGTGCTAGCCGAGTCTACCTCATCCCGTACTAATTCTACAACTAATTTCTCTCACCTGTCTTCTATCAGCACTGATAACTTTTCGCAGGTGAATTTATTTCACACCTGTGGAAAATATGTACACGTGTTTCGTTATCCGGATATGCGGTGGGGTTATAAAAAGCAAAGCAATAGACAAACTCCGGCCTCTCCCCTTCCCATCTGCGTCGTTGTTCCTAGGAACAACATATACATTAGTTGCAGCGGAGATTACGATCTCCAGTAGCTTAAGGCAAGGCGCAATGTTATCTGTCGGTTGGATAGTGTGAGCGTTTACGTGTAAACTTTTAATTCTAGTTCATAAAAATTTCAAAATATTTTCACCGCTCACATTTGGCCTGGTGAATTGAAGTCCGCGAAGAATTTCTGGCCTCTTCTGGATTTTATTAATTTAGTAGGGAGAGCGCACACTTTTTTTTCTCTTTCTGGCAGTATACAGATGCGCGATAAAAATGCCGTTAATTGGAGGGCTAACGCTGAAAACGTATTCGTAGCTTACGCAGGAGCAAGTTACAGAAAAAGGGTTTAAAAAAACATCGCGTGGAGATTAATAATAAAAACACTCCGAACTTCTAGAGGCTCCTCTAGCGCCAAATAACCTGAAGGCATGCCCAAGTGGCTAGTTATTGCCTCAGCAGCGATGACAGCGGATGCTCGACTCACAATATTTCTTTTTCAGGCCCCAGGCGATTGTCAGGTGCTCGCGCACGTACCCGGGTTTTTGAATTGGCGCCGTCTCCCTAGTGGTTTTCGTGACTTCGCCCCATTCGCACACCTCGAGCCATGGCGGTCGACCATGGGAACATACAGAGAGCAGGCATACAAAAGGACACTTGGCGCCCGAGGCGACGAAGGCAGCAAGAATTTATGGGAAGGTGGGAGATGCAAGTGGGCGGTAAAATTACCAGTTAGGAAACGCGCAGATAAACGTCACATAAAAACAAGAATCATTGCGAAAGGGCTCGTTCCTTCCGTTTCGTTGTTTGCAAGGGCAAAGAAATCTGGTAGCGCGCAGAGCTAGCACGACTGAACTTTACATAGCCGAAATTATTTTGCAAGACCACAAAGGTCGGAACCCCCACAAGCATATATAGAAATGCGTGCGTGTGTGTGTGCGTGTGTGCGTTTGCGCGTGCGGGTGTGTGTGCGCTTGTGCGTGTGCCTGTGTGTCTGTGCGTGTGCGTGTGCGTGTACGTGTGAGTGCGTGTGCGTATGTGTGTGCGTGTGCGTATGCGTGTGCGTGTGAGTGCGTGTGCGTATGTGTGTGCGTGTGCGTATGCGTGTGAGTGTGAGGTGAGTGGTGTGCGTGTGCGTGTGAGTGTGTGTGTGCGTGTGCGTGTGCGTGTGTGTGTTGGCGTGGGCCTGTATGTGTGCTTGTGTGTGCGTGTGCGTGTGTGTGTGCGTATGTGTAGGCGTGTGCGTGTGCGTGTGTGTGTGCGTATGTGTGTGCGTGTGTGCGTGTGAGCGTGAGCGTGAGCGTGTGTGTGCATGTGCGTGTGCGTGTGCGTGTGCGCGTGTGCGTGTGCTGCGTGCGTGTGTGCGTGCGTGTGTGCGTTTGTGTGTTCTGTGCGTGCGTGCATGCGCGTATTACGAACGAAGGAACAGTGCAGGAGAGAGAGGCAGGTTAACCAGTGATGATGATGATGATGATGGTTGGTGTTTAATGGCGCAAGGCCGACGAAGGCAAAGAGTGCCAGAGAAGTCATTTAATGAAAAGAAGTGATTACCACAAAAAGTAGGTATAAAAACGTGTAAACTATACATAGTAAGATCAATAAGATAATGGTGATGGCTGGTGTATAGGGCCAGATTTGACTATGAGTGATAGGAAATGAGGTTTAAAAACTTAAGATCTGACAAATACTTAAAAAGGGGCGTTTCACAGAAACCATGGCATCGTCACCCAGGAACAGATGATGATGGTTTAAGTTTAATGGCGCAAGGCCGACATGGGCAAAGAGCGCCAAATACAAAGTTATTTGATAAGGAGGGAAATCGGATAAAGTCAGTTAAATACTATGAGCCACGTCTGGTGTAAAGGGCCAGGGTGAAGAACGTGAGTGGTTAAAAGATAAATACGGTGGCTGGTGTATAGGACCAGGGGTAAAACTATGGGTGATAAGAGATGAGTTGTAAGAAATGAACTTCAGATAGGAACCTTAAGGTTCGCTGAACAGAGAACATGGCTTCATCTCCTAAGAAGTGTGACGGGTGTGGTGGAATATGTCGTGTGTGTAGTTGTGGGAAGTGTTTTCGTCGTGTAATGTCGAGTGCCTTACATTGTATGAGGATGTGGATCACGGATAGGGCCTCTCCGCACCTGCTGCACAGAGGTCTTGGAGACCCCGTGAGAAGGTGCGAGTGCGTTGCATGAGTGTGCCCTATCCGTAATCTAGCCAAGGCGACTTCAGTGTATCTATTACGTGTGTCGGTGATGTATGGTCCCAAGTGTGGTTTTATTACGTGTAACTTGTTGTCTGTTTGTTCACTCCAGTGTGTTTGCCATGTTTTGCGAAGTTGTTGTCTGATGTGTGGTTTCACGTCGGTGTAGGGTAATGTGTTTATGTCTACTGTATTCGTGAGTGTAGCAGCAGCAGCCATTCGGTCCGCTGCTTCATTCCCGGCTATACCACAGTGGCCAGGGACCCAGCAAAGAACCAGTTCAAACTTGCGTACATGCACAGACATAATACCCTTGACGATCAGATTGACAACGAGGTTTTTCGAAGGCTTTGTTGACGACAGTGCCCGCACAACACTGAGGGAATCTGTATAGATAATGGATTGTGAGATGTGGCTTTGAAGTATATGATCGACAACAAGAAGTACACCATAAGCCTCTGCCGTAAATATACTAGTATGACTATTCAGAGTTTTGGTGACCCTAAGGCCGAGCCCATGCGCCGCGCAGGACACAGAGGTGGAAGTCTTAGAGGCATCCGTATAAAATTCAGAGCACTCATACTTCTGCTGCGAATACAAGAAATGCTGCAGAATTGCACATGTGGGAGCTCGGTTTTTATCTACATGTGTGAATGATGTGTCGCATGAGACAGGGCGGAGATTCCATGGTGCTATGAGATCTGTTACAGAACTTTGGATGGTATCTAAAAAGGAGACAGCAAGCTCTGACGCTTCCTCTCTAACTCTGTAAGAGAATGGCGCAGAGAAAGATGGTCGATTTAAAAGGAGTTCAGTCATGGAGGTATCTTAAAAACTGATTATAAAAGGATGGTGAGGCATGGATGAAATTTTAAAAGCATAAAGGAGGTCTGTGTATGCTCGCTGACGTTGTAGGTTCCATTTGTTGCACTCTACATACAGGCTTTCGACTGGACTAGTCCGAAAGGCACCACAGGACAAGCGGAGCCCTAGATGAAGCACAGGGTCCAGCATTCTGAGGGATGTTTTAGTGGCTGACCCATAGACAACGCTGCCATAGTCCAATCGTGAGCCTATCAAGCTGGTAAAAACACGCAACAGAAGCTGTTTGTCAGCACCAAAAGAGATGTGCGAGAGAACCTTCAGGATATTCATTGTTTTTAAGCATTTATGTTTAGTTGTTTTATGTGTGGGATGAATGTGAGCTTTTCGTCAAAGATTATACCTAAAAACTTGTGTTCCTTTTTGACAGGAATCGAGACACCGTGGAGTTGAATGTCTGGATCCGGCCGGATGCCACGCCTCTTGGAAAACAAGACACAAGTGCACTTCCCTGGATTAAATTTAAAACCGTTGCTGTCTGCCCAACCAGCTAGCTTGTTAACACCAAGCTGGACTTGGCGCTCGCAGACAGACAGGTTACAAGACTTAAAGGATAATTGTACGTCGTCTACATAAATTGAGCAGGAAATCGACGGTGGCAATGCCTTCCTCAGGGAGTTCATTTTCACAATAAAAAGGGTGCAACTTAAAACTCCACCTTGTGGCACTCCCATTTTCCTGCACATGCACCCGAGAGAGTGCAATTCCAAGTCGCACGCGAAACGTCCTTTCGGACATGTAACTGGAAAGCGTGTTTATCATGTTACCCGACATGCCAAAGGACTTCAAGTCGCTAAGGATGCCGTACCGCCAAGCAGTATCGTACGCCTTTTCAAGATCAAAGAAGACTGTCATACAGTACTGCTTGTGGAGGAAAGCATCTTTGATATAAGACTCTAATGCAACGAGTTGATCGTTGGTAGATCGCCCCGCCCTGAAGCCCGCCTGGCAGCTCTCGAGAAGGTCATTGTACTCTAAGAAGTACACAAGTCTCCTGTTTATCACCTTCTCGAAGAGCTTACACAGGCAGCTTGTCAGGGCAATGGGACGATAACTGGCCGGAGAGGAAGGGTCCTTCCCTTCCTTTAGGAAAGCCACTACTATGGCCTCCCTCCAAGAGCGTGGAATGTGCCCCGAAAGCCATATTTTATTGTATAGGTGTAAGAGTGTTTCAAGAGTGTCTGGGTGTAGGTGCTGTATCATGGTGTATGTAATCTTATCTGCGCCTGGAGCTGAAGGTTTGCACGAGCTCATGGCAGCCCTCAACTCATAGAGAGTGAATTCAGAGTTGTAAGAAGTTTTTGATCTGTCTTTGTCGTGTAAGGGCTTTTTTTCTGCAGATGTTTTGTGTTTCATGAAAGTGTTCGTGTAGTGTGCTGAACTGGACACGTGTTCGAAGTGTTGTGCAAGCGTGTTAGCCTGGTCTTCAAGTGTGTCCCCTGTTGTGCTAACCAGGGGCAGGCTGTGTGTCTGTTGTCCTTTGAGCTTGCGTATACGTGTCCAGACTTTGTGTGTGTCTGTGTATGAATTAATGGATGTCAAGAAGGTGTGCCAACTCTCTCGTTTCGCCTCACGGCGCACACGTTTTTCCTAACGCCTTGGCCCGTTTGAACAAAATGAGGTTACCCGACGTGGGGGTACCGACGAAGGATACCCCACGCCTTGTTCTGGGCCTCTCGCGCCCGCCTGCAGTCCTCATTCCACCACGGCCTCCGCTGGTTCCGTGGGGAATGGACTTTTCGGCGGCGTCGAGGATGTGCGCCGTGAGGAGTTGGGTGGCTTCTTCAACGTGTAGGTGTCCTATGAATGTGTGGTGTAGTTTCGATGTCTCTGTAAATGTGTTCCAGTTAGCTCGTGCTTCATTGAACCTATTATGGGAAGAAGACCTGCTTGGGCCGTTACCTATATATGTTAGTGAAGTGGGGAAGTGGTCACTGCCATATGGGTCAGTGCCCACTCCCCACTCAAGACATGGAAAGAGAATTGCCGAACCAATAGCCAAGTCAAGATATGAGTATGTATTGTGTCCTATGTTATGGTATGTAGGCTGTTTATTGTTGAAAAGGCATGCTCCAGAAGATGTAAGGAATTTCTCTATCAGGCGACCTCGGGCATCCGTTCTGGAAGAGCCCCAAAGAGAATTGTGAGCATTAAGGTCGCCTGTTAGAATGTACGGCTCCGGCAGCTGGTCGACCAGCGCCTCAAAGTCGGTGCTCGTAAGTGCAACATCAGGAGGAATGTATATGGAGCATACTGTTATCAATCTATTAAATATTATTGTGCGGACGGCTACAGCCTCGAGGACGGTGTTCAAGGTGACAGGGTGGCATGCTAAGGATTTGCGGGTGATTATGGCAACACCGCCAGAAGAGTGTGTGCAGCCATCCCTGTCTTTCCTGTATACCATGTAACTATTCAAGAAATTGGTGTGTTTGGAATTCAGATGTGTTTCCTGGACACACATTATACTTGGCTGATTGGCATGCAGAATCTCATAAACGTCGTAAAGATTATTCAGAAGGCCTCTGCAGTTCCATTGAACTATGTTTTCTCTTCCCATTATTATGTGTTCAGAGCTACTGTGGTGTGACTGTTTATGTAGGGTCTTTCGGGGCTTGGACTCTTGGGAGGGGGTTTTCTGACCTTCTCTACTGACCTGGACGTCGCAGCCCGTTCCTTCCGCCTGCGATGAAAGCCGGAAGGGCTCGGCGTCCATGTCGTCATCTGAAGGCAAGGGGGTGCCCAGCGGACTGGGCCCCCTTGGCGTGGTACCCTTTCGGGTGTTCTTTGCCTGCGCTGCCAGTGCCGAAGGCGTGGGGAGCACGACAGACGGCAAAGGCAGTGAGGTGGGGGACGGGGTCCCTGCGACTGCCTCCGTCTCCATCTCCGTGCCCTTGCATGTGCTTTGGGCCGGTGGAGAGGAAGCAGTGGATGCAGCGGCATCCCCAACAGATGTTGTTGCCACCACAGCCGCTGCTGGGTGAGCGAGCGGTGCAGAGGCTGGTTGGGCTGCCTGGGGCAACCCTGGGGGGGGCGAAGGCGGGACCAAGTCCGACTCGCGGTACTGGGTCCCCGCCGAAACCAGACGCCGCTCCGCCCCCCGGCGAGCCGCGTCGGCGTACCTCCCCAGGGGGAAAGAGGCGAACCTCTTTCGCGCCTCTGGGAAGGTGATGTTCTCAGTTACCTTCCCTTTAATAATCGCCTTCTCCTGCTTAAACTTCTCGCACGTTCGAGAGTAGGCGGCATGGGGTCCCTGGCAGTTGGCGCAGGTGAGGGTTGACGATGGACAATTATCAGATGGATGATCATGCTGAGCGCATTTTGCGCAGGTCAGACGACCACGGCAGGAGTTGGTTCCGTGCCCGAACCGCTGGCACTTAAAGCAGCGGCGCGGGTTTGGAATGTAGGGCCGGACATTACAATGCACAAAACCTGCATTGACGTACTCTGGGAGTGTGGACCGGTCAAAAGTAAGGATAATGTGCATGGTCGAAACTACTTTGTCATCCCTCCTCATAGTTATGCGCCTCACAGCTGTCACGCCCTGATTTCTCAGGCCCTCCAGCAGGTCGGCATCTGTCTCATTCATCAGGTCTACTTCGGAGATGACACCTTGAGTACTGTTCAGACTCCGGTGGGGTGTCACCCTGATTTCAAGATTGGCTATGTTCAAGGAGGATCTTTGCATGCTGTTGGTTGTGTACTTCAACCAGGATTTCTCCAGTTCTTTGTTTTTTGGCCTTATATTTGTCACCAGTGATGCCCTCTAGAAATTTCGATATTAGGAACACGGACTGTGATGCAAGAGGCTTTTCTTAGTCACTGGATTCCAACACCAAAAAACGGGGGTAGTTATCGGGCTTTGGAAGACTGAGGGTTGGGAGTGGCGGAAATGAACCTTCGGTGCGGCCCCTTTTCAGGGGCCGATCATGTTTGGGGGGGGGATTACGATTTACCATATGGCATGTAAAAGAAGCAGGGACGGGGGTACTTTCTTCTCAAACCTTACCGTGATAGCCTGAGAGGTCCCGGAGCTCTCTGCCTGGTAAACAGACAGGGAGCCCATCCGCCGGAGCTTGACCGGGGCTCCGACGGCCACCGTTTGAGGCTTCTCTACCCTTCACCTTTAAACACATCACCACGGTAGGTTACAGTTTATGTTGGGGGCTCGGGGTCCGCGGTGTCGCCAACATCGTCACCATGAATACTCAAGGTGCCCCGTGCGGGGAGGTTAACCAGTGAACTATAGTGAACTATAGTTATTCGAGGAATGCGTAGGTGAAGAATTAGACTTTGTTTGGGTACTATGCTTAGGGAAGTTTTATACATTTTTTTTAATATTTATGTTGGCAAAGATAGCGGAGAGAAGCATGTGTCCACCTTGGGGCCGAGCCCACGCCTTCCGATTGCATATCGGATGCTAATTCCGCTATCTGGGGGAGTGAGTTTATTTATTTCAGGTATCCTTATGGCCCTAAGGGCATTACCGAGGGGACTGGTACGTCATGATGTTCAAATTGCACAAACAATGGATACATATGAAACACATGCACAAACTATAAACCAATAAGTATGCAGCAGTACGCATATATATACAAAGGCTTAACAAAAATCTACACAGTTGTTGCCTCTATCATAGACAACTAACAAAACTAACATTGACAATTTCATGCCAACGGAAATAGCAACATATTCCGGAGTATTTATATTATGCATAATATATCTGACGCTTGCGGGTGATAATCAGCGCCGCCTTTACCACATTGGTTGAAGGGGACCCTCTTTTTACCCGGCGAACCCTGTCTCTAGCGTCCACATTCTGTCAAGAGCAGTAGACTGGCGGGAGATCCTCTTATGCTACCTTACAATGTTAACTTCCCCAATCATAATATCAAAACAAAAAAAAAAAATCAAACGCTTCCCTTACGCTTTTCTTGGCGTTCTAGACTGCTGGCTTCCGTTTCTGTATTCCTTCAAAGAGCCTCTCATGTCTAAGCATGTTCAGCTGCAAACGTAACGCGGTCCTGGGTTGTGGAAGCCTTAATACCAAAGGTAGCATAAGCGGCTTTCCCGTCAGTTATTACCAGCACCCCCAGACAGTTTCGCCACCCGCAAACGCCACCGATGGCCCGGAAAGCATCAAATGAAGATGGAAATTTGTGTCGTCTGGCAAATCATCTTGATTTAGTATTTGCCTCCCCGCGCGTGCTCCTTTCGTCCTCCAGAAAAGTCACGCTGGCGAGCGTCGTTCAACGAAAAGCCGTAAACAGAGGCCACAGGCACGGCTACTTGCCGGTCGGCCCTTATCGCTCCCAAAGCGCTCTCCATGCTGTCGTTCCTGCATGGAACGCCCTCCGAATAAGCGAAACGCTTTCTCGCTTGCCGTGCGGCCGCACATTGGAAATTGGGCACGCGTGTCGGCGGCCTCTTGTACATCGTCCTTTTCCAATCTCTCCTTATTGCACACATTAGGCGTCCCCCTGTGTTTTATCATTTCTACTGTACGCGTATCTCAGATGCATGCGTGTGTTTTCTCCTTGATTGGCTTAATGGGAAGATACCTAAACTGACTCCTTTCTTCTTGAAAAAGAATAAGCGAACAGTCATAAGCGAACCCGTTTAACAAACCTAAAGAAAAAAGAATAAGCGAACCCGTTTATGGCCGTATGGATGCGGTCGTTCCCCGGCTCCTCTTCGATGGTTCGAAGGGATTCGTTCCGCCTTTCGAAGAAATGAGTGCCTGTGCGCGCATTTGATGAAAGAGGGCCATTTTACAACCAGTTGTTTGCGGAGTGCTTTGATCGTAGCGATTGAGGCTGCAGGTAACCCCGTCGTTCGCTCTGGCCGTGAAGAGTTCTTTCTCCCCGTTTTGGGGGCCCCGTTTTAAATGCCACAAAACTTGACGACCTCCGTTTTGCGTGAGCTGGAGATTGTTGGGTTTGCTGATACCACATTCGTGCCGAGAAAATAAAAACACAGAGTCAGAGAATTGCCAAATCCTTTTACGATGTAATGCACTTAGGAGCGACTTAAATGCCCGGCTTCACATTCCAATTTTACAGATGCTTAAGCTTATTCTGACCTACAGAATATAACATAGGTTGCTTTTTGTTTTCTTTTTTGCTTTTTTCATACGGCTTTTTGTACTTTCAAACCTATGAAAACGCGGAGATTTCCATTTTTGCAACTTTCAGCATACACCCAAGGTACGGTATTAAGGGCCACGTAACGCAAGCGTCCTTGGAAGAGGAGGAGGAAATTTTTTTTAAGTCAGATAACAGTGCTGGGCTCAGTGGAATCCTTAGTCTAGGACCACCGCAGCGCTTGCTGCCGTATTTGGCTTCCCTCTCGACTAGCCGAAGCTTCCGAGCAGGATTAGAACTGGCCTGTTCCCGCTCCCAGTGCTCCAAATGTGGATTTAGTGTAGTTTCATACCCTTATCCTGATGACAAGCCCAGACTACGGGATACAGGTTCTAGGGCTCTCCACGGTGAGGGTAGGTGGATGTGTAGCGTGAAACTTCGTAGGGTGAGGAGCAGTATTGGTCTAAGGGTAGTTTCTAAGTTGTTGGCATGCTGCAGTTTTAAACCATGTGAAATGCTTTAATTCTTACTAGAAAACCTACAATGAGGTAATGCAGCTCATTTTACGTCGATTATTTTGTGGTACGAAGACCTTAACATCAGATATTACAAAGGCATTACATTACATACCAAGAGCTCTACGTCAGAGCTTGCTCTCTTGTTTTGCTATAAATTATCTCATAGAAACGCGCGTGACGTGAAGTGATACGTTAAGGGCTTAGTTACCTGAGTTCGACCGAAAACGTGTGCGAGTTAAGCCAGTGCGCCGAGGGCTTAGTGAAGAGACTGGCGGTAGCTGGCGGCAAGCTGAAAAAAATCAAGATATAAAACGGAAAGCTGCCGCCACGCCATAAAGTTTGCTGTATCAGCGATATCAAGCAGCGCGAAGAAAATAACTACCCAAGAAACGGCTCAGCGATTTGATCGTTTCAGCCTCTGCCTGCATACATCAACTAATAGATCGCGGTTCTAATGTTTAATGCGTTTAGGAAACGCAAGCGTTGTGAAGGCCTTCAAAGCAGCAAAGCATCAGCCGAAGGGGATGGAACACAGAAGCTTTTATTATGCATTGAAACGGCTGTACGGGGTACGTCCGCGCATTTCACCGGGGTTTGTCGAATCACCAGAGACCACAGGGCCGTCGCTTTGTGTGTCCTCCAATCCACCTTTTCACGAGTGACGGGTTTGGTTCGACGGTGCCATTTTGCACTTGGCACGTGCCGTGCGTGTGAAAGTGGCAGCCGCTTAGCCGACTGCTGTGCTTGCGCTAGCAAACACGGGGCGGCACAGCACTTACAGCCGTTCGATGAAAGCCTAGTTTCTGCTGCGTCCCGGGGTATCAGTAACATATGACACACGAAATCGGAAATACCCTCATTGTCGGTGAATTTGTGCCGTGTGCTTGCCTGTGGAAATGCAGTAGGAATGGTTCGCACCGAAGGTGAGAGCCGAGGTAAAGATTTTTAAATGGCGTTTCAAAGCATCAAAGTGCATTAAACTCCCATTAACACTGACATGACGTGAGGCCAGTGTGTTTATGAACGTACTGAAGTCAAAGCTGCCATTCGATCGAAATAACTACGGAACCACGCTAACGTTCCTCCGGGGAGTCCAGCTGTCCGGTCCTCTATATAAAGGCACCAGGACTAATCGCATTACTTTGCGGCAGAAATAACATCAGAAATGTCAGAGGTGGTGCGCCACCTACGGCACTTGGAGCGATCACAGCAAATTGTACTTCATAAACGATAGGTTTGTTAAATTATTTTTTTAGACAATAGTGATCACAAATTAACGCAAAGTTTATAAATTAGAGCAAGTTCTGTTTTTGAACAGCTTACAAAACCGTCTTACGAAGCTGACTGCACATGGCGAGAGGCCAGACAGCGCACAAGCTGGGACCTTCAAAAGGCTTCAGCTCAGCGATAGCGGGAGAGATAGTAAGACTCGGATCAGCTAAGCCCGCTTTGCCGTCTAGTCCGGCATTTTCAGCTGTTTATCCAGTTTTAAGCGTTGCCGACGCAACGTAATCGCCAAGGGTATATTCCTCGTGTTATGAGGTTGCATGTACAGCAACTGTTTGGCTTTTTTAAGTTTGCAAAGCGAATTAAAAATTCAAGGGACGGTTACATTTCCGGCAATGCCCGCTTGATATTGAGAAGGACCAGGGCATTTTCCAGCATAGTCTAGTAGCGCCAGAAGAGGAGCTTAGAGTTACGGCGCCACCTTTATACTGTACGCGTCTTGCCCAACGCTTCTGCGTATAATTATACCACCGGTCTTTTTCAAAACGTTTTGATGTACAGAATAGGTCCGATAATGCAGGTTTCCTGAAATAAATGCTTATGATTACGTTTAAATGACTCAAGCTTACTTCGGCCTGCCAGATGATGCTCTTGAGTGGGCCTAGAATTCACAAAATAATTCTGACTCCTTCAAGTTCACTCGATTCAAGTTTCCCTGTACACAATCGCTATAGCCACTTTCCGTGCAAAGTTGTTCAGACACTGAACATCATTATACACCAGCCATAGCAGGCTGACTGAGAGCAACCCTTGAGCTTTGGTTGCAAGGTATGCTTCGCGACTGCACTTGCCCTCTGTACGACATTGAGCGCTGGGGTTGGCTTTCGATGAGGGTCAAGCCATTACGTGCCAGTTGACCTTGAACTGGTCGGGTTCACCATGTAGTTTTCCCCCGCAAGGTCAGCATCAAAAGGGGCCGGTTTGATTTCTATAGCAGGTCATTCATAATAGCGCGCATGCGCATTTACTCTGACACGGTGCGCCACTATAATGCGGAAGCATTACTTCACTAGGTTGCGAAAGCGCGTACCGAAATGGCGTTAGCAAGAGGTGCCCACAAAAGGTGACACATACCTCACACCAAATTATGACATCTAAGTAACAAATCTTTGGCAAGGAATGCGCGCGACATACTACTCCACGATGACGTCACATAAAACACGGTGTTCAAAATTTATTGTTATTGACGGGAGGGTGCCAAAAATAAAAATCAAACCCAAATAAACGAGTGCGCACTTCTCGTGGCTCCATATCGTGCGCGTCAGAAATGTACATGATGCGCGCCTCCCTTTCAAAATAGAGGAACAGAAACATGGCGACGTGCATAACGGAATATATGTACCTCGCCCTCCAATTTACTCATAACATGTCCTGGTCAAAGCACATTGATATCACATACAACAATGCCCTGAAGAGATTAGGTTACCTACAGCGCATTCTCCGTGAAGCGCCAAAAGAAACCAAGCCATTAACTTTTAAAACTTTAGTATGGCCATTACTTGAATGCGGTTCTGTTGCTTGGAATCCTCACAAAGCGTCCGACATTGCAAAATTAGAATCCATACAAAAAAAAAAAAAGCAGTCCGTTTTATCTGCCGATGATATGACCGCGATCATGCGCCTTCATCCAACTTACTACCTTTGGGTTTCACTCCGTTATCGGCTCGGCGCCGCTCAGAGCGCTTAAAATTCCTGAACACCTTGATTACTTCACCGCGCTTGCCATCACTTGACAGGTATCTGCAGCTTGCCACACCATCGTTTGTACACACCAGAAGCCAACATGCACTAAAAAATATTTTATTTTCCACCAAAACTGATTGGTTGAAATATAGTTTTTTTTTTTCCTTTTACTATTGAGATCTGAAACTAGCTACCCGGTGATACTCGCGGTCTCCCTTTAGACCAGTTTCTGAGTGCAATATCAAATGCGCGTTAAATAGAGATTTCTATGTACTCTTACTTTCTTTGGTCGTGCCTTTGTTGATTCTGTATCTTGTCTAGTATTGGTAACCAGACAATCTGTGTCATGCGCTCGTGTTTTTGTTTCTGCTGTTTATCACTTGATCATTTTATGTCCACGGCTGCAATAGCCCTCAGAAGGGCTGCAGTATGTATAAATAAATAAATAAATATGCATGTGGTTGGGCGCTGCCTTCGCTGGCGATTTACCAGATGTCGCAAGATGGCGGAAGCCGCGTAGTTTGAACCAGACGTATATAAACGCATTGTATGATAGAAGTTGCAGCACTGTCTGTGCTATGAGGTATTCGGCGTAGAAAGTTTTATTGGCCGCGCGCTTCGACGTTCTCATTTCGTAAAAATGAACTTGCGGATGCTCTGCGATTCGGCAACTCTGAAAACCTACGCAGGATGCCTTTCGCGGCGGGATACCCAGTTTAGCCGCAGGGGACGATGACAACGACGATGATTACGACAACGACTCAAGAGTACTAGAAACACATAATGGATCTTTCCCGTAACGTCATATCCCGTTGAGCTCTTCGCTGAAGAGTACGCAGAGGAGGGGACATTTGCTTTTAATTCATTTCTTTTTTATTGCGTTTATAATTGGAGAATACTCTACACGCAACCGATAACTGCACCTCCCACTAGGTTGGGTACTACCGTATTTTCACGGTTCTAACGCGCGTCTGATTGTACCACGCGGGTACGTTTCTGCGGGAAAATTCTAAACAATAACTTATTCAATAAATAAACAAATAAATAGTTAAGTATGAGGTTTAACGAGCCAACGCTACACATGGAAATGAGGCGCGCCTTTGTGAATGGCTCCGGGTTAATTTTGATCCCCTGGGGATCTTTAACGTGCCTAAAATCTCAAACACCCGGTCGTTTTCACTTTTCGCCTCCACCAGAAGAGCGGCTTCCGCGGCCGGGAATCGAGCCTGCTTCTCTGGGCTCAGAATCAGCAGCACAACGCCATAGCCGCTGAGCCATCGCGGCGGGTAAATTTCTAAACAAATATTTAAGGCCGATTCTGCCGCGCAGATGAAAAATACATGTCACCACGTCTCTGGCAGAAGACAGTTTATTTGTGATGTAACTTGTGATGCATATTCTTGAGCATCGACCTCCTGCTGGTTGCTATTTTAACTGCCTTGACCTTCATAACTTTACACGTGACATGCTAACTGCAGCAGCAGAAAAATGTTCCACTGCTGACTAAGGCATGACCATTGTGGTTGGGTCCGCCAAAATTTACTCACGGAATGTTGGCGGGTTGTTTTGGATTGGATTTAGATATTAGTAGACGGTCGTGTCCACGGCAATGGTGCTGGCCGCTTTGAGCCCCATTGTAACGCGAACACAAATTTGAAGGATCCTTTTATCAAAAACGGGCGCGCGTTAGAACCGTGCAAATACGGTAATATCTTCCGTTTGTTCCATATGCGAGCGCACTGCACAGGAAAAACTCGCGGTATGAACATCTACTAAGTAGCACTGACGGCACTGAGGAGGGCCTACACTAAAGTGATAACGTTGATAAGCGCGCGTGCGTGCCGCATGAACATTAAACAGACCAGAGGATTGCTGTGGGTAGTTAGAGGATGGAAACAGCGGGGTTGCCTGTCCCCGCGTGCACTAATAGGGTGAACACGTAAGTGTATATACCTGGTCCCGCCGAAGGACACACGCCGTGCTTTCCATTGACTGCGCGTGTGCACCAGGACATCGCGTGCCTAATTGCTTGCAGGCTGGCCGAAAAAAAGCGGCGCGATCGCCGCTTGGCCATCTCGACGCGGGTCGAGATGGCCAAGGACGCCGAAAACCAGTTTAAGTTGGGCTTCACCTCGCCACAGGGGGCACGTAGAGGCGACGCTAGCCGTGGTCACGGCGGCCAGCGTACGGTCAATTTACCGTAATCTTAAGAAATGCATTCCGTTGTGGAAAAAAAGGGGCATGGGACAGAGGAAGAGATTGAACATTATAATGCATAGAGGCGACGTTGGCCGCGGAAGTATGCTAAGGTTTTTCACGACCGAAGAGAGGAAGGGGAAAGATGCAGACACCCAGGCGCAAGCACACAAGGCAGCAAACGCACGGAGGCGCTGACATTCACGAAAGCCCCTGCATCAGGTTTGGCCGGGAACCAACCTTCTCGCGCCGCTCCCCACCCCAAACCCCACGCTGCACAGGGTATCCCCACTGCACAGCTGGTGGGTGTTTTGAACCAAAAACATGTGGATTTAAATATAGAATCTCCCGCCGAGAGATCACCGCGGTTAGGCTGTCGGTTGTGGTAAATCAGCGCTTTAAGGACGGTATTTTACCATGTTATTCTGGCATGGGCCTCCTCTTAATCGTTAACGCAGTGTTCGTTTCTTTTTTGTCATACGGTGGGGACATTAAATCGTTAATGCTGTAATATTTGGTTATATTTATTACGTACTGTTGTTGTACTGTATCCCACACCGGGAACTAATTCAGTTTGTTAGGAATATACGCTTTAAATAATTCTGAAAGCTTTCTGGAGCGAAATTTGTAGTAGCGTTATACCGCCAACTTCTCCGTCTAAACTTCTCGTGGGAACGGAAAAAACAGGTAACTGCTTGTGAACATAAAACGCCCACTTTCCCGCTACGTTACAATTGGCAGACATGCTATGGTAGGACTTTTGCTCAACGGTCAACGCCAATGAAAAGTCAGCACTCGTCCTGACTGTTTTGGAGCCTTTTAATCCTGATTTTATTCATTGTGGGTGTTTAACGCACCGGCGCTACACAGGCGACGAGGCGCGCCGTAGTGGAGGGCTCCGGATTTATTTTAGCCAGCTGGGGATCTTTAAAGTGCGCCCAAATCTCGAACACACGGGCGTTTTCGCTTTTCGCCTCCATCAGAAAACCGGCTGCCGCGGCCGCGAATCGAACCCGCGTCCTTGGACTCAGCAAGCCTTTTAATCCTATCCGCCCCACTACGAGGAATAAAAAACTATCCAAACCACCCAACTTCGTACAATTCGTATCCATGACTACAACCTTAAATAGAACACGAATATTGGGCCCGTTGAAATACAGGCTTAAGCAAGTTCTAATCACTCACCCTGAATTTAGCTCTTGGAGGAAACTGTTTCTTTCTACCGAATAACAGAACGTGTCCATGCCTGGCCCGCGTTTTCATCATGCTCTGAACACACTTGCACACCATTTCCGCTTCGGAATCTCACATCGCGCGCTGGAGAATTACGCTAACTTCGGAGGCGAATAAGTTCGCAGAAAAAAATTAAACCAAAAATAATGCACGAGTACTATGAGCGCCTGGTTGGTAGCCCCCGGATTAGAATCGATGCTGCTTCAGATGGTTCCTATTTCAGTCGACACAGAAGGACCAGGGGTGGCCCCTGACTTCCGGATCGTCAGCTGGCCTAAATTTAGAGGAGCATCTGACTTTGAATCATAGTCGGCTTTGGCTCACACGTTTTTAAGGCGTAGATTCCTATGTCTCACTGATGGCGTATGTCGCTTTAAAAACGAACTGTAGGAAAGCCAACTTTCTCTGACGATGATTATTATTGTGGCTGAAGTAAGGAAAAAAAAAACTCTCCCCGTGGTCAGAATCGAACCTGGGTCCCCCGCTTTATGAAGCAGTCTATTCGATTTAGCCATTGCGGCACGGTCGTAGCAGTTTGGGTTTGAAGAGGGGTGCATGGACGCGGAAAATTAGACAGAAAATGCACGCACCCCTCAGTCTGACGACGACGATAGTTGAACATGAAGCTCTTCGTGCAAAATCAAATGGCGAATGGTCAACGTCAAAGCCACCGCGATCAGAAGTCCAAACTGTGCGCGAGACAAAGTCAAACCTCAATGAGTCAAAGTCCAAACCGTCTGCGAGTCGAAGTCCACACTCAGATGACAACCAATGAATTGCTAACAAAAAAAGATTTGTGTTGATTCATCGCTGCCGTTAGACAAGGAGAGAGAGAGAGAGAGAGAGCTAGGAACTTTATTGCCCCGAAGGCTAATTATAGGAGCGAGGTGGTGGCGACCGGGGGAGGAAATCCCCCGTGATTTTTGCTGCCCGAGCGACGATGTCTTCTGATATCGCATGATCTCTTGCCCTTTCCACACGGCAAAGATTTCGATCCACCCGCTTAGGAACTTAACTAAAGACGTGTAAGTGGAACATACTGTATCCACGAAATATTCGTATGATATTCCATCTACTTCGGCTCACAGATGTGGACAGAGTATCGACCTTTTCTCTTACCAGAAATATTAATTTAATCTTTAACTTAATAACGTAAGAGCCAGGTTTTCAGACCCAGCTGGCGTATTTTAAACATTAAGGCTATAATAGGCTCGCACTTGCTGTCAAATAAAGAACGTGTCTCGCAATAATCCTTTTTTACCCCAATTCGGATCTATATTAACACTTTTTAAAAATTATTTCCGGCTATAGCTTGGCGGGACGGGTTAAAAGGTTATAGGGTGTAGCTGCTCCTCGCGCTATTTTTCTTTTATATGCACGTGAGCTGTATATTTCGACCAAACGTTTCGAGAAGGTTCCGACTTGGTTTTCTGGCTTAGTTTTTCTGGCGAGTTTTGCTACTTACTTTTGACCTAGTTTTCCGTATAGTTTCGACAAAGCGTTCAGGACGTCGTTTCCCTCCAGAAGTTCTCTGCTTGCTTTTTTCTGCTCAGTTACGTTGGACATACTTAGCCCAGAAAGAACTCGGCATCAGCTTTCATAAGCCTGATTTAAGGCTGGGAAAAAAATGACAATCTAACCGTTATCACTGTCAATGCGGCGTTTGGTTGTGAAATTAAGTCATATAAGAATAATTATATCAAACGTGGGCCGCAGGAGGACTGAAGTGGCCGATAGAAGCTTTAAGACGACCTTTGACACATTTTGTATCATATTCAACTATGCTCGCTAAAAATTAAAAATCGACGAAATTCAGCGGCTTCCGGTAATTGCTTTTATTATTTTTTCCTTACGGTGAGGCGGGAAAGCAAGTTCCAAAATTGAGAAAAAAGCAAGAAAAACAGGTGAGGGCCCTCGCTCGATTATTTCTCAACACTTTGAAGCACAAAGCTGATGTATACAGAAGTCAAAATTCTTTCGGGGCTTATCCTTCTTCACGCAAGACTTGGGATTGCGTGTGCTGAGGACTGCGGTAAAGTGACGAAAAGCAAGAAGACAGCAACGCTATGAAGATCCCCCTTCTCAGTTTCACAAACTGCTGACAATTGTTAAAAAATTAAGGCAATAAAGTTCCCACTCCCATCTTCTATATATTTTTTTCTGCCATTTTGTGTGTAGTTTGCATTTCCAGAGTTGGCTGAAATGTCTTGAATGGCCATGTTTCGTTTTTTTTAATGTCGTACCCCTAACCTGCCCTGCCTTATCTTACACCATTCAGAGGCTGAAAAAAAAAAACAGCCCCGCGCTGATGTATTTTTCCCCGTCTACACTCGCCAAAAAAGCTCAAAGTTCAGGGGCGTAATTGAAGCATAACATACATAGTGCTCAAAAATTTAAACGATGGATTACAGCCAAGAAAGTCCGTGTGTGTGGGTACATGTTTGAGAGACGTGAGAACTGTTCACTGGGGGAGAGAACGAGGGTGGATACAGCAAATGAGTGAGGGTAGTCGAGATCAAAGAACCGCCGCGTGCAACGATCCAACGGCGAAAAAGCGCGGGACTACACCAAGCGAGGGACAAAGAAAGTAGTATACAGTACATGAGAAATACAAGATCTACGCCATCTAACTTATTTCTTTTATTGGCCCTTTTTACTCGCTTATATATAGGCTTTGCATCCGGAGTCCTTTAATATTACTATTGTTTTTTGTTTTTTTTTTTTGGCTCGGCTTTGTAGGGAACGAAAAGGCGGCTCCATCTGCCGAAGACATAAAACGCTGCCCCTGCGTCCGGGCTGCCGGGTTCTTGATCCCCGAGTCTCCGACGTCGACGATCGACGGGAACAGAACGGCCCCCAACAAAGAAGGACCGTGTCGTCGCCCCGCGCCAGTTGTCGTTTGGAAGCTATCAAAAAGCTGCCAGCGAGCGAGAAGCGGCGACGCGCAGCGTTGGCAATCTGCGGCCGGCGCAGCAGCCTTCGCTTGGAAATAAGCGGGCCGCCCGAGCGCTAAATAAAAATTCCATTCAATCGTGACTAAGGGTGCAATTCGTCACAGCCCGGGACCGAAACGCCGCTATCGAGACGCCGGCGCGGCTCTCTCTTTGCGAGGCGAGGCGAAATTTGATCGCAGGAAGAAAGAAAATGCGACGAAATTTCATTGTGCGAAAGAGGAAACAGAGCAGTTAAAGAGAGGGACAGGGAGAAGCGAGGAAAGGCCGCCTTAGTTTACCGGCGTGTTTCTGTTGAAAGCGGTGCAGTGTGAGCTTTTAACTTCACAGAAAAGACGTTGGGTCATAGTGTTTTGATTAACGCATAAACATTTATCCTGCAAAAGCTAGCAAAATTTTTTTACGCAGCATTGTAGTCTTGTTGGGCTGTACGGAACAAGAGAGCAAAAAGCATTTCCTCTCGTGCTTCTACGAGTGAAGCATCGGAATCGCAGGGAAGTACATTGCGGAGGATACTTAGTGGAATGAGAAAGCTGTCTTTTTTTATTCAAACATAAATAAAATGGGCATTTTTTTTTAAATTCCATGAATGTTTTTACGGCACACGGTTCTTTGCTCCCCTCAGGCGTTTTGTTTGAGTCCGGTGCTCCTCTTTTTTAGACGACATCTTTTTAGAGACGACACTTTTTCTTGGGCTAGGCAATAGCCAGAAAATTTTTTCAGTAGTTTCTAAAGGGATCATCACTATAGCGGGTCTGCTATCGGTCACTGACTTTCTGCTAAGTGAATGGTGAGTCACTGGTCATCGGTGGTCCACAAATTACTGGTGGAAAACTGGTGAACCACCCGTGCACTCGAGGGTAGGCCATCGCTCGTGGGTCACTGGCAGGTCTCCCGCGAAGAAACCATGGCTTACCAATTACTACAGTTCAGCAACTAGTGACCTGTTACCCAGCAACACTAGTGACTGCACTACCGATAAATTTCCACTGTGCCATCCCTAGTGTTTCCCTAGAGGGGGTTGTGGGGGGGGGGGTAACCAGCCGGCCTACTAGACAACTGCCGTACAGAAGAAGAAGGATAGGTCACAAGTACAAGAAGTACCAGAGTAGAATGATTGATGATTCCGCTCAAAAAAAAAACAAAACGGGGCGGGTACTTGGATTTACATTGAACGGGGGAGGGGGGGGGGGGGGGGCGGGGGAACCGAACACCCTCACCGCTATTGTTGGTGGCGAGCTCGGAAGATCGCCAACACAAATCTGTTACAAAACAGGAAAAGTACTACGCATCTTTGCGAAAGATAATCTCTAATTTTTGTTTGGTTTGCTTTCTTACTAGTCCGTCGATAAATCTCAGTCGTAACAATGCACGCGAGGCGGAGCGCAATATCGACATCACGCAGTGACAAGTCAAGTTATAACGCCCCGGAAATGTAATAGGCGCCGTGCGAAATCATCGGCCACCGCGTCGTTGCGAGCGCCAAGTCAAATAAGTTCCTATCGCACGGCCAGCAATATAAGTCCGGGGCTGCCCGGGTGGCATCGTAAATCATAACAGCAGTCCTCGTTCGCTTCCCATCACTGGGAGCCGAAAGGAAGAAAAACAATCCGTACTCGATGCCGAACGCCACAGTGGTGGGCACGAGAAGGGGAGGGCGGGATCAATGCCCGTCTTCGGTTCGATTCCGCCTTCTAGCTTGTTACAGAAGTGCGGTTGTTTGTCTATAAGGAACACCACTACCTTGTCCTGAAACGGTCGTCCTAGGCTCAAAGTAAAAAGAGTATCTACTGAGCTTCCCAGCCGGTCCTAATATTTTAGAGGAAAAACTATAGCACGTTACTTCTTTCAAGGTGATTAATCGCGTCGCAGCGACCTTCAGCTGCAGGCGCGCAAGCGGTGGCCTCCTTTATTATCGCTTCGCTCGTTCAGATCCTGGCCCCTGGGGTACCACGCGAACAGACGAGAATGAAGCTGCTACTTCGGCGGTGCTCGATTGCTCAGCGCTCGCAGAACCATCCGCGAGTGCGGTTCAGCGAAAACGAACCACGTGACTTGACAGGGTTTTACGGCTGCTTCACAACCCTTGGTCCCTCAGTCTCGCCAGCGGTGGGGCTCCGCCTGGGCTCCTAAGTGCGTGCCCTTTGGCTCAAGCGAAAGGCAGGATCCACTCGTCCAGTAGATAGCGCTAGACGCGAGGATGCGAATTTTCAAGCAACGACAAACTTTCACGAAACACTGTAGTCATTATATATTGTCTTTCCGTTCGCTCGTGATGCCGAGGTATAGAAATGTTCCACCTTGGCCATTTTTTCGACGCAGACTCGGGCGTAGATAAACTGTAGACTTATTACCACGGTGACAACGTAACCCCGCTAAGTCTTTGCTGTCAATGACCATTTATTTTGTTATTTGAGCATGATTTCTCGCAAATATTATAAACACTTTACCATAAACGCCACACCACGAACAATGCGGGTCGAAAATTATCTAGTCTTATATGTGTCCCCGTCTCATACCTGCACCTTGTACTGTGACACAGGAGCAGTGCTCAGTGTTGCAGCTGTACGGAATAAAAGAAAATTACCGTTCCCCTGTGCTGAGAGAGGCGCCGGGGTTAGAGATGCGAAAACGAGAATTTTCTGTCAGCAAGTGAACCAGAAAACAAAACGTAATCTTTAGAAAGTAGCGTCTCTCTTACTCACTGTTCTCCAATTGCCTGCGTGAGTATGTGCCATCGTGTCCCAGGATCAGCCTGGGGCACACTTCTTTAAGCCCAATGTCTCGGAAGATCGATCTTACAAATGGTCAATTAATTGTTTTTTTTTTTTTTTTGCTTAGCTAGATACCGCGATAAAAATTTATTCCAAGATAGTTACAAGCCCGGTACAGCGGGAGCGACGCAGGACGCTAATTAAACATGTTTACATAGCGCGCCCAACCTCTTAGCTTACTTAAAAGGTAGTATAAGTCCCTCATCTCACGAAAAAATGCACAGAATTGGGCGAAGGGAACATTGTGCAGTAAATCGCGGTCCTTGCAAAATTTTCGACATTGCTCGGGCTCGAACAAACGGCCTTCGCTCCAAGACCAATGATTCTGCCCCAGGTTATAAGGAGGGCGAGCAGCGTGTTTTTTTTAGCACCTATTCAAAAGAATACACAGAGTGTTCCAAGCGAATCAGTAGATGGCCTTGGCTGCGCACGGCAAGTACCGGGCTTGTAGCTATCTGGGAATGGAATTTCTCCTAGAAAACTTATGTGATGCCACCATAAGGGGGGGGGGGGCAGTTTGTTATAAGGAATACTACATTACAAGCTGGCATTACTTGCTCTGGATACAGTACAGTGAGGACCATAGAAAATTTCGAAGAAAAGTGATTTTTGCCGCAACAAGGGTGTACCCTATGTGTCCATAAACAGAAACGCCCAGACTCAACCAACTACTCATTCTAAGCAACCAAATCGGTAGTTTTAGGGACTCAATGTTACATGACAGAAAACGCGTATAGTAGAAAGTAATGTATGGCTAACCATCTCCCCATTCCCGCCGTTCTTTACCACGTTCCAGAATCTCATACACGCGGAATGTTTTCGCATTACGCCCTCACGAACAATATATACACAGTCTCCACGCACGGGAATCGCACCCCCGACTTCGTACTCAGCAACGTTGATCCTTCGTAACAGCCTGTTCCCCGCAGCGGCTAAACCTGCTTTCACCAACATTTGCGAAGCTCCAACATGGCCGGTCATGCCTCTGCATGCCGTACACGCGATATGCATTGCAAATCCGAGGTTCTCGTGAGCGTCGCAAAGAGCGTTCACACCCCTATACGCGACACGTTGAAACAAAACGGATCAACTCTTGCATAATCCGTTCGTTAGCATAATTCCGTCTCTCTTTTGGCGGCTAAAAACACCGCCGCTTTCCGCGGTTCAAAACGGCCAATTAAGAGTCCCCGGTAAGAAACCTGGAAGAGGACCCCCCTCCACATACGCGCAATGATTAAAAGCCGTCGCTATGCTCCACAATGATAGAGCTTTCTTTTCACGCCGACATACAAACGGGGGCATGATCTGAATCGGCATTAAAACACCGCACAATTTGTTTAGTACTGAAACAATCATATAAATTGGGCTTCCACACACACAAAAAATTAAAATATGCCAGGCAAGAGTGGGAGAAAATCAACGCAGGCTTCGTCGAAAATGCAGATAAATAGACGTTTGCAGTCTACGCAATTATCGTCACACATTTCAAGTGTTCCACTTACGCGTTAATCGGCGATGCGGTGGGCGAAGTTACTTCACTGTAGCCGCTCCCGAATCTACAACCACCCGGCCCCCCGTGGATGCAGCCATGGCAGTGTTTTGTCCCGGCGTTGATTAGCGCCCCCCCCCCCCCCTTCAACTCTTCCTTCCCTGCGGCGACGGCGGGCGCGCGAAAGGAACACGCTGTCACGCTGGCCTGCACCAAACAAAAAGCCGGGTGCACAACAGCGGCGCCCGACTTTCACTAAACAGGACGCAATTCAATTAATGAGTGCTGGGTGTCGGGGCTGGTCGATGCGTCGGTGCGGCAATAAATCCCGAATGGGCTGGCCTAGGCGTAGTCGCTGCAGAAACATCATCGCCGCCGTCAACGCTCCCAACGGAGCAGAGGGGCAGATAAGGAGTTATCGGCGCTGCGGCGGAACGGCGGGTGCAGGAGGCAGCAGGGCCCACTGGCGCCTCTATGAGCCACCCTTCAGCGAAAAGTTCCCGCGTGGGTGCGATAACGCACGCGTATTCATTGCGTGCAGCCAAAGCCGACCACGCTGCTCTGATTCGGTTAGACGAATCTAGTACGCTGCGCTGCTAGAAAAATCGTTCGAAAAATGCACGTAGATGTTATCAGCTTTTCGTCTACACCTTCCCTGTTAAAGTGCTGCCGCGTATGCGATTGATTGATTGATTGTAGGGTTTAACGCGCCGACGCGACGCAGGCGATGAGGCGCGCCGTAGTGGAGGGCTCCGGATTAATTTTGACCACCTGGGGATCTTTAACGTGCGCCGAAATCTCGCACACACGGGCGTTTTTGCTTTTCGCCTCCATCAGAAAAGCGGCCGCCGCGGCCGGGAATCGAACCCGCGACCTTGTGCTCAGCAGCACAACGCCTTAGCCACTGAGCCACCGCGGCGGGTGCGTATGCGACAACTGTGAGTGGCACAGTAACACGGTTGTATATATTTAATAACAAATGAACTCATTATTGCATGCAGTATGCCCCGGGCACCGCAATTCAGGCATGTCGGCCTTTTCCCACTTGCTATTCTGCCTGGCGGCTAAGCCGCACCGAGCGGTTCCTTGCGTCCTATGCATCATGATCATCATCAATTGGTTAGGTTGACCCTTACGTAGACATCCCTTTTGTATAAAGCAGCCAGATAGTTATCATCGTCATCATCATCACCACCACCAGTCTATCTACGCCCACTGCAGGGCAAAGGCCTCTCCCGTTATTCTCCAATTACCTCGGTCCTGTGCCAACTGTGACCAATTTATCCCCGCAAATTTCTTGATCTCATCTGCCCATCTAACTTTCTGCCGCCCCCTGCTACGCTTGCCTTCTCTAGGGATCCACTCTGTTACCCTTAATGACCAACGGTTATCCTGCCTGCGCATTACATGCCCTGCCCATGTCCATTTCTTCTTCTTAATTTCTACTAATATGTCCTTAACACGTTTTTGTTTCCTGACATACTCCGCTCTCTTCTTGTCCCTTAATGTTACACCTATCATCTTCCGTTCCATTGCTCGCTGGGTCGTCCGCATTTTAAGTTGAACCCCCTTAGTCAACCTCCAGGTTTCTCCCCCGTAGGTGAGTACCGGTAAGATGCGTCCTATGCAGGTGGCAAACAAAGAATACGTCCATGCGAAGCTGTGGCGAGCTGCTGCTGGTGTTTTTCACTTCCCCCGATTCTCCGTTCCCACTTACCGTTGTCGGTATTTCGAAGAGTGGAGCGACGTCATCTATAAACTCAGCCAATCTATCTCTCCTTACCTCTAACACCTCTCTAGCCTGTTCATTTCGCGAATGGGGATAGGGTTGCGCCGAAGGAGTTGTCTGCGTACAAGACAACACGGGATGTTCCTCTCGCGTTATCGTATAAAGCTTCGCTTTAAAAAGGCGTGCTTCAAAAGGTCCATACTCAAAACCTTCATGGTTAGGAAGATGGCGCACCCACACTTAATACGAACGACCCTCTCCGAGCGGAGCTAGTCGTCAGTTATTAGCTTAGAAAGCGTCATGGCCAAGGAGGAATGGGCCGCTGCCAACGGCGAAGCAGCGTGCCCGTTCTGGGAAGAAGGCTCGGCTAAGCGTGTCTAATTCGGCCTGATGCCCGCGACCGAGAAACGAATCGATGCCGGTTTGGGGCTGGCCGGCTCGCCTTCACTCCCACGCCAAACCTTCGTCCCGTATAAATGGCGCCGTATATGAAGACCGACTGAAATGTCCCCTTTCGGCTCTCAGAGCTATAACTCTCATACGCGATTCGATTAACTTAAAGGCACCGGTTGCCGCTGATTAGATGCATCTGTCATTTCCTGTTTGGCCTACAGAGTCCTTCTCAATTCAGTTTCCCGAGACGATTTTGGAAGTTGGTGATTACCGACGAACAAGCTTTAGAATTATATTTTAAGGAACGGATGGTCATTAAAACTCGGAAAACTTGTTCTTAAAAACTCACAAGAAAATAATGGCGACCCTAAAGCTATGTAAAAAGGAGATAACATCTCAACTGCAGCGTTACTATACAAAACCCTTTGAATTCAGTATGTCCGAACTTTCCAACCGACGAGCTCACATTTACTAGACTTACTCGACTAGACAGGGCCATATATCGGCAAAACGGAAAGAACTCACTGAAAATCAATCACAATTTTTTTCCTTCAGGTTGTACTCATTCAAACTCAGACTCAAAAAGCTCGTGTGTACTCAAAATCACTCGTATTTACAAATCACATACTCAATTGTAACCGTAGTCACTTGTACCCAAACTCATTAGCCCTCACGAGTGCTCGTACTTAATCTGTACACACTTGTACTCGCACTCAATATGTACTCACAAGTACTCTTACACAATCTGTACCCACTCGTACTCAGATTGAGTACGTGTGCTCACTTTTACTCCTCCTCAATCGATACTCACTTCTACTCGTACTCAATCTGCTACTTACTCGAACCCGTACTCAATCTGTACTCCCTCGTACTCATCTGTACTCACTTGCACTCAATTCTTACCCCCACTTACTCGTATCGAAAAGTTTTTGTTAGTAATTTGTTGTCGAAATCAACCTTTTCCATTCACGCGCCGCACTACGTGCACAGACTCAACTGAGCCAGAGCAATAAAGACAGAGAACACTTCCAGCTTGTGCCAGTCGGTTCTTCTAGTTCCCTTATCACCATTTTGTCTAACTGAAACAGGCGACAGTATTCCGGGTTACTGAATCGGAAGACCGAAAAAGAGTGGCTTCAGCGTGCACTGGGCATGTTAGCAGCCTGTTTACCCGTGCAGCAAAGCCACCCATGCTTGCCGGGGCTTTCAGTGTGACAACCCCGTGACGAGCGGTTGCCGAGCGCGACAGCAACGTGGAAGAGGGAATGGAGAAAGGCCGCAGTTCGCCGCCTTAGCACCTCATTTTACTTCGTTTAAGGGACGCCGGGAAATGCGTGAGACTCGTGCACGCAAGTCGCGTATCGAGTGCGTAATCGAAATCACGAGTATGTAGTCGCAAGTACAGTACTCATAAGTACTACTCGCGAAGTGCAGGTACTCCTCCGTACAGTACTCGCGCACGCTGTTCTGACGAGTAATATACTCGTACTTTACTGTAGTATACAGTACAGCATACTGTAGAATAATGTACCCACGAGTACTGTACTCGCAGTAATGTACGCACAAGTGCATGCAGTAGCGTGTGTACTCACCTGTCCATACTTTTTTCTAGGTTTGTACTCACACACTTTTTATTTGGATCTGTACTCACTTATCATAGTACTCACTCGTGAGTTTCATTAAAAGGAGCACAAAAGAGTGTACTTAAGAGGGAGTACACCGACCTATGGACAGTGTTCGATAAAAAAATGAAGCAAGCTCACACTAACGCGTAACACTTCAAGGTAGCGAAGCTGTACGCAACCTTCACGACCATCACCAATGTTTGAGTCCGCGACTGCCGCCGATTTGCTTCGTCTCCACGGCCGCAACGACCTTCAATCCATCATTGCCGCTATAACTGTGAGCTTCCTTCATTTTCTTGGAAGTGATAATCATTGGACATCACCTTGGAGGGGCGTACGCTATGACGTGTTTTTTTTTTCGTTCCGAGCAAGCGTTGCCACGACTATGTTGAACGCTGAAGTTTTTTTTTTTTTTTTGCCAATCCTTGCCAGTTATCGTAAGTGGGTATGCTTGGCTTGGCAAACCTGCGCAGGGGACGCTTGGCCGTCGTCGCGAGGTAGGCACACACGAGTGCTAGCCATTTTCTTGGCTGTTGTTAACGGCCGGGCAGTCGCCGCGACTACCGCGCTCACGTGCGCAAGCTCGGCCATTTCTTGGTATTTTTAACTGCGGACAGGAAAAATTACGATGCTAAATAGCTTCGCAGTAAAAAAAACTGGAAGGGATAGCGGCCTTGGTTTTACTCAATCTAGCACCAAATCGGAAGCGTTGTAGCTTCGGCGCCTAGAACGCGGAAATTTTTGATAATCGTGTTTACTGATTCGCAGGGGTGGTAGCCAGCGCCACTCCGAGAAGAGTTCTCAGTTGTCGGAGTGGCGCTGGCTACCACCCCTGCAACACAGGCTGCGTCGGGTTGAGCACGTTACAGGGGTGCCAAGTGTAGCCACCGTTGCGAAAGGTCAGACGCCCACTATACATTCCTGTATGACGCTCCTGTGACCACTCCAATGTGTTTGGGTGACCGATGAACTCGCTGTTTTTCTTTCTAATTTTTTTCTGCTGGTGAAAAGTACGCGAATGATCCAAAAGAAGGGGAAGAAGGGTGGCGACTATCATTTGTAGTCCTGTTGTCAAAAGAGCTTACGAAACATCAGCTATCGTAATTAAACGTGACAGGAACAAACACTAAGAGCGGCTCAACAAGCAAGACTCGGTGGCTGCTCAAGAAATTACATGCTAATTTTGTCCCAGCCCCGAGACGTAAAAAGAGCAACGGTATTTCCGAGCGGTACCTTAAAGGCGTCCTACCGAAGAAACATAGCGGGCCACGCGAAACATAAGCGCGCGCACACACACGCGGAAATTCCCCCAGTTTGCTCGTCAAGTTTACGAGGATTATTAATCGAGTCCAAGCTTCCGGGTTAGTCAAGCAAGCGTGAAGCAAGGGCACCAGTTTACTTCTTCCCTCCGCCGCAAAAACGAGTAATAATGAAAGGGGTGGCACGACCTCAGCAGACCGCACTGCGGCGACGGAGAAAGACGCCACGCTCTGCGCGCCGCATGACGCCACCACCCCAGCGGCAAACGCGCACGTGAGCTGTACGTGCTAGCGTCACGAAATAAAGGCTTCTAGAGTATCGGAACTCTTTTCTCTCATGTTTATGTTTCGCCAGGATTTTCATTGGTCGGTCGGCATTACGTGATGTTTGTTTACATATGGGCGAGGCCATTTTTTTTTCTGGGCGTCTCTCTCTCTCTCTCTCTCTCTCTCTCTCTGCTTCGCGGACGCTAGAGCGGCCGGTCGCACTCTGCCCGTCACAACCGGCGGCGGTTTCGTTAGGAGAGCTGGCAACACTGCTAGTCAAAAACAAAATGGCCCCCAGACGCTTCCGGATGCACGAAGTGGCGGTACTCTTAACCGTAACTTATTTAATGACGCTAGTACGTGCACGCCACCCGCAGACAACGCATGCATTAGTCACTGCAGTGAAGGCCCCTGAACTGTATGGCGCTTAAGGAAACCGGCTTTTCGAGCACCTCGATGCAAGCAGAGCGATTGAATACGAGAGATAAATACAAGATATTGCAGTACATTGATTTGGTTGGAGCATAGCAAAATGAACAGATGAAAAGATAAAAGAAAGCCCTATTATGTTGCTACGATTTGTACATTTCTGATTATCCTTTCATTTTTTCGGGAATGAAGGCGATGCGAAAGAATTCTCGGTTCGGGAAAATGGTAACACCAAGTATTATTATTATAATTCTTTATTCGGAAGGGGTGACTCAAGGTCTCGTCAGGGATGGGTAGGCGGTAGAGGAGGTGAGAGCGTCTACATCATCTTGCGTATCCCCGTGGTACTTGCGAAAGTCCACAGGGCGAATAAAAAGCGGAGGGAAAAGAAGTAACTCAAAAATACGTCCGCGTTAGAGCTGCGGCGCGCACTCTAGCCCGGCCGCTCTTGCCGGCGCTCTAGCCCGGCCGTGATCAAAGTGAGCGTCGTTTACCATATGGAGATTTTCCCGTGGATCTGCGAGGTAAGAAATGCGCATTGGCGTTTATTTCTTACGGAGCACGTGCGTTCATTTATCACGCCGTCGAAAAGAAACAGCGGGCTCGAGGCGCGAAATTCGAAACTTTCCGCGCTGGTGGTATAAAACTCAGGCCAGCTCGATGTTGCCGCTGCAGCTGGCGTTTGTGTCTTGCGCTCATTCCTCAAATTCTCGTTATTTTGAACACCATCGGCGAGCTCTTGTATTCGAAACATATAGCCGGTATTCAATGACGTGGAATGCATGCAGGCAACCAAGTGTGCGCCGCCATATCTGTGGCCAAGCGTCTGTTGCTAGGCGATGTTGTGCGCACGGCCCGCCGGTCAGGCACCCCTCTTCTCCTCCATGCAACCGTGTGAGTGCGCCATAACTCGTTACGTCGGGCTCAGCGGGATGGCGGTACTTGTCCATGCTAATCATGACTGTGAAACACATGACTGTATTTCACGTTAAAAACTCTACCTCACCGAACGGAAAGTATTGCTTCGAGTTCAATGTGAGTGCGATTAATAACATTTCGGTTGACGCCACCGTTTAGAATCGGATTGGAACGCAGCAGATGACGCACGCCTGTGTTTTCTTGGGCGTGTGGGCGCAGTGGCCCAAGCCGCGCTGTGTCCGTCATGCATCGGCCATGTCTGTGGCCGTTTCCAGTGTTGCCAAGCGAAGAAATTGACCGCTAAACTTTTCAACGAATACCGCCTATAGGCATATCTCAGGGTGATGCAATCATGTAATCGGGAGTTCAAGGGGATTCGCTACGCGAGAAATATGCTGCCTTGAAACAAAATACTTTTTGTCCAGACCTGTTAACCATAACCTGTCTCTTCCGCTGAAACTCCCTCTGGAAAAAATTAATAGTAGCCACACGAAGATAAAAGCGACCTTTTGCGCCTTAGCCAGCGAGTGGTAGCGGACCGCCAGGGACATTAGGTTCCCAGTCAAGTACAAGCCCGACGCTTCCTGTATGCTACGAGCGCCATCTACTGGCTCGCTTAGATCACCCCATCTATTGTTTTTAGCAACTGCTAAAACAGCTCCGTTCGTCGGCCTCTGTATTCGAAAGGTAGAATATCGTCTTTTTAGACCCGTGATTTATTTTTCCTATAGAATGTTCGCTTAGCTCAATTGACCCTATGCCTTTGGTAAGGAAAGGAAGACAGACTTTGTTGAATGCCTGCAACAGACACAGTGTGTAAGCAAGAATGGTTTGGTGTCCTTTAAGCCGGTTTGGGGGCGGTGGTTAAACTCGTACAAAACGATTAACTCAAGTTCTGCACCATACCGGAAGGGCCGGGCTGGTACCGATCTGGCATCAAAATGTCGTGGACTGCCACTTGGGTATTCTTCAATTGCTTGTAACTAAACATTTCAGTCAAACTCTGTCCTGGGCCACATTAGTCGACGAATTCGCTTTATTAGCGGCGTCCATTGGTCACTTGAGTGCATTGGGATGAAGCTCAACCACGGAAATGTTTTATAGTGCAGATTTCAGGCCAACCGAAATCCCCACGGACCTTCCCCTCCTCTCCAGTCCCCCAACGAAAAAAGGAGCAAATACACAAACAACATGCCGTTACTTGATACCGCACGCTTGCATACTCATGCTACGCACATAACTACATCAGTGACTGGCCTAAAATGACCGGGGTTATCCCTCAGCAGGTAAACCGTGAAAGTTGTTTGGCCCGGCTCGTACCCGAAAAGATACATGGCACATGACAACCTAACCAACCTGGTATTAATTGAAATTAGAAAAAAAATCTGTGTGACAGGTACTGTGAACCAAAATTGTTAATTTTTAACGGATTCGAAGCTGATGTAGCGAAAGGAAAAATATGATCGCCCGTTTATCCTCCCGTGCTGGGGAGTCATCTTCAAAAAGCCCAAAACAGTAGGTACGCAACGTCTGTTGTTTACGTACGGACGATGCCTCCTGCATGGCAAGCAAGACATCTAATGAAGTTGCCTTAGTATAGTTATGTCAGGTTGGAGCAAACTTTGTTCACAGCGGAATGAGATGTGAAAGCATTTGAGAATTCTAAGTGGTTCCTCGTCAGTACGTGCACTTCTGACGGAGATGTATGGTCCCAAAACATGGCTGTCATTCTAAACTTCCGTCTCCAGAAAAAAAAAATACCAGAAATTAGCGCAGAAATTCATTCCATGCCATAGCATAGTAATAAATAACAGTTCTGAAACAAGTCCAGTGACCATGCACTCTCCTTCAGCCGCCTGACTAATTTAGGGTAGAAGCTACAAAATTATTTGTCCATGTACTGTTAATTTTCTATAACTTTCCCTCACTAGACCGTAATTGTAACCTAACAAATCTTCTTCAGCGTAAGTAACTGAAATGTACGCTAGACCTTCTTCTGAACATGATATCCATGTCATACATCCCGCATGTGCTGGCAGTCCAGATAGCTACTAAGAAGGCACATTGCTCATTTCAGCGAACCAGACAGGTTCAGCTGCCACCAAGAAAATTTTCGCTCCAGTAGAACATTCGCCACTTCTTTCATCCCTACACCGAGCTCCACAATGTCTGTCAAAGTTAAACGCTGCAGAAGTGGCCGAAGAGCTAGGATTCACGCGCTGCCCGCCGAGACACCACAGGGGGTCTCTATACAGTCACGAACACGCACGCGTGCTCTCACGCGCCCCGGCGACCCGCGGCGATCTTTTGTTTCAGCTGGGCGCTCAGGATTGGTCCTTGCTCACCGCAGGAGAGCTTGTAAGCGCCTGGCGGTACATTCGATTCAATCACGGGGTCGACAGCAAGCACGACACCGTGTGATGGCCAGTGAAGGCGGCAGCAACGGCGACAGCGTTTATCCCGCCGTTCCAGCCAGGAGGATACGGCCAAGAGCGGCTGAGACCTACACCGCTTCCGACAGCTTTTTCTTTTTTTGTGCCAAATCGATAAAGACAGACCTGAATGGGCTACCTGACAGCCCTATCGGGGTGCATCACCGCTTTGCCTCGATCGCTGCCTTGGCTTGCGTCGTCAACTCGTCGAGGACGAATGCGCATTAAAGAAGGGAGGGGGGAGATGGGGGGGGGGGGGGGGTGTTCCAAAGCAGGACGCGGGCGGTGGAAAGCCGCGCGACCACCCGCAAGGGCCGTCGTCTCCGCCGCATGAACGTGATGACCCCGACGTGCTCTTACTTGCCTGCCTGCTCCTCTTCTTGTTAAGAAAGACGCGCGGGAATCCGTTCGGGATAGGGAACGGGTAGGCGACTATAACGAGGAGCCCCGCGGCGAAACTCCGAATGGTGTCGTTGCAACTGGCCTATCGATACGGGTGCAACAACTTCGATGTTTTACGAAACGCGGCCCAGAAGGAAGCGTGAACTGTAAGAAACAAACATATGCTGACGGTAAGGTATTTATTATCGTAAAGCATACTTACCTCTTTACCGCGGACCCACGTGCTGTTGCTGTTGCAAACACTGCTGCTAAACAATGTTTATACCTGCAGTCGACAAACCTGCAGTTTCTGAGACTTTACTTCCTCCTGCCGAAGTTACGAAATCATGACACCTTAGACCTTTACTTTTGCAAATAAGTATCAATAAATCAATCGATCAATCAATCCGTCCAATTGGACCTTTCTTACTAGTTGCCATCATAGATACGCGCGATGATTTCCTTCAGAAATGTCCGTTCCAAAGCCGAGACTGAGTGAAGATCAAGCAGTGCTTTCTATGACTTACATAACAGGATGAATTACTGAGTCGTAGCATTATTACGACCGGCTCCACTCTCCGAAGAGGCATGTGGTGGTATGTGAGCCAAAAAAAGCTAAGAGCCAATTCGGGTCATTTTGTTAATAACGGTTGTTAAGAACTTTTTGCAAGGGGGGGCATCCATAAGCGGGGGGGAAGCGGGGGGGAGGTACGGTTGGATAGCACTAAAAAGGCACCGTTTGTGGTTACAAAAAGTACAAACAGCGAATTAGAACCAGACTTGGAGGATATACATTGGATTTTATTACCGCACAAAGAAATAAAGTTAAACAAAATGCGAAAAGTTACTGTCACTTTGTAAAGAAGAGTGGCCAGTCTCGCGGCGTGAGGGTTCTCGACTCACACCCACTGATCACCAGCACACAGTACAATACATTCACACACATAGAACTGCACTCCGTCAATCTTCCTTGAATAGCAGCGGCAGACGCCTCGCGTTTTTCTGCGCAAATTGCGAGATATGTGTGATGAAGTCTGTTGAAATGGCTCACGCAATAAAGGTACTACTCGCCTCCCTGGCTTTCAATGCAGTAAAGGCGTACAAGCGTTTTGAGGGGCTGATTTATAGGTTTTGGCTTGGGTGGTGCCGACATTTCGCAATTTCGAAGGAAAGGGTGTACAAGGTGCTGGGACGGCACGGGAGGATGTTATACTCTCCCTACTAGGTGTAGCGGTGAAGATTTCTTGCTTGATATAGCTGCAACTTCGTCCGAAAACTGAAGTTCTTGCGGTAAGACTGCAGAAATTTAGAGTTTAGAAAAACAACAACAACAAAAAAACGTCAAACCTTTCAGAATTGTTCGGTATCTTCAATAGCCAGCACAGGCAGTCTGTTTCACTGCCGTACGACCAGCAATGTTAGTCAGTGTCTAAAGTGCAATGCTGACCGCAGTCCTGAAGGGCGTTCCATACGAATACGCGCGACCTGAGTGTGCTAATCATTTGAGTAGTGTGGATTGTTGCGCTAGTCGGTTCACGTGCATAATTAAAAAAAAAAACTTTGCGCTAAAGGACGGGACAAAGGAGAAAACGTCGGTGTCGTTCTCTCCTCTCTTCCGTCCTTCAGAGCAAAGTTTTAATTACGGGCCAACCAAGCTGTGCAGCTTTCTTGTAGTGCATAAAAATATCTGAATTTCCAAGGGGGGGCAGTTGCCCCCCCTTGCCCCCCCTTCCGGACGCCCATGGTTGTGTGTAACTATTGAAAACCACCGAAAAAGACTGGCGATCATAAAGCTTGACAAAACATCGCAGAAAAAAGTCGTTTAATGTCAAAATATTGCTTCAGCACACCTGAAAACCATGCTAACGGCAGGGCCTATTTAGACACTTGTTTTTTACTAGCGGAGCTGCTGTAGCTACCAGTAATATGTGGCGCACAACACGTTAAAAATACCAAGAAAATGCCCAGTGTGCCTATGAGCGCGTGAGCCAAGAGCCTCGAGGCGACCGCCTATCGTCCCTTGCTCGCACCATGTCTTTAGCAAAAGAAAAAAAAAAAGGAAAAGGTGGTGGAAACCTTGAGGAGCGCCCCGCGTTGCCGAGCAACCAACAACGCCACGACAGCCAGCGCAACACCTGCACCACGGAACCTCGACGCGACTCCAGGAACGCCCAGCGCCCGTCGCGCACGTTCGCGCCACCGCTGCGCCGTGGCTGCCGTCGAGCGCTACTCAGCATGTAATGCTTCACATATGAGGAACATGAAGATATCGATGCATATGACGATGACTACTACTAGCACAGTGCAAAGCGACGAAGGAAACATGTAAATAAACAATTTCAAAATTGTACAAATGCGTAGTGATGTGTCCTTGAGTGATCGCGTACAAAGAATCCTGCAGCTTCGCTATCGTCCAAGCCTTGACCGACTCATTGTAATCCTCGCCAGTTTTTTCTGCAAGTTTTCGGGGTTAAATTTTTAAGTGACACAAAATAAAATACCCCAATACAAGCATGTAAGAAAACACAGACCTTCAGTGCTACGGTATTCTGAAAGGACCGACTTAACGTGAAAGCTCATGAGCTATGCGCACCGCCGATAAGTATCCGCAAAATGAAGTGGAAACAATTGTTGTCGCACTGCTGCTTTAAAACCTTTTCTTGCACAAGAGCTCAGTTAACTAGTTTCTTGGCAAGAAGCTTCAAAACCACCCCCAGCACACAAGGAAATTGTTGTCCATTCATAATAAATGGAGGCCATAACCGAAGTGAAAATAAGTGGAGTGGACGCGACGTGTAATGATATGACGCTATGTTAGAATCTTTAAAACAACGACAGTGAAACAACGTGATACATCCTTAGAAAATTTCAAGCAATAAAGAACAACAAAACAAACCCATGCACAGTAAACTCGCCAAGCAATATAACATTTGCGTGCATAATTCCTCCAAGAAATCTTGCAAGCAAAATAGGTATGTCCTATATACTCATTTGCCACATATTACAGCACCACATGCAGTATGGATTATCAGTCTGCCAACTGACTGGCCCGAATATCCTGCCTTGACGGCTAATAAAAGAATTCAGACAGGATTAATGCCTAATGTATTATACACATTATCTATCACGAATAATTTCGTCCATACGAGACCTCGGAAATAGAGGGATGACAGGTATAAGGGTACACGAATGATACAAGAAAAAAATTGGCAGCGTATCTGCTCCTTTCGTTGCAAATGCCGTCAAAAGACGACAATCTTAATCGGCTTTTGTGAAGTAAATGCCTCCCTTCGCTTTCCCGCTCACCTCTCATGTTTTTCCTCTTGCGTCGCGCTCCTCCCAAGGTAAAGACGCCAAAGGTTCGCTTAAACCATTTTAAACTTCCCGCGTTCCTCTGCTCTAAACCGGGTGTCTCGATGCGAACGCTGCCGTACGGCGAAGACGCGCGTCAATCGAGGCACCCTACTTCAACGTTTATAGGACCGCGTTTGCCTACTTACTCCAGGTGCGTTGCAAGCAGAACGTGGAACCTATCTAGTGGAACCTTGCGTAACTGTTGCCATTTGATTTCTTAAAATGGCGCCAGAAGCTATAGTGTCGCGGGCGACAGCAGGCGACGGCGGAGTGAATTCTTTTTCTGCAGTTGATGAAGTATTTAATTTCGCAAAAGTCAAGAATGTTGGATTTTTTATAAAGGAACACTGCAAATATCACTTCTGAATTGATTTGTGTCTCATATTTGCGTAATGTCTTGTTCTTCTTCAACAATGTTGACAAGTGTGAACATTACACCGAACCCAGACGGGTAGATTTAGCTGTGACTATATAAGACTATTGCGCAGGCATTGTTTTGCTTTGGCCGGGTGGCTGAATCGAGTCACAGACAGACAGACGGACAGACAGACAGACAGACAGACAGACAGACAGACCAAAATTTCTGGGTTTAAGTAGCCCAAGAAAGACTATCGTCTTTAATAAAAGGGCAGAAAAACACCACGTGCGACTCGATATATAGGCATCAAAGTGAAGAAATAACATTCTCCCATATTTTCTCTGAAAATATGACCGGGCACAGGTTGTACCAAATGTCATTACAGGCTTCCTTTGATTAACAAAAACCATTTCTGATTATATGGAATGATGACAAGTACACGTCCTACTCAACCGGTGGCAAGAGTTTCTCGAAAACGAAGACCTCTATCCCGAGACGATCATCGGCTTCCGCCAACACCTGAGCACGCAGGACGCCATGATCCAAATCAAACGGCAAGTCATCGACGGCGAAACCAGGGACACCAAAGCCGTCCTCGGGCTTGACCTGCAGAGTGCCTTTGATAAAGTCACGCACTCGGCCATCCTTTCGCAGGTATCCCAATCTAAACTTAGGTGAAAGGTCGTACGAATATATTAAGGTCTTCCTCAGCGGTAGAACGCAGGAGCTCAGAGCTGGCGACCTGAAGATGGATGAGAAAACATTAGGTAGTCAGGGAACCCCCCAAGGCTCCGTCATCTCATCAATGCTCTTCAACCTCGTTATGATACAAGTTGCCAAAAGACTATGCCAGCTCGAAGGACTGAACTAAACGATATACGCGGACGACATCACGCTGTGGGTGGACGGGGGCAGCGATGCCCACATAGAATCCACACTGCAGACGGATGTCGACGCGATCGAAGAAAGCTTGGAAGGCACGGGACTGCGTTGCTCCCCCACCAAGTCCGAGCTCCTGATCTACCGACCGAACAAAAACGCACAGAATCAAGCAGCAAAGGGAGCATGAAAAGATCAAAATCCGAACCAGGGACGGCAACACAATACCGAAGGTCAGCAAGATCCGAGTCCTAGGGATGACGATTGAAGCGCTCGGTAGGAACGGAGGCACCGTCACCCGCATCACGGGAAAGGCGGCGAACGCGACAAAACTGCTCAAGCGCGTTACTAACAAGAAGGGAGGCATGAAGGAGGAGAACCTCACCAGATTCATACACTCCTTCGTTCTTTGCCACATAGCGTACGTAGCAGCCTTCCACAAGTGGATGAAAAGCGAAAAGAACAAGCTAGACATCCTAATCCGGAGGGCCTACAAGACAGCCCTCGGCGTACCCGAAACTACCAACACGAAGCGTCTCCTCCAGCTGGGCATGCACAACCACGCTCGACGAGATCGCCGAACGCGCAAAGAACCGCTCAGTTGGAACGACCTGTCGTCGACAAGGCCGGCAGAAAGATCCTGTGCAAACTAGGCATCAGTTATCACGAACAACAGGGACCAAAACGCCCCGTTCCCGACCACGTACGGCGGAACGTACGGGTCGGGAACCATGCCGAGGAACATGCACCCGGAATTCAACGAAGGCAGAAGACGCGCTAGAGCCAAAACACTAACGGACCTGCACGCGAAAGACCCCGGCGCCAGATACGTGGACGCAGCCGAATATGCTGGCCGCAACGGCTTCGCGATTGCTGTGGTCGACTGCGAAGGCAACTTGCGGGCATCCGCCAGCACGTCAAGCAAGCAAGTCGAGGAAGCGGAAGAAAATAGCCATCGCCCCTGGCCATCGTAGACCAAGAATGCCACACGATCCTCACCGATTCCAGACAGGCGGTAAGAAACTACGCGAAAGGAAGAATTGCCTCAACGGCGGCAGGCATTCTGAGCCGACAGGCAGACCGCGACAAGAGGATTCGTATCAAGTGGTTCCCGGCGCACGCAGGCGCAGCGTCGGAGAAGAATGCCAACCACAACGAAACGGCACACGCCCGAGCGCGAGGACTAACTGACCGCGCCCAGGGCAACGGCCTCCCGCTGTGGTTCAGCGCCAAAGACGGAATGACCAGCTACAACGAGTTGACCAAGGCCTTTCGGCTGGCCCGTAGACTTCTCCCGCCGCCCTGCAAAGGGCTGAGCAGGTCACAGGCCGTGCTGTTCAGGCAGTTACAAACGAGGAGGCTTCCGAGCCCGGCGCTACTGCATCGGATGTACCCGGAATCACACCACGACGACAAGTGTAGAGTGTGCCGCAGGGAGACGGCGACATTCGAGCACATGCTCTGGGACTGCTCCAAACATCCAAGCGAAGCAAATTCAGGACGTATACCGCCGCAGCTTGAGGAAGCAATGCGCAGGGACCACCAAGAAACGCAACTCCAGGCCGTCCAGCAGGTCATCGAGGCGCTTGCTAGGCAGGAACCTCGCGAGCCGGCAACGGCGAGCGATGATCCTCGCAGAGCACACGCCAAGACGACGACGTAGGCCACGTCCTAAGCGCGCGTGCGCGCTTTACTGCAGGCACAATAAACGTTTCTCCAATCCAATCCAATCCAAAACGCTCGTTATAAAGAAATGGGGTAACGCTCGAGTGCTGTTCGTCACGTATAGTAAGCCAGGCCTGCTTTCCTTAAAGGGGTCCTGAAATACCTTCCGCCGATGCATGGATGTACATGTAACCAAATAAGACAATGTATTAGCAATCTCCTCCCGCAAGAATTTTGTTAAAAGCGATGAGTATTAGCTGAGAAATCGTAAATCAAAAACCGCGCATTATCGTCGCGCCGCGTTTCCTCCTCTTTTCAACTGTTGACGGCGCGCGAGCACTCCCTCCCATGATGCTGCGCTAGTCAGCGGTGACGTACTTCCGCATTACGCTCCTCCGACTGCCGTCTGCTACGGGCAAGTTTCGTTCACACCATGAATTCCGTACTCCGTTCAAGGATGGATAAGCGAACGAAAAATCTGGCCGCAATATGTGCGGTGGCCTGGCCTTGCCCTTTCGCGGTGTGCGTTGCTGCAGTGCAGCACGTGACTCTTAATCGGCGGCGAACTCGCAGCCGCTGGGGAGGATCTTGCGCTCGGTCCCTTTCATGCACAGCGCACTGTTTATCCAAAAAGCGCCGTATCAGATGTGGCCCCGCTGGTGCCGGGTCTTATTTTGCGGTGGTGGTAATTCCTGCCGGCACCATGCGAAAAAGACATTTTAAATCGATACAGAACCCGTGCACAAAACGCTTCAATCATGTGACCAGTTCAGCTTGGGGAGACGCGTGGTGGAGAGCGGCAACGTTGGCAAAACACGCTCCGGCGCGGCTCTGAGCTTTCTAGCGCTGGAGCGAGCGCCTTTCTTTGACGATCTCAAACATCGGTTGCCTTGGCAACAAGGCACAAACCGCCCCAGAGGTCAGTTACGGTTGCGTGATCCCGGTTCAGCTCGGGGCCCCACCTCGCGACATGTGGGCACTGCAGACGTACCACTCACTCTCATTAGGAAGTGTGAGATGCGTTTGGCATTACAGGAGGCGATGGTGTGTGTGTTGTGGACGCCTTTGTTTCGCGATGAAATGCGACGTTGTGCTTCTGCGGGTGGATAGTGCTTCCCATGGTCTGGATTATCTTTCTCGAGCGACGTACGACTCAACCTCGCATGGGGTATGTGCAGTGTGCGTGGCTAAAAGCCATCTCGGCTTGCGCGCCAGAGTTAAGTGACTTGCTGTTCGTCCCCGCAAACCGCGCGCGAGGTGAGTGCCGAATTTACGGACGGGCAGGAGGAGGCAACCCATCGTCTGTCAATCGCGGTTCAGACTTGCAACGCATGTTGTGACGTTGTGTTCGTTCGAAACGCATCTCTGGATAGTTTTGAAGTGGAAAAAAATGTATCCGTCAAACCCGGGCATTCGGCTCAGGGCGTTCTCTGCGATTGCACGAAAGAAGTGCCACGGGATTTCAACGCTTTCTTTATGGAGCGTACTCCGGTAAGAGAATATGCATGTCGTGTTATGGCCGTGCTGCATTCAATACGAACGGTTAAGCGTTTGTTTACACTTGTTTCGTTTGTCGTAAAATGTCCAAGCACTCCGGCACTACGCTGGCAGATCAGCCGGCGAGTCGACGCTGAGCAGACGACTCATCTCTTTGCCGGAAGTGCGTGAAAAAGCCGCCCAATAGCAGGATGTCTAGCTCATGACGAACATCTGGGAATCGATGATGTAGACATGTGGAGATGGCGGCGTCCAAAAACACGAAGGAAAGGGTGAGAAAAAAGCGACAAACTTTGCAACAAAAGTGTGAGCTTTCCGCTGCGCGTCAAAGAGTAATACTTGGCCCAGATGACCTTGACGACCCAATCTAACGATTGCGCTACTTCATTTAGTGTGCTCAAAATGCCTTTCAGGGTCCCTTTAAAAAAAGCTATCTGAAAGAAAATGAGCCCTTTTCTCGTGGAACCGCCTTGGTTATACCGCAATCGCTGTGTGGCTGTCTGAGTTGCCAAACCATGTTACCCGCTCTTTGTCTTTGGGTGCGCAGTAATTATGAAGGGCTGCGCATGCGCAATACACGTTAGGTTGCAAATCTACCACCGTTTGTCTTGGGAACTTCAAAGCCGTATCGCGCCCGTAATAAGCCGTAATTCGTAATACCACACAGACATCTGTCCCTAATTATCTGACAAAACAATGAATGACGTCGAATTAGATGCAATTAGCGAACTGCTTGTTGTTCATTAATTACGACCCGATGACTGTTGCTTCGCGCCAAAATCGCGCAATCAATTATTGGAGATGAAAGCCCGGTATTTGTTTTGGTCGGTTAGTTCCAGGAACACGAGTACGAGTGAAGAGCTTAAGTGATTTCTTACCCAGGAAGGGAGCGAACAATTATCGGCATTGCTGGTTAGCGGATATTTTTTTAGCCGCGGTTCAACAGTCGGACAAAGGGCTTAGCACGCGGAGAGAACGCCTCGTTTGCGAACCAATTACCAAATACAGCCGCGCCGTCGCAGAAAAGCGCGCCATTCTCCTTCAATCGATCCACTAATTAGTGACGCCTGACCGATATCCTTCTTTTTGGCGTTCCCGCTTTAGGATCGCTCCATTGTTTTATCAGATAACATGTTTTTGTTTGTGCACTCATTGAGAAAAAAAAAAGTCACCTGAATTCCCCAGCTTCACTTGAAACTCTTGCAGATTTGAGGGCACAGTTTTTGGGCGCGTATTTTAGCGTTGGGCTAGTTCATAACAGTTAATCGTCCCGAGCAAAGCGAGGGAGGGCAATAAAACACAACATAAAAAGAAAAAAAAACTCCATAGAAATTTTCAGAGTTCTCAACAATTGCGGAAGCTGCCTCCGGCCGTTTTTGTAACTTGTGAGTTTCTTTGTAGGAAGATTTTCTTAATGGGTTGTTCAGTTTTAATTTTGTTTTGTTCCGTAATTTTCTCTGACAAGTAATGTGCATATCCTATTTCATTGATTAAATTGATTGATTGTAGGGTTTAACACACTGACGCAAGGCAGGCGATGAGGCGCGCCGTAGTGGAGGGCTCCGGATTTATTTTGACCACCTGAGGATCTTTATCGTGCGCTGAAATCGTGAATATCCGATACTATATTCGCTAAATATGTTAACTGCACCAACTGAGCCTTTTTCTTCCGGTAAGCAGATACAAGGGGTCCCAGGTTTGGTATTCTGGGTACACGGCAAAGAATACTTCCCCACTAAACCGAAGAGATTAGATAACATAAACACGCCGTCTATTCAGCGCTTTGCTTAAAATCTCTTGTGGCTGCTACACAACGCCTCACTTGGCGACAAAATGTGAACTTATCTCCGTGCCACATTCTCGCCGTCTTTCATAGTACGAACTGGTGGTTCATACCGTTATTGTTTTTAGTTTTGCACCAGTTTTTTTGTGCGAAGTACTAAAGGGTTTCGACGTGCAGGAAAAGGGCTTTCCGACTAGTCTAACGCAATTTATCTGAGCAAGTTTGATCACGTTTTCGCGGTAAAATGTGTATTTCCAGTTACGCTAACAGTTCCTGACCTCGCAAATCTGCTTAATGTTGTAAGTTTTGCTGCCCAAACTTTCTTCTCCTTGTCTCACCTCGTACCGGATGCATATTCGCTGATAGATATCATAGCGTACTTCACATGCATTCGAAGAAATTGCATCCTAATTCGGCCGCCAAACGATTCTGCAATCACGTAATATTTTACGAAACTTGTCTTTGCTAAATGTGTTTTGATTTTAGGTTACAACACAACATTCGATTCACAACGTGTAACTGGCGTGAATGCATTTTTTTTTATTTAAGTTTTCCAAGAAGCGCGCGCTGCAACTGCAGTTGCAGTTGCATGGCGGAATGTGACTGCAACTTTCACTGTAATGCCCGTAATATAGAACCAATCATAGTACCGCTGACGTAAGAAAATAATTAAAACCATGCAAATCTTTTACTACATGGTCCTTTCAAAAGTATAGATCACCGTTCCAAGTCGTAAAAACTGAACCACTGCATTTTTTCCTACACCCCAGGCCAGCGTGCGGGTGGCAATTTGTTAAAATCCGTGTATACATGCTGTTGACATATTGTTACTGTATATAGGTGTATGTTTTGTACCTAGCATATCCTACACCTGGCACGCACAATCTTTCAGTGTTTGTCCTTTACAATGTATTTTTTTTAGCTCGTGGTCGTCCAGCGCTGCAACTGAACACTTTCTATGCTGCCGAGTTTCCGGTGGCTACCTAATTTTTAGGTCAGATATAAGCTCTCCACTGAATTGTTACGGCTCTCTCTGTCTTTCCTTGAAACCGCGGGAATACGTTGGTTGGGAATAGGCGCAAATCAACGGTTAGAGAAAATGTAGGGGAGAACGGAAACAATCAAGTGCGAATATGCAATTCTCGATTTGCTTGCCTTAAGAAACAAATTATTCAGCCAGCCCCCGTGATTCATCGTAGAATGCTGTTACGTGGCGCGAAGAGGTATATTTACAAGTTATTTACAAACACTTTCACAGCGATAGCTGGATGGTGAAATTGTGCCGGAGTTGCGAACAGATAAACTTCGTTATAGCGAGGGATACTATGTATATATATATATATATATATATATATCTACACTTTACACACACACACACACACACACACACACACACACACACACACATATATACATATATATATATAATATATATATATATATATATATATATATCTAGATTATATATATATATTATATATATATATATATATTTATATGTGTGTGTGTGTGTGGGTGTGGTGGGTGTGTTGTAAAGTTGGCATAACTAACAGGTCAACAGTGCCAGCAAACATTTTGGTTCTCCGGTTTCGCGTTTCCTGAAATCTGACGCTACAGTAAAGGCTTCGATGTTTCATAACTACATATCGTCATCATACTCTTCTCGTTTTTTTCTCCCTCGCCTTCCCCTCAACTTTATAGTCATCCTTGTTTTCCTCGGGCTCATGATACTGGCTATCGTCGTCGTCCCAGCGCCGTATAATGCGTATAATGCATTATGGCATGGTAGATGGCGCTCCTCGTATCCCTCCCCTGTGGCGTGCTCAGCGTCCTCCGTGGCCATTGGCCTTCAACGCAGGACAAAGAATACTCATCCTCTGCCGCCGATTTCCGTATTTTCCTGCCTTTAATCTTCTATTACACCGCTTGGCCATCAAAACCTGGCTATTCTTCGGTTCTACAAGCAAGCAAGCCCCTTCATTTCTCTCCGAGTGTACGCGCGCTCAATTACTCCCTAGGTGGCAGCTTTTACGGCGGGTATACCTAGCGGCGTGTCATTTAAGGCACGCCTCACGCCTTGGGTCGGGGAAAGTGGATGAAAAGAGCCGAGGCGACTGGGGGTGTGCGAAAAATGCCGATCAGCCGGGCTCCACGCAATGGCGTTGATTTGGTTCCACGCGTACAGGGCACGAGAGGGCAGAGTGTTCGCGCTATGTTGCTCCCCTGTCGACGAGCCTGGCAGTTTTCCCGCGTGGGCCTTTTCGAAAGAGCAAAGGTCGCAAACTCTTGACCGGTGACGGCCGCACAACACAACATCTTAGCCTCCGCTGCCGGTGGATCCTCGTACTGAATGCAGCGAACGAGTATACATCCCTGGTCCACACAGCTTTTTTAGTAGAGGTATTCACAAATTTCATGCGGGATGTTCATTCTAATGTTTGAAGCTATGCACGCCAGCTTCAATCAGCCGCCCGTTTTTGAAACACGAGGAATGCTCCCATAAGCTCGTGTCAATAGTCAGAAGTGGTGGATAACATTACGGGTATCGTTGGAATCAAAATGGAAGATCCGAGACCGAAAATATAGAAGTACAGTGCGTTCCTATGTCGTCCTGCTTGAGACTTAAGACATTTTTTTTCTTAGAAACTCTCCAACTTAGGTTGTGTACGCACGTTTCTCCGCTTCTGGTACAGGGGTGTTTCAGCAAGATGCATACCGACAGGCCTGAGTGCGCTTCAGCGAAAGTCCTGTTGAAACCCACCAACGGCCACTTGCACTTCGAGACGTGATCCGAAAAACACCAGGGCAGTGACGCAAACCATTGTGGATGGCGTTCCAGAAGCGCAGACTGAAAGCATTGAAGGCCTCTGGCAAAATGGATGAAAGGAAAAAAAAACATTTCCTAGGCTGTGACGGCCTTGTCGATTTATTCTTGAGCGTTTACGATGTTGTAAGCCTAATTCTGTCAATTTTAAAAACAAGCAAGGCTCTTTTTCTGCACGCCTAAAGGATAAAAAAATAGCGTACCATTTAGCTTCTTTTCCGTCGTAGCAGAACCTAATTGAATCATACAATTCAAGAATTCTATTGCGTACTAAATAACAAGACTTGATGTGGAGGATTTATTTTTTTATCGAACGCTCTAAACGTGGACAATGTACGAGAAAGAAATTGGCGAAGCCTGCACTTTATAATACGCATGTTAACATGGGCGGCGCACTGTACACGTCCGGACATAACAGGACATAGATCCGCTTCTGCTCGGACCGGGGGACTACACGGTACAAAATGGTTCATTATAACGGAGCCAGAGAGAATATATCGGTAGAACGAGAGTATGCCTCGGCAAGAACCATTTGTGCAATCTTATCAAGCGTCATTTGCAGCTAAATGAAGCTAAACCACCGATATCTTTAACTCAGACCAAGACGTGAAAGGTATAGAAAGTAAATAAACTTACACAAATCAAATGTAATGACTAATTTCCTTCGAAGCATAAGGAAAAAAATTCAAAATAATTTTGCCCGCCTTGAGCCATGGATAACTGCGTGCCTTACTCGGTGGTGTGTTGCACAGACAGAACACTCTGCGTCTACCATCAACGTCCGAGAGTGAAATATTTGATAAACACACGTATCATCCAGTGGTCGGTTTAACCTCTTCCTTATTCTTTCTCTGTGGCGCAGTGCCACCTTACATTACCCACATGACACACTCAATTGCGGGTCACCTATCCGGCGAAATGCAGGCTTTCTTGATAACTTTACTGCCCACAAGCTTATTAACAATTGGCGTGAAAATACAGGGTGCTTACCCATCACGTCTAGCAAAAGAAAGGTATCGTTAAACTGCAACATTGTTTCAAGCAAGTCCTGCTTCAATTCGACACTACCGGTTCTCCGCGGAGTTCCAGCTAATACGGCCTAGGTGCAAGAAAAAACGACAGAAAGTTATCAAGGCGCAGAGAAAAAGTCTTTGTTTCTGTGCATCTTCCCGATTCCCTCGGAGATGGAGGGCCCAAACGAGCTCTATCGGGAGCCCAAGAAAGCCTCCACGTAGTACGGCAGAGTCTGTCGGAAGTGCGCGGATTAAGTGGGCGTCTGTATGCGAAAGCCTGGCGGAGCAGAAGAACCCGCTCGCAAAGCAGAGCAAAAGCCTGTTCAAACACGGAGGGCAGGTCCCGTTTTTGCCGCCGCCGGGGCCGCAGGGCCTCCGGTCTCCTGGCTAAACACGCACCGTCGGAGGCTCTCCCCGGCACAGGTCGGTGCGGTGGGCTGGGCGCCGTGCTCCAGAGCGGAAGAGGCGTCAGCGGCCTTAATGCTCACGGTGGTGGCAAGCACGCTTGCGTCCACAGTGAGACGAACAGGCACGCATGTGGTGTTCGGTGAATAACCTCGCCAACAGTCGGCCAATCAGGCATCCAGTGAGCACGAAAGAACACGTAAGCAGCCATGGTAACTTCGAGCGGAGAAGAGATAACTTGATAGAAACAGAGGCGAAGCGAACGGTTTTAAGGAGGTGGGCTTCTATTTTTAGGAGTAAGGTTGACATAATGGTCGTCGACTGCCATTTTTGCGTCCCACATTGTTGGCTGGTAACTTACGTGTCGGCCGCAAGCTTCAAATCGAACTATAGTGATGGTGCTGCCCGTTAATAGAACCAGCTGAAGCAATGTCCAAAGAGAGGATAGAGAGCTATGAGGAAGACAAGGCACATCCCACGAAGCCTACACTTTGCCCAAAGATATATATGTGTTCGGAATAGGAGTGAGCAACATAAGCTTTCTTTTATTTATTGTTGCACACTATTATAACGACTTCCCTGATCAGCAGAGCCATTCATTTCTGGCACTATCACGCTAGCGTGAACCAGAAGGCGTGTCATCGGCTTATTACGGCAGGAAGTGTCGAAATCATCGATATTAAGTGCGTGTGCAGGAAACTAACTTTGACCACGTTTTACTTATCCCGCCACGGTGGTTCAGTGGCTATGGCGTTGTGCTGCTGAGCCCAAGGACGCGGGTTCGATTCCCGGCTGGGCCGACACTTCTCTCATGGATGCGAAAAGTGAAAAAGCCCGTGTGTTTGAGATATCGGTGCCCGTTAAAGATCCCCAGGTGGTAAAAATTCATCCGAAGCCGTCCACTACGGCGCGCCTTATCGCCGATGTAGCGTCGGCGCGTTAAACCCCCACAATCAATCACGTTTACTTCAGTGCTCTTAATCATGCAGATTTTCATTCCGTGCCGTTTATAATGACGCGCTGGTCGACAGCTCGCGTGATATCGCTACATCCAACTTTACTTACACGCATTTAGCCAGACTGAAGCGCGTCTGGGCGATCTCCTGATAGACCAGGTCACGGAGGTCGTCTGCATTTTATTAAATCGGGCCATAAAAATAATTTGTCTGATTAACGGAAAGTACACCGATTAGAGCCGATGCATTATAAGTGGTCAAAATCAAGAATACAAGGTATATTTCATGCATGCTATGCACCACCAAGAAAGAAGACGAGGGACCATGTAAGAGAAACACCACCTGTTACAGACCGCAGTAAACACCTGGAGATACGGCGATAAACGGTATACCACATGCATGAGTTTTTCTTATCTAAATATTTGTAATGAAAATGAAGAAAAGAAAACGAACGTTCGAGGCACTTCGAAAGTATTCTCTACGCTATAAAAGCAGACATAAAAACAACGAATCTGTTAGTATTTACCACAATTACCTGTATCTGTCTCCGCTAGATTTGCTGTCATTTTATCGCTCAACCACAAGGAATTCGAACAGCAATAAACAAAACAGTTGCGGCAAGAGCTCTTCTGAAGGAATGGAAAGCTCTGGTATTGTGCACCCCTGCAAGAATGACCAAGAAATCGGTGGATTCCACTTGTAACCATGTATCAATGATTAATGCAACACTAACCCGTGACAGCTAAAATGCTTGTTGCCCAGTCCGGTAGGTGTGATTGATTGTACATTTTTTAGGAGTCTAAACAACCTCTTTAATGCAGGGATGGCTTTAAAATATTTGTTAGCTCCTAGCCAGACGTGCCGTCAGGTCCAGAGCGTGTCCGTGCACAGCGGGCACGCTGTGGACGGTCGAGAGCACTGAAAGTTTCCTTTTTGGGGCGTATAAAGACGACGAATTATTACACCTTTTTCGTCAAAAGACTGTTTATACGTAATTAAAACATCTGGTTGCTTCATACAAAAGGGTGGATACGTAAGGGTCAACGTAACTAATTAGGAAAGCATTGTATGTAAGCATTTTGCAACTCATAAAGCGGGAAAATTTTGGAAGGCGGAAGCAAAGCGTTATAATAAGAGAGCCGTTATGTACCGTTATGGAGCTTCCAATAAAATTAATAATATATTCCAAATAACGACAAATACACCGATTGACAACTCACTAACACCTTTTCAAGAACGGCCAGACATCTCTACAACTGCCAGATACGTGTGAAAGTTTGCAATCTGGGCGCGTAGCCGAAATGTTTCGTTTAGGTTATCATTTATTGTCTGAATCGTCAATGAACAGAAACCGCTGCATAAAATCAATCAGCACAAAATTGCAGAAACTTTCCGATTGAGAGTAATGAGATAACCATTCTTTGTGTCTCGTACCGGGCTATCCAGAAAGGAAATCAACCCTCTCAGGAGGCTGCAGACGATTGCCAATCTTAACAACACCATCCTGCATGCTACCCACTCCACTCAATATTCCTCCCTCATCAATTCCACAATTCCTGTCCCACGCATTGCACCCTGTACCACCAGGCATGGGAGGGCCAGCAACCCTTAATCTACCCCCCCCCTCCCCCGTATTCTCCTTCTCATATGAACAGTGGATAAATCGTCGGGCCGATTCGTACCTTGTGTCCCAGCAAACCTTGGTAAAGGATCAAGGGCCTGGACGGCAAGCCACAGTCTCGGTACACCGGACCAGGGAGTTTCTCCGCCGGGCGAGACCCCTGCCGTCAGCACTCATGACTTGTGCTTGGTATCAATGCAGATGTTCTCTCTCTAACGCTCCACGAGCAACGCGTATACCTACGACGTCGCTCCTCGTCCGTGAGCTACTCTTTCCTAGAAGGTGTGCCAAAATCGGAACACTGCGCGCACACACTGCACCACACCGCCGCCTAAACTGACCGGACCTTACTGTCGACACGATACCGGGCCTACCGTGCCCTGGTTGTACAACTGTCATTCGTTATCCCCATACGGCTCATGTGCGTACCTTCGGAGCCCACGGTGTCCCGCGTTATGGACAGACGGATGGACAGATTTCGTGGGGGAGCGGCCTAGCTGACGTACGAATCGAAAGTAACTGACGTACTAATACTCCTCATGGCCAATGATACCTGTGGAGACGGAAAGATTTCGGGGTGGGGGTGGGGGGCGGCAAAGAATGCTTACCGTAAAAACGAACAAAAAAGCACTACAAGAGAACCGTGCAAAAAGGTATAACAATAAAAGCTTCACGGGCGGGTGAAATATGCGAATACAGGTGAACGCACCCGAATACAACCTTCTGTCCACAATGTGCATCCGCGTTGCATTCCACCTTTCCGACCGGAGACCACCTACAAGCCCCCGCGGTTCCCTTTTGCCCAGAAGTGCCGCCATTGCCGGTATTTCTCGAGGCCAAGTTCTGTTGCCCCGCATCCCTTTGTTTGCCGTCTCTTCGCTCCCGCGGGGGGTTCCTCATTGCTCTGCCGAGAGGACGGCCCTTGGTTTCCGATCCACGGGTCTGGCACGGAAAATCTGCGCTCTCCGGCGTAGGCTGGGGCGAGCGCCGGCGTCTGACAGGTTCAGGGCTATAAATTACGGCGAGGAAAAGCGATGGTCGCCTAACCCTTCGCTTTTTCTCGTTCTTCGCTCGCTTTTCCCCTAAAATAGCTGCATTGCGATGACCTCACCGCCTTCTGGAAGCCGACGGATCTAAAACAGAGCCTCCGAGCGCCTATAACCACACACACATACACCCTAAAAAAATGTCTTGCAGCACCGCTCCTATCTTTGCCCTGCAGAAATGCGTCTCTTTTAATCTGTGCTGGTCCTCCCTGCTTCTTTTTTTCTTCTTCTTTCGAGGTGGTCGTTGCAGCGGCCAGTGCTGTGAGTTGGTAGGGCCGTGCGTCAGCGTGTATGTTTGAAGAGCGCGCGGGCCAGATCATTTGAGGTCTGGCACCGTGGCTTGGCTAATCGCTAGCCGAAATTCGTACGCGGCCCTTCCATTAAACTAATGGGATTTTGCATGCGCCCAGGCCAGCCGCAGCGTTCAGCCTGCCTGCATATTCGCTCATGAACCCATACCCCGCTGGACGACGGCATTAGCGGACGTCGGGAGCGACGGTACTTCGTCGCGTCTCCTCGGTGCTTTTTTACAGTTCACCCGTATTTCACCGGCTCTCCCTTTCTGTGTATGCATTTATTTACGTATGCCCCGAAGCTCGTTCAAAAAAGATTTATTCCTCCTCATCCTCTGCGCGTGCTTGAAATAATCCGCACTCCACGCGAGAAAGAAAGTAGCGTTAATACAGAATAAAGCGGGGAAGTTTACCAAGAAAAGGATTATTTTAAAGACGATAGTCTTTCTTGGGCTACTTAAACCCAGAAATTTTGGTCTGTCTGTATGTCTGTCTGTCCGTCTGTCTGTCTGTGACCCGATTCAGCCACCCGGCCAAAGCAAAATAATGCCTGCGCAATAGTCTTATATAGTCACAGCTAAATCTACCCGTCTATGTCCGGTGGAATGTTCATAATTGTCAACATTGTTGAAGAAGGACAAGACATTACGCAAATATGAGACAACAAATCTATTCAGAAGTGATATTTGCAGTGTTCCTTTATAAAAAAATCAAACATGCTTGAATTTGTGAAATTAAATACTTCATCAACTGCAAAAAATAATTCACTCCGCCGTCGCCTGCTGTCGCCCGCGCCACTATAGCTTCTGGGGCCATTTTAAGAAATCAACCGGCAACAGTTACGCAAGGTTCCACTAGGTAGGCTCCACGTTCTGCTTGCAACGCACGTGGAGTAGGGAAACGCGGTTCTATAAACGCTGAAGTAGGGCGCCTCGATTAACGCGCGTCTTCGCCGTACGGCAGCGTTCGCATTGAGTCGCCCGGTTTGGAGCAGTGGAACGCGGGAAATTTAAAATGATTTAAGCAAACCTTTGGCGTCTTTACCTTGGGAGGAGCGCGACGCAAGAGGAACAACATGAGAGGTGAGCGGGAAAGCGAAGGGAGGCATTTACTTCGCAAAAGCCGATAAAGACTATCGTCTTTTGACGGCATTTGCAACGAAAGGAGCAGATACGCGGCCAATTTTTTAAAGACGATAGTCTTTCTTGGGCTACTTAAACCCAGAAATTTTGGTCTGACTGTATGTCTGTCTGTCCGTCTGTCTGTCTGTGACTCGATTCAGCCACCCGGCCAAAGTAAAACAATGCCTGCGCAATAGTCTTATATAGTCACAGCTAAATGTGCCCGTGTAAGTCCGGTGTAATATTCATACTTGTCAATATTGTTGAAAAACAACAAGACACTACACATATATAACACAACAAATTAATACAGGAGTGATATTTGCAGGGTTCCTTTATAAAAAATCGTACCTGTTTGATTTTGGCGAGATTAAATACTTCATCAACTGAAGAAAAAAATATCACTCCGCCGTCGCCTGCTGTTGCCAGCGCCATATAGCTTCTGGCGGCATTTGAAGAAATCAAGTGGCAAGAGTTACGAAAGGTTCCACTAGATAGGTTCCACGTTCTGCTTAGAACGCACGTGGACTAGGGAAACGCGGTTCTATAAACGTTGAAGTAGGGCGCCTCGATTCGACGCGTCTTCACCGTACGGCAGCGTTAGCATCGAGACACCCGGTTTGGAGCAGTGGAACGCGGGAAATTTAAAATAATTTAAGCAAACCTTTGGCGTCTTTACCTTGGGAGTAGCGCGACGCAACAGGAACAACATGAGAGGTGAGCGGGAAAGCGAAGGGAGGCATTTACTTGGCAAAAGTCGATAAAGACTATCGTCTTTTAACGACATTTGCAACGAAAGGAGCAGATACGCGGCCAATTTTTTTTTCATGTCTACAACATTCGGAGACGAACGTCGAAAGAAGTTTAAACTCCTGCCTAAGTTGTGTAAGGTTTTTTATTTCTGATTTCTGCGCTCTGGCACCAGCATCCAGTGGATTGCAGTTGCCAGCCGAGGAAATGATACGCTGAAGGAAACAGATAACTCTGTATAAAGGCAACACAAGTGGCTTTCAGTATGCTTGTAATAAAGGGAACAGGAAAAACGGCCAATCAGATGACACTCCGATTGGCATCCGACTTTCCGCAAATGCTCGCAGAGAGTAGTTGGCATATAATCTTGGCAAATAAAAGCTTTATAACAGCAGCACACAAAGTGAGGATGATGACGGTTGGATGTTAATGACGCAAGGCCAACTGGGGCAAAGAGCGCCAAACGAATGGTTATATATGAGAGATGAATACGTAAACACTGATATTGGTCAGCAAGAACAAAAGTAAGATCAATCAAAAACAATGAGGATGGCTGGTGTAGAAGGCGAGGTTGTGATTACGCGTGGTATGAATTTAGGTCTAAAAAACTGAGGCAGCTCACACAAGCGCGTAAGGCTTGAAGGTAGCGAAGCTCTACGTAACCTTCATGGCCATCACGGCGGTTTAAGTAAGTGATTGTATCCGCCTTGTTTCTTCTTCGCTTCCGCAACGACCATTACTCCATCGTTGTTGCGATAAGTGTGAGCTTACTTCATTTCTTTGGAAGTGATAATCATTGGATATCACTTCGGAGGGGCGTAGGTTATGACGTGTCTTCCTCGTTCCCAGCAAGTGTTGCCACGATACGGCGGAATGCTAGAGTTTCTCTTTTTTTGGCTAATCTGGGCCAAGCTCGCCAAGTGTGTATGCTTGGCAAACTGGTATGCTTGGACAAAGCAAGCTGGTATTCTTTGACAAACGTGCCCCAGGGGACGATGGCCGGTCGTCGCGAGGGCACGCACACACGAACGCTCGGCATTTTCTTGGATTTTGCTAACTGCCGAGCGGTCGCCGCGAGGCCCGCTCTCACGTGCGCGCAGCTCGGCAATTTCTTGGTATTTTTAACTGCAGACACGAAAAGTTACGATTTGCTAAACAGCTTTGCTGTTAAGATTTCGCTTTAGCTAAATAGTTAAAAACGCGCTTGTTAGGAAACTGGTGATCGTCAGACAGGAAAAATGCTGGGTGTAGTGGAATGCGTTGTCTGTAGAGTTCAGTGACGTGTTTGTGTCGTTTTGTGTCGAGGGTTTTGCATTGATGTAGTACCTGGATTACGGATAGACCCTCTCCAAACCTGCTACGCAAGGGCCTTGGGTCACCGGTTGTCAGTTTCTTAGAGTAGAATAACTTGCCCAGGACACCTTCAAGGAATTTAGTGATAAGGAACATGGACTGGGAACAGAGTTTGACTTGTCAACATATTCAATAATCAAGAATCAGGAATAGTTGTACGGTTTCGGGAGAGGAATGGCTGGAAGGGGCGGAAATTAACATCCGTTGTGGCCCCTTGTCAGGGGCCGATAATGTTTTTGGGGTGAGTTTGCGGTTTACCATACGGCATGTAATAAACGCAGGGAAGAGATCATTCTTCTCTCGCTCTGCCCTGATGGCTTAAGAGGTCCTGGCGCTCCATGCCTGGTAAACGAACCGGGAGACCATCGGCCGTAGCTTAACCAAGGCTCCGATGGCCACCTGTTTCTGGTTTCTTACTCTCAACCTGTAAAGACATCGCCATGGTTGGTTAAGCTAATGTTTGGGGGCTCGGGGTCATGTTGTCGCCAAAAACGTCACCAATAATTCTCAAGGTGCCCCGTGCGGGAAGCAGCATACAAATTCCGACGGATTTTCTGGTAGCGAGCAAGTATCCGCAGTGCGCTACTGACGGCACCTTTACACCTGCGTACCCAAAAAGACTTCTGAAGGCTTTACATAGCGGAAAAAGAACCGTTGGTGCCCAACTAGGTCGCACCCGCGCACGAAAACAAACAGTGACAAAAGAGAGCGAAAGAATGCCGGTATGCAAGAGGTTGAACGCAACGAGAATTGACGCAACTGGCAGGTACTAAGCAGCTGTCACTTCGGCGCTGCCGTGACCCACTCCACACGGGAACGGTAACGGCATGCGGCTTGGCAGCGTCCCTCGCTAATCAGTATCCTTCCACGCTTCTCAAACGGATAATACCTCTTTCTTTCACTGGTGAACGCTGCCTCTTCGCTCCGAACAGAATGGATAGACGTAGTGAGGGAGAGATACAGGCTCGCACTTCGTCTTCTCGCTCCATTCGATGGGAAGTTGCTTTCGCCATATTTTCTACTGCTTTGTATCGCTGAAAGCCCGAAATGCCTACCCTTCATGAAGCCCCCCAGTATTTACATAAGTTCCTTTGCGGGTTTGTGTTTGTCTTCCTTCTCGAAAACAGTGCGTAAACCAACTGTGCCAACGAAAAAAAGGTTACTTTTGTAAAACATTGCTGGGCGAAATTGTTCATGACTATACCTATAACTGGTCGAAACATTCTTCCAAAGTCAAGAAGGGTACTCTCGGTGCCGGCGGGACCACCGTAGTCGGTGATATAAGAGGTAATGTAAGGCTCACACACGCACTACAAGAACATCAGCGCTTCACGAATCTGTTTTTGAGGCACAGGTATCGAATGGGCCGAGCAGTGCAGACCGATAATTGTATGAACGGTATAAGAAAGGCTTAAGCGACCATGCTGCCAGCTCGTCTGACGGCAGACAGCACTTGCATGCCATCATCGCCGGGCAGCTCTGGAAGCATTAACGACATCGATGTTTCTGTGAGATAACTGTACTTCAAGCGCTTCTTCGCGCACTTAGGCTGGGAATATACATAGATTGGCACCATGTGTCATCATGATTGAGAAGCCTCACGCCCTGCTCCGAGTGGCACAAGTTAACGAGCTGCCTTTGTGGTTACCTCACGTCCACTTAACGGTGACACCGTATAACAGCGCTCTAGCGGCCACTCATACGTCACATGGCACTAAGGCGTTCATTTTTATGTAATGTCTGGGAGACCAGCCAGGCTACATATGGGAAGGTAACTGTTCAATCTTCGCGTGTTACTGCTCGTAGGGGTTTTGTAACTTGCTTCTATTCTATTGAAAGACAACAGTTATGTATCCTTCGCTTATATTAATCAGAACTATAGGTAGTGGGAATAATAAACACTAAGTCCGCCCTGTTCCAGAAACACGCCTGACTGTTTTTCCTTACATATCAACAAATTGTTTTGTTTCAAAAGAACCGGTCGCGCGCCGCAGCAGCTGCAGTTACAAATATGCAAAGCTGCGTGGCCAGACTTTTCCGTTGCACGGAACGCGCACTTCCCTCAAAGTGGCCGCATTTGCGGGGTTAACCGCGAGTGCTATTTGTCAAGGCCGATGCATCAAGCAGCTGTCGAGCACAAGAGGACGAGGAGCGCCGGAGGCAGGCACGGTCCCTGAGCGAACGGTCTCCACTAACGCTGCTCTCCAGGTGATGAGCGTCAAGAGCGGCCGAAACGCCGCTGATTTCACGCTCGGGAGGAAACGACGCATCGGAACTTCACGGCTCTCGAACACTGCCGTTGTTTCTTATGGGCGCTGAGCGATAAGGCCTTGGAAAGCGAACAAAATGGGGAACGCGTGCCCGAGCCGCACGGGAAATGCCATTCGAAGCCTTGCTTTCAGCGTGTCAGACGGGGCTTTTGGGGCGAGCCACGCGTCAGCGCAAGGCGGTGTCATTCGTCATGGTGGCTCTCAAAAAGGGTTCAGTTGTGAGCTCGGAGCTTTTCAGTCGCCCAGGTGAGACCGCGGCGTAAAACAGATGGGCCGCTTTGTGCAAACAGCTCAGATTTTGAAGGATGGCACAGAGCGTTCCTCAAGGTCGCTCCTGGGCGTTAAATTTCCGCATTACTTTCGTGTTTTTGTAGCTTCTACGGGCCGCACGCGGTTTGCGTCTAGACAAACATGCGTAGAATATAGAGTGCATTTAAAGCACTGTGCACGTTTACGGCCACTGTGAACACGAGAAGAACGCCCACGTGTTGCAGTGCTGCCAAATAATTAATCGTGCTTTTTAGTTACACGGCGTCGTCAGCAATTATAGAAACATAAACAGGAAGCGTGAAGATTATATAGTTAGTTGCTCTCCCTACGCTCGATTGAAATGACAAAGTGACGTAGAGGGGTGACGCACGCTGCTGATGGTAATATAACGAAGCTCCACAGTCACCTTTGTTTCGTAAGACTGCCCCGCTATGTCGTTGTTTGTTTGAAATTACGTCGGTTGTTCAGGTTGAGCACTGAGCATAAACATAAAACAAAAAAAATGTAAAAATAAAGCCAGATATGTACACGCTTTCATCGAAGACGTACCGAAGGACGAAAACCGTTACAAAATAGATTCAATTGGACGCAAAACGTCACCCGGATTTGGAGCTTTCGCTGCCACATAACGAAACTCTGGACTCCAGTTGAAACCAGTCGCCCCCAGAATGGTGTTTGTCAAATTTGTATTTTTCAAATGGCCATCCACTGAAGCACGTATTATCCGCTCTGTGTGCGTGCTTGCGCATTTGTGCGTGTATGTGCATGAGTGTGCGCATGTGTGAGATAGACGGGGTGGGGTTATCACACGATATGAGGAATATCTGGTTATGCGTCATGATATCCCCCTTCGTATATAGATTGTATAATGTACAGTGACAAAACGTTGAACCTATTCGGCAGATGTATGTGATTCCTCTTCCTATGGTGACAGCCACGTGTGAAACAGCCGAGCGATGTGCAGAGTCCCGTTCTCACTCCTCAACCGAAACAATTTGTCGTCCTCCCCTTACGCTATCAAGGAGCGTATCCGGGAGGCGTATTTCTGTGCTCAAGTGGGCATGAATACATTCATGACGCACCATCGCGTTCTATTTTCTCTCGACCTATTGCTTCGAAATACGAATGAACCTCAAATTGTTGAAAATATCTTGCACAACCGTTATGCTTTATAACCTTCCCCATCAGTACCCACGTGAATTGTAGAGTCACGTAAGGCTAAGGAAGTTTGTGTTACAGTTCCTTAGGTCTCTCCTTCCAACAGTTTGTTTTCGGTCCAAATGCTGCACCGTTTACGGTTAAAAATTGAATAAATGACCACTCCGAGGACATTCCCGGCGTGCCTTAGAGATCCCAAGGGTGCCGTAATCAATTGGTGTTTCTCTACTGCAGCGGACGTCGACGAGCGGGTGTACATTTGCCACCCAGGACCTTAATTTGAACTTGGGTTCAAATTACTTGCTCTATAACTCGTGATGCCTTGAATCGGTGACGCAGAGAACATATAGTTAAAGCATCACTTGACCAACTTGAACGATGCATCCTGAAATACGATGAATTAAAAGACGCATGCAACGTCTCTCCCTCTCGCTCTCCCCGCCGCCGACCCCTTCAAGCACTGATTTTTTAGCCTGTCGAAAACTGATTTTATACAGCCGCTAACAAAAACATATTACAAATCGAAACAAAGATCTCGTGCGTAGTCGGAGCTTAGGCTTCCCTTTTCCTCAAGCGCTTCCTGAAACCCCAGGTCAGCAACAGAGCCCGTGGATCCAGGAATTACAATGGCGACAAATAACCGTCGCCCTAATGCAGTCTATTTTCATTGTAGGCATCGAGGCCGCCAGGACATCAAAAGTACACCGACGAGCATCTCGCACGATCAAAAAATACTTAGGGAAGCTTGCACCCGCGCGCTGGAGTTGAATAGCGAAATGGTTGTAGGTGAGAGTTGCCGGACACAAAGTTAAGGTTTAGTATCATTGTTTGTATAGTAGCAGTGTTAGTAATCGTCGTTATATGCATCAAAAAGGTCAGTGTGGTCTTCGCGGTGAGTGGTGGGTGCATTGAATACTTCCACCAGCTCTTCGTCATCGACTCGAGGCCACGGTGGCGGGATCTGCAAGTCGCCTCGGGAAAGGTTCGCACACTCGTTGCCATGTCTCCAATTATCCATAATGGTTTCTAGAGAATGCGGCGGCCGCGGTGACCTCTCTCAAGCAGGGTGTCTTTTAAACTTTAGCATTAACGCTGGAGTACTTTTTTCTTACGTGTGCAAAGCCACCGCGCGTATCAGGGATTCGGCGGTCGCCGTGAGGTATGCGCTCACGAGCTCTCGCCATTTTCTCCCTCCTCAGGGTTTTTGGCAGCATTTTTTTTTGTCAAAACCACTGCGCGCGCCGACTACGCTGGGCGGTCGCCGTGAGGCACGCGCTCACGAGGGCTCGGCATTTTCTTGGTATTTTACTGCAACGGCAAACTTAAGGGTTCTACAACAGCTCCGTTGTTAAAAGCGTAGCAGCACTGTTCAAACCAGTGACCCCGGTGAACAAGGGTAGCGCTAACGACGAAAACAGCTGGACGCCGGAAGATACCGGAAATAGGAAATGAAGAGGATGTGGCTTGCATGGATATGAAACTCGTCGACGCGTGAGCAGGCGCGGCCTGCCAAAGACTATCGTGAACGAGGCCAGAATCGGCCGCTTGTATGCGAACTCGGTTGCCCTGCCGCCCCAATAGCAGTAGCGGGAATCGCCCGATGCAGTGCTTCCCGCGTGTCCTTTCATTTTCTTAAAAGAGAGACCACGGACGATGGCGCTGGCTGTTCGCTTCCCACCGCTTTCTGCTTGCCTAGCGAGGCGTGGCGTGGTGGCTGTAACCAGCACGCTCGGATGCCATCGCGTCCGCTGTCGTCGTCGTCGTCGACCCCCCGCCCCGCACAACAATGACGAGCAAAATTTCGTCGTCGCCAGTCGGCCTCTACACATGAGGACAAAAGCGTTGGCAAAAGGAAGATAGGAAGACGTTTTTAAGAATGTGTCCTCAACGATCGCAATGGACAGCTCAACAATACTCTAAAAGAATGAATTGTGAGATTTTCATCAAGCATGAGCAAAGTTAAATTCCAAAAACTTCCAAGCATCCGCACAGAAACTCCCTGTTCTATCACATGACGATGTATATATCTAGATATATATATATATATATATATATATATATATATGGTATATATATATATACATCGTCGTGTGTTGTGTGTGTGTGTGTGTGTGTGTGTGTGTGTGTGTGGTGTTGCGTGATGGGAGACCGAGAGAAAACGACACAAACACTTATGAACAAGCACTACAGCGACCCACAATCGGGGCAGACTCAAAATTGGATGGAATAGGGTGGCCCGGGACATTCTTTCGTGATGTCCGTCCCATTGTTCACTTCCTGAAAAAACTGAAGAGCGGGAACAGCCGAGAAAAATCACTGAGCGAGCTTCGTGCATTCTGCGCCCGTTCATCACTCGGCTAACAAAAGAAAGCGCGGCCCCCGAGCCCCAGCAGCAGTGTCCAATGGGTTGGGGTGCGTGGGCCCGCGGTATGCAGCCAGCGCAGAATTTCCGCTCGCCTCTTCTCCCCGCTGCCGGTAAGTGATGGATCGACGAAGTCGAACTGCATTTTAGGCCGCATCCATAGCGGAAATGAATTGCCCCCGCACGAGGAGCGAAATATTATATTACCTGCGGCACTCGCTCGTTTGTTGCTCGGAACAGAGAGAAGAATATCTCGCGGGCACTCATCTAACTTTTAATCGAAGCTTTCTACCTCTACCAGCCAAGGGCTCTATCGCGACCGTCGGTGCCTACAGAAAACTCCCGCGAACACGACAAAGAAATTGCTAGCACCGCCAGGAATCGAACCTGTACTGAATAGAGAAACGGAACGAGAGCCCGTGGTGTTACCGATTGAGCTACGAGCTACGCGTTTATCCCCTCCGTTCTCGCTGAATGCCACGTGATAGCTTCACGCTACCTCTCGAACCGCTGTGGCGCTCCTCCCACGGCACGTGTAGCGGCCGTGTTCGCGCCTTGCGCATCCGCTAGGAGTTAGCAAAATTAAAGGAAGCTCACACCAACGCATCGCATCTCCCTTCTCCTCAGTCTCTGCCGCTGATCTATGGATTACTTGCATTTCGGATATGCAGTAGACCGCACAACGATCGATTCGTACTAAAAGGAACCAGAAACAGTTTCGATTGGGTTCGTCGGAGTCGACCCCCGGTTGTTACGTAGCTGCGCAGCTGCTACAAAATGCAACTGCGGTGTAAATTCAAGTGTGAGTGCATATTACACACCGATCATAAGGCCGTTCTGAAAGCGTGCTGAAGCGAAATAACAAAGAACGTGTTACAGGTACAGTGTACCGTGTGATTAAGGCAAACGGGCCGTAGTCACCCATTGTAGGTGGTTAAATTTTCGCTTCCCAACCACCTCCACAAGGTGCATTGGCCCGCAATTTTTTTTTCTGTTTTCTGTTCTCTCGGACTCGGAACTGTCCAAACGGTATTCCTGACAATGCCTGCCGTTGTGTACAACCCGCAGGCTTTTCTACGAATCTCCCCGTAATGGAACGGCCAAGCTTACTTTAAAAAAGAAAATGGCATTATTGCAAGGAGGCCGCTTTAGCACACGTAATCCGATGGAGGCCAGCGCTGCGCTATACTCGGTTACAACTCAAGAACGGCACCACCTCATGTAGTGTATCACTCCGCCAAAGCGCCGGACCCATGACGTCAGTGCGGGCGCGTTTTGAAAGGGGTTTGCTATTAATGCGTGATATCGTCTGCCTTGTCTCACGCAGTTTGTTTGTCGTCACTGGAGTCGTTTATAAGCATAATAAGTCCAAAAAAGCACGGGAACGGCCCACGCCATGTACAAAATATTCCCAGTAACGCCCTACTTGCGCCGCGCGGAGAAACATCCGGCTACGGTGATAAGGCACAGCGGCAACTTCCGGTACCGTTCTTAAGTTGTCACCGAGTATAGTCTTGTGAACTGCAGATATAAAAGCCAAAAAAAACGTATTTTTGATTCTAGCGGTAGAATTATCTCGTTATTTTAATACTGGGAGTGCTACTGGGTCACTTACGGAAGATAAGATGTCTGGGGGTGCGCCTCTCTCTGTGACGCGCACGACGCCCAGTACTGATATTGTCCTCGGCATCTATTTCGCCAAGATAGGGAGCGGTGGAATGAGAAGTCACCATCACCAAGGAAACGCACAAGCCTCGGGTAATCCATTCTTTCCCGCAGCCTGTTTCTATACATGATTTCGTGCCACATTTCGCAACCGCTGATATTCGCCTTCGGGGCGTCCTGACCAGCACAGCCATCTACATCATGTCTCAGAGCTTGTCTTTTGACACAGGAACGCTCATATCCCTGTTGTGAGAAATTCTTATACTGTTTGTTTCCTTGTTTAAGGTCCACCTTGGCGTATTCTTGTGCCAGGTTAGGTGGTAGCGCAGTCCGGTTATAGAAACCAACTCCTCTACGAGTTTTCTGTGAGGGCGTGCGCGTCTGAATCTGCGTCGGGGCGTGAGTGTGGGCGAGTGCGTATTGAAAGCCTCTTTATCGATCTTGTTGTCAGTTGAAGCTCCACAAACCAAGCACCCTTCCTCGTAGGTTGGCTTTTATTCGTTACCCGAAATCCCGCAGTGAGCTTTCCTTAGGTGTTTGGCGTGGGAGTTTTCCGCGCGCACGCCGAAAAGAAACGCTAGGACTAGGAGGCCTACCATAAACAGCTGTCGCTGATAGAGCTACCGGTTTTAAAAGGACGTCAAGTACAACGACGCGTCTTTAAAAGCCGCACTACTTCAAGCAAAACCTTTTTTTTTTTTTCCTTGATTCGTACAGTTTTCACGCATTATTTCTCTCTACCCCGACACAGTCCGCTCACAAAACCGCTTTTCAGGCCTCACCGGGCAGAGAAGTACCGAAGGGTCTACTTTGCATGCGGAGAGCGCGCGAAACACAGAAACACGGCGAGCACAACTGGCGGCGCACGAAGTCATGCGTCTTCGGAATGATCGAGAACGAAAACGCAGGACCGGAGCAGAAAAAACTCTGCGCGATCTTGCGCCGGTGCGTAAGCTCTTTAACTCGCGGGTTTTGCCCGCTTCTTTTCCCTTCTCGCTCAAGAAAACGGCGAAAGCCTTTTAGCGTTCAGCCACGCCCAGGCACACGCGTGGGCCTCGCCCTCCTGCGAGGAGCCCGGCAGTTGTGAAAGCCCGTAGGGCACACCCGTGGTTTAGCGACCTGCCGCGGCCAGTAGCGAGCACGTGCAACTGTAATTCATTTCCTTTCGGCCGGTGCGCACATATGCCGAAACCGTGAAGACGAGAAAAGCGCCTTAGTGGCCGCCTCGCAGTTTTCTCGCTGGTTTCGTTGCAGCCTCGAAACGAGACCATTAGGGGCAAGGCCTATATAGCCGTGGCCTGGCACAGTAGGCAGAGGTCCTTAGCAGCATGCAGAAGGCAAAGATTTACTGCCGCCGGGCATCGCGCAGTTTCTGGCCCCGCGTCGTTAACGGGCTTGAACGCCGTTCTTACCTCATCTGGTAGCTGTGAAAAGAATGCAGCCTGATGCAGTATGCCACCTGAAGTGCGCTAGGTCTACGTGGAGCAGCTGTTCTTGTTTTATTGTTGTTGCGTAGTAGCAGTAGCAGGAGTTGGCTCTGAAGACCTTGATGGTCAGTTGCTCCCCATTCAGAACTTAATAACTTAAAGAGACCCTGCAACACTTTCGATAAACGCTTTCACTCTTTCCTTCGCGTGTGGAAGAATTTCGAAAGCTATAGTTATCGCAAGCACGAAGCGGCACTGCGTGATTTGTCTCGTCGCACCAGATACACCTTCGTTTCCGCTTTGTTCTTGCGGCTTTAATTTTAAAGTTGCTATCGAAAAGCGTTCATTGCTGCAACTGAAGGAAAAACAGCCATCAGCCGCTACATGGCCTTAGTGACGTAATTGGGGCCGTCGAAGAACGCCAAAACCAGGAAAGAGAGAAAAATCTTTTGAGTGAGTTCCCAAGTTCTTTGATGGGCATAGAGCGGTAATTTTTCGCTGAGGTAGTTGGCGACCACCTAATCAAAGTACTGGGTGTGTTGGGTGACTACGTTCTGCAAGCATTTAGATTCCAAAAAAACTTGAAAAAAGTATTGCAGGGTCCCTTTAATAGGCAGCACAGTCACTCCGGCATTTGCTTGTACATACGATACAGTGGACAATGTTTAGCAGTAGGCACGATGCCTTCCTTGCTTTGGGCCGCTGGGGTGCAGTGGGACCATGCACAGTGCCAGACGCAAAGCGTTTTCTCATGCAAAGTGCCTCAAAGGGTCTGTTATTGTGGTACAATGTTGTGAAGTCACAGAAATAGTAGGCAATGCCGTCTATCGTATTGGAGGCAGCGAATCGAGGTGGAGGATTCCGTCCGAACTGGTGGAGCCGGTGTAGATCAGCAGTATGTATGGGAGGGTGGGGTCCACTCTTGAAAGACAGGGCTGGTGCTGAGATGATGGAACAGACATGAAATTTCGACAGAGTAACGCCCAAAAATGCGGCCCTAGCTTTCGGCAGCACCTAGGTTGTGCAGCGGGACAACGCATGCCTGCCAACCGCTCGTCAATCTCGTCCCCCACAATTCCTAGATGTAATGAACTCTACGTGAACATAATGTTGAACCCTTTAGCGCCTGACTACTTAGTTACACCAACTGCCACCTTCGTGAATTTTTCCGCTGGAAGCACTGAGAGTCCTCAATAAGTTTGCATGACGTGCACATTGCGCCGTGCTCACACACCACGAACAAATTTCACAATATCATAAAATGATCCCAAACCTCACCCCAAAATTTAGACGCCGAGTACGCTCGTTACGATCAGCTCCCAAGAAGCTAGCAACCTTAAAGTGTACCGAAGAATCACCGTAATAAGATAACAAAAAATGCAAAATAAGGTTTCAGAAAACGCCTTCCACGCCCCCTCGCGCCCCCGTCTCCCAACAAAAAACTGCAGAAAATAGACAGGAGGTTAAGAAGGCAGCAAAGTTTTTCATATCCGATCTTGCTCGCAACCCACTTGTTCGTAACTAAAGCACTTGTTGTAACCACTATTAAAATAGTGTCGTCAATTTGCTTCCCTTTCCCCCTCTTCCTTGGAGTGTGACCTGCACTCCAAAATTAAATCTCTACAAGAAGCCGCATCAACGCGGCTTCGAGGTACGAAGAGCATCTCCGAAATCATTCACTTGAACAGCAATAGTTCAGACGCCAACCGGCAGTCCTGAGCTCGAAATCTGCCCCAGTGCCATTTAGAAGACAACCCTATCGGAAGCGCGCAATCATGCGAGGTTCAAGAAGTCAGCGTTAGCGCCCGCATCTTTCTGCGGGCTTAGTCTGTAAATGCACGCCCAGCTGAAGGACGCGCCCCATGCCTACTTACAACACCGCTTCCTTTGATGGATGCGAAAAGGTCCTCGGAATGCGTGGCTACTGTGCCCACGTAGCTCTTTCGAGGTAGTCTGATAGCGAAGGCACGGATCAGGGGTTTTCCATTTCTCCATTAGACCGTGGCCTAATTTTATTTTTGTGCACCGTTACTTCTTTCAAGGACCCGCGCTACACAAGATACGCGTCCTGCTACTCCCTTCGACACTAAGTTGCAGTTATATGTACGCGAAAAACCGCTTCGAGGAAAATCGGATGGCGCTGTGCTGTTCCCGACATTCTATATTAGCATTGCTTCAACAAGCAACGACAGAGCAGAGAATGTGGGAAGCTTATATTGTGCGTAGTTACCCGCTACGCTTTTGCGTTAGTATTTCAGACATCCCCATTTATACCGCGGTCCTTTCTGTATACCTTTCTATTCCGTATCCCTATTTCCATGTGTAGGGTAGCCAACCAGACAGTTCCCTAGTTAACCACCCTGTCTTTCCTGTACTGTTTAATCCTTCCTTTCTACCTCATCCAGACATGAACAATGTTTAGGCAAACAATACCAGAAGCTGATTTTTTTTTTATTTCGTGCTAGACAATTCACCTACCGAGAGCCCCAGTAACCTGTGCTACACCCTATCGACAAGCATCGACTCTACAACTAGCAAAGCGTACTCGATCAATACAGAGACGCAAGACGGAAACACCCTGCAGCTTACCCTTCACTTACCAAAGAACAAGAAGCAGCATGCAGGCGTCTCCTGACTGCTACATACCCGGTCATAGGCATTTACAGGACACTTCACCCAGACATTCGTGACTGTAAACGCCAGCACTGCCCCCAGCTTGGGTGTTCGGCACACATGCTTTGGGAATGCCCTACTATACAAAGACTAGACTTCAGCAATTCAAGCGGCATGTTTATTATCCCCAGCAAAGAGCAGTGCGAGACCACGCTGCCTAGCGGGGACCCCGAAATATCCAGCAGCGGGCCGTCCAGAGGGCCGAAGACACCGCTATGAGCCAAAGTCGTCGTCTGAAGCCCACCCGCCGTAACTAAACCTTTCCTCTGGCCACAATAAGGTTTCGGCCCCCTCTTCCTCTCCAGGGTCCCCCCCCCATATTAAGGTCTTATGCCATGCTTAACCTGCCCCAAGCACAATAGCGAAATAACAAGATACGAGAGTTAAGGAAAGTTTTGAGAAGTTCAAAAATGTGGCACCGAAGACGTCTGCTTTCTAGAGTTTCGCTTAGCAGGATGGCCAGAAATTACACAATTGTTTCTAAGAACAAAAACGATTGCTTCCCGAGCGACACACGGGCTAAAACCCTCAGGAACCTCCAAGCGCCATAAAAAGTGCGAGTTGTATAATCTCCGTAAAAAGCGAAGTTTTTCACAATTTCTTTATTTCTTGGACTGGAACGACGGTCCGTGGCGCGTGTTGCAAGGTTCGCGACGCATGAACGAGCGTTAGAGCGTCACAAGACTTAAAAAGCGCCTGCACAATCTGTGAGGGTGGCGGAAAATTTCGAGACCTGTTGTGCAGTTTCTTGCGTTGAATATTTCATTTTTCTTTCTACGCCGGCTCCTTGAACCTATAGCTATAGGACGAAAACTAAGCGCCGAAGAAGGCAATCGGTTAGACACAGCAGCAAAGTTGTCTTAAACAGAAACACCGACAACAAAAAGTGCCTTCCTTTCGCAACAGTGTCGAGCCTGCCACAGTCTAGAGACTTCACCTCCGCAGCTCTTTTGGGTTCTTTTGCCTGTTGCCTTTTGGCGGGCTAAGAACGTTTCTGCTTTACGGTACCGTAAATAATCCAGTTATACGCTGTTTCCGGAAGCACGGTTCTACGCAACGTAAACCTTTTTCTCTCGGACCGCGCCCAGACAGCAGACTCGACCCGCCCGACTTGCACTCTGTCCTCCGTTTCCCGGCGTTTGTTTTTTGTTTTTTTTTTCTTTTTCTTCGTGGCCATTCCTTTCATTTCGGGCCGCCAAAGCAGAAACCTCGAAAGGCGTCTCTTCGTGGGCTCCGAGGCAGTAAATTCGAATTCTCGGAATGCGTATGCGAGGGCTTATGGGCGCCTGTCGCTGTTTCGTAATGTTATTCTTTTGGGGCGTATTTGTGATCACACTTATGGTGCGTAGCCCCCTTCATCCGGTTCGCACGTGCGAAAAAGCTGTCAATGCTTTGGCGCGGGAAGAGTTCCGTCCATCGGTCGAGCACCGTTTCTGCCCACGTCGGATTTCTGTTCGTAAATTTTCACGATGTAATTTCATACCTCTTCAGTCGCGCTCTCGACCGAGTTATCAGAGTTATCGTTCTGAGGTTGAAAGGGGAAAAAATTCGGCATCACGAGGGGGAATACGGGGAATGAAACTCGGTGGCAAAATGAACAAGGAAGAGAACAAGCTATGACTGCGCATAATTGGATGAGGAAGAGAAACAGCATTGCAAAATGTAGAACAAAAAAGAGCCCAATGGCTCGAGAGAAAAGCGGTGGAGACTTCTTTTTTCATCCCGAAGAAGCACGAGTCACTCGTTCGTACGAACATCCGTGCGCTCATGGCTGCAACCGAATCAAAGCGTCGCCCCTACCGAACCCTCACATCGCGAAGCAAAGGGAAGTACTGCTCGCTAGAAATAGCCGTTAAGCCAACAGATACAGTGGCATTCAGTCGCCGCTCATTTATCGAAACATATACCACTAAGCTGACCTGAGACGCAGTGATAAAACGATATCAGAATAAAAAAAAATCTCTTCCGGTTGTAAGAGAAACGATTTTGCCGAAATGCGTATTTTTATTATTTTTCACGTAGAAATAAAATCTAATCAAAAAGATAAAGACAGTAACGTCAACGAATATATTAACCGCCTAGCTTCGTAAATGGCGAATGGTGGCATATTCCGCGCCTGTTGCAGTTATTTCAAAAAAGACTGATCGATTTCTTCCCTGTGTATTCGGAGAAACTCCCTGCAAGGGTTCAGACCCGCCCTGAATATGAAGCTTTATTTTCTTCTTTCCGCGAGACGTGTATGAGGAGCAGTTGTCCAGAGAAAAGTGTTAGCTGTGCGGAATTTGAGAGAAAATAGAAATAGCGGTGACCTGTATTAAACTTTTCTTCCAAAACTGAGATGCCACCAATTACTGCTCCTACAGAGAAGAGGCAAAGGTGACCTGTGGAGCACCTGGAAATAATACGCATAAGGGGAAAAAATAACATTCAGGGCGCACACTTAACGAATCGGGGTTGCCCTCAAATGCGACGCGGTGCGGTTCTCCGAGCTCAAAGAAAATAGGTCCAACTGTAGCGCCGAATAAATGTGGGTGCATGTACAACGACTTTTGGATCATTGCCAAGGCGGTCAAAAGGCTACAAAACCTGTGATTCTCCCAATTCCCAATAGGCGTATCAGCAGAAAACTAGAGCACTCGTGATGTAACGACTCCGCCACCGGTGCGCCAATTTTGAATTGAAACAGCGACTTGGTTGTCGACCTTCCGTATTCGTGGTAGCGCAGAAAGAGAGCGAAGTCTGTGACTTTTGTTTATATAAAGTGAGCCAATGCTTCGAAGCCTCAGTTAGCACACAACTAACGATATAATTTGAAAGAAGAACCGGTGAAACAATTGAAGCAAGCTCAGAGCAAGGATAAGCCAAATCCAGAGAACCTCTCCAAGTTATTGAATTAAGGACATTGTCAATGACTAACCATCGCATTGCGAACGCGATTAATATTAACGCGAGTTACATCACTTGCGCTCATATTATTCTGCGAAAAACCGTCGTTGACGTTTTCCGGTCAAGAAAACGATCCCCCACTGTAAAGAGTAACTAAAAAAATCCCGGGCCGTTTCCACTAGCGGGAAATCTGAGGAGGTCCCGCCGCGGTCGCTCAGTGGCTAAGGCGTTGTGCTGCTGAGTACGAGGTCGCGGGTTCAACTCCCGGCCGCGGCGGCCGCTTTTCTAGAAAGATGGAGGCGAAACGCAAAAACGCCCGTGTGTACGAGATTTCGGCTCACGTTAGATCCCCAGGTGGTCAAAATTAATCCGGAGCCCTCCACTACGGCGCGCCTCATCGCCTGCGTTGCGTCGGCGTGTTAAAACCCCATAATCAATCGAAACCTGAGGAGGGGCGAAGCCTTCAGTGTAGAAGTGTATTCAAAGACTGTTCGTCTTTCCTTTGCCACAGTACGCGCGCTGAATGGGCGCCGAATAAGCACCGGTGAAAGGAGCAATCACCCGTTTGCTGAGGCGGTAGCGCCCTCTTTTGCTTTGAATCGGATTTAAGCAATCTGGATTCCTCATCTGCAGCGAAGTGTTTGGAAATACGCGCCCCGGCATCATGTAAGTACGCCTCATCTTGCTTCGACCGACCACCCAACCCAATCTGGCCTAGCGTCAAGAGCCTTGACGCTGTACTTGAGTGTAACGCAATTTATAGCCGGTCTACAAACAGCTTCTGCTTGTGCTTGACAATCGCTGAAGCGGAGAGGGAGTGTTCCAGAAATTCTTAAACCATGTTAGTTTATTTTGAACCAGTTTTATCTGTTCTACACTTTTCTTTTAGTTCGTGTTACGTTGCAGCGCGAGACGGTGGAAAACGAGTGTCTCAATGTTTTATTAGTGCCGTGACTACATGACATGCTGACAACGACTACAGGAGACACCGGCAGCGATGAGATTTGAACCCGAGCCTCCACAGTAGCAGCCCGATGCACCATCACTGCGCAATCACCGGACGTTACAAGCGGTTGCGTATGTTCCTTTCTTAGCGACACATACCCACCTGCGAGATTGGAAAAGAATCGGGAGATTTGAGGGCTAATGGGCATTCTCCACAAAATTTACAATACGGTGAATGGTAAACGCAGACGTTGTGGAATAGTGCGTGCTGAATGACACCGTAACGGGATGATACGTGAGTGGAAGAAACGTGGGAAAGGAACGGTCGAAGTTATTCGCGCAGAACAACAAAATAAAGCGAAGAGGGAAATACAATGTAACAGTCAAGAAGTCGTTAAGTGTTGCCAGACTTTCGTCTTCAAAGCATGTAAGCATGCTATAGGTGCCCTAAGGATTTTTTTTTTGGCACGAAAGAAAAAAGTCTACTATTACTAAGCTACCTTCGCCCGCTGGCAGAAAATAACGGGGGATAGCAAGTCGCAATTTCGAGGGAAAAGAAACTAAAGCTCACATTTGAGACAGCGTGGCTGAAACCTGTGCCACATCTTGTACAAACGCGGACGCGAAACTTTTTGGTACATAAGCGGAACTCCATTTCGGCGCCGGTTTCCGCGACGCAACTCATTACGCGCGCAATCACGCGCAATGCTGCAGTCTCATTACACGTGTCCAAAACATACTGCCTGGCGTGGGCCCCGAGTTCTTGGCGTGGGGAATAAAGGTCAGGAGCCGCGAGCGTGGACGAACGTAGCCTGGCGGTGAAGGACGTACCATAACAGGACCAAGCGAACCTCTGGCAGAAGGGAGCGGCGGGTGCGGCAGCGAGAGCTCGACAAGCGCCGTTTATGAAAGGGCATTGTGGCCATCATTGAGAGGAAGATTTGATTTTATTATAACTGATCACCATAAATAAATTCCTCTTTATGAATGTGAAATGTATTAAAAGAGAATCCAGCGTTCGGGTTACCGACTAGTCCCACTAGCATCCGAAAACATTTTTGACTCGTGTGATTTTATTTATTTATTTATTTATTTATTTATTTATTTATTTATTTATTTATTTATTTTAGAATAAATTGGAGGAGCCACGCACTCGGATCATTCCAAGTCCAAGGTTCCAGCCTTAAAACAAATATCTCCACTTTTCGGGCAAAAATAGCTATCAGGTTACGTCTTTATTATATCAGTTGATGTTTGTCAGACAAACAGACCGAAAAAACTTTATTTGGTCACAGCTTGGGTGATTAGGCCGGCGGCGTCATCGCCGTTGTCCGAATAATGTATATGAAAATTTGCTTGCGCCTTGAGAGTCTTTGATGTAAATCCGGACTTTTGTGAAGCTAGTGTTATAAAGGACATGTAACTTCTCATTCTAGTTACATAATACGTTGAACCTTCTGTTCATCTGCTGTTGAACTTTCTGTTGAACTTTGCGCTAGCGCCAGTCAACACTTAAAGCCCTTCTGTACTGCACCCTCCGAAGCTCGTTCCGCTCGCAAACCATCGCCAATACGAGCGCGCGCTGCGCCCCCCATTTCTCTAAGCCCTCCTCCAACATTTCTTTTGCACTGCGGTGTCTTTTTCGTGGAGCGTTACGCCGGAATCACGCTCTCCGACTTCCGCAACTATTTTTTTTGGACCGTCTATGTTCTCGCCCTGAAAAATCGCGTGCCTTATACGTAGATACATATTCAAGGCTGTCGAATTTAAAACACTGAATGGATCGTCTTGCTTTATCTGACCGCAGGCTTCCCGCTTGTTCTTCTGGGGCCTGCGATTAGAGTGCGAAGAAACGACCCTTCGGCGCATCCAAAAATATACCTTCGTCCATTCGAGTCGCTTACACCACATGTTTCCCACTAAATTTCCCGCCCAATGCACTTTTTCCTGTAAGCCTGGCACACTTGTCCACATTTTATTAGAGTGTGAGCATAAACCCGACCTCCCACCCTTTCCTTTTCTCTTCCCCCTCCATGAGCTGTGGGAGAACCTCATTACCAGCGACCACCTTGACGTCCACAAACTACTGGCATCTGGGGCATCGGTCGCCCGGTCATCACTTGGATTCCCGGAGTAGGGAACCACTCACACTTTATGGCTCATTAAAGTTTCGTACTACTACTATTACAGGCATCCCGCAGAGTAATCCTTTGAATACAGACTTATATGCGATTAACTTAAGGCAAGGTAGTCTCACAATTTTCTCGACAACTCTTTCGTGCTGCTTGGAACACATTAAGTGAACCAGATGTGTACTTATTTGAAGCTTGAAAGAAATAATATGATAAATTCTGTAGTTTTGACTACAATAATTCCAGCCACCTCATTCTCGGTGAATCAGAAAAGAAGCCACAATGTCTCCTATCACCACAGAAGACTCGTTTATGCTATCTACCCACTCATTGCCCTGCCTTTTCCATTTTTGCCCCACAACCAGCACAATGTACCACCATGTATAGGAGTGCCAAAAAAACTCCTAACCTACCCCTTATCCGCTTCTTCTCTTATCAGCAGTGCATAGGCTCGTATGGCCGACCGGGATCGTACAAGCAGTGAATTTAAAAATTCACTGCCCGTACGCGTACGTTTTTTTTAATAGAGCAGCTGCGAAGCGGTCGAAATCCGCCAGGCACGTCCGTTGGCGATATGACCGGAAGCTATTCTTTTATCTAGAAGGAAGCGTCTCGCCTCACCAACAGTAAGCGCCGTCTCCTACCCACAGTGCGTCACTGTCTCAACCGAGAACCTCCTACTGGCATGTGTGAGTGCGTATGTGCGTGCCACGGTCCCTGCTATAGCAACGAATCATTTGCTGCTCTCTGCCGGTGGCACTTGCGCACCACGGAATTCCCCGGATCAGACCATCCAACTGTATTGCAACAGAACTCCCCACGGAAGCTCTCGCTCAACTTCCGTCGACCTCACAAGGGCACCGGTCCCCTGATTGAAACGCCACCGCACTGTTGAGAAGAGCGCGCGTCAGTGGTAGATGTTAGCAAGGAGGAAGTTGGTCTGGCCGCCGTGTACACAGTCTCAATTTGATTTCCCGCGGTTCCCTTTGGCGGTTTTTGAGGTTGGGAGTTGCTGCCGTGCCATTTAGAACTTCTTTTTCTTACAACAGTGAAGGCAAACGCATGGACATGTGCGCATCTCTGCAAGTTCCTCTTAAACCAGTGAGTTCATTTCGACGACACAGTAGAGGGATCGAGCTGCCTGCGCAATTACTGCTTTAAATCGGGTTTGCGGCACGCCGTGTAACGAAGATTCCAGGATTGTGTTTTATAATGTTATCGATCGCTTATAAGTGCTAGCATGATCGAGGGTAATCGATTGACTGCGCACCCCTAGTGGCTCAACCGTCTCCCGGGCTCTAGATAAAAGTAGAAAGACAGTGCTTTTTTAACAAGTCCAGGATTTAATGTGGAAAACTGGGTGTGTTGGTACATAATTCAAAGATAGGAGCACGAAAAAATTCCCGGAAGCTTGCGCTCACGCTCAAGACTTGAATCGCTGAGCTGTTGTAGGTGCCATTTCCGGACACATAGTAAAGTTTCAGTGTCATTGTTTATTTGCATAGTTGCGGAGCTAGTAATCGTCTTCATATGCATCGAATAGATCATTATCGTCTTAGCGGGGAGTGATGGATGCAAAGTCATTTTCAGCATGGTACACTTCCAGCATCTCTTCGTCATCTATTCGAGGCAGGGACCGAGAATCTGCAGGTCGTCTCAAGAAGTATTGGCGCACTCGTAACCATGTCTCCAGCTATCTATAATGGCTTCTAGTGGCGCCGCCGTGACTTCTCCCAAGCAGGGTGTCTTTTCATCTTTAGCATTAGCGTGGAGTTTTTGTTTTACATGCAGAATGGAGCTTGATGACACCGGTGGAGGTTTTTTTAATTTTTGCTAAAGCCACTGGTCGTGCCGGGAACTCTCGGCGGTCGCCGCGAGGCATGCACTCACGAGAGCTAGGCATTTCCTTGCTATTTGTTTTCCTGCAACGGCGAGCGTACGGCCAGTCGCAACAGCTCCGCTGTTAATAAACAAAGAAAGGGTGGAGGCAAGAAGACAAGGTCTGCGCTGATCATTTCAGCGCAGTCCTTGTCTTTTGTTCTCCGTCACTGTTTTTTTTTTTCCCGCCTCATCTTCGAAAGCCAGCGTTCTCGGGAATGCTCTTCAGCTCTCAATATAATTTAGGTATCTTGGAAACGTGAGACGCGGTTGCGAATGTGCAGAAGTCCACTCCACAGCGTTAGTAGCTACTGCAGTGGAAGCAGCGACTGCTGAAATACCCTAGGCGCTTCGGAGAGAAAGGGTTGGAGATGTTGCCTAACTGTTTATAAATATGAAGTAGGTCTACGCTTTCTACATATGGCTGTGTGAATTTTGAAATGTCGATGGCACAAAAGCGTGGCATGTAAGTTTTAGAGTAGTTGTAAGGCTTTGAAAGTTGCATACTGCGTTACCATTACGTCCGCCACTATTGTGCTAAGCATTTGATTTGCTGACTGAATTCCCGACAAAACCACTGAGGGGATGGGCGTCTTAATTATTAAGCCGCATCATCAATCATACCAAGTTGCATTGAGATTTACGCCAGGATAACTCGCCGCCGTCGGGCTGTTTCTTCCGCAAGTCAAACAGCGTGCGTTAATTCTCGGCTCTGCTGTAGGCGACGTTTTCGCGGTGGCGCCGCATGAGTTTATAAACTAGATTCATACCGGGAATTGCTTTACCGAAATTTGGCTAACATGCAAACGTTCGCGCGTGTGTGATGCTAGGACACTTTCAGCACCGGTAGCTGGCGCCGGTATGAAATCCACGGTTCAGTTTCCTTAGCACGACGCATGGAATGAAGCTACAAGCTGCGTGCTGAATGGACGGTGTGGCTGCCAGGTTTTATAGCCAGATTTGCAGGCAGTCAGATTGTCAGTTTGCGGTAAAATGTTAAAAGAGGCAGCTGAGTAACTCATCCTTGTTCGCCAATTTTTGGATTTTGACGCAACTGGAAAAGCGTTCTCTAATTTAGGCGGAACAAGAAATGGATGCTGTAGGGTGATCTTGTAGAAAGGAAGTACACCTCGGTGCCGTTGCGTATCTGCGGAATGACCTCGGCCTTACAACGTGCGCTAAAGACTCACCGCTTCTATGAAAAAGCCTCCTCACTCCCGCGTAGATTTAGTGCGATGATGACGGGTTTGGGACAGCCGCTCATATAATCAGTAATTGGTTATCGCTTGGGGAGTCTTGCACTCTGTCATTGGTGTACATGTCCACAAAAGCAACATATATCGTACCCTCGGTCGTTTCTGTGCTTCGATCTTAGTAGCTTCACACCGCCTTTTCTTATTAACTCACTTGGCCGCCGTCTAAGGCGTCAAGGCCTGAATAGGCCTCCCCTTTAGACCAAATGAGGTATTTCCTCCTCCTGTTCTTCTCTCAGGTTTTTTGGAAAAACAAATTCGCTATATTGTCGTTTCATGCATTCTAGAGGTCCTGCCAGGGGTTGCTAACCTTGGGACATCGTCTATTATACCTACGCTGTTTAACACTTTACATTGTACTTTCGGAAATAAACTTTGAAGCTTCGAAACTTTGAGCAAAATTTCGAACTTCGAAACGATTTCTCACGCAAAGGGAAGCTGCCCCAACTGTTTCCTGGATCTGTTAAGGGAATACCTAATAATCAGAAGCACGCACTCCAGAGCTGCACGAATTGAAGCGGCTTGGCATCGGGATCATCCAGCAAGCGGTGGGGAGATCACATTTGTGCGCAAGTTCCACAAAGGTCAATGCTCCCGTGATCGACCGGAAGGAGCACAAAAACAAACTTGGTCACGTGGAGCCAGGAAGAGTAGGCAGTAGGATCAGCTTGAAGAAAACATTAGCAGAATTAGCCGCATGCCCTCGTAATTTGCTCGGGTGCGGCTGGCGTGTGCGCTGCGTATAAAAAGTCGTTCGATCACTGCGCTCCGCTCATTAGCGGTCATCTGCAGTGCCAACACGCGCGACCGGCCTGCACTCCTCCTCTGGGAAACCGCAGCCCGAGTGGTCGGCAAAGAAAAGAACCTCCCTAGTATTTGGATAACGCGTGCGCCGCGTACGGTGGGCTGGCGGCTTCTTCACGGGCACTCGCTCTTAACTTCCGGTGGGATGATGAACGACTATAGGAAGAATCTCCCGCGAAAAAGAGAACCCTTTGCACGCGATCTCGAAGGTCGTGGTTGGAGGTATACGGGAAAGGCGGATAAAGCTCCGAGCCGAAAGCGTTCCACGTCAGCTTTCGTTCAAAGGAACCTTTGATGGCTTTCCGCTGTGCTTTCTCGGGGCAGAGTTTGGCGCCATGTTTTGAAAGCACACGCACTTTTCTTTTACCTCTCTACCACGTCAGATACACCTGCCAAAACTCCCAATCTGTCCTTCCAATTCCCAATCCGCCGCCAGAGCAATGGTACGCTGAGCTGACAAGCTCGGACCATAACGACCTCCGCATGCTGATCTAGTGCAGTGCACGGGCCAGGGCGGGCCCGGGCCGGCCCGAAAGCCCGAGCCCGGCCCGGGCCCGAGAAAATGCGTGCTACCCGGCCCGATCCCGGCCCGCGGGCCGGGCCGGGCTCGGGCTTGAACCAAAACTTTGTCGGGCCGTGCCGGTCCGATCCGGCCCGGGCAGTTCCTGAGGCCCGGCTATCCTGTGCCTCGAATTCTTAATTGTTGGCAAGAGAAATTTTTCTTGTTGATATTTCAGGTAAAGTGAAAACAAACAAAAAAAAGCCACGTGCTAATTCACTACCACGCCGTTAAAAGATATATAAAAGACGATTGCACTTACAGAGCCTTTACATCAATAAAAGAAGTGTCTGGGTCCCATCAGCTTAGTGGGATAGAGCGGGGCCAGAAAACGAGGCACTCCAGCCACAGACTACAACATGATTGTATTTTCTCTCTCTTTTTCAAACTAAAACAAACAGAACAAACGTGACCTGGATTTCGCCAGTGTGTGTAGAGTTGAAGAACCAATTTTCTAAGCAGAGCCCATGATTTCTTCCCGCAAGAATTATTTTACAGCCTTGACTAAAGGAAAGAAAGAACAGAAGCGCAGATAAAATCACTGCGCTCCGCTCATTAGCGGTCATCTGCAGTGCCAACACGCGCGACCGGCCTGCACTCCTCCTCTGGGAAACCGCAGCCGGAGTGGTCGGCAAAGAAGAAAACCGCCCTAGTATTTGGATAACGCGTGCGCCGCGTACGGTGGCTGGCGGCTTCGTCACAGGCACTCGCTCTTAACTTCCGGTGTGATGATGAACGATTATGGGTAGAATACCCCGACGAAAAAGAGAACCCTTTGCACGCGATCTCGAAGGTCGTGGTTTGAGGTATACGGGAAAGGCGGATAAAGCTCCGAGCCGTTTTTTTTTCCACGCCCGCTTTCGTTCAAAGGAACCTTTCATGACTTTCCGCTGTGCTTCCTCCAGGCAGAGCTTGGCGCCATCTTTTGAAAACACGCACACTTTTTTTATCTCTCTACCACGTCAGATACACCTGCCAAAACATCCAATCTGTCCTTCCAATTCCAAATCCGCCGCCTGAGCAATGGTACGCTGCGCTGACCAGGGACATGAACGACCACCGCGATGCTGATCCCCAGCGCAGCACTCTGGTGCTTTGGACTAAGGGCGCCACCACCTCATGAAGGAAACAAACTTTTGCTCGATATCAATAAGAGTTATTCCTTTTCCTCCTTGTGGTCTTCTAACCGGGGACATGGTAGGCCATCGGGATTCGCGAGCTCTCGTCAATTTCTTGCAGTGCCCAATGGCAATGGCAAACACAGACTGGTACTTTTAGTGGAATAATATTCCTGCAGTATTTTATGTTAGCGTATAGTACATCTCCACAGTGAGTGAGCCGGTGGCTCTAACTGAGACAACGGCTTGCAATTTTAGTGGAGCGCTCATGTTCATAGAAAGCCTGGCGAGCTCGGTGTATCGCTTGCTATACCCAGGTGGAGGAGGGACGTGAAAGAAAACTTCCGGGGGAAACGCCGAATGGATTCGAATAGCGCAGGATAGGAGCGTTTTGGGGTATGGGGGGGAAGACTGCTTCCTCCAGTGAGTTCATTGAAACCACCGGTGTGTGTTTCACACTTACAGCTCCACCTGTTTTAGATAGTTGCGCACCGAAGTTATTCAGCACACGTCATACACTAACGGTTCCTTTTTTGTGTGTGTGGCATATCGTTTTCACGCGCCGCAAAATTACCTAAAAATTAATCGCACCCCCTATACTTGCAATATACATTATCTCCGTGTTTCTCTATTGGTTTGCTAAAACTGCGGATTACCGTAAATACGCGGAGAAAACGACTTGCACCCGCGAAATTGTACTTACGCGGGACCTTTCAAGACTCTGATAGAGATGGGGAAGAATTTCACAGTATAAAATATCGGCTGCTCCTGAGGTTGGACGAAAACGGCACTCGCAATCCTGATTTCACTCATTCGAGCCGTTCCACAGTCATACACAAAAAAGCGCAACCTTGCTGCCCCCCTCCCCCCCCCCCTGCCCCCCCCCCCCCCTCGTCTTCCCGCCAGCCAGAAAGCCTCGACCGGGCTTACATAACTACAAGCTGCCGACCCAGTCAGGCGCAGAAGTGGTGCCCCAAAATTTAAAAACAGCAAACCCGGTTTATCTAAAACGGAGAAAAGGAAAATTTCGCCGGTCGTATAAGACGTTGGCCTGTTCCTGGCCCTCTTCTCGAACCCTTGACTGCACTCACGGGTCGGCCGAACCCGTGAACGCCGGGTCAGCCACCGGGTATTTTCCCCCTTGCGAGTCATAAAACCGAAGCCGCTACCAGTGAGCCCCAAGCGGGCCCAGGCTCGGCTTCGCGCACCAGGCCGCGTCGTCCTCGCCGGGAACCGATTTCACGCATCGGCTCCGCACTGCGGTGCCTTGTTTTCTGGCAAAAGAAAAGATGCGTGGGTATGGAGCTAGGCTGCGGCCTCGATACATTACTCGTTCACACCACCCGTGGAATGAAACAAGCACACTCAAAAAAGTGATTGCCTTTGTGGGAGGAGCTTGATACCTCGCACATTGCTCTTCTCGTTTCAATTTTACGTCTTTGACTACTAAAAGCTGTGGCCCTCCATTTGCAGACGTTCAAATTCGCAGGCACGTGAATTGAAGGCTATACTTATTTTTTTTAACGCTGACGGGACTGGTGGACGATTAGATCCCGAAAATACCGTGCCGATTTTCGATCTTCACGAACTGAGGCTTCTGCACGTCCTTGAAAGGTAGATCATCCTTGTGCAATGCTAGAGGAAATATGAAGGCGCTCTCATTGCCGCGATTGTGATAAAATGATTTAGATGTGCTACATCGCAATCATTTTGCGATTTCGTTCAGAATACCTGTGGTGATGAGCTGTTTAAACTTACATAGAGCGCAGTTGTACGCCGACTTACAAAGATCGTGGAGTAGAAACGTTAACAAATGTTCATCCCGCTTTTCTTTTCTAGTTTTTATTCTTTCTCCGTCTCCGTCCAACTGCGCGCGGGTTTAGTTCAAACTACAAAAGTGATTGCCCATCAAAGCTTCTATGTATCCGTGTATTTTCGCTAGCGGGCGAACCATGGAGAGCATGATAGGGTGTGAATAATTTTACGGTATTCGCGCTACGATTTGTTCTCCTGGCGTCCTTCATAACAAAGAAGACCGCCGATTCATCGGTTGAAGGGCACGTCCTAATATTATTTGAAAGGGCGATTCGTGATTATTTGCCCAAGTTAATGATAAAGAACGAAGCACAGTAATGGAGGTGTCGCAGCAGTCAACGTTCGCGCCATTTGTATAAAACTTGGCGTATTAAGAAGCGCACGAGACGAGCTCGCGCGGGGATAACGAACAGTCCGAACCGCGTGAGCAAATCTCAAAAAAGTTTTATTTTTCGTGCACGATTTTCTCTAGGTATTTCCTCGAAAAGTGCATAAATGAGAAGTCCACAACGAAATAAACGAGTTCGGAAAAGCTCGCGTCCAACGCCAGCTAACCAGCAGCCCCGAATTTTGAGATCCTGATTGCAATTGGAAAACTCGTAGCCGACCGAAAAGAAATCTAACAAAAAAATGGGAGGCCTTCAAATCCTTTAAAACAACAGGACAAGAACGAGTTCCGATCCCCGAGGGGCATCACAGCCTTTAATGACGAGTCTGCACCAAAGCTACGGCGAACCGAGAAGCGAGATTAAAGTGTAATACCCCTGATCCCTAGAGCGATAAGGCCATAGTAGATCGGCATCCCTAACTCGCTTCTTTACTTCAGGCGGAGATGCAAGCGTACACATTAAGGGTTTCTTTCACGTACCCAGTGAAATATTGCCGGTACTAAAAGATTGTATTTATCTGAGTGTAGACCACTTGGCGCATGTCTAACAAATGACAGAACGCAGCTCACCTTTGGTTACTTCGAAAAGAGGGTGATATACAGCCCCGTAGCACCATCAGTTTTAAGAGAAGGCGGAAAACTCAATGTGGGGATTAGACAAGAAGAGTCGCGAGCAAAGAATGCATTCAGGTGACAAAATACATGAGAGCCTACGGGTCTGGCCGTCGCCCTGCAATTAATGTCGATAGGTTCGTTATGGGGCGAGAGGAAAATGTTCGTATTGAGGGGCAGGCAGCCATAAATTCCAGATTAAGCTATGTATACGGGTGAGCATAACGGCTGCTGATTCTGCCCTCATTGACAGCCTAATAAATTTATTGACGAACAGTAACGTCGACAAAGGTGTTTGAATACGTAGCGCAATTATAGGAAGGATAGGAGGCATAGGATCTCGCTAGTGGCGTTGACATGCTATTTCAGAGCATGCACAAATATACGAATAAGCTGAAATGACACAAAATAATCAAATAAAATTGTGGTTGATTCCTCTGTCGTAGGAATTCGCAAAACACGACAGTGAAATGTGCAGCGAAATGTGCAGCTGAGCATGATTTGCGGGTCGGCGGCTGTCTTGTGGGTGTGCTTGGTGAGCGACATCCAGCTTGCGGGCTGCTTCGGCAAAGGTGTACTCTCGTAATTTTCGTAATAAATATGACGTCAGTGAAATGTTGGTGTGTCCCGGCAGAAAACACTTTCGTGTTAAAATATAAAACCAGAAAACGAACAGCCCTAAGTATAACGTATTCTTTGGTTCTAAAGGTTGCTTACCCACAAGAAGACGCTGTGTGCAGGGGTGCACCATTTACAGGCCGCTTGCTTCGTTGTACTGGGGACACTTCCGTGACGGATATGACGTCATTCAAATGTTTGTGTATCCGGGAATAAAACATTTTCGTGTTAAAATATTACTACTGTAGTGCACAAATATATAAGGCCGCCGGATACCACAGAAGGCTGTGTTAGATAGGTTCAACCATGCTAGGTGAGGTTCCCTGGGACACAAACAGCATTTCCTCACCAGACCAGGTTTTAGCAACCCTGCTTGGGTACATTTTGTAAAAAAACTCCCAATGATTATACAATCACACTATCGGCCTTCAGACACTTGCTAGGCGTGTCTGCAGATCTTTGGGAGAGCCCTTCGTCCAGTAGTGGACATAACCAGGCTTGAGATAAAGAAAGAAGTCCACAAATAGCACCCTGCAGTTCTTAGACATTACTTTAAGCTTTTAACGCAGGCGGACCCGCTGGGCCGACCAATCAAGGATCCATATCACTTTTCTAACTCAAAACTCATGAAGGCGGGCATTGTTAAGCTAAGCTTTTTTAGTGCGCTACACAAGTGGCTCCCCACTTTAGTGTCTGCTAGTTATTAGGAACAGCCTGGTCAGCTTTAGGCTGTTGGCGATGGTTCGAGCACGCAGGTATCAGTGGTAGAATAATCTTTAAGAAGGAAGCTCTGCAATTCAAAGCATGCTCGACCAAAAGAATAACCCTCTTAACTGCCGAATATTGCGGTGGGTCCTTACATCAGCGCTCTATATTATGAAGATAATCGATGACCGCTCAAACGTTAAGGCGGTCTTCTCTGGCGGAGTAAATTCGCTAATGCCTTTAAAATGCTATAAAAAATAAATTGAATGAAGGAAGGAAGGATGTAGAAGAAAAGCACGAACGTTAACCTGGCTATAGCCTAGTTTGCTATCTTGCACGTAGGAAAGGGCACGTGGGCAAAAAAGAGATGGAAAGAATGAAGAAAATTGGAGCAGACAGGTATGCCCAGCGCTGAAGCACTTCACGTTCAAGTTCAGTGATCGCCACTCAAGCCTTTAAGTATATAGTCTAGAGTTTAAATTCGTCGCCCTTAGAAAGCGTAAGAGTTCCTTAATCGCCATCTGAGCGGATGACAGAGAAGGCCAGTGACACAGAATCTTCTCCTCCGAAAATGGCCGCCGAGACTCTAGGTTCCTATAAGTGCTGATGACAGCTTCTTTCTTTCAGGCGGTTAGCGTGGGCACTCGCATAAAACGTGGCGTAGCGTCTCCGGCGTGCCGCACGTTTCGCACTCCTCAGTTGCTGCCATTCTTATTAGGTATGAGTAAGCATTTGTGAATGCCACCCCCAGCCAGAGACGGCAAAGAAGAGTTGCGTCAGACCGTGGGAGGCTTAGTGGAAGGGGACGTTGCAGGCGCGAATAAGGGCACCAATACGTGCACATGTAAACTCTTCTGTTGACCATTCTGAGATTGTTTTTTCCCGGACAAGTATCCGGAGGGCCCTAGCTGAGTCCGTCTTAGACTATGGAATGAGTAGTCGTCGCTGTTTGATGCGCCAACCGGGCGGTAGCGCCCGCGCTTTCGTTGCCGACAATGCCGCAGTGACTGCGAAGCCATTGCACGGTAACGTCATAACCCGCCTTGGCAGCACGGTCGTACACCATTCTTATTTCTGTCAGTAGCTGTTCGTGAGGACCCCGGCACAGGGCTGATTGTAGTGACTTAAGTGCGCGCTTCGAATCACATTCAGAAGGTAGCCAATTTTCCGGTATGAGCTTTGCTCGATAGTGCGAAGAGCGCTACGGATGGCCGTAAGTTTTCTAGCCGTGGGGGTTTTAGGATTGGCTATCTTTAATGGACTGGACAGCGACATTCGGGGCATAATAGCAGCGCTGGCAAAACCCGACGATGTTACCGAGCCATCGGTGTATATATAGGTTCGGTCACTGTATGTTTCGTTAACACTGAGTTCAACTTGAACTGGTTACCCTCTCAAAACTGCGGACTCAGACTTGTCACAAAAAACATTCAGGTCAAAATATATGGTCAAGACTTCAGAATTACACAATAGTTTTCTTCAAATGTTTTTCGGCCGAGGCAAGATAAGGCAATACGTACGAAACCGGTGTTATAGACAAGGGTGTTGCCCTCTGTACGTCAAAGTTAGCTGCTGCAGGGCCGGTATTGAAAGATTACGTATTTCTATACTCCTGGAATATCTAGGCACATTCGGGGCTGCATCATACACCACAGCGGAAGGAGAGGTCGCATCGCCGGCGTATAGTTCGATGGCATGTTGGTGTTACGGGCAGGTACTACCCTGGCGAACGACGCCCGGGGACGCGTTGCTGGTATACCCGCGAAGGGATGATCAGGCAGGCGGGTGAGGGGCCTGCTATGTATCTCAAGTATTAACTGCAGAGCATTTTTAAATGCAGGGCATTTCTTTAACTCACATGTAGCGTCCGCCGTGCGTCCGCAACAGCTCAGCGCGCAGGCGCGCCCTCTCCTCCACTCCTCTCCCGCATTACGCTACCCTCCTCGCTCTCCACAACAGGTCCGCACCCCTCCCCCTACACTATATAAAAAAATAAAACTTACCGGCGCCTGGTTTCGATCCCACGACCCTGCAGGCGGAACGCAAGGTACATGGTGCTCTACCCACTGCGCCACAAAGCCGACACAGAATGCAAGGCTACGAACGCGCCTTATATCCTTGACTCATTCAAACTACGTCAAGAAGCTGCTGATACAACGCATTCACTTCCTGTGGGCGGAACGCGAGGTACATGGTGCTCTTCCCACTGCGCCACAAAACCGACACAGAATGAAATTCTACGAACGCGCCTTATATCCTTGACTCATTCAAACTAGGTCAAGAAGCTGCTGATACAACGCATTCACTACCACCAACTCCCCAAACACTAAACGTTAACGCAATACACCCACCCCCTATGCGACGCATTTACTCGAGTCCCCCTCGCGGGGAGATGGGCCCTTTTTAAACCTCCACATAGGTTGCCAAAAGGTGATTGCGAGCCAAGGCAATGGTCGCTGCTGTGGACGTACACCGCGGTAGGCCAAGACAAGTTCGCACGGCCTCAACTTGTATACCTTGAAGTGGTCGAGTAGTTGTGCGGCACGCTCCAAAAAGGACAGGAGCACTGTACCGCAGACAGCCCAAGAACAGTGCGTTGTAGAGCTGGAACATCGACGTCATTGGCGTTTCCCCCGTCTTTCCACCGATGAGTTTGGGTATATGTACCACAGCAGAGAGCCTCTTCTTTATAACATTTACGTGGGCGCTCTAAGAAAGGCCTCTGTCGACAAATATGCCGATAAACTTGTGATTTCTCACATAAGACACCCTTTCGCCATTGATATACAAGGGTATGCGCACATAGGCTTTCGTGTGAACACAAGCACTGCGCATTTGGTGCTGTATATTTCCAACCCTTGTCCGTATATATAAGAGGTCGTCAAGTACGAGTGGAGTGAATATTAGAGATCCTTAGTGCTCCGACGAATTTCAATTTTTTATTTCGGTGCACGCCCGACTTCAAAAAAAAATTGAAATTCGTCGGTGCACTAAGGATCCCAAATATTCGCTTCACTTGTGCAGAGAATGCAGTGAATCAGATACGTCTCTTGTTGAAAACAGTGCTTAAGGCCTCGGTCCCGGCCCTATAAATACGCAACGGGGAAACGCATGCAATGTAAAAAAAAAATTCGATTGGCTTCTCGCTTTGAATTATGGGCACGTGGAAGGAAGGTTATACGAATGTTTAGAAACTGTGGCAATCTTGGAAATTAGAAGGATGAATCGACGTGCGTAACTTCTCTGCCTTAAAAGGTGTACGAACTAAGGCCTGCCTGCGTAAGCTACCCTCAGTGTGGCTTTTCGGTAAGGAGCTGGTGTTTCTGATGCGCTGAGTGCTCTGTCAGTGCAACAAAACTAATGTAGTATTTTATTTCATTCATTATCCTTTTTGCAGCTCAAGTTATGTATTCATTTTACCTGCTCCGAAATAAACGTTAGAAATTAGTACTCGTGTTCTTTCTCCCTATAGTACCTCCTATGATATCAATGCGTAGCATTCTTTGCCGAGTACTCCCCCAGCCAGGACGTTGTAACGGCCTTAATTTCCACAGAAATGCAGATCTCGCGGCAGTTTTACCTGTAATCACTATAATAGCGTAAATGGAGACAACTTGTCGCAAGAAATTTTAAAAGAAATAAAAATGACAAAAATATAAAAAAATTACGCAAAAAGGTGAAACGTGTAACGCCTTGCATTTCCACAACAATGGAGATGTCACGCAAGCTAAACTTCCAATAGTGATAACACCGTAAATGGAGATAATTAGCAAGCAAAATTTCGAAAAACTAACAAAACTAAATTAAAAAAATATACGGAAAATGGCGAACCGTGCATAATGCATATTTCGCAGATTTACCAATAATGAATATTTCGCGAAAGTTCCACCTGCAACCGTTATAACAGCGTAAATGGAACTAACTGGTACAACAAAAGTTTGAAGAACTAAAAAATAACAAAAATATAAAAACATTACAGAAAAGGGCAAACCGTAGGACGCATGGCATTACAACAATATTACACATTTCCCGAAAGTTCCAACTTGGTCACAAGATAATTGGTCGAAAGCGATTCTGAAGCACTAAAAAATAGGAAAAATATTAAAATATCACGGAAAATGGCGAACCGCGTAACGCCTGCATTTCCACAATATTGCAGATTGCACAAAAGTTTCAAGTGTAATCGTTATCATAGCGTAAATGGAGATTATTGGTCGAATAAAATTTTTAAAAACTGAAAAATAAAAAAATATCAATATACCAAAAATGGGAAACCGTACAACGGTTTCCACTTCCATAATAATGCAGATTTAGCAAAAGTTCCACCTGTAATTGTTGTAGTAGCGTAAATGAAGATCACTGGTCCAACGAAATACTGAAAAAATAAAAAAAAGGAAAAATATAAAAATACTGAAATTGGCGAACCTCGTAACTCCCTGCTTTCCCACAATACTGCAGATTTCGTGACAATTCCACCTGTAATTGTTATAATGACGTAAATGGAGATTATTGGTGGAACAAAATTTTGAAAAGCTGAAAAATAATATAAAAATTACGGAAAATGGCAAACCGGGCAACGCCCTGCTTTTCCACAATATTGCAGACAGCGGAAGTTCCACCTGTAATTCTTATAATAGCGTAATTTGAGGTTATTGATGAAACGATATTTTGCAAAACTAAAAAAAAAATAGCAAAAGATATATAAAAAATACGGGAGATGGCGAACTGCCTAACGCCCTGTATTTGCACAGAAATGCAGATTTAGCGAAAGTTCCACCTGTTATTGTTATAATAGCGTAAATGGAGATTATTGGTCGAACAAAATTTCGAAACACTGAAAAATAAAAAAATATATAAACAAATACAAAAAATAACAAACCGTAGAACGCCCTGCATTTCCACAATAATGTAGGTTTAGCGAAAGTTGCACCAGTAATTCTTATAACCACGTAAATAGAGATTTTGATGAACGAAATTATGAAAAACTAAAAAAATAGAAAATATATAAAAAGATACAGAAAGTGGCGCACCGTGTAACGTCCTGCATTTCCCCAATAATGCACATTTCGCGAAAGTTTCGCATGTAATTGCTATAGCAGCGTAAATAGAGATCATTTTTTGAACGAATTTTGAAAAACTAAAGAAATAGAAAAAATTTTAGAAAAATACGGATAATGGCAAACCGCGTAACACCCTGCATTTCCACAACAATGCAGAGTTAGCCGACGTTCCAGCTGTAATTGTCATAGCAGCGTAAGTGAATGATATTACTAGAACAGAATTTCGAAATACTGAAAAATAATGCATATATAAAAATTACCAAAGATAACAACTGTGCAACGCCCTGAATTTCCGCAATAATGCAGATTTAGCAAAATTTACACATGTATTTGTTATAATAGCGTAAATGGAGGTTATTGTCGAAAGAAATTTTGAAAAAAAAAGGAAAATATATAAAGATACAAAAAATGGGAACCGCGTAACGTACTGAATTTCCACAATAATGCATATTAAGCGAAAGTTCCGCCTGTAATTGCTATAATAGCGTAAAGGGAGATTATTGGCTGAACAAAATTTTGAACTACTGAAAAAGAAAAAAATATAAAAAAATCACGAAAAATGAAAAACTGTTCAATGCCCTGCTTTTCCACAATAATGCAGATTTGCGAAGGTTCAACCTGTAATCAATGAATCAATCAATCATGTTTATTTACGTGCCCAGGAACAGCCAAAGGCCTGAGTGCTGGCGCACGGGTAGTTACATGAAAACAAAATACAAGAAACATATAGCAAGAAACAAACAAGCGACAAGACACACACAAATTGAAGTAGTGAAAATGACAGAAATAAAGCACAGGCGGAGCCTGGGTACAGGTAAAAAATAAAAAAAGAAGATGCCTATGTTGCTCTGCCTGTCGTAAAGGCCACACGACAGGCAGAGCAACAAAGTTTGACAGTAATACAACAAAAACAACGGCAAGAGTGTAGAGACAAATGATAAGACGAACAAATGACAGTAAACAGTTTCAAAAATAGGCAACTATCAGTTGGATAGACACAACCGCAGAGAAACCAAATTCCAGAAAAAAAAGGACGACAGACATATCATAGGTGTAACATACTGTATTCAACACCGCTGTACGGTAAATTGCAAAGGATTTCTGAAAGATGTCAAGGCGTTCAAAGAAGCGGTTGTAACAATTATGTATTCTGCGCACAGGAGAATGATTGGAGTTGCGCGCAGGGTCAGGAACGGGCGATGCGACCTGGTGGGCCTTTGTGGTACACTAAACTCTAAACAGTTAAGCAGGTCTGCGCAAGAAAGGTCACCATGAACAATTTTGTGAAGAAATGTAAGGTCTGCACGCATACGTCTGCAGTTCAAGGATGTGATGACGCTGCTTAAATATGGATAAAAACTTCTGCACACGTTCTATTAATTGACTACTAGATTTGGAGATGCCGTTCCAGGCAACAGAAGTATATTCTAACTGTGGTATACATATTGCATTGTATAGCATTAGAAATGGATCTGGAGAAGAGAATTCCTTTGTAATCCGACACACATTTCCAAGCCTTCGGAGTGCTCGCCGGGTGATGAGCCTAATATGAGGAGAAAAAGAGAGGGTACTGTCGAAAAGCACCCCTAGGTCCCTAATCTCATCAACCCTTTGCAGAGGAGCTCCCTCAATACTGTAGGAAAACAGCAGACGGTGGGTTTTCCGGCTGTAGGTGACAACCTTTGTTTTAGTGGGGTTTAAAATTAGGCAGTTTTTCCTGCACCAGACCGATAATTCCGACACATCCCTCTGCAAGGCACAGCAGTCCTGAACACCGCTAATGTGCCTAAATGGTTTGACATCATCAGCATAGAGAAGAAAAGAAGAGTTTGTTAACACTGTTGACACATCATTGATGAAGACAGAAAACAATAATGGACCCATGCACGGACCCCTGGGGTACACCACTTGTTGCAGAAAGGACCGGTCAAGGAGGTAGTTGGACAACAAGGCAACAAAGCTTGCGTCTACACCGGACTTAGCAAGCTTGTTAATTAATAACTGATGGTTGACCACATCAAACGCCTTACTGAGGTCAAAATAAATAATGTCCAACTGGCCGTTTTCACAAACTGCAGCCGAAGCCTGTGTCATAAAGCTTGCAAGATTTGTGACCGTCGATCGACCCGAGAAAAAGCCGTGCTGATTTGGTAACACAACGTTCTTGACGCAGGCAGCAAGAACTTTGTGCAGAGCTGACTCAAAGAGTTTTGAGGCGACAGAAAGGAGTGAGATCGGGCGATAGTTAGAAACGGCTGACTTATCACCAGACTTAAATATTGGAAAAATTCGAGCGATCTTCCATGCACGAGGAAATTTACCTAAAAGTAAGCAGTTATTATAACTGGAAGTTAAGACAGGCACAAAAATGTTGCCGTAAGCCTTCATGAGGGCTGCTGGAATTCCATCTGCACCACAGGGAAAATGATGGTTCATCCGTTGAAGGCTATCATTGACAATTTTTTCATCGAACATAAGTGTGTTTAAATTAGAGTTATTAAACGATAGGCGTTTCGTCGTTGCCATCTGGCAGTTGAAAGACAGAATGAAAGTACTGATCAAAAATGGTGGCAACATCCTCAACCTCTTCACCATCGGAATTAAGCAGGCTAACGTGTTCTTTAGACGCCTTAGAACGGCCGCGTACATACCTCCAGAATTTAGCCGGTTTCTGAGACGCAGCAGCCTCTAACGATTCGATATAGAGCTGGTGGTCATGATATAATAATAATAATCATAATAATATTAATCTTTATTTCATGTTCCAAGTGGGGTGAAAGAAAAAGCTGCTCTTGACAGCTTGACCAGCTCCCGCCCCCTGTTTACAAGGACAGCATACAGCAACACATGAATGACAAGAATGTGCGATAACAAACGGTCTAGGTTTTCGACTGTTTCACAGGTAACAATCGGTGAAGGGGTTATAAATGTTACAGCATACTTGGTTGGAAACTTTTCTAAGCAATCATACAAGAGAAATAACCTGACAATGCACATTGGATTACAACAGTAAGAGAATTATGCATATTAGCACACATGATCATTAGGCATCTTCGAAAATACAGTACAGTTACATACAGTATAGTAAGCGACAACTTTAAACAAGCAAGCAAAATCGGAAAAACTCTGAATTACACACACAATATAGAAAATGACAACCATAAAGTTTACAAGAACAATTCATAGATCTCCTTAGCAGTAAGCTTGTAGAAATCTATACCTATTTCATGGAAGTCGTTCAAAGTCTTCGGAATTACTGTTCGTAACATTTGATCTCCATAATTAGTTCTATTCAAACCCACCTTCCAACACTCCGCGCGACGTGTTTCATGGACATGTTTATTTATGACTAAATTACCCAGACTTAATAGGTGGCTGGAATTCCGCTTTTTTTAGATTTTCAAGGCTCTGCATAAACGGTAGCTGTAGAGATTTCCTATACCAACTAAACGAAAACGCTTTATTAGCGTGTCTACTTCATGATCCGGTGGAACGTTAGTAATTATCCTAATTATTTTATATTGCATCCTAGTCAACCTTGAAATATTTGTCTGCAAGGTGTAAATGGAGATAACTGGTCGGACGGGATTAAAAAAAACTAAAAAAATGGCTGGAAAGACCTCCCACTCAAGACAAGACGCGTTAGAATGCTACGCATAATTAGACAACTCCGGGAATTTCTGCAGAATTTTTGCTCTATGAATTAAAAGATGGACTACCAACGTAACCAAATTAACATTCTTGTCTAAAACGCCATGACTGGTGAAGACTAACAACATGTGGTTTCGAACTAGGTAGTAATCCATGATAAGACTTTGCAGTGCCAAATATTTACACAGGGACTTAAAGGACCGAGACATGTCCTTTACGTCCAATGTTTAAATATTTGGCGCTTGAAAGTCTTATTATGAGGAAGCCTGGCTGTGGAAAGCGCAAGTTTGGAATGCTGGCCCTAAGATGCGCGCATCCCTCAAGCCGTCCGTATCGTACAAAAACGTTTTATTCTGCCACTATTTTGGGCAGTATCCCCCGAAGCACGACATGCTCCCATAAAACAAAACACCTCTTGCGTGAGCACCCCAGGATCCACGTTTCCTTCTTCCGAGTTGTTCTCGTGACACAAGCGCCGCCAACCATACCTCAAGTGGTGCTCAGCGCCGCCATTGTCTTACCGCTCCATAACGCAAATGGCGCTCCTAGTTCACGCGGCCAGCCGGGTGCGGATCCCCGCGCTTTCGAAAATTCCTCCCTTACAACATCCGAAGAAGTCTTGCTATCTCCCATTCCTGACATATCTACCCCCGTCAGTTTTCTTTTGTTCACCGCAAGATGTGTTCAATGGTTGGGGCTCTAAATTTTCTTCAAAATTTTTTCTTTCTATCTCCTCTGTTCATTACTGCTCTCCACACTGTGAAGAAGAGGAGAGAAAAAAGAAGAAGAAACAAATACGAAATGATGAGTGGAGAGGAAAACGAGTCTCTTCCGTCCCATTTCCCGAACTCGCTCGCTCTCTCGGCGGACGCGTGAGAGCGCGGGCTCTGCCCTTCTCGCTGTCCTGTCATTCCGTTCCCTCCTTGGGTGGAAGGCACGGAGAGAGCTTGGAGGGTTTCCTCTGCGTCGTGGTCTTTATTTGCTTTTCGGCGCCCTGGGGCTATGCAGGTCCTGCTTCTCAGGCGGTTCCGTTTATTTCTTTTAAGTCCGCGTCTTCCCACGACATCCTTCCTCCATCACTTTACACGATCCGGCATTCCTTAATTCTCGATTAATTCTCCTTGCTCTGCTGTGCTTCTCTTGAATCTCTCTCCTCCTCTCTTGTCCTTTCTCTGTCGTTCTTTATAGCGGCTGGAAGCATTGAAAAATTAGTTCATTTTTTTCTACTTCCTTACCCGAGGAAGGTGCAAGGACAAGCCGTATACATGTCCCAGGCTCTCCTTCTAAAATCTCAAGGCTTGGTTTTCAGCGTGGCCCTCATGAAGACAGGAAAGCGAGAAAAAAAAATGCTGTGATAGATTTTATTCATTTTGTCCGCCTACCACGCCCGGTTTTGACAGCAACGTGGTTCGCTGGACGACATGGGTACGTTGTAATGCCGTGTATTTCTTCAGTTTGTTCTTTTCTTTTGGGCGACCAGTACTTGAGAAGAAAGGAGCCGTTGCGGGAGCCGCTCACACCATAATCTTTCGCAACGAGTGCCCACGAAGATGACAGCTTTCGCGCACTAGTGAGCTTAATAAAGCCACGAGAGAACAAGCAGAAATTCATTAGTCCTGGAATGGCATGCGTCACTTTCACGGGCCAACTTGTCAGCGGCTTCGTTCCCCAGCACTCCTACATGTGAAGGGGCCCAGTGTAAGAAAAAGCTAAGGCCTTTTTTCAGGTAGCTGCTGAAAGAGACGTAGGGAGCGTTGGCAAGATGTCTGTACAGGAAATTCGAGCGACAAAAGTTGTAGGACTGACTTGGAATCGGTTAAAATTATCGCACGCCACACGCTAAGCGATTTAATCTTTTCGAAGGCCGCCTCAATCGTGTACCAGTTTTTTGAAAGCAGCTCCTGACGAAGAAGCTTTTAAAGAGCATCATTAAAGAGCATTTTTGATTTATTTCATGATCACACCACCAACCTTGTGTCACCAAAGGAATGAAGGGGGCATAGACATCATTACTGTTAGGCAGCAGGACGAATTTTGCGCAAACACCGGCGTAGCTCCATAAGTTAATCTTATCTCGACACCTGACCTGAGTATCCAACGTGCGGTATAACGGGTGACGTCGAACAATTTATAATGGACTGCCGAGAGCGGACGACGCAGTGGTTAGCTTTGTTTAAAGAACGTAGAAAGAGGGCCGTCCTGCATGCCTCTTTGGACAAAATGCCATTGGATTAGAAAAATAGACATTTTGCGTCTGCTCCTCCAGATATTGAAGGACACCAGCCCCAGTGACTCGTGGGGATTTTCTGCGCATAGCGTTAAAAAGATGCTTATGGAGGGGAACTAATGGCTGGAACGTAGTCCGCCTGTTAATTAACACCCCCGCCTACAACACTACGTCGGCTTCAACACGGGATGGAACGAAAATGAGGTGATATAACTTTTTCAATTCATCATTGTCTGTGCTTCATATTTGCGCACCTTATTATTTTCGCGTGGGTCCTTGTGATTCCAGATAATATTTAGGTACAGGCAAAAGGCATAAGAGCGTAATTTCTTGAAACAATCGGCTAAATATCATCGTGAGCCCTTACTGCTGCAATAAATTCTTGTCTTTAGTGGAATGGTGTCGAAAGAGAACTGTTACCAAGGCTGGATGTGTAACGTCAAAGACGCGCGCAGCGGACACAGCTCCGCAATTTGTGCTAACGGTCGAAGGTATACTGAAAAGTTATAGTTGCGCGGTGTGACGTGATTAGGGCATTGTGCGGGCGAAACTTCCCTCAATGCGGTGCTATTTATTTTGTGTTTGCTTGAGGAAGACAGTCTTGCGGGGAACTATGCGTTTTTAGAACTCGACCGACAATGGTAGGCATGCATTCATCTCACAGTCATCATCATCAGCCTATCTACGCCCGCTGCAGGGCAAAGGCCTCTTCCGTCATCTCACCGTAACTAGAATAAAACACTTGTTTGTGTTTAGTTCGAACAGAAAACATAATACCCATAGCGTCCTCCACTTTGACTCTGTATGCCACTACTTTTTCTGGGTGATGTTCCGCCGTAACGTGTTTTTTTTTTTTTTACACGTCCAGAAGTAGGGTGAGCTTTTGGTAACTAGCAAAGTACCGCTAAACGTCTCAAAAGCTTTTGAGAATTCTGGCGTTACGCATTTATGTTCAAAGCTTGAATGCGCATTTTGCTTTTTATGTGTGTTCAGTTTCCTCTAAGGAGGTCTTCATCTCCTGTTTCATCTCTACTCAAAAACGTCTAAGCGCGGTCTTCTGGGTGTATCAAGTGCATCAAATGTTTTACAACTGCTCACTCGTTAATTTCCCGATTCCCAGCGTTTACAGACGCCTCTAAATACACTGTGAATACCTTCGCCGAGTTCGTAACACCTTCCGTCAAGTTTCTCTTCGTATGGAACGACCCACTACTCCTTTGTGGGATCATGCCAGTACATTCTTTGCATCGATTCTCCAAAGATTAGTAATAAAAGGAAAGCCATTTCTGCAAAAAAAAAAGATGTTATCAAAGAAATTAGATGACTAGACCCCGAGGTAACATTTACGATGTCGTTTTGTTGGCGAGCAGACTTAGAAATCGCAGTACGCTTTGTCTGGCACCAAGCTAAATAATCGCATTATAAAGCCATTACGCTCATAAGACATCAGAAAGCCACGAGAAGCACTTTTGCGAGAGTGTTTCGGGAACTTTCGTATGGTTCGCTTGTTAGGAGCGTATAAAAGCGACTTCGACAGAGCAGAGCTACGATGTGCAAGCATACAAGAGCATTGCGCGTAGCGGACGTTTGCGCGCGACTATCCGCATTTCCCTCTCCGCATGACTCCACATTTTTCCGCGGAAGGAGGGGAAGGGGGGGGGGGGGGGGGGGGTGAACGTTGCTTTTAAGGCTAACTACGCTATTTTTATGACGCAAACTTTACACCACTTTACAACTTTCTCCCCGCATGTACGCAAATGAAGAATGTTTGATTTCGCTTCATTTTATTTCAACATTCTTTTTGCATGTAGGTTGGTCAGGTATGAAAATTAAACAAAAAACCCTTCTTAGTTCCCTCTGATTGTTCATGACAACTATTCCGACGTCGTAAATCTTCAGTAAGGAGGAGCAGTTGCAAGAGCAGTCCGCTAGACGCTACAAAATGCATTGTTGGGAAGCTGGAAGACAAGAGGGTCAAGATTCCATATCTTGACCTTCTATATTTTCCATACCTGAACCAATACACCTTGAATGAAGTCGGCTTATCCGCTTTGCAGGTTAAAGGTACGCTGCTAATTTTTAAAAAAACCAACATACAATTGGTTTTTACGTGGTCTTCTTCTCTTTTTGCTGTCGCAGTTAATCAAAACACTCCTGCATCTATGTGTGCTACATCTGTAAACTATATAGGGGCACCTTTCGGTACAAATGTTCTCAATGTTTACAGCGACGTCCCTAAGACGATGTCCCTGAGTAGAGAAGTAGAAACCTGCTAGACAAGAGAAATTCTATTTTTATTAGCCCCCCTAGCGCGGTAAGAAACAAAACCTCTTCCATAAACTATTTACATAGCAGGAAAGAGAAGAAATGTGTGAAAAATTACGATTTTTGGTTTCTAAAGCCTGCTTACCTGTATTTATTATTTCAGTCTAATACAAAATTATTTGGCGAGGTCAATAAAACACTGTTGGTTGTACTGCCTTCAGTTCACCTAATGGCTCATTAAAGGATAACAGTTTTAATGGCGTGACCCCTTTACCGCAAACCATTTGTCATTTGTACATAAAATTCAATTAATGACACGTTCTTCCAAATGCACCTGAAAGCGTTTAGTGCATTGGTCTCAGGCCTTACGGTGGATTCCCAGACGTGCGCAGTAGATTACCCTTCCGACGAATGCGTCGACCATGTTCCATACACGGGACACACTTCCAGCATCGATGGTTGCGGCACAGAAGGAAATAATAATATCGTTCCTTACCTGACGTCGATTGCCACAGGTGATCAGCAGGAATGAAAAAGAAGAAAATATAACCGACGTTAGTGACGATAGATAAGAGGCATTGAGTGCACTCAGCTCTCGTAATAAAAAATGGCCGCGTATCTGCTCCTTTCGTTGCAAATATCAACGAAAGACGATAGTCGATTGGCGCCCTTGCCAAATAAATGCCTCCCTTCTCTTTCCCGCTCACCTGTCATGCTGTTCCTATCCCGTCTCGTTCCTCCCAAGATAACACGCTAGAGGTTTGCTCAAGTCAATTTAAATTTACCCCGTTCCACTGCTCCAAGTCGGGTGCTCGGATGCCAGCGCTACCATACGGCGGAGACGCGTGTGAATCAAGGCACCCTACTACAACGTTTATAGAAATACGTTGCCCTACTTTACGAGCGTTCCAAGCGGAATGTGGAACCAATATAGTGGAACTTTCGTTGCTGTTGCCGTTTTATTTTTTAATGCCGGCAGGTAGCGCGGGCAACAACAGGCGACGGTTTTCTGCAGTTGATCTAGTATTTCATTTTCTATCGCAAAAACCAAGCATCCGTGAATTTTTTTTCATAAGGCAACACTGCAAATGCCACTCATGTACTGATTTTCCGCCGTATATTTCCGTAATTTCTTGTTCCTGTTCAACAATATTGACAAGTATGAACATTAACACCAGACTTAGACGTTGAGATTTGGTTGTGGGTATATAAAACTATTGCGCAGTTTTGGTTTCCCTTTAGCCGGGTGGCTGAATCGAGTCACAGACAGACAGACAGACAGACAGACAGACAGACAGACAGACAGACAGACAGACCAGACAGACAGACAGACAGACAGACAGACAGACAGAACAAAATTTCTGCGTTTAAGTAGCCCGAGAAAGACTATCTTCCTTAAAAAAGGCGGGCCCAGTACCTACTACGCCATGACAGCGGGCTATGTACTTTGAACACTCGGCCAATCATTAGCAGCGTATGACTCCCGCTCGATGTTTAAAAGACCGCTGTCCGCTAGTTTCGTGTATAGCGTGTTCGACAACCATCTGATGAAAGCAATCAGTGCTGATCGATTCGTCGGGGATTGTCGTCCTGGCGTAATCCGCCAAAGCGTCAGCCTCGCGACGTACGTTTTAAAGCAGCCAGAAAAAGGAAAAAGCTCGTTTCACTACGGTGAACGCGAGTGGTAGCGATCGAAGGTGGGGTCCATGGCTTGCTTATTCTTGGTTATCCTTTTTTTAAAAGCGAAAAGTTCGTTTCGCTACGGTGAACGCGAGTGGTAGCGATCGAAGGTGGGGTTCATGGCTTGCTTATTCTTGGTTATCCTTTTTTTTAAATCGAAGCCTTTACCACTATTCCCAAGGGTTCTGTCACGACCCTTGGTGTCAACAGAAAACTCTCGCGAACAAATAAAAGAAGGTACAGGCACCTCCAGGAATCCACCCTGGAAACGAATAGAGAAACGGAGCGAGAGCCCGTTGTCCTACCGATTGAGCTGCGAGTCCACGTGGAGACTGGGGAGATAGACGGTGCACTCACCAGCACTCCGGCGCGTTTACCCACTCCGTTCTCGCTTAATACCACGTGATAGCTTCACGCGATCTCTTGTGCCGTTGTGCGCTCCGCCAACGGCACGTGGAGCAGCCGTGTGCACTCCTTGCGCATGCGCTAGGAGTTATAGAAATTAAAGGAAGCTGACACCAACCGATGGCATCTTACTTCTCCGCCTCTGCCGCCGATCTCGTCGCATCCGTCGGCGGCGGCAGAGGCGGATGAGAAGTTGGAGAAGGAGGGAGGTATATATTGTTGCGATTAAAATAAGGCGTATTTGCGATATTTACACTATTTACAATGGTTTATAATGCAGCAGCACATAGACGAACGGTTCGCAAGTTGGCCGATGAACCTTCTCTTCTTCTTTCTCGAACCAAGGACAGACCAGTGTGTCTCGATGCTGCAACGTCTTCGTCGTTTGCCGGTGTATTTGGCGCGCCACCGTAAAAATATAATTCCTTCATACGTTCTCGGTTCGTACGTTTTGAAAGTTCGGACCAGTGTACCTCCCTCCTTCCGTTCAATGCAAGTCCGGGTAATCCACTTTTCCAATTCATGCCTTTTCCTCCCTCAGTCTTTTGGCGCTGGTTTCCGAAAGTTCTTATTACTTGCCCTCATTGTACTTAAGCACACGTGCATAAAATTCTCCTTAACATTCCAAGCCCCTACCCGCAGCAGTGGCGTTTCATCTGCTTCCGCATCTCGCGTCGCTTAGCAGCGCCAAATACCACATCCGACCAGGACCAAATTTCCGGTTAATCTTTTTTTGCTTCACAGGATCTCGAGAGCGAGCCCGTCTCCTCCCAAGTACATGCACACAGGAACACAAACTTCTCGCCGAAGAACCGTGCGAGTGTTTGCATTCGGCCCCTATCGAAAGCGGTGGCAGCGGCGGGGGCGGGAGCGAGGCGATAAAGTCCGCTGACGCGTGTCTCGCGGCGCGCCGACTGCGGCGAGAAGAGAAGCCGCCTTTACAAACAACGCCGCCGATAGGGGAGTCGACGGGGATCGATCGATCGCTCCACGACACGCAGCAGCCACGGCGTCTGCAAGAGGGCAAATACGGACAAGACGAGGGCGACAACGTTGCTACCGCTGCCGCTGCTCACTATGCTCCGCGCGACGCTGCCGACCTATTAGAGTGGAACCGGTGGTGCCCCGAACGCTCGAAACGCAAACAGACGCGAGGGGTCAGGGCCCGAAACCACACACTACTCGCTTTCCGCTCCCTGGGTGTGCCTTTTCTGCGCTTCTAGAAAACAACCCCGTACGGTACTGGCGCTCACGAACACTGATGTGTGTATGCGTATGTGTATGCGTATACGTATGTGCGCGTGCGTCCATGCGTACATACATACATTTTTATGTATGTATGTATATATGTATGTATGTATGTATGTATGTATGTATGTATGTATGTATGTATGTATGTATGTATGTATGTATGTATGTATGTATGTATGTATGTATGTATGTATGTATGTATGTATGTATGTATGTATGTATTTAAGGAGAAGCAAACTTTAATGTCAAAACAACAGAGGTCGCCCTGAGAGAGTTCTCTGGCGAGCTACTTTGCGTTGGGAGGGGCTAAAGCCGGGGAAATGTGAGATACTTAGGAAAAAGAACGTCATGAATGTATGTAGGTATTGATTATACGAAGGAAAAGTTTACCCGTAAGCGTAAATTTTTTCTTTGGGGTGAGGCGGGCACCTGAACGACCTTTTTGGTAAGGGGAAGTGGTGACGGTGAAGAATAGGCAAGGGGAGGCGCACTTGAAGAGGTTGCTTAATGGATAAATGGTTCTAGAAGAGAAAGAGTAGTAATAGAAAGGTGAAATATCGGAAAGCATGGAAAACAGCGATTGAACTGGAAATCTCAATGAACAAATGCCCTGCGATCAACTTTACGAAGCCTGGCCTGGAGTTCTACCGGCTCACTGTTCAAGGCATCGCATTTCCATACGCGCCGAACTACCAGTTTCTAAAATTAACATTCTACAGATAACTAACGTCCTCCCCCCCCTTCATTTTCACCATCTCAAGGATAAGCTACGTAATTGGCCCTCATATTCCGCATACTCTCCCCCAACACCCGTGACTGCGCATGTTCCAACTCTCTTCTGCTGCTGTAAGAAGCGCTGTGCGTCGGCATGATGTGCCACGCTATTCCTCCTTTGGTCCCTCTCTTAAAACGAACCGTCATAGCTCTAGCGAGCATGCAAGCGCTAATCCGGAGGGTTTGCATTCACATCCCAAAAACCACCCGTACCGCTGGAACGCTGACAATGCAGGCGTCTTTCACAACTCGCCCTGGGCATTCAGAAATAACTTCGCGCTCATCTTCGGGTTGTGGCTGGGCATCGCAACCATCCTTTAGCATCAAGCTCGGCCAAGGAAGTGCGTGACTCGTTATCGCTGCTATACCAGCAGCCAGCTGTCCTCTCCAACCGCCCTGGATGTTCCTTCATAAAAAATCACGACCACGGTGCCGCAATAGCGAGAAAAGAGCGCATTCCGTCTCCCGCCCTGAAATACTTCATCTTTGCCTACATTTCCCAATATGCTAGTTCCACATTGTTCTGTACAATGACGGGTTGGGGTCATCCCCGCCATCCACTATCGGGGTGTTGGGTACCTTAATCCCGCACCACCTTCAGCGGCGTGCTCAGCCACAGGGCATCATCTACGTCAACAGAACTTGCCGCTCGACTGGTGTCCTTCGCCCACACAATCGAAGCCAAATTACAATGTATATAAAAACCTGGAGCACTTGATCTGCGAATGTGCGAATGTTCGCAGTTCACTACACAGTGTCCTTCACAGAATCTTGGGGTGGTCGCTTTCCTTGGGTATTTAACGGAGGGTCGTCCGGGGTCATGTCCCAGACGTCCCGATAAGGGACAAAACCTCCCATTGCGCACCCGCGAGACACAGTCTGCTCAACGAACGCATCCATCCGCATCAACATCACCAGCGTAATCAAATTATTCATCATTATCGTCCCCCCCCCCCAATTATTTAGCGTAAATAACTAGGCATCTAACTCGCCACCTGTCATCACCAGACATATTAAAGATCTCTCTCTCTCTCTCCCTATGTCCCCCCTCTCTCAACCCATCTCTCTCCCTCCTCCCTTGCTCGCTCTCTGCCAATTGCTAACATTATTATATTATTGCATGCAATATTAGAGAATTTTGCGGTTTTTACAGACGAACTTAAAGAGGCATTACAGATCGTCGACATAACCAGAACTAGTACATTTTTGTCTTAAAGTAGACGGGTAACAAGAACATATGGGCCCGGGCAATACAGAAGAATTTACGACCGAGCACGTGCTTTATTGTTATCGCACAGAGAATTTTCGGCAACGCCTTGAGAGAGGCTGCGACGGAGACATTGGAGGATAGTAGCATCCCTGGAATGAAAATTTTGCCTTGAGACAACTGTTCACTAATTTAGGTTGACACTATACCCTCAGTGAATTTATTTAGACACCCTCAATAACGCTTCTCTTCTGCAGATGGCGCCCCGGCTTCATATTATCGTCGTGGCTGGACTTAATCGAACAAAGAGCAGCAGCAGATAGTGCAAGAAGAACACGAACGGCGCTGCAGCAGCCGTTGCGTACGCGGGTAAGATCACGTACGGAGCCACGTTTAAGGGCTCCGGCCTAGTCGCCAGGAGTACCTCCGCATGCCTAAATTGCAGGCAAGAAATCGTAGAAGCGAATGTGGCATAAAGGGAGATCGACAATGCCCGAGAGCAAAGCAAGTTATTGATAGAAAACGAAAAATGGTCATAGGCAATAACGAGGTATACCAAAGATGGCGGTCGATGAAATTGGGAGAGCCTCAGATTTTACGCGGTACGAAGAGTTGGGGAGGAGGAGGTTATAGAAACACAATAATGTAGGTAGATCAATAGATTTCTCATCTCTGGCGTGCAAATAAGCTGCGAGATGGGAAACAGATGAGAAGGAAAAAAAATAAGGGGTGCTGGAAACGAAAACTGGTCGCCGATTCAACCGTCGTTTCAGAGCCTTTGACAGCCATGCTTAAATGTGCTTTATGCATATACGTATACTTTCTTGTGAGTCCCATTCATTATACGGAATACGTCACGGCGCTGCCGCCTTCGCTTAGACTTTTTTTTCTCACTGATTTATTTTGAGTTCGATTTTACTGTATTTTTACTTTCACCCTTTCACTCGTGTGAAACTGGCACTTTTTGGTTTCTCATTTGTGACATTTTGCTCGCGTGGCAGTCTCGATAGCGAGAGGGTAAGATAAACAGACAGGATACTTCAGTTAGAAAACATCTGGCGAAAGAATTTCCTTTCTTACGTGCATGTCGCAGTTACTTTCGGACGCAGCGAACTTTTAGACGACGTCGTTTTGCCCTGTGGCGCGACCCGGCTCGAGTTGAAGCATACATAATGTGAGTGCGGGTACCTTGAACGCAAAGCTAGTAAAAAAAACTGTGCACATGCTCAGCCAGTTTTGTTGGTTTTGGCTAAAGCTATCGCTGTAACACACATTGTTTACGTATGCTGCAGTAACTACATTACCGCGATACCTTAGCGTGAAACGTTTGTTTTTCTACATTCATGTCTACGCGCAAATCTTCCCCTTGGTGTAAAAGCCCTGCTACTAAACCAGACCGTCCTCCCACCCCCCCCCCCCCCCCCTTTTTTTTTCTTGTGGTTTGGCATACATATGCAATGTATGAGACATTGTCAAAAAAAGGTCTTCATCTTGCACTTGTGGTGTTTACACCCTACCGAATGCTCCTTTCTGCGCTTTTTTTTTTCACAGAATGCACGTTTATGTACGCATCTAGCAACTTTCCGTTCAGAACAATATTGTTCACGATAGTATAGCTCCCGACGCGCTTGTGTATTCACAGATCTGCATGCATCATGTAAGCAAATGAGGCGAAAGGGACACAAAAATAAAACTGCCATAGCGTTTTAGTCTGCGCCCGCAGCAAGCAAAGACCGCAAATTCAGCACCGCTTACAAACCACTGCTTTTGCGCCTCGGCTGACGTTGCTCTCTCTCGCTAAGGGGAACTCAGCAGATCCCATTCCTCAGGGACACACTAATTCATGGCCCAAGGGCTTAATAAGAATCCCTTACCGATACGAAATGTCTTACAGATTCACAGAAATGTTCCTAACGCCCTAGTTTGCTTCTATTAGAAGAATGTCTGTTCTTTACCGAGATAAAAAATAAACAAGAAACGCATTTTGGTTTAGACAGTTTTCACTAGATGGCTCTAGCTGTCCAGCAAGCAAGAGTTTTATTTTTATTTACGCATCGAAGTGATATATCTCTAAAATAAGCAAACTAGGCCGTTGTGAACATTGATATGTATTTGTATAGCTTTTCATATTGGTGCACGATGGTTTTTAGGTTCGTGGGTGATGAAGTAATACGCCTTATAGGAATTTTAACAGGTGAGCCTCCCTTAACATACAGAAAACTGTGGGTTTTATCGATCATAAAGATGATATATTCACAGTCGATACAAATATAGCTTGCCGTTAGGTGCGCAATTCAAGCAAGCTAAAGAGAGTTTGTGGCCAAATAGCTTAAAACAAGTAGAGATATAAACAAGGATATTTAACGGCTCTGGGCACTCTCGTCGTTCCCCTTCCCTTTTTATCAGAGGACGAAGAAAACGCTTACACGGCCACACAGGCTCAGAAAGCGGAGAAAGCGAAGACTTTTTTCGCTCTCTGGAATTTATCGCACTGCCTGTCCATTTGTGGTTTCATAGTGGATTCGTTTACTGCCATGACGCGTTCTTTGTAAGCTCAGCTTTCACCATGGCTGTGCCCTTTTACACTGGAAACCTCCGAAGCCTTTAGATCCGCTGGAGAAAGTCGTCGTTTTTTTTTTTTCAGATACTTTGCGTCACCGCTGTGAACCGCTTTCCCCGCGTCGCACTTCGTAACACCGGGACAAACAAATTGGCATTCTGCTTTTCTTAAACGCATCGACACTTCTTTAAAACAATGTTGGTCCCAACGCCATTTCGAAATGGTCTAGACAAGCAGAAACTGCTTATCAGCCCCCCCCCCCCTCTTCCGCCTTCTTTTGTTATTTTGTTGGCAGAGGGAGCATTAAAGCGTAACTTGTTTTAAACGCTGACTTGAACCTAAGCTGGCAGTTCCCGACGTGTATTTCAGCGTGCTTTGTCGCTTTTCCACGTGTGCACTTCATGCACGGTACTTTCAGTCTATTGGATCTACCAGTCTATCACATTCTCTCTCTCTCTCTCTCTCTCTCTCTCTCTCTTTCTCTCTCTCGGGTTGTCGACGAACACCGGTAGCGTCATCGTCGTCTGCCCTACCCTCCTCCTCTTTCTTTCCGAGCCTCGAAGCCACGCGTGATGGATTACGGCCGAGTCGGCCCAAGCACTCAAGGCAGTTCGCAAACACAACAGCGCGTCCCCGCCGTCCCCATCCCCGCTCGGGTGGCGAGCGTTGGCCGAAGAATGCCGCGTAAGCAACCGCTCTGCCACCGCCCTTCCCTGCCAAACGCCGCGCGAGACACTCAGCTCGCGAGAACAAACGAAACGGGACAAAATAGGCCAATCAGGGAGGTGGAAAGCGAATAAGAGCTTCGCCTTCGCCAGAAGAGAGAGAAGCAGCAGGCCCCAATTGAATTTGATGAAGCGTAAACCCCGCCGCTGCCGAGCGGCTGGGCCTCGTCCCCTATTCCATTCCTCCGCCGCTTTCCGACCCACTCCGAGGCCTCTCCTACTTGTTTTACGCGAAGTTGTTTCCTCTGCTCCTTGGCGGTTGTCATCTTTGCTCCGAGCTTAGCTGCTACGGCGGGTCGTGTTGATGTGTGTCCCGGCAGTAAGGGCGGCAGCTATCGAGAGGCGGCGGGGAACTAACTCCTCCGAGGACTTCGGGTGCGGGAGAGAGAATTGAAAAGCAGATCGTGCCTCCCTGAAAGCAGGCACTCTGAGAGAAAGCCGCCCGCGGAAAGATCTCGCTAAGACAGGGCGACGGAAAATGAAAGAAAGGGCACGAAACGAGAAGAAGAAATAGGGTGGCGAAAAGCGTCTTTCCGTCTCCAAAATGGTGCAGTATGAAAACTTAAGGGTACGTCACACACAAAAAATTAAAAACCAAAAACCACATACGCAGGAGTCGTTTATGCATTAAGTAGGAATAAGGCGGATCATAAATAGCTAAAATATTGCTGCGAGTGTCAGCATTTACATCAAAACATTTCACGCATAAACGCAAGTGGTGCGGATGCGACAGAAGCGTCCTGTATAGCGTTAAAAAAAGTACCAGTGACGTCACAAAAATAAGAAAAAAACAAAAAAGTCTTTTTGTTTTAATTTAGTTTCAAGTGCTAGGCGGCATGTGTGAAGATACCACTAGAAAACTTTTTTAAAATTTGTGATAAGGTATAATAAAAGGCGCTAATTTTTTACGCTTACGCACGCAGCAAAAAGAAGACAAAAATTAGCAGTGGCTTAGCTCGGCTATGCCAGGGTATACGTAGCGTGAGCTAAGGTTCAGCTGGTTATTCTTAGCTTTCCTGGTTGTCTAGGAAACGCCCCGCTATATGTATACCCCCACTGATACCTCGGCGCATGCGCACAAATGAGAGGCGCTATCAAGCGGCTACGGCGCGGCGTCAGACTTGGCTACTGCGCAACGGAGGCGCACCGCTGGGCACGCGCCGGCGCCAGTTCGTCTGTCTCGGCTATGACGTCACTCCTTTTGAATGCGCAGACAGGCGAGGCGCGCCAGCTGTGCGCCGTGGGACGTCACTGCTCCTCGCGCATGCGCAGCACGGCTGTCCAGGAGCCACGCGAAACTGCTCAACCTCGGCCAGTGTAGCTCACGCTACAAAAACAATGGGGTCTCGCGATGAATGCGGCTTGTGTTGCGAACGGTTAGGAATTTAACGCATCATGAGGCCCTTTAACGTCGTTTGTCCAGTGTGTGTCTTGCCGAGTCGTTATTTGTATGTGAGGAAATCGTGGTGGGCTGTTGTTATGCGTAATGTCGTCACCGATCTCGTGCCGAGAACGTCCAGGCTTCATCTGTTGCCGGTGAAATGTGTGTCGGTGTAACGCAACCTCTCTGATGGAATTTGAGTTGCTTTGTTCTACGACAGTAGCAGCGGCAAGCTGCAAGGGTTATTTTTTCTGTCTGTGAACGCGGGCTCGCTCGATGTTAAAACGTGAGGCCTACGTAGCTGGTGTTCGGACAACATACGCAGCGGTTTCGTAGGTTCCTCTGGGAGGTAGCAGTTCAATCACAGCAACGATGCGGCGTTTTTTTTTATGTAAACAGGCATAATTACGGCCTTGTTTCAGAGGATGTGCGAATAACCGAAAACGTTCGTACACTATCGTCTGAGATTGGGTAGATTCACAAACAAAGCAATATGAACAAGCGCGAATATTGTTCGGTAACCAAATTCGCTGGCGTTATACACCGAGTGTTTTATGACTGCTATGGAGTATCGGTGTAGGTAATTATAAGTAGTGTTATTAAAAAGGGTATAAGAGCGGTAACCAAACATTAAGGCCGTGACCTTGCTGGATTTTGGACCCTGTCATTGCAGAAAGCTGGAAGTATGTCGCCGCTTGGAATTACTTCCCGTGCTTTTAAAAAATTGCGAAAGGTGCACATGCCCGCAGTGTTTTATTATGCCCGCTGCGCTATTGGTTCGTTGTTCCCGTGGCTAATGAAGGTGGCATAAGAGAAGCTGACTCACCATGCACTGAGCGCAAATTGCCGCGCATTTTCTCGGCAGTCTTGGAATTTTGTAAGAGGGGTCCTTAGCCAATGAAGCTATTTTGGAATAGCTCAGTGGCCCGCCGCGGATGCTCAGTGGCTAAGGCGTTGTGCTACTGGGCCCGAGAACGCGGGTTCGATTCCCGGCCGGGGCGGCCGCTTTTCTGATGGAGGCGAAAAGCAAAAACACCTGTGTGTACGAGGTTTCGGCGCACGTTAAAGATTACCAGGTGGTCAAAATTAGTCCGGAGCCCTCCACTACGGCGCCCCTCATCGCCTGCGTTGCGTCGGCGCGTTTAACCCTACAATCAAATCAAATCAAATCAAATCAAATCAAATCAAATCAAATCAAATCAATCAATCAATCAATCAATCAAATCAATCAATCAATCAATCAATCAATCAATCAATCAATCAATCAATCAATCAAATCAAATAGCTCAGTGCATTTCGGAGGAATGAACCAGAAATTTCTCTTCCCTTAATTTTCTTCAGTATTTGTGTAAAGGCATTAGCGAGCAATAAAAATGTGTTTTTTTCCAGAAGTGTTTCAAATTGATAGCTGTACTTTTACGGATACGTTTTGGTGGTTATGCAGCTTAGCTATAGTGTTTAAGTTTACACAGAGGAGATGACTAAGTGTATTGGCAACCAGTCAGGGGCCCTGCGTCCCCTTGCCATGATAGAGCCGTTATTCTACACAGACGGACAATTTTTGCAGAGACTTCACATAAATCTTTAGTTTATTTAGATTCAACACCTCTTCCACACACTTGAAAGTTATTGTTCTAGCAACTGTGAAAAAAGTTGGAGAAGCATTAGAGTGCCATGTCGCTGATTTTCTAGCACGCACAGTTGCAGGTGTTGTAATAGAAAATGATGCAGCATCTCAGGATAGTTGCCCTTCAGTGATTCATGCCGCTGCTTTTAAATCATATTCTCGCTGTGGAGATGCAGTAAGAATAAGAAACAGTTGCTCAGTAGGTTGCTATGGTTTCATGTCAGTCCTTTGAGCTGCTATTTCGCTCCTTCGCAAGGTCTGCAGTTGATTCTGACTAGAAGGCTACGGCAAGAATTGAAGACTTATGTAGTACGTTGGAATGGATTCATGCGAGGCTTGCAAACTGTAAAGTCGCTGTTTCTCAAGCACACTTCTTGTTTACAGACATGAAGCTGCGGGTGAGAAGTAGAAGATGCTTATGTAATGTATTACAATGGATTCATGCCAGTTCTTAAGACTGTGCAGTTGGTGCTTCTCATGCATACCCCAGTGCAATTTTTTTTTATCACCCATACCTTCGTCATCGCTTTGCCAGCTCTTTCAGCATTAGCACAGGAGCTGCTACGTGTGCTCAGCGATGCACAACAAAGCAATGCACAACTACTGGAAATATTGCCTCTGTGAAAAAATTGTGCAGGTGCTTCGTACCAAATCTGGCACAGGGAAAATGTACTCACATCACACGTGCACTTAACAGTGACATTTTATTCGAGGGGTCTGTGCATAGCTCTATTCATTACTATTGGTTTGTAGAAGTGCAGATTGGTGGGCCAGTTGGTAACGCGAAGTAGAGAAAAGAAAACCCACACGCTGAACTAGCAACTGATATTTACTTGAAAACAGATACAACCTGCGAACAGTGCATGGGAACACATCTTCCAAGAAGTACACATGTTCTTATAAAAAAATGGCTGCGGCGTAGCTCCACTGACGTTTCATGTGCAAAGCAAAAGCTTGGCTTATTCTGGCTGAGTCTTGGTTTCGCTTGGTTAACCTTTGATTTAGCTGTATTTCCGACCACGTCTCAAAGCCGTTCGGTTCCGTGCAACGCTCACAGAAGGGAGTCCGGGCCGGAACGCGGCGTTCGTTCATGGCAAACGCACCGTTCCTCTTCGCCGGCTGCTAGACGAGTCACGTTGCTCGAAACGACCCGGCGCCGCATGCATGGAGCTGCGGGGGTGGTTGGCTGCCTCGGCCGCGCGGCGGTGGCGACCGCTGTCGGTGCCCGCAGGAGCCAACAGCGGGCCCGGTGAATCACGTGATGCGCTTCGAGGGGTGTGTCGCCGGGGATGTGTCTCCGGCCAAAAGGTCATTTGCGTATCCTCCACGAAATCGGTTGGAAGAAAGTAGTCAAGCTGTGCTTTAAAAATGCTATCATTTACACAATTATTTTCTTTTTCCAGCTCCGCATTGTGGGAAAATGATCTCTTTATCGGTGAGGGGAGGTGGATGGAACACTGATGCAATTTCCTTCCTGCTGTTGCCGACGTAGAATGCTTCAAGTATTTCCCTCTATGTTTTGTCCCTCCTTTTCTCAAAATCGTAACACTTCCAACACCCTATGTGTCTCTTGTTCAAGCTAGCGTTAGGTTATTTATTAAATAACTCGGACCACCTGGTTATATTTTTTAATAACCAGACCTTTGAGTACATGGATTCAATGCTAGAGAGTTTTCCATTGTACTTCTCTCCACACTGAGTAAAGCAGCCGGTGGATTTTCCGAATCTTGTTCAAATGAATTGAGGCCAATCCACGTCGTGAAGATGTTTGGATCGGGGTTTGCATCGCGTGTAACGTTTGTAACAGCGAAAATAACAATTTGCAATGTTAGCAAGTTTGTTTCCGTTACGGGACTCACACGAAATGGGAAATCCATGGGAAAACGTTGGCCAACATACCTCCGCCAGTAGTTGCCTCAATGTGGGCGAGGGGCTACGTGTGCCTTTTCGGATTCCCACGAAACTAATAGAACCGTGAGTAAAACTTTGCCTAGCATAGCTCTTCCGGTAGGTACCGACTCCCCGGTTAGGTTTAGAGTTGTGTATCATAATGTGGAGCCTAACGGCATGCTACGCCACGTTTAAGTCATTGTACTCCAAGCTTCGGGTACCCGTGAACGTAGTTAAACTTCAAAGCGTGACGCTAGAACAAGCTCCAGGCTGTAGAAATGGTAAAATCCCAAGGATAAGCGTTGGGCAAACCTGTTAAGGTAGTATAGAAAAACGGTTTCGCGAATAACTGCTCGTGTGGCGTACGAGACGAAATAGCGAAACCGACCCGCCGCGGTAGCCTCAGTGGCTAAGGCGCAGTGTTGTGCACGTTGCTCTAAACAGGAACGGAAACTTGTTCCTCCTTCCTTCCCAATTTTGAAACGAGTTCCCGTTTCAAGTTCCTTTCAAGAATTTAAACTGTACTGTGTGAAGACGTGATTTTTTCATAGACATGAGGAACAATCAGTGAGGAAACATTTCGTGTTGTGTTGTATCTGCTGGCAACAGGTACTGAAGAAAAAAGTTTTATGTATATTGTATAACTTGTGATTCTCATTATAGGAAAATGTACGATTTTTTTTTATTTTTCTTGATTTACTTATTTTTTTCTCTGTATTGCTGGAATCTTATTGCTAAGCACGCATATTTGATTTGAACATGTCCTCTACGTGAACTCCTCTGTTGTGGACGGGTCAGGAGCCCTCGTCAGGCACTCAATGCCTTTAGCTCCTGCCCCTTCAGCAGAGATTGTAAACAACATCTGCTGAAAAATAAAGTCTTCTTCTTCTTCTTCTCTTCTCTTCTTTATAGCGAAAGGAACGCGTTCCAGTTCCACTGCGGACATTGGAACGTGTCGTAACATTGACGCTACATTTCATTTCTGTTAAATTTAAATATGGTGTCGGATAATTCTGAGGTGAAATAAAGTGACAAAATTAAAACCCACACCGACCTACGCATATTATACGAATATGAACACCGCCGGCAGCAGATTATCTGGAGATAAAAAGAATCATGAAACGCTCCTAGCCGACTTTTTTTCAGGGAGCACCGGACAAACTCCAGACATGTCTAACTGCGGTTTTGGTGCTTGTTTACTATTGGTGAAACACATATGGCACTTTATACTTCGGCCTTACAAATGCGCAGTGAGGTTAAAGCGCTTCAGATGTGCAAAAAGAAAGTTACTCACACGCAGGAACATAATTAAATTTCTTGCATAAGAAACTGTGCCGAAAGGAACAATACATAAGCTTCTAATGAATGGTTATTCGATATTGCAGTGTATTTAAGATACCTTACAGGCCCTTTGCAGGGAATTGAGTAAGGGGGTTACAAACGTTAAGCTTGGCGGATGATACAGCGCAAATTTGCTAGTAACAAAACACAGCAGAACAAGTAATGGCTACGAGGTTTAAGGTCGCAATACAAGTTTAAGTCAGAAGACGATAACAAGAAAAAAAATTAGTCAACAGCGTAGTCTCACATGAAATCTACGCGCAAGAATTACAAAGCATACCGAACACAATCAGGGTAGTAGTAGATAAAGGGAACAAGCAAGGATCGCCAAATATGTGGACGCGACGCACAAATTAGTGGCTGTGGTTAGAACTACGCATAAGGGAAAAAACCAAGGAAATAACGAGGAGCCTAATCAAGTGCGTAAAGAACATTGCTACTATAAAAAAATTGGCCGTGTATCTGCTCCTTTCGTTGCAAATGTCGACCAAAGACTAGGTCTTTTGTCGACATTTATTCGACTTTCACCAAGCAAATGCCTCCCTTCCCTTTCCCGCCTCACCTCTCATGTTGTTCCTCTTGCGTCGTGCTCCTCCAAAGCAAAGGCGCCAAAGGTGTGCTTAAATCCTTTTAAATTTCCCGCGTTTCACTGCTCCAGGCCGGGTGTCCTCGATGCCAACGCTGCCGTACGGCGGAGACGCGCGTGAATCGAGGCGCCCTACTTCAACGTTGATAGAACCACGTTTGCCCTACTCCACGTGCGTTCCAAGCAGAACGTGGAACCTATCTAATGAAACCTTTCGTAACTGTTGCCGGTTGATTTTAAGTGCGAATGCACTTCTTAAGCGAGCCTGAAGCGTCCGCCGCCGTCCGCATAGCAACAGCTGCGGGTGCGCGCGCTCCTCGTCTTCCTTGGCAACGGGGGGAGATGGGCGCGCGCTGCCTGGCCGCTGACATGGCACATACCCACGTGGGGGATTGGCCAGGAATCTCCTCGTCTTCCTTGGCAAACGGGGGGAGATGGGCGCGCGCTGCCTGGCCGCTGACATGACACATACCCACGTGGGGGATTGGCCAGGAATCGGGCGTGAGAAGGGCTAATGCACCCGCTTAAAGGAGTACTGACACGAAATTTCAAAGCTGAGATCCGCTCTAGCAATCAAGTACAACGACAACACAAATAGGTGTCTGTGAATAAATTCATCTTTCTTTCTTTGTAGTTGTGTGGGTGTGTGTGATCTCTCTTTCGCGAACATTACCGAACCGCGCAAATTCAACTCGTGCATTCGCACTTTCACATTCTTCCCCTCGGGAAATGCGGGGGAATTTTTTTTAAAATGGCGCCAGAAGCTATAGTGGCGCGGGCGACAGCAGGCGTCGGCGTGTGAATTTTTTTTGTGCAGTTGATGAAGTATTTATTTTCGCAAAAATCAAGCATGTATGATTTTTATAAAGGAACACTGCAAAATATCACTTCTGTATTAATTTGTTGTCTTGTATTTGCGTAATGTCTTGTTCTTCTTCAACAAAGTTGACTAGTATGAACATTACACCAGACTTAGACGGGTAGATTGAGCTGTGACTATATAAGACTGTTGTGCAGGCCTTGTTTTACTTTGGCCGGGTGGCTGAATCGAGTCACAGACAGACAGACAAACAGACAAAACAGACGGACCAAAATTGCTGGTTTTAAGTAGCCCAAGAAAGACTATCGTCTTTAAAAACCAGAGCACAGATTGAAACCGACCAACTAAACAAACTCTAAACGCTGGCCGTCCACGTTCGGGCGGCCTCTCTCAGGTATTGTCCACACAGCACGCGACGAAAATATGCCCAACAATGACGAAATTCCTGTCCTTTGTCAACAGGACGGCTGCAATACAAAAGGACGTGGCACTCCCGTCGACCCATTCCCGCCAGATCGGCGTCAGACCGCGTCGTGAGGAACTGCGTGCGACGAACTTCGAGCAGTATGGCATCCAGAGACACTGCGGCACGCCCAGCCCTATTGATAGCCGGTGACCTCACAGCGAGCGCAACTCGCCCGACAGCAACGCACCCGCACCTCGCGTGCACTAAGGCGATAGTTGCCCCTGATAATATACACATACGGTAGTTTCACAAGGGACCTGCAGCGCCGCTAGGACTTACAACCTTTCCTGGCCTCTGCAGACAAACGTGGAAAGGCACAAATCATTCTCGCGGCTGCGCTATTCACCCGCGGAACGCCGCGGTAGCTCAACCGGCATACAAGCAAGCACAAGCTGCGGCCCGCTGCGTGGTTATTCTTCTGAATGTGACTTCCGACGAAGCCGTTCCGCTGAAGGGCGGGGGCGAATTGGACAGCTTGTAGGAAGTTAACAGCACAGTAGCAACTTGTGGATTTTTGTACTCGAGCCTTGGCATCAAAAACGGTCAAATCCTAGCAATGTAACGTTTGCAGGAGGAACGCCGTTCCTGCCGTTCCTTTATAAACCTAACGAGTTACCGTTACAGTTCCACCGACCCTTAATGGAACGGTGGCGTTCCTCCGTTCCTCCAAAACGGAACTAGTTCCAGGAACGCCGTTCCGTACAACACTGCTAAGGCGTTGCGCTGCTGAGCACGGGGTCGCGGGTTCAATTCTTGGCCGTGACGGCCGCTTTTCTGATGGAGGCGAAAAGCAAAAACGCCTATGTGTACGAGATTTCGGCGCACGTTAAAGATCCCCAGGTGGTCTAAATTAATCCGGAGCCCTCCACTACGGCGCGCTTCATCGCCTGCGTTGCGTCGGCGCGTTAAACCCTACAATCAATCAAATCAAATCGCGAAACTGCGAAGCGTGAAGAGGAGATTAGATTAGATTATGTGTTGAATGCGCCGAAACTACACATTGCCAATGAGGGGCGCCATAGAGGAGTGCTTCGGATTAACTACGCAGGGATCTGTAACGTGCGCCGAAATCTGGAACACACGGGCGTTCTCGCTTTTCGCCTCCATCTGAAAATCAGCCAACACGGCCGGGGTCAAACCCGCGTCCTTAGGTTGAGCAGCCCAGCGATTTAGCCACGGAGCTATGGCGGCGGGTGCGCAGTATGAACAATAATGTTTGCACATTTTTAATATGAGCATACACGGAACGGCGAAAGTCACCTTGGGTAATGTACATCGTTCAGTTGCCCACCCGATAAATCATGGATGTAGATCCTACTGCGTCTGGAAACATCCGCGCAAGAAACAAAACCATAACAAGGAAGAACAGTCGGAGGCAGGCGATCCAACCCACCACGGAGATTCGCCTTGGAGGGTTCTACCATGAGCCCCACTTAATACCTCTCAACCCCACTTTCCCGAACAAGGACTCACGCCGTACCAGTGCATAAATTGTTTTACTACTACCGGATACATGCCCATGGACACGGGCATGACGCTTACGCTCAAGGGAATTGACCAGAAATGGCGAGGTCCGTGTTTCAGGTTAACTAATGTTCATGGAGAGGCACCTGCCGCAGCCGCATTCGTAAGTACACACTGACATTGCACATGGCGGCGCTATGAGGTTTTAATCTCTAAGCATTTTTTGCAGACTCAACCCTTCCGTCCATCTGTAGCGTTTGATCTGTTTCAGATTCGCCGCTTAAAAAAGGGTATTAATAACAGGCGCTAGCGGTTTCATATTTACGCACAAGTCCGAATATGTCGTTACAAAAAATGCCGTCCTATCAATACAATTGGCATGGTATACAAGCAAACCTCACAGGGACGCGGTTATAGCGATCTGTAGGTATAATGGGTCCTATGGAGGTATTCAATAGAAGACTCACGACTTTCCTATTAAAGGCGAAGCTCTTTAGCAATCCCTTGATTCCTATGTTTCACAAAACTCAGTATAACAGAATAAAGAAAAGAAATCACCGGCACCGGCCGGATTAGAACTGCGTCTGGTAGATCAACGTAGTTAGAGCCAGCCGTCTTACCCACTCGTATACTACCGTGAGTTAGTACCCCAAAGTCAAACGGCTTACTTACTCGGTTGCGTCAGTAGGGACAGAAATCACGCCACGTGCTCGAAACAGAACAGCTGACAGAGTACGCGTTGCACCTGCGTGGCGCCGAGTTGAAATGTGCGTGCTCCATTCGTTCATTCGGCTTCGATTTGCTTCTTATTCGCCGTTAAGCAACAAAGATGGAGTAAAGGTCATTGCGGCAGCGAAGAAGAAGCAAATCGGTTGCAATCATGAACTGAAACCGGCGTATGGTCGAGAAGGTTTCGTACAGATTCGCTACCTTCAAATCGTACGCGTTAGTGTGAGCATCCTTCATTTTTTACATCAAAATGGTTACATGATCTTAAAAACACCTTCCCAGCAGTGCATTTCCGTACAGTAGGCGACGCTTCGCAAGATAATTTGTCGAATCATCCGATAATTTTGTGACCCTGTTCTGCAGAAGACAAGGCCTAAGTAAAATAAAAAGGAAATGGTGATTTTAGTTGCTAACCGCAAAAAAAAAAATGTAATTTTGTACTCATTTGAATATTTCTGTTGATGTGGCAGCAGGTCATTTCAAATCTCGATGCTTTACGCTACTTTGTTACTGTTCCTTTCCTGACCTTTTCTTCTTCTGCTTTTTGTCCCTTTCTACTCTTCTCCCTCCCTTTCTGCCGTTCTTATTTTTGCTTGCTCTAATTCTTTTTTTCTTTCTTTCTTTCTTTCTTTCTTTCTTTCTTTCTTTGTATTCCTTCCTTCCTTGCGATTTTTTCCCTGTAATATATACTCACCTACTCCTTTTTCTTCGATCTCATTCTCTTTCTCTCCTGTTTGCGACATGTTTTATATATTTTGGATAGAGAACATCGAAGAAAAAGTTGTAAAACTGTCCGTGAGGGTTTGCGAAATATTCATATAAACTTTCTGGGCGGGGCAAGTTACTCGCGGACACCATTTAAACCTTTTGATTGATTTAGCAGAGCACACAGGCTATTAATTAAGCAAATCTGTTGCGCAAGTTGGTGCATTATGATTCAAAAACAGGCTATTAAGACTGCCCGCCTAAGAGCAGACCTACAGCTACGGTAATTATCTGTCGCGTGCCGTAGGGAATCGCATATTCCGGTGCTTAAATGGACCAGGACACGCAACGGAATATTGAAAGGACTTGTCACACTGGAAGCCAACATCTGGGGCTGCTAGCAAACACAGGCTGTTTGTTCCCGTAATATTCAACGCACAGCTGGGCGTTACAGTAATCAGCTAACCATCCTGTATATGTATTCTTGTTTTCGCAAAGAAAGTGGCTTCAAAGAGAAAATAACGGTTTCGACGTACCAATGCAAAAACGAAAGTTGGGCGAATTGATACAACACCAGAAGACAGCAACCAACACGAAACGAGCGCTGCGTTGTGTAGTGTGTGTCGAACACGACAGCGTCTCTGTCATGTTCCTTGCTCTCGTGTAGTATTTGCGTGCGCTATTAACTTTGAGATACACATGCAGCCGTTAGTGGAAGTTTCCAGGCCTGGCAACATCTCTTACATGCTAAGAAGGGGTGCATCAATCGTATTTAACCGAGAAAGCTCAACTGATATTGATCCTAAATGAGTACCTACGCAACCTGCGGGTTGAGAAATTGAGATTTACGGTTACTGCTCCAAGGCACGCTTGTTGCAATAGCGACTACAGAATTACGCCACTTGTAGTTTACAAAAAAAAAATACAGGTAGGCGCAGAGTGCAGTATTCATTCAACGCGATATGTTATCTTCGCATGTGGCCATCGTTGAGGCAAAATACAGCTCCAGCCATTAAATTTAAAGCAGAATTTCTCTTAGTAGAAGCCCACAAGGCGATATGCTCAATAAGCTCCTCCAGCTATCTCACAGCAAACGAGCAGTTTGCGACCGGCAGATAGTTTCATGAAAACAACAGAAGATGAAACCCCACTTGTGCACATGTCGAAACAACCATAGGAAAAACACCGTTACGAATGATATGCAGCGCAAGCGGGGAAGTTACTTACGCAAGCTGTTTGTTTTTTATCTGTACGGGACTTTTTATAAAACGACTACTTAGTGTGCCCTGCCAACGAAGCATCATTAGTTTTTGCAAGGGGAGTGCCCTTAGAACATGCAAAGCGGTGAAGTTTGGACATGTCCTACGATCGAACCTAGGGTCAGTTTATCGTCTTTAACGATGTGCTCCCAATAGTGGCCGATTGCATCACAGCTGTAGAAGCGGTTGATGACTGTACTAGCTGGATCGATCCCCGACTGCGAATAATTGGTGGCGCATCGTGTGCGTGCCTGTATGCGTGTGCGTGGCCCGTAATAACGATGCGGCTCCAACCGCACTTACGCCCCAAGTTCAACAACCCCACATGTACAAGTCGACGGCATTAGATTCTCTGATAACGCGTCGCGCGAGACTAGGTGCACAGTAATCAGGGTATAAATTAACAAGCTATTCCCGACGACAATTCAACCTTATGTCACCACCCTTAGTGATATAACCACAGAGCAAGCTTCATTAAGTGCGAGTAAGATCTACGTCGACCGACGAGACCAGGCCAGCCGAATCCCAGCGCGTTAATCCCGTCGCCCCGTTCCTAGGCACTACCAAGCCGCTGCAACCGTATACCTGGCGCCACTCGTGCAACACGTCCCCACCCCCTCATGAAAAACTGAACTACTTCTTAAGCGCCAAAAACTACAGGGACATAGAATGAGACAGGGACACGCGCTAACTTCCAACTAAATTTTATTGAGCAAGCGTGAAATATATACATGAAAAATAGTCGATAGGAGATACAGAAAAGAATTACACACAAGAGATAACAGATAAACTCGGTGCTGTTCCACACGTGTCAGGCACTACCATGACCAGTTCTTTTTTTTTCAAGAACACTGCTTCCTCTACTGACAAGGCTATCGACGTTGTGCTGACGCATTCGAAATCACCTAATTGCATCTCAGCCGCTTCAACTATTTCACGCGTGCGTTGATCAGAATCATGAAACAACGTGACTGAATTTGAAAAGTAGGGTTCGCACCCCTGGCATTCAGCACAGTGATTTGAGAGGTTCCCATTTTTTCTTTTTAGCACATTATTCTGGTGTTCACGTAGCCTTGAGTTGATGCATCTGCCAGTCTGTCCTACATATACTCTACCACAAGCCAACGGCACATGGTACACTACGCCGCCATCACATTCGACATACTTGTTGTTATGTCCAACATTACAGCCACTGTTTTCTCGCCTTACCGGACACGTTTCCTTACACAGCCTTGCGAGTTTAAGAGGTGCGGACATTACAACCCGAACCCCGGCCCTCTGCCCTATTTTCTTGAGCCTATGTGCAACACCATGCAGGTACGGTATCACGGCCGTCTTACGCCGCTCACTACCATCCTGTACACTGGTCTCGGCCCCTTTTCCTGGTAGCCCTTCACGCCTGCGGACAGCCTCACAGACTGCCACAATGACGTGCTCAGGGTACCCATTGTGGCTCACTATGCAAACTGTAAGCCCTGCCTAACATGCGTTTGCTTTTGCCGGCCTCCGCCAATCGCAGAGCATTCTCGAGTGACATCATAGGTTCTGTTGCGGAAAATGAGCTGGTGGGTCGCATGGTCATTTCCTTTTTTCTAATTATGTAGCTTATTTGAGCGAAGTTTGCGTTATAGGTGGTGTCGTTATGGTTCTAACGAGGCAATCTTTCGAATGAACCACACTTGTGTTTTCTCTTCATGGCTCCTTTAACGTCTGGTCGCTTCTCTATTGCCACAAAAACGGCTCTGGTGTTCGGCGCAGCGTCAGACTTGGGTACTGCGCAACGAAGGCGCACAGCTGGGCACGCGCCGGCGCCAGTGCGTCTGCCCTGGCTATGACGTTATTCCTCTAGAATGCGCAGACCGGCGAGGCGCGAGCGGCGGCGGCTCCGGCGCGCCAGCTGTGCGCCCTGTGACGTCACTGCTTCTCGCGCATGCGCAGAACGGCTCTCCAGGAGCCACACGAAACTGCTGAACCTCGGCAGGAAGCCCTCAACAGGAAGCCCTATTCACTCTGGCCTTGCTCCCGCATACGTTGTCCTTGGCGAAGCTCCCCGAAGAAGCGAAATACGAGCAGCGGCGGACTTGGAATCTTGTGCTCAGCAACCGAACACCCGACTGGTTAAGCCGCATATTCCTGATTGCGGTCTAAGTTACGATGTCTTCCGCTCTTCCGGATGCAAAAATCAATATTGCTTAAGTTGAAAACAACTATTATGTCATAAATTCTATTCTACATTGAAGCGCGCAGGGCCTACACAATTTGATTGTTGACGTTAAATCGTCTCCAGTATAGCTGCCATAGTTCTACGTCCGACCACTTAGGTACTGAAACTGCGTAAATCCTACAAGACCGACCGCAGTCACAGGCTATGTTTCTTGCTGATGTAACAAGTCCACCCTTAATCTACCCGGTCTTCCAATCAATCAATCAATCAATCAATCAATCAATCAATCAATCAATCAATCAATCAATCAATCAATCAATCAATCAATCAATCAATCAATCAATCAATGGGTCAGCCGATCAGTCAGCCAATCAATCGTACCATAGTAACTAATTCAGTCGTTTCGGTTTTTCGACCCTCTTTTAATTAGTATCGATTAAGTTAACGCTCTCCCTATTCTTGTGTTAGCCATTCGATAATTGTAGGAACCCCCATCTGAAGTAGTAAGCCCTCATTTACTTTGTATTTTGATTTAGAGTTTACATTAGCAATTTCATATTTTCAAAATTATTTTTATGTTCGGACTCTGCTAGCAGCAATTCCTTGTTTCTCGTTTTTCACGTTTATTGTTTGTCTTCTCCCTGATATTCCCCTAATGTCCAACATCCTCCACTCATAATTGAAGCCATCGCGCCATATGGCGTAGCAAGCCTTGTCACTAGCAGGGCTGACCTCATCAAGGCTTTTAATAAGACCCCCCCCCCCCTACCTCTCTCTCTATCTCTCCCTCTCTCTCTCTCTCCTTCTCTCTCTTCCTCTCTCTCTCCTCTCTTCTCTCTCTCCTCTCTCCTCTTCTCTTCTTCTCTCTCTCTTCCTTCTTTCTCCCGTTAGTGGTTCGGCTGCACCTCTACAGTTTTCATCGAAGTTTCTCCCGTTCTCATACTAGTCTATATGTCTCCCAATAGGTATTGCAGCAGATTTACACGTCGACAACAAAACATTACGAAGTTTTAGACGGGTAAAACTCCTGCAAAAATATTTCAGACCAATAGAGAGAGATAGAGAAAGACCCTGAGAATGCGTTTGCTGGTGAGGAGGAAGCGTACTCTTTGGATCTGTCTCAAGCATACATGTTGCAAAGTCAGGCTTTCCCAGCGCAATATTTCTCTCGCCAGTAGTATGCCCCAACGAGTACATGCGAAGCACCATGGAGTCCAAAGGTTAGACCTTACACGTGAAAATACGCTGATATTCTCAGCGTGTTAGTAGACAAACCCCGTTTTGTGCCGCTATCGCCGGTTTGCCCAATTTTTATTGCGGTATCAACATTTACAATTAGCCTGCACATGTGAATCAAGAAAAGAAATGCCACTGCGTAATAATGAAAATTATTATTATCTTGCTTAGAACATGCACGCGGGACGCTTTATTTATTTTTTCGCAAAAAACCAAGAAAGTGGATAGATAACTCAAATGGCGACAAGTGGATGCCATTTTAGGTGGCTAGACCCGAATAGTTTTGGCACAGTATTCTGTTCGTAACAATGGTAGAAATCAATTCCACCCGACCGGCCAGAGCGGCAGCCTGATCTGCCCTGAAATCTTTTAGGGCCACCCCGCCAGGAACCCGAGTGCGAGCCCCGGCTGTCAGCCGCAGCGTCGCCTGATGGATCACATCCGGCCTTCCTAGCCTATAGAGATGACCTCGGGCGTCGCCTCCGTTCTACTTACCCCTTATGCCAATTCTCCATTCTTCCTGGGTCTTCCGTTTATCGAAAATAAAACAGCAACAACAAAGAAATGCTTCGACTTAGCCAGCTCGCCGTATACGAAAACAGCTTAGACAACTACTAAAGTTTCTCGTATGCTGCACCATAAAGTGAAGCACTGTAGTCTCAGCCTCCATTTTTTGGCGTTTCAACAAGTAAACTTCAAAGACATAAATGGAGTTCAAGTGATGTTGACTGCTACTTCTTGAAAGCACACTGGAAATTTTTTGCTCTAATCTCACATCGGCAAGTGTCGGAGAGTACATCTCAAGCTGGGACAAGCGTTTGTTCATTACTCTACGGGAAAAATTGTGATTATTACAGTTCGGACGATCCTGTGTGCGCGGTTTCCTATCCCGTAGGCTGAATCACTTATTACAGTTACTAAGCCGACTCCCTTATCTAGAACAGACGCTGCTCGATTGCGTGGTCTACTCTCCCGAAGGATCACGGATGGAGTACGTAGGACTTCAGAAACGCACGTATTGGAGGTCGACACCCGCCTACGCAACGTCCACGCACTTTCGGTTTTTGGCGACACGACACGAACCTTTCTCAGCCGCCTCTCACTAGTGGTCGCATTCACGGATTAATTCTCCTACTGGGCTGGCATGACGATATGTCAGGCTTGCGAAATCTGCGGGACGTCGTCGGCTGCGTGTGACTTACAACTAGTTGTTCACCGCGAAGGCGACAGCTTCTGACCACACTTTTCTCGAGGCGGCTGTTCTCTAAAGACAGATCCTGGGCACACGGACTTTCTCTGTCGTCCGAGCAGAAGGTGGCAAAGGCGCTCATACGCTTTTCCCCAACTACGGTCTTGAACAAAAGACTGCGGGGTGCTCTTAGTCACGTCTCAGATAGTTTTCCAACATAGAAGGGGTGCGGGAGCTCAATTCTGTGGCAAATCCACTCTGGCAAACTCATTTTCCGTGTAGACACCACGAGTGATTGTAATGCAAGTGCCAGACGAATGCTTCTTAGCCATTCAAGGGGATTTGCCAGAAAAACGGTGTGGGCGAATGTAGAGACCGACGGCCGCGCGGTATTTACCTCCGTTCTCTTTTAACACCGGAGCTGTATAAGCTAAAGTCCGTCCGTGCCTGTCGTAGTCTCGAAACTCGGCACAGAAAAAAGAAGAGGAGAAAAAGGGTAAGCGACGAAGTATGAGGGGAAACGGAGAGGGGGCAAAGAGCCGAGGAGCATGTGGGGAGTTCGTATCGTGGCGCAGATGTTCAGGTAGGGAGGCGCGCGCCTATTGGTGACGCGATTTCTGACGTGCAGGTGTTCTCCTAGTTTAGAGAGACGGCGTGAGCTCATCGGATTCAATGACCGATCTACCGATAGACAAGCCGGTCTAAGAAAAGCCAGGGTTGTGAATATTACCAGCTCCGCTTTTTCCTCAGTCTTCGCATCGGACTTGCGAAGGGGCCGCACTTTTTCTCCTCTATTTGTTCGGCTTTCTCTTTCTGCCCGTTTCCCACTTTGCTCACACGCAGGACAGCAAGCTAGGCACAGCTTGGTAAACTAACGTACCTTTCAACATCTACTTTCCGCTTTCTGTCCTTCTTTCATTCAATTTTTGTGGTGCACTTACCCAATCGCTATGGATGCTTAGTAATCTTCTAAAACAATAATAATTATTATATTGATGATGATATAATACTTCTACTACTTCTTATATAATATTAATGATCATTATGACGACAATAACAATATAATAGTGATGACCAAATGTCAACTATCCTTTCGTATTGTCATTCTTTAATTTTGTGGTAATATTCAAATTCAAATCAAATGAAATAAACTTTATTTTCCCTTACAGATGGTACAGGGAAAGGAGCAGCCACAAAAAGCTGCATGGATCAGTTTGACGGGGTGTCTGCCCCATGTGGTTGACAGCCGCGGGATCGAACAGATCAAAAGATACAGCAGAGGAAAAAATGAGAGAAAGAAGACTTGAAACATGTGTCAAGTAAAGGTAACAAAAAGTGCTTAACAGTCATGGTTAGCAGGGAACACAAGCAGCAAAATGAATTCAACAGGTGCATGTTACAGGTATTTACAAGCAACAAAAATACGACAGATATATAACACGCGTTACAAAAAATATTCTTTCTATGCCGGTTTTGAAAGTTTGCCGATCACAATTGAGTTACTTGTAAAGTTATTGAAGAATTTGGCTAAAGTGAATGTTAAGCATTGACAATCGTAGTTGTTGTGGGGTGTTGGAGTATAACATGTGTAAGGATTGCGTTAATGGTATGCTGTAATACTTTTCTTGAATTTCCCCAAGCCCTCGTAAAAGCGAGTGTTATTTTTCATAGGTGCAAGGTATGACTCGGCCAACCGGAAATCATAGTAATTGCAAAATTTAATTACTGTAAATTTCTTGAAGAGACAGGCGTGTGGGAATTATATGACACGTTCTCTATTATCCTTGCAACTTGTTTTTGGACCAGAAAAAACTGGTTAATTTCTTGTTGGTTGTCCTGCCCCCGACCAAGTGTGCATACATGAGTTGCGGTACAAGTAGTGAATTATATAGTTAATACGTTCAGGTTATATAGGACATTTATTCATGACACCAACAGTTTCAAATATTGTCTTTAAAAATTTGTTAGACGTCACAGTCCTAGGTCAGATTCTGAGAAAAATGTATGCCAAGAACTTTTACACTGCCTTTCCACCTGGATTATGCCTCTGCCAACGTACACCTTTGGTGAAGCAGCGAGTTTGTTTTTTGGCCGAAAAAGTACTGCCTTTGTTTTATCCACATTTATCAGTAGAGAGTTGCGTGTGTCCACGCCAAGAGCGTCGACAGTGTTCCATCCGATACTTTTTCTATGTCTTCGGTTGCTTTGCCGGTGATCAGCAAAGTGGTGTCATGAACATAACAGATTACCAAAACTTGTGGCCTCGACATAAGGGAATGCAAGTCAATTACGGAAGCGGAAAATAAAAGTGGCCCCAAAATGCTACCCTGGAGCACGCCCGTGATTATAGATTTTAGGTCAGAAAAACGCTCGCCTATTAATACGCACTGTTGACGGTGACTTAGGCAAGAGAGTAATAGGTCATACGCAACACCACGCACGCCATAGGAGTGCAGTTTTCAGAGGAGTGTCTCATGCTGGAGGGAGTCAAAGGCCATAGATAAGTCTGCGTAAATGCCTTATGTTAGACTGTGATCTGAAAAATTCTTAAGAATGATCTTAAGAAAATTTAAGAATACAATGCATTTTATATCTTCGGAAATTGATATCTGGACGCTCTGTTATCACGTGCTTTCAAAAAGACAGCCAGAAGTCGTTACTCCAGTCTGACTTTCAACGAGGTTGCCTTCTCAGCAAAAGGAAAGGGCGTTCGCAAACCGAAATGAGGCTGCGCGCATGCCCCTGGAGGAAAAATCCGGAGGCTGCGGAATTCCCGTTCCGTCTGCAATAGCGCCAGGAAACCAAAAACGGTGCAAATACTCCAGCGCCCAAACTTCGGATACTATGGACGTTTGTCCGCGACGCTTCTAGCATTCCCCGAAAAAGCCCGCACAAGTTGCACAAGCTGCACAGCGCGCACCTCCCAACCTTATGCCTCAAGGCTTTCCTTCATCACTCGCGCTCGGCAAATATGCTGCTGCGTTCGAAACATCGGACGTGCAAACAGTAGCTGAGGACTGCGATGCGGCATTGCGAACACCAGATACACACACACATCGTTTCGTATTGGCGTCACGTTGAGGCCGCTCGCTCACGCGCCAACCGCAGTAGTTGTCGCGTGCGGGGCTTTCCCTTTCGGCACGTTCCGTCGTCCGCTCTTACGGATTTGACCTACGCGATCACGATAGCGATGCTTTTTCCGAGTCGACTGCGAAAGCCCTCCTTCGCACTCGTGGCGCAAAAAGGGTACGTGTGCATGGCTCCCAGTGCTCGTGCGGTTGTTTCCAATGTTCCCAGCGTGGAGGCACGAGGTGTGATGTCCCGATAACCCCGGGCTTACCTAGAACTACTAGCGAGGTGGCCCGCTGTGTCTCCTACGCACGCAGCTGATGATGAGCTGCTTCAAATTCACGCGCAACTATGCGCTCTATTTATGACGTTCTCTGAGCGCGTGCGTGTTGTTGTTGGTAAACGTTTATTGGAGCGAAAAATGATGTTGCTTTTTTGGCCTTAGCCCGGAAAGCCGCGAGCCGTGGCAGCCTCTCCTGCTCGAGACACAGCGTCGACCTGCGTCTCTGGCTGGCAGCCGGTCAGCTCGCACTCCCACTTCTCCAGAGAGGGGGAAGGGGTAGAACTTGCGTGGTAGGGGCAAGCGCACACTATAGGTCGCATGTGGTGTTCTGGGTTTTGCAGGATGGGAATTCATATGGGTACGTGGTTGGGGATACGTTGTGCGGAAATTATTGTGTTGCAGTACGGCTGGGTTTTTAGGCATCGCCAAACGATGGACGTCGTTCGTGTTGACCAAATTTTTAAACGTGGAAGCGTTAGGTTCTGTATACGCACGCGGAGGAAGACGTGTTCACACATTTCGATGCCCCTCCGTCATAGCTTTGCCACTGAAGTCAAAGGCCTCGACCTTAACCTGGGACTACTCGCTGCATCACTAATGAGCGACTGTAAAAATCGCATATTCGCACTCGGAAAGGTGCGGATTTCCGCTCTGTCAAAATCTGGAGAAAACTTTGAAAGAAAAATAAATGTTTATCTCTGGGTGAACGAACGTTTCCGAACAAATGCGGAGCTGGTTTGCTTCGATCAATTTCGCTTGATACAGGATCAACCTACTCCTTAACCGAAACGAGAAGCTAGCGGTCAGGGAAGTTTCGTTAACACATCATGTCAGAGGACTTGATAATACGCGAAAAAGCGGTGCAATTTGTGCTGCTTAAATACTAAACGTCTGCTTCTTTTTAATGCATCTTATACGGTTAAGCTTCGCATTCTTCTGGCAGTGTCTGCCGTTAGTGAGGCAGAATCTATTTCCCTTCCTCTAAAAACACGTACCTTCCCCGAAAGAATCACTACTCAAACAAAAGCTTTTTACAGAGGCCACTCGAAAGCGGTGACAAGCAATTCATTACTCCCACCTTTCAACAATTAGCAACGCTTTTCTCCACCAAAGAACGCGGGACCCAATTCGAAAAACACTCTTCGTAGAGACAGCGGGGGCCGCGGTTCTGCACGGTTCGTAAAAAATAAATTTGTATTAGCATTAGCACCACTTCGTCGCATAAATATTCAGCCCGCGGGCGAGGCCTTCCACGCTTTTCACTTTCCTTCGCTTGATTGGCTACGCACCGGCGACTCAAGGGGCCGTTTCTACGCCGCCTCCACGACAATCGTCTCGTCGTCGTACGACCGCCTGACCATTTTCGCCTCGAATTGCGCGGGGAGTATCTCGGAAACGTGGCCGCGTGTGGAGAGGCTTATTCGACGTTCGAGCGTATATCGCGCTCTCACCCTGAAGTTCCAAAGTACGAGATATGACGAGACTTGTCCACTCGGTTCGCCCTTCGCCTACCATATACAACAGGCCGCCGAGTGAGCGACTTCATTATGCAGACACAGCCCGCCGTGCCCGTAAAGGTTTGGAAGCGCGCTATAGAGTTCGCTGCCTGATTCATTTCCTCATTAGCGTCGCATTAGCGTTGTACGGACGCGCGAGACGCTGCACAACTGTGGTGCGCGTCGACGTAAATCACGGCGCGAAAATAAAGGAAGGCGTACAAAACATGGAGAAGGGAAAAAAGAGACGCGATGGGAATTGATTGAGGCGCTCCTTCACGAGTCTCGGCACGGTATCGATGGACGTAGATGGCGAGCCAGAATGATTTAGGCCCGGAAACGCGCTTGACCGGTTCGCGTATCTCGCCGAGCGAGGAAAGATGAGATGCGACTGGGAAGGAGCCCACTCGCGTTGACTAATCTCACGCCTAGCTCTCATCCGCCCTTTCGGGTCCTGTCCAACGAGTTTGGATGCGACCGATTTGCGGATGGTGATTGTTTTGCTTGGGGAGGATGAAACGATAGAGACGTTGCTTTTAAAGAGATATGGACCGCCTACCTTCGCGCAATCGGTGCGAGTGCGAGTGTTGTAGGCCTTTAACCACTGTCTTTTGCGCTGTCTCGTCTCTAATTTTGGCACCTTATTCCTTTCCCGCCTGCGGTGGGCTTTCCCTCACACCGCCGGCTAAGACAGGGGACGGGGCGGGGTATTTGTCATCCGTGTGTGCAGAGATAGGCAAGCAGTGAACATGGAGGAAAGGGCGCCAACAACGCTCGTGTAAGCCGATAAAGAACAACTCTGGCGCTTTTATCTGACCGCAAGCAGCGCGGGTGACTAATTAAAAAGCGAGGAACGCTGCTAAATTGATTTGATGGATTAATTGAAGGGTTTAACCCGCCGACGCAACATAGACGATGAGGCGCGCCGTAGTGGAGAGCTCCTGATTAATTTTGACCGCCTGGGGATCTTTAATGTGCGCCGAAATCTCGTACACACGGGCGTTTTTGCTTTTCGCCTCCATCAGAAAAGCGGCCGCCGTGGCCGGGAATAGAACCTGCGTCCTCGCGCTCAGCAGTACAACGCCTTAGCCACTGAGCTACCGCGGCGGGTGGAACGCTGCGAAAGCGTGTGGGAAGAAAGCGTAGGAATGAATGTGCAGTTAAAACCTCGTTTTAGCAAAATCGCTTTATTCGAAATTTCGCTTTATACAAATTATTTCATGACCTCCTTGCGGTGCGTAAACTGCAGATCCTTCCTGCCTTTAACGAATATCGCTTGTAACGAGCCTAGTTTTTCATTTTGAGGACTTTTTAAACGAGGGTCTGCTAATGCGCGCGTGAGCACCGAGAAAATAGAGTAAATTAGGTGACCGTTCTACGTGGGTGGTCTCGGGGGTTTAGGTGCCTATGTTTTTGATTGTTTGCCCCGAATCAGTCAGTGGAACGCCGCGGTTCCTTCAATGAACTTGGCATTGTCATTGATTGCGCGGCAGCGCTAGCTTTCGTGTAACCGATGTAGTAACCACCGCCATCGCCGGTCAACGTCTTCCGGCAGCTTTCCTGAATGCAGGTTCTTCCTTCAAGATGACATGCTACGGCCCATGTTCAAAAATAAAATTAGCGTAATTTCACGCGGTGAGTTCGACACTAGTGCAAAAGCGGAGGGCTGCCGGTTGGTGATTCTTGGTTATGGTTGGTTTAGCGACGTTATAGCTGTAGCAGGAGTGGTTATGCATATACGAATTAACAAACACACCCATGCAACACACACTTCGAAAGCCTTTCCACCGTTGAATGCAGTGGTAGTGGGGGAGCTGTCTAAGATGTGCCTGAGGTTGCTATTGGTTCAATCATGGATGAGAAAGGTTGTGCCAAGGCTAAACAGGGAATCTGCGCGCTTATCTGCACCCCGTTTTTCGGCAACGAGGAGACCGATGCATTCGCGTTGCTTCGGTCGCCGTTTTCACTGTTGCACAGCTTGTTTAGCAAGGCGTTATAACGCAGAATCTCAATCGAAACTCCGCGTCTGTACATGTTTGTAAACGGGGTGTAGCACTCTCCAAAAAGCTTATATACGCGGGCTTGAATGGAAGCCTCGAGGCGCCGACGTCGGCACGGCCCGTCACTAAAACATTACACAATTTCAGTGCGTCGGTAGTTCGTGGCACCATTCTGAACGCGGCGTGCAACTAATATTGCACGGTACAACTTACAACGCTTGATCTTCGTTGCTTGCTTACCACACCGCTTCTCTCAAAAGACATATTCGCTCATTTATGGTGGCGCAGCGGGCACTGCCTTTCCGAGGCACCTTTTAATTAGTGGCTTAGCTACATGGAGCCGCTGCAAGAACTCATACTCTAGTTTCTTTGTTTTGTTTTCGCTTCATTTTGATACGAGCGCGCTGCGGTACCTACCTACCACGATAAGTATTTTCCTGGGAAAGTAACGTGGATGTGCGTCGGGCAGACGTTCTAACGTGCTCCTGCCGCATTCGCCCCAGTCCCGCTCTTCGAAGCAACTGACCAAGTAATTATTTTGCGAGAGGGGTTAGTTAGCGCATAGTCTCAGATGGTTACCCGGAGGCGCCATTGCCGGCGTCATGACACTTGATGGAGATAGCCGCTTACTCGCGGGATAAAACTGTACGACCATGAAAGGTGGGAAGGGCTGTGGGCGCAGACGACGTCGCTCTCAGCGGCCAAACATTTAACACACTCCTCGCGAGAGCGGTGAGCCGCGAAATCTCCCAGTCGACGAAAAAAACAAAACAACCAAAAAAAAAACACGCACGAACGAGATGCGTCTGCACGGGACGTGATAAGCAGTTTCGAGGGCTGAAATGAAAGGTGCCAGCCCGTCCTGTCCAAATAGAAAGCGAAGCTGGAGCTCTCTCATTACGGGTGGTAGCAGTGTACGGCGCAGGTGAGGCCTAAAGAAATGCGTCTTTGTCAGCTTGAAAGGAGACGAAGAATAATTCTCACGAAGACAATTCCTTTCGTGAATGGTCCCTAGCTTGCCATACGTGGCCTGTATAGGACAAGTGTTGATCAAAACTAGCTGAATCAAAAGAATTCGCAGAGTGCATTGTATACTCCCTAAGTAGATTAATCAGTAATGAGTGGAGCCGCAGGTTTATGAACGACGTGAATGGCTGTTTTGGGGAACCAATTTTCTGTTTGTCAGACTACTAACTGTTTAGTGTGTCAAAGTGACTATTCACTGATTGAATTCGGCACACTAGCTGCGGGGCTACTATGCGGTAGTGAAATTCGCTAAAATCGCTGCTCTCTGTCTCCATAAGCTGTTGATCATCCTACCGCGTCAGGGTATACAGCTCACACCATCGCCTCCTGTATTTTTTCAACGCCAAACGCGTCGCCCGCTTCACAATGGGAGCGAGTGGCACGCCTTTGTCGCTCACATGTCGCGAGGTGGGGCCCCGAGCTTAACCGGGATCATCCGATCGTGACTAAACTCGAGCGCGGCCTGTGCCTGGTTGCCAAGGCAACCGATGCTCAAGATTGCCGAACTGGCAGCGCTGCGGCCAGAGATGGAAACTAAGCCCCGCGGCGGAGCACGTTTTGATAACGTTGCCACTTTCCACCACGCGTCGCCATGAGATTAACCGGTCACGTGACTAAAGCGCTCTGAAGGCTAGTGATTGGGGGAGAGCGGCCGGAGTAAAAGGAAATGGCTTAGTTGGATGCTCGGGGCTCATGCGCTTGGCATGGAAAAGTACAGGAGGCAATGCTCACACCCTGGTAGTTTTCGTTTCGGCCGGGCGAATACCACTATCATCAGCACCGAGCATTACCCACGGACGTGGGCTTGTCAACGCTTGCCACGCTTACCATGTCGCAAATATTGAACATTCAGTAGTTTTTTGTTGTTGTTGCAAAACATACACGCTGACGCGTTTCAAGCAATTGCGCAGCGTAGATTCGGCCAACCTTCTGTTTTGCAAGTTTCTTTCTAAAACAATAATACGCTTTTTACGCCGCATATAACACAAATTAGTGTAAAACATTTAGCTCGTCGCATCACAAGCGTATACGATCCGGATAGTGTGTATGAGGGGGGACCTAGCTTAGCTCAGTAGCCATAACCGACGAAGATATTGTTTCGTGCTACATTTCGCCGTGTGCGTCGTCCTCCTGACTCCCATAGCATTCATAGGTCCATAACAATTTTCAAACTAATATAATCTGCTCCATTTATATTTACAGTATTAACTCGCTCCTCTCAGAAAAATCCGCGAACTGTGTTTAAAAAAAAAGCCTATTCGTGCAGTCTGATCCGGCTGCAACGAAATAGCCCGCCACATGCGGGTGAGGCATCATCATAATTATTTCCTGAGCCCCAGCACCTTTGAAAGACGGTATAGTTACTGGTTATAAACCATGAACCTATCGCTCAGTCATATAGGGCTGGAATCATTCGATTTTCCCGTTCGTTGCAGCGATGTTTAGCACACCTTGATTCATGTTTATGCTGGTGAACGCGGTTTCACCCGTGCACAAGGGTAGCTGTTCTATAGCGACTGCATTATTAAGAGCCGACCCACGCACTTTATCCACACGCTGACATCAAAGACTGCCCTAACTTCTAAGCTCATCACTGGAATTTTCGACATGGAAATTATGTGCTTTTAACGATTGTGCATACCAGAACAAAATTGGCCGCGTATCTGCTCCTTTCGTTGCAAATGTCGACAAAAGACGATAGTCTTTGTCGACATTTGCCAAGTAAATGCCTCCCTTCGCTTTCCCGCTCACCTCTCATGTTGTTCCCCTTGCGTCGCGCTCCTCCCAAGGTAAACACGGTAAAGGTTTGCTCAAGTCAATTTGAATTTACCGCGTTCCAGGCCGGGTGCCTCGATGCCAGCGCTGCCGTACGGCGGAGACGCGCGTGAATCGAAGCGACCTACTTCAACATTTATAGAACGCGTTGCCCTAGTCCACGTGCGTTCCAAGCAGAACGTGGAACCTATCAGTGGAACCTTTCGTAACAGTTGCCGCTTGATTTCTTACAATGCCACCAGAAGCTATAGTGGCGCGGGCGACAGAAGGCGACCGTGTTAATTTTTTTCCTGCAGTGATGTAGTATTTTATTTCGCAAAAATGAAGCATCTATGAATTTTTCTATAAAGTAACCGTGTAAATATCCCTTGTGTATTAATTTTCTGTGTTATATTTGCGTAATGTCTTGTTCTTGCTCAACAATGTTTGCAAGTATAAACATATAAACCAGGGGTCAGACGTTTAGATTTGGGTGTGAGTATATAAGACTATTGCGCAGACTTCGTTTCACTTTGGCCGGCTGGCTGAATCGAGTCACAGACAGACAGACAAACAGACAGACATACAGACAGACCAAAATATCTGGGTTTATGTAGCCCAAGAAAGACTATCGTCTTTAATACTCCCCTCGACAAATCTTGCGGCCACCCGTAGGGCAACGCATTCATGAGCTAGCGCCTCGACATTTCGACATGACCGCTCATGTTGACCAGCGAAATTTGGTGTGAAGTAGTGAAACAGACATTCAACAAGGGGAGAGTAGAGAACGCTAGCCCCCGCCGTATATATGACCTGGACTTTGTAAAGTTGCCTTTTTTGCAATGCTTTTCTGGTCACGCATCACGTAAGAAAGCCTAGGAAGTTTGTAAGTACGACGGATGTGGTCGGAATGCTAACCTAGTTTCGGGAATTCCTCACAGGAGTTTTTTTTTTAATAATTGCTACATTCTAGAAGAAAAATCTGTGGCAAGGGAAACTGTGCTTTTTTTGTACTATTGTTCTTTTGCAAAAAGAATGAGTCAAACTGTAAATTGATAGCGAATGACCAAAGTCTAATGAGTGAAAGTAAGTTTAAATCTACACATTATACAAACAACCACTTGCCACATGGCGATCATTTACTGAACCGTACTTTTGAGATGTAACAGCTTCCACCGACTCAACGGTTCAAAATACCTCCCCCCCGCACACCCAGACCCCACAAAAGAAAACATAACGAGCAAAAGGCATAAAACTCCATCAAGTAACCAGCGTCCGAAACAGGCGCCCTTTGTGCTTACAAATTGCGATGAGAAAAACAAAAAACGGCCCACTAAGCTCGTATTATAGTATATATATGAAAAAGAGAACTTTTGTGCCTTCAGGAACGGGCTAATGGTGTCCAGTGACTGAAAACGACATCTGAAAATCTTTTTTCCTTGCTGCACGAGGAACGTTACTTACTGCTAAGACGAAAAACGAGCTCCGGCCTCCAAAATCCAAACACAGAAATGGAAAAAAAAGCACAAAACAAAGATAAAGAAGTTCCCAAATGGGGCTCACTTCTTGTTCAGTAAGCCGTGTGAGGCACTTATAAAATTACGCATCAACTAAAGATATAACGCATCAAAGGCGAAAGTGGTCACGTCGGCCTAATTAGAACGTAGAGAGCCAGACACGACCGGCGCTTATTAAATTTTCATGGCCGCCCAATAAAGCCAAAAAAAGAAAACAAGGAAAGCGAACAGAAAAGAATGCGGGTCCGAAGACGGCGCAAGTTTAACCTGAAGCTGCGGGCGAGGAGAAGAGCACGAAAGCGCATACTCAAGAACACTTCGATCCCGTACGGCGTGACAAAAATAAAAAATCTAGCCCAGCTTGAAGGGCGATCTATGACAAAGACGCGACTAAAAGAAGACGGAGTTTCGCTTTTACACAAAAGGCTATCTTCCCTGTGCAGAGTAGTTGCGCTGGAAGCATTGAATATGCTCTGGTGAGCGGCTGAGGATTGGCCGGCTGTTACATCGACTGTTGGAAGCAGCCGGTAGGCGGGTGATTTCGAAGTCTGTTCTAGTGCAGTGAAGTGGAAGATTGAAGTAATATGAACCCCGGAAAGAGAACACCCGGCGGAAGCCCACAGCTCGGCGTCGTCGGAGGGCAGCAAAAAACACCAACCAATATTTGCCCACGCGTAAGAAATTTTATTTTAGGCTGTTTAGTAACACGCGATCCAATGTAACTTGTTAATTAAAAAAGCAGTGTTAGTGTCGTCTTGCATCTTGTGTTTTGCCTCAAATTTGCTCAAGGATTCTTTTTATTGTGCTGCATAATGTTGACATGAATTACTATGCCATCAGTTCTAGCAGTTGAGAAACGTTTCCGCCAATATATATCGCGTTTCCGTGGATAAAATTGTGAGAGGAGCGTTTTTCCCCTTGCAGTGGTACGGGCTACCTGAGCTCAACGCGTTCCAAAATATACACGTGCAAAGTGTCGCCTTTAATGTCAAATAACACATTTACTGTTAATTATGGGCAAACGAGAGGGTCGATCGAAGGGGAATGGGGACGCTCGGTAGTCATTCAGAGACATGCCGGTTGAATCAACAGGTGAAGACTATTATATTTGATTGCTAACGGCATGACGATAAACGTACTTCGTCTTGTCGTCAAGGGCTGGCTAATATAATCCGGTTGTTTGTTGCTATTTGTACAGTTTGTTTCAGTAGCTGTTGCTCATCTCTAATGACGCCTATTCCACGCACCGAGCTACGGTTGCCCTTTAGTACTGTTGTACTTATCCCGGCGCCATCATCTTCATTCCCATCAGGAACGACTATTGTAAGTGAAGAGCGCCTCAGCGTATTTTACTGATGAACTGACAGTCACGTGACTGAAGAGCGTTCCCCTTATTTCTCTGCTTCTTTCTTAATGCGAGAGAATTAAACTGGCCACTGAGCGATGAAGGCGACATCCGGCGTCCGTGACAGAAAAACAGCTCTTTCGGAGCGTTCCACGCAGCTGTAAGGGGAATAAATGACACATTTGGTTTTGTGTGGTATTTCAACCCGGGTCTCCAGAGCCGGAGCCAAGTGCGTTACCCCCTGGACTAACTTCGAACAAGGCCTGCTAGAGAGGAACAAGGAGTTAGCCTTGCACAAGTCAATTGATGAATACAAATTACTCATGATTACAGGTATGAGAAGCTCAAAATTGGGTAGTAATAAATAGTACTGATTATAAGGTTAGGATTAGGAGGATTAAGTTGAATTAGGATGAATTATAGATAAATTAATCTTAGGTGGGACGAATTAGCTGGATTAAGGTATTAAGCAACATTTAGGTGCATTTCTGCGGCATTTAGGTGGGTTAAGATGTATTGAGGGGAATTAAAGTAGATAAAAGTGCTTTAGGAAGAATTAAGGGCGGTAACATAGCCTAGCTCCTCTGTCGAGTTGTATACGTTTATAAAACAGGTACCCGTCGCAATAGCACGCCCATCTTTCGCCTTCTAAGTGCTTAAAGGAGTGCTGACACCACAATTTTGTTTCTTTTTACTGCTGTTATCGATGCTTAATGGTCTGGCGAACCTGAAACAGCGCTTTAAATACTTAAGCGCGCGATAATTAATTGCATTTAACGGGCATGAAAATCGTCCGATTCGATTTCCTGGGCTTTCAGCCCGGAAGGCGCGTAAGATAGAAACACTATATGACCTCACCTTTTTTTTTTGTTTTTTTTTTGCGGATGTCAAAACACTGCGGAGGCTGGTGGAGACGTTGTTCCGACCGCTTCGCGGCAGAAGCAGAGCGCCTGAGCTGCCTGAAGGCGTTAGGCGTACCATTGCGGCGGAAATCTGATGACCGCTTTCTATAAAAGTCTTCATTGGCACTTCTATTGCGCTTCTTGGCTATCTACACAGGTAAAACTGGATATAACGAACCTTTATGTAACGAATTCCTGGATTTAACGACGTTTTTCAATTCCCCATTGCCAACCCCATTGAAACCCATGTGTTCGCGACCTCTAGGTAAGGAAGGCGTTGCGACGGTTAACCCGGATGTAACGAATTCGCTACGCTGAGGAGCCATTGTTTCTTGCACTTTATTTGAAAAATTGGCTGGGGAAATGCACTAATTTAGCGAATTTTACCCGCACCGCAAACTAGCGAGCGTTTCCAGTGTGAGTGCGGTGTCGATTGGGTGCTCGGCATGCCTGTCGACGTGCAGTCGGGCGTCACCACTGCCATCTGTGGTGTCGGTTCATGGGTGATAAGTTCTGCTGCCGCAAAACGAAAAGTTCTGTCTTTTCAAGACAAGCTCGCAATTCTAAACGCCGTCTCCGCTGGTGAGAAAGAAGAAGTCGCCGCTCGGTACAGTATCACAGCTAGCACCCTCTCAACGAGTGCGGAAAAGAGCATCAAGTTCGCGAAAAGACGCCCTTTCAGCATCATTTTCGTTCTTAACATGAGTTAAGGCGCCGAAAAGTGTCAAAAGTGATCATTAATTTACGTTTGTGAGTACGGAGTTAAGCGATCTTGCTTCTTTAGTCTGCCGCGTAGTGCCTAAGCTCGTGGGCAGCAGCAGGCGAAAATGACGCAGTTTTTCACAGTGAAATAAATCCTCTAGCGGTGAGTTCACCATCACTTATGGTGAGTTCCCCATTCCTCCTGATGTGAGTTCACCATTCCTCCTTAATTCACGCGAGCTTTAACTCAAAACCTGCATGTAACGAAAAATTGCGAATTTTGTCAACTTTGTTATATCCAGCTCTAACTGTATTATCGGCTACTTTCACGCGTGTAGAACTTTATTTTTGGCAAACCCGCTTTCTGGGCTGCAGTTATGCCTGCAGGTCTGGATGCTTTTATGAGTTTCTGAACGCGCCAGCTCCCAGTCGCCGCTCGTCCAGCCGTGCGTGTGCAGTGACGTCACGATTTTCTGGCGAGCATTGGAAGAAGAAGGCTTCGTCACTTCTTTCTCTTCGGACAGTGTGATGTCACGCCGGTGTCCGTTTGCTGCATGCCGCTTCGTGCGCTGTTCCGTCGGCGCAGATAGATGAGATCAAATTAACTTATGTTCCACACATTGCAGGCAGCTCATATTTCAACCAGGGATTCTGTTGAGTAGAGGAAAAGAACTATGCAATCATATTGCCACACAAAATTGGTTTCAGCCCTACTTTAAGCAGACTTAAATGTCTCTAGAACGCTTTTTTGCTGAAAAAATCACGGCGGAAGCAATTTTCAGGAGGAAGAAAATGCGGCATCGTGGAACAGACGGTAGTGGACCCCAATAGGGTGTGGGGCCCGAAGCAATTTAAAACTCCAGCCGCGCGCATTCGCAATCGGTAGGGTTGCGGCGAATATATTCACTCAGGGCGGCACACGTCTTTCATCATCTCACGAGGGACCTGCGCTATCGCGCAACGCTGCTAAGCGCACTGACAATAGTGCCCGGCTAAAGCGCTCGCCGTATACGCATACAGAACAAGCAAAAAGGAGATCTGCCAAATTCTCACCCGATTGTGCACGTCTGTTTTGCCTTTTTTAATCTCCGGCTGGCTCGCATTTCGAGTTCCGCCTATAGGAGCTCCAAAATAGTTGAGGAGTGCGTTTCTCATGCGCTCATTTTCCCCCGTTCTTTCAAACGGGGCACAGAATTGGTTTGCGTGCAACGCCAACGTTCAATATACGGGGTTATAACCACCTTTGAGCACGTGTAGGAAGTGCGAGGCAAAACTAATGCCGGTATTATTACACATACGTTGAACCATCCATTTTCTTTCAGCAGCAGGATTATTACAAACAGCGCGCTGATCTGCGCCCTGTTTGTATACCACGATTGCATGCGAGGGTTATATTACGTGTTACGATTTCCTTCCGGGATTAGTTCAGATCGCTCGCCGTTCAACGGTGGAGAAAATAGAAAAAAGACGCAAGCGTATGGAGCTCTCCGAAAGGCCGCCATAAGGAGGCTACAACTTAGAAATGAAATTTTAAAGTCGTCCAGGTACCGTAGCTGCACTTGGCCTCTACAAAAAGAAGACCGCGGATCTGTTCACGCTCCCGTAAAATGTTTAGGTTGTGCTTGAGTTCCGTAATCACGGTGCAGCTGGTCATCTATCAGTTAATGTTCCGGAAGCAAGTAAAAAGCAAAAAAAATATTTTATGTTTTGATGCTGAAAGCACTGCTACTTGTTAGGATTTTAAAAGAGCACTTTAGGTGTGTGAGTCTGCTCTGGAGGCCTGACAGTGCCATAACAAGTTTGCTTTTCTTGTTCTTCGTTATTTGCTATGGTGTTTGGTCCAACAGAAGCGGCCCGGGCTGCCTTTTGAAAGTGGCGATCTTAGCCCATTAACCACTTCATTCAACCACCCCTCCACTAGCACACGCACGCTCAAACGCATGGGCGTACATGACGGATATATAAAAAAACCAAAGGCGAAAACTCCACGAATGCAAAAGTTACAAATAAAGATTCTTGGACTTTACCGGATGTTTTTAGATTGTCACGTAGCAAGTATAATGCAAGTTTGTACAAGGAATAAAGTTTGTTGGAGTATTTCCCTGACAGTGTTAAACCGCTATCATCACGACGAAACCGCCATGGTCATGAACATGCTGTAACCCGAATTTTTGTCCGATCAAATTATTTTAAATATAGTTTTTTTTCCCTAGAACTGTGGAGGACTGGAATTGTTTGCCCGGTGACATTTTTCATTCTAATAGGTTTCTTGGTGACCTGGAGCGTCACCTCCTTTCTTAACTTTTGTTTCTTTTGAATTGTTGTTTGTTGCTTTTTACAATTATGTTTTGATGTACCCACTCCTGCTTGGGCCAGCACATTGACCTGCAGTATTGTGAAATGAAATGAAATGAAATGAAATGAAGCTGTGCTCCGCCAAGAACTCCAAAAATACACAAGCGGCGACGGAGCAGTCAACAACGTGACGTGCTCAGACGGGTGTTGGCGAATCGAATGCAGCGATGTTTGCCCTGCGACCATGTACCTTTTCTGGTGATTATTTCGCGAACCCTCGTATTACATCCAAAACAATGGCGATCAAAGACGAACATTCCAGTGTAACCGCGACAGGGCGATACGCCCTCACTATCAAATAAGGCAGCCTGTGCGGCATAGGAGAAACAATCGCTTCGCATAGAAAACAGAAAATACATCCGGGCGCGACCAGACACTGGCGACGAAACACAAAAGTAAACAAAACAGAAGGCATGGTTCGTGCCTATATACTTGTTTCTTGAAGGGTAGTCAGAATTATAAGCTAGTCTAATTCGAACACGTTGATGGCGTTATGATTAACATGGTTGACGTTCAACAATCGCCTACAATAAGTGCCTTCAGTGCCTCCCCAGGTTTTATGCGCGCGGAGCAGCAGCTAATAATGATGATTGCACACAAAAACGATTCGGCTTCAAGCAGACACGTGGACAAAGCGCCCGCGAATCCAACACAACACTGATGTAAGTACGAAATAAGGTCTATAAAACGATCGTTTATTTCTCTAAAACCTTCCGCTTCATTTTTTCTAGAAATCAGAAAAAAGCGCTGAGGTAAACTTGGTTTCTACACGAGTCGCCGCTTCAAGCTCCTTGCAAAAAGAAAAACGCAGTATTACTTGTGGAGGGTAATTATCATTCGTCGTCATTTCTCTCTTTTTGTTACTGGGCCAGCGAGATTAAATTTAGCGGAGTTTATTTTTTGCTCCGACGGCGTCACGATGCGCCAGATGGGTGGAAAGTTATAATTGACTGCTACAAAGTGCAAAATTTGTAAGCACGCCATTCTTTAAACAGAACAACACATTAAAAGAATTGTTCCTGCTCTGCCTGTGCCGTTCCTCTGGGTGTCTGTTCGCATACAAGTTCGCATATATTCCAGAGAACCGACGACTTTTATGACGAATAGATATTCAATGGAGCTACTTCAAGTACGTGTTTATATGCCGCGCAGATCGTGCAAAAACAAATGATTACTGGTGAGAAGTTAGTGGGCTTTCTTCTCGACAATGAGAAGAGAAAAATAGCAATTACGTATGTGACCTGCTTTTGTTTTCAATTCAGACGTAGTCCTGCGTGAGTGTTTATTTGTTTTCTATTTCCGTTACCCCGGATCTCCAACCAGATCCTACGGCCTACTGCCCAATAAAGCCATCCATTCATTCACATCTCTACTCATAAATGAATCAATGAGAGGCTTTATTGAAAAGGAGGCCCTAGGCCCTGGTTGGGGATTCGCCCACAGGAAAGGAAAAACAAAGTAAAGTTTATACAGCGCAAATCACTGTCAAACCTTCAAGTCATAGTGGTCCACCTCATGAAGATTCACGTCGTGGTGTGACAAAAATTAAAACTAGAAGCGACCATGAAAGTTATTAAACAAAGATGTTTCGGCTCCCGTGCGGGAGCTGAAACGTCCTACTTCTATCCACCTTCATGGTCGGTGTAAGTTTTAGTTTTTTGTAGTGTGTTCTACCAGCCAGACGGGCTTCCGCCTACCTGTCGATTTCACGTCATGGTGTATAAAGCATGCCAATATACGATGCGTGTCAATGCCGAATTAATGTGCTCGTGCTTCCAATCACCGGCATGCGCCTGCGGACAACAAAAGAGAGCGTTGCCAGGCCACGGCGTTCCGTCGGTGTGGGAAGCCTGCAAATCGAGGTCATAAATAAAAGAATGCCGCGCGAGCAAGAAAACACATTGCCGGATAGCATCCGGGATAGATGGCGTGTGGCGCTGCAGGGCGGAGCGTAAGAATCAAAGTTTATAGACAGTTTTATTAAACGTTGGTTAGGAAGTGCGTCGGCTGCTACGATTTGCTAGCCAAGAGGCGCTCCATGGCTCCTTCACCAGCATCCGCATCCTCCGTAGTAAATAAAATGGCTTTCTATTTTACCTGTAAGCATGCACGCCGCAACGTCGAAGATTCGCATCGGAGGTGTATGAAGCTCAGCTGTGAAAGCTGACATAGCACCAAGATTGGGGGTCATGGCGCAGCTTTCGCGGCGATACTACGCACGTAATTGTGATGTATTCAAGTGGGCTGCAAACTGAAAAAAAAAGGAGCAGACATTGAATGAAAAAGCAAAAAATAAATAATAGGAAAATACTAACAGAAACGCTGACTGCACAAATGAAAGTGCGCTTACCCAAATACGAGTTAACTTTATGCACCCACCCTTACTTTTTTTTTTCAACAAGACACACTACAAGATTGAATAGAAGAAAGGTAACTTAATTAAACCTGTGTGCGCGCTATTGGTCTGCCTCAAGGCGGATTCGCAGTAATTAAGGGAAAAGGTTGAATAAGCTATTCAGCGGAACGTCGAAGGTTTTCCCGCGATATAACCTGAGTTAGATATGCAAGCTCTATAGATGCAAGGTACAGCATTTCAGATTCTAAGAGGTTAGCCAGGTGCAGTCGTGCACATTTTCAGCAATAATTGTGCTTCCACAGATATTTATTCTCTTAAAATAATTTGATTCTGAGGCAGGATAGAAAAAGGAAAATGAATTGCACATATACGAGTACATTCAATTGTTGGTGATATGTAATGTTTGAACCAAACAAGTCTTCGCAAGAATCGAAAGTTCGGTTTACCCCAGATCATCTTTCGAAATGGTAGACATTGCAATTCCAGCCTGCATAACCCTCGTCGGACATTTTTTGTGACCTACGATCGTCAGCGTGCCAGGCTTGGTGTTTTGGAAACAGGAGGCGGATTTATTTGCCCGACGGGAATGCTGTTTTAATAAATATTGAGCCACAACAAAGCGGTTACTGTGAAAGGCCCTGCGCATTTAAGGATACGGAACAGCGCGCCAATTCAACGGGCGTAAGTAATTAAAGATATTGGCTCTTGGGTTGCCGTCCCGAAAGCTTCCCGCTTTTAAAATACTATGGTTGGTAAACAGCAGCTCGTCGACCCTAAGGTGAGAGAAGCACGCACGCATATATATATATATATATATATATATATATATATATATATATATATATATATATATATATATATATATATATATATATATATATATAAGGCTGAGGCCCGGCCGAACAAAATGTGGCAGAAATGCAAAAATGCAATAAATGTAATGTATTTAGGGTGAATATTTTATGGTACCATTAAAGTATTAGTACGGAATATTTTTCTGAATTCTCTATGTTTTTCGTGGTTAGGAGACGCCGAACAAATAAGAATGTCGACAACATCCAAATCAACCTCGATGGGCACGACATCAAGCCAAGCAAATCAATCAGGATTCTAGGTCTGCTCATCCAGGCGGACGGCATGAACAATTCATTGGTAGAGCACCTCACCAAGACCATCGAGCAGGTCACGCATATGTTACTTAGGGTCACGAACCGACACACAGGCATGAAAGAGGGCGACATGCTCAGGCTTATCCAAGTGTTCGTCCTCTCACAGATAACCTACGTGACTCCATACGTCATCCTGAAAAGAACGGAACAGGATAAGATCGACGTGCTCATCCGCAAGTCTCTAAAGTCCCTTGAATTACCCATGAGCGCATACACAGACAAGGTGCTACGTATGGGGATGCACAATACAGTATCGGAACTTATTGATGGCCCCTTGTGAAATCAAAGGGCACGGCTCGCTCGTACACGAACGGGCCGCAGTGTACTGACCAATTTTCAGTGGGTTCCACGAGACCAGCCCCAGTCGCAGGTGATCCCGGAATCGTAGCGTAAATCTATAATAGTCCACCCGATGCCTAGAAATATGCACCCGAACTACCATCAAGGTCGCCGAGAAGCACGCGCAAAAACGCTGAATCAGATTTACTCCCGAGTCCCGACGAAGACCTACACCGACGCAGCCCACTATAACTGTAAAAAAGCCATGGTGGACGTGGTGGCGGACGGATGTAGGCATTGACCAGTGCATCTATTCCAAGAGCCACTGCCAAAGAAACTGATGAACTTGCCAACGCTCTGGCCCTCACACAAACCAGCACCACGAACGTCGTCACAGACTCACAAGAGGCATGCCGCAGCTTCATGTCGGGATGGGTGTCACCCGTGACGCTACGCATCCTGAAACGCAAGACGCCGGACAGGAACGTTTTAATTGTGTGGACACCGGCCCACTCCTTCATGAGAGGCCACGAACACGCCCATCTCATGGCCCGAGATCTCGCCCACCACGCCGTGGAGGAGACACCGGAACCCACGCCACTCAGAACATTCAACAAAATTACCCAACACTGCAGACTCAGTAGAAGAACATTCCCGGAACCATGAGCTCTCAATGAACCAAGAAACTACACTCAGACTAATACAGACAAATACGTTTCCACATCCATTCAGCATGCATATGTTATTCCCCGCACAATTCGACGCACAATGAAAATTCTGTACTAGACCAGACACTCTACGGCACATAATATGGGAGTGTGTCAAGAACCCAGACCTGCCAGCGCCTTTTCCTTCCTCTACCCCAGAGCAGTGGGAGATATTGCTGCCCAGCTCCCTCTCTCAAGATCAAATTGTGCTGGTCGAGTGGGCCAGTCGAGCCGGGACGGCACGTGGTTACCTGAAATGAGGAACCACCGCACCTAAACTTAGCTCAATCAAAAAAGCTCTCTCTCTCTCTCTCTCTCTCTCTCTCTCTCTCTCTCTCTCTCTCTCTCTCTCTCTCTCTCTCTCTCTCTCTCTCTCTCTCTCTCTCCCTGTATCTCTCTCTATGAGCGCGCGCGCGCGTGTGTGTGTGCTTGCCTGCGTGCGTGCGCGCACGTGAAACACCACGAACACCAAACATCTGTTCTTCAACAGACGAAGAACAGACAAAAGCAGAACATGCGTATAACGAGCACTTGACGTTCTTAGAATAGTATGAGAGGTACCTCTCAAGACAATATCCCCCAGCTAAACATCCCATCCATTCCTTTCTTTGCTTTCTTTTCGTGGAGCAAAGGGGAGGGTGGTGGTGTAGTAGAGATTACGGAGGTACTCTACTCACTTACCAAACTTCTGGTGGAACCGTTATGTGGTCAGGTATTTCGGAGTGGCTGCTTTACCTGCGCCCGAAATCGAGTACCCGTTGCTCGAACAAATACCAACACGCTCCGCCATGCCCGTGTGAAGGAGGAGGGCAGCGTCTATATAGCGCCCCGATACCAACAACCAACGCGCGCAGCTTCTCCCGTACCTTCTATGGAGAAAAGGGACGAGCCGCGGAGACCCCTCCCGATGCTGCCTTTAATCGAACACACTTCTCATGATGATAGTGGGGCACGAGAGAAGGATATCCACTTATTTCACAACATCCTGCCCCGCGCTATGTTGAGGAATGAAGAAAACGACGAGCTTGTACGGTACTATCACCATCGGTGGTCAGATAAGAAGAGGTGGAATAAAAGGCGTTCTGAGCGGTGCCATGGCCCGGGGCCCAGTTCATCAATATTTGGTGCCGTGAAACCCGAGAGGAACGGCCCAGTGGACGGCATGACGGCGCCGCGCATCTTCGTGGCTCGCGAGGCCTGGGAAACTCCTGGTTGGGATAGTTCGTGATTCCCTCATCTCGGAGGCCTTGCCCTTGGGCGGCGCCCGCTATGGCCGGCTGCTCGACGCTCTACAACACCCACACTGAACCCGGAGACGACGCAGAGGACGGGGGCCAACTGTTACGGCTCAGAGACACCCTCCGAGTACAGATTTCCGACCTCGTCAAAGCGGCCGACCGCGCATTAGAGCAGCGCCCTGTGAAACCAGGTACGCTGAAAACTCTCTACGAATCCGCCCAGAAAAAACAGATCACCCTCGTACAGCTCGACAATCAGGTCAGAAATCTATTGGATATTGATGATTACACAAAGGAATATGAAGAATCTGATTTATACCTCGGAATGATTTTTCGAATCATTTCCCTGCTAAATGGCTACGTTTGCACAACCCCGCAAGATAGTAAAGGCAAGACTTAGTTGATACCCCCTGAAACCATCACCAAAGGTGGATCCCTTCAAACGACACGCAACGTTCCACTCGCGTCTCCAGTTGCCTTTAGAGAACCTTTTGTCCCTGCCAACGAATCGCTGACAGGAGCGACCCTGGAAGCAGCCACTAAGTCTTCGGTATGCGTCACAAGCTCAGCATCTTGTGTCGCTCTGCCGCCGCAGAGCGAGCTCGTACCACAGTGAAATGAAGAGGCCGACGAACTAGGAACAGAACCCGTGAAGTGTGTGAAGGAGCATTCAGTTCTCGCTGCTCTGGATTCAGATAGTGCCGTCGTAAACACCAAATTGAATTGTCGCAGGACACGGAAGGTTAGATACAGAGACGGAGGACAACATAAGAGCGCTCGAGCTGAGGTCCCTGCGCTAACGGCAGCTGACTTTCAACAACGAAGAGGGCAACCATTCTTTCGAAGGAGGGCGATGCGGACTACTGTTCACTCTTACCGACGGAAATGGCGACCGAATTACAAGGAACCAAAGTCAATCCGGCGTTGCCAAGAACCCCGACCCAACATAGCCCACTATTTATCCAAAGCCCCTTATCCAAGTTTTGACGGGCTTTCGTTACCCGCGTTCAACAGATCCGTGACTAGGAAGCGACACCACGCCTCAAAGCACCATTGGAGAAGAAAGTGGCTGAGGGGATGAGAGCAACCGGACGAAATGATCCCAACTAGAATACTGAACTGGCCGTCATTTATTAGGGGCGAAGCTCCTAAAGCCATGGGTCTGTCCATCCCTTGTTTCTCGTGGTACGTGACCGTCGCATGCTTTCGGAGATGTCGCAAAGTGGGCCGCGTTGCACGCGCAAGAACCGGCTGCAACCGGCAGCGCAAAGTCGGCACCGGGAGCGCGAGCTTGTCTGTGTTCGCCAACGGAGGCGCGAGCGCACGTTCACTGCGAGGGGGAGATCACGCCACGAACGCAGGCAGTCGTTCTCGGAGATCGAACGAGACGCAAGGACCTTTGCTCGTTTCCTCTCGTCTTGTTCGTGCACAAGTTCGCCCTAAATAAAAGTTCTTTCTTTACCGTTGTGTCCCATCCTACGTGACAAATTGTGGTGAAGGTGCGGGGTAGTCCTCGATGGCGCGGGGTCTTTCACCAGGTCTGGGCCTGGGAGCATTGACTCCGAAAATAAAAGTTGATTTGTACAATGTACGCACACAGTCTTACGTCTTTCTTAATGATGTAATGGGCGAACTTTCACGGGAGAGTTACGGTTACCGATGATCTCCCCCTCTCGAGCTTCGCCCCAGTTATCATCATTCATTCCGTGGATATGGCGTGATTTTTTTTCTAGTGTTTCCTCCGCAGGTTCTCTGCATTTCTTCTCAATAACCATTGTCGCGGGCGGGAGTATGTTGAGGAATGTCGAAAACAACGAGCTTGTAGGGTACTATCACCATCGGTGGTTAGATAAGAAGAGGTGGAATAAAAGGCGTTCGGAGCGGTGCCATGGCCCGGGGCCCAGTTCATCAACACCTTCCACGGGCAGTCGCACGGAGTCTCTTCACCCGCTCCCAACCGCTACCCGCTTATTTCTGCGTTCCCAGGAGCGTCTAGCGCCTGCTGGGACAACGTGTAAATATACGCCGCGCTGATTCAGCATGCCTCGTGAAATTGCCCACGGCGGCTCACGTTCGCTTGTTGACCGTCGCACACGCGCAAACTCCCCGGGCGCGGGCCATGCTGCGGTCGCGCCTCGAAACCCTCCCGTGCATAGACACACACCGCATCACTCAACAGGCCCGACCAGAGAGCACAGCCGCTCTCATCGAAAATTAGCAAAGACCACAAGCACGGCCCGGCTCATTTGGCCCCCGCGGGTGGTGATTAGAGCACAGCGTTTGCAGGGCGTAGTCTCTTTTCAGTTTATCGCCGCCTATGCGCACCAGCAGGAAACGAGAAAAAACTAAAGGAGGTTAGTAAAGGGAACTGTAAATTTCCACCATGCGGTGTTGTGCCATCGCGGCAATGCCGTGGTGGCAACCTGTCATCCCTAGCGATTGCCTGTTAGCCAGCCAAAAAGCAAACAGCTGTTGGGACCGCGAGCGTGCCCATCCAGAGAAGCGAGTTTGCGACATTCGTTAGCTGCCACAACACAATGGAAAGACAGCTTTCAGAGACTCGTCGACCACTTTTTCTCCTTTGTCTACAAGGCGTGAGGTTTCTGAGAAACCGTGCGTACGTGCATTTTCAGCCGTTCCACAGCGTGAAAGGTAAGGGCTATTGACGTTCATTTGAAAATGATCACACGTTCCGACTTGCTGTTAGGTCCAAGGTGATGCTTCAGAAGGCCACTTTTCCTCTCACCAGAGGGAAACACCAGATCTCAATGCGGCTAATTACCGGTTTGCACGCCCGAGCATGATTCTTGTTTTTTGCTTTGCAAGGCAGTTCCCCATTGCATGCCGCTTCTACCATGCTTGCTGGTTTTTGCTGTGCAGTTATTTTCATTTGCCAGCCTTTTTAATAGTGCATCGTGTCGTTTGATGACTCTTATTTTCCGGCACCGAGTACAGCACTTTTTTTCCCCTCGAAGGTGACAGGCTATTTAGCCAGCGTGCTTTATTTCATGAATGTGTATCTAGTACCCGACACCAAGCAGCAGTTTTAACTACCATTCCCCCAGGCTAAAGTACTTACCCGCCTGCCGGTGTGGGTTGTCCTTTGGATTTGCCAGTCTTGAATGACCAGTGGACAACCTGAGGACTTCCCTCATTCAAGTCGTTCCATAGGACTACACGGGAAAACCAAATAGCCAAAAGTTTGTCGCCATCTCCATAGTAATATTCATCATTATCATCATGCTAACTACGCCCTCTGCCGGGCAAAGACCTCGACCCATAGATCTCCAATTATCACGGTCCTTCAGTAACTGCTGACCAATTTATCCCCCCAAACTTCTTGATCCCATCTGCCCATCAAACTTTCTGCCACCCCCTGCCCCGATTGCCTTCTCCATACACTATGTTACCCTTACTGACCAACGGCTATCTTGCCTTCGCATTACATGCCGTGCCCACGTCCACTTCTTCTCATTTCTACTATGTCCTTAACACGCGTTTGTTACCTGACCTACTCCTCTGTCTTCTGGTCCCTTAATGTTCCACCTATCCTATTCCGTTCCATTGCTCGCTGAGTCGTCCTCAATTTAAGTTAAAGCCTCTTAGTGAGCCTCCAAGTTACTGCGCCGAAGGTGAGTACCGGTAAAGATGCAGCTGTCATACACTTTCTTCTTCAGTCTACAAACCCCAACCATTAACGTGAATTGGAGGAAGAGACCTATCCATAGCATAAACTATGAAGCGTGAGTTTAACGTAACATCCGAGGGAGATAACAATGTTACGCAGGAACTAATGTCTCTTTTAAGGAAGAAACTGCCACTGCACAAAACACACTGCGCGACAGCGGCTTTAGCATATATGCTCGAAAAGAGCGTTGAAAAGGAGGCACAAATAAAGCCTGAAAAAACAGAAACAAGGCAAACGCTGTCGAGTGGATGCAGACAACGAAAAAGAGGGAACTAAAATAACGTCCTCAGCGTTCTTCTTCTACCTAGAAAAAATATCTGAGCCCACAGATGTCGCTGCAGATAGAGGAAGGTTGGTGAGGGCTTCGGTAGCGCTTCACCCTTGCTCCATACTCCCCCTAGAACACTATGCAGACTCGACTCGCACGCACTTGTATATGCGTTCCACATGTTACACATCACACGGAGTGGTGATTAATTTGGGTCTAATGCGATTGCCCTGTTGGCAGCTCGTTCCCCTGGGGCTTACTCAGAGGCATCGCTGTCGGCTTTATTGAGCGCTTCGCTGGAGTCGCTAGCGTTACCACGGCCACGCATGTACATGGCCGGGCAGGCCCGGCCGTTCGCAATTGTTTCTGAGTAATGTATGTTATATATATATATATATATATATATATATATATATATATATATATATATATATATTGATTGCGAGGAGGGCTGTCTTAGGTTGCCGTAACAAATAATAAAAAATGGGGATAGCTTCTAACAAAACTGTTAATTGTTCGACGCTTCGGTCGGAGGCCGACCTTTATCAAGACATGCCGACCTTGACAAAGGTCGGCAACCGACCGAAACGTCGACCAATAAACAGTTTTGTCAGAAGCTATACCCATTTTTTACTATATATATATATATATATATATATATATATATATATATATATATATATATACAGAAAGATAGGTCGGCAGTCTACAACGCCAATGGAGGCATAGGGGTGTGGTTAGGCTCTTTTTTTCTTTTTTACTACGGGTAATGAAGTTAATATTTTTTCTTATACGCGGAAGAAAGAAAGAAAAACACGCGCCCAGAGTGGGGACCGAACCCACGCCTTTCGATCCCCACTCTGGGCGCGTGTTTTTCTTCCTTTCTTCCGCGTATTAAAAAATATATTAACTTCATTACCCGTAGTAAAAAAGAAAAAAAGAGCCTAACCACACCCCTATGCCTCCTTTGGCGTTGTAGACTGCCGACCTATCTTTCTGTATTTCCCCAACGAGCCCCTACCCCTAATTTCCTTACTCCTTCTCTCTCTCTCTCTCTCTCTCCCCTCTATATATATATATATATATATATATATATATATATATATATATATATATATATATATATATATATATATATATATATATGTATGCTGTTAACATGGTGTAATAAATGGATTGATTCGCTGACACTGCGTGCTTCCTCGTCTGATTTTCGATCCTGTAATCTGCGGCTCCTTGTAAAGCCTGTTCGGTACCTCGGCTGTTCGCTTCTTCGGTTCCCGGGATGCGCAGCGACTCTTCCCTTGAACTGCGGTAACCAGAATTAGTTTTAATTAGAGGCTTTATATCAGACGCTGATGTCGCAATACTGCAAGGCGCGCTCGGTCAGACAGCTAGGCTTGCGCAGGAGGAAGTTCTGGGAAGCGCCGCAATCAACGTGTTTGCCCCGCAGTGAACGGGTATTGTAAAGGTTCGACGAGCAATTAAGGTTAAGTTTGGAAAATATCAATCGTATTTCTGTTGCAAAGTCTTTTCCGTGCCTCAATTTACCCTAAAATGCAATTTTTTCTTTCGTTACTCGTGACCGTCAGAAATATGTGGCTCATCATCATCATCCTCAGCAGCCTGTCTACGCCCACTGCAGGGCAATGGCCTCTCCCATTTATCGCCAATTACCCCGGTCCTGTGCTAACTGCGACCGATTTATCCCCGCAAACTTCTCGATCTCATCTGCCTGTCTAACATTCTGCCGCCCCGTGCCATGCTTGCCTTCGCTAGGGATCTAGTCTGTTACCCTCAATGACCAACGGTTATCTTGCCTTCGCATTACAGTGCCCTGCCCACGTCCAGTTCTTCTACTTAATTTCTACTAATATGTCCTTAACGCGCGTGTGTTCCCTGACCCACTCCACACTCTTCTTGTCCCTTAATGTTACACATATACTCTCCTGTTCCATTGCTGACTGAGTCTTCCGCAATTTAAGTTGAACCCTCTTAGCGAGCCTCTAAGTTTCTGCCCCATAGGTGAGTACCGGTAAGATGCAGCTGTCATACACTTTCTTCTTCACGGACAATGATAGGCTGCCATTCATTATCTGAGAATGGCGGCCGAATGCACTCCACCCCATTCTTATCCTTCTAATTATCTCTGCCTCATGGTTGGGATGCGGGGTCACAACTTGGCCTAAGTAGCTTACCACTTCCACTGTCTCGCCACCTATCTCAAACCACTGTGCTGCCCCGAGGTTATTGATCATTACTTTAGTTTTCTGCATATTAATTTTCAGGCCAACGGTTCCACTCTGTTTCTCCAGGGCGGTAAGCATGCTTTGCAATTTGCCCCCCGAGTTACTTAGCAAGGCAACGTCATCAGCAAATGTGAGTTTACTGAGGTATTCTCCATTGTCCCTTACTCCCACCTGTTCCCAGTCCAATGTTCTGAATACTTCTTTCGAACATGATGTGAATAACATTGGAGAGATTATGTCTCCTTGCCTGACGCCCTTCCTTATAGGTATTTTACTGCTCTGCTTATGGAGGAGGATGGTAGCCGTAGACCCATTGTAAATATCTCCTAGTATTCTTACATAATGATCGTCTACCACCTTGCCCGTATGTGGCTTCAAGGCTTTAAAAAGGCGGGCGCGGTTGCCGGATCTTGGGAAGAAGGCAAAAATATTTCTGAAAAATGTAAAATACCAGACATTAGTTCCGTCGGGCGAAAATGCCGTTCCATACCTTGTGGTCTTCACCCCCGTATGCGGGCATTTTTTCACCACTTTCTTTCTTGACTGCCAACCGTTATTCTTTTGTCTTTATATTTATTTATTTTTATTTATTTACAATACTGCTGACCCCAGTTAAGGGGTCGTAGCAGGGTGGAAAGAAGAGTGTGATACATTTCACAACAAAAAAGACAAAAAGAACGCATAACATCAGCAAAAAAAACAGGATTGAACGGAATGCCAATTCACAGTGGCGGGTAGATAATATTTGGCGAAGGGCATAAAAAAGGAAAGAAGAAACCGACACACGCATTGAAACGACACACGCTGCAAAAAGAAGAGGGCAGATCAATGCCCCGCGAACGCAATATACACTGAGAACCAGAACACGTTATGCACATATCAAGTGAACAACAAGGAAGAAAAGTTTAAAACTCAAGTAGGGTTTCAAATTTGTTTATATCAGTTTGTTCGACAACATGACTTTCAAGGTTATTCCATTCATTAACTGTTCTTGGAAAAAAAGAATACTTAAAGACATTGTATATATATATATATATATATATATATTATAGTGGGGTTTATTGGCAGGAAGGCAAAGCAAGGCCTGACTATCGCGGAGTCCAAACGCGTCCAAGCGAGCTCTCGGGTCGGGGCACCAGTCTCGCGCACAGCGCTCTCGATGGGGCTGTCTAGCCCAGATTCAAGCACATACCCACTTGTGGTGGATTGTCCCATATCCAAGTACATACATCGTCTGACGCGAGACGTGCACGGCACACACCCATTTAAGGAAGTGGCCACGATATCTTCATTACAATATATATATATATATATATATATATATATATATATATATATATATATATATATATATATATATCAACTCTTTGAGTCTGTTTGCGCAGAATGCTGCATCAGAGTATGACCGCTTTTTCGAAAGACATTGCGGGATTTTCTATCTCCTGCATGTGTTACATATTATCGCAACCATAGAAATCACGAAACCTCACAAAGAGTGTTTTCGGTGTAAGGTACTCCAAATCTCCGTAGCCCTCAGTGAAACCTTGCAATTCCCTGTTATGAATATCGCAACATCTAACATTTTGATACACCAGTATGTTGTCCGCAGTTTTCCTCTGTTGTACGCTGTTAGCTAGCTTAGAGTTGCACAGTAATTTAAACTAAAAGCAGGTCTAACTACCTTCAAATCGTTATTAAATTTTCATGAGGTAAAGCGTCATTAGAAGTGTTGGCAGCGGATAATCCTTTTTCCACTACCTGTAAGCACACGTCGGATTGGTGCCTCTTGGGCCTCTAGGATCGCGAGGCGTTTTCTTATCCTTGTGTTGTCCTTCCAGGTACCTTGACCGAATCTGTATCTAAACTGTTTTCACTGGATTCTACTACATGACTGTCCTCTATCCACGTTTTCACAAGCTTTCTTCATCCCTTGGCTACTGTAAGAGGTAACAATATCTTTATTATGAGTAACTCACGCAAAAAAAGTTATTCAAATGTAATGTGGGGAACTATCACAGTACAGTCACGAGCCCGTCTTGAATTTGGCGAGGACTTTTGGCAGTTTTTTATGCCCATACCGTCACTGCAGTGCTAAGGTCTTCTGCACTGATTGCCCCTCCATCGTTAATTCGTCGCCGTCACGGTATTCAATATACGCAGTCCCACGAGCCTATAAAATTACGGATAATAATATTTTCGTCATTCTTAAAGTCCCAATCTGCTCGTCTTTTGGCCGGGTGATTGCTTACCGCAAGTCGTATATTAGAAAAAAAAACGAATAAACCTCCTTTGAGTTTAATGACTTCTCCATTCTGTGTTCAAGGTTATCAGCATTTCCTCAATGTCGTTTTCTTCATACGTATGCCTATTTCGGCGTTCAAGGTTCCGCACTCGGTTGTCCTAAATTGAGCTGGATGTTCCAAAAAAAAAAAAAAATCACGAGTCTGCAGGTGGCAAATATTCCCGCATCTTGCTTTATTGCTTGGGCAATATTCTAACATCAACCCAAAGTGTAGAGGGTACCTGCACGATAAAAAATGCAAAATATAGTATAACAGGTAGCGTAAATCTTGGCTTTTCATTTTACTACAAAATTGGGCAGCATGCTGTTAGTTGTCCCGGTGTTTAAATATGCTTCCTCTCTCCCCGCACCGCGAACACGTTCCGGTGTAGCGTTTTAATTTCCTGGAACTGCAAATGCGGTCGTTCTGAAAGCTTTATGATCTCAAATTTTCTTCTTTCCTCCCCTTTAAATAAAACCGATATGTTCAGCGAGTGCTAAATTGCAAAGGCCAGCATCAGCCTCTTGCTGTTACCGTGGAGGCTGGTGAACAGTGCGAAAGTTTTGTCTCTGTGAAACGGGGATGAGAATAAAATCCCGAACGCGACTAGCCACGCAGTTCTCTCTTAAACCGGAGTTAAATTGGTCACCGAAGAAGATTAGAAGAACACGAAGGCTACAAGAACACGTACAGATAAAATAAAAGACAAGTGGGGCCGTTTGACGGAGCTACGAACAACACACAGTGATGTGATAGCTGCGCCAATTTCGCCTAACTGCGCCGAGAGGTAAGTCCTGCTACATCCTGCTACAAGGACTCTGAATTCAAGCAATCTGCGCCAATCTTGCGCCGAATCTAGCGTTGAAGAAGAGGGAATCTTGGAGTGAAACGTGCGCTGACGCTGCGCGCGCCGCGGCCGGCGGCGGCTTCGGCCGCGAAGTGGTGCCGGGAGCTCGAGCGACCGCTTTTAAGTGCTCTTTAAAATGCCGCTTAAGGCACGCACGAAGTTGCTTGTGCGGTAAAGAAGCTTATAATGTGGGTGAAAACGGTACTATAAAACATCATCCGTGCCGCTAGTGAAAGCGCTCATTCATTATCTGCTGGGGTGGTAAGCCTAAACATCTCCGGGGGAGCCAGCCGCGGCTGCCTCGAGCGCTTCGAAGCTGCCCCCATGAGGCGCGCGCCTCCCCATTGGCGCAAATCTTCAGGCTCCTCCTACTGCCGCGGGCGACGTGCATCATTTTCTGAGCAAGGCAGAAGCTGAAGAAACGTTTCTTCTGCTTCTGAGCAAGGCAGAAGCAGAAGAAAACGTTGAGCTGCCGCGTGCGCGGAATCGTCGACGCGGGCGTCAGAAAATCGCACTCGCGACGCCGACGCGCACGAATCGCGTGTAAAAACGTGCCATGCGGTTCACGCTTTACTATCAGCTTTGCAATAAAGCTTGGCCGAGTTAGCACAGGACCGGGATAATTGGAGAATAATGGGAGAGGCCTTTGCCCTGCAGTGGGCGTAGATAGGCTGGTGATGATGATAATGATGATGAAAGCTTGGCAGGAGTTCACGTGACTAGCTTCGAGGGGTCGAAATGGAGAGGGCATTGCAAAGGTAGCTAGCGGGAAAGGGAAAAGGGACGAAAGCTCAAGATGGCTTAATTTGGGACCGGCTGTAAGCCGGTTCATTGAACAGATTTGAGCTTCGAAGAAAGTGATCCTTGCCTGACTTAGCATGTTGTTTAGGAGGAACGCTACAGGAGCGCTTCTGGAAAGCATTTATGATAAAACTTACCTTTGCAAAGCTACTCTTCGGGATGAATGTGGTCGACATTTTCACTGATTTTTTTTTTTGTCTTCGTTTCAAATAAGTTAGCCGTTGGTCCACCTACTCAATGATCATCATAGGTGACCCTCTTTCACAATCTGGGTGGGCGCTTCATGAAGAGAGAGTCTTATCGCTCAAGAGAGCAGAGAGTTGCCGTTGTTGCAAATCTAGTCCCCTGCAAATTGGAAAGCGAGTGTAGAAGTCGGAGAGAACATGTAGCATGCTATTTCGTCTTGGGAACCCGGAGAGAAACAGACATTTAGGCTGGGCGCTACAGGTTTTTACATAAAATGCACTCAGTACATTCTGTCGCGTGTCACCGTGTTCTGTTCATTATGGTTTTATGAAACGTTCTGTAGCCTACCGATTGGAATGCTACCCTGATAGACATTTTTAAAATAAAACCAAGTACTTTCATGATCTGTTGGCTCATGCAGTGAATGCATGTACACACTCGCACGAACTCTTTCGGTGCTTGTCTTGAGGCATTTCATAGTCACTGCTAAAAGACATCTGTGCGGTAGAAACTCGTCTGCACCGAAGGCATTTTACGTGTTTAAACATTTCTGTGTGCCTAAGATGCTGCTTTTGGGGCTCCTCTTGGCCGTTTTGCTCCCCTTCTAGCAATATTTCTCAAATCTGAATGCTCGTTCTGGCTGCTCCAAAATCCGATTTTGCTGCTCCAAAACCTACTTTTGGCTGCTCCAAAAGCTGCTCCAAAATGACTTCGACCCAATCACATCACTGAACACAAATCGCAGCAATGGCTGACAGAAAAAAAATATTCTGGGTGCAAGTTCGAAGCGATGCGTCGTGAACTGGTGAGCCGGAGGAATCTCGGGCAACCTATAGAACAAGTTTCATCGTACAAAGAGAGTCAGGCAGAAATCCAACACCACAAAGACTCAAGAAACCGACCAGTACAGCCTCCCCAACCCCACACTCTCTTTCTCCCACACATTCCACAAACTGCCTGCTTCATTCCTAGAAACGCTGTACGTGCCTTAGCTCCATGATTGCACGACCACGGCTGCCGCTGCCAAAGCCCTGTGCCTAAAATGCGCTGGGTAAGCTTAGAATTCGGGCACTGTTTTACGCGCTCTTCCAACTCTTTTCTGCGGCCCTTTTCAAGCGGTGTCAAACTATCTGCGTGCGAAGGCGAGTAAAACCGGTGGTATACTAGATTCTAAGCACTATACCGGCGGTGCACTGCTGGCTTCGGTTGACGTAGCGGGAGGCTGCTCTAGATCGAAATCGCCTTCGCTTGCCGCAGAGCGCAGCTGTCAGGACTCAGAAAAGACGAAACGACAATGAGCGACACGAAGGAAGCATGCTTCCAGCAAAGCCCAGCTCGCCCGATGATCTATTGTAGTGGAGTGTAGGTAACGGGCGGACACAAGTACGGACTTATTTACCTCGAACTAATTATGACACGTAAATAAAACTCGACGTAAGGATAGTGTCGTTGACGTGGACAATCCTCGACAACGACAGTATCTATGTTAGAGAGGTCTCAATAAAAGAAGAGTTACTGAGGCTTTCTGTAGCCTAACTCCTCCCGTTTCCTTGTGGGCCATGTACTGACAGCAGACCGAAATTGTGGGACGTGTACTACTTCCCCGTGCACTAATTACAAGATATAAGCGAAACACGCCTTTATGATATAGCCGTCTTAGCGGCCAATTTAAGTATACTTCTTGCGGGAAAATGTTTTTTATAAAACAAGAGTTAGAGCCGTTTTCTGCTGAGCATATATGGTAAAGTTGGGTTTGCCGCAAGCGTTGTCTGCCTCCCCAGATTTCTTGAGGAAAAATCCACAGAACCACAGCCATAGCAAGCTTCCCCTAAATGAGCTAGGCGTCTTCCTGCAGTTGATCACCGAATCAGAAATAACAAAACCATTCCGATAAAAAAGATAGACAGGCAAATAAAGAAAATAGTGACCACAGTGCAAACGAACATCGACCGCACACGAGTTACCTCCTTCGTCTCTTTTGCAGGAGGCAAAAAATTTTCTGCCCCATTGAAGGACTCCGTGCAAACGTTGCAGAACTGCTGGTGAGGAGGAAGCTGTACACTCCGCACCTCGCGTCTCTCCAGAGTGGTCGCCCCAGTGTCAAGTTCGCGCGCTACTGCCGTGCTAGTGACGCCAGGTAGGGCATTCTACTGCTCGCTTTCAAAAATTCCTAGGGCATTTTTAGTTTCTTTGTGGCTCGCACTAAGCAAGCAATGAATCCCACGCACCACCCACCAATCCCTGCTTTTTTGTTCTTCCATAGGTTGATTTCGCATTCCACACTCAAATCCTGTCATTTCTCATCAAGCCACCTGTTCACCCACCAAGGTTGACAGATAGCCCCTTTATTCATTTAATTGTTCGTAAGAACCACAGTAAAACATTTTCCACAATATTGCTGCAAACTACGGGTAATATTCTGAAGAAAATCCAAGGGTGCCCAGTGTCTTCGTCTACACGACCAGAAATGTGAGACTTACCACAAGCAGCCCCTGTGCGTATGTAGGCGTCCTAAAATACATACTTTTACCGTTTTCTGTGTGTGTTTTTTTTTTGTAACACTAACTCGCTGTGACTTGACATAACACATTTTCTTATTGCTTAAAGTTGCTACAGGTCCTTCAAATGCTTGCCGCTGGCCGTGAAGCTAGGTTAGCACAGTTTTCTGCTTCATCGAGTTCGGTGATGCTGTTTTAATGTGAAGCTTTTCTTTTGCTGCTTCAAACCTTGCGGTATCTCACTGGCTGGTGATGCTACTATCTGGACTCCTACGCCTACCCATCTATCATTGACTTGCCTCTAAAGGGTACATCCCAGCACAGCGGGTGTCAATACGGTGAGGCAAGACTTAGTATAGTGAGGAGCATAATCGCTTTATCGGCACACGTAGTTTGAGAGCGCAGCTTGCTATGCTTCAGTGATGGCGTCGTTCGTCCGAGTAAAACGCACTGCAGGAAATCCAACTTTAAGCACACCGCCGGAAAGCGATAATCATGATAAAACACACTCCAGAAAAGCCAATTTTAAGCACAGTTCCTGAAATCGATGGTGATGGTAAAATATTCTATAAGCAGGGTCATACTTTGGCGTTGTACTTTGGTGGTGAGGGTTTGGCTTGTGACTTTGGCTGAGTTGACGTGGAACTTTCGCTTTGGAATTTGGCAGTTCGGACTTCGGGATAGAGGATTTCGGACTTGACTCAGGTTTCATGGGAGAAATCCTCGCGTTTAAACTTCTCTTAATTAAGAAATTGGCTTTGATTTTTTCCACTGATGATTTTTTTCATTATTTATGCAGGTGTCTAATCTGCGGACACCTGTGAGGTAATAAAGACTCCCCAAACCAAATAATGCTTGGGAATTATTTACAATTACGGAGATTAATTCTACCTCAGTATTTATCTACGAAAGAAGAACGTCGTTTAACGCTTAACTTCAAGGACCCAAGGAAGAACTTGAGCAAGTTAAAAAAACAAGGTCCCAATGCATGTTCCAACTTCTTGCCATAGGTACCAAAGTTTGCACACTAAATAAGAAGCAAGCCACGAATAACGCAATGCGATAAATTGGGTTAGAAAACATTTCCATCTAATATACAGATACCTCTGGTGCTGGTTCTTCCAGAAGTAACCGCGTGTAATGGGCAGACAAATGCTGAAAGACGCCGATGTTCCATTTCCACATTTTGCACCGTAAACACAGCCTAACTGTTGGCGGCTTGCTTGGCCGTTGAAAGGTTCAGGTTCACGAAAGAAAGCATTGCTCTAGCCATACATAAGGCAGAGATGTTCCTTTGAGTATACGTAAACAACCCACCGGTGTCGCGCGCAGTGGGACGGCTACATTTTATAATTTTTGTCTATGTAAAAAGGTGTACACGGTTCTAGGAAAACTGTTTATTCGACAATATTTCGGTCCTATGCCGACCATTTTCGTCGAAACGAACAAAACCTCGACAGATAAACCGTTCTATTTTCAACGTATCTCAGTATCGTTGCTTAAAACACAGTGCCAAAACATTTTTCGCACGAGCTGTGCAAACAATGGCGCTGATTGAAAGATTTACGAGATTTTCCGTGGCTGGTCCACGAACGTTAACGTTTCTCTGCGCAAGCATCGCGCCACTGCTCCCTGTACAAAAGAGTGTGCTCACATTTTCTGTAATACATTATTTCTCATGATCCTTTCGAAAAGAACGTGATTCGGTAAAACTGAGATACAAACAACCATTTCCACTGTGAAGACCATCTGCATGCTTCGGGGTAGCAATGCCGTATCACGCCATAATGGACAAATCCTCTCAAGATTTATGTTCATGTGGCTAGTTGTTAAATACCTAGTCACATCAAAATTCATATTATTTTTGAACACAGTATCGGTCTAGAGCTACACACGTTGTCCAGTGAACTTTGAACTTTTTAATCCCGTAAAAAAACCGCAATTGTCCCGCAAAGCGAAATCCACAATGACGGCGGTGATGGTATAGTTATTGGACAAAAATGTACCCCTAGCTGAGACAAATTTTGAAGTTGACGAACACGAATCAATTTAAATAGGCAAAGTTTGAAGCATACCAGGTCGACAAACCGATCGAAATCCGAATTTTGCCAATTTTGCCATTCCACCGGTCGATTCGTGTGTGGTATGGGGGCTTGCATTGGTTTCAGGAGCTATTTCGTGTGAGTCAGTCTGGGTCCATGTTTTTTCAGCTCTCGTTTTCAAATAGTACAATAACATTACAATGCCTGCTACTGTTTTGAGTTTCTGCATAATATCGATAAAGATTAATCCTTGGCTGTTTCTGAATACCGCGGCCATCACCTTTCTAGCTGCCTCGATTTTCTTGTCTGTCTTTGAAGCGCTTTCTCCTCGGATTTCTACTGCTTGAACTCTGAGTTCTTCCATGGTATGCGTTCGTCGCCCAAAACAAGAAAACAGACGACAAACCACAATGGGGCAGGCGAAGGCGTGTCAACGTTCAAAAAACAAATTATACTAAAACAGCGGCGAAGCTTCAAGCGGATTCGATCCCGGTCCCTGCGGGTGGTTTTCAGATGGCGGCGAAAAGTGAAAGCACCCGTGTTTCGAAATTTCGGCGCATGTTTGAGATCTCCAGGTGGTTGAAATTAATCCGGAGCCCTCTACTATTCACTCTTAATGAATCAATGAAGCGCCGACACTTGTAAAACCAGGATAGAATAACGACGAGGACAGCATTGTGTCTTCCCTGCCTCCTGACCCTCCCCTTTCCCAAGTTCCGCTGGGTTAGTATTGAAGGAACCTCCTTCATGTGCGAAGGGTTCGCGAGCCTGACCCTTCCCGACGAAGTGACGCCGACGCGAAAGAAATAGAAATCACCGGTTTATTCCGGGACAGCAAAACAAAAATGACATAGAAACTGCAGCTCGCAACACATACGGTCATGTAAACAACGCGACACTGAAAAAACGCACTGCACCGATTGTGCAGAAAAATAATACGGCGCTTCGCTCTACACTCACGATAACGTTCGAATCCTTGTATCAAGCCACTCCGTGTGCGCCCACCACATGTGCTGGTTAGTTCGAGCTGGCCCGGGGTCGTCGGTCCGGTTGTCTGCCCCTTTCTGCTCCCATCCTGGTTCCGCTGCCGCCAAGCTGTTCCTCCTAACTCCACCCTACCTCACCCGTGAGAGCAGTTTGAACTGTCAAAGCGCTAGAGAGCATGCAAGCACAAATCCTGCGGGTCTGCATTGGCGTTCCAAAGAAAACCTCTACCATCGGAACGCTGACAGAATGCAGGCAGTTCTCACCACTCGCTCTAAGCACGCAGGAGTTGCTTCGTGCGCGTCTGCAGATTGTGGCAAGACAGCGGGGAAATCCTCTAGCGACAAGCTGGGCCAAAGAAGTGCGTGAATTTCTGCCGAAAGGGTATCAAGAGCCTGCTCCTCCTGAGCACCCGCCCTGGATGTTCCTGCCCATACCGTTCACGACTACTGTGCGTGGTATCCCGAGGAAGGAGCATATTCCGGCTCCCGCACTAAAGTTCTTTGCCCTGGACTACATTTCGCGGATATACAGAGACCACACTCATGTGTACACTGATGGGTCGGTGTCATCAACATCATCCACTATCGGGGTGTGGATACCGTCATCACGTACCACCATCAGTGCCATGCTCAGTCACAGGACGTCAACTACGGCTACCGAACTTGCAGCTCTGAGGGTGGCTTTCGCTCATATCGTCAAGCAACCCGCACGAGAGTGGCCATCTTCACAGACTCAAGGGCTGCCCTTCAATGTCTAGCGTCTTTTCCAAAAGACCAGCTTGTGTCTGACATACCGCTCTCAACTAAGCTTGCGCGCACCATCACATCGCGAGTTCGGGGTTCCCGGCTGGATACTGGCAATGTGAAGGCGGACATTGCTGCATCCGTTGCGCATAAGCATCGTGCATCGGCAATAGCTATACCATTCTCCAGGAAAAGATGCATCTGTACTTTCACCCAGCGTGGCATGGAACATGCAGCGTGCAGCCTGGGGTGACGTATCACGTCATTACGCGCCGCTATCTTTCATCGATCCCAACTGCAAATTTAAAATACCACCAGAGTTTTCCAGCGGGTCGAAGCAATTCTACATCGCATGCGGTTGAATGTCGCATACACGCTCAACTTCCTCTTTAAGATAAAACAGGCTACGTCGCCACTCTGCCACACTGTGATGTGCGAGAAACCTTGCAGCACGCTGCTCTGTGAATGTGCTCGATTCAGTGATCAAAGAGTAGTCCATCGCAGTGGCTTTGGGACTGGCCGCTTTCCGTGGACATGCGCTAAAGGACGTTTTAGAACCATGGGCTTGTCCCAAATTGCTTTACGTGCTACCAAAGCTCTGATAGAGTATCTGCAACACATAGGTCTAGACCAGTTGCTGTGAATAGCTCACCGTCTCTGTTGCGCATCAAGTTCTTGAACATCATCGCCATCATCTTCATCACGTCATCAACTGGCGTAGAAAGTTAGGCCTTTAGCCCCAGGCTAACATCGCCAGACTTCATTAAAGATCTCTCTCTCTCTCCTCTCTCTCTCTCTCTCCTCCCTCTTCTCTCTCGCTCATCCTCTCCTCTCTCTCTCTCTCTCTCTCTCTCTCTCTCTCTCTCTCTCTCTCTCATCTCTTCTCTCGTACCTGACGGGGCAGGTTGTGCGCACGTTCCGGGCTTGGTACGTACCACACGTGCTCCTTGTCAGCTCACTGTTTATCGTACGAACACGCACAGGGCTCATGACGCATAGGGGCTGACGTCCGTATCTGTGTTCGTCGCGCGTTCCCTGCCACCACAGCGCCCGCCATGCGTGGTAGCTGCGCCCTGCAGTATTAACCTGCAGCAACTCGTCCAACTTGCTGTAACCTTTCAGAGCGGGGGGCTATGGACGATTTATTTAAAACTGGGCAATGCGATGATCCAGCGAAGGTGCTAACACGATTGGAATAGAATTTTGACATACATGCCACGTTGGATTGAGCACAAAATATGAGCGGGGCGCCTTCCACATTCGTGAAACTAGCAACGTTCCAGCTGTTTCAGGAACTGTGCGTCATATGTTGCGGACTCCGACATTCCGCTCCTACTTCCCGCATAAATAAGACAGACAGGGAGAGAGAGAGAGAACCAACTCTACATAAATATTAGAGGAACATCAGTGGAGCGCCTATGGACAAGGAGACAATGCGTAGGCAATGCTTTATACACTCCCTAATTATCCGACTACATATAATATGTTTTCCGAAACAAAAAAAAATTCTATTTGGATATGAAGAATAAACAAATTTTTAGCTATTGTTATTTGCACCATTCGCGTGCCCGCTTTTGAGGTGTAGGTTTTCTATCTTGAAGTGACAGAGTTCAGATTGCATCGGTATGAAGGCAGCGTATTGTAGTTGATGCGGTAAACTTGCGGATGAAGAAAATAAAAAACAACAAGGGCGCTGTAAGCTGCTGAGGGTGTGTTGTCCTCCACTGTCCCGTATTCGTGCTCTCGCTTTAAGGCATTAGGTGCATTAATCATCCAGCTTCCCAAAGGGACACAGTACGTGACGCCTAATCCCGCCCCACGGCACCGAGGGAAGCAGCCAAACAGCGCAACTACAGAGTAGTCAAAAACGTGAACGAAACAACCACCAAACTGAGCTACGCTATGGCATATTTTTCTGCGCTGAAAAGGCGAAACAAGAAGCGAACACAAGTTGATGCGTGACAGGAAGTACCGGGCCCGGTATCGATTCCGGAAATCGTGGGTGTGGTTATTCCGCCTCTTTCCATGGCACAGAAAAACCGAACAGAAATAAAAAAGTTTCATAGCACAGAACACAAACCGCTAGCGGCCTACGAACACGCCGAAATCACCTGTTTTAGCATAAAGAAAAGCAACCGGGAGTAATGGTTCGCGTTTGTCGATCCACTGCATCCCTGACCCACGCTATGGTTTCCGGCAACGCGAATTTGCGTTTACCCTTCATTGGTGTAGGGCAGCTTCGCGTACGCCACTGGCGGTGTTCTCGCTAGGCGAATGTATGAATTCTGAATACTCTGGTAGGAAAAGATAATGCCGTTTTTGTCGTTCGATTTGGGGCCCTGTCCGAGAAACGCGCATTTAAATGACGTCGCGGGAAAATAAATTTTATATGCTACATAGTCGGAATGTAGAGTAAAATAAATATCGAAAATAAAACCAAATTACTGAAAAAGAGTTTAACGACAAATTGGAAAAAGATTACAGCCCAAAATAACAAAACTCTTCCTACTGTCATACGCCGGTAATAGGAAAAGAATAAACTGATGATTTACAGCGGGTACACAAATTGGATAACACCAGTAGTATATAAAAGCAAAAATATCTCCTAGGGAAGGCACAGTTACGGTAATCAGAGCGAACAGTCAGTGGCTTGTGTCGAAATGAAGCAAAACTTTAGAGTATTACCAGAGTCCTTGCATTGAAGGACTCTGGTATTACGCTATGTCAGGGGCCTTTAAACAGGTGATAAGTGCTTTCAGAGCTGCTCAACGCGTCCGTTGTTGTGTCGACATGCCTTCAAATCTGCAATAAATACAATGAATGCTAATTAGTTTGATGAATGCCAGCTTGGAGGAAAAGGAAAAAGGGTGGAGGAGGAAAACAGTCAATTTCTCGAAAACGAAAGTGGTTAAACCCGCTTATGGTGGCACTTTTTGAGCTGTGTTCGTCCTTTCCTTCTACATCAATTTTTCAACCGAAGACTCTCGATATATTACGACGTCCGAGTGGTCTGGACACCGCAGAGCTCCGGTCCCCCACCATACCGGGCATCCTTCAAGAAGGACGGGGGAGGTTAAACACGAGTTCAATATTATCTTGGCGGTGTTGGCATGGCAGACGGAGTGGCTAAGCGCTGGTTTGGGACTGCCGCGTAGCAGGCATCTGTGGTGGCATCGAGCAAAGAAAAATAGGCCAACGATTACGATACTCACTAATTCGGAATTGGAGCGCAGCTGTTTAGCTGTTTCCACTGTGCAAAGTTGTGTTAAGCAAGGAATTTCAGACAGACATATATGTATGGTTACCGACCTGCCTTCACATATTCCTCCTTTTCCTGCAGCGGCATACGCAGCATTTCCTTCGTCTCAGAAAGTGATCGCGTTATCTTCGAACGCACGACGGCACGCGCTACTCTGGCGTTATCTCGCAAAGCGTCGCCGCCGCCGAGCATGTCTCGCGCGTCCTCGGCGTACCGCCCTCCCTCTAACACGGTCGCCATGCTTTCCTCTCCCGCTTTCTTTCTGGCGCTATCTCGTCTATCTTTGGTGTCCTTTTTGCTCGCTGGATTACGACAAGTCTGACGTAGACCCGAAACCGCAGTAGTGGGTGCTTAACAGCTGCGCTTTAAAAATTTGCGTGTTTCAGAGAGGCTGGTTAATGGTTGGCTTGGAAAGCCTGCCGGCATGCTGTCGCCTAGGTTTTTTGATAGTGTGTAATACGGCGGTGACACCCTGGTTGGTTGCTTGCGATACTATTCGGCAATTTCCGTGCAGGTTCTTATGATGTTTGCATATCGGGTTTATCTTCCCACCATCCTCGGACTTCGTTGGGAATGACGAATGCCCGGTAGGTTGCTGCTGGGCGAGCTCCTGGGAATTCTCGTTGAGAAGTATGACCGGGGGACCACACTATACTACTTTGCGGATTGTGTCGTACCCGCCGTGGTGGCTCAGTGGCTAAGGCGTTGCGCTGCTGAGCCCGAGGTCGCGGGCTCGATTCCCGGCCGCGGCGGTCGCTTTTCTGATGGAGGCGAAAAGCAAAAATGCCCGTGTGAATGAGATTTCGGCGCACGTTAAAGATCCCCAGGTGGTCAAAATTAATCCGGAGCCCTCCACTACGGCGCGCCTCATCGCCTGCGTTGCGTCGGCGCGTTAAACCCTACAATCAATCGGATTGTGTCGTCATCTATCGGGCACAGTATGTATGCTGCTCGCGGGAATATTATGTGCCTCACGTGAATGCAGCAAGCGCCTTGTGAGTGGGCGATTACCCTGTACAACGGGGTAATGTGCTTATAAGAATTTACGTTGTGCATGAGAGAGAATATTAGAACCGCGGTGGCTGCCTCCACCTTCCTGTTCGATATTCTGGCCCGAACCGAGCCCGAGATTTTTACTAAGTCGTCGGCATTCCCAAGAACCAGCCTGATGGCGTTGCTTCCGGATGAGTAGCCCGCTGATTGATCATGGGGTTTAAGCACCAACGCTACACAGGCGATGAGGCGCACTGGTTGGACGGCTATGAATTAATTTTAACCACTTGGGGATCTTTAACGTGCGCCGTAATCTCAAACACACGGGAAGATTTGCTTTCAGCCTTCAGCAGAAAAGCAGCCGCCGCAGCCGTGAATCGAACCCGCGCCCTTGGGTTCAGCGGCCCAACGCCTTAGCCACTGAGCCACCGCGGGGGGGGGGGGGGGTATGGGTAGTGTGCTGCGTCCAGATATAGGCTATTGTGACCTTCGCTGCAGAGTCGAAGCGATTTCTTGATTCGGGATGCACCGCGGGCGCGGTAGAGTTATGAGTGCATGTTTCTTGGAATATAAACTACCTGAATCTCAGAGGCGAGCTTCAATGAAATAGCCCACGCTTTTCAAATAGTGGGAAGTGGGGGTTGTGGATATACCGACCGACGCAGATTCATTGGGTGTGCCCTTTCTTCGAAGACAACTCGGAATCGTCGTCTTTTTCGCTCATTGCTAAACGTGGCCAAGGAGTAGACGCAAGGAACTTTGCCCCGCATAGACAGGACCGCGAAACGGCTACTAGGAATGATGGATGATTACGATGCATAGAACTCGCGTCGTAGGCATCTAGCTATAACCAAACTATGCGAACTTTGGGGAATGTGTCGTCAGCTATTGGGCTGTTTATGCCTGCTGCTTTCTTATGAATTGATGAATGGGGTATTCTATTTAATGGACCACAGCAACACATCTTGCAATGCGGATGTCCTGGGTGATGAGATAAGACGAATGTTGCTTCGGGTAGTGCACGGAGCGTACCTCGCAAGTAATTGTTCTCCTGCATATGAAGAGTGCAAGCCGCACATCGCTGGCTTTAAAATAGAAAACCATGCTCGTAGTTTTGTTTCGTTGCTCTCTTCATCAAGCATTTACAATTATTGTGGAGGGCGTGATAAGAGTCTCTTTAATGCTGCCCGATTAGTTTGAGGAAAAAATGAAAGAAGCTCGCACTAACGCCTACGACTTGAAGGTAGTCAAGCTTTGCGCAATCTTCACGACCATCACGCCGGTTTAAGTTCATGATTGAAGCCCAGCCTATCTGCTTCTTCGCTGCCGCAAGGACCCTTACTTAATTATTGTTGCTATAATTGTGAGCTTCTTTTCATTTTTTTTTAAGTGATAATAATTACATCACGTTTTGAGGGGCGTTATGACGTGTCTTCTCGTTCCGGGCAAGTGTTGCCACGAATTACGGCGAACGATGGTGTTTTTTTTTGGGGGGGGGGGGGGGATCTTGGCCAGTCTCCCTTTGTGGATTTGCGTGGCTTGACAAACGCGCGCCTGGGATACTGTGCGTTCGCCGCGAGGCACGCACACACGAGCACTAGGCATGCCCCTGGTTTTTCCCCTGCCACTGTCCCCGGGTGGATGCAGGTGAGCCCCCCCCTTGCCCCACACGGGAAATTATCCCCAAAATGCCTTTGGTTTCCCCTTTTCCCTTCCCCCCGGGGGCACCACGCACTCTCCTCCTCTCTCTCCCACCCAAGGAACGCCAAAAACCCCGAGGCGCTAAAAGGGTTCCCTGTTTTTTTTAACAGCCAACTGTCGCCGCGAGGCCCGCACTCACGTTTGAACGGGCGCTCGGACATGTTTTGGTATTTTTAAGTGCGGACAGGTAAAATTACGATTTGCTAAACAGCTTCTCCGGGGAATAAACCTCCCATCTCAAGACATACGGTCGTTACAATCGCTCCCACGGTTTTATATGATCAATGCGCCGTAGTTTACACTTGTTGCTGATGGCCGGAAGGTTTGGGGAAATTTTTCCACCTAAACGGGTTTATCAGAACCCAAAAAACCCACTTTGTCCTAAATAACTTACACTGAACTCCAGTTCAGAGGACTGCAAGAATCCGAGTAGGAGATGAGACACCTCTCTTCGCACAATCCAGTGGTACCTAGGAAAAATAATGTCCTCCGATGTAGCATGGGGCCCTCCTAACTTCTGGAGATCACGAAAAAGTTCGTCCGCTCAGGGTTGGTTTTGGGAGCAGTTCATAATGAAGTGATCAATGTCAACAGTCACACTGCACGAGGGGCACAAAGGGGATGAAACAATGTTGATTTTATGTAGCCAAGCTGGTGTACGGGCTGAGTCAGTTCTTACTCGGTGGAGCAGGCAGGCTACGGCTCTCTTCAGGCCTTTCGTCACTACTGGTTGATGTACTCGTCGGCACAGCTGCCTAAAGTGCTCGCGAACGGTCTGTTTCTGTATGTGTTGGAAATGCCACCGCATGTGCACCATCCTTGTAGATGAGAAGCCGTCCTTGGCTAAGCTGTCAGCATGTTCGCTTCTCGCTACACCGCCGTGCGACGGAGTCCACTGGAATTCCACGGTGAAGCCTTCATGCTTGAGCCGCTTTAGCAGAACTAGGGGTCGCTGACAGGTCTTTTGAACAGGTATACCTCGCTGCAACACATGAAGGGCTGACTTTGAATCGCTGAATATTGCGACTTTTTTGCCTTTCAAAAGATGATAGTTGGCGCAACGCACCTTCTATGGCAACACACTCACTCCCTGTAGATGAAATGAAAGGCGTCACCCTGGCAGCCCACGAAATATTCAAACTGGGTATGACAAAAGCCGCCGAGCACACCCCACTTTGTGCGTCAACCGATCCATCAGTGTATATGTGCAGAGAGTCCCCGTATTCTCGTTCCAAATGATCCAGCACCATGCGCCGCTAGTTTACACTTGTTGCTGTGGCCGGAAGGTTTGCGAGCATTTTTTTATGAATAGTAAAAGGAATACTGCCACGTTTAACCACCTATGGTTTACCGAACCAAAACCCTAGCTTAATTAACTTACTACTGAACTCAGTTCAGAGGCTGAACCATGAACCTCTCCTACAGAAACAACTCACGCGTGAAATACAATTGTCATAAAGGTGCGGAAGTTATGCATTTTAGAAGGCCGTTAACAAGCATCGCTGAAACTTCAAAAGGTTTTACGGTTGTTACAACATGTGCTCAATATACCACCGAAATCCCTGCTAGGGTTACAGCCATGACCTCAGCCTGCAAGGCGTTGAATATTCGTTGCACAGATTGAGGATAAATTCAGTTTATAACTGCAACAGAGGAAGCAGTCTTGATGTAATCTTGTGTCGTGGTGTGGCCGGTAGACAACAAATTGTCCATGTAGTGTTGGTGATTACATTTATCTATGGCTCCCAAGAGCCCTGGTCTTCGTTGCAGCATTCGTTGCAGCAGCAATGGGTGTTTGTGTTTCACTGCCGATTATTTCTGGGTGTCATATGTTTTATATCTTCGTCTAGGATGCAGCCTTGACCTGTATAAATGCCATCATCGAATGCCAGTGAAGCTACCCAATGTATGAAAAACAATGCCAGGAAGCCTCCCCGATGCGCAAACAGCTTCCCTTACAAAAAAAAATACAACTGACACCATATTTCACTTTTCAGGGAAAACTTCCCAATAGGGGGAGGAGCGTTCATCCTGAAGTCGACAAAATGATGATGATGATGATGATGATGATGATGATGGCAGCGGCATACTGTGGTGAAGCGACCATTTCTTACCGCCTAACACGTACACCCCGCCCACCGCTCAAATGTGCATGTGACCAGAAAGAGCGGGTAACAGCTATACTAATATCCCCGTACACTCTTTCAAAAAAAGCCTACCAACCTGTTCGGCTCCCTTGTCAAGTGCAGCAGCAGCGTATATCGCTTAGAGCGAGGATCAAGTACAGCCGCGCGCCGCTACTTCCATTCAGAGGCAATTAATTTGTTTATGGTGTCTGGTGCCCGACGCCACGTGTTAAATACAGAGTGCCGTAATGAGCCTTCCAAATTTTAATGAGGACGAAAAAAGCTTGCAACGTGAGGAGACCCTGAGCGCGGTGTAATCAGAAACAACGAACGGAAATAAGAAAAAAACGACGCGTAAGCCGGATTATGGCGAGCAGCCTTCCAGCCAAGCTGTTCATTACGTGTCAACAGCCACCCACCTATCTATTTGCCGTCGAATTTTAATTGCTGCCTGAATTGGGGGCGAAGACCCACTTCCCAAATGCATCCACGTAAGCCTACACTGAATACGCGTGGTATATATCTCCCTCATCATATTGTGCCGTCGACTTTGATATGAGAGAAATCAAGGAAGGTTTGGGACTAAGTCACGAAGTAAGAGGCCATCCCGCAGAAGCGCCTTTTGGATTAGAGAATTTCGGATCATGTCATTGTGGCTAGCTGGTGATAAGCTCTAGCACGAACAGCTGTTGATAAGAAACGTACCACTAAGAGAGAACTCATACATTGAACTCCCCCACTCCACCGGTGGAGATTCTACGTGCAGCGAAAGCTAGAGTCGTCTTTGGATATCCCACGGGAATACGTGCTCCCATTTTTAATCTCCGTAAAAGATGGAATACATAATTCAAAATCTCAAGACTAAATGAGAGCCACGCTAGAATCATTGTGGCTGCCCCCAAAAGCGTTTTTAATAAGGTGTTTTAAGATCCACATCCATATCGCTGTAGGGCATGAATTAGCGTGCGTGGCTGTTTGGAAGCGCTCCGGCTCCGATGATTCCTCAAGATTAACTGAATCCTGAGCTGCTTTTTCTAAAAAAATCTTGAGAAAACTGCAAGAAACTCGAAACAGTGAACTTGCACAAACGGTTGTCTCTTTGCGTCCCACTGCAAACACTGCGAGCGCGTTGACTGCACGCTTCGTCCCATGTTTCTAATTAGGATGGATTACAACATCGCTCTGGAGAGCGGCTTTGTTTCAGAAGGCTTTTGTACGGCGTTTTGCCAGTATTTCTGGTATGTGTATGTGGTTTTTACGCAAGGGAGTGTAGATCGGAGTATTCACAGCTTTTTTTCTAATACCTCAGTAGTGTAATTTGGAATAAGTGCGTGAGAAGGACCAGTCAGCTCAATTTCGCTGCATCTAGCTGTGCCTCTATTTGCGTTTTCTGAAATAAAACAAAGCCGAACCGTGCCCACGATTGATGAGTGTCGTCATTCTCAATTATTTAAAGAAGGTATACATCGTTCACATTGTTTGTCGTTTGCCATCGCCAAACATAACGAAAAGTTGGCAGCAGTGGAAATACCAATAAGCTCGACGCAGCAAACAAAGAGCCTTCGCTAACGGGATCACTACAAATTGTAAGCTGTGCGCACGAATTGAATGTTAAGCAAGTGCGGCCGAGCTAATAACGGTGATTGTGGTTGAGATACATTCCCTTTATTTAAGAAGTCAGGAACGCAAAAGGCGCGCATTGCGCAATGGCAGTGCTTGCTGTCTTCGGAGAATGGGTAAAAATGGTTGATTGCTCAAGGCGACAACAGTGCTCACAGATTGCCTCTTGTCAGCTTGTTTCTATTTTGGTCGTTTACTGCCACTGATCTTTTTATTATAAAAGGTAGCATGCCAAGGTCTAACTGCAATTGTCTTGTTTGCAGGCTCTTAGCAATTCTTTTTATTCGCGGTTGTTTTCACCCGTATCAGTTACCAAGAGAGTGCGGGTCTATATGGGTCTCTACGCTTGTGCTGAAAAATTGCCGGTCCCTGTATCAATTTCATTTCACCTTTTCTGAATTAGTGTCCTGTCGCCCCCTCCCTTCAGCAAAAAAAAAAAAGCTGCATCCTGACAGGACGCTTGAATGACCCCGGAATTTTTATTTTGTCCTTGGCCGTTAAGTTTTTTATTATACAAAGCAAGAAGCTGAACTCTTCACCTGGTAGCGTTACGGGGTGAAGACTAGGGCAAAGTTCTTCCGAAGTGGAAGACTATAGGAACTGGACTTACATTGCAAGGCCAGTTTTCACTACCAAAAGCAAGAAATCTTAATCAGGCCATTATGCAATTCCACACATGTCTCCATCTGATATATTGTGGCCAGAAGTTGTAGAAAAGTGCTTTTAGGAAGACTAAACACCACGCAGACCCCACAAATCATCTACATGAAGATCACTTCATGGGTATACATGGGCCACATGGGCAGCACGAGTGACCGCTGTAACAATCGCACCACGCCACAGCACGTGCGGTCACGGGACCGCGATGCCATTTGTGGGACGGTGTGGTTAAGTGCGTGTGTGTGTCTGTTTGTGTGTCTACAGTAGTCCGACTGTGTGATACCTTTACGAGAGACAATCTAATGGATAACTATCTACGCCGTCCTTGTATGGAAAGTATGTTTTAGATGACCCTCCGCAAAGAATGCTTTTGTGCTATCTGACCATTTCCACTCGCGTGTATCTACGACAGTTCATTGTTAAGGCGAAAGCCCAAGTGTCTCACCAAACGCAAAAAGTGACCGTAGTCGTCATCATCGTCGGCGTCAACATCAAAGGAACCAAGATGGCCGTCGCTGTAAACAGAAAAAAAAAGACTTGGCTGCATATGGGATTTAAACCGGGCCGCCAGAGGAAGCAACTGCACCAAGCACTGCGCTCACCTTGCACGGTGCCCGATTGGAACAAGAATTAGACGGATTCGTACCCATGACAGGTGAACGTGACGTCACGTGCACGGATCCCGTTTACGGAAACAAAGTGATAAGAACAGGTCAAAATGAAGAGGAAGACGATCAACACAGACGCTGTTTAGTGTCCCGTGTTTGTCGCTTTCCTCATCCTTTTGTCCTGTTCTTAGCAATGTGTTTTTCGTAAGGATGAACCGACTAGCCCGGCTGCACACCTTCGTGCAGAACAGGTGCCCGTGGAGGCGAGCTCTGCCTGTGGAAAAGCTGCCGCGTGAATTGCGGCCACTCTGCGCTTCAAGTAATCGTTCGTTTCGTCCTGAGTGGGATGGAAGGCAAGCCTCGTTTTCCATTCGCAATCGCTGAAGTGCTCTCGTTTGCTTCTGTAGTTTGCCGCACCCCTTTTGTCTTCAGCATATGTTTATTTAGAGAGCAGGGCTGGTAAGCGTTGTGAGGAATTAATTTCGCGTGTGTAGAACGCTGCAACCCTTGAACCAGCCCCTCCTACACGCTAGCGGCTATACGCGGTCTAGAATGCAGATAAAGTTATTAAGGTTACGTAATGAATACCCAAGACATTGCAAGTGCAGCTTAGTAGGCAATTTTACTCCCTGCAAACTGCAGCAAAGGACTACTGCAGCCGACGTTGTAGAAGCACGTAGGGTGAAACATCCGAACGCGGTGCGGTGATATAGTCATTCTGTAACGAGTGGCATTCAGGGTCCCGACTTCATCGGGCAATTCCGGTTTGCATCGCCCCTAAATGGGCTCGACGCACCAGGCAAAATACGGCGTGACCATTAGCAGATGTCAGATTATACTGCGGCTCGTTTGATTCGGCAGGTGTGCATTATGCGGTGTCATTACGAGGGCGGGATTTGTCTCAATCGGTGCTCTCTCAGAGCAGAATTAATCGGCAATGGGACCGCAACGGCTTTAGCCGACTGGTCGTTTTTACGAAATCACATCGGCCATCCTTTACTATGCCCCCCTGGCCAATCACTGTGACCGGTCCAGCGAGCTCGGTAATGTGACAAGAGCAAGATGCCAGTACCGGCCTCATGTCGGCGCTGCCGCTGGGACCTGTTTATGCATCCGCGTGATGGAGCACATGCGCGACTGGAGACTTGTTCCTTTAACGATTTGTTTTCTGCATGTAGGCGCCTAATCGCAGCTTTACTAATGCGCGCGGCGCGCACACAGCCACAGCTTGGACGGATCAATTAGGAAGATGTATGAATAGGTGGCCCATGTCTCCACGTGGTTTGGCCTTCCGTGTGTACCCATTACAGCAGGACTACTTACATCGGGACTACTTTTTTTGCTAATGGTTGTCGCATGCGCTAAACCTTGTTTCAGCTTCCACAGCCCTACAACATGCTGATGCAGAATTGATCTCCATCGATGCATCTGAATGATACGGGTTGTCTTCGCACCAGCTCAAAAACAAAAAAAAAGGTATTGCTTTTTCAAGCCTATTTTTTAGTTCCAATATTGCTGTAACGTAAGAGCCGTTCTCTGTCGAAAGAGTCGCGCTAAGAACTGTGTTGATGCGTGAGGTGATAGCGTGAGCAAATTTAGTCGGCCAAAACTTAAATCTACAATTCGGAACGCACCACGTAATTAGACGAACGAGCGCGGCAGACAATCGGCCCTTCCGAGGAGATAAGACAGTTAATGTGGGCTGGAATGTACAACGGCTTCTCTGTATTTGGTAACTTTCTTTGCGTAACTAAGGTTTCCTTCTTTTTGTGCGAATTTAGTTATGGTAAAGGGTTAATTTAAAACGAATGGGGAAAGTGACCTTAAATGTTTTCTCGTTTTTCTGGTTAGTTTCACAGACTTAGTTTCACAGACTGCCATATGGTGGCGACCTTCAAAACGTGCTATGTATGTGGTATTGTTCGGTTATATAGTCCATTCCTTCTGAATAGCACGAATCTTACACGGTGGCTGTGCAATTTAAGGTTGGTGCCAGGATCTAGAAATCTTAAGTCGAAAAAAAAATAAAATTTTCAGTATCGGCAGGGCTGTCTGTGGGAAAACGTGTAGTCTGCTGCTAACACTATTTTTGTAAGGTGATGACAGAAGACTTTTTTTTTTTGCCTGCTGTCGTAGACATTCATAACGAAATTAGCTGTGTTAAAACTTCGTGAATACTTTATTAGGCGCTAGTCCCATGGACGTGAGATAAAAAGTTGATAACGCTCTCAGGCATCACTTTTTTATTTCTCCCATTAACCAGCCTTGACAAAGGGTGCCCAGAGTAGAAATGTGTTCAAAACTTTGTATCGTGGCTCCGTGGCTACAAGGTCCTTCTTTGGCTCGCGGTAATTTAACTTGAATGGAAAGCAACAGAAAGCCACCTAGCGAAGTTTATTTTGTTCACGTTGACCTAGCCACCGATAGCTGGAATGTTGAAGTAATTTGTCATTGAAATAGTAAATTATACAGTAGTAGTGAGGTAGAGAGAGCGCCTGCAAATTTACCTTCAGTTGGCTCCGGCCACGGGTAGAATTATGTATACGTTTTCATTAGTACACGCCACACAGTTTCCTAATTAACATATGAGCGTGTGCGCAAAGTAAAAGGTTTACAAAGAAAACAATAATGAGGCAAGGAACATGAAAATCGCAGAGACTAACGGTAAACTCCGTCGCCCATATCTCTCTCTGTAATGCTTCGTGCTTACGTTCAAGGCTCTATAAATCACTGGGAACCCGGTAACAAATTAGGACCATTATACGTGCAGCCGTGGCCGTACAAAAGCTGAAAGAAGAAAGAATGGAACCGCGCCGCCGGGCTGTGTTCATTATACATAGCGCATAACCACAGAAATTAACACACGGAACGCAAGACGCATGACTGCTCCTTGAATAAGTGATGACACAAGCTGTTCGGCCAAGGTTCAGGAGGTTGTACACACGACGGTCATCACATGGTCTCTGCTGCGTACTTCCATCTACAAGCCGCTGTTTCCCACTTAGCTTACGTTCCCTCTCAGTGCGACGTAAAGTATAAACGGAAACTTTCGATATCTGTGTGCGCGCGTATGTGTTATGAGCGTGCGTAGACCACCATAACATACATACATACATACAACATACACTAACATCATACATACGTACATACATACATACATATCATACATACATACATCATATCATACATACATACATACATACATACATACATACATACCATACATACATACATACATCATACATACATACATACATACATACATAACATACATACATACATGCATACATCTCCACTTTCTTTCCAAATTCTTTATCTGTTTCAGTGACCTACCACATCCTCCTCTTTGCTTTCCGAGGTTTTCTTGACTGCCAACCCTTTTTTCTGTCTTACATACATTCATACATACATACATACATACATGATTTTACTGTGTGAACCTACACCTCGGATAATCCGCATAATAGGGGCAGCTATGTACTATTTTCTCCGAGCTCAGTGTGTTTATGATCTTAAGCTCGTAAACCTCTCAGTAATTCTTTTTGGCCTTCGTCAGAGCACGCACCGAAAGGGTAGGTAATTGAACTAGCGAGCTCGTGCGGTGAGCTGCTCCGCAGAGGGGCCCATTTCAGCCGTAATTTTAAATGCTCATAAAACAGGGCAGCAAGAACTGCAGTTCAATGTCAAAGAGCAGACAGAGTGATTTCAGCTTGGTTAGCTAATGTGAACCCCCCCCCCCCATGCCGGTTTCGATGTGCGGCTGACCTGATGAAGACTCTTCTGGTAGATAGACTGAGTTTTCCGCGTAAGCCACGATGTATTCGTCTCAGAGTACGCAGCAACTGAAAACAAGGGCTACAAAAATAGTTATACTGAGGCTTTGTTTTCTTGCGCTCTGCAGCACAACGCCATAGCCACTGAGCCACCGCGGAGGGCTACGTCCGAATTTATATCAGGCTAGCTTAGCGGAAGCATGACACAACTTCCAGTGTGCAGATATTTTCCTCAGAATAAAGGGAAATCTGGCTACTTGAACAGTATTCATGCTATGCACGCCAGTGAAAATAGACGACCACAAAAAAAAAATCACGACATGGCATGTTGACCTTCCGCGTCGTGTCTTGTGATACCTCTTACCCGTGTGTACATACGTAGAGACGGAGTGCCCATGCGTTCAAGACAGGATCCTCAAACCGTGTAGACGAACGCGTTTAGAAATGAGCCGTAGATAATAATACGCAATTACAATCTGCTTACGAACGCGGCGTGCTTTTTTATATAAATTTAGCTAATATAAGCCACGACATAGTTCACGATATTTTCAGTAGGCCTGGGGGTGCATGAAGGAATGCACGAAGAACCCTCCACTCCCATTGCGCAGCGCCTCCTGGAACGACACCGCGAACACTTTACAAACGACGTGATGCCGTAGAAGGCCCGTAGAAGAAAACAGCCCCGAAAATTTCCTCAGGCTGAAACCGGACCTGCGGCGTTAGGGCGCGGGCTTCCCACACCACGGGCGAAGAGGCGCGGAGCCGACGAGCAAATGAAGACTTTGTCGCAGGCGCCAACAAGGGCAGTTAGCTGCTCTTGCTTCGCCCGAGAACGTGTTTAACACTGCTTTAATGACACTTAGGCCGGGTGCTGAATTATAGAGCGGCCCCGGTGAACCCCGCCCAGTACAAGGTGATGCCGCAGGGTTGCATCCTCGGGCCACTGCTTATCGCCGTCAACATTCTTTCCCCTCGACACGATCTGCTCTCGACGCCTCGGGCGCCCTTTATACCGCTAGTAGCGCTTTATCGTCGTGGTCGTCGTTGTTTGCGTATAAATAATTCCGGTGTGATGCTTATACTTGTTCTGATACTGATCCGTACCGCTTCGACAATGTACACAAGGAACGCAACGTTCCTATCGTCTCGCCTTTTTTACTAGGCAAAAATAATGAAAAAAGCACTACACCGTACTGATAAGCTTTAGTGGTCTTTGCGCTTAACTATAAAAAAAGAGAAGGCTGAGAATTTGTACACAACTCCCACCACTGACTGCCGCTAGTTAAACACAATTTCGATAGTACTGCGGGCGATGGCAAAATTTTGAATTACATATTGTCTACCTGCTAGGAAGAATTTCTTAGAACAGCGTTAGTGCATAGGTTTACCTAATTGTTCGTGGGCTTCGTGGTTGGGCACGTACAACCTCGAAAAGCTGCGCGCTGCGCAAGTGTTCACTTTAGCAAAATGGTGTCTGGACTCGAGTACCGTGTGACGGCATTCAACTTTTTAAGGCTTCGCCGGCATTGAATAAAGTGTCAGCCATGATGTACTAACAAAAACAATTGCAGGGAGACTATAGTTCCTGGGGCGAGCGGTCGGTTCGTTCCACCAGTTCTTTTAATTTCAGTTAAAATTCTGATGGCTCGGGCTATTTTTCGGTGTTGTAAATTACTGTTTTCTGTTCTTCAGCTTAGGTTTCAATAGGAATGAAAACCTGTGTCATATCCGTTGCTTTCTTGCGAAACTCCTGCTGGACGCCAATTTTGTTCCGTCGCACGCCACTCTACATAGACACAGCGTGAGCAAAAAGGGGGAATAATAAATCAATAAATACAGCAAAAAGCCGCTTGGAGCGTTGTCTGTAGCCGCGAAACTTCATCTGAATCTCCATTCGTTGTGGCACGTTTCACAGCGCGTGGTACAGACAAAAATCACAAAGGAAAAGAGCACGCATTGCTAGGCATTTCCCGGGCGTGCATAGAGCAACGAGGATATGCGAAGAGTGACGAGGCGAAACGGTCGCTGTTCAAGTGTCGCTCTGCTCGCACGGAGCCTCGCACACCGGCCTCTTATGCCCCACCCTCCCTGCGGTGCATAGTCACAAGCGAGCAGGGGCACTGCTTGCTGCGCAGAGCGCCCTACAGCATTCTATTGGAAACTCCGAGGCGCTCAGTTGGACGTTAATGCTCTCACATTTACACCTCCCAAGGAGTTGTGAGGTGACAGTCCTCGGGGAATTTGAGTGAGTGAGCGAGTGAGTGAATGAGTGATTGATTGAGTGAGTGAGTTAGTTAGTTACATTAGTGAGTGAGTGAGTGAGTGAGTGAGTGAGTGAGTGAGTGAGTGAGGGAATGAGTGATGAGTGAGCGAGTGAGGGAGGGAATGAGTGATGAGTGAGCGAGTGAGGGAGGGAGTGAGTGAGTGAGTAAGGAAGCGAGCGAGCGAGCGAGCGAGTGAGTGAGTGAGTGAGTGAGTGAGTGAGTGAGTGAGTGAGTGAGTGGGGAATCGAAATCTACATGAGGGATATATTCGGCTTCCAGAAGCCCTAGGATTTAAGGGTAGCACAGAGGAAGTCAACTTCAAGGCTGTCGAGGGGACGAAAAGAAGATTAGAATGTTGGTGGACAAAAAGCAGAGAGGGGAATCGTGCATAGGACAGTTACCACCTGTTACAGAAAAAAAGGTATTTTGTGACTAATAAGCATTTGTGCCTGCCCTAAGCAGCGCTAGTATTAAACCAAGAGTATAAAACATAGGTATATTAGACCTTTTTGGTAAGATGACATGTCATCACCCCGCTACAAAGGGGAAACCAATAGCAATCAATCAACCAATCAAAGTGAGCGAGTGAGCGAGTGAGTGAGTGAGTGAGTGAGTGAGTGAGTGAGTGAGTGAGTGAGTGAGTGAGTGAGTGAGTGAGTGAGTGAGTGAGTGAGTGAGTGAGTGAGTGAGTAGTGAGTGAGTGAGTCAGAGTGAGCGAGCGAGCGGGTTAGTAGCTATACCAACCATTCTCACTATTTTAAAACAAGATTCCGTGGTTTAATTTCGGTGAGGGAATACTGATAACATCTTATGAACTTATGCTTGCTTGAAATGTGCCCAACGTATGCATCTCGCTAAACAAGTTGTTTTCCCGTAATATCAGCTGTTTACATGCACTGTCTGGACAGCTTTTTTTTCGTTTGCAACGTTACAGTATCCCGTTGCCTGAAAGCTAGGAAACAAGAAGCAAAGCACGCCATAAATACGATGGCAGAAGGAAAAACCTGCAACAAGAACAAAAAAACTCGACCCAAAACGCTGTTCACCGTCGCAATATCAATGATTCACATAGGCAAAAGTCCGTGGAAAAGTCCGTGGAAAAGTCACATACGAAAAAGTCCGGAAAAAGTCGGTGGAAAACGTACGTGCGGAACACCTGTTCATGCCACTTTCATGAACTATACATACCAATCTGTCCTCTGTGTTTTCTATCATTGCGCAAATCCGTCACAGAGTCGCAAAACCAGAAATCGCGGAGGTGTGCGCGACCATTCAATCTGCATAATCTTCTTGCATCGCTAGTCTGCTTTAGCGGAAACATTGGAGAAACCGTTTCAATGCTGATATAGACGATCATTGCTTCCGGTGTTCGGATGCACGTCTTCTCCAGGGCAAATTTATTAAAGAAACGTGAGCCGCAATTTTATTCTCGTCGCCAGTTCGGTAATCGCAGGCGGGGACGCCGGTGCAGGTCATTTTGCCTCCTTGGCGAACGTCTTACGATGCGAGAAAAGTGTCCCCGTAATAACTACCCCGAAACGAAGCATAATTTCTGCCCCGAAGGTAAACACATTCATCGAAGGCCCATTAAGCGGCCTTGATTATGTCGTCGCCAGGGGCCAGCGAATTTTCTGTAGGGGCGCATTACTGTCCACGCTCATTAGTGCGAGCGCGATTGATAGACAGAGATAGGCTGGTATCGTGTTTTCCCTTCGTGGAGCTCGCTCATTACCTTTTTGCGTGTTTACACGAAATTTTCCATGCACTGCTTTTTGTTTTCTGTTTTTTTGTATTCTGTTTTTTTATATTGTAGCCTGAGATGGCAAATGAGCACACAGCAAGCGTTTTTGCCGTCTAAAATGATTGAACACGCACATCAGCTCTACCTAACATCCACGCACGCAACAAAAAAAGACATTTGCAGGAGTTACCCCGAGTTCGAACTTCTCAAAATGCTATAAACGATAAACATCATTAGTACCCGTTCAACTACTTTCGCTGGAATGCTGATTACTCATATCTGCCCATTGTGTTTCCCCCAGGGCCCACGAAGTCGAGCTTGAACAGCGGCGAACTCATCACGAGGTGGCGGTTCTGATTAAAGGCTCCAGGGGCCGATGTTTCGCTGAACGTGAAAACTAAAAAAATAAATAAAAGAAAAAGCACTCGTTTGTTCAGATTTCGGCGCACATTAGATAAGTCAGGGCGCTATAAATTAATCCCTAGCACTCAAAGCCGGGTCTGTTGGACCCGGTGCGTAACGCCCCGCTTTCAATTTTTCGAATTCCAGTATGATCGCTGAATCCCGGTGGAGGGTTGAGACAAAACGCAATAAGCGCGGTGCGCATGCCTGTCCCGATATTTAAGATATATTCCCCAGGGGTTCAGACAATCACAGCAGATCTTCATGACGTCATGCCCTGTATGTTAGAGCATAAGAAAGAAAGAAAGAAAAGAAAGAAAGAAAGAAAGAAAGAAAGAAAGAAAGAAAGAAACAAACAAACAAACAAACAAAGAAAGAAGAAAGAAAGGAACAACAAACAAACAAACAACAAAGGAAGGAAGGAAGGAAGGAAGGAAGGAAGGAAGGAAGGAAGGAAGGAGGTCTGATCTTCTCATTGCAAACCTTCCTTAAAATAGTAGGACAGAAGACAGTGAAAGAGATAGAAGAAAGGGAAAGAGGGAGAACGGGGTACCGGCAAATACTCCTCCGAGGTACCGTCCTGCCTCAATAAAGGCAGCGCCTCAGTGCCACAGGAACATTGCGGTTAATGTCTATGATTGATCGCTTGGTCGGTTTGACAATAGTTAACATTAGGTGAATTATAGCAAAGGCGTGGATATACGTTTGGCGTCACGTGACTTCAGGGCGGCCAGCATTTGACTCCCAGAAGCAACTTCAGAATAACAAACCTAGCACAGGAGGGCAGCGAGGATGGAAGGAGGTCACGTGTTCAGCGAGGTGCGTATAGGCTGCCCTCAGTAGTGTACGGGGAGAAGTTCCCACAATGCTTTCACACCTACGACGGCGGTTGGCAGTTGCTGCTATGTGGACTAAGCGGTAAAACCGGCGGGAAATCGGGCAGAGGCTGATGCGGTCACTTCGCGCAAAAACTATAATGGTTTAAAACGCCAAAATTAGTAGGCTAATAGCAGTACGAGGGGGAGAAGGCAGTGATATAAAGCGTGAAGGCAGAAGAGACCTACTTCAAGCGAAACCAATACGGTAAAAAACTAATAAACTTTGCCCTGAAAAGGCCAGGAGAAGATTGCGCTCGGTATAGTTGCGACAAGAAGAAACAGCCAAAGCAGTGTTAGCTCCGCTTAATATAAAAAGGAAGAAAATTGCGTCCGCAGGCGTTTCCGAAGAATTATACACTCAAAAGGTAAAATGCAAAGGCCAACAAATGCACTAATAAAGGAAAAAAGCGCGCGCAACAAATATGCAGTAAAACGTCCAGTCCCGCATTTCAGGAAGAAAGAAACTATGTACACAGATAACTGCCTACCGTTGCGAGCAACAGCAGCATGCGGTAAAAATTGCTTGCTTCGCGTTGGAATTATACCGGTCGATATTAGCCGTAATCACTGACGGTCTGCCCACAGGAGAAAATGAAAAAAAAAGGTCGCGCTAATTACTGAAACTTCGGTACATTCGTGCGGACGTGGTATTCAGAGGATTGGGTGGAGAGGCGTAGCGTAGGAAGTCACCTTTTAATAATCACCGAGCAGACACTTATTCGCCTTTCACGACGAAAGCGTTACGTCGTACCCACAAACCGCAATAGCGAAAACTTTTTCAATGTTCAGGTTCAGGCAATTAAGTGCAGTCAGAAAGACCGGCATTCAAAAAGGATTGAAACAGACATGTACGCAGAAAGCGGCGGAGGCCAAAAGGAAGCCGGTGCTTGGGAAACTTGTAAATGAAGCATAGGCTGTTGGGAAGATGTAGAAACTGCGGCTGGTAACTTATGGGCGTGCGTGCGCATGTGCGTGTGTCGAACAAATCAAAATAAATCGGAAAATGGAGTTTCATAACTATAAATATGAATGTTTGAAGGATTACGTCGCATAGCTGTATAATAATTATTCCCGGGAAGATGTTGGGCCGGAAAAAGCGTGGGAGGGAATGACCCTTCATCAGGCTTTTCTTTGCCCTTTTGGAGTCTTCTCCTCAACTGCTGCTCTTGTACATGTTGTGGAACCGTAGAAATAAAGGGAAAAAGGTAGCTGTGCGTGAAATTAACAAAAGACATAGAGGAACGGCACGTTCAAGTGTAAGGCGCGTGCCGAGGCAGGCTGGCGTTGAAGCTTGGACCGGGATTGCATAGTTGAGAGGATATTGCAGCATTAAGCCAGACACGAATTAACAGGGATGAACGAAAACCACCCGCAGCTGTCGTAATTGGCGTTTTCAAGGGCTTGAATGAACGCAACTGCCACCTAACGATGTCTGCACCCACCGCGGTGGCTCAGTGGATGAGGCGTTTTTCTAGTGAGCGCGGGTACGGTGGTTTATTTCCTAGTTGATGGCCGTCTTACTGATGGTGGCGAGAAACGTGAAAATGCCTCGGTGAACTTAAGCCTCCCTACAAGCTTCGGAGGCAAAAACATAACTTCCCTGGCGATACTTATCAAGACTTGCTTTCTACTACACTGTGTTTGTGTATGTTGCTTTGGCTTTCATTCCCGTGTCTTTTATTGCGAATTGCTTCGGCAAACAGACGGTCGACATTTCACGCCAGTGGTTCCCGAGAACCATTCCTCTGTATATGTGTGTGTGTGGGGGGGGTGCATTTATTCTACTCAGGTGTCCCCACGTTCACCTGTCACGAAATATGGTGTCAGCGCCGATATTACTTGGCTCACTCTTTTTTCCACCCGTTGTCATCTTGCTCGCGTAGCGAGCTGTTAACGCATTCCACACAACATTGGAGACAGAAACTTGTTGTCCTATAAGCTCTACAATGTCCCGATTTTTTCAAAAAACTGATTTACTTTATGAAAATTAGCCCCATACGTCCTTTACAAGTTCCGAGATTTCGTAAGCGTTGTTTTTTTTTACTCTCTGCGCTGTGGTATTTTTCTCTTCCAGAGAAAGACGCCGCTTTTCGCTCTATCTGGCACTCAAGGCTGTCTCCTTTGTAATTTCAGTTCTGTGCAGATTTTAACTACGCACACAATTTCTTCCATCCGTTTGCGTTTATCTGTGTAAATCCTTCGAGTGGAACGTGCCGTGCCCGCATGTTCGACTGTTTGTAGAAAATCTGTCAGCGGCGTAAATGGTTGTCTCCCTCCTGCACTTAGTCCGTTTTAATTTTCATTGAACTCAGCATTTTATTCAGTTTGTTTTGTTTTCCGGAGGTATTTCGTTTCGTCATTGAATGAAGCTAAGCCTGCTGCTTCCACTTTAGATGACAGAATTAAGCTGCTCGTCCATCTTTCCCGCTTTCGCTGTTCCCTCAGCAGAACAGGCTTAGAGCCATTCCGTGTTTACTCTCGTGCCACCCAAGAAGGCCGTCCATCTACCGAGCAGCGGTCTAAAAGAGTGAGAAGGAGGCGTTAACCTCCCAGCAGTTGAGAAACGTACGTCTCGACAGCTTATGGGACGGCTATCAAGCACGTTAGAGCGGGAAGTAATAAAGCCACAAGAAAGAGTCAGAAAGAAACACGCTTTTCTTATGAACCGCAATGGTTTTTCGAATCGTTTTTTTTTAAATCTTCCCTCTGTCTCCCGTCCTGCAATCACCCGGAGTGCCCCCGAAAAGGAAGCCCTTATTTTAGAAATGAGACTTCGGCTGGCCTAGGCCTAAAAAAATGGAACTGAAGCAAAACTGCGTAGTGACAACGCACCTGCACAGACACGAAAGAACATTTGGCGGTGTTATGATTCCTTCTGCGTGTTGGGCCCCCCGGCAGGCTGCACCACTAGGCCAAGATTTGTAACTGGTGTCGTAGATTTAACCTCAGACGGGTGCAGTTAAAACAAAAGAACAAATTGGTTTTCTCAAAAGCAATCATTAGTAAAAAGTCGTAACTAGGGTTCCGAATGCGTTTGATATTTTAAACTTTGCGAGCTGGAAACGCAAGCCTCGATCGTCCGTTACCTCGGTGACACCGTATCCAACACAAGTAGACATCCGCCAATTAACCACATCTTACGGAGGTTTGTTTAAGTACACCGCGGGGACTTCGGCTGGCCTAGGGGACTTCGGCTGACCGTATCCAACACAAGTAGACATCCGCCAATTAACCACATCTTACGGAGGTTTGTTTAAGTACACCGCGGGGACTTCGGGCTAAACTTCTGGGTCCCTAAGAGAGCAACTATAATGAGACTGGCTATGATAAGAGGGCGAATATGCCTAGCTTTCTAGGCCAGTTGAACTCCAGAATATGGGATTTAAAAAGAGGAAAAAGACACGATGATTGTGATGATGTTGATGATAGGATATTGCTGGTGCTGCTGCCGCCACTGCCGCCGCTGCTGTTGCTGTTAAGAATTCCTCCGTTCTCGGAAGGCGGGTCTAAAGTTTACACGTCGCTGATGGGGAAGAGCTCGGGAGGACTTTGGAGGGCCCGGATCAAGTAACCTAAGACGAGGATCGGAACGAAAGCGGCCGCTGTTTACACACCATGCGGCGCATCTGACACCAGGCCACAGAACCACGGACGGTGCGGCGCCAGCGAGCGACGTGTGTTTATATGTGTGCGCGCTTGCAGACGAACCGACGCCAACCATCGCCATTTGAGGCACCGAGACTCTCCTCTTTGTTCGGGCCCTTACCCTCTTTCTGTAGTGTATACCTGTGCGTATAATAAAACAGAGCTTCGAGTGAACCCCACACTGTTCGCATCGTTCCTTGGAGATCTCCTGCGCGCGCGGCACCAGCCGCCCCTTTAAGTTACGCACAGTCGAGCGGGAACTCGCTAATATCTAAAGGCAAATTCACGCCTGCGGTTTTCCGTACTGTTTTCGACAAAGAAAACACTACTCAACAGTTGCTGGTGCTGGTGGTGAGAGTGTTGTAGACAAGGATGAGGTTAATTATGATGATAATAATGATGACGATGATTTCAATTACTACGACGACGATGATGTGCACGGATGCATATTGCTACATAGGTAGTAAGCGCCATTTTTATGGGCCGCCGTCACCATCTCCACTGCGACGAGTTATGCGCAACTCACTTAAACGGGCCCTGCAGACAAAACAGCAGTTCGCGTCATTCGAAAGATTGCCTCGTTAGAATCATACTAACACTACTCTTAAGGTAAACTTCGCTCGAATAAGCTATATATTTAGGAAAAAAAGGGATGGCCATGCGACCTACTAGCTCATTTCCCGCAACAGAACCTATGGTATCATGTATGACAGCTCAGCGATTGGCTGAAGCCGGCAAAAGCAAACGCAAATAGGCAGGGCTTATAAGCTTGCCGAACGAGCTACTTGCACTTAAATTTAGGGCACATTCTTTGTATAGCAGTAACAATAGTAGGGTAAAAAGTGGAAGTTACGAAAGTGCACGTAACCATAGAAGTACCGACGCGTACTGCTGCTGGTACTGCACGCACTATTCTTGTTTTAGCCGCACAGCAGTGCGGCGCTTTCTGGTTGTCTCAGACGACACTGGCCGATTGTCGTAAGCGACGGTGTCTTACGTGGCCATAAGTGTCGAGGGAAACAATTATTCCCGAAACAATTATTTTCTACCCTAACAAAAACAAGCTAGGCACAAACATGGTCAAAAACAAAGCATATTTAGAAATACACCGGGCGCAATATAATGGCGCCACGTAGGAGGACTGAAGGTAAACAAGGCTCCGCAGTCGGCTGCGGGGTGTAATGGAGCACAGGGCGCACTAGGTTTCGCTTGAAGACCTGTTTTTGTGATATCATTGCAGACGTCACGAAAACGCGCTATTTGGCTGGAGAATCAAGATACCCGCCGCGGTGGCTCAGTGGCTAAGGCGTTGCGCTGCTGAGCACGAGGTCGCGGGTTCGATTCCCGGCCGCGGCGGCCGCTTTTCTGATGGAGGCGAAAAGCAAAAACGCCCGTGTGTACGAGATTTCGGCGTACGTTAAAGATCCCCAGGTGGTCAAAATTAATCCGGAGCCCTCCACTACGGCGCGCCTCATCGCCTGCGTTGCGTCGGCGCGTTAAACCCCACAATCAATCAATCAATCGAGAATCAAGATCTCAACTTAAATTGATTTATTTCTTAGTGAATAAAGCATCGTCTGCTGCTGGACAAGCGCTAGGGGCACCATAAAACACGAAATCTTTCGGATAAAAGAAACTTGTATATTATATGCATTCCCTTTTAAGCGAACAGAGTTCTTGTCGCGGGGGATGCACGTTCAGGACACGATAAGAGACAGATAATGGACTAACAGTATGAGGAACATTCTAAGGGGCAGTGGTGGGACCGAGGACGTACACAGCGAAGGACATTCTTGGCGCTGGAAATTCTCAAATGAGGCGACATTTATGTACAGCATTGAGGGGTCACAATGGGGAAGAGGCTCGTTGTAGCTTGAAACAGAAGCCGTGTATACGGAGCCATGATGTAGAATCTCTTATGCTTTGCGAGTCCGCGTGGTATCTTGAAGTTACAGCGACGGTCTCTTTCTGCAGCGCGTTCTGATGCGACCTGTCAGCCCAGGTGGAATGTTGATGCTCCTTGCCACGCTGATGCAAAAAATTGAGCAGCTTTTTTTTTTAAATGATTGTTATGTCCGGCCCCCGTTAGTTATTTGTGATCAATGCCACATTGTCTGCCTTCACGTTGACATTTATTCACGATGCCCAGAAGCCGTTGTAGTTCAATGTAAGCATTTGGATTTTGAACTTGGCGCCAAAAATAACTATGCCTAATACAAGCTGACTGCTCGAGATTGATGCCTAGCGCAAGCCTGAAGTGTGACTCCAGAGTCCGCAAAAATGGACCACCAGCTTGTTGATGCTTAACGATAAAAGTAAAAAAAAAAAGAGAAACTTCCCGCAGTACTGTAATTCGGGGGAAGCATTATTATCTTCATTGCTGGGTTCTGTTGCGTCGGCTATCAAAGAGTGGATGATGGTAGTGCTGATCATATTGTTCGGGGAAAACAGACGTTCCAACGCGTGCCTTAATAGTAACCCGCAAGCACATACGCGGGCAATTTTCATCTTTTCACGAAAAATACCCGAACATAAGATACTGTTGCACATGTGGGTAACGGGATACTTGAAATATCGGCTCTTTCGATCCTTCGCAGGGCGAACATTGATATCATCGAAGCCGCTGGCACATGTATTTTTAATCTTTTTAATGATTGATTCAATTTCGTATGGTGAAGTCGGTGCTAAAAAATAGAAGTAGGAACTTTATATCTTATACAAGCCCTGAAGGAGCTACGTGGGAGGAGCGATTCACCAGACGTTAGGAAGGAACTATTAAATTTATTTGCCAAGGCCGTACCTGAGTACGAACGACCGTCAACAATAATTTCGTCTTGTACGGTAACTTTGTTAAGAGATACGAGGGACTTTCGTAGCGGCCAAATCTGTTGTGGTTTATCGTAACTGGCTGAAAATTTATTCATATAAAACGTAGATCGCGCTTGCTTCAGTTCGGTTGTTAGAATATTTCTTATTTTTTTTTTGTATTCTAACAACTTGCCAATATCGTTAGTTTTTATAAACTCGCGAAAAAACGGTCTTTGACTTTCATTTTATTTAGGAGTCCCCGAGTAACCCATGGTTTCCTGGCTTTCCGAAATTTTTTTGTTCTATTAGAGGAAAAACGAAATTGTATACTTCGATAATACCTCTAAAAACAAGTCGTAAGCTTAATTAGGATTTGCATTATTTAAAGAGTTTGCCCAGGTTAGTATTGAAAGCTTTTGTCGAAACATACCACAACTTCTTTCGTTGATGAGCCTCGAAAAACCTTTTCTGGCGCGCATTCGCTCCAGATAAAAAAAAAAAAAACTGGCATGTGGTCACTAATTCCTGCAGATGAAACACCAGCATACATACACCCGTCCAGAGTACGCGTAAGGCAAAGATCGATTAAAGAATGACTTGTATTGGTGACACGTGTAGCTACATCGATAACGTTCGTAAGACCAACTGAAGATATCAATTCCACAAGTTCACTGTTGGCGGGATCACTTACAAGCATGCTAATGTTAAAATCTCCTACTATTGCTACTTGAAGGTTCGAGGACAGTAAGTATTCACTTAGTCGTTCTAGGAAGGGAAGAAAAATACATAAGGGACGAGAAGGCGGTCTGTAGATAACTGCAACAGCGAAAGCATTGCCGGTGACTGCTAGGCACTCATAGTCATCGGTGATCACAGTATATTCGCTAATGATGTGACACGAGATACCGTCAGCGATGTAAACCGCATGCGCCCGCCTCTTTTACTACGCCGAAATATAGCTTCAGAGCAATAACAATCAAACTGTACGACGTGATTTTTATTACTAAACCAGGTTTCCGTAAAAGCTTATACCTTAAAAGCTTAAACCACCTCATAATCAATCAGAAACCACGCATTCTTTATGATTAATTTCTCACCAGATTGAAATTCAGATGCAGTGCTATTGAGCTTAAGGAGGGAATCCACGATGCTCCTCTCGATCCTTCTGGAGGACTTCCTCATTACACCTGCTAGCTGTCCTTAGCAGGGCAGTGCTGTTCTGCTCAATTGTGCACACGGGTGCCGCTTTCGCCGACGCGGAGCGGGCTACACACCTCTTTTCCGTCGCCACTAACTTGACTGGCTGGGTTGCCCACTACTGTTTATATATAAGCTGTTGTAAGCGGTCGTCGGCATCATCATCATCATTACGACGATAATGATGACGGTGCGTGGTGATGTACGCATGCACGGATATTCTTAGCTTGTAACCAAGGATACATCCCATCTCGTCGCGGACAGCAACGTAGCGATTAGGGAGACTTGGAGTAGATTCACTTTTCACTGCAGCGCAAACGTACGAGGACAGAGACAACGAAGGGCCCGCAAGCCCTGATTACCATCAACCGGTTCCAAAAACACACAGATAGGGTACCGAAGAATCCACGGGATACAAAGTAAGCAGTGAGCAAGAACAGAAGCAACCAGGTCACGACCACGCGCTTCCATCATTAACAAAAATAGTTCCTCTGAAAGGTTGACCGTCGGAGGGCTGATACATCCACTACCCCTCTTACTGACGGGTTACGCTTGGAGAGCTTTGAGGACCGTGCGGCCCTTGTTCCAAAAAATATTTGTCGCTTCCCCCTCCTTCTACTCCTCGCTTCGGAATGAACAGGGCAGCACACTCTACCCCTGCTACGCGTTGCCATGTGAGCACTCGCGCTTTCCTTTAAACGGGGCCTCTATGTTCTCTCAACCTCTGGTTGATACCGACCCGTTTGACCGACGGACAAGGCGTTTGCATGACGAGTGTATCTTGGTACATATGTACGTGGCGCATGGAACAAAAAGTTCTTCATGACCAAGTACCACATCCTTTTGGCTAATACAGCCGCCTTCTTAAAGCGTTTCCGTATACAGCCAGAAAAATGCCTATACTAGTTTGCAAATCACCAATTCAGCCAATAACGCCACAACGTAATGTAACCCGCCGCGGTGGCTCAGTTCTGCTGCTGAGCACGAGGTCGCGGGTTCGATTCCCGGCCGCGGCGGCCGCTTTTCTGATGGAGGCGAAAAGCAAAAACGCCCGTGTGTACGAGATTTCGGCGCACGATAAAGATCCCCAGGTGGTCAAAATTAATCCGTAGCCCTCCACTACGGCGCGCCTCATCGCCTGCGTTGCGTCGGCGCGTTAAACCCTACAATCAATCAATCACAACGTAATGTATATAGAGTGAGAACATAAAACCAGATTGCACTTCGTGATAGCTATGTACACAACACAGGACATGACGTAAGTGCTTTTTCACATATAAATGAGGAACCACACAGCAGGTAGCTTAATTTGCGTTGTGATATCGCTACGGGTACGCACTGCATGACGGAACACTGATGAATAGAAATGTTAATAAGATATACCGTGAATTCGTACTGAAACGGGAATACGATTTACGCCTCTGTGAACTACAAGTACCTCATTTTGGTCAATCGTTGCAGGTGATAACCACAGCATCACCGTCCGACCACCCTTGCAGCGTGGATACGGGTACAAGAATTTTTTTGTGTGTTTTCCATTGCCGATGCTTTGTCCGTGATATTTCACCCATTTCTTTATCTGTGTTGTCCTTAAATAATAATAAAAAATATTGATAGCGGCATGTGTGCCATCCCGTTTGCTGTCCTTGTGGGTTTGCGCTCTAATACACGATGAGGTTAGCACAGAAACGCTGCCCCCTTCTTCATCAAGATGGGAAGCTTAACATGTAAAACATTCGAGTGCAGAACAATCATTCGGGCTGTACAGTTGCAATTGTGTCGTCCTTTCTTCACCTCGAAATTTATCTTCCACGACAATTGACGAAATTACTGCAAGGGGTGAAAAAACGAAGAAAACGGCCCAAAGGGAGATAAGAGTATAGCAAGCCTATGCCCAAAACAGCAATAACAACAACAACAACAACTACCACAAAAACGCATGGTGTATCGAAGCGGCACCGACGTGTGGTTCGCAAGTTGCTAGGCGCTCTATTCCATCACAACAGTAGTACGATCGGAGAAACAAGGGGCGCCGCGAAAGCGTATCCCGCCTCCGAAACGGTGCACAGTCGGGAGCGGACGCTTCGCTTTGCTGAAGGCAAACACGGTAAGCTTCCCGGCGAACTACCACAAGCCCTGGGGCGCAATTCGACGCAGGAAATGCGTGACTGCCTCCGACAACAAAGATGTTTTCTTTCGCGGTGGGCAATCGACCCGTGCCAGAAAACGATGTACGAAACAGGGCTTCAGATAACGAAGTTGTCCCCTTCCCCCTATCGCTGTCTTAAATAGTTTTTTTTTTCCGCTTCCTGTGACTTCGATGGTATCGTAGCCTGCTGGCCGACGCGGAAAATAATGTCGTTCGTTTTTTTTCACTCCCCCCAGAGATGAATTTTCTCAATCACACCCATTCGTGCGCCCACCCGCCTCTGCCCGGATGAATTAGTCGCACACCATGGGAGGTATACACAGCGTGGCGGGAAAAGAAGCGGTAAACCGCGCGCCTAGCCGCAGCTCGCGATGTGGCGTGCCTGTAACCTACAAGCTTCCACACTTCTAATGGACACATCGAAGCGATCTCCTCCAAGCACAGATGACATTGGGCGATACAGAATCAGTATCCGTGCGACGCGTTCTCTGCGCTGGGAAATTAAGTCATGAAAGCAACGGCTGTGGTGGCCCAGCGGCTGTAGAGACATGCGGTGCGTGTTGAAAGATCTGATAACGACAGCCCGCAGCCAGCTGCAAAACAAGCAAGCAACAGAACAGGAAAGAGCATTGGACCATAGATAAAGCTGTTACGCTACATTTCGCCATTTTTGCTGTTACTTTCTTGCTATTGTCAACCATTGGGGCACACAGTAACCATTGTGGCATGACGGGATTTCTAGCCGCTTCATGCTCATTGATTTATGATGAAAAGACGACTGGAGCAAATTTTTGGCAAGTATAAAAACGAGCATCCAAGTTAGAATCCCACAGTGGTTGCGCTGAGAATTTCAGTCTAAGCTGAAGAGACCAATATTATTCTGCTGAAAGTCATTGATCTCGATGTCGATCTGTTTGATCGATGAATCATCGATTGATCGATCGTGATGATTGATGATGATGATTGATTGATTGATTGATTGATTGATTGATTGATTGATTGATTGATTGATTGATTGATTGATTGATTGATTGATTGATTGATTGATTGATTGATTGATTGATGCACCGTTTTATCAAGCATTGCAATCCACGAGTAACACTGTACTCTGGTGAGACCTGTCTTTTTTGCCCGTGAAATGCAACTAGGTCATTCATCGAATTTCCCGCGACCGTATGTACACAGAACATCACTAACGCAGCAACGTTAGCACTGCGAGCTGATCTTTTAGAATTACGTAGAGCAAATAATTTATTGCCTATGTTGAGGTTTGGGTCATCACCTATATATATGCTACGTTAAAGAGCGATAAGTGCTTTGAAGAATACAATAAAATGCTATAGAAGCAGCGGAGAAGGGAAATCACCGTTATGTGCAAACAGTGCCGCTCTCTGTTTCGACAGTTGTCAAGTGAAGCGAATTTTATTTATTGCGACCAATAAACAATGAATGATGAGTTCTGTGAAAAATCTATCGAACCGATGTGTAGCAGGATTATTACACGTTTAGGTAGGCCAGTACACCATATTTGTTAATGGTAGAGTCTACGGGCACTTAATATTTGCATTTTAAAGGAGGTGCTTTAACATCCCCACAGCGTTCATGCATCTATACGTTCTGCAGAACTGATGCCAATAGCCGAGACAATTCTCCTGTGAACGAGAATAGTATATGAGGCTCGTTCCCTACGTTCTGTTTTATCTGCAAACATTTTTTGGGCTCTTCATTTGCACTGTTTTGTGACAAAACATGCCGTAACAGTTCACAGTTCCCCCCGCAGTATGTTGAAATGTCGCCGAAGGACAGGAATCGTTGCGCGATTTTTGGCCCCGACATCCGGGGTATTGCCTTTCCCGGAAGAATTACTGTTACAAGTACAGATGGTATACCCTGTTGCTACCGGGAAGGCCGACCCGAGCCGAGCTCCGCCGCCTTCGACATACGCTTGGTAGCGTGGTTTGAAGCGAGCGGCCAGCCAATGTCGCAGCCGTAAAGAAGCCCAGAAGCCATAGGCTAACGTAACTGTTTACTTCATAGCTAAAGATGAGCCGAAGCCAAAGAACAACGCCCCGACGGGCGAGGTAACAGCACAGGACTCGAGCAGAGTGAAAACATTGATTCACTGCTCAAACAGGAATGAGTTATAGCGCTTGAGGGGCTCGTATTTATACCCAAAAGCGCCAACAGTCCAAAGAGCGTTCCCTCTAGATTGTGCACACGCCACGAACGTCACAGATACACACCACACTCTTTCCAGAGTTCGTGAGCAGTCGGTAGTAGCGGCGCACGCTGAGTCCGAGAGAGGGGAGAGAGGAGGACTCCGCTGCGGACGCGGGGCCTCTGTGTCCTTGGGACGCATTGAAGCCTGCCTTGTCGGCTACCGCCGAAGTTTGAAACGCGCCGACAGATAGGCGCCAGAGGCCCAGGCTTGCCGAGACGTGAAAGCATGAGTCACCGACACGGGGGGGGGGGGGAGATGCTGCTCGAAAGGCGCATGTAGTGGAGGCTTCGCCGCTCAGCCGAGGAGTGTTGAAACAAAGCCAAACGGCGGGCTTAATCGTAACAACCCGAAATAGGGAAAACTTGAGTTCAGAAAGTGTGAGATTTCACATCTACTCTGTTTCAATGCAAATAAAAGGAGTCTGCTTGCACGTCCTTTTTAACAAGAAAATGAAGCAGGTGACGCAGAAAAAAGATACCTCCCATTGAATCGAAACGTTTCCGGCGCCGAAAGCAAACGCTATTGGCATTTGTTGCTGACGGGTCCCTTTGGCCGGGTAAGCAGGTGGGGAACACCGACGTCTTGGGAGATTATACGTGAGGTGGCGTCCGGACACGTGAAACCCTCCATCGCCTACCCAGCTTATCGATAACGGAAGATAAACATCTCATCGATGCGTTCTCGTTTGAAAAAAAAAAAAAAATGCGCGCAAAAGGCTTAGCCTCCCCCTGTAAAGCGTACGTAAGTTGCACTTAATTCGTTTCTCAAAGCGGGTTCATCCACCTTCCAGGCTTTCCATTGTTACAGCTTCAGAGAAGCGGGTCAGCGCACGATCTCACCCGCCCACTAACAAGGCCCTCGGTCCGTAGTCCTCTGAGGTACACCCTTCACCCGTCTGCCATTCAGGGTGGATGTGGCGGCACGCGTAAAGAAAAAAAAAACAACGCATAACGTGACAAGGTGAAACAGGATAAAGCCCGCCTCGCATGCATTAATAGCTGTCTGAAAGGTACAGAGGCCGGCGAGGCGAACTGACCGCATTATCTCACGACGCCTCCTTGTAGCAGGTCGCACGCCATCACCCTGTCGCGGCGCGAGTTCGTCCTGCCTCCTCTTCCTCCGTGCCAAGCACGCACCAAAACATTTCCGCCTCTTTCTTTTTTGTTTCGAAGTATTTAAGGACGCGGTACGGTAGAACGCACTACTCACCGCTTAATTTAGGCTCTCCAATGAGTGGTAGCAAAGCTTTCTCCCACGAAAACTGGTTGCGTTGCCGCGTGGCACTCGCTGCGCGGTGCCATTGTCTGTCGTCCCGAATGTTCCCGCGTGAGGGGAGGTCCGTTGCAAGAGGGAGTGAGAGGGAACCTTTTTGGGGGGTTCGGGTTTGCATTTTGTTTCCAGAGTAGTTGTCACTGTCTCTGAAATCCTCACAGCGCGAGGCTTTTTAAAAGCCCCGGCTGTGACGCAGGCAGTAAGCGGCGCAATCGAGTCCCGCAGGAACGCGGGGCGACGGAGGCCATTTGTTCCGCCGGAGGGGAGTCTCGTTAACCAACATTGATGAAGACGTAGGAAAAAAAGAAGCAGACGCTCACTCTCCCCGCGCGCACTTTGCCTCTTCCTTTCGATCTCCTTTGCTTGCCTTTTTCTCTGTCCTACAACACAATGTGTCGTTTGCGTATTCCTTGTTTGTGACTCGGTTACCTTTTGGTGCCCAACAAAGCCGAGAGGAAACACGAGCGAACATCCGAGCGTGCGTGCGTCGGTTTCCCGAAAGGTTACGTGTCTATCATGAATGCGTAATGGCGTCAGAAAGGTCGCCTACGTGTTAGCGGCAGAGCCGGAGAGCGAACTGTGCGAGCGAGGAAAAGTTTGGTAGGGGAGCAATGGGACCGAACTTACAAAAAGGGATTTTCCTGGAGAAGTCATTACGGTGCGTCGAAAGGAGACTATTAAATATACACGAATGCCGACTCTCGTGTTGTTTGCACTGCTTCGTCGACGAAGCGCAGAAAATGAAAGAATGCCGTAAACAAATGGAGATAATGCTGCTAGTAGCGAGAAGGCGCTTCGAGATGACGTGGTATTGGTAAGGAAACAAAATATTTTGGCAGATGGGATTAGTGGTCCAGAATCGACGGCGGGGACAGGCTGTCTGTTTTAGTTGGCCTGAGCAGCGCGACCCGGCCGGAGGTTTTTTTTAGTACGCTTGAACTTCCTACAAAGACGCTTTATACCGTAATTCACCTGCGCGCCCGCCCGCACACGCACACCGCACACCGCACACCCGCGCAGGCTTAGGCACACGCAATGCTCATTCGCTTGCTCGCACGTGCAATAAACACAGTCTGCTTCTGCGACCGGAGTAGCCGCATAAAGTTATAATCCCGAAAGTCTTCTGCGACTTGAAGGGAGTGCCGCGAAATGCACACTGGTAGTTTAATAGTGGTTTTGCGCTATAAGTGGTAATACAGCAAAATCAAGCAAGCGAGTGACCACTGGGAAATGGAAGCTCGAAGTGAAAACGTCGCGGTTAACGGGCTTCGGTTCTCACGGCTGAGGCCTGCTTCAGACTGTTGTCGCAACTGCCGTAATATCTTTAGGCAATGACCTCTTTTTACGTCTCAGTTAACCGAACTGCGTGCATTGCGGCCATAGCGCACGATATGGCTGTTACGTCGGTAGTCTGAACATGGCCTAACATGCGGGCGGTGAAAATAATCGCCCTACACGTTACGACGTACTACCAACGAAAGTGAGCTACCGTATTGCCGAAGCAAGCATTTCGCTTCTGAACGAACTACGGAGGCAAAAAAGACATGTAAGACACAACCAAGCTTTTGTAGGTTGAGAGAATGAATGTGTGGAGTGTAATTGTATAATTAGTGCGCGATAAAATGTTGATTCGTACATATCACCTCTAGTTTTAAAGCGAGGGAATTTTTTTCATAAGTAATCAGGTCAGCAAATATAGCCGCTTTTTTAGCCCTCGTGAAAAGTAATGGGGGATGTCTGCTGCGAAGTTACGCGAACGAACGCGTCAATCAGACGAAGTGTTATGAATCTAGAAAATTTCTAGAATTCTAAGAACAAGTATCGAAAAGTCTAAATAACGCTGCGCTCATAAATACAAATCAGAAGCCCCTGCATCTAACGGTGACGATGGTTGACAGGCGAAGCTTTCTTGTGTGCGAAAATCAAATGGCTCGGGGCCAAAGTCAAAACCGCTACAATCAAAGTTCAAGCGACAACAACAGCAAACAGCGCCCCCTCCCCACCCCTCACCCCACCCTCGTAGTAAGGCAACCGTTGTCGCCCCAAACCCAAACTGCCTATGTCCACAGCCAACACCCGTGAAACAACCTCCAAGGAAATGCTGAGTGACCCGAATACGATGATGGTGCATTCGGATAGACATAGACTTCATAACGCGTAGGATACAGGTTAGATTCCTCCCACTTTGCTCCCGTTTGCTCCTCGCATTTTGCTCCCGTTTCATCATCATCAATGTCGTCGTCGTCATCATCGTCATCATCATGCTCATATTCTTCATCCTAATCACCATTTGCCCTCCTGATTGTGCAAAGTTCGATTTCCTGTATTGCGTTTTGGTTACGAAACCGCTATCAGTGATACCGAGAAAGCATCGCTTTAAAGTAAAAGTGAGGATTCGGCCATTGAAGCTGCACCTGTGATATGAAATGCACTAGTGAGGAGAGTTGCGGATCAATTGAGGTCACCCGAAAATATCCAAGGCGCATCGCAATATTGTGCATGGACAGTCATACGAGACTTCCGTTTCTAGTATCTTCCACAGAAACAGCCGTCGCGGTAGGAAATTCCAACCCGCGATCTTGTTTTAAGTAGCCTACTTCCTTAGTCACTGATTAATGTGGCAGATGGGGTTAAGCCAGGAAATAAGGTGGAGGGTATTATTTTTAGTACAGGTCAAGCAAAGAACCCTTCTTTGCGGTAAAATTGAAAATATAGGACATCTGGGGAAACGTATACCTTCCACCTACCTTAAAGGGGCCATGCAGACAAACTAAAATCTTACTTTATTCGAAAGATTTTGTATTTTATAGTGCCCCCACCGCTTGCGCGGAAGCAAATGATGCTTTATTCACTGGGAAATTAATACATTGAAGTAAAAATTTTGATTCTCCCGCCAAATCGTGCGTTTTCATGACGGCTGCAATGACATCACAAGAACAGGTCTTCAAGATGCTGCGGAGCCTTATTTACCGTTAGTCAGCGTAGATGGCGTCACCATATCGCCCCGGGCCGTTTTCTGCCTTTGCATTGTTTTTGACCGCATTTGTACCTGGCTTGATTTTTTAAGGAAGAAAATAATCGCTTTGTGAAACCTGGTATCTGCTCGACAAATATGGCTACGTAAGACGCAGTCGCTTAAGCCAATCGGCCAGTGTCGACTAAGACAACATCAAAGCGCCGCAGCGCTGAGCAGATAAAAAAAGCATAGTGCGCGCAGTACCAACAGCACTACGCATCGGTACTTCTATGTTTACGCGTAGTTTCGTAACTTCCGCTGTTTACCCCACCATTCTGACTGCTATAAAAAAAAATGTGCCCTAAATTTAAGCGCAAATAGGTCGTTCGGCAAGTTTATAACTCCTGCCTAATCCGCCTTTGTTTTCATCATAGGTTCTGTTGCTGGAAATGGGTTATTGGGTAGCATGGCCATTCCCTTTTTTTTCCTAATTATATAGCTTATTTGAGCGAAGTCTACGTTAAAATTTATGTCAGTACGAGTCCAACGAGGCAACCTTTCGAATCAACAAAACTTGTGTTTTGTCTGCATGGCCCGTTTACAAGGGGAAAATATCTATGAGAATGAAAAATAAAGTGTTGATAGAAATTCCATGACATCTGGTGCAACTTACAGGTCCTCCGTAACTATAAAAAACAGCATAGGTATCAGACAGAAAAAGAAAGAAAAGAAACGGGGTTTCACCGCCCGTTTAAAAGCAGAGGAACCGTTACGACTACACGAGCCGTTTCTGTTGATTGCCAAAAAACAACAAGGCCCTTGCGTGCTTGCCGTTTGCATATTGCAGTCAGGCGGGGAGGTCTGAACGCACGCGAAGACACATCACGTCAACTGCAGATGCGGCGAAGGAGCAACGGGGACACGGCGGATTATAGCCGCGCTATTTCCTTCCCCGCATGAGCGACACGCGGGAGAAGAGGTACCGACGCTGCCTCCCTGCGAGCTTGAAAAGTTTCTTCCCCAAAAGAGGGGAAAAAAAAAAACCACTGCAGGAGCTGAAAGCGAACGCTTCAGTACTAATTTTCGCCAAAGAAACACGCATAGACGAAACTGCAAAAATGAAAGCGGATGCGGGAGGGACGTTGGATGCTTTTCCTGAATTTGGATCCTCAGCGCCCGGGGGTGGTCGCGTAGGAATCCCAGGAGGAGGCGGAGGAGGACGGGATTGCTGGCGGAGAGAGGGACGGTAGAAGTAAGGATACAGCCAAAGGAGAACCTAGAGGCGGCGTGAAAAGCAATTCGATTTCCTTTTGATGCCGGACACGTGGACACCCTGCAGCTCTCCTACCACGCACACGGGCAAGTGCGTCTCTTCAGCCGCTCTTGCTCTTTCGGCAGGTTTTTCTGCCGCGAGGCAGGCGCAACAGGATCTCACTCGGCAGCTATCATAGAGGCTGAGTTCGATTTCTTAACCGTCTTCTTTTTCGTTTTCGCTACCAAATTCGGTACCCAAATATTTTTATCTCCCAGTTTAGTTTACCATTGGTTTTCATGCCTTGTTTCGGACTCTGAAACTCTAGATGAAAAGTGAAAATATGGCACTGCTCCAACATAGTTTCAGATTAAGTTTACGGGCTTTATTTCCCGAAAGATAGCCCGCGACATGAACGCAATGATGTTAGACACAATTCAGCCGTATACCATGACTTCGTGTAGCCCAAAAAAAGAACGCACGAGGTCAAAAGGAGGCGACGGCAACAAACGCTCACTTCTAACTAAGCTAACTTCCAACAATAGCGAAGCGGGCTGAAAATGATGAGCCCTTAGGTTTTCCTTCCAACGCCTCCGCGGCCTTCGTCGTACTTGAGTATCTCCTGCTTGCTGCATGCGGGCTGCAAGATCACAGAAGCGTCCTGATAGTAAATGACTGTGTGGGCTACTTGTTATACCTGACGAGCGAAATAAGATTACTGGAGAACAGGCTGAAACTACTTTCTTCTGATAGCGAAATGATTCAGCTCAATCCACGCGCGTCGTTATGCATGCTCACACCATGCGCACCTGTCATATATCTTCCTATTGGCTTTCCCTCGGACGGCGTTTTCGGGCTGTGTACCAGTGCGGTATTTTTTTTTTTTGCGCTCAATGCCATGATGTGAGTCCACCAGCTTACTTTTGTCTATATTTTAGTGTTGCTCATCTGAAATCACATTCTTCAGGTAGATTTTAGCTTATTGGGGCCATATAGTTAAAAAAATTGAGACGCTCTTACTAGGCAAGCCCTGATATATCAGTAAGGCTCCGGCACAGCGTTTACAGGACTTCTGCGCTTGATTCAGTCTCTCTTGAGCCGCGGCATTCATTAGATGTGCACTCACTGATTCTTCCCTGCTCTAGTCGACATTGATGTCACAGATGAAGAAGTGGCCGCTAGGGCATATGTTACCACATAAATGACGGCGTCACTTCTGACTTTGACCTCAGGTTCCATTAAGGGATTCTAAGGGATCTGTTGTCCCCAGCGGACATTTTTCGAGCCAGCGACACTGGGCAGTCAGTCCCTTTGAGATGGCCCCTTTACAGTCTGCTTGCAGACCAAATTAGGATCTCCTAACACCTCTCCCAGCAAGTCAGTGTTTCTTTAGCGCTGAAACTTTACAGAAATGTTACAATTACCCGTCTATTGTGTTTAACACATAGATCGGATATGGAAGTTACCTGGTTACTTAAAAATAATATCAAAATTATTTTTGCCCATTGGAACAACGGCCGCTATGCGAAAGAGTGCCGTTACGTAAGGGCGGCGCCACTTACCATATCGAAACGTAAAAAAATTACAAACATTGTACTTTTGTAAAAGTGTACTATTGTACTATTGAAAAGTAAGGCCAGTGGGGCGGACGGGAGGAAAGAAAGGCAATGGTGATGAGGGGACCAATTATTATGCAGAGGTCGTCCTCAGTATGGGATCAATTGAATAATGTCACCCGTAGAAAGATGATATCAGGGCACAGACAAAGTATGCGACCGCGGCTAAGGTGCCCGTACTATCCGTTGTTCGTCGCAAAAATGATCGTCTCGTAAACTGTGCTTCTTCCATAATGACAGAACGTATTCAAATAACCACTCGCTGGACTGTAACTAGCACGGCCGATAACAGAAGTACCTAGGGCAATGCCTCGGTTAGAAAGTGCATTAATGATTTGATAGGACGCCGGTTTCGTCGAGGGTCCAAATGCGGTAGTTCAGCGTTTCGATTTCAGCCTTCTATCATCAAGGCAAACACACATTAGCATATAGAAACGTTATCGGTGGACATTGTTTCTAGGAACAAAAATGTTTGATTTTTCTCGAGGCAAGCAACGAGCAGGAGAAGGGAAGCCAACTTTACTTGTTCTATCAGTTTAATCATGCTTCGGCAAACTGCGTGTAGATCTGGCCCAGAGACGTGAATGGAGCTCCCGTTAGTCCACATGAGAGACAATACGAGTAACTGACGATCGTTATCATTATTAGATGCCTCCCTTTCAATGTGAGGAAGAGGGTTACTTAGTATGCAGAAAGCGTGGCTCCTGTCGGCGGCCCGTAAAATGACCTTCAACGACCGATATTGGGAATAAGGGAGACCAGATTCCCCGCCCACTGTTTGGCTTTTTTGATATTAGGTTGAACGTACTCTACAGCTGCATACTTGATTGCTCGTTGGGTAGCGGGCTGTGCAGGTAGGATATGTGGCGCCGACGATGTTGAACGAAAGTGGTCATAACATCGACAACATCCTACGGACGCGAAAGGAGCTGAGGGCGTTCACTCATACCCTACTGACGAGCCACTTGGTTCACCTCATTTCGCTGGGCAAATTGTTTACGGGAAGATGGGCGTGGTGGTGGGCCAGGAGGTCAATGCAGAAAGCGATCTTCTCGGGGTAAGGCAGGCTTCAACGCAAATTGAGCAATGTGCGTTAATACAAAAAAAAATTTCCCCGCATTTCCCCGAGGGGAAGAATGTGAAAGTGCGAATGCAGGAGTTGAATTTGCGCGGTTCGGTAATGTTCGCGAAAGAGAGATCACACACACACACACACACAACTACAAAGAAAGAAAGATGCATTTATTCACAGACACCTATTTGTGTTGTCGTTGTACTTGATTGCTAGAGCGGATCTCAGCTTTGAAATTTCGTGTCAGTACTCCTTTAAGCGGGTGCATTAGCCCTTCTCACGCCCGATTCTTGGCCAATCGCCCTAAGTGGGTATGTGGTGCGGACGGCCGGGCGGCGGTGGACGCGTGATTCAGGGTCGCTTAAGAAGTGCATTCGCACTTAATAATTGTGCAACCTACCCGCCCGTGTGTTCGCAACCGATATGAACCTCTCAGTCACGCGGCAACGTAGACTGGCGCAAGATGGTATATGAGATACGCTGCAAGATCACAGGATCGAACATTTTGCAATGTGATACGAGGAAACTCTCCCAAATAATACAAAATAAGCTTTCTCAATCACTGAAAAAAAAAAGAATATACAACCAATGCGTCCTCTAGGTGGTGACATATGGAGCGGAAACTTGGCGGCTTACTAATCGACTAGAAAGCTATCTTACGTCGACTCAACAAACCATGGACAGAGGAATGATAGGAGTAAAGTTAAAGAATGGGAAACGAGCTTCGTGGATCGGAGAACAATCTGGAGGAAAGAATAACATAGTTCAAGTAAAGAAAAAGAGATGGACATAGGCGGGCCACGTCGTTAGGTGAAATGGCAACCCGTGGAGCACCACGGCCACAGAGTGGATGCCGTGATACGGGTATAGAAGAAAGGGAAGGCCAATAGCTCGGTGGAGAGACGAAATAGGAAATTCGGAGGCCAAGAATGAGCTCGAGCAGCGCAGTACGGGAGCCGCTGGAGGTCGACGGGAGAGGCGTGCGTCGTCCTGCGGTGGACCTAGTAGGCTGTTGATGATGCAGGATCCCGGTGCGAAACTTTAACGGCAGATGTTACAGAACAACTAACCGCAAGTTTGGCGATCGTAGGAAAACGTCTCCAGAAGGGATGATGGGACTACGGTGTTGCGCACGTTCCCGATTTACCTTTTTAAACGCAACTGGGGTGGGAGGCGGAGCTTCGGACAGGGGCACATACGTGCATGCACCCATCGCTTGGTCACGTCGCTTTTGGCGATACCACCATTCGCTACGTCGCTGCAGTGCGGTGAAACAGTGTGAGAAAAGAGAAGGGGCGTAGACTTGCATCCTGAAGTTGAAAATATGGTAGACTCCCGTTAAAACCAACTCGAAGGGACCGTAAGATGTGTTGGTATTATCAGAAATTTGTTTTAAGCTAGCTTTTTTTTGCATTGTGGACGTAACAAGTGTACGCGGCGCCTCCGCGGGATGACGCCACCGAGCCAACCGAGCTGCTCCAGGTGCGATGAGCAGGCGAGGCGAAGTCGCACCGCGCACGCCGCAGCAGAGAGCAAGAAGAGCGCTCCCCGATGGGCCGCGCGAGCCACCGTGTAAATAGAATCAGTTTAAATAAAAAAACGAGTTATTTTAGTTCAACCAAGCCAACGGCTCTCAATAATAGATAACAGTTCAGAAGTGGGATCAATCACAACGTCCGAACGTGAGAAGCCGCCCAGCAGTTATGATGGGGCCTGTGACGCGAAGCGCAGCATCTTCAGCAACAACGAACGAAGATGGCGCGAACCAGGCCAGCGGTTGACGACGGGGCGCCGCAGCGACACGAGATCCGAAAACGAAGTCCCGAGTGACTCCACGACACCACAGCCGGCGATGGACATGGCAGCCGTCATCCAAGCAGCTGTACAGGCAGCCGTGAGGGAGGCGATAAACGGTATGGCGCTCCTTCAAACGCAAACAGACGCCTGCCACGCCCGTTACGCCCGCGGCAGAGACTTCGCGTCTGGTGGCCATCGTTTCGAATCCCCTTTCATCAGGCTGCTCGACCGTCGACACGTGGATTCGGCTGAGTCGACGACTTGGCTGACATTTACGGTTGGTCGGACAGGCTGACCTCCTGCAACGCACTATGCAGATTGGAAGGCCCGGCCAAGACCTGGTACGATTCCCTGTCATCAGTGGACAAAACGTGGGTGCAGTGTGAAAGACGAAACTAAAGCGTGCATTTCCGTCGACATCAGGAATGCAAACGCCTCCACCGTGAAATGGAAGCCCGTTGTCGCAAGCGAGGTGAGCCATCGAATCTTATTACTACGACAAAGCTCGCCAAGGCTCGCCGGGGTAATATCAGTGACAAAGGCTGTGTCGAGTACATCATCACCGGCCTGAATGATCCAGACACAATTCGAGCAGTGAGCGTTCGCACGTACGATACTCCCGAAGAATTGCTTCACTGTCTCAAGCGTCTGGAAGATCGTCTAGGAAACGTAGTTTCGTCGGCTTCCCGCCAAAAACCGCCAAGCATTTCACTGGACTATCAAAAGGGCTCTTCGAAGGGGCCGATCACCTTACCAAGGCAAAGCCGGAGCCAACATGGCCGACGATCGCCGAGACTCCCTCTCACGCAGACAGAGGGAGAAGCCTCTCCAACGAGAAAGGGGAACCGCTGTGCTTCAACTGCAACGAATACGGCCATTTGTCTCTCCATTGCCCCTCTCCCCAACGAAAAGCGCGGATGCGGCGCTTGCGGACGAGTGGGCCACGAACGAGAGACTGCAGAGCGAAGATTCGCCGAAGAAGCAACGAGAGCCGCGCGTCGCTCAAAACGTTGTGAAATCCGACTTCCGCGCTACCCGAAGCAGTGAACCGAGAAATATTTCATGCCAGCGAAACTGAACGGACATGAAATACGTGCCTACGTCGACTTGGGGAGCCAGTGCGTAACCCTACGTCAGGAAGATGCCAGATACGGTGGAAATCTCCATACACGAAACTCAAAGAACCACTCTCTATTGGAGGGTATGGATCGGATGTGTGACGCCTTGCGGCGAAGCAAGTGCTACCATCACGTCGACCAAGCGACAGCTGACGTTCATCTGCACGTGGTACCAAGCAGCTCGCAGTCCATACCACTACTTGTTGGGCAGCCGTTCACGGAACAGCCTCACGTAACGATTGTAAGGCGGCGACAGACAGTCAGGATTTTTGAGGAGCGCGAGAACGTCCACGAAACCGACGACACGCTGCGTTCCATTGAGATCCCCGATCTGCCCCAACGTTCATTCTGCCTGTGGGCGCTGGAGAAGTTCCGGTCCTACCTAATAGGATTAAACTTCAAAGTGGTGACTGACTGCAATGCCGTGCGGGCAACGATGAGTAAACGAACACTCCTACCTCGGATCGGCAGGTGGTGGCTTCGACTGCAAGAGTTTACCTTCGATGTTGAGTATCGAAAGGGCACGACCATGGCGCATGTCGACGCACTCAGCCGCTCACCACACGACCCTCCCGAAGAGACCGATGTCGTTGGCGGCATTCAGATCGTCGCTACGTGCGTGGAAGTAGAAGACTGCCTTGCTATCGCGCAAGTTAACGATCCCAAAATAATGGCACTGAAGGAGAGGTTAGAAAAAAAACAATGCCTCACGAAAGAAGATCGGCGCGTGCAAAGCGAATATCAGTTGCACAATGGCAAGGTGTTCAAGTTTCAAGATGGAGGTTCACAGGAAAGGCTTCTCTGGGTCGTCCCAAGTCAGACACGTTGGAGGGTAGTGAAGGCTTGTCACGACGACATAGGGCATTTCGCTGTGGACAAGACGCTGTCAAGGTTAAGAGAGACCTACTGGTTTCCAGGCATGAGGCGCTACGTTTAAACGATACATAGCCGCTTGCGTTGAATGCCTTTTCCACAAGACGCCCGCCGGAAGAAAACAAGGCAAGCTGCATAGCATCGACAACGTGAACAAGCCATTTCATACTATCCACATCGACCATCTCGGGCCCATTTGTTCGGAGCAAGTCGGGCAACGCGTACATAATTGTGGCTGTTGATGGCTTTACAAAGTTCGTCATTTGCGAGCTGTTCGTAACACTTCGGCTGGACCAGCGGTGCTGTTTCTTCAGGAAATCGCTAGCATTTTCGGGCCACCGAATGTGGTAATCACCGATAGAGGGACTGTATTCACTAGTGTGAAGTTCAGGGCAATGTGTGAAAGCTTTCGAATCACGCACGTCAAGACTGCAACTGCCACCCCACGAGCCAACGGTCAAGTCGAACGGTACAACCGCATGATTACTCCGGCGGTGGCAAGCATTACCAAAAGAGAAGACGGTCGGGACTGGGACTCGACACTGCCTCAGGTGCAGTGGGGTATTAATAACACCGTGCACCAGGCCACGAAGACTACACCGTTTGGACTTCTGTTCAACTTCAGATCACGGAGCATTACGGGTGACTGCGTGGAGGACGCTCTCACAGAACATTTCGACAAAGAGTTGGAGGAGAAGAGGGCCGCAGACAACGGAAAACATTCGTGAGGCCCAACATAAGCAGCAAACACGTTACAACAAGAAGCGGGCTGAACCGTCTGAGTTTCAACCGGGAGACATCGTTCTAGTTGAGCGAGAACCCACAGCGAGCGGAGAATCCCGAAAACGATAAGAGTCAAATACAAGGGACCGTACGTCATAGCCGAGAAGCTTCCCAATGACCGCTACCGCATCAGAGACGTCCAACACACCCGGAGGACACGAAGGGCATATTCAAGCGTAGCCCCCGTCGACAAGCTGAAGCTTTGGGCGAAGGACATCGACTCGGAAAGCTCAGAATCGGACGAAGACAAAAGTTCCGACCGGGACGGTCGTTAATGCAGGATGGCCGAATGTACGCGGCGCCTCCGCGGCCACCGAGCCAACCGAGCCAACCGAGCTGCTCCAGGTGCGATGAGCAGGCGAGCGGAAGTCGCACCCGCGCACCGCCGCCGCAGAGAGCAAGAAGAGCGCTCCCCGATGGGCCGCGCGAGCCACCGTGTAAATATAATCAGTTAAATAAAAAACGAGTTATTTTAGTTCAACCAAGCCAACGGCTCTCAATAATAGATAACACAAGAGAGCAAAAATCTTGTTTGTCTTAACTATAGCGTCCGCCTTTACCGCGTTGGTCTTAACGAGGGCTCACTGCAGATCACAAAAGGTGAAGTGCGCTATTTTGGATCCATTCCACTCGAGCCAACTTCCAGTGAACTCATAATGGGCTTAGTGACAGTCGTGGGAAGTTTTTAACTAAACGCTGCTTTATTCAGATTTAACCTTGCATTTCTTTTGTCTGATTTGTAACTAGGGAATAATGCCCACTCAATAGGCACCTTATGGACACCGAGAGACAAAACTCGGAATATTTCGCAATGAGCTCAGCCGTTCGCCCCATGCTACAGAAGCAGTCAAAACCTACCGCCACGAACCCGTTCGGAGCCATATGCTTAGCGGCGGATCGCCTGTGGGCGTTACTGAGCCTAAATAGCCCAGACCGGCACTGGCGTCCATTCTTATTGACGTTGTCCCCCGGAGGAACATACTTCGGTTTAAAACGTACGGCTCAACGTGTCGAGTATTTAAGAAGGCACTGCCCGCACGCGCCACTGCTGCGAAAGTTTGCCGCCCACCATTGTCCAACTCCGAAATGCAATGCATGGCAGGGAGTTTCTGCCAACGAATTAGAGATGCGATATAAGACGTTCTCGTTGACATGATGATAGTGGAGACATGAGACATACCATGTTTTGTTCATAATGATTTCGTGATGTGGCAGCATCGAAACTAACAAGTTGATTACGCTTGCGTACTTTCGTGACTGTTTAAAAAATCCCTGCGCAGTTAAATCAGATCTAAGACACTTTTTATGCGTAGACGGCTTGCAAATAACCCCCCTAGTTTTTCATTACTCCTCTTTACCTTTCCAGTGAAACAGTAAGGACTTGATTTCTAAATAAATTCCTACCTTCTTACACTAAGGCCATTACGCCAGGTATTTTGGTTTACCGCAACAACACTGCGCTTTCGGCTAGTTCGCGTCACTGAAAGGAACTTCGAAAACGCCTCGTGAGAGATGGGCTAATAGGAAATGGCGCTCGGTGGTGCGCCCATCACGAACAAGGTGGTCTGTTTTTCGGCGCAGTTTAAACCCGACTTCGCACATTTAAACTTTGAAAGTCGCGGTGTTCTGCACAAATGATACCTGCTTTTTCGCCACCCATACCAATCCGTAAAAAGCGAAGAGGAAAATAGGTCGGAAGGAGTCTGCTAATCCCTTCGCGGAGTCAGTGTGTCGACGATTGGAGTACGGACGAACCCTTTGGTATATGTTCTGAGTGCTGCCTGCCGTCTGCACAGTAATATCAATTGATCGAGAAAACAAGTTCGGAGGTGGAGACAGGAATGCAATTTCTTTCTTTCTCTTCCCCGGAGGCTACAAAAACGGAATGTCCTGTATGGACAGCACTTTCATATTTTCCGGCTCTTCATAAGGCCGGACACATAACTGAAGACGTGACTTCAATAATGCAAGTCTCCTTCGATACGGTTTCCGCCTCGCGTATACCGACCACAAAAGTAAGGAAAACAGTGCCCCTTCCCCCCTCTTTTTCCCGAGATTTCCTAGTCCATAAACCTGAGCGCCCACACCCCGATATCCTAGTTGAAAAAAAATTCCCTTCCGCATACTCTCTCAAAGACCTCAATCATAAAATATCCAGGACTAAGTAGTATTGTTTCGTCCACCGAGTATTTTCCCATTCTCGCACAGAGAATGCGAAATGCAGCGACAGAGCACAAAGATATTGTGCTCGTTCTCTCGAATGGGAATCAATGTTTCTAAGAAAAAAGTTCGCTGCTTTAATAAAAAATATGGAAATGAAGAAAAAGAACTTCTTGCGCATGTCTACAGGGTCCCATTTGCGGTTGCCACCGCCGGTACGCCCATTGGCATTTCCTAGGGAGCTCAGCCGAGCGACATATTGCGCAATCTAGGGGAACGTTTGAATATGTGTCCTCGTGCATTGCAGGCTCTGTTTAACCGAGGACTGCCTGACCTCGTAGTTTAGTGGTTCCGCTCCTGCACAGCAAGCTCGTGATGGCGAGTTCGAAGAACTCAAGTTTTTAATCGATGAACTTCATTGCAACACCTGATGGAGGAAGGCCAGCTGTCAAGAGACAAGTCTTTACGTCCCCAATCATATTTAAAATTGGATTCACTGCATCGCCAGTTTTACACAAGTGCGCTGTTTAAAAATATCTTTTCGGGGCAGGGTCCTGAACATATAAAGCCTCTGGGACCTCGAACCTAATGTTCTGCAGGATATTCGTGCGATAGCTTCCGGTCGCTCTGTTCCGATCATGAAGGCGGCCCATATTCGACAACGTGGTCAAGTAACTTCTGAGCGATGCTTACCAATTAAAACAAAGTAGGATGCCAATATGAGATTTTAACGTAAATTATGGGCTGCTTAACGGTTTGTGAGACAATGTAAAATACAATTTTTAGCAATGTTGGTCTTGTCAAGCAAGGGTTTAAAGACGTAATTATTGGGCGGTCACCTAAGACAAACAAGAAGGACTACAAATATTTCATTCTCGTAAGATATTACCTAGCTTGGTTTGCCAACCGTGTATAAGGACAACGTGTATTTTTGTTTGGAGAGTTTGGGGATATGGGTGAAACATTTATTGAGCTGTTTTTCGTGAGAGTCATCCCTCGAACCAGGGATCCATGAGACAACTGGGCGGTCTTCGTTCCAGATGCCAAAAGGAGCAGCGCCTCCGGTTGACCGCTGGTTGTCAAGTCCTCCCACAGATCCGAGAGAGGGAGGGGAGAGAGACGAAAGGGAATATTTGGGCCTTCTGCACATCCTGGGATGATGTGAGGTAGCCTCCCTGGTAGATTACAATATTGGCATACTGCAGAGTAACGGTCAGGGTATACAGAATGCAACGGGGTTGGAGGGAAAGTGCGGTTTTGACGCAGGCGGAGGGTTGCTTCGGCTTCTTTGGGAAGTTTTGGATGTGGGATTGGGCAATGTTGTCTTGGCAATCTACAACACTCCGCGATTTCTCGAAAAGTGACCAATGGGGAGAACTCTAAAAAATGCACTGCAGCCTAGATGTAACAGCGCAGGCTTGCTGATGGGCAAATGAAATTTTGGCCGGTGCCCATACAAGGTCCACATACAAGGGTTGATGTCGCATGAGGAGCTTAAAAGGAGGGGGCGGGGCACGTTCCTAGCCAGGAAGCTTCAGCATGCAGGTTGTGAGTCGGTGGTCATGTTTGATAAGTTGGAGTGGATAATGGCCAGGGCAATGGCTAGTTCTTCAGCTACCCACGCAGGGGACGATTTGGTTGAGGCAGAAACGATAATCGCATCCCTGGTTGTGACCCTGGCCATCGTACAGGAGCCGCGAAGGTGTGTGTTGGCATCCGTGTATTCAACGTCTCAGCGCCTGCAGTAGAGGTGTTCCTGAGCTTGGCTTCTCTCTTGACGCCTACCGGTGGGTCAGTCTGCGTGCATGTTTTGGAGATGGGATTGTGGTACGGTTTTAAACAGTGTATCGGGCGTGCGCTCTGCATTTTCTTGGTATTTTTAACTCCGGACGCGCAAAAGAAGGATTGGCTAAACCGCTTCGCTGTTCAAAATATTAAACGCCACTTATTTACAAAAAGAATGCGTAGAATTTACCTGAGGGAACATTTTCCCAGTAAAAAACATATCCCAGGAAGAATGAATGATGAAATTGTTAGGGGTAGCACCCAGGATGCAAGAATTAGAAGCCGCGACGCTAGCCGCCAGACCGAAGATACCAAACAGCAAACTCGTTTTACCATTTCATCAAGATGGTCCCGGCGCTCTTCATAGCTAGCCAGTAGACGGCTCTAGGTGTAAGAAGAAACGCCCGACCTCCACTGTCTAGGAAATGGCATGCCGCGTAGCAAGATGCAATGCAGCAGCACGCGTGCAGCTTATGAAGCATTTTTCTACGCTGCACTGCTGGCATGTGCTCTATATCTGGGACCACATCAATTTGGCGGAGAAACGGAACCTCGGCTCGCCGCAGTTAAGGCCAGATGTTGCGCTTTGAGGCCTTCCGACGTCATTTAGTGCCAGCAGCTTGGCGTGCAATGAATACTACGAGTACTGTTTCTAATGGGTACTGGTTGACGACGTTATACCTCAAAGAGCAACTTTAGGCCGATCTTGAGGTACCCGTCCAGGCAAGCCTTACGTCGCACCAAGAAAAGTCCAACAACGATCGAGCTGACGTGAACAAGATGCTGCAATAACCTTTTGTTTATTTACTTAATCTAGAAAATACTGCACGCCACAAAATGGCTCAAGCAGGAGTGGGGGGGTTGCAAAGCAAATAAACACGACCAAATGAGCAGCAATAGAGGCATGCAAAAATCACAGACAAACATCATGCAATACAGTAAGACACAAAATCAAATCACACTTCATAATAACTTTCAATACGTTTTAGAAAAGTACCAGCCTCAAAGATTTTTTTTTGTAGTTTGTTCCAATTTGTTATTGTGCGAGGAGAAAAAAAAGTATTTAAAATTATTAGAACGGGCAAAGATAGGTGTGAGGTTGTGTGAATATCGTCTTGTCGGACGGGAAGATACGGAATCAAGGACGTTTGATACGCCTAGTATGCTTTTGTTGCTAGATAAAAAAAAGAAATTTTAGTCCTGCTATTTTTCTGTCGGCATTCTAAAGTTTAAATTTGGTTCTTAATACTCAGTTCAGTTGGGGAGTGAGACTCGCGCAAGCTGTTGAAAATAAACTAAACAGCTCATCTTTGGATTTCCTCAAGATTGTTAATTTTTATACTATGTGGATTCTCAACTAAACCGGATTATTGTAATATAGGCGAGAAGTATTGTGCTAGGGGGAGCAAGCCCAATTTCGTTCGTGCGAATAAACAATTTTTTTTTAATGTGGGGGGGGGGGGGCAAATTTCAGTCCCACACGTGTATGCCCGATGTTAGTGTAGAAGCAATTTAGCAAGATGTATACGAGATCTACTTTAGAGCATTTCTTACGGAGCAGTACTTTATGTGTTCGTTTTTGTGTATTTTTTCACCCGAGTTGTACTAATCCTTGTTACATGCTCTACTAGTTACAAGGCAATGATTATCCGCCAAGGGGCTCAGTGGCTAAGGCGTTGTCTTGCTGAGCACGAGAACGCGGGTTCTATTCCAGGTCGCGGCGGCGGCTTTCTGATGGCGGCGAAAAGCAAAAACGCCCGTGTGTACGAGACATCGGTGCACGTTAAAGATGCCCAGGTGGTCAAAATTAATCCGGAGCTCTCCACTACGGCGCGCCTCATCGCCTGCGTTGCGTCGGCGCTTTATACCCTACAACTAATTAAAAGGCAATGAGGCCAAAGAAACGCAACCGTCTCGGGCATAGTAGTCATGTAGATTCTGAAGTGATGGCACGAAAGAGTGTTCGGACAGACGGTACTTATCAAAATAAAGACCACATTTCGCAAATTTCGAACGGCAAGCCTCAGGCCGCTGACCGCGGCCCATCCATCGCTTCGATTACGTCGTGGCGGTTGACGATAGAGAGCTTTAGCACTCTGTATACTCCGTATGTTCCGTGGTTACCGTGTTGACCGGCACCCGACTGCGCCTGCGCACGCAGGCAGGGCGAGGAGGGCGCACCCTGCCGTAACAGATGCACGGGCATGGCGAGGGCCGGCGGCGCTACTAATCTCCCCTACCTAAAAGGAATGAGCAAGTGCCCAGACGGGTCCCTGTCAACACGGTAACCACGGAACAGACGAGCCATATGGAGTGCTTAAACTGATATCCCACCCGTTACAAAGCGCATTCGACGTTCCTGCCAACTTGATTGTTTGTTTGTAGGGTTTAACGCGCCGACGCAACGCAGGCGATGAGGCGCGGCGTAGTTGAGGGCTCCGGATTAATTTTGACCACCTGGGGATCTCTAACGTGCACAGAAATCTCGTACACACGGGCGCCTTTGCTTTTCGTCTCCAACATAAAAGTGGCCGCCGCGACTGGGAATCGAACCCGCAAACTCGTACTTAGCAGCGCAACGCCTTAGCCACTGAGCCACCGCGGCGGGTACCGCTGGCCTGTCACTGAAGAGAATGATGAGAGGGGATGTGGTAGGCGCGGCATTTGGGGCGCACTCACGACATGTCAGCAAGTACGTGTTCGGCAAAGTGCTCTTTGAAAGCTTGCATTGAAGGAGGTAATTGATTTGTGCGCGATATTGGGAGTAAATTTTGATTGCAACTGAGGGCTTGCTTTGGGTGCCATATCACGCTTAATAGATGGTTCTACCGTGGTCCAGAGAGTATGTAGGTGTTACACTTCCGGCAGGAAGCTTAGGACGCAAATTTGAGGGAAACTCTAGTGTTTTATCCGCAGTATTTTTGCAGTGCTTGTATTAAATTGAAAAACAAAAGGTGACAAATGCTAAGTTTACACACACACACACACACACACGCACACACGCACGCACACACGCACACACCACGCACGCACGCAGCACGCACAGCGCGCGCCCACACACACACACACACACAGGCACACGCGCACAACACACACACGCACGCAACACACACAACGCGCGCACGCACACGCGCGCGCCCGCACACACACACACGCACACGCCACGCAATACGCACACCACACACAACATAGAGAGAGAAGAGAGAGAGAGAGAGAGGAGAGAGAGAGAGAGAGAGAGAGAGAGAGAGAGAGAGAGAGAGAGAGAGAGAGAGAGAGATTTTCAATGGGCACTGAAGAGATTACCCTCACCAAAGGCGGGGCTTGCCACTGCAGATGGAGATGAATGGGGACGGGCGGCAGAACACTCGTATTTCGCCGACATTGGCAGCTAAGTAAGCAGATGCGCTGCTATCTTTTCTTGTGCGTAATTTCGAGGAAAGTAAGGTCATGCGGACAAGATAGTGATTTTAATGTGGCTGGCTAAATTTCTTTTGCTCTTCTCAAAACACTTGCTTTTTATTATTTTCCTCAGCAACATCAGCATATCACGGTACAACATTCTTTCGAGCTTGGGCCTACTATCGCGGTTTGGCATTCACCGCGTCTAACAATGATAACATATAACCTTGTTTTCGCATTGGGGCTACAAACTAAAAGAAATAGAAAAATATGTACTCTGTTGCCTGTCTTGGACATCTACCTGTCTAAACAGTCTATTTTGAAGCTTTAACATTGCTCAGGAATGCTCTAAAATGAACAAGCTGTTTCTTATTCCACACAATGCACTGTATTATAAACGCGCAGAACTCATGAACAAGCACACACAAACACACAAAAATGAAGCACGAACGATTGAATACATGTGTGAAGCTTCAAAAACTCGTTAGCATCAATTGCCGGCAACTTATTTGAGTTCTGCATAAGATGAAAAGTGAAAGAGGAAACGTTGTTGAAGTTGCCCTGTATGCAAGCTCTACGGCAAAGAGGCTTATGACTAGGGCAGTGAAAGAAAAGGTCAAGGAAAAGGTGCTCCACTGTTGTCTGCTGCCGCTTTGCGTTAAAGCTCGCGCAAAAAATCATTAGTGACGTTAAGCTGTGCTGCAGAGAGGCTTCCGAAAAACACCGTCTACACACCATGTTTCGCGGGCGACGCGTAATGAAAGCTGATGTAAACTGGATGCCCACGCCACTTGACACGCACACCCACGCAGCAAAAACCAACGCGGCAAGAGCTACAACACCGAAACCGCCACCTCGAAACATCACCCACCGCCATAAAATCATTTCCGCGGGGTGCGAGCGCCCCAAACAAGGCCTGCAAAGGTTGATGTCGCGGCACAAGCGTGATCCAGTTATCGCGCTTCTTTTTTCTCTGGTTTTTCTCAAGTCGCTTTTGTTCATCGCACGCGTAGCCGAAGCAGGCGAAAGTAAAGGCAGTTGAAGAACCCGGCTTTAATAAACGTGACGTTGGCCCTTACCTTTATCTTGGAGGGAAGGTATTCCTAGGACGCCGTGGCGAGCACTTCTCTCAGTATATACTCCAGGAAAGGGCACAAATGCTCGCGTGGCACCTAGTGTTACACAGATGGACGAACTTGGTCGCACTTTGTTCCACCGCACGGAACTACACACGGTTGGTGTTATCCAGTCGTGCAGCCGACAGCCGAGGAAAGACGCTATCCGCTGACTATACGATGACAGAAATCACTCCGTTAGGTCGGGGTTCTTTATCCGGAGTACTCCAACGTACAAGCACACCGACACGCACACCCACACTCGCACCCACCCCCACACACACTGAACACTTTCCGAGAGCACAATTGGAGAAAATAGAATCAACTTGATCGAACCAAATCCAACGTCGGGGCACGCTTTCGTGATGTGGCGAGTTGCAGAGGTTTCACTCCAACTTCGTCCGCGTCAGCAGTGCGAAGGTTGGTTAATCCCTTGAGACTTGTGTGTGGACTACTTGGATGATAGGGAGGCTTTTTTTATTTCTAGCACTACAGTTTCGTGATACTTATTCACGAGGGGTACACACGGGGTACACGCACCGACGATTACACGCTCGCAAAGATACGATGCGAATATTTGTGAAAAATGCGCGCCGGTATTGGGCGAAATATATATTAAGTTACTCGGATTATACAAGTGTTGGGGGACTGCTCCGGTATTGGGTAATACTAGTGATCAAGCTGTCGGGGCTTTCTTCGGTTGTGATTCGCGGATTACGGAAACTTACCGCGGAAAGTTTGGCGGTTGGAGGGGCGTGATTTTTCAAAACTGCTCATACCCTCGGCAACAGTGCCCTGCTAGGTCACATCATCGAACACGAAAGCCCGATCTTCGGCGCGTTTCTTGCGGCGTTTCAGGGCTACAATATATGCGCGGCACTCACTCACAAAGATGCGCAACACCTCGACGCAACGCCGATTCCTTCGGTACGTTTTTTCTTCGTCGCTCGAAGCTCTTGGAAAGCTGACAAGAGTTCGGCAGAAAAGGACGAAGACGAACGAAAGTTCGTCTGAAAGTTCGAACGTGATACGCTCGGCCCGCTACAGATGCATTAGCCGGCAACACCCCTTTCCACTGTGTGGCACTGCCGATAAAGACAGCGTGAAGTAACCGGCGTTCAGATGAAACGCGCTATCTCCGTGCAGTCGCCTTTTTAAAAGGCCCACATGGGATTTGGGGCAGTACTGCCGAAGAGTGTGGAAGTTAGCCGTCTCAGTTATTTGCAATCGCGGAGTAACCAAAACAACGTTGAATGCAACTTGCAACAACTTCGATCGACGCACACAACCGAATGGAAAGAAACTTTTGTTGCCGCCAGAAGTTCGCGAAAGAACCGCGAAGACGCGCGTAAAGATTACGGGAGTTCGGGAAAGACGATGGGGCTCCACTCTTCCGACACCGAAGCGGTCGAGAGTCGTCCGAGAAGCTCCTGGCGTTTCGGAAGAGCGGCAACGCCAGATGTGGGCGGGGACGGCACGCTGCAGTCGCGCTGCTCCCGCCAGCAACGCAACGGCGTCCAGCGACGGCACTGGCAGCAGCAGAGCACGCAGTGACGGCAGCGGCAGGGACCGGCGTCGAAGCGGCGAGCGGGCTGAGTGACTGGAGCGGAGGCGCGCTTTTTCAGCCCGCGAGCGCGGCAGTCGTGCCGGTGGCGTGCGGGCGAACCGAGCCCGCAGCAGGGAGCGGGAAAGCGGGAAGAGGAGAAAACGGAGAAGGGGCCGGTCGGAGTAGCGCGGAAGCACGGGCCGGCCGGGCCCCCTCTTTAATTGATCCTAGTTGCTCCAGCGGCCGCAAAGGGCGTTCCTCTGCCTCCGACGTTTCCGACGTCGCTCTGTTTTCTTGGTGCCTGGTGCAAATTTCGCGTCCCTTCAAAACGATTGTTTTGACCGTAATAGTTTCTATTATTCCGTTCATCATTCCGTTATGTGACGTTGTTCCTTGTCTTCAGAGGGCTGCGAGCTGCTTCATTCTCTTACACCTTTGCCTTCGAAATTTTTATTTCCCTGCAATTGGTGAGGGCACGTGGAACACCGATAAGGTAGTATACCGGTGTTGCTTTCTTAGCATTTCCGTGATTATTTCCCGAGCTCAATCTACTGATGGCGAAAATATAACCAATAGAGGACAGATCAGCCCATAGGTGCATAGCAGGATAGTCATGTACGCATAATCCCTTATCGAGAGCTCCCGGTTCAACCAGGACCAACTTTGTTCTACAGTTGCTGCCTTCTCCTTTTGGTTCCGTCGGCCCGAGGACTGGTTATTGGCTCAGCACTTCCTGGTTTTGCTAACGTCAAGTTTTAGCTTATCAGAGAAATATCTCTGATATTGAGAGAAACATCACAGCTATTCTCCCGCATTAATTATCGGGGTAATATAAAACAGCTATTCTGTTTACAGTGCAACTCTTTTCATAATAATAAAAGACCCGATAGTGATATGACAGCTTTCTTGCACGTTAATTATCCCAGTGGTATTCAAGAGCATTTGTTTTTTATAGAACAGCTGTTATCAGGATAATACCAGATATATTAGTTAATATCAGATAGTGCTACCACAGTAAATATCTGAGTAATACTCAAGATTCATTATTGTCTTACAGTGCAGCTGTTATTCTAGGCTAACTCATTCGTTTTTTTTTTTCACTCCTAAGGATGAAAAAAAAAATTCAGGACAGCTTGCACTCATGCGCAATACTTGAATGGCGAAGCTGTTGTAGGTGAGCATTGCCGGACACAAAGTGGAGTTTTAGTACCGTTGTGGTGTCGAGGTTGACGTCGGCGGCATAATTGATTGATTGATTGTAGGGTTTAACGCACCGACGCAACGCAGGAGATGAGGCGCGCCGTAGTGGAGGGCTCCGGATTAATTTTGACCACCTGGGATCTTTAACGTGCGCCGAAATCTCGTGCACACGGGCGTTTTTGCTTTTCGCCTCCATCAGAAAAGCGGCCGCCGCGGCCGGGAATCGAACCCGCGACCTCGTGACGTCGGCGGCATAGTATTTCAATGACCTTAGTTTGAGCAAGGCCAGGGTGAGCTCGTCATTTTCGTCGTCGACGTTTTCGTACGCCGCACAACAAGGGCGACTTATCGTCTCTAGCGATTGCCGTGGTTGCCGCGGTGACCTCTACCAAGCAGGGTGTCTTTTCATCTGTAGTATTAGCGTTGGATTTTCTTCATGCATGGTAGCGGTGGATGACAACGCTAGAATGTTTTTTTTTTTGCTAAAGCCACTGCGCGAGCCGGGGACTTGGCGGTCACCGCGAGGAACGCGGTCACAAGCGCTTCTTTGTATTTTTTCCTGCAGCGGCGAACTTACGGCCAGTAACAATAGCTCCGCTGTTGAAAGACTCTCGTTCTATTAGCTGCAGTGGCGGCATTCTCTGCCCGTGCCGTGTCTGATCGCGGGTTTTGCCTTCTCGCACTGTGTTAACACCCTCTCCTTTGAAATACCTGCTCGTCTCCGGCGCCTCATATTTGACTTGAAATGGCGTACACTGCCTCTAAAACTGTCTTTCAAGCACTGCACTGAGGTTTAAAAGCAAAGCCTACTTTAAAAAGCTTCTCCTAGTAGGGGTGTCACACATCGAAGTCTACTCTTAACAAAAAAAATTACAGTGACATCTACGTTTAGGAGCCTTTTTGGAACGCAGTTGCTGAGTTTATGATTCATGCTTTTCGAGCACTGAAGGTAAACCAAGAGAGCAAGACTAGCCTCAACAGTTTTAAACCGCCGTGGTACAGGAAGCAAGACGCCATGTACGCTTGTGTGGCTTAAGATGTGGTTGTGAAAGGTTGCGGCTGCTTCGTGTTGGTCAATTTCAGCGGGGAGGCGACAGTGGCATTTGTCCAAAGAGCTTATTCTTTCATGCCATGGGCGGTCTCAATATTTTGGTATTTCCTATGAAAGATATATAAAATAATACCTTTGTTCAGTAAGAAATAGTGGGAGCTTGGGCAGAGGGGGAGCCGCAGTACCGAGCCATGCAGCAGCTCGTTCCCTGTTTTCTCAAAAAGCTCACGCTGACCCTGAGGTGACGAGCTAATCAAAGCTACCTCCCAATTCTCCAAAGAAGCAGCATGTGGAATGTTTGAGTTATTCTCCCCTGAGCCTTGGATATGGCTAGGTTGTGTGGAAGAGGGTGCGTAGTTTTCAGTTTCCAGTTCAAGTCGGACATTTTGTCGAATATATATATATCGGTTTGTATCCTGCGCAGAGTTTGCGATCCTTCAGCCCTGAGAGCTCCGTGTGGCCCTGGGGGGATCGCGTTCCAAGGCATAGAGAGAGGTGACGTTCTTCATACTTTTCGGGGAGGGAAGTGTGGCAGTCGTGTCGCTAGGAGCACGCTGGTGAGTTCGCGCGCTTCTTGGTCAGCAGCCTCGATCCCTTCCAGACCCCCGCGTCCGACTGTCCATACAATCTGAACTTCCTTCCTTGTGGATGGGAGGATCTTTCCCTAACGTTTTAGTAATCTGTCTGCAATAAAGCTTTTAATGCTGTAATGACAATCTCTAATGATGTTCGCGCTTGTGTTTAATAATTTTGCTAGTTGGATTTCTAAGAGGATGGCTCCAATTTCTGCTGCTTCCCGTTCCTGCGTGTGGTAGAGGTTCATGCACTCACAAAGATGACTAGGGTAATGCACTACAACAATTGTTGCATCAGTACTTTCATTCGTTCCGGCTTCAGTGAATATTATGTTTGCATAGTTTTAGAACTTTTGAATGGTTTCAGTACTTTAATCGAAGGAATTTTATCCCGTCTTCTCAGCCTGCGCTTCTATAAGAAGGAATTCAATGATTTCGGTGTCCCGATTTTTTTTTTCACAGTCGCGTCCTTTGCTCTGGAAGAGTGGCTTCCCTGATGTCTTCAAAGGTGTTATAAAAGCCCAATTTCAGGACCTTGTTGGCGACCGTACAAATTGAAAGGTTGAGGGCTGCCTTACATGCTGTTCTGATGAAAGCGTTTCGTTGGTTTTCTTCTGTGAGGGTTAGTTTGCGGTACGGCAGGCTGTACAATATCTGGCTTATAAACAACGCCTGCATGAGTCTTATCGTTTCTTCTTACAGTTATGCGTTCCCCTGGTTAGGAGTTTTAAAATGAGGCCGAATTAGTTATAGATTTTCGGTATTCTGGAGATTGTGAGAACAGCTCTGCCTTTTCTCAGTAGGGCCAGTAATTATTTTTGTGTGACCGTTCTTCGGGATGAAATCCTTAAATATTATGGGTGAAGTTATTTTTTTAAGTTCACCGCGACGTGTCATCCCTCGTTTTCCCCACACACCTTGTACCGGTGACAGAGCCGCGGGAAATTGGAAAAGAAAATTAAAAACGAGTAAAATTTTTCATATATATTAGGATTTATATTGAATAGGTTTACTACGATACATTTTAGTTTGTTTCAGACCAAAATCTTGGCGTTGCTTTGGTTTTTGAGACACTGGCTGTAATATTTTGCCCCATTTTTTTTGTTAGACGACACAATGTGGCTCCCAGCACTAGTTACGATGGGAAAGCCGCTTCGATATGATGGCGCCAGTTGTGGTCGCGGCTGGCTACGGTCTGCAGAGCATTGTACCACCGATAGAGCGTAGACCGAACTTCACTGCTCAGGCTCAGCCCCAGCCGAATTCACGTATCTTTTCTCGCGTCGCGGCCGTACTACCATTGTCCTTCTTTCCACATTTCTGTTGCTTAAGGCAGGCATTCGAAATTGCCTGCCTCGGTCGTAGCTTCCGGTTTTCAGTGATTACTTATTTCCGCGGACAGTGGATAAGTACGGCTGACAGCGAACGGCGAAAAGCCATGGGAAAATAAAAAAAAAATGAGTCTAATGACGCCTTTGCTCAGGAATTGATGTCGGTAGTACCGCGACGATGGCTGCTACAGCTGCTCCGGTGGTTAAGGGGTTCTTTCCGTGTCGATTTGAAAGCATCCTAGATGATGCCAACGCTCTTGACAGTGGCCAATCCGGAAACCGATAAAATTTTTTAGTAACTTACCATGTTTTTCTCTATTTACTGTAAGTTTACAGCTCTACTTACAGCAATAACTTCGCCTTGACTTCCGTGCTCTAGAAATCGGGGCGAAGCCGGCCATGTAAACTCCGCTCGCCGGCCAGAATCTGACAAGGTCAGGAGAGCACTGCTGGCTGCTGAGAAAACTCCTGTGATGGGGACATAATAATAACGCAAATGAAAACCTAATTAGAGGTCCCGGCCCCACTACAGGCGGATACCGACATGTTTGAGTTGTCCCCAGTCATTTCCCTCCCTCTCGCCTAGCTCTGGATTCCTCTTTCACTTCCTTATCTGTCTCCAACGCGCGTTTTGCCGCAACACCACCAAGGTAGGAGATGCTGTAGGAGCGGAAGTAGCTTAAAGCGCCCCTGCATGAGCCACAATTAAAGACCACGGTCGAGTTATTTGGGTCCAATTCCTGCGAAGGTTCGCGAAAAATCCAAGAACAGGTAAATAAGCCAGTCTCTTATGTCGGCGACGCTTTTTGCTCCTGGACGGACGAAAGAACGTTTACACAGGGCAGTCGCTTACTTAGCAGTAGTGCGAAAAGTAATGAAGAAATAAATCGTGACGCAGCGGGGGGGGGGGGGGGGGGGGGGGGGGGGGGGGGGGGTGCGTTGGCGCATTGTCTGTCGCTTTAGCATCAATGTATCTGCGAATAGTTGAACAAGTTTCGGCGTAGGAAACTTCGCCCTCTTTGTGGCCGTGTCTCCTAACCAATAATTTCTGTGCTGTCCTTTATGGGCTGGCAGCGATGATTTTGCGGAGGATATGTTTTGAGCCGCCTAACGACTCCACGGTGACGGCAAACGAATTAATGCCCGGTTGGATGACCATTTCATATTCGGCCGTAAGGCTCAATCATATCTGTTCTGAAATAAAGCTAAAAAAATGGCAGCCCCCAAGTAGCTTACGAAGGCAGGTTCTTTATTGACCATCATTTGTTCGTAGGAAGGACCATAGGCCGCCGCGGTGGCGCAGTGGCTAAGACGTTGTGCTGCTGAGCCCCAGGTCGCGGATTCGATTCCCGGCTGCGGCGGCCGTTTTTCTGATGGAGGCATAAAGCACGGCCGCTCGATGGAAACTAGACCTAGTTTCCATCGAGCGGCCGTGCATAAAGCATAAACGCCCGTGTGTACGAGATTTCGGAGCACGTTAAAGATCCCTTGGTGGTTAAAATTAATCCGGAACCCTTCACTACGGCGCGCCTCATCGCCTGTGTAGCGTCGGCGCGTTAAACCTCATAGTCAATCATAGGGAGGAACGTAGATTAAACAGGTCCCCACGATTTCCAGATGATTGCCACGTTGTAGCAGAATGCCCCTTATCAGGCGATCCCAGCGCCTTGACTTGCCTGCAGCGAGTGCCGTTCCTCAAAGATCTGCGTGCGCAATTTCGGTACTATGCCGCCCTTCGGCATATGGCGTTCCAAATTGCAATACATTTATTACCACAACGCATTCAACAGGATCTTTTCTGAGCTTACGGGGGCCTCTTTTCAGAATCGCACGGCCACTTCACAACTCCCAGCATGGCCGTGACGTCAGCATACCGGATCCCAATTCTTACATACCCACTGAGACGGATTGTCCGGTGACGATAATAGCAGTCGTCAGATGATCATGCCGATTCAGCTGTTATCACTGGTAGTGACCTGGCCTCCCACCCACATTTAGGATTTTAGAAACTAACGAGAAACGTTGCTCCCGCATTCTGAAATTGTAAAAGGACCTTAAGTGCCCCAGTAATTTATTTGGACAGTTTCGCTTTTTTAACCTTAGGAAGGTTTGTCGAGTTTGACTTCAGGTTGACAAGCTTTTGTTACGACATGCTCTGGCAGCCTTCGTGCAAGATTTCTAGAAAGCGCTTCGCGAATTTGTGCACAAGCATCTTCAAGGCGGACATTGTGTCTGTGGAGGCGCAGTTGTTTTTTCGCGAACACGGGGTCAATTTTGCAAGTGAAATGAGTGCCAGGACTGCGAAGTTCTTCATGAGCACGATGGTGTGAACGTGCTGAGTGAACGTATACGGTGGCAAATAAAAATTAACCCAAATACGCAGTCGTGTGTGCATGCCTACCATTGCCAAGCGGCGAAGATCACGTGCAAATAAACGATAAGAAACACAGCGTAGGCACCAGATAAATTGTTAATATCTGTAAATTTGGAGCATTACTACTATCTGAGTGTGTATTTGAAGTTACGTAGCTGAAACTAGTGTAGCGGTGAAGCGTTGTTGAGAGAAAAGCTGCTTCTAGGTTCTTCCACCGTCGAATTTCCGCTGCTTTTTGCTTTCGCCGCTACTGACTCTGCTGCCGCCTTGATCACTGTACAACGGCGTTCGTCTATCAGGGATTTGAGGGTGCACGTTTCCTCTCTGCAGCCGCTGGGCCTAGCTGTGCTCGCTCCTTAGCATCTAGCTCTGCCTTTCGCCTTGTGTAGGGCATGGAGCGTGTGCGCTCTTTCGCTGCAGCAGTACGCCTCGAACGAGTGACGTTCTCGCACAACGGCGCTCCTGGACACGCTTTGCTGGCTCCCTAGACGATGAAGATGCTAGCGGTTGTACGTTCCTTAAGCCATCTTGCGCCATCTAGTGAACCGACCGTGAAGTCACTTCACGCGTCACAGCAGTTTGGAATTGGCGTGCCACGGGTTTCTCGCAGAAGGAACCATGCCATGCTTCACATTAAAAAGTATGCCGAAAACAGACGCGGCAAACCGCGCAAGTGAGCTCAGCAAGCCGACCAATAGCACACTAAATGGATCAGACTCGCGATGATGACGATGATGTCGATGACTGGTCGCTTCCCATTCCCAACGTGGTGATGGCGCAAAGCAACCTTACAGTATCGCGCTTACGGCATCGCGCTTACGCTTGGTATCGGCGGCACGATCGCCGTAGGTGAACTGATACTGCGACGTTCGCACCCATTGCCGACTTTTTTTTTTCTGTATGAGTAGGCTTCACTGTGAAAGGGACCATGTGGGAAAGCTAGCCAACAAAAGCTGAGATTACGCCGGGGTCAGCTTAGAAATACCAAGCTTACGCCAATCTCCATAAAGTCGGCTTCTCTTCTAAGCACAAGTGTATTGCTCAGAAGACATTTGTTCATGGGCAATGTGCGTCACCTCATATCAAGGTATCAAGCCGTAAAGGCGAACGATTGCCTAAGGGAGAGGATGTGCCGAAGTGAGAAGGAGGGGAGAGGCGTCTGACGGTCTGAGCGCGCAAAAAAAAAAAAGACAAAAGAAAATGCGGAGAGTTAGCCGGTAAAAGATCCGCTGTAATAACTAGATATACAATGGCAGCAAAAATAATAAGGTACTATCACGCGAAATACGGGTTTACTTCACAACACGACCATCTACTTACTTTGTTCTAAACGAAAAGCATGCCTATTCTACAGATTTCTCAATCCGCGGACGTCCTAAATTTGGACTGGACGCATAGGTTACTGGTATACAGGTTGATTCCGGCGTATCCGAAAGCCACGGAAGTGCTTTTAATATGACTCTATTTCTTACCAACGAAAACTTATGTTTGTGGCCTGTTAATACGACTAAAGGAAGCGAGCCTTAATGAAACACGAGTTGGAGCGAACCTTCATTGGAACAAGAAACAATCTGGCTGCAAGCGCATTCGTTGAATACGCACCTACCATGGGCTGGCAGGTGATGGTTATTGAGCTGCCTATTCATGGAGATCATTGGGTGCGGCGCCAAGGGCCCCTCAGAATGCGATAATTTATGTTATGGCGGAGCACTTCCTTTAATGTGGAACTGTTAGCGAGCCATTTGTTCTGATTGATCCGCGCGTGCAGGTATAACGATTCGACGATCACACCGTTAGCGTAGTAAAACGGTAGTCATTTGTTGCTTGATCGACTCAGTTTATGACGGGTTTTGCACTTTAACACTAATTTGATATTGCGGTAATGTAGATATGAGACAGCGGTATATAACGACACTACCGACGCAACCACCGACACATAACGACACAACCGACAGCGGTATATAACAACGCTTCTGCATATGAAACAGATGCCACGTGAAGCTACTATTTCTGCATGCACTAATTCAGGCACGTGAGTCCGCGTGTTTATTTGCAGGTGCTTGCGCTGGTGCGTGGACGCATGCGCGTGAGCATGTGTGCGTTTGCGTGTGCTTGTGCGGGTGCGCGTGTGCACGTGCGCGTTCGTTCGCGTGCGTTTCAATGTTAATTATGAAATGATAAAATGAAGCGATGTATTTGTTAGACAACGCGGCCTCTTACGGGTAAGCAATATATTGTGGTTCAGAAATATAGAACACTAAACTTAGTGCACTAAACTTATTTGCGAGGAATTTTGTCTTCAGCATCTGTGTGGGGTACAATACTCACGCGCGAAACTTCATCGCAATTCCTAGCAAAGGCGTAGAAAAGAAAACTGGAAGAAAACATACCCCCGGATTACGTCTCCACGCATTTCTATGCCAAGTCAAGGAACCCTACGGTTCACGAACTCCCGCTCTACGGGCTCGTCCTATTTTGAGTCGAGCAGCCCGAGTTCGCACTGCTACGCGACCACGCAGGAGCAGCAACTTTTTTTTACCCCAGCGGCAAAGTCACTCCTGTTCCAGAGCTCGAGTCGTGGCCCGGGCTCCGGAAGCAGGCTCTCTCCTATAGATAGGGCGGGGAGAGACAGTGTATCTGAGGAACAACCAAGATCTCGTAGAAAGCGCACCCTCCTTGCCTGCTAACGAAGCGCGAAGGGCCGTCAGTTTCACGCTTGCCCCTCTCCAAGCGGAAACAGCGCACACATGTTTACGTCGGCTCGAGGCGGCCTCAACCCCAAAACAACAAAAGCACACAAATGCAGCGCCACTGCCGACACGCGTTGCTGCCAGCCTCTCCTTGATCGCGCGCATCCTCGCCACTTTTTTTTTCCCTCGAAGCACGCCTCCTCCTTTTATCCACTGATTTATTAAGTGGCGGTGTTTATCCTGCAGGTCATTGCAGCGCCGAGTGCTAAGTGGTCAGGATAAGGCGTAAAAGTGGGCACCTCCGGGCGATGGAGAATATCGCTGTTTAGGAGAGGGGCCGCTTAGGAAGGAAGGTATAGCTGGAGTAGACCGGTTTTCACTATTGTCGCACGTAAGAAGGGCAGATGAGACACATCGGCGCTTAAATTCTTTCGCTTTCAACGCACAGATTAAAGCTCTTTTAAAAAAAGAAATATCTCGATGAGCTAGGCATTGGTCAAGCTGAGTTCGATGGTTTCGTGGAGGAGTAGCGGCTGAGTTTCCTAACCCGCAATCCACGCACATTTGTACACAACTCACTCACGCACGCGCACATGCACCCACGCACACGCAAAACCCATCGACTCTAGAAGTCCCACTATTAATCCCAAGTTTTGTTTCCACGCCTTCATTGTTGTAACGCTTTGACTTCAGTTGTGACGCGGAAGAGTTTTAGAGAAAGGGGGTGTGTAGAGGCAGTTGAGTGGGTACGTTGAGTTACAACAGCCTTCTATCAGGCTGTGGCTGTGCTTCAATGGTTCTACGAAGTGTTTTCATACGTGCCTAGTATGTAGCCGTAAATTACGCTGTAAAGCCTTACGGCGTCCCTGCCAGCTGAGGAGGGAGGCCGTTTGACCCGGGCTTGTAGTGCAGGAGAGCAAAACTACCTTTTCACATGGTGTGTAATGCGACTCTATTTAACGTTGCTGTAGGGGCCCTATACCAATCATCACAAGAACGAGAACCAGTACGTCTTAGCATCCACGTGGGCGTTTTTCTGGGTATTTTAACACATGCGAAGATGTGAAAAGCGGAGAGTTGGGCGAGTTGGTTACTGACTAATGAACTCATACTTCTAGCGAACTTTAACACAGGACGAAGAAAGAAACGACGAAACACAGGCTAGAAGATGTGTAATTCTTCGCACTACGCAGCCTCTATATTGTATATGTAGGAAGTTGGAGAACAAAGGTTCAGAAACAACACTCTTCGGTTGTAACACATGATAACTGCTCTCCCAATCTTGGGAAATGGTGTCACGTATAAAGCATTTGTATTACACTAAGGGAAAGCCGTGAGTAATGCTTATCTCGTCATAGGGATAGGTATAGGTGGGAAGCGATGTGAACACGCAGCAAACGCAACATAATAAGCAGTGGGAAGTGGGGGAAGATGTCAGCCGAAGTTATAGCGGACAGCTCTGTGCGATACTTGCAGCAAACCCTTAATGACGGGCTGACGGATACAACAGGCCCGGTTTCCCCAACGATGACCATGATGAATGTCTGTTCATATATCGTCTCCCCTCGTTTCCCACTGTAGCCGTGTTGTAGGCGGCATCAGCAGCGCTCCGGTTGCTCGTTCTCGCAGGCGTGCGGTGCTCCCCCTGTCGTCTTTGTTTTGGTGCGCTGTTCATGTTGTCCTGCGTACACAAGGCGGGTGCTAGGAACGCCGGCAACGCGCGCCTCAGCGGAAGCGCTGCTGCTAGCTGCCTCGCGGCATCTGCTCCTGCTGCTGCTCACTCGGATACGCGCTCGCAAGAACAAACATCGCAACCCGGAGCAGCGTAGACGGGGAGCAAAAGAAAACGCCCGCGAAGACAAAGTGAACGCTACTGCCAAGGCCGACCAGCGTAGCAAAGAAAGCCGATCAAGGCACTGAGACGTCTCCTTCTCCTTTTTGTTGGCTCAGCTTCGTTGGGCGACAACGAAGACGAGCTCGTTACATGTTGGTGAGGGCGGGACTCGCGTCGGCGGAAGATGCTCCGGCGCGTGCTTTTCCTGGTTTTGCTTTGTGTAACATTGGGCTGAGGGGAAATGTCAGCTTAAGAAAAGGAGGCACGTCGTTGCGAGGTAAATGCAAAGCGACTGCGGGTTGCATACACTAATTGTCTTTCCTGGTGCTTGTTCGTAAGCAGTTTAATGGAAGAGTGAGCTAAGCTAACACTCTGTGTGAAATCATCGTCGGTCGAAATTTGAAGCAAACTTGTGACGTTTACAAGCAAACAGTCGGTGAGTAATACTTTGTAGTTTGTGAAAGAAAGAAACAAGAAAGAAAGAATGAAAGAAAGAAAGGAAGAAAGAAAGAAAGAAAAAACGAAAGAAAAAATAAGGAAAAGTGAAATGAAGGAAGAACAAGGGTAATCAATAATTTAATATCTAAATAAATAAATAAATGAAAAAAGAAAGATGAAAGAGAGGAAACCAAGAATGAGAACGAAAAACACAATAGGAAAAAGTGAAATGAAAACGAAAGAAAAGAGAACGAAAGAGAGAGAGAGAGAGAGAGAGAGAGAGAGAGAGAGAGAGAGAGAGAGAGAGAGAGAGAGAGAGAGAGAGAGAGAGAGAGAGAGAGAGAGAGAGAGAGAGAGAGAGAGAGAGAGCCTGCAAATAGGTACAAGCAGCCGGTAAACCTCAGGTTATAAAGCACACTACGAAATTTTGATTGGAGTACCTGATAAGAACGGCGCTGTATCCTCAAAGCGAAATATTTATCCCTAGGCGAAGGAAAGTGAAACGTGAATGAAATACTGTGAATTTGAACGCTTGTGCCTTGAAAGTCAACTGAATTCGTACGTCGTTTTCAAGTGCAGCGCCTACGACACGGGCATATATTCCCCAGAAATATATCGTGGGAATGCTCAAGTTTGCAACGTGGGAATTGGCCGAGGAGAAGCAAGACGCAATAGCAAGTTCTGGTACATGAAGCAGTATGCGAGAATGACACCCGTGTTGGAAAATAGTACATATGCGAAACCTGATAATAGAAAATTGTTTAGAGGGCGCACATACAATGTATACCCTCAGATTTTGATAATCGGTTGGTTGAAATTGAAGGAATTTTAAGCTACGGGAGACTAGCTGTGCGCGCTTGTCGCTTTTATATACTGTCCTGTGTCCGTTGGCCATGCGCAACGTTCTTTCTTACAAAAGTATAAAAAGCGAGCTACAGTGATATCAATGAGCCGTGATCAGCGCCAGCCGTGGCCACTCAAGACTTGCCGGTACCACTTACGAGTGCCACTCACCACTCAAGAGTGATGAGTGGCACTCCGACTTGTGAGTTGTTACCGAGGCTTACCACTCGCTAGTAATGAGTGGTGAGCGGGACTCACCGCGAGAGGAGCGCACACTAGCGAGTGGTGAGTGAGGCTGACTGCGAGGGGCATCCACACTCACTCGCACTCACACTTGCCAGCGCGAAATGATGGTGAAGCTCACTCGCCACTCACTCGTGAGTGGTGAGTGGGTGGTGTGTGAGTGCACTCATGAGTGACCCCGCCGACCTATGGCTGCCGGCTCTTCGGGTGCACGTATGATGCGTGGCCCACACATTTCAAAATATAGTTCGGTTGGGGTTTGCATTTCCACGTTGACGCTGCTCTTCCGGCGCCGGCGTAGCTCATGCCAGCCGTTGTTGCTTGGGCTGTGCTTCATGCAGTAGCTCTCTGCGCTCACGCTGTGCTGTGAGAGACTCTTTTTCGCTCCATACGGTGCGCAGTTCTCCCTTACATGGGGTTGGGAGACTCGAGAGTGTAGCTACGTCATCTGCATACCCAGCCAATCTTTCTTCCCTGTATTCTGACTGCTCTCCAGCCTGTTTTTTTTTCAGGCGTATTTTTTCAGGCTTCAAGCGTCATCTTTAGATGCCTTTAAAACCACATCAACATAAACGAAGAACAACAACCACTCGGTGTTTCTTTATGCGCAAAATAAAGGAAACAAGTGGCACTAAAGGACGCCCTCCACGTCTTAGTGGCCTTCTTTTTTTTTTCAGGCCTGATGTTGAAACTATGCAGATATGAGGATTTGCGTGCTTATGCTAAATTAAGATGTAGAAGTTCTCAGGGCACCGGAAGCCGTCCGAACTAAAGCGCCAATACGCCTCGAGCGCGGCCTGTAGGGGCGCCACTGAAATCCCCCTAGCGGTCCGTTTCGAAAGCAGGCGCGGGAGGCCCCGGCCCGTTCCGCCCTGTCGCCGTTGCTTTTTGGCTCGTTCAAGACAGCGATTTACCGTTTGTCCGCGTTCTAAATACCGAATAACGTGGAGCAGGTACTACTGTTTTGCAAAGTGTGGTGTGTTCACGAGAGTATAAACGTTTATGACGCGATCTTAGTGAGATCTATATGAGCGCCGGGCGTGTGTCACAGGCCAGCGTCCCGAAGCCAGCATTTGCATGCAGCTGATTGCAATTCCGCTGCCCTGAAATTTAGTGGCAGTGTCTCCGTATGCGGCCGTATACACACTATGATGTAAATCGACTTTGTGCACTTACAAAATCCAGCGGAGCACTCATACCTGACAGCACGTAAGTTTACGCCTGCCAATATCACATATCAGATATTGATCAGTACCATGAACAAGCCAATGTGGCATAAATTTCACAAACACTGTACCAAAGAAGTACGATAGATAATGCAAAATTACAACACCCGGAGTCAGCACACGACGACAAATTTAATGATGGGTCGTCTTGTCCCGATGTGAGGCGCTCGCAAAGATTCATCTGTTACATTTATCCTCCACGAGAAGCGCGAAGATGGGCTTATAGAGTAATCCGCGTCCGTGACCAAACTCTTCTTCGAAACATCGTCATACGACACAGGGAGACTGCAGAATCTAGCATAAACCGAAATCAGAGGCCCTTATCAGATACGACACTCGTCCAACGAGCCCGTGCGTACGAGATTTCGGCGCACGTTAAGGATCTCCAGGTGGTAAAAATTAATCCGGAGCCCTCCACTACGGCATGCCTCATCGTCTCCGTTGCGTCAGCGCGTTAAACCCTGTTATCAATCAATCAACTCTTCCAACGACACCTCGTATCGCTTGTGAACTGCCTACCCTGTATTCTTCAAAAAATGCGTTCGCCGAGTGATCAGCCGTTCGTTGAAGGCAAAAAACAAACGAAAAGTGAACACGCAGCTTGTGTGTGTGATTACTAAAACGTTCAGTCGTTGATTTCGCTCCGCATTTGTAAGCAAGGATAGTTGGGCGTCCTCCTGCTCACGCCCTCCCCCCCCCCCCCCCCCCCCTGTCTAGCGAAATATCGGTGCATTTCGCATCTAGTTGGTCTGGTGAATACTACCTTGCTCAAACAAACGTCTTTAGCATTTCAGAAGCTGCACTCGGTTTTTTTTTATTCCCGTACGACTATTATATTTATTCCTGACTTGCCGACCATTCATTTTCCCGTGGTTTCATTAACATATACCTTGGCTCTTACTATAAGGCATGAGTGGGCACATATCTGACAATGCACAGCCTTTGAGTGTACTTAACATTTTCGCGTGGCTTATATTCCCATAAAAGGCACAAGTTTTTGTCAGCTGTTGGGTTATGACATCCCCGAAACATATTTTTCTACGACGTACATATTCGAAGCAAAGCCGCATTTGTTGTCTGCGCTGCAAAACGAACCAACCTCTTGCAGTACCAATATCAGGACTAAACGAGGCGACAATAAATAGAATTCACTTCTGCTGACGTGTTCGAAGGTGACAGCGGTGATATGCTGCTGCCGTCGCCGACGCCCGCAAGAGCGGCCAAGACGCGCGCAGAACCGCCTCACCGGGTAGCTCTTGTTGGCGTTAGAGCGCTCTACCAAGACGCAGCTGTTTTTTTAAGTGCCCTAAACATGCAGTTAACTTACAGACGTCACCATAACAAGTTGTTTAGTGCGCGGAAAGGCAAAGAGAAGCGAAAGAGAACCAAAACACTGCATGACCACCTATCAGCCACGCAGCGCTAATCCCGCTAACGCCGCGGAGAAGCGGCGGCAGGCGGCGCAGCGATCGCGAATCTCGAGGCGTATAGCCGGCAACAACGAGGAGAGAGGGAGAGAGGGAGAGAAACGAACCACAACTATCCCGTTGACCGCCGCTTCTCCACAGCGGCGTTCGCACGAAAGCACGTCGACAAATGTTCGCTGGTGCGGCCACCCGCCCACGCCCCGCAAGAACTCTTTAGATACAGTTCCTTGAGGCGGCGTCCCTTTGCGGTTCAGCTATAGATGCGGCCTTAAGGCACGCGTTCAAAATGGCCCCATCTCGCATCCCAAGCATCCGGGACCGAGGGTTAGACATCTCACGGTCCGGAATATGCGGAAGAAGTAAAGAACCGCCGGATAAAAAAGCTAACGCGGGTATCCGATAAAGCAAGTTAATCAACGGAAGCAATAGACGGAATCGAACAAAAGAAAAGAATTACAGAAATGTGGCGCGAGCTAGAATAAAAAGCGTGGATGCAGTGTAGAGAGGCAGTATGTTCAAATATTGTGCGGGATCGACCGCTTTTTATCCTCCTCAGTCCCGGGGTACCCAAATGGGTACCACAACCATAAAGGCAATAGCTTTCCCCCATTCGAAACTAGCGTGTCAAAAGTTGTCTCCCCGCCAAAAGCAGGCCTTGCTTTCACTAAGCCCCTCTAGGTGGCGCGATGTGTCCAGGAATCTCTGAAGAGTGAGGCGGCGAAAATGGCTTTCAGCGGCGCGAGCGCTCGAATGCGTCCACCGGGTAAGAAGACCCAGAGTACCCAAATGGGTACCATCAAATTTTATAACTTTCGTTTGCTTTTCTGCTATTGTAATTTTTTTGCACTTATTTCTATGGACAATGAACCAAATAAAAGTGTGTTGTAGCATTTTTGTAGCATTTTCGAAGCATTGTAGAATTTCGAAAATATTGGCTCTTGCATTCCACATGCACTGAAACCCAGAGTACCCAAATGGGTACCATCAAATTCTATTACTTTCGTTTGCTTTTTTGCTGCTGTAATTTTTTTGCGTTTATTTCTATGGATATTGAATCGAATAAAAGTGTGTTACGAAATATATTTCTATTTCCGCATTCTGGGGTCTGAAGAGGTTATGCTGGAGGAAGAAGAGCTCGGGATGCGGCACAAAAATGGCTTCGGGTTTTTCCACAGAAAACCAAATGGCTTTTTGAAATACCCAGGCGCTTTGCGATTTTTTAGTTGACGAGCGTTTGTAACCGTTCCGCGTCAAAGTATCGACAAAGAAAAATGTAGCAAAATGAATAGAGTGACGTATTCCCGCGAAAGTTTAGCACGTTTCTTACCCAACCCGCCTGGCAGCACATTTTGAGCAAACCAACGCAAGCAAAAAAACTGGAGGGATGAAACGCTTTGTTAACCTGAACTTCTTTCCCACTCTTTTTTCCAAATTTATTTAAGAGACTTAGGTGCCGGCCAGACCCTTAACGCAACTCCAGTTTAGAAACCCGTTGAATGCGCATCCAGATGAAGGCATTGAGTTATATTAACACCGCATGGTTTTATTTCTGATTTTTAATTTGGAAGCCGTGTGTGTCTCATCAGTGAAAAAAAAAATGGATTTCCTTATTGTCTCGTCTGATGGTGATACGCCTCACTGCAGTTACACCCTGATCTTTCAGGCCTTCCAACAGATCAGCTTCGGTCTCATTCAACAAATCGGTCTCCGAGATCACACCCTGAGAGCTGTTGAGGCTACGATCATAGCGTAGCCTAGCGTACATCATAGCGTACGCCTCTAGTTCGTTCGTCCTCGTGTCGTCATGCGCATGCGCTCTGTACCGTAGAAGAGCCGCGACTTGAATGTCGAAGCTGCTTTAGAAGTGATGGAATGCAGCGCTTCGAGAGGCTCGACATGCAAAGCATCTGCTAAGGACGATAAGTTGGGCTTGCAGACGGGCGTACGAAGACGCCGACCGAAACGACGAGCTCACTCTGGCCTTGACCAACATAAGTAGTGTCACTAGATAAGGGTAAAAATTATAGGGACTCCTTTCTCCTATTGTTCTGTGCCGCCACCACGATTATTTTTCAGTTCGTATCCCGTGAGATTTGTTTACACTGGGACGGTTCATAAGCGACGCCATTTTGTTCTTTATGCGTTTTAGTCGGTGAACTCTGCTAGATTAAGCTTGTCCTCCCTGCTCTGCGGCTGCGTGCGACTGACGTCGTTCTGAACGCGAATAAAAGATATCGCGTGTAGCAGCATTTTTTTTTATTGGGTCAATTTCCATCGGCGATGGAGGAGGAGAGGGAAAAAGCCGTGCGAGCAGCTTGACAAGCCCTATCCCCTCCTCCTGGCTACAGCGATTGGCATAGCATTGACAACAACAACAATAACAAAAAAATAAAACGAAACTAACTTTTCAATATGCAGTATACAAAATAACAATAAAAAATAGCAGTTAATATATTATACATAGTCATGCAAACAAAAGTCATGGGCACATGGAACAATAATAAGCACAAGAAATAAACAGTATACATAGCAATATTAATTTGACGTAGTGGTAAATCGTACCATGGCAACGTAATACAACTTCTATATACGCGCTAATTATCCATAAAGAAATACGAACGTATCCGCTGTACAACGCAATAAAATTCTCACTCATACGAAAGTAATGTAGTTTCAACAGCAGAAGTGTGTCCGAAGATGCCGTTTTGCTGCATCTTACGGCCGAGTTGTTCAAAAACGACCTGGTCGAAGTTCGCGGCGAGGCAGTACATGCGGCAATCTCGCAACACCGATAAACACCAAAATGGCCGCCGTTGCTGACTTGTGTGCCTCAGGGTCAGTAATCTGATACGTTATCGAGTGGCACTAAACATAAAGGTCATTAACATGCCAGTCGCCGACGTCAACCACGACAGCACTACGATACTAAAACACAACTTTGTGCTCGACAATAATCACCTACAACAGCTTCGCCGTTCATGTCTTGCGCGTGAATGCAAGCTTCCCTGAATGATTTTGGAGTGAAACCAGTCATTTTTAATGCAGTATCTGACCAAAAATTAGGGGTGATGCCTAGACTTTCCTAAGAACGCGAGACGAAAGCCTAGTTGGACGTTCCGTTGATGAACTGGTCATCGGGTCGTTGCTGCAGTTTTGTCTGTAAAAGCTTCCTCCGTGCAGCGGTCACCACGAGCGGAATTTAGAGCTGATCTGTCCTTTTCCGCCGTGGCGTGCTTTCTAGCTCTTTTCGTTCGCGAGTGAAGCCCTTAACCCACGCGACGGCGCACTCAGAACATCCTGCGGTCGATCACCAATTCTGAACGGGTACCTAAGGCGATGCTGTTTCGATCTCCCGCCGCGGGCAGCGTGGGTGGGACTAAGGTTTTCTGAAGAATCGGCTTCGTGTACGCTTTTCTGCATTTCATGAAACATTAAGATCTAAGGCTCTCGCCTTAAAAAAAAGCGAATGACGTGTCCTTTGGATTATGTAACACAAGATGACGACAACTGTACCAAAAAAAATTTCCCCGCATTTCCCCGAGGGGAAGAATGTGAAAGTGCGAATGCAGGAGTTGAATTTGCGCGGTTCAGTAATGTTCGCGAAAGAGAGATCACACACACACACACATCAAAACCTACAAAGAAAGAAAGATGCATTTATTCACAGACACCTGTTTGTGTTGTCGTTGTACTTGATTGCTAGAGCGGATCTCAGCTTTGAAATTTCGTGTCAGTACTTCCTTAAGCGGGTGCATTAGCCCTTCTCACGCCCGATTCTTGGCCAATCCCCCACGTGGGTATGTGCTAAAGAAATTAGGAACTCTTCTTGGCCAATCGGCCCCTAAGTGGGTATGTGGTGCGGAGCGGACGGACGGCGGTGGACGCGTTATTCCAGATTACTTGGCCAATCGCCCTAAGTGGGTATGTGCTAAAGAAATTAGGAACTCTTCTTGGCCATCGCCTTAAGTGGGTATGTGGTGCGGACGGACGGACGGCGGTGGGACTCGTGATTCAGGGTCGCTAAAGAAGTGCATTCGCAATATGCCCCCATACCACCTGCCCCTTATCTCAACCTACGCTTCGGTTCAAGGCTCCTACGTAGCAGTATACGCGCCTGAAGAAAAGCACGGGCGTAAAAGAGTTTCCCCCAGGGCTATCTGCTGCTCCCACTATTTTCCAGTGAATCGCGGACCCGGAAAACGGGCCGCATACTCCGTCATCCGCGCTCCCGCGTTGTGTTTAAACTTGCGGGGTGGTACCCAGAGTGCTACTGAGCATATTTACTCCGAAACACTAACCTGGCTTTGAAACATTTATGAATTTCTGGCCCTTTGTCTCGCTTTATACGCTTGGTCGGCTTCATTCATCGAGGACAGGCAATTTAATACCCTTCTTAGCCTCCTTTGAGGCTGATTATTTATTGCAGCTCGCTAGTATTGTGAAATGAAAGCGGAAGTGGGGACTTATATAAATAGGCGCACACGGGAACCCATACACGCACACACACGTACACATACGCACACGCCCGCCCGCATGCAACCACGCACGGACACACAAAGCGTACGGTGAAGCTGCAGTATGTTGAAGTGACTGTATCCAATAGGCTTAGGAGTGATTAAGGTTCCGTCTACGCTTTAATGTTCGGTCAAGGCCCTTGGTGACGGTCTTTATCCATATATTTTTTAACATTTTAAAGATGGTTGTCTTCATTCGAGGAGCAGTAAAACTACTTCACCTATGCCTTCCTTAGCGTGCTAGAATTTCGCCTTTTTTTCTGCATTCATTCAACAAATAATTAATAAAATACAAGGAAGGCTAAGCTTCTCGTATAAGTTGTGAATACGAAAGCATGCTTGTACAGTTTGATGCCGCGTAGTGCTCTTTACACTTTTGCGCTTTAGTACTACTTTTGAGTTTTGCAGCAGGGTATTTGCAGTCTACTGCCGTGGATGGCAATCATTGGCTTCCGCCGAGGCTCCGGCCGCCGACAATTTAAATGCGTCACACTCTTCAGCAGTACGTTATGTGCAGTCACGCAGAGTGGGCCTGGATGGCTGGTGACTGCAGGCTGCTTGGTGAAGCGAGTAGGTGCTGCTTCTGTGGGCACGCAGCAATGTGTCATTATTGGAAGGCGTATTTGACAAACCTGGTTGCTTAGGCACACTTCACGTGGTCCTCTTTTTCCGCGTCGCATTAAAAACTGACCTAAAAAATGCGAAGGACGAACTTATTTTCAAAAAGTAATGCACACAATGAATCTAAAAGAACACGCCGCAGTAGGAAAAAATAAAATAAAAAACAATAAAACACTAGGGCTTGAACCCAAGCCGGTAGGGTTAAAATCCACGACTCTTCCTCAGGCCCTAAGGGCTTTCTTCTTTATTGCATGAGAGATTACGGTCGACCATACCGATTAGTACGAGGACACTACATAGTCAGGAATACAAGAGAATAACCTAAAATTAGGGCGAGGATCAAAATTCATGCAAATACACACAATTGCTTCTAAAGATGGAACTTGTAGGTGGTAGGGTGAAATGAAATATACACCTTATGTACAAATGCCACAGTTTGCTCGGAAATACGACTTTGTTGATCTCCGTGGCCTGGCATGCCTATAACATAATGGACACCGCCACAGACTGGACACAACCAATTAAAACAAATCTGTCATAGGATGGCTCACCAGTACAGACGAATGGCAAAATCAGATTGAGAAAGGCGCGATCTTGATGTCTTTCTGAGCGTTACCCCTCCAGGCTACAAAACAGTGATAAATTGTCTTTTTTAGATAACAGAAGCGTCAACCTGTCGACAGAACTATAAAAAGACCATGCTCTTGCATCCAAGTTTCTACTGCGAGCGTAAAGCGTATCCCGGAACACACATTTTACACACTCTATTTAGGGTGTCCTGGTATGGAGGCTGGATGTACGGAATACAATATCAAAGGGGGGGGGGTGGCGAATGTGCGCCATTCCAGCCATAGAAGGGGGTATGAAAGCGAAGCTGCAAAGGACACCCACGACGGCTACCCATGCGACGTCATTTGAATTCACACACGTGGCTCTACAAAGAGTCAAACCAGAGACAAGGGAAATGTACTTACCACATCTTTTACTACTTCTTTACTGCGGCATAGACGGAGGTGAAGTGAAGACGACCTCACTTCACCTCCGTCTATGCCGCAGCCGACGGAAGCGACGAGATCGGCGGCAGAGATGGAGAAGTGAGATTCAATGCGTGTGTGGGAGCTTCCTTTAATTTTTACTAACTCCCAGGGCATGTGGAAGGAGCGTACATGGACGCTACACATGCCATGGGCGGAGTGCACAGCGGCCGCAAGAGGTCACGTGATGCTATCACGTGGAGTTCGGGGAGAACCGCAGGGGGTAAACCCGCGGCTGTGCTCGGTAATACAACGTGTGTCTCCTCCTTTTCCGCGTGCGCTCGTAGCTCAATTGGCAGGACAACGGCTCTCGTTCTTTTCTTCATTCATTCCATGTTCAATTGCTGGCGGTGCCAGTAATTTGTTTTATTTGTTCGCGGGAGTTATCTGTCGACGACGACGGTCGCGGCAGAACACTTGGCTGGTGGAGGTGCAAAGCTTCGCTTTAAAAAGCCTTAAAAAGCCTTTTAAAGCTTCGCTTTAAAAAGGGCATTGGGAATAGACTCGTGCGATGCATTACATATGTAGGCAAAAACGAGCCTGTAAGACGCGGGACATGTCAACCACTTCTCTGAGAAAATTACTCCCACCTCCCCTCGCGGGAAGCCCTGTGTAGATGCGACGCATAGGGGGTTCCGTTTTTGTTTCCGTTAGGTTGATTCTCCCATCACGTGAAACGTGCCGTGAACCCCCTGCCGCGGCTATGACGCAACGTTGCGCGGCTATGACGCAACACAATCCAACACAATCCACTTTAATCCAATCCAATCGAATTCAATCCTATCCAAGCCAAGCCAAGCCAAGCCAAGCCAAGCCAATCGAATTCAATCCAATGCCCCTCGCGAGAGAGTGTTCGCTATCGGAGAGGAGAGGGGGTGAGCGGCGGTGAGCGCAGCTCGCGCGGCGAGGAGAATGGGGGAGGGGTGTAGACGGACAACGACAACGCCGTATGGAGGGACAAGGCGAGTGAATGAGATGCCGTCGCACCTAAAACTTCGTGACGTTCAGGCTGTTTTCACAGACGCCGGCAACAACACGATAGCAGGGAGAAGATGGGCACGACTTGCCTGCACTACCGCTTTGAAAAACGGATGTTGGACATCTCCAAAGTATAATAAACGAAAAAAAAAGCTTGTAAACTAAAAGATCAATTTGCTGAAGTCCCTCTCGCACAGCTAGAAGTAATAGCTTATCACGACGCATAGGCTCCCTACCTGAACAGCAAATGAAGGTTACGAACATCCGGTGAAAAACCTGTATCTTGAGGCGAGACAAATGTAACACCTGTCGGATACCAAGAAGACGGGTTTCAAGAAATATTGGCGCAGATTAAACTAGTAGTGCAAGGCTGGAGAAGCACAAGAGCTGATGGTCCCTCTCCCTTCATCGGAGATTGGCTTTTGCATCATCATCATCAACAGCAGCCCTCTAAGTCCACTGCAAAACGAAGGCCTCCCCATCGACCTCAAACCGCTCCTGTCCCGTGCCGCTCGAGTCCATTCTTTGCCTCCGAGTTTTGTTATTCCTTCCCTCCGTCGAGTAATTGGCCTTACTGTTTTTCCAGACCCGCGTCTCGGTGTCCACTCTGTCAGCGTGGTAGTCCACCAACCGTCATTTTGCCTATTTACATAGCCAGCCAACGTCAATATCTTTTTATTTTTTGAACTATGATATCTTCTACTGTAGTTTGTTCTCTGATTCAGGAGCTTGTTTCCTGTTTTAAGTGTTTCCCCGATTATTATTCGTTCCATGGCCCACTGAGCATATCTAAGTTTGCTTTCAGGTTGTTAGTAAGGCGCCAACTTTCTTCTCCATATGTCCTCACCTGACGATTATTTCTGAACTTGCCGCTGAAAGTTATCGATGACTGGCCGGCCCGGATCACTTAGTTCACAGGCTTTTATATCTTCCCAAAGTAAATCGCGTTAGGACGCGCTAGAACCTGCGGCCAAGTCCAAACCCAACGCCCGCGCTACGAATCCAAAGGTAACGCTGTTCAGCAGAAATGCGATGATAGCTGAATCGGATAGACGCGGGTTTCGTAACGAGAGGGAACCAGGCTCGATTCTGACCGTGGAAAGCACTTTTTCTTCTTTCCTGTTCGCTGCACACGTTAATTCCCAACGCTGCTAACCCGTACCTGCGGGCCTTTCGGGCGGCACAGTGGTTAGGTTGCCGATTTCACGGCGTAAAGGTCACGGGTTGGACTCCCGGGGCCTCCCTAACCACATTTTTTTCTTGAAGCGTCGGGGTTTTCCGTCAACGCTGGACGGATCTAAGTCGGCCTAAACAGCCCTGCTGTTAGACGTGTTCTACGTCCGAGCAAGAAAAAAGATAGACAGCTGCTGTCAGCGCCAATGATTCATTTGATGCTGTGCCTTTACACCCTGCTCCGACCAATGGGAGTCAGTACTGCGAAACTGTGAGGGTGGAACACCTAAATACGTCAGGTCACAAGTTCAATTGATTCCCGCGAAATGGTCGGGTGTCTGTTAGGTAAGGCACTGAAGCCGACCACGAACGCCGTAAAGGAATGTTCCTAAGCAAACCAGCCGACTGCGCTAGTAGGGGTGCGTCTAGACGGTCAGGTTGGTCGAACACATGGCACTGGGTCTCACACAAAGCATGAAACCCCGGGGCAAGTGCACGGTGGCTGGCCAATAAACCTCTGAAGGTATGTTCTACAGCCCCGTTTGGGTTAACGTTAGGTATATTCCTAACACTAAGCCTATCACGGCGTGTCTGGCGTTGACATGGTCATTATACGTCAGGTTGTGGTACCTGTGAACACCGATTGACGTCCAAGCGTTCCTTAAGGCCTAATGTAAAGGAGATAACGAAAACGGTTGGCCAATATACCTCGGGGGGGTCTGTGCTACAGTCACAGAGTGAGATCGAAGTTTTTCTTCAAAAAGGCTATTCAATATTAACTTATCAGACAGCCTCCTCGCGTCCGCATGGCACCAGCACCAAGCGCTATTCCACTGGTATTGTCTTAGGCGCAAAGAGCGCACAACATTTTTTTACAAGTTGGATTAGTATTTAATATTCTATTTATTTATTTATTTATTTATTTATGTTTTATTTATTTATTTATTTATGTATTTATTTATTAACATACCCTCAGGGCCAAAGGCATTACAGAGTGGAGTGGATTACACAAACAAAGGATAAAAAAAAAAACATGAGAATACGTAAACTATGGTAAGAAATCAAATTATCCTGGTTATAGAATATTGGCTAATGCATTGTGAAATAGATGATTATCATGTATGGCCACGACATCTGCGTAAAGGTTGTTCCAATCACGTGATGTCCTCAGGATGAATGATTCGGAAGAAAAGCCATTCCACTCAATGTGCAAGCTGTCGGATGTGGAGAGCAGTGATTCGCCATAATGGGATGCAGCGCTGTTATCCGCTCACTGCTGCCACCCAATGCATTTCAAATTGCCCGCCTGCCTAGTGCTCACGCGCCCCCTGCCTGAAACTGCGCCAGCGGGAGTTCTGTTTTTTTTTTTTGTGCGTGCTTGAATTTTCTATGCTGGAGCTGTATTGCGCCATTTCGAACGCGTCCGCAAACGCGTCCGCCATTTCGAACTTTTTTTTTTTTTTTTCGCGCGGCGGGAGCCTTTCTGCGGCATTTCAAACGCGCAATTTTTTTCCAGCGCGGCTGGAGCCTTTCTGCGGTATTTTGAACGTGCCATTTTTTTCTTGCGAAGATGCTTTTTTCGCTTACTATATTAAAAACCAGCCCAATGAGCGTTCCTACCTAAATGAACGCCGGGGCTGGCGGTTGTATAGACAGGTTTTGCCTGAAATGTACCTGCAGTTTTCTTTGCGCTAAATAACGGGGAGATTTATCACAAGCGACAGCGGTTCACGAGTTTCGAACGCTTATGACTATTTAAACCGCATGGTTTTCGAAGCCTCAGCGTGACTCCCTGACGAAGTTACAGAAGAGTCTACTTAGGTCCGTTATCTTGCTGCGCCGCCTGATTCCGGCCGTCGCATCGACCGTTAGCGAGGTAAGACGACAAGGCGAGCCCATAAAGTGTTCTGCCTTAAAATGTCGTGTGCTGTTATGCTCGATGCTGACTTTGTGAGCGTGATCGATTCGGTGAGAAATGTATTGTGATCGATTAGGCGATAAATATATTAATGCAGACTGCTTCGAAGTTTATTCAGATTCTTAGCATGCGGACAAGCCTTCATCAATGTCAGATAAAGTGCAGTTATTAATTTCTTTAGTCCAGCATACACAAATAAAAAGCTGCGTTTTCTTACAGAACAGCTGCCAGCCTTCGCCACCGCTTTCGCTCATTTGTAATTTCCTTTTACCGGGCTTCGACGTAAATCATTAATAAAATATTAACTACCCCAATAGTGTCACACAACGGTGCTACGTAAGGCCCATCAAAGTCGGCTGGGAACGTGTCTGAATAGGTTTAATTCTACATAGCGGTGTGGCTCTTCTGTTCACCCTAATCTTTTCATGCCAGGAGAAACCGTTCAATTTTCTCGGCGTCCCGTTGTCGGCATTAATTTCCACGTCTTTGCATGTGCCCAACTCTCTTTTTGACCTCCCTGTCGGAACCCTTTGCTGATAAGAAAGGATACTGACAGTTCCCCCTAAAATCGGTCTTACACAATCAACGTGGTACTGCCGACATTAAGAGGTGGTTGGAAGTGAATGAAAATTAAGTTATGCCCGCTGCGAAGGTGGGTAACAAGAAAGATGTAAGCTAATCCGTCAAAATTTCTGTAAGTGCGAATTTAGGTGCCATGGGCCTGCGAAGTCGGGGGTTAACGCGAGTAAAGGGAAGACGTTGTGTTGTGCTCTTTCCATCTAGAACTTTTATAGCAGGAGAAGCCTATTTTCAGAATAGCACCGATAAATTACCATGCTACATGACGACTGCACAAATTTTGATAAGGTGTACAATGTAAGAACACAATGAATAACGAATAAAGTTCATTTTGAAGGCGCCTACGCTAATTGATCAGCGTGGCCATGAAAGTAAACGTAGCCGTAGTGTTTCGGCAAGATTACGACTGTTATGTCGTGGCGTAAGAGGCTAGAGCGGTGTCACGGTACTCCTGTATGCTCCCAGATTCTCTTATATTCGTTAATTAGCGTGGGTTGACGCATATTCAATATAGCGACTCAAGTTAATGCAGCTAAAAGTACCATAAGGTAAACAAAATAGGTTTTACTTGCCAGATTTTAATGCTTTCATTTGGCCAGTGATTCTCTTAAAACATGACGGCTTTAATCCTTCAACAACTTAATTGCACAATGAAAAAATACTTTGAGCACATTACTTAAAAACTGATTAGGGGTTCATGCGGCTGCAGTAAGGTACGTACAACCATAAATGGCCATTTCAAGGTCTTAATTGAACAGGCTGTTATCGACATGTTTCGTGCTGTTCTAAACGTTTTAAAGCACTAATCCATTAAATTTTCCCAGTAATGCTTGTCTAGAACCATTTAGAGTACTTCACTTCAAACAGCATTACCCTAGAGAGGTTGATGAAAAGAGAAAATTAAAAAAAACGGAATTTTCACCCCATTAATCCTATGTCTGCCGGGCTGCTATGACAAATGGCGGCGAACATTGTAGTGACTGACCAGGAATTCTAGGAGAATCCTATTAACAAAGAGCATCTCGAACTACGTTTCTGGGAAAGGAACCGTTCCCAGGGCAGTGTTTCCTAAAAAAATGATTGCTGGGTACTAAATGACTTTCCATCACATTTCCCGCTCCGACAGCTCTTGTGGCAACCATTACAGGTGTTACAAATACAACGGCGCGACACGAGACAGAATTTCGTCACCCTCTGCACGCCCGTTAAAAGTCGCTGCGGTAGCCGACAGGGCAGATTAATAAGCCTGACATAAATTGTTTTACGCGAACGCTTTCGCCGAAAAAGGGCCTAGGTGGTTCTGTGAGTGTCCCCAAAAACCTTTTACATATCGATTGTGGTGAGTTGGGCCAGTTACCGCATTTTGGTTAGTGCAACAAATGCCGCAAGCACAGTGGTCCGAGAATGAGACATGGATTCATGTGGTGTACTTTGCTTCTTCTTTGCGCGCTGTCGTCTCTCGTTGTCCGCAACATGCCAACATTTAATTACGCGCTGTCAGACAATAAAGCGTTCGGCCACCAGTCAGCACCTCTTTCCGCCTCGCTCTGTAGTCCTGTTGTCACTATTCAATGTAATAATCAATGCATGCCATAAACGTGAGCACGCGTTCAGCATGCGCGCATTAGCGGCTTGTGTTTGAATCAAAGAAATGACGCGCAACCGCCGCTTTGCAGCTTGAGTGTAGTGAGCTAAAGGATTCAAAGTGCAAGTCTGGTGGGATCATTAAGGCGAAATCCTTATTAAATGCCTTATTGAAAGGTGACCCTGAATGAGCCCGGCGTCGACACGGAGAGTAAAAAAAAACCGACGAAATCGAAATTACCAATGTTATTTATCAATTGATTAGTGATTGATAGTAATTATTAGTAAGGCGGATTACGGTGACTATAGGGGGATGTAGACCATTTAACGAATAAATGATGGATCAGTGACTCAGTGACGAAGTAATGATTAGTAGAAGGGATTAAGGATGATTATTATGTACAAATTTGATTAAGGTTGAATAGGGTGGGAATAATGTTGATTAATATGTTGGACGGTAACATAGCATGACTACTCTGTAGCCCTGTCGGACGTGTGTATAAAAGGCGCCATCCAAATAGTACGCCAGGGCTTCGCCTTCAACGCACATAAGCAGACCTAAGGGCCCTCAGAAATTTGTAGCCTGGCGCTATAACAGTTTTAAACAATCCTATTGCGCACATTCTGACCAGGAAAACGTTAGAACTGGGATGTGACGAGAAAAATCTGAGGACACCTACGTATTTTTTATGAGTTGCGAATACGGAAGTGCTAATCTTGATTGACCGCAGCAGGGTGTTCCGGGCGACGCAAGACGCCTTGGCTTGTAGGTGCCGGCTTCGCAGCTGAGCGAATGGAGCAGAAGCGACCGTAGTGCAAGCAGTTGCTCTCTGTTTTAGTGTTTTATTGCCCAAGCACGTGGTGCAGTTATTTTGATTGTACGAGTGCAGTGGAACGCGACGCAATTACTGGGAATTTATGAGCCAAAATTTTTGCGCCCTGTTTCCGTGACGCCAGATTTCAGCAAAAGAGAAGTAGAGTGTAAAAATTATGTAATTAGCGAATGTAGTCTATAGTGCTCGTAAAACAAATATATATGGGTTACTAAAGTTTTTAGATCCCTCTGATGCACTTGCACTTCTAAATAAATATCATGAAGTAGCAACACCTCAACAACCAAAGGTTCGCAACCGTTCGAGGACAAACGAAATTGTCTTCAAACTGATCTGTCAGATATTTTTTTGTTCAAGGTAGACGCAAGACGGATGTTTCCTCTGGGTGAGAACATTCCCTGTCTAAATTCCCGCCGTCTGTCTGTTACATACGTATACACTGCGCTTTTTTTTTGTTGAAAATATCAGTGTAGCACTTATTTCAAGACGGAGAACCTTGGGTCACGTTTATAACAGAACTATGGAGAAATTGGTCATTTACGCAACTGGAAGTGAATCAGCAGGAATCAGCGTATACAGCCATGATTGATTACTTTAAATATTATTCACTTGAAGTACTAAGTACGCCGAAATCTCAACACACCGGCGTATTTCGCTTTCTGCTTCCATCAGAAAATCAGCCACTACGGCCAGGATCGAGTCCGCGTCCTCAGGCTCAACAGCACAACACCTTAAGCCACCGGCCCACTTCACATGGTAATGCCGTAGATCTCTTGAGGCGATCTTCGGGATCCTAACAATTGGTGTCATAGCTATCGCAGGCTACGAGTTGTGCCTAATGGTATGATTTATCAACCGTTCTGAGCACACATAATTGAAGGTCCATTAACGGGTCTGTAAGAATGCGTGAGCATCTCGCGTTACGAGGATTCTACTACAATAATGACTTAGAAGGACAAGGGGCTACGCAATTTGCCGTTAAAGAGGCCACGAAAGATATTACAACTTTGTTTAATTTGAAAGAAGTAGCCTTCGGTAACTTTCTATGCTTCATCTAAGCACCGAGAGACGTTTTAAGGCCCAGGAAAGATGTAGAATTTTTTGGGGAGAAAATCCTTCAAATTTCGCGCTGCACGACGTTAGTGGTGACGTACTAGGGAAATATCAAAGCAGAGTTATCAGTGTGGTAAGTGCACTTTAGCATTGAAATGATAAGGTCGAACGTAACCCGAGGCACGAGTAAAAGCACGGTGTTTGGGGTGGCTCTCGCACGCAGACGTTGCTGTGACATCACAAATCATCATATGAATAAGGTTTAAGCGCCAAGCACGACTTCAGGAAAAATATTCATAGGACAGAAGCGCCGTAGCAATGCGCTTGAGATCGCATTGATGGAATTTCGCTTGACTGCTGATTGACGCATTGATCCCTTTATTTACCGGGCGCGGTTAGGCCTCTGCCCTATCAATACAGACAAAACACGATCTAATGAAACCCGTTCCTCCGAATTTCCCGGTCAACGCATCAATTTGTATTCGCCCGCAGGCCATTGTTATTGGCCCGCAGGCATAGTGTCATTGTTATTGGAGCAAAAAAAAAGTGTCTGGAATGATCAAAAGTATTTTGTCTTCGTAGCCCCTTAAGGCTTCCTTTTCTCTCCTCTCTTCTTCTCATGTTTGAACTAAAAAAAAAGAAAAAGAACAAGAAGGGACAAGTTCCTTCTATGTAGATACAAGAAACTTAGCAATGTACCCTGCGAATTTCGACAAAGGAATAAAAATAATGAACAATGATATGCTCGTTCGAATAAAGAGTGGTAAATATTTGCACGTGATTAATATTTATTTTACATCCGACGCAAATGTGCAATTACATGGGACTCGCAGAAAACATTGCGCCGTCCACTCTAAAAATTTCCCGGATAAAAATTTGCCTATTAAATTAACATAGAAAGGAGAAGCTCAAAAGCGACCTGTTCTTAAAAACCTTGTCAAGTTTGTAAAGGACTTTTATACCACCGAGTGCATTACTGGTAAAATAAAACAAACTCTATAGCTCGTAACAAATAAGTAGAATAATGTTCAGAGGGGCGGAAAAAAAAAAGCAAAACGAAGAACTGCTTTCGACAGGAAGCGGCCCATCCCCTGAGTGCAGTATAGCTGTTTCTGCCGCACACACAGTCTCAGCTTGCGAGAAAGCAGGACAGAGTGCATAATGGCTGGGGCTCACGGCGACAGCGCTGAGAACGCAGCGACATTCAGTTACTCTCCGGCAGCAGCAGCTCCCTGCCAGGCAATAGCCTAATACAAAGCCGAAAATAAAGCCTTCAGAACCAGCCATAATATAATAGCGGGAAATACCGGCGGGCGTTACTGCGGGCCCATACACAGTACACGGCGTCGGGTGACGCTCGCACTGTATATATGCTTTTTTCTGTTGTTACGTGCACTTTTGAGTGCCTCAGGACAGGATCAAAAAGAAAGGCTGTTCTGCCGACAGGAAAAGAAAAGCTAATTAGGCTAAGCGAAAAAACTGCAACGAGGTAACCAGGCTGCAACTTTCAACTGCGCGAGGAGTTGACGCGTGTTATTTCCGCACGCAGCTGAACGAACGGCATATCCGAGGCAAGTCCTGCTTCAGTGGACGGGTAACTATTGATGATGAATAAATAACCCTTCGGCATTTTAGCCGAGCTAGTCGAACCCTTCCTTGTTCAAATAAAGTAAACAGAGACCTACTAGATAAATAAATATTTGCTCTATTTTTTCTTCAATTGCCATGTTTCTTGCAGTCCCAAATTGAGGACAGTGGGACAGAAACACTAGTAGGAGTATTATGGAAACTGGAAGTAGTCTCACTGGTTCAAAGAGGACTCACTGGGCGGAATAGCTGCCTAAATAAGTATATATATATATATATATATATATATATATATATATATATAATATATATATATATATATATATATAATATATATATATATATATATATATATATATATATAATTGTGGTTAGGTTGTTAATAATATCATTATTTTTATTATTATTTAGTATGGGCTGGTCACGTAATACGAATGAGGTACGACAGGTGGACTTTCCAGTTGGCAGACCGGCTGCCAATAGGCCGCAAGCGCACTCGGGGCCACTGCCAGAAGCCACTGCCTAGAGGCAGCTGCGCTCAGCTCGGAGTTCTGGGCGGTGCCATTCAAGACACCATTCAGGAAAGGTTTTCGCCGCTGTAAAAGTGTCAGCCGTGAAACGTTGCAACACTCCAGAAGCCAGTCTCAGCGCTTCGCCGGCTCATTACCGCTAAAACGCACTTGGCGTGGCGTCCATGCACGTAACGACGCACTGGAAGCCGAGCACTGGCCCGCGCTTTCGCTTTAGGGCACTCTTAGCGGTTGTGTTGTTCGGCAAGGGTTTTCGAGTTGCTGTTTCGTGCAGCACCCGCGTGGACAGCCTTTTTGGTTGCCGTTCCATTTGGACGATAATGCGCTTACAGCTTGGAATATTTTGACAACCTCCGCTGGTTGGTCGTTTTTGGGCAGAGGGTACACTGATTCTTCGCGCGTGTGCAATAAGTAACAGTGGTGAGGCCACACCCACATTCAAAGGAGGCTTGAACTGCAGTGATTTTGGAGGCCTGAACTGATTTGATACATTGTAGGGTTTAACGCGCCGACGCAACGCAGGCGATGAGGCGCGCCGTAGTAGAGGGCTCCGGATTAATTTTGACCACCTGCGGATCTTTAACGTGCGCCGAAATCTAGTACACACGGGCGTCCTTGCTTTTCGCCTTCATCAGAAAAGCGGCCGCCGCGACCCGTTATCGAACCCGCGTCCTGCACTGAAGGTATATTACAGTAGCACTGGCGGTTTAATTTGAGTTCTGTGCTCAACTAAACATCAAGAACATCATCCCAGACTGCACTTCAAATTAAAATGGCCAAATTTACTCGACATTCAACGAGCAGAAATAAGACTCAAACAATTATTATTATTGTTTCTACGTAGAACCAAACTTTTTAATCACATTCAGATGATCTTTCATCATACTTTATTTCCCAAAGCAAAAGATAAATTTGGAGAAAAACTTTGAAGTCTGCTGACGTGCTTTGAAGGCTGAAATCCTGGTGATACTTATCAACTACATCGTCAAGGCTACATCGTATTTGTGTTCCTGCCTTCACTTCTGTTTCTTCGTCTTATGGCGTGATTTACACCTGCAAGCGCCCTGGGACACGCCACAGCTGCCCTAGAATAAGAGTTGTGCGTGGCTGGCCTGCACATGTTCTGCTCATGTGCCATCACGTTCAAATGTCACACAGCATGCACTAGTCTACAAAAGTGTTCGTTCACAATTGATAGTTCTGCTAAGCGAGCACATTAATGCCGCAAAGCTTCAGATTCCTGGCCGCTCAGCAGTTATGAGACGTGACACCAAGAAACGAACCGACGAAAGTAAGGTGTTCTGCAAACATCGACGTCATGTTACTCTTCACTTTGCGCGGTTTTCTTTTTCTAGGAAGTTATTAAGACGTATGAGCTAGTCAGCTGTCCAGTTACTTCATTGTTGTAAATGTTGTTTCTTTTTCATGCACAGATTATTCCTGTAGGCCTCAGTACGCATCTGTGACACACGTGTTCAAATCAAGGGCTGCAGTAACCTAGGTCCACCCTTTGTCAGCTGCGGCCGAGCATCGGATGTTGTGCAGAAAAAAAACGTGTGAATCTCAAGTAACCGAAGGTCCTGGGTATAAACCCCACATCACCTAACTCTCTTTCGTCTAGCTTCATTCTTACTGCACTTCCGTTCATTTTCATGCTACAGGAGCTGTGTGCGGCGTTAAAGATGGTAAACGTCCGCACGCCCCAGGCAAGGACGGTATAACGTGGCAAATGCTGCGGAATTTCGGCGAAGAGGGCCATACATAGCTCCTGGACGAGTTGAACGCTGTGTGGCAATCCGGAGAACTGCCCGCAGCCTGGCACCATTGCATCGTATGCCCAATTCCTAAACCCGAGAAGAGACTTAACAGAGTGCAGAACCTCAGACCCATTTCGCTTACGTCCACACTATGTAAGCTGTTAGAGCGCATGGTGCTGGCGCGGTTGACCTACATTATGGAGCGCCACACAGGATACTGGTGGCCCATGCAGACCGGGTTTCGACCAGGGCTCTGTACGCATGATCGCCTTTAAATGCTCCACCGCACGGTGGTGCGCCGTCGCGGCCCCACCAAGACTCCAGCCATCGTAGCCGTAGACCTGAAGAAGGCCTTTGACACGGTCAACCATACCCGAATCGTGGAAGTACTTCGAGTGTGGAGCTGGCCCACGCATCACCGATTTTGTGAAAAGATTCATAAAGGACTACACATTCGAGATTAACACCGACAGCCACCAACCACCGACCTTCAACAATGTAGTCGGGGTGCCACCGGGAGCGATCCTGTCTTCTATGGTATTTAATCTTGTGATGAGGGACATCGCAGGTGAGCTCGAGACAATCGACCACTTGAAGCACACAGTATACGCGGACGATATCACAATCTGGACTGATGGCTCAACCGATGTCAGAACGGCCACTGCGGCTGGTGCAGCGGGAACTGGAGGCCATTGAACGGGGGCTCACGACTACAGACATGCACGCCTCTTCAGAGAAGACCCAGTAACATTGTTCTAGATCGTGTGGAGGAGACTAGGGAGGCCATCGACATCAGGGTAGGTGGTCACCGCATCGAGCGGGCTGCATCCCGTTGGATCCGGATCCTAGGGGTCCAACTGCACGAACAGGGCGGAGCCGACGAGTGGGTCCGACAGCTGGAGGTTACGTGGTGGCAGCAGCTCCATATCATCCGACGGATGGGCAACCGCTTCGGCGGTGCGGTGACGCAGGCGATATGTACGCTTACCCAGGCGGGTGCTTGATCGAAGCCGTGCTACGGGGCAGTCTGCTTCGCTCTCACCCAAGCGCAACACGCGCGACCAGAAACGCTGCACCGTGAGTGCCGGCGAGCTATCATGGGTCTGACCAGGCACACCAGAACCGAGGAGCTCTACCGGTTTACGAGGCGTCCTCCGCTACGCCACCACCAATGCCGGGGCACACATCCCGCGTCTCATCAACGACATGGCGAGCGACTAGTCGCTGATTTTGCCACCACCGAATCGAATCACGCCTTGGGAGGGCGAGCTTATCCGCACCCCCAAACCCAAGTCGAGGGTCGGCAGGAATTACCACCACAGAGAGGAGCGCGCCGCCGCCACGGCGCGAGCCGACCTGCAAGAAGGGGCCATATTGGTGGACGACGCCATCGATGCGACGACCAACCGCGTTACCGTTGCTTGTGTAGATGGACCAGCGCGGGTGAGGCGGACGTTTCAGTTTGACACCACGCCCAGCAGAGTGCGATGCGAGCTGGAGGCGGTACTGCTGGCGGCGAACCACATCGAAGAACGCTACCAGGCGGAGGAGCACCGGGGCCGTACGTTTACCATATATACTGACAGTAGAGAGGCGGTGACAGGACTCGATGGCACCCCAGTCATCGGACCCACAAGCCACTTCATCAAGACGATTGCGAAAAGACTTCGCACAACGAAATACATTACTGTGCCGGTGGACTGGGTGCCGGGGACACGCGGGTGGCGTCGAAAATGAGGCCGCCCACGCGTACGCGCGCGACGAAGCAAGTATCCGCTCCGACACATAACACCCTGTTCTCTCAGCGCGGCACGCCCCACACCCTGCGGACGACACAGCCGCTGCCTAACAGGAGAGCAGGGCGAAGCCCCATGCCGATACACCCCATGACCCACGACCACCGCTAGGACGACTTCTTAGAGGGGGTCAAAGTCCTGGTGTACAAAATGAGAGCCGTGGCAGCTCGTACGGAGGACGAGCTCGCAAAGTGGCGGGCATACGTTCCCCGACGCTCATGACAGCTGAGATAACCCCCCAAGAACTTTAAGGAGACTACCATCGTGACCTGCTCCTCGTGTCACGCGCCAACAAGGCCCACAATGCAGCACATGCTGTGGGAGTGCTCGGGGCTTGCGCCGGAGGGAAGTTCCCATCTTCCACCACACATTAGGAACCTACAGGAATGAGCAGCTCCTCCTACGGGCCGGGATAACCAAAAAGAGACGACTATGTGCCTGCGAACTTTCGCTAATACCACGGGGATACACAGGAGGTTGTAGACAATCTCACCTCATTTATCATCTTCCCCATCGCTGACTAAACCTGGAGTCCCCCCTTCCGAACAAAGAATTATAATAACAATAATAATATTCTTGGGCCGTTTATCTGCCACGCAGACGCCGAATGACTTTGTTTGCAATAAGGACAGTCGAAGCCTTCGCATCACAGTCATGATAGTTTTCGCGAGTGTTACTTTCTTTTCCTGCTTTGCTGCTGCTTGTAACCAAGAGGGAAGGTGTTGATGGAAATGGAACAAAGAATGAAGTACAGAGCCGGAAAACTTCATTAAATCTATGTCTACTACTAAAGGCGGCAAAACATTTAGGCTTACACCGCTCGTATTTTCTTTCAATTCAATGACTACTAACGTACTGCAATTAGTCTGTAACCAGAAGCGCGGTGCTCCTTGCTTTGTCGGGCCCGCATAGAGAAATGGAGATGAGGAGTACCGAAGATGGGAACGCATCGGCCGTGGATGCGGAGGGAGCAAGTGCTGCCGGCGTAGCTTTCGATCCCTGCGAAGCCCCCCAGACTCTTTCCTTGAAGCCTAATCTGCAGGGACCCGTGACCTTCATCTCCAGGCGAGAAAGGCGCCGGCTGAGAACGCGCTGGAACCCTACGTGACTCCCGTTCGGATAGGGAAATCTCGCAGATGAGCTTTTGGGTGGACGTGAATATTTATGAGCCGGGCCCTCTCCGGCCGTGCCTGCAAACGACATCAGCCCGTTTCTGCAGCTCCGCTGTGGCAATATGCATTTGCTTCCGTGCTGGCCGAGTCGCTGGCTTGCAGCCGGCCCACAGTAGGCGCGACATGCGCGAGCCTGCAGTAAAGCCGTCAACAACGAGGCCCATGTAGAAATGAGTGATATTTATCTTTTCGTTGTGCGCGCTCGAGCGCTTCCGAGGAACGTGCTGAAAGGATATCAATGCAAGCCGACTCTCATGGGGGCTGGCCGGCACATATGTACAAACTGACGCCCCCTTAGGGCAACACACATTTCTTATTCGACGATAGGAAGTCCAAAGGGGAAGGTTTAAAAGTTGAAGAAAGCCATTTGAGCCGATGTTAGCAGAGCCACACCAAAATTAGGCCAAAAAAAAATCTGCCGGTTCAAATAATGCAGACGAGAACCTACAGCTTGTACGTTTTAGTATAGCTAGAAGGTAAACCGGATAGTTATAAACAAACGAATGGAAAAAGGCGTTTTTTTATTTAAATATTTTTGATCAGCTCCTGACCGAACCGACACCGCACTGCCTGTTCATTCTATGTAATTATTCAGATCATGCCAGCATCACAGCCTTGGTAAAGAACATCTGAACTTACACGTTGCGTCGTAAATGATCTCGCCTTTCTTTTTTTCGCAGAATTCATCATTATATTCCATCTTTTAAAGATCACCTTCTCGCCACCTCCTCCGAGAATTCACCTCGTTCGATCATAGTTTCAAAAGTAGGTCAGCCATCTTGCCGCAAAAATCATCACAGCGCCTTTTTCATTAGAAGATCAAGCAAGCACTGAAACCCCGTTACCGCGACATTGCTTAAATAACCGATACTGCAACGTCCTAACTCGCCGTTTTACACTTGTAACATATCAATGAAACTTTTTATTAGTCCGCACCACTTTGGTGGCCACTACCGTGGGCGGATTTCGGCGTCCGCATCGTAAGCATGCGAACAGAGACAGAAAGAAAACGGCAAAGGAAAGTGTCGCGAAAGTTTGAGGGGGAGGACATTATGCTGAGTTTTCGCGAGCCGCTCGTAGGCGGCGAGGCGCGGCAAAAGTGTGAGAGGGAGGCAGTGAGACGTGCTGGGTGGCGGCGACGCACTGCGAGATGACGCCGTAGCAACGCGTGCCGTCCTGCACGCGTTGATGATGTGCGTTCACTTCCTGACACGCCATTCGCGGTGCCTTCCCGAGACGCAGTTCGCGTTGCCGACGCAGAGGCTTACCATCGCTGCCATCGAGAAGAATGCTCACGAGATCACTTCCTGAGACGCAGCAGCTATGCGCCGTGATCAAGAAGACTGCAGTACGCGCTGCGCAGATACTTCGGATTCGGGAGTACCGTAATCGTCAGCCATTTTTGTTTAACTTCCAACTATGTTTCTGTAGAGCCTGTGGGCATGCAAAGTATTCGAAGTAATAAATAAATAAAGAAGCAAGTAAATCAATCAAATAAATAAATAAGTGACATAGTGTCATCTAGAAGTCTTCAAGAAATGTATGGAGACAAGTTCTACTCTGCGATAATGAGTAGCTCCTACATCGCAATTGTGATAAAGGTAGTACAAGCACTGTATCATAACGTAATGTTCTCGTTACCGGTGAATTCGCATATCAAAGAGTTCCTTGCGTAGCGTATTTTGGCTAAGGCGAAGCATATCTTGGCCAACCCGAGCCCGGTTTTTTTTTTCGTGCTCATTACTTCCTTTACTTTCAAGTGCAGAGCAGTTTAGTGGCTCGCCTTGTCGTCTTAGCTCGCTCGTTGGACCCAAGTAGAGCCACAAGGCGTTCTGTCGTCGCGGCGTCACACAGAGGCTTTGAAAGTGAAGCGGTTTATATAGTGATAAGCGTTACAAACTCGTGAATCGCTGGCGCTTGTCATATATCTTTTTGTTGTTTAGTGCAATGAAAACTGTAAGTAAATTTGAGGCAAAGTATACCTAATTAACACCCAGCGCAAGCGTTCATTTAGTTAGGAAGGCTCGTTGGGTTGATTTTTACTATAGTAAGCGAAAAAAAGTGGCAGTGCGACGCCGGCCCGTGCGGGAAGAAAAGCAAGCCAAATAGAACACAACTCTCGCGGGCGCAGTTTCAGGTAGGGGGCGCGCAAGCACTGTGAAGGCGGAAAATTTAAATGCGTTGGACAAACCTCCGTTGAACTGATCAGGAGAGGAATGAGACAGGTCAGCGAAGAGCTCGATGGGTGGTAATAGTCAGCGGATAACGGCGCTGCAGCCCATTATGGAGAAACACTGCTCTGCACTTCCGATAGCTTTGACACCGAGTGGAACGGCTTTAATTTTTCGGCATTTGTTCGGCCTCAAATTTCACGGCGTCGCTTTTGTACGGCGAAGCGGTTACTGTCGTTTGCGCCTGGATATTTTGCGCCATCGTTGCCATCGTTATCAACCGACCAGAAATGGATGTGCGCCCTTCTCAATCTCTCACTTCTCCATAAGTTAGTGAAGGACAGTTTACACACCATTCTTCCCTCCGTGGGGTGTTGGGTTGTGATCTCTGTACTCTGCAGGTTCGGCTGAATGGTGTCGGTGAGGGGCGGAATGGCAACCACTGAATTTTATGACGTGCAAGTGCGCACGCCGTCTATCATGAATTACTCCTCACATTAAGAAGAGGAAAGTGACACGACACGAAACAACTGGTCACTGGGAGACAGAAATTTCTATTATCGAACCTGCCACAGGTCAGACGAAAGTTTGCGCTATCGTACTCGCAATCGATAGGCAAACTCCTGTCTTACCGGCAGCAAGCTGTTTAGAGAATACGTTTCCCAGTTCGAGCGATTCAATACAAAGTAATGGTCTGCCGCAATACTGTCGAAACGATAATAATCAGTAATGACTACGTCTACATAAAAGTCGCTTTACAGAATGGAGATCCCTCACTTTATTCGGTCTGGGTCTTCATATGCGTGTGCGTTGAAAAATAAGACAGTCTTCTTCACGTATTGACATGCCTTGTATAGGATACGTAAGACCTGTGTGTACGGAAGCACCGCGACATGACAGAGGTTTACCGCACACGGGATTCGATGCAAATGGTCGAAATGGGGAGAAAATCAATGGGGCCTTCAGTGATAAATTGCTTTGTGAAAAAGAAAAAAAAAACCAACAACTGGTGGAGACTTCCCTTTGCAGACTAAGAAACGCCCTTGCTGACTTATTTTCAAACCGGGTTTAGCAAACTCATTAGTAATCGTAAGATCTCGTGACTATTGCAACCGAGACAAAAATTTATAGCAGTAGTTTTGATTGGTAATGAGAAAAAGGATTTACGTTTGCTCAGCCGCTTGTCTCGGACTAACTGACAAGGTCGAAGATTTGACTAGGTGGTGCGTGACTATATTCCGAAATATTGTTATTTGGCAGCGACGACCTTTGAAGGGCTCGATTTTGTGAAGTGAAGATCTTGTCATTAAAAATCATTGTTAAACCTTTCTAGGCCACTGCCAGAAGTTTCTCAGGCACAAAAAGTTCTAAACGACAGTCTAACGTTCAAGTGTGACCGAAATAATTTATGACAGGAAAAAAGGAAGTTGCTTTCGCCAACTTTCTGGCATAAAACATTTTTATCTTACTCGGGAGGTAATCGTGCAGTGTGATTTCTTTGTCTGCCTATTCGTTTTTACGTGCCTAAGTACTTTTTATGAAGACTGTACTTGTGAAGCGCCGCTGAAATATTAGGCCAGCTTGGCACTGATGACTTCAGACAGGTTCATCCGTGCATACCCCCCATGCGCTAGGCACATTTGGAGGTTAGAGTAGGTGTTTCGGCTCATCATTGGTTCATTGGGCGCAACAGGGTACCAGCACGCGGCGGCACGAAGGTCTGAAATCAAGCACGTACGTGACACTCAGCTCGGCATCGCTTTGGGCGGAGGCGTCACAATCAACTACCGAGCTCACTGTTCCCAGTGGTCCACCCTGCGGAGCCATCCCGTTCTCTATTTTTATCTCACAGCGCTTAGGTGTAAGGGGCCACTTGCCTTTAGAATCCGCCTCTTTCATTGCGGTGTGCTGCCACCTAGCGGGCCTAGCGGAAGTTGAAGCTGTAGGGTTTGCCGGCGTTTCCTCCGGCTGCGTTCTCGTTGTATGCACGGCAATCCCACATTACGGCGAGGAGCAGCCGAAGTTTTTCTTCTGTGTTGGTGTTATAACGCCTTAAGACGACAGCCCCTGGTCATCACATAATACCAGGCGGCTTCTTATCACTGAATGAGGGCTGGCAGAGAAATCTCGGACAGATCCGTGTGCCGTCCGAGTAGCAGAGCGAGCAGTACTTGGAGTCGTCTGGCATGAAGTGCGATCGCCAGCTCAACAAAGGCCGGCAGTTCGCTGGACACATGTACGATTGGTACACGCGATTCGCATGCGACTGATCGTTACGACTGTCGCCACGACTAGTCGTACGCGTGAATTTGAGACGGCCCGATGCGCGCATGAGATGCGTCGTCGGCGTCGCTCCGCCCACTGTTTTTGCTCCATGGTCAACTACGATGATCGCTGAGCTGAATTTGTAGATTCTGCGCGTTTGTTCGCAAGAAATGGATAAAGCAAGCAATCGTGAAGCGTTTTCTGCCTTCGGAAACAGTCCGCGCACACGCCGGCCGCGCCTGCCAGCTAGGCACACTCAGCGGCTCGAACCGGCGCAGACCACGGTAGCAACAGCGCTTGTCGCTGCTCTTCTGAATCAATCTGATCGCTAAAAAGTTCTACATGCGAGAAAGTAGGTGTTAGTGTGGTGAAAAATTGTGCTAGGGATTGTTGTCAGGGCTTATTTTAAAAGCGGCGATCAGATATATCTGCCGCGATGCAAGCCTATACGCTGACCGGTCGCCGCGGCGCGCGGTGCGCCGAGCGGCCGAGAGATGGCGATACCTGCGCGGAAGCATCGAAACAGGCTACGCAGATGTTTCGGTCACCGATCGCTCAAACGGCAGTTATAACTTAAATAGAGTTCCACATGCGAGAAAGGGGATGATAGCGTAGTGAAAAGTTGTGTTGCGGATTGTCATTCGCAGTTGCACAGATAGCAGCGATCAAATATCCGCCAGGATGCCGAGCCGACGCGAGCGACGCAAGCCGCCGTAGCCGATCGCGTGCGGCCGACGGGAAGCGATAGAAGCCGACACCGTTCCCTTTTCGGCACTCCGAGTTACAGCGGAACGTAGCACAAGTTGTGGGCATTGTTCCGCGCACAACGAGCACACACAAAAAATCAAACGATGTAAATACAACCACGACCCCTTCCCGCTTGTGCGGGAGCTGTGGGGAATGTCGTCTGCTGCCCCTACTGGACTGCTTAGAGACTTGGCCGCTAGGGGATTGCGCATGCGCAGTGGGGTAGTGAAAGAGGCGGATTGAGCATGGTAGCGGTGGTTGCTGGCGCTGTCTGAGCCTTTGCTTGGCTTCCTTACGATTTGCTGCCTAAATGGCTGAATATGAGCGTGCCGCTTATCATGGTACAGCGTGTATGAAAGAACTGCTAAAATTGGTAAACTATAACCGAGGTCCAAGTTAACATGACTTCACACTTTGTCGAAGCTTTGTCTGGCATAAGTGCGATTGAGGTTGGTTCCTAGATCATGTCAATCTAATCATATATTTATTACGACTGTGAATGATTCAATGGCGTTCGTAAACGACACCCTTGTAGTGTGCAGGTAAGGCATGAAAGGCTTTCACCAAGAGTCACGAAAAGAAAGAAAAGTCGCAAAGTATTGCCCCCCCCCCAAAAAAAAATACCACGGTCAGAATGGAATTTAAAGACACAAAGAAAGAGTATCCTGATAAATCAATGCAACAGGAAAGCCAACGTATAGATCAAATGCCTCCCAGTGAAAAGCGAAGACGAACTGGGTGTAATCTTCATTGGAAGTTCTTCCTTCCGCGAGACTGGTGTGTATGTGTATGATGTGGACGGCATTCACCGACTTCCCACGGACATACGAGGTCCTCCTTATGTGATGATGCAACGGGAGTATAAATGTTGGAATGGCGAAATTTCCCAGGCAGCAAAGAAACATGGATGTAACGTAGCAGTCCTTGGTTTCTACAGCAACTAGCCAGTGTTTGCAAATAAGCACTAGTTCCTAGAAATTGACGTCTTACTCGGCGAGGCAATTCAAACTATGTCCCTCCGGGCCCCCTGTACAAAAAAAAAAATAACTGGATATTAGACTAGGTAAGAAATGTAAAAAATTTTAGGAGTGAGGCTGAAAATTTACAAAGAGGTTCCCGTGACATGCGTGGGGAGTGCGTGTGCGTGCGTGAGTGCGTGCGTACAGCTTTCTTAGGTTCAGAGTACGGTTACAGTGATTATAGTACGCCACGTATTTCTAATGGACAACCCTCCTAGTGTCTGCGCTGTATTTAATTGTAGATTGATTGATTCATTCAAGGATACACAGTCTATTCCCCAGTAACGTCAGTATCAACGCACGCTGCAGCAGCAGACAATTTTACATTATTTGGTATCCAGTTTTTTATCTCACTGTGTACGCAAAAAGCTAGGATGTTCTTACTTATTTTTTTCGTCGTACTGGCCCTATGAGTGGTCATAAAAACGTAGATATAGTAGCGATGGCATGAAATGAATTATCGGGAAATAACTCGAGAGGCCCTGTTTTAACCTACTGCATTCATGGATACGCGCAAAGAATCGCTACATTAGCAATTGCATCACACCACCGCCGTTTAAATTATTCAGGCGGTGAAAAAAGCTTTTTGGGTATCGGCCTTTCGTATGCGTCCCCACAGCCTGAGTTGATTCCAGATTGGAGACGTTTGCACTCTTGTCGGGCTCAAAACAGTGCAATTTCGAACAGGTGGATATGCAGGTAAGCGAAAAAAAAGAAGCAATACGCCAAAGTGTTCAGATTAGATTACAAGTTCCCTACAGGCTTAAGGAGAACGCTCCAGATGAGATGCAGGACTCATAGATGCGTTCCCCATTGATGCGTACTTTCTGGCGTAATGCTACTAGTGCCGGTGCCGAACTACTTCAGCACGATGGCGCCCTGGCTACACTGCCGCCTCTCACCTGGAGGGGGCGCATCGATACGTTGATTAATTTATGAGGGAGGGGTTATCTATCGACGCGACACGGGGCCATCAAGAATACTCCAGTGACGAGACATGACTTCTCGGGCCAGCAGTACCCCGTTAGCCCGAATACGTGCGCAACGGCTCGAGGAACGCAGGCAGCCAGCGACAATCTGCCTGAGTGGCCAAGCGAGAACCGAAGCCTACTGAAGACGTTACCGCTCCGTAAGATTACGGTTCACGAAGATTTCCTGGCTGTATCTGCACCGTTACACTGGTATAAAAATGTAAAATACACGCATGGTACCGAGACATCGCATTTTTAGAACTTTTTAGAAAAAGAGAGAAACACGCGATTTGATATGTACGACAGGCTCTTGTCGATCAGGTTGGCGAAAGACTGTGCGCACAAAGAAGATGCTGTAGGAATTGCATAAGGATACGTCTTGGCTCAGCGTTGTTGTTGCGGGCTACATCGATAATTGCACGAATATTCTAAAGGAACTGGGGGTCCTGATGTGAGGAAGGCATTCCGAGCTTATATGGGCGTAGAGAAAGTAGACAAGAAACACCATCTGTTCATATTGGCATGGCGTAATGAAAGCTTCGCTGGACGGAAGGTGGTTTCGTTCCCGTTTACGACTCCTCCATTTCCTGCATTTTCTGCATTTTAAGTGCAATGCACTTCTTAAGCGACCCTGAACCTGCGTCCACCGGCGATGTCCGCGCACGTGGAGATGGGCGCGCGCAGCCTGGCCGCTGACATAGCACATACCCACGTGGGGGATTGGCCAGGAATCTCCTCGTCTTCCTTGGCAACGGGGGGAGATGGGCGCGCGCTGCCTGGCCGCTGACATGGCACATACCCACGTGGGGGATTGACCAAGAATCGGGCGTGAGAAGGGCTAATGCACCTGCTTAAAGGAGTACTGACACGAAATTTCAAAGCTGAGATCCGCTCTAGCAATCAAGTACAACGACACACAAATAGGTGTCCTGTGAATAAATGCATCTTTCTTTCTTGTAGTTTGTGTGTGTGTGTGTGATCTCTCTTTCGCGAACATTACCGAACCACGCAATTCAACTCGTGCATTCGCCTTTCACATTCTTCCCCTCGGGAAATGCGGGGAATTTTTTGATGAGCCACTACTTGCAGCACTGCCATTTGTGCTTCGCTGCCTTCGTGAGAGAAAAGGGGGTATAAGAAACACTGAACTGGGCACAGCTAACGTGATTATCGAAGATCCATGAATCAGAGAGTTTAGGAAAAGCATAAATATTCTTTTCCCAGCACAAGTTTGAAATAGAGCGCGCGCGCGCGCGCGTGTGTGTGTGTTGTGTGTGTGTTGTGTGTGGTGGTGTGTGTGTGTGTGTGTGTGTGTGTGTGTGTGGTGTGTGTTGTGTGTGTGTGTGTGCCGTGTGTGTGTGCGTGTGCTTGGTGCGTGTGTGTGTGCGTGTGCGTGTTGTGTGGGGTGCGGTGTGTGTGTGTGAGAGAGAGAGAGAGAGAGAGAGAGAGAGGAGAGAGAGAGAGAGAGAGAAGAGAGAGAGAGAGAGAGCGAGAGAGAAGAGAGAGAGAGATAGAGAGAGAGAGAGAAGAGAGAGAGGTCAGCTTATCTGCTGCTTGTAAGGGATTGCAAACGCAGGCAAAAAGTTATCCATAAAGGTAAATCTAATGGCGAATTGATTGGACAAAGAAACGAGAGTAATACTCGGTTCACTTTTTTTCTGCGTACTGTCAACAGCGATGTTTAGGTTTTAACAACCACGTAGTTACCTAGCCACCCTCCGCTGCTTAGCTCACTTAAGGCGTAACTAACACCAGTTAGTTTAATATTAATGGTAAAAGAAGACCGAGGACATCTACGATTCGGTCGCTTATGATCTGGGCGCGAGACCTTGTGGCTGCGGAGTGCTGCTAAATGACTGATAGAATTATTAAATCTCGATTCCAACCAGCAAAGGACTGTTCTTACAGGTCTTTTCGTGAAGAAGGCATCCTTATTGAGGGAAACCTTGGCTGCAGATAGCAGTTCCCGCCCTCGTCGTTCCCCAGGTTAACTGGATGACAGTGTTCGTTGGGACGTGAGAATGCTCCCCTTCAGCGCTTCATAATGTCGATTCTGTGAGCGTCTTGGACACCGTAAATTCGGGGCAGCAGTTGTTCACTAGAAGATCGCTAATGCACAGAGCCAGGTACTTTTTCCTTTCTAAAGAAAGTTGACGGAAGCCCGAATGCTAGAACTGCGTGAAACCTTCGCTGAAAGTGCGTCCAATCGATCGTCAAACCTCCGAAGACCCAAATCGCAAACGAAGAACTATCGCATGTGACGATTTTTCGCGCACTGAGTGCACGCATCTATACGAGGATTTAATGTATACCTATACATGGTTTATGAGATGAAGGTATACTATTTTACTCATTCTTCGTGATCGATACGTGTATTCTCTTATCGCGATTTTCCAGTGACAGTTGTGACACGACGGAAACCCGGTTTAACGCACGCGCCATGTGTCCAGACATCTTATCAGAGCTTCTGTGAAATTTTCATTGTAATTTTTGTTTTCTTCTGAAAACTGAAAGCTGGTTTTCTATTTGTACAATTGCGTACATTCTTTTGTTGTTTGGGTGGTCGCGTAGGACATGCCATTTCCCTCTGAGTCGTGCGAAAACGTGGAGGGGGAAGGGGGACGTCACTTTTTTAAGGTTTTTTTAGTCTTTTTGACCGTTCCCTTCGACAACTGTCGTAGTAATTCCTGTACATATTGTCGCAATAAACTTTAAACTTTAAACTTTTTGGTAGACCAATCAGTCTGATCGGGAAATGCATCAGTTTTTTAACAGGGCGCCATTGGTTCCAGAAAGAAAGCTTTGGCTTTAAACGTGTGTTTCGATGATGAACGTAACAAAAACCATCGTCACTTCTATTGCTTCCACCGTCTTCGCGTACGCAGGAGATTGCCTTTTTCGATCCGAGGACAGTCAGCAGCCAGAGCAGCCATCCTAATGGCCGTCGTCATTTTCATCGACGCAAGACGTTTCTCGAGAAGACAAATGTTGAACGTCATAAATTTTGCGGTCGATTACAGTTGGCGCCATTTGACGTGGCGGTAACCGTATGTAACAGTTTGTATGTAACAGTAAACATTCGTCAAACACCCTTGGTGGAACAAAATTTGTAGTTACCTGTCATTAAAGTTTTTACGCATCACCAACCCTACATGCGAACAAAAACAGAGAGAGAGAGAGAGAGAGAGAGAGAGAGAGAGAGAGAGAGAGAGAGAGAGAGAGAGAGAGAGAGAGAGTACTAGGGAGAGCTAATACCGGTTTTGTTAGCTCTCTGGGCACTATTACTATGGGTTGTGCTGTTGAATGTGAATAAGAAACGGAAACACAAAAATTTGTCAAACGAAATCAGCAGCAAATAAAAAAAGCCGCGTATATGGCAACTTCGCAGCAAATGTCGAAAGACAAGAGTCGTCTGCCGCCCCTGCCACGTAAACGCCTCTACCTCTCCCTCTTCCGCTTCTCATGTTCTTCCTTTTCCGTCTAGCTACTTTCATTATAAATGCGGTGGAGAGTTGCTCACGTCAATTCAATTTTCACGGATTTCACAGCTCGCGTGCAACATCTATGAAAACCTTTCGTTACTGCTGTACTTTGGAATTGTCGCCACAAGGTCTGGGTTCGCGCGCAGGCGTTATGTTCGGATTTGGGATCAAGATATTGTTTTCAACGCGTATTTTTTTTATTTTTCGTTGGAAATATCCAGCGCGCATCTAGTTTCCATTAAAAGAGCACTGCTTATCACGAGAGGTTTGTTGATGTGTTGCCTCAGATATGCCTAATATTTTCTTTTTGGTCGATTGTGTTGGCAAGTATGAAGTGTGGTTCCAGAGGTAGTGGTTTGGAAAAATTTTGCATGTACAAAAAACTTCTCGTTTAGCAGTTTTTTGTCTTTTGGCCGGGTGCCTGTAGTGAAAGCGACACAGACAGACAGACAGACAGACAGACAGACAGACAGACAGACAGACAGACAGACAGACAGACAGACAGACAGACCATATATTAGTGTTTAGGAAGCTGAAGAAAGGCTATCGTCTTTAATCAATTAAAAAACATTGCCTTTACAATGTCCACCTTCGTTGCAGGAAAGACAGTAGAAACAGGCCCAAAAGTTGGCTTTTCTATAGTCATCTAATGTAAACGTAAGTTTAACTATAGTAATCTAGTGTTAACAGAATACAACGCTTAAAATATGAAGTAGAGAGATGGAGACAGAGCTTTGCTGACGAATTTTTTCAAGGTCACTTGACTTGCGACAGTAGAAATTAGCAATTCACAATGACAACACCGCACTTTTAAATTACGATAAGATACCTTTAGATAAATCCTATGTCCGATGTGATGTTCTCGAAAGACACATAGTGAGTTTCATTATTGACCATTCTGATACGAAAATTCAGTGAGCCGGCATAAACGTAAGATCGCGGGCACGATCAATCTTGGGAGCACTTCATTTTTTCCGCTCTCGTGCGAGGATGGCACTCGACATTTCGCTTATCGCAGGCCTTCTCTCGCGTGGACAATCAATATAAGGTCACGATAAGTTTCTGTACGCAATCGGTACATCACAAAGCGCTACAAGGTCACAAGCGCCAAGACCCTGCAGTGCCAGCTATCGACCTTTTATGCCGCAAATATAGGGCTGCACACCTGTGGACTGCAACGATAGTTCCAATCTTCCTTGTCCCGACCGTCACCGGACAATCTTCAATGGAACTTCTGTGTTTGTTGAAAGACTAGGGATATTGTGAGACCGCACTCTCTTGGGTAAATCAAGACGCAATTATCGTGCGTACGCCGCAGTAAACTGCTCGGGACACTTTATTTCTGGAAAAATAAACGGGCTATGCCATTACTCTTCCGTTTATTTAGCCCTCCCTTAAAAATTTAGGATCGATTACTGAGTGAGTACAGAGAATGAGGGCACATGGTTCAGGGAAAGGCAAATCACCAGTCCGAACAGTCAGCATGAAACTCCATTCGCCATTACAGGCACTTTACTGGGACAAATTAGCTGCGTTATCAATCTTATTGCGTAATTGTGAGCTAATAATTGAACATGAATTAAAATTCATGGTCTCGAGTGACCCTTTGCAACATAAAAATGTATTTCACTCATTTATCCAAAATGGTTTTGCAGTTTCAGCAAAACTTAAGCACAAAATCGCTTAGCCCCGAACATGCAATGATACTAATATTTCGTGGCTGTTTCCAGAGCCTCGGACAAGAACGGAAAAAGAGGCCATCAAAGGAGGAAAAGCAAAAGAAGAATCAAAGAAGTAAATATTCAGTGTCGTTCCACTCTGTGAAGGTGCATAACTAGCGGAGCTGGTTTTGGGTTATTCGTTGGCCACAAATTCCCGCTCAAACCGCGCCGTCGCGCCGGGGAGACTTTGAGTGTAGGCTTCGCTGTGTAACACAAAATTGGAGAAGCCCACCTTACAAAAATGAAGCTGATAACGATCTTTTAAAAGACTGTTTCACTTGTAAACTCCAATTTATTGCTGGGAACACGTTTTGGGGGGAAGGCGGAGGGCAATATACGCCATCCTAAATCAGAATATGAAGCGCAAGAGGTGAACATGCGGCCCAAGAGAGAGGTTGTGCCGAAGTCAGTAGGCATCCCTGTACAACACACAATGAGAGAAAGCAGCTTCGAAAGACAAAGCTGACACCAATATCCTTAAAATTGACGTCACTTTTGGACACAAATTCATAGCTGGGAGCATATTTTTTTGTGCAATTAATGCCATCGTATATCAAAATATAAAGCGCCGGAGGCGAATGAATGGGTGAAGGGAAAGAATGTGCGCAAGTGAGGAGGGAGCGGCTTTTCTCTTTTGATTGACGAAAAACGAAAAGTTGACCTATCAGCTCCGCTCTAAAATGGAGAATACAATTAACGCATGCAGTAATCCCAAATAAAAATAGAAAACTTCTGTATGATGCCGTACTCCTCACAGCTTTCCGATTGTTTTGTTCCTCTCCCCCGGTGAAATTGCAAGATCGATGATCGTTATGTATTTAATAAAATGTGCTGTTTGGCGACTTCTCTTATTTTGGCAATGAAGATTCTGCCGAAAGAAAACATTGAAAGGTGCGCTTCTCTCTAGGATCTATGTTACTGTGATGCAGGGTCGTCCACCAGCCGAAACGTCAGTAAACCCTGTCATTTTTTTTTTTGCAACGTTAGTGATTTTTTTTGTAATTATTTAAACAGAGAAGGAGAGAGAGGACCCACGGCAGGATCCACCTTCCATGGCAGGCGTCATTATGACATAACCAGTGTTTTATAAACCCAGTTGGCGGTCATCCTCTGCTAGCTTTAGTAACGAGTTGAATGATGATAATCTGCGGTTTTTTGGATATGAATGCACCAAACATGAGTCATCACACTCTGTAATGCGTTTTTCTAAGCGATATCTCGGGCAACGCATGTACCGACACCAGATGCATAAATTCTCTCAGGCGCTTAAGGGAATCACGATTGTTCGGTTAGGAAGGGCAGTGAATGTAATTTAAGGAAGGGCTGTTAAAATGTATGAGTTCCGGTTGTTTGTTAGGGCGGTTATCAAGAAAGCACCACAAACTTTTTTGCGAATTGCCGGATCACGCCAGGCGGGGTTTTTCTGGCCGCTGTAACCGTTTTTTTCGCAAGCGTGACGATCATTGCTTTATAATGCTGTATTGATGGAAACGTCCCGTCTCGGTTCAAAGCTCGCTTCTATCAAATACATCGTACCCCAACAGTAACACAAATAACGGCATTTCGAGTTTGTTGATAAAAATAGAGCAAATAGAAAAAAATGTTTTTGGCGTAGGTGAAACTGTCAGGAACTCTTGAACAAAATGACGCATAAAAATAAATTTCTCTAGCCTTGTGGTACGTCCAGTGGAAGAGAGCTTTCATTTCGTGAAGAATAAAAGGTTACTAAAAAACACTGGAGTGCGGAAAATGGTTGCGACATAGAGCGCGCAAAGGAATCCTATTTTTTTTTCTGATCAGGACTTGGTTTATGACAGCCCTGCGTAGTGAGCCCCGCTACCGGAACCAAAAGACATGCTCCGCTGTCCCATAAATCACTCTATCACGCCGCGAAGTGGACAGATTCGTTTTACGTGAGTCTGTTCTTTTTCTCTTTCTGCCAGCAACGTGTCACGCGCTGAAAACCGAATTTGCTCTTCCCGCCTTTCCGAATGCTCTTGTCCTTTCGATGCCGACTTCTGCCGTTGTGTGTTTGAATATAACGACGGCCGTACAGGAAGAGTGACGCATCGAACCACAGTTGTATTAATTTTTGTGTTTTTAGAATGGAAGATGTCGCCTTCAGGAGATCAAAACACCTTGTTTTGGCGCTTTTTTTCTTATTACTGTGCGGTGAGCTCCATGACAAATGGCCTTTAAGTTGGAAATTTTCTGCTATCACTATCTATTTAGAGTGCAAAAGTGACAGCTTATGTAGGAAACTGTTGAAGGCCCTCAGAATGCAATTTAGGCGACCAGCCTTCTAAATTATGGGCGTTATCTTTTTTGTCTGTTGACGGTAGCGAAGCGAAAAAAAACAGTTTGAGATAGAGTGAAAACTATTTCCAATACGCAGAAGCTGCTTCCACCAGAAGAACACGAAGAACGCTATTTTAGAGTAAGTACATTATTTTGCGTGGTAAGATGGCAGTAAGAGCGTTAATAAACATCGAAAAGTGAGAACTGAAATATTGGTTGTTAGGTTTAAATGTACCGCAACATTGAAGAAAACGTCCTTACCTTAAAATTTGACAGCCCGAGCCTGGCTACATATGGCCTGTATAAACATATGTAATGGGTGGCATTTGGTATCCGAGAGTTATTTTGGCCCAGTCTAATGTTGTCCTTATACATTCTCATGCCGCTGAATAGACGGCTAAAGGCAAGAAAGACTAAACATTACAGGAAATACGAAATGGCGAACAATTTGGCCATATTCCTTACTTTCTACTGCGTACTTTCTTAGACTGTCGTAAATATTCTTAACTGCTTCCCCCTACAGGGAGTATGTACAAGTTCCGCTGGCGAGTTGCATTGTGGGTAGGACGCCATCTGACTGTTCATGGAAACGACGATGGCCTGCTCCGGTGGCATGGTGCCGGATATCGCACCTGGTGTATTGTATAGTTGTGGTCGGCAATAGCAGCTGCACGATTGCATCGATGGCGTCAGAACCGGCGGAATACGCGGCAACACTTAACGAAGTCGACAGGGCACGATATGAGTTGAAAATTGAGTTCAGCGGCGCCGACCTGTTCGTGCTGGGCGAGGCCGGCTGCACTACGAGCATGGAGCTGTGGCCACTGTGACCGTGCATCGATAACATGGACATAGTCAACCACGATCGGGCTCGCCATTAAAGACATGGGCGTCAGGCAGGGGGGTGCGAAAGGGGCTCTTGCCCCCCGCGTCGTTCCCCACACTTGTCCGGACTCGCTGCTTCATTCGTGCTTGCTTATTTGCCCGTTGGCATTAATGATAGGAAACTTTCCAGAATGTTCGATGTGACCCCACCGACAATAATAGGTAGGGGGGGCGGGGGTCGTTCATGTTGGTCTTTCCTTAGCGAGAACGCAAGTACACGTCACCGAGAACTGGGTACTCCAGCCACCCCTCGAAGACTGCACCAAGCAAATTCTGCCGCTGACCTTCTTCCTAAAAAAGCGAACAAATTCAAGAAGTACCTTGTCCATCCCGGATTAGTTACGCCTGCATTATCTATTAACGACCCACCTCACCTAACGGCAGGGGCTGAGCTCAAGGGCCGTGTTAAATATGTTCAAGAGGCTGGCTTCTGTGCGCTTTGATCCTGAGAAACGTTCTGATCAGAAACTGCACTGTTCGGTGTTGGAACGTACATTCACTTCGTCCGCACAGCTTTTCTAAAACTGCAAGGCCATGGCTGCAAGGAACCATGTTCCGGTGAATATGATAATTTGTTCAAACCCCGCAGATCTCCGCCGTGTTCAACACAAAAGTCCAGGGAACCTTATGATCAACAACTTCTTTTACAGCTCGGGCAAGGTTCCTCTAGGCGTGCGCTCGAAATCATTGCTGCCTGTCGCACAGACTAAACGTTTTTACACTTTTTGGCCAAAAAGGGTGTAGCATGAGTGGAAAAATGGCGTTGGGAGGTTACTACACCCTTTTTCATGAACATCAACACCCTTATTCGTAGCTCTACACCCTTTTCGTGTTGAAAAAAGGGTGTTGACCAACTTCAAGACCATTGTTTTTTGGGAGGGTGTTGAAAGGGTGTGGAAAAGGTGTTCAGATGTTGATTGATTAAGGCCATGCATGCCTGTATAATCGCACTGTGAAGTAAAAGACATGCACTCATACCCTCCTTCCCCCTCGTATTAATTGTTCAAAAGCAATAATAAAAAAAAAACGTTCGTCTGGAATGATCGCTCGTTTACAAATATAAGGTGCGCCTCATGGCCCAAGTTTATCTTACCCACGTGCAACGTCCATTTGAACTTGTAACATTAAAAAGACTATATATATACAGTCAACTTTTCTATGCCCTTTCTGCTAAAAACGGTGCAGTGTGAGTGGAATAAGGGGGCTGGAAAGTCATTACGCCGTTTTATTAGGTTCCAATACCCTATTTGTAGCTTTACACCTTTTTCGTGTGTTGAAAAGGGTGTCTGCCGACTGCAACACCCTTCGTTTTGTGTAGGGTATTAAAGGGTGAAATAGGGGCTTCAGTGAAATAGGGGTTGGAATGGCAGTGAAAAGGGGCCCTTTCTCCTTCCGTTGTTGCTACGTTTTGCAGGGTTTTACTAGGCTTTGCTAAGTTTTGTTAAGTTTTGCAATGTTCTTGCTAGGCAAAGCTAAGTGCTGAGGGGTGAGGCCACGTTTAGTCCGAATATTACACGGCTGTTCCAGTGTGCGGACCCAAGGGGGAAACAAGGTAGGTCGAACCCTCGAAATTGAAAGGTATTTGGCACCATTTTTCTTAGTTGGCAGTCTTTCACACCCTTTTGCTGAGCTTCCAGCAACATAATTGGTAGCTTTACACCCGTGTGGGAAAAAAGGTGTAAAGTTAGTTGGTATTTAGTAAAATTGCACGACCTATTGAACATAATAACTACATCACGATTAAAAGCTTTTGGAAATCCGCATGCTGACTTCTATATACTCACATTAAAATGCATAAGTCTAAATTTGCGCTAAAATATCTGATTTTGGCGACAAGCCAACCGACTCTGTCGGTGGTCTTTCCCCTGGTGGCTATAAAAGCAAGAAGAGCAGATTTATCTGTAAGTAATATTGTACTCGCTTTGCCCATGTAACCCAAAAATTTTGTGCAGTGTGTATAATGACCGTTACTTCAGACTGATTGGATAATTTTCTGTTCTTAGGGCAGCGCTGTTATCACTAGTCGCTGCGCCCTGATATGTGGGTTATAATAAATTCTCTTTACCCCCCCCCCCCCCCCCCCCCCCCGTTGGTTTTCTTTCTCGATTCTTTTGGGATCCAAATGGTGCTTGTGTGCGTTAAATTTGTCTGCAGCCATGCTGCACGCTCAGCCGATCCACATTGTCACGCGTAGCTGTGCTGCCTACACTCTCATGTTAGGGTGCTCAGCAACCTTACACCCTTTTTTAGGGTGTTCCAAAGAACACCCCATTTTTGTCCTATATCCTTTTTAGCCAAATCACCTTTCACACAGGTGTGCGCCATGGGACAAGCTTGTTATACCTTTTCCGGCCAAAAAGGGTCTAAGAAAGTTTAGTGTGCAATTGTAAACTGTTTCGGCATACTTTCTACCTCTTGCAGCCATTTGTCCTGCGTAAGTGGACCTGCGAGGTCGCTGTGTCTCCTGAAGTCATGCTTGCGGCTTTCGCTGATATGGCGGAAGATTCATGGTCCTTCCTCCCCCCTTTTCTTTTTATCAGCTGCTAGATGTCAGCGACACGGTGACAGCGACCAGCCGTTCAGCAGGTCGCTAACTTCATTACTTAATCCAGCACCCTTCTCTTCTGAGCGAGCCGTGTTTGCAATGTGTGCCTCCTAGGATAAATATAAAGAAAGAGAAAGAAAAGTCTTGTCCCAGCCTCGTGCCTCAAAGTACAGTGAAGAGCGTGAGCTCATGTCTGTGAGCCTCGTGAAGCTCTTCTATGCAAGCGAGGTGTCACTGCGAAGATAAAATGGACATTAGAAGCTTCTTTAATGGAAAACCAGATTCTTATTTGACTGTTAGCCCTGTTTGATAAATAAGAAAAAGCACTTTCCGAGCTGGTCCGCGACCCCCATTCCGAAGACGCTCTTACCGACCACCCCGCACCTGTGCAGCCTCCGCCATCGAAGGACAGCGTCGACATTGCTTTACACTCAAATTATCGCTTGAAGGTAAACTTGATCAGACCCAACAGTTCAGCTTCTGTCCTTGCCGTTTAAAACGCTTAGGTGCAACCACTATTAATGGAAAATACTAGTCAAGGCTGATTCCTTACCCACTTATTTTCCTGGTTTTAGTTTTATCTAATTATATTTTTACGATAAACTTCCTTGTTCTACGTGTCCCCGTCTTTAACATGGTCAGTGAAGTTCACCTGCTACCCGGCGACATACATGCTTTTTTTGGCTCAAGTATGATCCTGCTTTTTCTGGCACTTTATTGAATAAAGCATACTTAGGTAGCATCACTGAAAGTTGCCTTTTTAGTATTATTATTGAGTAATGAATGGTTCCCTGGGTACACATGGGGAAGCTAGATGTTCCACTAATGAAAAATGCATCATCATAAAAATGCAGCATGCACAATATTCGTTTATTTTGTTCTTTCCGCTTCGTTAAAAATTAAATCGACAGATCAACAGCTTGAAGGTTCAACAGCACATGTGCCTCCTTATGAAAATAATCAGTGAGCACCGAATAAAAGCGAAACAAGACGGGGAGACAGGACATCTTGGCACAGGCTTCAGTGCGCGGCGAAGCATTGCATAGCAAATTCACGGGCCAAACACCCCGAAACTCAGGGAGAATATTAATAGTATCTTCATATACCTCAGCAGTGTCTATTCTGTCCGCAGCCGGCATAAGTTCTGAAATATCCTCTTATTGGCCTCTTATTGGCTATCGGAAGTCACATGACAAGCTACATTATATCTGGGCAGCCAAACACTAACGGCCGGGAGAGCACCGGTAATATAACGATCTCCTATTACCAGTTGGAAGTTGAGGTAATGGCATTTTAGTCATGATTTCTGCCACAGCAAGTGAGAACTGAGGGATAACGAGTGTGACGATACGTTATAGCACAATCGCTCACTCCATGTCCCGACAGGGAGGCAATGGCTGCTCGAGCGTACAGTTTCAAAATTCATAGATTAGCGCCGTTGTATAGTTTCAAATATTCGTTTGATTTAGGTGCTATAGGTAGGGCTGCCGAAACGTGATTACGTAGGAGCGTCTATGAGATTATAAATATGTAGAGGGGCGGGAGGTCGGTGTTTTGGCTGCGGTTTGGGCCGCTTCTTCTTCTAAAGTTACCCATTTCCGCAAAGGTACCAAAGATATCGTGGCATAAGTAGCTCGTCAGAGGAAGCATTTGCGGGCGGTCGGTCGGTTCGGAGGCACTTTCGCAAAACTATTACTAGACAGTTGTATATTAACCGGATAAGACAATTATATACTTATCACGCTGTCTCTTCTTTGTGTTGCCTGCCTTTTCAATGCCTCAGTATCTTTCCGGAGAGCTTTTTCACGCAGTTCTTCGCCGCTCGATAATTTTTGCGTAGCTCTACATGTGTATATTTGGCTAAAGGGTTTTCTGCGCTGTACCCTGAGCAAGTCTATCAAGGGTGCCAAAGCAACTTTTGCCAGTTATGCAAGTCACATCTGGCCGGCACAAGTCTCATACACTGGTGAAGCACTCAATGAGCTTGTCGTCCTGTTTCCCGTAACAGAAAATCAGGCCAAAATAAAATAAAGAGGGCAACAAAGCTGCAATACATTTGTTGCGCACGCGGGTACTACTGCAGGCAGTTGCCACCAGCTGCTTCAAACGTGACTTTCGAGAGACAAAAGGGTTAACTGCCGGCAGAAACAATTTTCAGAAATTCTTTCAGCTGCCAAAATAAGACTGCCTTATCACTTACTTGGATCTAGGCTATCAGCAGGGAAAGAAAAAAACGGAGGCATCCCCGCATGTGCTCTACTTTATTGCATCTCCCGAAGGCGTGGAAGGAAATAGCCAGATTTCAAGTCAGAGCCCTGCGAGCCAGTTAAGAAGTTTTTCCATTTTGTCAACTTTAACAGTGAACCTAAGATTTGGCGTCGGTCGTTGAGGAACACGGACCTCAATGGAGACCAAATGAATAGTCTGTCATTCGCTGGATCTATCCTGCTGTCAGTCGCACTCCGAAAACGGTCACAACATCCCACCAACTACGTGTTGCCCCAACCTATCATTCATCTAGCGCGATTCTGCAAGTGAAAACGTGGCTTCGTTTGCGATGCTCGACAGCCGTCTATATTAACTTGGTATGCGTTCGCTGCATTGCGAGAAAACTGAAAAGGAACGGCAAAGTACCTTCACAGAGATGATCACTTTGCAAAGCGCGCGCCTGTAGATGCATGGTGCTTTTATAGATGCGTGAGTTGAAGGATGGGTTTTCGAAACCTACAACAAACTTTTCGTAATTTTGCCATGCACCATCCTTTAAATTTACATGGTTGTTTCGTCAGTGGGAGACGTCTTTAATCGTTCTGTTTCAGAAAATGTTGCCGTTATGCAACATTTTCTGTTTTCTGTTGTCGTGTAGAATTGCTAATACACATAATGAAACACGTAACCCTGGAGAGCAGAAAAGAACTTCACTCTTTTATATGATATACCTTGGATGCTGCGGAATTTAGTTTACTAGTTTAAGATCTCCCCCCCCCCTTCCCCCATCCCACTATGGCTGCGGTGTAGCGGGTTTGCGCCCACTCTAGACAAAAAAACCTGCCGACGCCCATAATTAAAGACGCCTCTCTTCCTTGTTTTAAGAAGTAGTTTTGTTGCGTTAAAGCAGTTGAAAAGTCGGATATCTCCAGAAGGCCAACACTTCCCAACGACTGGGAGCGTTCGCGAACCGCAGCTGAAAAGCAAGTCTCGGCCGACCCCATGATCGTCGTCTCAGAGCTAAACGATACTCTCGTACTGGTCAGTTGCTAGGGCGCGTGCTGAATGCCAATACGCTTTCATGTGCAAGTCATCCACTTCCAGAGCCATAGCGTGCCTCCTGTGCAAGTGTGGACACTTGTGAAAGTGATGGAGAGGTTATCGCGGTGAACTGCTCGTGCATGATCGGGATCAGAGAGGCGTGCTCGCACGTAGCTGTGCCTCTGTTTTATCTGGAATGCGTCACACGAGTGCTAAAGGATCTTTAGTGCACAGGCTGTGAGGATTTGTGGCGTCCCTATCACCTGTGGAAACTTGCTGTGCGGGCCGATCGCTGAAATTGAGCTCTCGTCAGCGTCAATAAAGGAGCGACGGCTTGAACCTGGTTCAAAGGCAGTTCGCGCACCGACGGTTTCCTCACAGCCAACTGCTTCGGCGACTACGAATGTGGAGTTGCGCGCCTTCGTTGACGGCGCAATCCAGGCAGGACACAAGCCGGCTGCTTCCAGCAAAGGCGGCCTTCAAGGATGTGTACCTGCCTTCAGTGCGAAGCTGCAGAGGTGCAGACCTGCGTCACATCTACGATCACAGTGCTCGAGATTTAAGTTATGAAGAAGTTGCGCAGCGCTGCGACAAGGTTTATGACAGCCTTTACTTTTTTTTTACAGCCTTTACTTTAACGATAAGGCTGTTAGAATCATTGAAGCTCGAGATGGAAAACAAAGAAATGTCCGGAGCCGACGCTCTACCTGTCCGCATATGCTCCGATTCCACGTATGTTTCACCGAACAAGCCATTCACGCTTCCGCCATTCCGCCAGCGCTCTCTTTTTTTTGTTGTTCACGTGTTATTACTTTCAGAACCTTTTAAAAACAAAGGTATTTGAGCATTGTTTTTAATTTGTACGCTTTAGTTAGCATGCGAATCTTAAAGCGAGAAAATTCCCAAATCACAATACAGCAACCCCTCCGGCTTCTAACAGGGCTCTTTGACGTATTATGGCAGAATCCATGTTACCGAAATGCAGACTACGTTGATGATGTTTAATGGTTTGGAGTGACAACGCTTTCTTCCGCAATAAAAGAACACTACAGAATAGTTTAGGTCAGCTTGCTGTTTCTCTGCGTGTGGGTAAAAAATATCACTTTTCGACAAACGCGCACACCCGCAGGCACAAGCGTGCGCGCACGCACGCACAAGCACACAGGCAAGCAAATGTATATACTTTTGCTGCCGAGCTATGTATAAATGGCGGGGGAAAGCAATTTATCCCGCTACAAGTAACGATCCGAGGTACCCTCTGCGTAGCAGCATTGAGGTGACTTTTTATTGCGCCATTTTGTCACAGGACCTCAAAGGAATAGAAAAAAAGAAAGTGACAGAATGAAGGCGGCTTCATGCACCACAGAATACTGTATAGGACAGTCTAAGCAAGTACGTCCAACAGCTGCTTGTAGGCAGGACAATGCGTCGACCGATAAATGGAAGACGGCCTGGCCAATGTCCTGTGAGTACCATGTGCCACGTTATAGCGGACTGGAGTCCTGGACATGTCCACAGAAGGTGGTTTAAGATCGAAGTGGCCATTCCCATATTGTTCCTACCGAATGTTTTTCGATAAACGTGCGTAAGTAGCCCCCGAAATTGCAATAACACCACAGCACCACGTGCGCACGCCGTTCATTTTGCGTGTGGCAAAAAAGAGTCAAAGCAACAAAGCAAAAAAGGCCAGACGGTAATCTGTTTCGCGGTTCTCCGCACTAATGGTTCGCAGGAAGACGACCTTGATGCGCTCACGTGGTCGGTTGTGTGCACGTGCGCGAAATAATGAAACTGCATGTAGCTCTTCCGGTGCAAATATTGTCGGAGATGGGTTTATATTTGTCCCCCTGTAAACGCTAAAGATCCAAGCAGGTGTGTACATAGGTGAAGCCACGCATTTATTTCCATTAGGCTCTTTCCACTAGAGGTGCTGTGCATACATTACTGTGCATACATACTGTGCATACATTACTGTGCATACATTACATTACATACATTACTGTGCATACACATTGTGGTCGTGTAGCGGGTTCCTTGTTTACACAAATGCCTACCTGCCAGGACATGCCACAAAATCAACGCTGGCTGTGTCGCGACACACTTCAATGAAATACCGCTTCTGCGTGTTACAGAAGCCGACAAGCAATGCAATGCTGGGCAATATATTATTGCCTGATGGCAGGACAGAGATTACACGAACGATGAGATGGGGTGAAGCGATATATTTACATTATTTACTTAGCGTCCATTACAGAGCTCGCGCAGGCTGCGCCCCTCACATCTTCCTCCTCGTCGTCAGCGTCACTGATGGTGGGCCTAGGCCACATGGGGATTGACCGAAGCGTCCCATGGCAATATATTCCTTTTTGGAAGTAGGCCCTCTTTACTTCCGGCCACGGAGGAAGAAATGAAAGGCCGGGAATCCAGCGAACCATTTATGTGCCTTTTCAGACTTTGCACTTTTTTTAACCACCCGCTACTACTGCACAAAATAATTAAATAGACATTTCCGCTTAATTAGTTCCCCGGAAATGTCGTTAAGAAGAAAAAGCGAACTGATGATGATGAGAAAAACTTTATTTTGCCAAAACTGGGGGAGGGAAGGGGACGAAAGGAAGGGTTCGACGGTCCTTCCCCGTCAGATGGCGTCCAGGAGGCCGTGAGCCCTAGCGGCATCTTCGGCCAGTTGGACAAGGCTGCGTTGAGTCTCTTGGTCGGAGCTGAGCAACATGCCTCCCATTGCTCCTGAGTCCTTATCACTATTGTCTGTGGTGTGTGTTGTGGTTTCCGGGCATAGGCCCATACGATGTGCTGCACGTTAGCTCGTTCCGAGCACCATATACATTGCTCTTTGTAAAGGTCTGGGTATAGGCGGCTGTAGGCTACGGGGTTCGGAGAGGTGTTGGACTGCAAGAGTCGCCAGGCCGCAGACTGCCACCGACTGAGGGAGGGATGCGCCGCAGGGTATTTCAGGCTGCCTAAGCGATAGTGAAATACCCTGCGGCGCATCCCTCCGTCAGTGGGTGGCAGTCTGTGGCCTGACCAAGAGTGGTGCGCGGGCAGTCGAAAAAGCTATCTGGGAAATTGGGCTGTACCTGCGTACAATTGTTTTTGTGAGCTTGCAAGCTCAGCACTCTGTGTTCACGAATTGATTTATGCTACGCTGGCAAAAGCAGCATGTTAAGCAAGGTAAATTGTCGGGTCGACGTTTACTATGGCATTTCTCCTCCGTTGAGTGTATCCTTAGTTTGACATTCGGGCATGGCACCGAATCCAGCGCGTCGAAACGTCAAATGCTGATTAGGATAAGTACGGTACGCGTTTTAGAGCGCAGCATTAAGGCGTCACTCACGCTGTGACAAACCTCGAATCCTAGCAAGTAGTAGCAGCGACCAAATTGCAAGAGCACCAGTTAAGGGTCACTAAATGTATGTCGTAGCGATACATAAAACGTCCGCCTGGACAGACGTACGGTTAACCACATTATTACGGCAACTTTTAGGGAGCGAAGCCCCTTAGGGGATCGGGCTGTCGGTATCTCATGTCGTCGTCGTCTCATGTCGTCGTAGCATCATGTAGTCAAGTTACTAAAACACCGGGACACTCAATTTTCCAGCGCCTCGCGCTAGAACGTACCGTAACTCGTACTAAAAGAACACACCGGGACACTCTATTTCCAACGCATCGCTCTAGAAAACTTAGTGCTTCAAAGGCACGAGATTTTTGCAGCAAAGCAGTATACCTCTAACCCCCAAAAGTTTCACCTCCGTGGGAAAAAACGCCAAGGCGCAAAGAATCACTTATGCATGCTTCTCCCCTCCGCAGGCTTCACGTTAGTGGAGATGGCCTGGGATTCTTTGTCCCATGTCATAGGGTCTATGTGTAAAATCCTCGCCACACGCACGTGCATGCATACGCACGCACTTACGCACCCACACAAGCACTTACATGCACCCGTGCATGTTGTTTTATTTTGTTTCCGTGAAGGTGTTTTATTTTTACCGAAATTTGTGTGCTATTCAAGCAGACAGAACGCTCAGCAATATTCAGCCTCCGTTCTCAAGAAAAAGCGCTTTGAGCGCACTGTGCCAGTCCTATAATGGTTCGACATCGAGTGATTCCACATCATTACTTAGTGATCACTTTTTTACTATTTTTTCTCAAAAACCTCACATCACGTGATCTTAGTTGTCACAGATTTAAGAGAGAAAACACCGCCTGCTAGCTTCGTCAGCTGCCTTTCATTATCGTGAGGGTTGCACAAACCAGGGGAATACTGCTGACAGAATTTTTTTTCTTAAGTTTGGACGTATGTGCTTCCAGTGCGGGATGCGCGGCCGGTGGTACGAAGCAGCGTAACGATAGCTACACACCATACATATAAAACAACCCTGTACAAAATACAAGCCCGAGGCGCCAACAGTAGCCGTAGAAATTGGAACAAGCACTGTTTGCGTGTTTGCGGAACTGCGCGGCTGAACAAGGTCCACACCAAAGAAAAAAAAATGCCCTCGAGGCTGTGTCAACGCCAAGCAAATGAGGTCCTTCAGCTAAGCCTTCCTTCTGAGAACACGCCCAAGGAGCAGTCTACGCCCTTAAAACGGGGACGCTTTACCATCGGCCACTTCAGCGGGATGGAGAAGCTGTTATCGAAGCGTCAACAACGGGGAAGTGGTCGAGAAAATGAGTGGCTCAGGCAAGAGTTGTGGCCGAGGCTGCTAGCCGCTGGATTTGGGGCGGAACATAAACTTCGCTCAGACCCGCGTTGAAGTTGCCAACTTTCTCGCGGGATATAGACGTCAGAATAAACGTGACAGTCAACTCATTCATCCCCGAACTACGCTCTCTCTTTCTCCTCCATACCCATCCTCCCTTTCTCTGTCCATCCGTTCGTTCCTCATTCAGACTACCTGTCAGTCAGTCAGCCAGCCAGCCAACGAGCCAGTCAGTCCGGTCTGTCTGTCTGTCTGTCTGTCGGTCTGCCTGTCTGTCTGTCTGTCTGTCTGTCTGTCTGTCTGTCTGTCTGTCTGTCTGTCTGTCTGTCTGTCTGTCTGTTTGTCACCCGATTCAAGTGAGTGCGGTCAACAGAAATCAAAGAAGCTCATACTAACGCCTAAGGCTTGAAGGTGAGGAAGCTGTACGCAAACTTCACGACCACCACGACGGTTTAAGTACACGATTGCAGCCGATTTGCTTTTTCTTCGCTGCCGCAACGACTTTTACTCCATCATGCTACTGTAAGCGGGGGCATCTTTCATTTTTTTTTGGAAGTGATAATTATTGGACATCACCTTGGAGGGGCGTGCGCTATGACGTGTCTTTCTGGTTCCGAGCCAGTGTTGCCACGTTGGGGAGACCGCTGGAGTCGTTCTCGTTCCGAGCAAGCGTTGCAACAATTACGGCGAACGCTGTTTTTTTTTTCTTTTGGCCAACCTTGGCCAATCTCTCTAAGTGGGTATGTTTGACTTGACAAACGCGTGCCCGAGACTCTGGGCGGTCGCCGCGAGGCTCACACACATGAGCGTTAGGCATTTTCTTAATTTTGTTAACTGCCGGGCAGACACCACGAGGTCCGTGCTCACATGCGCTCCCTCGGCAATTTTTTGGTATTTTTAACCACGGACAGGAAAAAAACAGTTTGCTAAACAGCTTCGCTGTTAAAAATTACCGTCGTATCGTTCTGCATCTGGGTGAATTACCTGTAACATGGCTCATGCCTGTACACATTGTTCCACGAAATGGACACTTCAGACACAAATCAGGCAAAAAACAAGTGTATAACCACGAGTACCTACGTTCCTTTCAATAAAATGTACATGTTGGATTGTTTTTTACTAGAGCAAGTGAAAAAATGAGGAGCCATCGGGTCCTGTAAACCTTGTGCAGCCATCTTGGTATGGCGTGAACTGCATCATCTCTCTGACAGTGAATGGGTCACAGAGAACACATGCATACTGTAGGAAAGGCGAAATTATTCTGTTATAAGCGACTAGTTTTACACCAGGGATAAAGTGTTCGAGCTTGCGCCTCAGCAAGATGCGTTTGCGGAAAACAATTATTCGTTGTGTTTAGGCCTAGATAAGTCCCTAGATATTAGAGTGACGGAGTACTAGTGCCTTCAAGTCAGATAACTGGCGTACTAGTGAACAGATAGACGTAGCCCGAGGTATATGAGTTGCTAATAGAGCCCATGAACGCCATTCTTTAGAGTAATTTACAACTATGTCAGATGCCTGACGAGAAAGAAGCGCTTTCGGGCAGGGCTACCAGAAGGAACACAAAATTTCTCGAATGCGCTGAAGTCGCATGTTCTCCTCCAGAAAGTGGATAGAAATCCCTTGTATGTTCGGACATACCATGTCCTCTTAAGTGGAACTCAGGATGGCTCTCATTCACCGTTTTTAAATCAAAGCTGAATAACGCCATCCCGGTATCCATTGCGTACATGACAAAATATCGTACGCCACCCGGAGCAATACACGCTGAACACAGTGCCGATAACGCAAGGTTCGTCGAATAAAGCTACGCCAGTGTTTTACCGAATCATTCCTAATTCGAACGACAATAAAGCCCATGCCCTTTTCCTTTTTGGATAACACAAGGTTTAAAAGACGGGCGGCTCAAGAACGCAAAACGTTCAATAAGCAAGTGAATCAAAGTTCCTTGTCAGGGACAAGTCCTCAGCGACTTCGTTTCTTAGCACTTCCACCTGTGAAGTCAGCCACTTATAGAAGAACATTAGGACCGTCTTAACAGAGTTGCTGTAGAGACAGGATAAACGTTCACGACGACTTCATGCGGTAAAGCTGGCTACGGGTCTATGAGGTTGACAGCTCCGTGCACGCCAGATGATTTAAACGTATCCTGTTTGCCAATGTTGACATTTTCCGCAGTGTCCCTAATTTGTTAATGTTTGGTTTCGCCATTGGTCATCCTTAAAACAGGAAGGGACTATGATGCCACAGCTCGTTCGGTACAAGTGAACGATATTTTTTTTTTCCACCCTCGACAAAGATCAAGTAAATGCTTACACTATAGGAGCAAGTAACAGGTAAAAGCATTTTTCCTATAAGAAGTTAACATATGTTAGGGAACGGGAGCAAACTATGATAAATAGACTAAGTGAAAGCACAGAAAATATAATGTTGTCCACGAGAGGCGAAGTGAAAGCACAGAAAATTTAATGTTGTCCCCGAGAGGCGACGAAACTTGGCACAATGGATATTTCGATTTCTTCTGCGCTAAAAATCAAAACCGGGCACTCTGCTGGGGATAGTATATTATTTGGCGGCCTAAGGAAAAGTATCTATTCGCGTGGGCTGACATTCATTATTGCTCTCTCATCCTGTGTCTACAAATGAGCTCAAATTTAACGACCAGTAGATGACTTCGGAGCACAACGACGAAAAGTGGCAAGAAACGCAAAGGAAAAACGAATGTCTCGTCCTGACATCAAGGCGCAAATTAAAACCAGCAGTGCAGACATAAAGACGCCATCGCTCGTTTTCGTGCGAGAAGCCATTTGAGAAGTAGAAGTTCCGTATAAGACAAAAAAACAAAAGATGAAGATACAGCTTTACTGGAAACAGTCGCCAAGACACAGCAATAATAGCAACGGTTACAAGATGAAGAAAAACAAGGTCAACAAAGTAAAGACAGCAGCAGCTGTTTCAAAAGTAAGCAAGGGAAAGTATCACTAAGGACACTCGAGTCTCCCTCGAGCGAGTGAAGAGCATAGTCTATTCAAATGAATCATTCGTATTCTTAACGAGGCCCACTTCCGACAGTTGACTCCTCTTGGGCGTGATGGCCTTCCTCCTTGCATGCAGGGCAGCACAGGAAACGAATCAGTGGCAGAGGCGAAATTCTCGTCGAGTCGCGAGGGCTATGAGTGGGGAGAAGCGAAGAGGAGAAAGCGGTACCGGGGGGCAAAGCGGTACGTAGAAGAATTTGGACGAGTCATCAACTCTGTGCTTGTATTGTAACGTTTCTTTCCGAATTATTTTCGCAGCCAGGTATCTTCGGGGCGGAGCGCGGAGCAAGTCACGGAGTCCGCTCTACTTAGAGGATAGCGTTTGTGATTAAAGCATTTGCAAATGGCGCCATTATATTTTGTGCCTTTTCGCTTTCATGCCTTCTCGAGAAAAGCGTTCGTGATCGAAAACGGTGAACGTTTGAAATCGAGTGTTCGGTGCTCGTGCGGACGTATCAATCTTTGTTCTTTTTGAAGAGCTAAGAGGGGATGGGTTGATTTAATAACGCTCTCTAAAAGAAGCCTTACGTGGGGACATTGGGGCACCCGTGGGGTCGTAGCGGGCTAAATAATACCTGGTGACTACTGGCAATAAATTAAGTGCAAATTGATTTTTTTTCAGGTGGCAAAAATCATAAGGAACGGCGCTTGGCATATGTTAATGGGTGAAAGCTGCTGGCTGCTTGAAACGAAGTGGCGGGAAACACAAAGCTGTAAGCTTACAGCCGTTGAATTTGTGGAAGGTGCTATCATCTTGGTTTTCCATTTTAATATAAAAGCAAGAAAAGCAAAAACTGCCCGCTTATCCGATTGGTTCGCTAAAAATGTCGCCGGAAGACGATCTTCTGCCGCATCTGCCACGTAATGCCCTTTCCTCTAAACCCCTCTAATCTCTCGCGCTTTCCATCTTATCTTACTTCTTCAAAGACGAATGCAAAAAAGCGGGCTTCATCTCCACCACATCTTCCCTTCACTTCGGGAACTACGTCCATATGACTGGCTCCACCTCCATAAAAGTCATTAACTTCAATTCAATTTGCTTAATTTTCCCGCATTGTACCAACTCGCGTACCATCTCTTGGAAGCTTTCGATTCTATTGCTTCCGCGGACATCTTTTGCCGTGGTGTTTTCTTTTACCTCGCCTCCTTTCAACATCGTTTTCAACTCTCGTCTTTTTGCCATCTGCTGTTGCTAAAACCAATTCACCTTGCATTTCTAATTAAACTACCTCTGGTACGCTCGGTTATATACGTATACTTAACTTCAATAGGGCCCTAGGTTTTCGTTACGCTAAATATTGTGAACATGTTGAAACCATGGCAGCAGTTTTGTAGTTCCTAATGTTCTTGCATATATAGACTTTACGTTAAAGCATTCTCTTAACTGTTCTTTCACCGGGTGGTTGCATTTCGCGACAAACAGAATGACAGACAGACCGATATTTTGGCGTGCAGACAGCTCAAGGAAGATTATAGTCTTAACTGTGCCTTCAAATTAAGAAATTCAGTGCCTGCTACCAGTCAGGCTGACTGCTCCACGCTTTAAGAAAAAAAATCAGGTTGCCCTATTTCTTTTAAAAGAAAGAGTAGTGCTGCGTTAAAAACAGAATGTTATACACACGGTTTAAAATGATGTCCGGCTACTTGCCACTTAGTTTGATTTGGCTTCTCACGTCGAGTACAAATTGACCGAAAAGAGTAAGCCTAGAAGAGTGTAGTGGGACCTGCCTCCAAATCCCCAGAAATTGCGTACTAGTTTTTCCTCGACCGATTGGATTAAGTAAAACAAATGGGCCTGGGCTTTTTCAGTGACTTTAAATAATCAAAAATCGGTGCAAGCATAGATGTCTTTATCAGCCGCAACATTTATCTGTGTAATAAACCTTGATGTTTTGTGTAAAAATGGCACCAATACATAAAGCGTAATGTTTGTGGTTGTAAGTTATTTACAGCACGCCCCTGATCAACCTGCTCCGACAGCTTAATAGCCATAGAGTCTTCACTGTTGTTCGCTCAAACTTCAGGATTTACTAGCAAGGGATCTAAGTGGTGGATAACATACGTTCACATGTGTCTAGGGGCATATCATGCAACCAACGCGAACTTTTAGATGCGACGCATCTCTTTAACTCGCCTTGTCCCTCCGGCGTCTTCCGTCGTCCGTAGTCCGCATCCCTCCGCCCATTCTCCTACGCCGCTGCCAGCTGCGCCGCTAACGCCGCTCTCACCGCAGGCGCCATCTGCGTGTTAGCGCTCGCTCCCGTCGCCGTGCCAGCTGTTCGTCAGCGGGCGTTAGCGCTCGTTAAACATCGAACACATGCGCATGCGCTGCTCTCTCTGATTCTCCTCACCGTTAAGGCGCGGTACATATATAAACGCGGTAACTGCGCCGCTCCGCTCAGTCGTTCCGCCGCTCCGATGACATCCGATGGCCACCGATGATTTGAATCGAGACTAACAGGCCTGCTATGGCGATGGTCGGCGCAACCGTACGTAATATACTGGCAAACAACAACAAATTGACACACTAAATGGAAACAAAATAACGGAAACGCCACGGAAACCCCTCGATGCGTCGCATGTACCCATGGTTCCCCTCGCGGGAAGATGGTGTAAATTTTTCTTGCACCAGTGATTTAGGTGAGGGGATAGCTAGACGTTCGAGTTCAAGGTCTTACACACCAGTCTTAGGGGTATTCAGTTTGCAGGTCCAACGCTAAGTATTGGCGTTGCGTGCCTGCAAGGCCGTCATAAGGAATGTAATTTCAGAAGCTATCATATGAACTTCAAAAAGTTCAGGCATATCGGCATCCTCATTTTGCGCTAATTGCGTTCCTTGATAACTGAAACTAATGAATACCGTGGACTCGCCTAACAGTTATCCACCAAACGGAGACCCGTCCAGACGATGTCACAACGTACGTCGGTTTCAAAAGATGTCATGCGGGCGTAGTATTCCACTGACAACATATATTATTTATTTGCAACGCTTCCTGAAGCTATACACCCCACCCGTTTCTTCGTGTTTTGCTTTTTTCACCATCACACACGTTTTTAGCGGCGTGGGGAACAGCCACAGAAACTTAGAATGCGGCGTAAACAGGGGACGGGTGCACTAACCCGGCACTTAAGTGAGGTTATCTGGTTAGTTTGCTTTCAACAATGACTAGACAAAGTTTCCCTGCCTAGAACTGACATGTTTTTTCTGGACAGCAGAGAATAAATAACACATCCCCCATAGCGCAATATCACGCACCTGTTATTCTTTTGGCAAGCCTTGTCAATGGTGACGACAGGTTTAGGCTCGCACGCGAAGCCTCCCTAAAATCTGCCAACAAATGACATCGAGTGCTGCTGTGGAAGCTAGCTCGAACAAGCAGCAACAGGAAGCAATACAAGGACGGGCGCACGAGCGGTCGCTTTATTGCAAGCGCGTTTCCTCCGAACGCCCGACCCAGGACAGACCCTGAAAGCGACCGGGTTAGTGCACCGCCTGATAAAGTCCATGCGCAGCTCATATTAACGCATGGCCGAGGGCAGGGCGTAATAAAATTAATGGCTTTCAAGCAGAGTGGCGAACAGCAAAACCTCGGCCAGCTTCTGCGGACGCGCAATTTTAGGCTGGCAATATGTGCTGCTTCACTTTATAGCAGGCGCATTTCGCGTTCATGGGCGGTGGGTCGATGCGAATCATGCAATAAGCGAAGCATCCCTGGCTTTCCACTGCGATATCTGCGCTAATACTAATGGCAGACCTGCAGCGCATACCGCGGCACGCTTCCCCTGCCTAGACACAACACATCGCTGTTATTGCGAGCGAACTATGTATGGAGCGCAAGGGACGAAAAATGGTAGGCCATTCTATACCCGCGTGACAGGGCTCAGTGCTCGATATGAATGAATTTATCTATCGGCAGTCCGCAAAATAGGCGTCCATTAACTATATACATAACAAGCCCACTCTTAAATATCGTAGCCTCGGCAATTAGTCAAATGCTCGCTCGTATGGTATCAGATGATATGTGCATTGGCAGCCGGCAATTTTCGAAGGAGAACTTGTAATAAAGGCTCCCAAGAACTGCCGTGCTAATTCTGGCGGGCTTCCTCATGTTTCCGCAGGTTACGGAATAGATATTTTGAATTCTGGACAAAATTGATTATGTGTGGGATTTAGCGCGCCGACGCTACGCAAGTGATGAGGCATGCCGTAGTAGAGGCCTCCGGATTAATTTTGACCATATCTGGGTATCTTTAGCGTGCGCGGAAATCTCGGACACACGGTCGAACACACGCCTCCGCCAGAAAAGCGGCCGCAGCGGCCTTCTGCACAAAAAATAAAAACTTAATAATTCGTTTAACCACGCAATGGTAGCCGTAACATACCAGCCGACCTGCTCTGCTAACAGCACCGATCTCCAGATATCGCTTAAATGGTGCGCCAGTGCCAGACTAAATTGTTATATTGTCTACTTAGAGCGCATGGTTCAAATTTGGAATACTCCGCAGCATTTCAGAGACCTAAGAGCGCGATGGTAAAAATTGGCCGCCACCCCACCCTGAGGAAGATGGCCAGCAAAGCTTTGTAAATTACCTGCAAATGGTGATGGAGGAGTGTAGGAAAAGTTTCTCGTTGTCTCGGCGGTCGTTTCGCTTGGGCTCGTCTAGTTTCAATAGATAACAGTACGGAGTATCGGAACTGTTTTCTTCTATTGTTTCATGCCACCGCCATGATCATTGGTCAGTTCGCATTACGTGACATTTGTTTACACGGCGATGGTCAATGGGCGTCGCCATTTTTTAGATGCGACGCTCAGAGCATCTCTTGTCGGCGGCCCTGTACTTCCTGCGTGCGTCCGTTGTTGTCCGCGTGCGTCCGTTGTTGTCCGCAGCCACTCTCTCCCTCTCCTTTCCGATAGCGAACACTCTCTCGCGAGGGGCATTGGATTGGACTCGATTGGTTGGCTTGGCTTGGCTTGGCTTGCTTGACTTGGATTGGAATTTGGATTGGATTGGATTAAAGTGGATTGTGTTGGATTGTGTTGCGTCATAGCCGCGGCACTCTCTCCACGGTCTCCTCTACTTCGGGCGCGCTGCGCATATAACCGGTGTGCCGCCCTCCGGCGGCCTTTCGGTCGACGGTTGCTCTCCGCTTGCGCTTGAACCCCCCTCAGCGTCGCATCACACCAGGGTTCCCGCGAGGGGAGGTGGGCGTAATTTTTTTGCTCATGCGTTTTAGTCGGTGAACTATGGTAGGCTTAGCTTGTCCTCCCTGCTCTGCGGCTGCTCTCGACTGACGTCGTTCCGAATGCGAACCAAAGATAACGCGTGCAACTGCATTTCAGTAGCAGAAGTGTGTTCAAAGACGTCGTTTTGCTGCATCTTCGGTAGTGTTGTTAACTACCCGGAAGAAGTTAATGGCGAGGCCGTGGAGGCGGCAATTTCGCTACACTGATGAACGACAAAATGGCCACCGTTGCTAACTTACGTGCGTCAGTGGTGATGCTCTAATACCTCACCTACTGACTCTACGCTCGGCTTCCCTGGCAGCAAATGCTGGGTACTGTCTAGCCTGACGCATGCGCTCGGCGTCTTGGGCAACAACTGCTCGATTTAGTAACACTAGCCCTGCTTAGCCTTAAAGATAATCTGCAAACATATTCTTCACCAACACATGGGGGGGGGGGGGTCCGATTGTTCACTGGTGCCTTATAATGCGGTTCTGATGCTTGTTTTGTGGTTCCCTTAAACGAATTCTGAGATCTATGCTGTGTGCCTTATGAGCATGACGCATGCCCTCAACGTCTTAGGCCTTGGCGCCATGGCGTTTTTACTCCCGGACATTGTTTTTGCCGATGCCGATGAAACCGTAGTGAGATAAAGGTGTACAGATTTGCTGTAATAGGAGTGGGTAGAGAACCGAGCCTTGTGAAGTACCTGTGCTTCCGAGACTGTTTGGATCTGAGGTGGTATCCCGATCTTGAGTGGGGCTGTGTGACATGGAAGAGCGTCCACAATATAGTTAAACCTTGTCTTCCTCCATCCTGTGTTGATGAGGTTTTATTGAAATGCATCCCGCGACAATAGGTGGTGGAGCAGTTTGTACCGAAACGTATATCTATACCTGAATGAAACCCCGAAAATGCCATACTACACGTTTGGATTTCGAGAGCATCTCGGAACCCAGGACGTGCAGGTTCAGATAAAAGAATAAAACCTTGCCCCCGCCACCGGCCACATCTTGCGAGAGATACTGCCGCTCAAAAGCAGCTAAGCTGAACGAGGCAGCATCCCAGAACAAGTACCTTTGCAAACCCTGAATCACTTCTGCAACCCGTTGATGATGATATCTGGATTTTAATGGCGCAAGGCCAGCTAAGGGCAAAGAGCGCCAAACAAAAGTTATTTCATGACAGCAATGTGAAAGTAAAAGTAGAGGGTTTCAATAAACATACACAAAACAAAACAAGCTAATGAAGATGACTGGTGTAAAGGGCCAGGTTGTCATGATGCATGATAAGAGATGAGATGTAAAAAATTGACATCGGTGAGAAACTTAAAAACAAGCTTGGTGGAAAACATCGGCTCGTCTCCTAGAAAGTACAATGGGTGAAACGGAACGTGTTGTCTGTACAGTTGTGGGAAGTGTTTGCGTCGTGTATGTGTCAAGTGCCTTGCATTGGATGAGTACGTGGATTACGGATAGGCCCTCTCCACACCTGCTGCACATGGGTCTTGGAGACACCAGTGAGCAAGTGCGAGTGTGTTGCATGTGTGTGGCCTATCCGTAACCTTGCTAGGGTCACTTCGGTTGTGTCTGTTGTGTGAGTCAGTTGTTATCGTCCCCAAGTGTGGCTTTATTACATGTAGCTTGTTGTCTGACTGTTCACTCCAGTGTGTTTGCCATGTTTTACGTAGGTGTTGTCTGATGACTGGCCTTCATGTCAGTGTACGGTACTGTTGCTATGTCTAGTGTGTTTCTCAGTGCAGCAGCAGCGGCCATTTCATCAGCAAACTCATTGCCCGCGATGCCAGCGTGGCCTGGAACCCAGCAGATGGTAACATTCAGACCTGACGCATACGCTGACATCAAAGATTTAAAAACCAGATTGACAATTTAATTTTTTGGAAGACCTTTGGGATCATAATGTGCGCACGACGCTTAGTGAATCCGTAAAAAGATGGAGTTTGCAATATTATGTTCATTGATGTGATTTAAAACAAGGAGTATACCATATGCCTCCGCTGTAAAAATGCTAGAATTCACATTCATGGTTTTACAAGCACTGAAATTGGGTCCGTGTGCAGCACAAGACACCGCAATGGATGTTTTTACGGTCCGTTACGGTCCGCCATATGATTTATATTGAAAATTACGGTAACCACGAAAACAAACACATTCAGAAAATCAAATTTTGTACGTTTAACGTGGCGAAGCTATACTCGCGCTATGAGTCGCACATTAATGGAAGGCAGTGGAATAATTTAGACCACATGGGGATCCTGAGCGTGGGCTAATTATCAACAAAATTCCTTGCAATTGTCAAAAAATGAAGCAGTGATAAACTGCTCAACGCATTCACAGGAAGACTTCGACAAATTCACATCACGGACCTTTTAAAATGCATTTGATTGAAACGCCAAAATCGCCAAATTAACTTAAGAGGTAAAAAAACGGAATGATTAAAAAATACCTCAAAATTTCCTGCAATTGACAACAACTTTTAATAAGAAAAGTGTGTTGCAAAGTGATGCTCTCCTCGCAACACCATCCTTACTTATTTGCTTAAATCAGCTGTCAAGGCACAATGGCAATTTCGCGAAGTCATATTTCGCAGATTGCTATAGCTTGTAGAAATCTCATAACGTATTGCGTGAACAAACAGAAGAGGGATATTGCCCACAAATGCGTAACACCAAAATGTTGAAGGCTATGGTTGAACGAAAGAAGATTTCAAATATTTTGACGTCACTAAGACAGTCGCAGTTTCTTCAGTGTGCACATAATGCACATGGTGTTTTCTGCAGCGTATTGCGCACGACTTTGCGCTTAAATTCTCACATTATGGATCACACTAGAGGTAGATTTTGTGTACCTCTCGAAAGTGTCGACATGATGTGTCGGGATTTACACGGGAACGCGCGTGTGGTAAACCTTATGTGGTAAAAACTTGGCCCCCAGCTGGGATTAATGATAATCCTGACTTTTTCTTCGCCCTTATGCGAATGAGTTATTCTCAATCTTGTCCGTTATCTTGTGTGCCTCCCCTTTTGAGAGCAACTTTCCTGGTGAATGGAGTGTGCCTTAGCTGGCATAGAAAATGGTGACTGGTCAGGAATAACGAACTATAATGAAATATCGCCATCATCTTCCTTTTTAATAGAATCGAACGTATTGATGTCATCTTTATTACTGGCTTTTTAGAAAACTATGTATTTTCAACTCCCACTATGTAAATCGAATGGGCTACTTTGCTGTAACTAAGCTAAAAAAATGCGTCCGTTTGCTTGTGCCCTTCGAATGTGAAGCCACCTCGCTTTCGGTAGGTGTTTCGCATTTTACTGATTCTAAATTAGTTAAAATCTTCAATTAATTAGTCTACAACTGCCACTTAATTATTCCGGATTTTTCGACTACTCTCCCACCCAACAAATTTCGCAGCATTGACAAACGTTTCAAGTATTTTTAAAACCTTTTAAGTTTTTACATTCTCCAGGGGAAAAATTTAAACCCTGTATATATATATATATATATATTTATTCTGGCCCAAAAATATAATCATAGCTACCGAATTTATATATAACCTGTGCCTTCGTTAACTGCGTTAGAAATGACATGCATGCAAAGAATTGCACGGCGATTTCGAGTATAACTTAGGGAGACACAATTTAATCCCGAAGAAATCAATGTCATCACAGCTAAATTTAAAAAAAAGACACGTATCACTACGTCTCGAAATGGCAAGGACAACCTTCATTCAGGCATGAGGTACACTTGTGTGGATAATTTTTCTTCAAGCGTTTAATTCAGCTCTCACGAGAACACTTCCCGAACAATCCGCTCCGCAAATGCATTCGTCTTGCCGATGAGCCTTTCTTAACGGCTTCTGGGCACCTCATTATCGTTTAAACGAAGTCTTCACCGCATTTCATTGAACTCACAATGTTTACGCAGCTCTCCGACAACGACAGAAACCGGGTTGACGTGCGCAGCGCTAAAAATGCTCGCGAAGACTCGACAATATAAACAGCCTGATGTCTACCTAAATGCGCGCGAGGATGCAGCGCAGCGGGGCCCATAGACGAGTAATGCGCTTAGTGCGCGAGCCGGGTAGTGAGGGGAGATGGTACCGTCTATCATTCTAACGGCACTCTACAATGTTTGACGCAGTATTTCCGGGAATACATCTTCGGCATTTCGCCCCTGCTTTCGCCGAGTTAAAGCGGTGTGGCGTACGATGCACGCGGATGAAGAGCGGGGTGCAGAGAAGGACGGGCGAAATGGTTGGCAAATGGCTCAGCCTTCTCGACGATCGATCGCGCTAACGTCCCGCCCGTGCCCTGCTTAGCTGCAACCCAAGCGCCGACGACAATCATCTTCCGTCTCAAAGGAAGGAACCAGCGAAGCGGTTCCGGGCCCAGCTATTCCCGCGGCCACACTTAGCGGAAAGCCTCAGAAAAGAAAGGGAACGGAGCCGAGAGGCGGCACCAGGGGGAAGTTCAGGAACGGGGGGGGGGGTGGGGGGGTGGGGGGGGGCAGGACCAGAATTCGCGTGTAGACCGCAGACCGAGAAGCGAAGACTTTGACGTCATTACGAAAACTTTGTGGCGCGTGCGCCCCAGAAAACGACCCGAAAAGGAGTGGGGAAAGTAAGCAAAGGACAAGGCATTATCAGTCGCGAAGCGAGAACTAGGAGCGATAGACAGGCCGGCCAGGCTACAGCGTGGCCAAGGCACCCCCTGCGTCCGCAGCGCCTAATTCACGTCTTCAAATGGAGCGTAAACAAAGTTGCAGGAGTGCGTTAGCGTCCTTTGGAGGGGAACAGCAACCCACCCCGTGAGGGTGTGGACAAGGAGGCGAGGCGTACCTTAACTTCAATCTGCCGTTGTAGGTCGGTTTGCGATTGGCCGTCCCGAAGAAGAATAAAATATACAACCCTGGATCGGTTAAACCAGCGGCATCGCCACATGTACGCTTGACACCTTCCTATGTGTCGATGATTCTTAAAGCTCGAATGTGGCAACTATTATTAAAATTATTGGCAATCTGTCTGGCTTCTAAATTGTAACCTGTTTGTCCCTTGTTCCCCCCCTCCCCCCACCCTCCTTTCAACCACTCAGGCAGTCGCCCATGCGAACAGACATGAAGGTTCTGCGCGCGCGTGGGCTAGCCAATCACCAAGAGGAATAAGCGGTGAATCTACACTTTCTCCGAACGAGATTTCTTGAGGCGGTCTTCCGACGGAGGACAGCGAGCACACTCAAACCATCACGTACGGATGAAAGCAGGCGCGTTGGAACAGGGGCAACTCCTCGTATGGGTGGGGGCGGCACTGCCGTGACGGGAAGCATTAGCCGAGCCCGAGCAGCGGTTGTTAAGCCTCTTTGTTTTGGCCGCCGCTGTCAGCCAAGCTTGTGCGGATTGCCGCTTGTGATGATCGATAGGGGTTCCGAGAAGATTTGGTGAGCCGAGTTTCAGGGCGCCAGTTCTCGCTCGTCAGCGTGTGCTCGTATATGGCGGGCAACGAATGTTGCAATGCCGCCACTCGCAACGCAGCAGCCATGGCGCTTGAGAGGCCCAATACGAGATTGCCTACAGCTTCGCGGTGCTCTAGAGATGAAGTTAGGGGAATCCGGGGTTCAGACGAAACTTTGTTGGCGAAGTATACTGCGCAACACATTGGTCGATAACGAGATCGATCGCCTTGGACTGGCAACATCTGGAAAGAGCTGACGAAATCTCTTCAAATAAATGTTCCGGGCAAAACCGGTGGGCTCAGATCTGAGAATGATGGAGCAGGTTTTGCTAAATTACTTTAGGCCAAGGGAGGAGAAGACCGGATGCAGTAAAAGCTGCTCAAGACCAAAGAGTCGCCCCTCACAACTAAACAATATTTTTGTGGAGTGGGCCAGCACGAGAGCTGCGAAAATCAGTCCCAGCTAATTTATTATTCATTTAAGGTTTTAGAGGGTTAAAAGTGATTTATTCATAATTTTAAGAATGACCCTTTCGTAAATAAAATTATTGATTTTATTTCACGTTTTATTAAGCTTAAGTCAATCACCGTCTGTAAGCCAAGTGTCTGGTTATGGATATGCCTTCGGCCCGTACCCAAATGGGCCATTAATAATTTTTATCTGCGCGAACAGCATGCCTGTGGAATCCATCGACATTATTTACATTTAATGGTTCGGCTGCTTTAAGTAGCCCAACGTGCCTGCAGATGTTTCAAAATCTTGTGAGCATTTTCAGGTGTTTTCTCTATGTCCGTGTGTGGCGGGGGTTTTGCTCCAAAGAATTGTTATGAAAACTAACTGGCACACATCAAAACGCATACTTCCGCGCGTGCAGGCTGATCTAAGTACTTACTTACTTCGCTGGGTAGGCATATTGACGGGAAGGGAATTATTTGAGTAAATTAACGCCCGTCGCGTTTCATGTGACTGAAACGGAATGCACATTGCGACAGATGCCTTTCTTGCGAGTACAATATTGCGGTGGTTTGCTCGGATAAGGGAAAATGGAAATTAGTGTCTCGTATGAAGCTTGCGGGCTTTGGTGGAAGTACCCTGGTCTTCTTATTTCACTTTTATCCACCTGCAAAAAAAAAAAAAAATGGCCGAGCGTCTGTTTGTATCACTACAAATGATGCCGCAAGGCAATGGCATAACTGGCACTGCGAGGTGAAGCAACTATTTCTTCATTTAACTCGGTAGTGGGCTGCATACTTTGCTGAATACCCAAGAAATTAAATTTTATTTTAACTTGTTGCCCAAGTGGATACCGGCACGATAGCGAACTCTGTGAGGTAGTTTCCAAACAAGAACAATATATTGCTTTACATCGATATTTTTGTTGTGTGACCGGGTCACCACTCCTGTGCGTATTTAATTGGCACACGGCAATACGTCCAGGACCAACTGGCGTGGCGTCAGTGTCTACCGCACTATAACGTTCAACCCGAGAACAGGTGACTCCTCTCGACGCTTTACGGTCATGGTACATGCGGATCTCAATAGGTAGCGATTTTTGCTAAATTTTGATGCGTCACGCGCTGAAGCTGCACCTTGGCTAAGAGGCAGGCCGTAGCGTAGAGCTATGGCATAATTTAGACCACCTGGTGATCTTTAAATTGCCCCAAAATGGCGACCCACAGGCGGTTTTGGTGTTCGCCTACATAGGCTTAGCTTGTGGTTTTCACGAATAAGGGGTGGGTTAGATTCCAACCAGGAACTCCGCTGAATTTCCTTCTGCTGGTCTTCAATTTATTTCCTTATTCCATAGTTTCGGATGACAGGCAGCGGCTACAAGGCTTCCAAGGAGGAGTTTTACTGAGATCTACACGTAGCCCATAGAAACGTATGGCGGGTTCTGGTCACGAGGGATCTTGGGACGCCATCTTTTTCACCAACGGAGCCAAGAAATGCGTCAGTGATGCACATGCATTAAAAACAGTGTTCTGATTCTGTTGTCGAGAAGGTACAGCTAAAAGACTGTCATGGGAAATCGAGGTAAGTATTACTAGATATAATAGAAGATGCTAAATATGTTTCCGTCAGTTCAGCCGGGTACAACAGGAAAGCAAGGACGAACGCCATTTGAACTCCAAAGCTAGCTGTGGATGTTTCGTAAATACAAGGTGTGAGTTAGCAAGATGCATTACGCAAAGAAAGGAGCGGACGCCTTTTGAAATGAAGGGTAACAATAGGAAGTTGGAGAGGAAAACACACCTGCTCGAGAAGAAAAAAAAAACTTTTCGCCATTAAAGGTCTCTACATATGTGACGACCCATCTCTGTAGTGCGCACTTAGGTCATGCAAGTCGCAGGTAGTATGTATCACGATGCTCGTCCTTTACTACGCTTACTAATGCATGTCTGGAGAATATAGGTCGCAGCAACCCCGAATAAATTGTGCAATAGACTTATTTTTACGTTCGCGGGCGCTCTTCATAGCGTGTTGTATAGAGAGAAAGCGATAAAGAAAGACCTTTACTGGAGCTGGCCCACGAATACTCCGAAGTCGGGAAGTTTAGCCCGAAATAACAAAGAATAAGCTAAAAGAAACAGATACCGGCGCCAAAGAACCTCAACGCAGCACAGCGCTGACGTTATCTTTGAGGCTGTCGACGTGTATTTTCGTCCGCCTCGTTTTGAGCTTGAATCTCTTATTACAATTTCACTGCTGGGCCTGACTCCGAAACGGCAAAGAATTTGCATGGAAGTGCAATGGGGTGTCAGCAATGGAGGACAACTTATCGGAGTGAAAGCAGTCAACAGGAACAACGCTAAAACGGTGAAATAACAGAAAGCCATAAGCCAACAGAATAGCCAATATCAACGTTCAGGGTGAAAAAGAAAGTTGAGCGCTCACGCCTTAAAACTGTCGTCACTCTATGGCAACATCTCATGTCATGTCCTTAGGACAGCGAAAGGAAAACCTTCTCGGTCTTCCGTCACTGGCTGGAAAGCTTATTACAATGTGTCAGTCTTCAGGTCGAGAAGCCGCAGTAACACGCCGCTAGGGAAGCATCCATCACTCGGATGCAACGCTCTGCAACCCCCCCCCCCCCCATATCCGTCGCACAAACGTAGATGCGCAGTGTCATGATCATGCAGTAACACCGATGCTCCGTCGCATGCGCCAGTGAGTAGATGTGCGTCTTCGGTCCTAATATGCGAACGCTGTCACCCCTTCGTTGTGGCGACAGGCTTTCCAAGAAAAGGGCCATCCATCCACCCTTTGCCCCAGTCATTCGGGAGAGCTTTGCCAACCTCGAGGGCACAAACTTGCCAAGGAGGCGTTTCACTTCGTTGCACTCTCGCCCTATCCAATTACGAGACCTTTCTCCCGCCGGTACAGTCTGTCGAATTCGTTGTTGGGAAAATAAAAGCTAAAAAAAAACTATCAAGAACTTCTGAACACAGCAATGCTGGTTGGCTATACAGGTGCGGCGGCGAAGACATATTAGTTTTTCGAACCAACTCTCAGCAACAGATTATCACATTCAATTACAGGGCAGCGAAAACGAGAACAGCGGCCCAACTTCCAAGAAAGAAGCCCGAGGCCAATGAGTATTGCCTTTTCGCAGACCAACCAACCCTTCGAGGGACCTTGTGTGGCCAACGCTGTCCTTTTCATTTTTTCCTTCCCTACTCTTCGCTTCGCCCGAGAGAATTTAGTCATTATTTGTTTTGTCTACATGGCTATCGTTAAAACTTAGTTCTTCATGATTCCTTCGTGTAACCTAGTTCGATGTTTTCTTTGGGAACTATTTCCCGGAATCCAAACTGCAAGCGAGGAAGGAAACTAATCTCCCGTTAGAGAATTATTTACCTAGGCACTGGAAGTCCCACTAAATTATGTTATTTTTGTGCTTTCCACATATATCAATCCAGGCTGTCATTATGTTGGATAGGAAGGGAATGAAAAAGTCGATTTCGGCGTGATGTCTAGATGTCTTGACTCGATTGTTCTCATTTTGTGCATGCCCTATATTCAAAGAAATATGTAGCAAAATTGCTCTGCCTTGGGAGCACGCATAGTAATTTTCAGTTCACAGCTTATGAATATTCAGCAATGCCGTAACCTATCGAGTGAACAAGGCAGTTTTTCAGTCGCAGCGTCTATGTGTTGCGTGGGACGTAACGCTTAAACACACCTCTGCATCTCTTCCAGTAACACCAGCTGCATGCAGGAATCGTTTACAAAGTAAGGACAGAGTGAGGAATGCATGTGGCACCATTAGTAACAATTAAGAGAATACCAACCAAACTGGTAATACGGGGAGCTGCAAAAAGATTCGGAAGGTGAATATCGGTAAATGCCTGCGTCCTCACTAACATACCTGTCAGTCTCCAGTCGAAAATAGTATGTGAATTGGGCTTGAAAAGGAATAGTATCAACGTAAAACTGTGTCCCTATCTTTTTATTTGTTCGTACATTCGCCTTCCCCCATTGCATAACGTTGAGTTAGTAGCGGGACATGGAGAAAAGAGATGAAGGAATAAACCTTATTGAGCCCAACATATCAAGTAAGTAACTAGCTTCCTCTTTGCCTACTTCATATGTTGGGCCCAATAAGGTTCATTCCTTCATCTGTTCTTTCCTTCTTCCTAAGTCCTTGCCGTAATATGGCGGTCAGGAGCCCTTGAGCTCTGCCGCATCTTCGACTATTTGAATGGCCTCTAGTAGTGTCTGCGGGTAAGCACTGAGCAAGGGAGTCCTCCATTGCTCCGAAGTCCGAAGATCAATTCTGCAGGCAATATTGCTGTTTTTCAAAAAGAACAACTATAACATTTTTTGAAGGCCAGCCCTAAAGCGCCTAAAAGCCGGAAACGTACAAGCAGCAAAGCGGCCTTTCTATAAAATAAACAAAAATAAGCCAGCCTAGTAGCACAGCTAACCCTGGGTATGAAAGACGAAAGCTTGGTTTGCATGGTTCAGTCCTTGGTGTCACTTGCATAACCTCTGATTCAGCTCTAATTATTACACTTAGGTATAAACTAATAGTTTCCTACATTTCCTACACAAGAAGGACACAAAACGCATTGTAAAAATACAGCTCATTCCGGTCCGGTGGAGCTGTATATATCTGACACGGTCGCAAACCTTGTTCAAGATACGTCGTCTCTGGTTTCGGGGGAAAATTCGCTCTGGGAAGGATTTTTTCTTCACCTTTTTTATCTGGTGTGCCTTTTTCTCGTCTTATTGCCTTCAACTTGTCCCAAGTTCTTCCCTAAAGTGAAGGCGTCGCCGACCATCGTTTTTTATTGCCACATGCCAGGCCCAATAAGTTAGTTGGTTGTTTCTCTCGCAGCCTGCTTTGTGTATACCCAACTTTCCTGCTTGGCTCTTCTTCCAAGCCGTGTTATAGCTTTAGGGGCAAAGACCCTTATGGGCTTGGGCTCACGGTGTCTGATGTCGTCGTCGTCGTAACCGTCGTCTTATGTAGTCACGGTACTAAAACACTGGGGTACTCATTCACGTCTCGCACTTGATCTAACGCCTACTAAAAACACCGGGACACTCGTTCGCGCATTGCGATGGAACGCTTCGTGCTTGATAGATACGACAATTTTACAACAAAGCTGTATACCTCTACCCCCCTAATGGTCTCATCTGTGTGGCAAAAAACGCCAAGGCGCCAAGAATACACTTATACAGTGGATACGTCGCGCCTCCCCAGGTTTCACGTTAGTGAAGATTGCCCGGGATTTTTTCCGATTCCATCAGATTCTTGGTTATTTTTGTTTTCCTTCCGCTGCTTAGCCTTCACGGAATACATAGACCACTGTGGCCTTTGCGCATTCTACGTTTATATTCAGGGTTCGAAAAAAACAACTGGTGAAAGCACACGAGATAAAAAAATTATTTCTGACAGAGTATAACACTTTTACCTTGTGGCTTTTGGTTTTGACAATCTACAGCAGAAAAAGTACCAGGGAAACAGATGATAACAACCCAAACGGAAGAAAGACAGCGAAAAAGAGAAGAAAAGAAGTGTGGAAATAAGCACATCCTATGTAATCAGCTATAGTAGTAATGTAAACATAATTGTAATTGTAAAACGCACAATTTCAATTATTAAACAATGTAAAGTAAAAGCTCGTTAATTCGAACTCACGCCCTTGTCCCGGCACAGCCATGCATATTTCAATAAGGAAAAACACCCGATAATTACAGAACGGTTAATTCAAACTATGATCGGCTGGTTTCCATCTCTCCTCGCAGAAGTCGGCCCAGATTGATTACAACGTGTTGCAAATCCAAACCAAACCAAATTTACTACAGATGTAACACAACGAAGCAGAAAAACAGCGTGGCGCACGCGCTACGCTTCAACAACAGCTTATTTCGCATCTACAGAGGGCGCCGCGCCACCGGCGTCAGTGCTCCGGCGCATGCCATTATTATTTACGAAACATTATTTACAAAATAACCTTACACAAACGTGTAGTAGCTCCTCATTTGCGATAACACGTCCAGAGGTGGCTTCTTTTTGTTCTGCCCACGCAGTGTCGCGCGGTTTCCATTCATTCTAGCACCCGCTTGCTAATTCAAACTCCGCTTAATTCGAAGAATCTTATGTTCCCCTTCGAGTTCGAATCAACGAGATTTTACTGTGATTGGTGTATTAACATCCCAAATTATGCATCTTTCCGCAAATACGGAGGTTTACATGGCTACTTCTCGGGGTACTCGGCACAGAATTTTTACGCATTAAAAAATAAACGCGCAGCAGCAATGCAGAGAAGTATTGCTGTTCTCAAATATGCCGCATTGTACAGCAGGAATACTTTTCGGCGTAAGGCAAGAACAAAAGCGGAGAACGGCACAGTGTGACCCGGTATGCTTTCAAGAAAATTGATCTTTAACATGTTCTATGTTCCTTTTTCGTGCTACGGCCCACCGTCTATTATTTCGAACTGTACGCTGCCATCTCTCGCAACCCGCCTTCTAGGCCACGAGTTCGTGTTTCCGGCCCCCTCTGTTATTTTAATTCTCTCCATCCGTTTCCCTCCCGTTCTGTCCCATTAGGGAAGTATAAAGCGTCGCCCTCTCAGGGATCAATGTTCTTGCTTTAGTTATTCCTCAAGAAGGGACAACCTTTGTCAGCTGACGAAGACTTATGATCGATACAGACGCGCGGGCGTTTTCTTTCGCCTCGATGAGCTCTGCCTTCGGATGACAGTGCCTGACAAGCTCCTCGGCGTACGCTGTAAGCCAGATGCAAGAGCGTCTATATGTTATAACAATATTTGTTTACGTCGCGCACTAGTGCGAATAGATTGCTGCCAGACATTTTCAAGGCTCTGACTCCCGTCATCATCTTTTCTTTTTTGATCTTTCTCCAATTCTTTGCCCCTAGTTTCCGTGACAGCGCGCTTTGGAATTGACAAATCCCTTTGTGTAGCGCGCGGACGATTGCCAAGGACATTTATGAAGCACGGAACAGTGGGTTCTATCGTGGAGGATGATTAATTGCCTCCGAGCGCGTCGTCTAATCTAATTCCTAATTTGCTTCGCCGGACACGCGACGGGTTTGTTCCCTGCTGCCGTATAGATAGTGTTTGTCGGCGTCCTGTGAACTTCGCGCTGTGCTATACGCCGTATTTTTACGCATGCATTTGGAGCATTGCCATAAAATGCAGAACACCGTGTTCCATGGAATACAGAAGGCAGTCGTTGTTGTTTCTGGGCGCGTCAGGCCCGTATCCACACTGAGCAGCAGAATTAAAAAAAAGAGTAGTAAGCAGGCAAAATAATGCCTTCCCGGCGCATACACGTGAAGTGCCAGCCGAGTCTCTCAGACGAATATTTGCAGGTACGCAAGCCCGGCCGGAGAACACAGTATAGTGAACGGCCAGACCCGGAATCATTACTGAAAACACCAGTTTTTAAGCAACGCTTTTACTCTACCCCCCCCCCCCAAGGGTTCTGTAGCGACCGTTTGTGTCAACATAAAGCTCCCGCGAACCAATAAAAGAAGTTACTGGCACCGTCAAGAGTCGAACCCGGAACGAGTAGAGAAACGGAATGAGAGCCCGTCGCCTTACCGATTGAGCTACGAGCCTACGCGGAGACGGTGCACTCGTTGAGCACGTCTGCGGGTTTACCGCTTCGTTCTCGCTGAGGTCCACATAATAGCGTCACGCGACCTCTCGCTCCGCTGTGCGCTCCGCCAACGGCACGTGAAGCAGCCGTGTGCGCACCTTGCGCATGCGCTAGGAGCAATAAAAATTAAAGTAAGCTCACACCAACGCATGGCATCTCGCTTCACCTCCATCTCTGCCAGCGATCTCGTCGCCTCCGTCGGCGGCGGCCGAGACAGAGAAGTGAGATCGTCTAACACCAGGAATGAGCTTCCTTAATTTTATAAGAAAAGAGTTTCTACTCGTGCGCTTCACCAATACAACTATTTTTCTAATTGTAGTATAGCACGACCAGTATAGCGTTAGCGTCCAGATTTGCCGCATGCACCCGCGGAAAAGGTCAAGGGCCCCCTGCCATGAGACCATCCTTCGGTGTCGCTTTCAATTCCACAGTGAAACACTTCACCCAAGCTGGCGCACGAGCTGTAATGGCGTTCCACAACGCAAAACCTCTATTCTTAGATTGCGGCAACATCGACAGCTTGAGTGCTTTGTCAAGGCCTTAAACGGCGTCGAATTCGTCGTCGTGACCATCATGTTTCAAAGCATGTGTCAGAACGTCGTCAATGTGTTCGTCAATACGGGCTCTGGTTTTCGCGAGCAAAGCCGTACTACATGAAAGTCACATTCTAGTACGAGTACAGCGAGCACACTGACGTCACCAGTTTGAGCATACTTGTCTTAGGGGATATCGATGTAAATGCTCGACGCAACGCCAATAAATGGAAGCCTGAATTCAGGCTTGAGACATTCCATTCCAATTGGCAGCTGTGGTTGCGGCGGTGTGACAGCACCTAATCCAGACATCCTACCGTACGCAGGCCCTGCACGTTCCTGTTTTCCACGCACCTCGACAGCGACAAAGCTATCGCCATTTCCACACGTGTGGCGAACAACGTCTGACGTAGCGGAACATCTTCAAGGCCTGTACACGTGACAACCGCCAGCGCCACCAGTCCCCATCGTGCCTTTCGGCTACAAAAGGACGACGCATCGGAGAGATTGCCACTTGGCATCTGTGGTTGCGGCGGTGTGACAGAACCTAATCCAGACATCCTACCGTACGCAGGTCTGTTTTGAGTACTTGGATTTGAGTTGGTTGCTTTTCATTACTGCCGCTTCCACTGCTGCCCTCTTCTAACGCGTTGTGTTGTCGAGATGGTAACTAATGCCGAGTTAGCGAAGGATGTTGCTGAATTACACAAAGGAGTTGAGAGCATGAAATCTGGCCTCAGCATGTTCAACACCATCATAGAAACAATGAAAGCACAGCAAGCTGTGCTAATAAAAGAAAACAAGGAACTTGCTCGCGAAAACCACCAGCTAGCGCGGCGCGTCGCAGAGCTGGAACAGTATTCCCGCATTAATAATGTGGAAATCAAAGGCGTACCCTCGACGCAGGGGGAAGATTGCGCAGAAATTCTCGAGAAAATTAGAGAAAAATTGAGTGCCCTGTTGCAGCGTCCGATATTAAGGTTGTTCATCGCATACCCGCAAAAGACAGTCCGCACATTCTCGCTCGGTTCTGCTTGCGGACAAAGAAAGCGAAGTTCATAGCGAATGCAAGAAAGGCACGACTCACGGCTGGCTCTATTGGATTCACGCCAGAAAATAACAGCCTCAAGCCGGTCTTCGTCAACGATCACTTGACTCCCGAGAACAAACGACTCTTCGCTCAAGCATTGGCTCTCAAAAAGAAAAGAATGGCAGTTTCCTCTGGGTCGAAAACTGCAAGATCAAAGAGCGCAAGACGAAGGATAGCCACGTCTATCGAATCTCGTGGGTCAGTGATCTTGCCGTCCTTGCATGAACGCAACTGCGCATCAAGTCGCTGATGCAGTCATGTATTACACTGTACACCAGCTAAATACCCTACTAAAAAATTCAGCCACATCCCACATATCCGTTATTCACTTTAACATTCGTAGCCTACCTAAACATTACGATGATCTCGTCAACTTTTTAACTCTCTCCAACCACAACTTTTCCGTTATTTGCATGTCGGAAACCTGGTTATCATCTAGTGATGACAGGCTGTTTTCTTTGCCGAATCACCATGCTAATTTTAATCACCGCCCGAATGACCGTCATGGCGGTTCAGCTATATTCATTTCAAACGCATTATCTTACAAACTTCGCAATGACATAAGTTTTAGCACAGCGAAAATTGAATCAGTCTTGATTGAATTCGACCGCGTTGCCTTTCTATTTGCAAGAAATATTATCATAGCATCCATCTACCGCTCACCGTCCGCCTGTTACATTGACTTCTGCAAAGAACTCGAACAAATCCTAAACAAATTAAATCTAGAAAACAAAATCATCATTATTGTAGGTGACACAAACATTGACATCACTGACGTAACAGATGGCGCATGCTCAGAGTACAATAACTGCTTCGTTGGTAACGGTTTAGAATCTTTAATACAATCAGCTACTCGGTGCGTGCCAAACGGTCTGCACACGCTTATTGACCACATCTTATCTAACTTAGTTTCCCCTCAAGTTCCTTGAATTGCCGACTTTAATATCACAGACCATTACCCTATTTTTTTTACTGCTCGAAAGTGGTACGCAATCTAAACCTCAGACCATAACAAGACACTCGTTTTACTCAAGTAAATTTGCCGAAATCATATCGCTTATTGACTGGAGGGACGTGTTGGAGGAACATTGCCCAGAAGCGGTTTTCAACTTATTCTCTTCTAAAATAGTACAATCAATTGACCTATGCACGTCACTGACTCCCGTTTATAAGCGATACTCTGCCCCCAGGAACCCATGGATAACGAATGGTCTCCAACGTAGCATTCGTAAAAGAGACAACCTTTACAAGAAAGTTAAAGCTCGGCCCTTCAATATTCCTCTTAAAATTCGTCATAAAAGGTATTCGCAAACCCTCGATGCAACGTTGAAGCAAGCTAAAAAGAACTACTACCAAAATAAAATTCTTCAAAACGGTAACAACACCCATAAGAACTGGCAACTAATCAGAGAATTCCTTAAGCTGGGTGACGAGCACTCCTCTATAACTGAAATTAACGATGGTATTCAGACTTTAACGATTCCTATGGACATTGCTGACTCATTTAACACTTTCTTTTCTAAAGTGAATGTAACACAGGCTAGTAACGTTTCATGCCTCCCTAGATGTCCCCAGTTTTTACCTGCGTCCTACCTCAGCCGACGAAGTCCATGATGTAATTCAAAATTTAAAAAACACTGGCCCCGGGTTAGATATAATTCACCCTTTTAAAATACAGCTAGTTTCTCGTGACGTGTCCGCCGTACTTGCTAGCATAATCATTAACATATTACAACCGGCGTTTTTCCGTCTGAACTTAAACGTGGCAAAATTGTTCGAGTCTTCAAGGAAGGGGACCGTAATTTTTTAGCTAATTACCGCCCTATAACTATTTTTTCGTTGTTTAGTAAATTATCCGAGAAGCTTATTTCACATCGTTTAATGGCATACTTTGCTAAATTCAACCTTCTAAATCCAACTGCCAGTTTGGTTTTCACCCTAATCTTTCAACAGAACTTGCGCTTATAGAATTTACAGATGAGATTAAACAGCTCATTGACAAAGGACACTGGGCTGGAGCGGTATTTATTGATTTCACGAAAGCTTTCGATACCATCAATCATGAAATTCTTTTTTTTAAACGCGGAGCGTTTCTTAGTCCCACGATGTCCCTCGACCGTCGGCGGCGGCGTCCACACGCTCACTGCACATGCGCGTCGCGGAGAGGCGCAGGTGCGCGTCTCTCCCCCGTACCCTCTTCGCTCTCAACAACAGGTGCAGCGTTGTTGTCCGTCCGCACCCCTCCCCCTACACTATATAAAAAAAGAATAGTTATCGGCGGTGGTTTCGATCCCACGACCCTGTGGGCGGAACGCGAGGTACATGGTGGTCTTCCCACTGCGCCACAAAAGCGGCACAGAATCAAAGGCTAACGAACGCCGCCTTAGATCCTTGACTCATTCAAACTACGTCAAGAAGCTTGCTGATACACGGCAGCAGTTGCATCGATCTCGTCTTCACCAGTTGATGCAACGCACGACCACTGCTTAAAGACCCCTTAAAAGTACACTTTAGCGACCAAGAAGCCGTCGTTCTCAGCGTCCAATACAACGACAACAGCAACAAATAAATAATAACGGACTTACAACAACCCACTCCTTGCCTTCACTTCTTGCGTCCACACACAAAAAGAAAAAATTGGGCCCATCTCTCCCCGAGGGGGGACTCGAGTCGCAAATCTACGAAAGTAATAATTAATATCTGAAAGAAATAATAATAATTAGTAGTAATAAGCAATAATATTTAACACATTCACTACCACCCCACCAGCACCTCCCAAACACTAACGTTAACGCAATACACCCACCCCCTACGCGACGCATTTACTCGAGTCCCCCCTCATGGGGAGATGGGCACAATTTTTCTAAATTAGAACCACTCGGAATTTGTGGGCCACCTCTAACACTTTTGCGGAGCTATTTAGCAGACAGGACCCAAGTGGTACGCCTTTTAGACGCAACTTCAAAACCTATAATTGTAAATCAAGGCGTTCCGCAAGGGTCAATTTTAGGTCCACTTCTCTTCGTAGTGTATATTAATGACTTGCCTACGTGCCTAAATAACACAACTTGTATTTTTTACGCCGATCACACAACAATACTAACAGGTGATCCTAATCTAGACGCGCTAACAGCAAGGCTAAACAAAAACCTCGAAAATATTGCAGCATGGTGTAATAAAAACGCACTCCAGATAAACCCCACAAAAACAAAAGATTTAATATTTCATAGCTCTAATAAGCACCCAGTTTCAGCTCCAAGCCTTTACTTTGAACGCATCGCCATTCCAGTGTCGCGCACAGTAACATTCCTCGGAGTTCTACTCGACACTCATCTGAAATTTAATCTCCACGTGAAATCAATTACAAAAAAAAATTGGTTTTGTCATACGCGTTACTAATTAGATGTCGAAGCTATTTTCAGAAACATATCCTGATATCTCTATACTATGCATTTGTTCACAGTCATCTTAATTACTGCGTACGTCATGGGGAAACACATATTCTACTCATTTGTCATGTCTCCATCACTTACAAAACCAAGCAGTTCGCCTAATTACATTCAGCCCTTACAACGCATCGGCGCTTCCCATCTACACCGCTAAAACTTGTTTTAAACTAAAACTGGGTGCTATCATCTTTCGGGCTCGCACACACGGCATAATTATTAGTAGCTTCTTAGATTCCCACCTAACAAACACCAACCCCACAAGATTTGCACAAGGCCTTAACCTACTGCTGCCTAAGGTCTACACTAACTACGGCAAAGAAACAGCCATTTTCGCAGCCATTCAACTATGGAATTCATTACCAATAACAATTAAATTGTCTTATTCTATGCGTTCATTCAACAGTAGTTTAAGATCGTTTTTGCTTAACAATCTTTCCGAATAATAAAGTCTCGTATAGTAGTTAATCCTGTTTTTCCAGATGTAATATTGTATAATTTCTTGTTCTAGTGCTTCCATATTTTATTGGCGTGTTACACTGATCCGTACCTAACTGCGAAATTTTAGTACTTGTACAAAATATTGCTTCTTCATTGTACAGTAATTTAAGACCATGCTTGCTAACATTTCTTTTTTAATTTTTTTTCTCTGAATAATACTTTTTGTGCTTCCCCCTGTTTATAGTACTCAAACCTTTTTTTTTCTGAGATAACATTGCGTAATTTCTTGTTATAGTGTTTGCATATTCAATTAGCGTGCTAAACTGACCCGTACCTCGACTGCCTACATATTTTTTAGCAACATTTTCGCATTTATTAACAGGAGGTCCCCCCGACAGTTTTACTTTGGGACCTCCTTCTGTACTAATAACTACGTGCAATGTGTATGTACCGAAAAATGTTTAATAAAATCTTTGAAATCCTTGAAATCCTTGACGTTAGTCTGAGGCACGCCAATTTGTACAGGGCCATGTTGGCCTTACATAATTAGTGCTTGATAGGGAGGTCAACTCAGAAGCGATCAGTTATGCATCGTACTTTCGTGCATGAGAACCCCTGATCTGCGTGTCGATGCCGTAAAATGACCCGTCGGAAAGGCTGCGTAATAAACGTCTTTAATAAATTATGTTGCTTTTGGGCGCTATCTACAGACTAACGGTCTGATTTACTATAGGAGTGCATCTTTGACGTCCTGACCAGAGGTAGAAGACTATTTTTTCCTCTGTATTTGTTGCCGAGCACCCCTGCCCGAGCCACAATGATGATATAGACATGCACCGCTGATCATACCCCCTTCCCCCTGACTCTTCGGATACATTCCAGAACCTTGAATGCGTAGCATTCTTTGCCGAGTATCCCCACCGCCAAAACCGTGGAACACCCAACATCCGCTAACAATCACGACGGATTTTTTCTCGACTTTGATGTATTTTTTCCTGTATCATACAAAAGTAACAATACCTCATTAGGCGCTATAAAGCACCTTCAACTACCTCAATAGCACTGCCAATAAGAGTGCACATATATATATATATATATAATAGAAATAAATATATATATATATATATATATATATATAATATATATATATAGATATATATATATATTATATATATATATATATATATATATATACACAGGAACTATGCAACAAAATTAACATGCAAGACACGCAACCAACTTGAAAATTTAATCACAACGTGCCAGATGTCTACCCCACCTAGCGAAAGCATGTTATTACTTAACATGAATAAGAAAAAGGGGAAACAGAACGTTCCACTAAATTTTCGATGGCATTTCCTCTCCAATTTCGAGTATTGGGAGACTACGTATTCGCAACTGCAGACCGTGCAGCTATCCCTGGGCAAAACCACTCCTCGAAGAAATCCTGCTGCGTTGCGGCTTTTTATTCAAGTGGCGCTGCCCGTTAAACCACTCGCCTACAAATGTGCTGTTATGCGCATCGCAAACACTCTGACGTCACTTCTCATTACATTCAACTCCTTAGCTTCATACGGAAAGCGGGGCGGCGATATTGAACTAGCGAGCGAACAAAGAGTAAATACCCGTGGCCTTTGCCTCGTTTCGTTCATCTATTGGCGATCAAGAAAACGAACGAACAGAGGACGGTGAAACCTTTATTTGAAAGACCTGGACGCTCAGCTCAAGATTGCGAACCCTATATTTTCTCCCGCGGTACCGGGAAAACGACAAAAAAAAAAAAAAATCGTCGAGCCTGCCAATTTCGAAAAATTGATTTCACGCCGTCGTGAAAATACAACTTGCCTTGCAGACGACGTGCTAACTTGAGAAATAAAGTCGCTTGGCTCCTCAATTCTAAGGGGGAAAATTGGGTACGCGGGGACCGAATTGACTGCTAAATCGGCGTTTGGTACGAGTGTCCGTATTCGTGTGCTCTTTATGCAGTCACGCTTAATACGGGAATGTGTGTGGAGGTAGTTGGGGGTGTCCCTCATTTATCTACGCCGTGTCAAAGGCATTTGCTCTTTTCGGGCGAATTAAATAGCGCGTACAGCGTAGGCTGTCTTCTTTCAAAACATGTGTCAGGGATGAGTGTTCTGTGAACAACGCCACGCCGGAAATGTTGCCTTTCTTGCCAAGACATTTAAAATCCTATCTAGTAGGCTCACGAACCGTGCATACCCTTTCTGGCTTGTGTTTTTAATTTTTTGCTAATATTTGTATGCTCACTGATACTTTGTCAACTGGGTTCTCCGAAAACGCGAGATATGACTTTTTTCATTTATTGTTAGGTCGGAATATGAACAAGCGTTTTTGTCGAAACTAACTATCATTACTTAGCAAACCAAAACAGCCTCCCATGGTACACGATACCGTGCATTTATACTGCTTGACGTTTATCCCCAGGTGGTCGAAATTAAGCCGGAGCGCTCCACTACGGCGCGCCTCATCGCCTGTGTAGCGTCGGCGCGTTAAACCTCAGAATCACTAATCACTAAAACTTGCCGCGCCAAATTCTTCAACCCTCGAGGCACGGTTCAGCATAACAGAACGTATCTCAGTATGTAGAAACTTTATTTCGGAGTGAAGCTAGTCAGGCTTAGATTTATCCACAAAACATTAATTAGGAAAACAAGGACCACTGAAGAGCTAACATTTTGGGGCAGATGAAGAAAGACGACACCTGCAACCAAAGCAAATAGCGCAAGCCGAATTCATTGTCCTTTATAACCTGAATGCGTTCCGTGAACAGGTTATCATCACAATGTAAAATAATAACAATGCGGACTAGTTTTCAATAGAACTGGTCCAATAAATAATTTTTTTTTCATTCTCATGAGATGATGGAAGAGTCAGACCCGGTGTTTGCGGGAACGCAGGAATTGATAAACGTACAGGTGCATGCTGATCTTATGAATTCTTGAGAGGTTGCAGAAGAGGATAAGGAAGTAAATAATGCAGCAAAATCCTTACTCTATGTTCAAATGACGCAGAGAAGCTATTTCTGTGGTTCCCTGTGACATTTCTACTAGTTTGCGACTACTCTGGCCGTTCGCATGGGCCCAGCGTAGGAGGCGATAGCCACTCCTTTGTCAGCCACGGCTGTACCTGCAGGTGTCTGAACGGCATGGCGGGGTTTTATTATGCACCCACTAAAACACGGTGGCCGAATCGACTAAAGTCCACCGGCAACTTAAGTGACTACTCAAATCCTTATTCAAGGGGATGAGTATTTACAGCCAACTGACGTAAAAGAACACTGAAGGCAACTAGTCAGTTCGGTTAAGACGAAAGTTTAACTGCCCCGTAGATCTCTCAGAGTTGATTCGGCGGCGAAAGATGCTTTAATTGCCGAGAAATTATCAATTGTCAAAAATGTTTCTTCTCTCTCGCCATCACGGTGACCGGAAGTGAGCGAGACAGCGGTGTGACCTAGCAGGAAAACTAAAACCTACGAAGCGAATCATCGCGTTCGCAGGAGCCACTGGTCGGCTCTTGGCACATGCGACGCAAGAACTTGGCAGTCCTGCACGCACGTGTACCTGCCGCTCTGTGTGCGTGTCAGTGCTAGACTGCACGGGACATGCGATGGTAGTTAAACAATGTGAATGTGCAGGGGGGCCTTTTATTTTACCTACAAAATGTCTGGACGAGAGCGCAACTGCAACGAGAACGACGTCAGGAGCGCCCTTTTGCGTTATAGCCTCGTTGTGAATAGTCGGGTTTTAGTCGCTTCGATGCACTCGTTCTGACTACGTGGCGCCATCAGATAGTTCCACTTGCTACCGCGCCCAATGACTAGTGTGAAAGCGAGAAAAAATACTCCGGTTTACTTGCACCTGAAATCCAGAATGACAGCACGTGAGAATTTGCGTACTATTACTATTCAGGCATGCATGTGCGGTTTCATCGGGAAACTCGAAGACGAAATTCAAGTTAGCGCCTGGACAGGTGGGCTTACGCAGCGCTGCCTTGGTATACATACAGTTGGAGCTAGCAGTCATGTGACTACGCCCAACCTGCAATACCCATCGCAACCACGATGGGTACTGCAGGTTCGTTATACATGCACATTTGTACCTGTACATTTATAATTGTCCATGACTCATGAAAGATAACGTACAGAGAAATACTTTACGTATTTCTTTGATAGCTTGTGTGCACAGTTCTCATTCTGTTCCTCACGGGACTCTTGGCACATCCGCGAATTCGCCGTTTGCGTGACCTCTGTTAGCCGACTGATAGCTGCATTTTTTTTTATTTAGGAGATTATTAAGTGCGAATGCACTTTATAAGCGACCCTGAATTCCGTTGACCGCGTCCGTCCACATAGCAACAGCTGCGGGTGCGCGCGCTCCTCGTCTTCCTTGGCAACGGGGGGAGATGGGCGCGCGCTGCCTGGCCGCTGACATGGCACATACCCCCGTGGGGGATTGGCCAGGAATCTCCTCGTCTTCTTTGGCAACGGGGGAGATGGGCGCGCGCTGCCTGGCCGCTGACATGGCACATACCCACGTGGGGGATTGGCCAGGAATCGGGCGTGGGGAAGGGCTAATGCACCCGCTTAAAGAGTACTGACACGAAATTTCAAAGCTGAGATCCGCTCTAGCAATGAAGTACAACGACAACACAAATAGGTGTCTGTGCATGGCACATACCCACTTGGGGGATTGGCCAGGAATCGGGCGTGAGAAGGGCTAATGCACGCCCCTTAAAGGAGTACTGACACGAAATTTCAAAGCTGAGATCCGCTCTAGCAATCAAGTACAACGACAACACAAATAGGTGTCTGTGAATAATGCATCTTCTTTCTTTGTAGTTGTGTGTGTGTGTGATCTCTCTTTCGCGAACATTACCGAACCGCGCAAATTCAACTCCTGCATTCGCACTTTCACATTCTTCCCCTCGGGGAAATGCGGGGAAATTTTTTTAAACGCACTGGCCCGGAGTCTGGTATATTCGTTTTCTGGGGACGCCAATCTGTATATTTAGACCACGTCCGGTTTTCTCTTCAGTGTCTTTTAAAGGCGAGGAATAAAGTGCGTAGTAGGCCGAGTAAAGTTAGGTTCGTTGTTGAAGGTGGTTGGTGTCGTCGGGGGGGGTGGTGAAGGACCCGATGACGAGACGAGGCCAGTAGGTGATGAAGCAGAAGAAGTCTATTACACTTATTTACAGGAGACGACGAAACACAGCACAAGACAAAACGGAAACTGAATTACAATTAACAGGCGCCGCAGCGCACAAATGGGGGTATCGCGGCGCGATCCCTGATGGGGGCCCGGAGGCCAAAAAAGGTGCCGAACCGCCGCGCGGTTGGCGAGGAATTCGTGGGGCTCTGGCGCCCAGAAACCGCCACGGGAGCAAGTCTTCGTGCGACCGCTCGCAGTCGCAGCTCTCGACAAACTCGTTGAAACATGCGCGAGCAGGGCGCAAGCAAAGCCGCCTCCCCGCAGCAGCGCACCTGCCAATTAGGGTTTTGACCTCCGCTCCCCCCCTGCCCGTCCCCGAAGGTCAGGAGGACAGGAAAGCCTTCCCCGACGCCGCGTAAAAAGCCGCCGGCGAGGCCCATACGGCGAGGCCCATATATACGGCGGCGGCCACGACACACCCGCCGATGGAGGGGGACACAACAAAGCCAAGAGAAGGGAAGGGGGTCATCGTCCCGACGGGGACTATCGGCGCTGCCATCATTACAGGCCGGGAGGGGAAATAGTGAGAGAGGGCAAAATTATGTCAACATTAGAGAGAACAAAGAAAAAAATCACGCCATATCCACGTAATGAATGATGATAAGTGGGGCGAAGCTCGAGAGGGGGAGATCATCGGTGACCGTAACTCTCCCGTGAAATTTCGCCCATTACATCATTAAGACGTAAGACTGTGTGCGTACATTGTACAAATCAACTTTTATTTTGTTCTTGTTCTTGTTCGTTTGTTGTTGTTGTAGGGTTCGTGAGGCTGCAAGCAAGCGCTCGTATCGGCAGGCAAACCCCGATGCAGTGAGAGCTCGCGAGGCGGCTGCAAAACGCATCAAGCGAGCTCAGCCCGAAGCTGCCGACGCGCGGTTTAAGCGCGACTTTCTAGACGAGATGCTTCGGCCTCTCTTTCGCGCACGGCGGGATCCTGCCGGCGAGCGCGCGCTGCCGCCGCCCTGCGCGCCCTCCGCTCCGCAGCCTTGTCAACAACCACCTCCTCCATCCGGTGACTCGTTGCGAAAGAGGAAGCGCGTCAACAGCGATTGCCTTTTATAGTGTCAGTCACGTGCGAGTGACGTCATCATGACGTCACTCACACCAGCGCCACCTGCGAGTGAGTCATCGAACTAGGCGGTCACGTACCCCCCTGCGAGTGAGTCATCGAACTAGGCGGTCACGTACACGGAACGGGATGGACAGACCCCACGGCATTAGGAGCTTCGCCCCTAAAAGTGAGGAGGGGGTGCGGGTAGAGAGCATTGGTGGTTCTATAACCAATTTCAGTTTTCTCGTTCCTTCTCTCCTCTCCTCCGCTCTTTGATACCTCGAATGCAATCGCGATCTTCCACCTTTTCTTCAAATCGTTCCGTGTCTTACCCCCCCTCTTCCGCAGATTTTTCCCATCCTTCTCTGTGTACACCGACCTTATGCTCTTCCGCTACAAAATTTCCTTCCCTTATACCTCCCCCACCCTTTTTTCCGTTCGCTCTATACCACTCTTCTTCCTCCATATTCGCCGCGAGATCGACATGTAGGTGGCGACAGCGTCGCGCTCCTACTGTGGATGCTCCGCTGAGCGGCCAGTAAGAATGCACACTGTGGGCGCGCTTCGTGCCTTTTTGACGCCGTATGTGCGCACGAAAGGCGCAAACAAGAGTGGTATGCTGTAGTTCGGTTCCTCAACGTTCAATGTATAGCATGGAAGCGGCAGTAAGTTTTCATTACTACGCCAAAAAAAGCGACGACTCATCGGGAATCTCAGAATGGCCGTAATAGTGACTATGAACATGTACGCCGTGGCTCGTAGCAAGCTCGATCTTTCCAGACTAGGGCTTTGAGCCTTCACTAAAAGCATAAGCAGAAACAAATCATGAAGCCTCGACCTCTGAAAATTGAGTTTACAACGGTAATATCAATCGCTTTCACTGGTAGCATGACACATTCTTGCATTTGTGGGATGCCCTGAAATGGTACCACCACCTACCTGCCCCGATATTCTTTCTAAGAGCTTACGATATTTTTGTGTGTTCGAAAGACAACATAAAATTACTGAATTTCGATCAGCGCAGATATATAAATGTAACCGCTTTAACGGGTCTTTTCAATGAAATTTTAGTGACTCTGAAGGACGGTTTGATGAATCACGGTGTCGGATCACTTATTTACGGCTTTCGTCGCAAGTGAACTTGCGAATTGTATTGTCAACGCACGCAGTACAAGCAACATCTCATGTTTAGCTAGGTTTTCGCAAAGTGACAAGCAGGCTTACAGTGTGCTAACCAAGCTTCTGGCACCTCACAGTGAGCACAAATTTTCTGTTACGGCTGCTGTGTTGACCATTTGCGTTCCTTTTAAAATCTAACAGGTGCCTGCAACAGCGAGATGTGTTTGCATTCTTGCGTATAAGGTTGCTTACGAGCCCTGAAGATGGCAAATAAAGTTGCGCTGTTGCAGATGTAGCAAAACGTTTCCTTTTTATTTCTCGTTGCGAATCAGCGCAACGGGTTTCCAGTAACTACTTTGTTTTGTAAACTGAACATCGCCTTTGTCTTGGCATGTAATTCTTGAGGATTGGTTAAAAAAATGCAAGGATAAAAGTTTTCTGTGCATTTCGTTTTTGTTTCGGGAAAGGGGGGGGGGGGGAGGAGTCTGCGAACGTTGCAAAAGCAGCGAGAAGAGAACGCATGTAATGGGAAAAGGCAAACGTTGGTTATCAGTATTACTTACAATCGAAAGTACGCTAGGCGTCGTGTTCTGTAGCGGTGAAAACGCAGTACCTCAACACGTAATTTCAAAACTGATTAACGGCCCTTTGGTACGAGATTGTCCAGGAATTGTGGTTCGCCTTTTTAAAAATTGTATTGAAAGCAAGAATTGTGGGGAAAAAAAAAACAGCGAGCCATGGCACACGTCCCTCACACACGTGGGCAACAACGTGTATTACATTACGCGATTTTTCCTCTTTCTTTAAAGTTAGGTCCACCTTAAGAGGTTAAGACGTGACCATATTAGGCATTTGGTTATGCTGAGTGAGACACATTTCTGGACAAGTTGATTCATGTCGGGATTTCAAAATGTTATATATGAAAATGACACACGAAACGCCACATGACCGACGCAAACTCACAACTGCTTAATTTTACCGAAAAATCCCCCCTAAATACTCTTTCGCATCCATAGAAACGTATTTTAAATAATACGTAAAATTAGCAACTCAGTATAAACAACGACTGTCCAAAAATGGTATTTATTTTAGAAAAGGTACGGGAAGCTTCACACATGCGCTTGCGGGTATAAAATACGTCCCCGGTAATGTATGGGCGATAGCGCACGGGTCATGGGCAGTGTAATTGTTTTTGTTTGTTTCTTCTTTCTATAAGGACACAGCGTAATTTTAGAAGGGTGTGGCAAATGTACGGGTGTGCACACCTAGGTCTTGTCGCTTCTTACCCGTTTCGCGTACTAACCTTTTATCCTTTAAATAATCACCACGCCACCTTCAAAAAGCACCCTTCGACGTTCCCGAAACGGCAGACGGCTGCACTCAACAATAAGAAAAGTGCAATGTGTGGAAGCAATGTTTATAACACGTTTCACACTCAAGCGGTGACCACGGCGAAGATGTTTCGTAGAATTAAACCAACGCATTAACCCTCAACCGCCGCTGATTATCGCGTTTCTAGATGAAACGCGCAAGCAGAGGTAGCTATGTCATTGCTTACTGTCAAACGAGTACACATATTGGTTGTTTTGTCGTGTGCAGTTCGCGTATTGCGCCACGCGCAACGTGAACAAGCAGACGACCCGAGAGCGCCATCCACACTAGGAGCGGTTCGTCCCGCCCCCGCCAGGGGCCGACTGTGTTCGCGCTCGGGGCGAATATCCCTATTCCTCCATTCTCTCTCTCTCTCTCTCTCTCTGCTATATTTCCATACGCGGCGCACATTCTAGTTCTCCCTTTCCTCCTAGTATTGCCCCACACCATATTCACTTCCCCCTCAACTTCAGCATTCCGCTTCGAATCTTCATCTCCGGTCCCCCCCTCGTACTCTTTCTATCTTCTTCTTCGTCTCCCTCTTCCTCCTCCATTCCCCTCCCTTTTTGTATATCAATGTCCTTCCTCCCGATCGTACTGCACACTCTTCCGCTGTCACCAATCACTCACCCACCAATTCGCGGTGGATCCATAACCCAGTAGTGAGCAGCCTCCCCAGTACGTTTCTGGCTCATTCTGGTGACCGATAGGCCAGCGAAAATTTTTGCCTTTACGTATAGCTCAAGGGATACCATCGTCTTCAAAACAAAAGAAGCCGTGCCTGGAAGGCCCCGTTGAAGTTGCGGAGCTATTTGCCAGGACACTCTATACAGGCGGTATACGTTTCCGCCCCACAGCGATGCAAATATATATAGTATAATAAAATATAATATATATATATATATATATATATATATATATATATATATATATATAGATATATATATATATATATATATATATATATCCACCACCGAATTCATAATGTTAGCCACCCGCGGTAACAAAGAGGGCACCAGCGAAAAGACGGAGCCGAAGAAATAAAGAAACACAACCCCCCTCCGTCATTTCTACTCTTTTGCACCCTGGCTATCTTTAGGGTCCCTCGCCTCCAACGCTTCTCGCCGTTACGTGTGATCTCCTAAGTGCAAAATAAGGCAACACGTAACAGTCGGCTGCGAACGTCTATCGACGGGGTCACTTTTTCATTTCTTCCTGAACGCTCATTTTCTCGCTGCACGCGCTTCCATTTGTGCTAAAGTTCCCCCAAGCTATTTCTTCTAGACGCCGTCCCCATTTTTGTCGGCACACCCCGGGGCCCGCCTTCGCCTCTTCAGCGGGGCCAAAACGTCATCAAGCGTTTTCGCTCGCCTTTTCTAACTGCGCTATTTCCTCGCCTCCGAAGACTGCGTCGTCATTTCGCGGTCATTTGTCCGCCTTATTCTTTTATCCCGATTGTCTTATTTTCCACGACCAGCGTTGTTCAAGGAGCTTTCACCCGCCCTTTATCCCCGTCGCTTCCAACTGCGGCTGGTGCTGCCGCGAGATCTGATGACTCGAACGTGCGCACGCGTAGTGACGCTGTTTATATTTTTTCTGGTGCAGAAGCCGCTGTGCTACCGAACGCAGTTAAGTGCTACGCTATAAAATGGGAAGCGTAAATCAACCGCCGTCCGAGGATCGATGGCGGACGACAGCCGCGGAGCGCCGTTCACGCTTTCCTAATAACAGCCGCTGTGGGAAAAAATTGCAGGTGGCCGCTTCCGTAATCGTGCACCGTGAGTGCGAGTGCGTTGGCCGAGCATCCCCTTCATGTCGTTTCTTGCAGAAAAATGGAAAGCCCAGTGGAAAGTAGCGTCAGCACTAGCGCATATGACTATCGGGATTAGATTACCGCTGTTCGCCCCAGTAAACCCTCTGCGCTAGTTTCCTTTCGGAGGTACCGTGGAAATAAGTTACTTGGGTATCCTACTGTGCGGCTGTTCCAGACATAAAACCAGCGTGATAATTCTAACGGTCTAGTGAAGGCATTGTTTCAAGGAGACCCAAGAAATAGGAGGTGGGTGAACACTTAATCAAGATTGGAGTGGAAAAACAGTTTTGTGGAAAAACTTTATTTACCAAAGCAGGAGAAAAGTGAAAACAAGTAGGAAAATCCAAAGACAAAGTCCTCATATGCATACATTTTGATTAAAAGATAACAACAAACGAAAAAAGAAAGAAATCATAAAAAGTAATGATGTCAATATTGAAAGCAAAATTATTTTAAAATAGCCCAGATGTACGCGACATGGTCTTCGAATTGTTTTATGCTAGTTTTCTACGGTGGCATTACACAATGTCTGATAGTTTGTTAGGGTGAAAGCAGACTTCGGAACAGCCAGAGGTATGTGCGTAGCATGCGAGTTACAAATATATTAGCAGTAATCAATATTTCGTAGTGGGCGCAGTTATACACCTTCTTCTTAGCCCTTCGTGGAGCCATCGATTTCAATACTGCAATATACACCACGCGAAGCAAAGGTACAAATCGAGTTTTAGGACACCAATCTGCGATTGCAAGAACTTTCCTAAATTCAGGAAATTTAGTAAGATCGACAAACACAAGGATCCGTCCACAAAAAGGCAATGTTATTTTCCAACTCGAACGCCCACTTTTTAACTTTTGCCTCAGGCACAGTGGGGAATCTCCTCGCTATGACGTTTCTCTACACGTCCAGCAGTGCGGAATAAAAAAAGAAGCCTTTTCTAAATTTCTTGCTAACTGTTCCTTCTTGGGTCCCGTGGCCAAAGCGAAAATTGCTTCGGTCGCTTCCGGGATTCCAATCAGGTTGCACGGTTTTCTTTCTTTGTGTAATGAACGTATTAGTGACGCGAAAGGGCTTCGCAGTGCAGATAATATTGCTTTATCTTCCCGTTTTATACGAAACACCATGTTGTATGGTGAAACATTTTGTAACTTCAAGTAACAATGCTATGGATAACAAACGGGGACTCAAACACCTTTCTTAAAATTTGGTTAAAAAAACTGGGTTTCAACCGCCTCAGAAATACAGGGGCGCACCTGTCGGTATTGCATTCCACGAGTGTTTTTCTTATGCCTTCAGCAGAGCGTCAATGCCCCATAAGTCGGGCACTGCGAAGTTTCTTTTGTGCAAGTCCACACTTGAATTTGTCTCTCTGAAGGGCGAAGGATCGTCGTTCATATCAGCGAAGTTGTGTGCGAGGGCTAACCACGGCAAAAAATAAAGCTGTTTTGTGCACCCGTTCGCCCTTCTGAATGGGAATAGAAATGATACATGAAAGCATTGGTATTCAAGTAAAAAGGAACAACGTAACCTATAGACGTGCTAAGGTCAATACAAAGCAGTAGAATTTACGGTGCGTCCTGACGAAGATTCTACGTTGTTACTCTTGCTTACATCAGTGTGCCACAGTTTCTATGCATCCTCATTGGTATTGTGCTGCTATTTTACATCCATCTCGGACACCCGGTTCACATTTGTTGCAAAAGCCCAGCGAACTCATAGGTTCACGGATTCTAACAGTAAAAGATGGGAAAGGACCAAACAAAAGCAATTCGAATAAATTACTCTAAATTTTCACCTGTAGATGTCCATCTTGCTCTTATGTAAACTAACAATATCCCTCTACATCAATTAAAAGAAAAAAATTCCGCCAGTATTTTCTCGCGCAACTCTCGATAACGAATTGGGCAATAGGTCACACCGCCTTTATCCCCGTTAAAGACTTGAAAAACGCATTATCACCACCCTCACTCCGCTGACACCATGTTTTGCTACAACTGCTGCATTAAAGTATCTTTCTTCCCTCGCACAAAAGCTAAATGGAATTTCCTGACAGATCCCGTATATCGTCCCAAATGACGTTTGTTCTTTTGTTTCACTGCATTCTTGTTGCATTGCATTTCGTGCTTGGGTTACGATATGAATATCCACCCTGCAAGGTGCTTCAACGGTCTGCTGCAATAAATAAATAAATAAATAAATAAATAAATAAATAAATAAATAAATAAATAAATAATAAATAACTAATAAATAGAATAAATAAATAATAATAAATAAATAAATAAATAATAAATAAATAAATAAATAAATAAATAAATAAATAAATAAATAAATAAATAAATAAATAATAAACTCTCCGCTCTATGTGTCATAACGCGATAAGTGAATTGAGAAATTATTTTTATTGAAGGGCCTGAAAGCTGCGAGTAAAACTTATGCGATATACATAGTATAACGGGGTGTTCGGGTAATGTGCGAAACTTGTCCGCTTCCTTTGAAAAAGAAATAGAACAATCACCCTTGTTTCATGTCGATTGCCTTGTCAGCTAACCATGCCTTTTCTTTTGCCGCTTTGTTACGAACACCGTTAAGATTTCCTGTGACTGCATTACTGATTGCTTCACCGAGACAACTGAACACCTCGAAAGCGCTGGCTGCAATCATAATAGTATTGTACGTAGTGCTGGTGCATTTAAAACAAAAATGTGCTTCATAAATTGCAAGGCCGGCCTTTTGAACACTAGGACTTAGCTTGAATTGGCTCTATATAACTACCCTATTTGTTCGTTCCATGATTGGACATCATTATAATTATCATCGCCAGTAACGTTATTGTGTAAAAAACACATAATCACTGCGAAGCAGTGGTTGGGGTCCTCATTTGAAGACTCCATTGGATGTCCCCACCTCTCCGGCTTGGTTAGTCAATTTCCTCTGAAGCTCCAGGTCTGAGCTGAGAAGAGCTGCCTCCAACTGCTATTGTTCTGCCTGCGGTGTTGTACTGCCTGGACATGTATCTGTACATTCCAATATAACATGGTATAATATTGGGTTACCACCCAATTGGGGCAAGCGTTTGGATAGTCTTTTGGATAAATTAAGCTGTACGTATGTAGATTTGTATCGGTTTTTCTTTGAATTTGTCGCCTATAAATGGCTGCCTTCTGTGTCAAGCTTTTAATTGGCCGGTGCGTATTGGCGTCTTCAAGCTTTAAGCTCCTCGAGGCTTTCGCCGTATTGATAAGAGAGAGGGGTGAAGCAGAACATGTTGACATCAGGTCGGTTCGTTTAGATTACGAGCGATCTGAACCGCTTCTTGATTACGCTGTAGTCCTTCTGGTCTTGTGGCCCATGTTAGTTCATGTCTTCGGTAGGAGTCATTACCGACCCTTACGAGGTTGTTAGCCACTTTCTGTGGTATTCTTCGGTTGGTATTGCCTTGGCATGAAATTTTAGAGTTCATAATAATGTGGAGCTCTTTCTTTTCCCTTTCTTCGTTGGCTGTACCTAGCACCATTGTCGTTGCTCGTGTTGCCGTAGGGTTTGGGCTACTGGTTGTCACGCTGCTGAGGAGCTTGTGCTTTGAGTCGATTATGACTTCAACTGGGTCTTTGCCGTTCGTGTAGATCCAGGCGGGCACGTAGATTGCGTTAGTTTCATTTTTGAGTCGTTTGTTGAGTTCGTTAGCTCTTGCTGCTTTCTATTCCTTCATGTAAAGTTTCGTTCGTGTGATTGCAAATTGGGGATAGGGCGATCTTCGTCCAGATATTTTTTTGTTTATATCTACGTAAGCCGTCATCTCTGCCTTGTCCACCCGGCTCCCTACCCTCTTCCATATGAAGCCACCAGTTTTGGTAATCTGCAGGCGATGCTTTGGCGCTTCGAGGGCTGCTTCTATGGTTTCTTTGAAAGTGTTCGTCACAACTAGTCGTTGCACCCTCTCTGTAAAGGTGCTTTGCGGCAGTACGAGCACTGTCTTATCCCCGGATCGGATTATGACCTCGGCTTTGCCTGTCTGTTGCTTGTTGAGGTGATGATATGGCAGTCTGTGGGCTATCCAACTGATCCCCAGTGCCCCTGAAATAACCAAAGAGTGTCCTCCTCTCTTGAGCCTGACCGGTGCTTTGTGATGCAGCTGATCATTCTTGAAATTCGCTGCTTTTTTTAGAAGTCAAAGAGTGGGATAGCTTTGAAGTTGCTATGCAGCCATATCACTATTATTCTCATTCTGCTATTCGATGTCCCTCTACTAAGACGTGTGCCTGTCTTGTGATTTTGTATCTGGCGTTGTGTACCCCCATTACTCCGGATTTTTCCTGGCGCACATCGAAGCCCACACTTTTTAGCACGCTACCTGCACGAAGGTAGCCGCATTTTCTAGAACTTCTTTCTGCACTCAACCTTTGGTTGTCCAGATTGTTATATCAACTGCATTTAATGTGTGGCCGATGCCAAGAATGGTTGTAGTCGTTTGGTCAGCCAATAATGGCAATTTTGTGCAATATGGGTGAAATTATGTATCCCTGCAGTGCATATTTGTTCCGCACCATGATTTCCGCCTACCTGATCTGCCATGCCTACCGTCACCGTTCTATTCGATAGGAACGCGTTGACGTAGCTCGAGATTCTTTCGCTGCAATTGATACCGTTGAGTTCTCGTAGAGCAGCTTCGTGTGATACATTATCAAATACACCTTGCAGGTCGTGGGCCATGGTTAAGTGCTCACTGTCTTTGGGGATGTTACAGAGGACATCTCTCCCCGGAGAACAAGGAAGGCATCTCGCGTGGAGAGGCCTTCTATGATCTTTACCATGATGTGTAGAAAAAGGTCGTTCACCTCGATGTCTTTCTGTAGCCGCCTGAGGATTACTTCTTTGTAGATCGTACCCACGCAAGATGTCAGAGAGATCGGCCTGAACGCCTCTATGATTGGTTTCTTGCCAGCTTTGAGCTCACAGTGCACAACTAACGCAATGATTCGGAACCTCGGAATGAAGCACACCTAAAAACTCCCGAAATACATCATAACGAATTCTGGAGCAGGGGGCCGGCGCCGGAATCTTGGAAACACTCAGAAATAATATTTAAGAAGCAGTTTCATCTCCATAAAAAATCCTGTGCCTCTAAAATATCTGATATGTGTGGAGAAAATATACCGGTTTTCTAAGTTTCGTAGCAATCATCAGTCAATAGGAAGCCATCCCCTCAACCATCGACTATTCATCGTAACGTTAAATATGATACGGTCGTACCCGGCAAAGCGACTTCGTGAATTCTTTAACTTAGAAAAGCGCCACTTCCTGCCTGATTTTTTATCCAACCACAGATGAGTTTGTCCAATTTTTGTTTGCAGCTATGTTACGCCTTTGCGCTCACGTGTGCTATTCGCTTCCAATGACAAGATTAGAGTAAAACCTTTGATTGAGTTATTGTATTCGTTTGCGCTATAGTTGAATGTTCTTTAAGCAAATCTGTTGTTGCAAGTTGGTGCATTATGATTCAAAAAATAAGCGCGACTTGGACAACGACTTGGACAGCGCTTGTCCCGTCGTCCTTCTTCACCGTCGTTGTCCAAGTCGCGCTCTATTTTTTGAATTATTGAATGTTCTTTTTGAAAAATGTTCTTCTTCGTTGTCTGTCCACCGTACCATCTCCATCACTCAACTTGAACTGCTCGACGAACAGCGCGAACTGAAAGGGCGCGAACTGCTCCTACTACAGCTACTACGCACTAACCCCCCACACACGCACACGCACCCACGCACACACACGCACACACACACATGCGCGCACGCACACGCACACACACACATGCGCGCACGCACACGCACGCACACGCACGCATACACACGCGCGCGCACGCACACGTCCACACACGCATACACGCACACACACACGCACGCATGCACGCACGCACACGCACACGCACACCCGCGCGCGCGCACACACACATCTTTAACCATGCGGAAACTGTTCCTTCCCCACCAACTGAACTTTTCGGGAGAGTGAATGTTTCGTCTGCACCCTCCAAGCATCTCTTGTGGTATATTTTCGCCTCGGGAGACCTTTGTTATGCTTGATGTTTATTACCAGTAGCGCACATCACTGCATAGCCAACAAAGCGGGTATATAAAATTGTACAGCGTTTTTAACCATAAACTTGCCGCAGTTTATACTCGAAACTTATCTTGTCCTCCTTCAAGGTCTACCTTCAAGTGCCGGAAATAGCTTTGACCAAAGAACAAAAACGAAATGCACTGAGCCCATCATCGTTTCCCCCATTCTCGACCACTATTAATGCCTAAAGAGTGACTTTTGCGAAAAAATATTCTGGAGCGAGGACTCTTAGTACAGGAATGAAATCGGTTTTCTAGTTAGGTGCTTTTAATACTTAAGGAACATTATGGGGTCGTTTATATGCGAGAAAAGTAATCTTTTAAATGTGGCTTGAGGCTGAACGTCCTGTTCCGGACGCCAGCATTGCGCAAAAAGTCCCAGCTCAAGAGCGAGCCATCAGAAAAGGCCGTAAAATTTGTTTGCAGTGTAATAGACAAAGGCTAACAAAAACATGGCATTCGAGGAAGCCTCAAGAACCCCCAAAAATCCATTCCACTTAAAGCCGCCTAGGGTCGTTGGCGACTGTCAAGGGAAAATGAGGGCTCCTTGTTCAGCACGGGCAGATAAGCCTCTTTAATTCCCGCTGCAGCCGCTCCTCGTCCGAGCCGACAGAAATGCCTACGAGCCAACACGATATCAACGTGCCCACTCTCGCAACCAAATACACCCCCTTCTTCTTTGTAACAGCGTAGTTTTTGATTGTCTTGCCTCTGTCACGGTGGGCTGTGCAGAGGGTCAGCGCATTCGAGGGCAACCCGGCAAGAGACTCTTGAGCCGTGCCATCGAATCCTAGGCCAAGTAGGGCAAGCATCGCGGACAATGGAAGCTTAGCGGCCAAGTTAGTTTTTGTTTTTACTTGTCTTTTTCTGTCGTCTCGCCCTCTTGTGCTGCTGTACTCTTCAAGGGATCCGTGGACGTCATTGCCTCGGTGGTATAAGGAGCCGCGGCTTAGGCGGCTCGGCCCTCAGCGTTCATCCGAGGTCTTTCGACCCAATTGTCCTTGTTCTTCTCAGAGCGCCATTCTCCGCCGGCCCTTTATATAAGCTGGCGAAAAATCTCGCGAGTACTTTTTTTTTCTTGTTCTTGAGCGGCTTTATTGGTGAAGGTGTCATGGTTAAGCAGACAAACCAGAAAGGCACGAAGTGGAAATTCTGATGACGTAACGTAATTAGTATATTTAACATATATTTTTATTCCTTCTCATGAAACGCAATTGTAACTGTGCCTATTTTGGTTGCTATAGAGTTTTACTGCTTTCTGAGGATGCCTGCTATGCACAGTACGGAGTTCCTGCCTCCTACGTTGAAAATAAAGTAGCGGCACTACTGGAATAGAGTTCATAGGACAGGGGAGGGGGCTCTTCGTTTCCGAATATATGAAGAACTGAAAACAAATAGAAAACATAGTACCCGCACCCCAACGAACAAAGTTAACAGCGGGTAATCAAACGAAAGCTCGGAGCGCCGCTCTTTGACCTCATGTGATTTTGACCGGCAGATATAGATCCAGGAAGGTTACTTAGGACAAGGCAGCCAGAATAAAAAAAATTGCATATAGTGCAGAAAGAACACATAAAAAGCTGCTCTTTGTTTCGTTTTATAAGTCAACGTAAAATTTTAACTCATCATGGCACGGTTTTCTCAAGGGAAGAACCAACGTAAGCTGCACTTTGCAATTAAAAACGGGTTCTCAAGCCGGGAAAATGCCCCACAGACATAAACTCTTACCGACCAATTGCTCTATTAAGCTGCATTGGTAAGGTAATCGAAAAAATGGTACTACAGCGGCTTGTCTGGGACCTCGAAAACAGGAATGTCTACCCGCCAGAGATGTCAGGATTCAGGCAAGGAAGGAGCAGCATTGACAATGTGATCGCCTTGGTAAAATATGTTCGTGCACAAAAGGCTGCGAAAAGGTTCACCATTGCTGTCTTCCTAGACATAAAGGCAGCATTTGACAGTGTTTCCCACGAAGCAATTCGAAGGGAGGTGGCGTTTGTAGGACTTCGAGGCCGAATGCAAGCCTGGATCGGTGATTACCTAAAGGATCGGTATGTCTACATGACAACCAAAGACGGTGACACGACACGACATGCCATCCCGCAGGGTGTCCCACAAGGTGGTGTTCTGAGCCCGACACTGTTCAGTATATGCCTCATCCGCATCACAAAGGTACTACCTCAAGGAATTCACATCTCGGTGTATGCTGACGACATCTGCATCTGGGCTTCGGGCAGGAACCGCAGACACATACTAGCAAAAGTGCAGAAGGCTCTGTTCGCCATTGAAAAATACCTCAGAGCTGCGGGCTGCTTCTGTCCCCTGAGAAGTGCGCTGCCATGGCATTCACCAAGCGCGATGTATCTCGATACCCACTGGAGATAAATGGCGTGCAGATACCCTATGTTTGCAATCACAAATTTCTAGGCGTTACAATTGACCGTTCGTTGTCCTGGGCTCCCCATATCAGGCGGCTAAAGGAGCGACTCCTTTCGTTCGTTCACGTTTTGCGGATGATGACAGGAAGCACCTGGGGCTGCTCAGTGTCAGCACTCTTGCGACTCTACAAAGCGCTTTTCGTAGGCCTCTTGCGATATAGCCTTCCAGCTTTACATGCTGTGTCCAGGACGAACTTGAAGGTTCTGGAAGGCTTGCAAGCTCGAGCACTGCGAACATGCCTGGGCCTTCCAAAATGCACCTCCACGATAGGAACCTTATGTGAGGCAAGGTGCTTTTCTGCGACCACTCTCCGTTCACAAGAATTGCTCCGTACCGGCCTTCGACATGTTTCTCGATGCTTTGCTCATCCACTGGCTGCCGCTTCTGCATCTCGCGTGGTGCACGTCCTGCCATCTAATTACCTCCGACCCAAGCTGCCTGCTATTCACCGTGGTTGTACGCGGCATGGGCTGTGTGCACCACTGTACCTGGAATAGGCAAAAAGTCGTCTATGCCAGCATCTGCCTTGACATATTTTGTCTTGGAGCATATCCAAACCCGTTATCCAGACCCGTTATCTCACGCGTGAAGGGGGTAGCCAACGCCACTCCGACTCCCCGTGTAGTCTGAGAGGCGCTGGCTACCCCCTTTAAGCGTGAGATACACTTCTAGTAAATGTAAATAGCCCAGAAAGTGAAGGAGAACACAGTCGCCCAGATAGCCGAATTGGTAAGGCATTCGAGATCTAATCAAAAGGCGTGGGTTCGGTCCCCACTCTGGGCGCGTGTTGTTCTTTCTTTCTTTCTTCCGTATATTTAAAAAAATAGTAACTTCATTAACCGTAGTAAAAAAAAAATTTACCCCGTGTAGTCTGAGTGGCGCTGGCTACCCCCCTCAAGCGTGAGATACACTTCTAGTAAATATAAATAGCCCAGGAAGTGAAGGAGAACACAGTCGCCCAGATCGCCGAATTGGTAAGGCATTCGAGATCTAATCGAAAGGCGTGGGTTCGGTCCCCACTCTGGGCGCGTGTTTTTCTTTCTTTCTTTCTTCCGTATATTTAAAAAAATAGTAACTTCATTAACCGCAGTAAAAAAAAAGAGCCTAACCACACCCCTATGCCTCCTTTGGCGTTGTAGACTGCCGACCTATGTTTCTATATATATATATATATATATATATATATATATATATATATATATATATATATATATATATATATATATATATATATATATATATCGCGCAAACGCATCAGAGTTGGGAATAAGGGACTAGTTGCATGGACATAGAGTGACAAACAACTAGCATAATAGGTAAGTGGGCAGTGTTCACCTCAAAAGGGCGATCGTGAAATTACCAGCGAAATTTCGCAAGCATCCAGATTATAACGAGCCATTTTACTGCAAAGCAGTATGTCTCCCCTCCCCTCGCTCCCACCCAGGTTCCATTGTGGTGACGCAGATTTACCCGGCGCCGCTCCAGGGCTCCTCCCCGCCACCGTCGACCCATCTTTTACAACGGTTATCAAAACAATTATTACCCCCGCCACCACTGTTGCCTTTGTCTCGAGTGGCGCAGTCGGCTGACCGTGGCCGTAGCGCCGTTATCAGATGATTGCGCTGAATCAACACAAGCGCAAATTGGTGTAAAGACGCCTGAAAGGCGCTGCCACGATCTTGCTCCGTGGGCGCTGCCACCGGCGCTGCCGAGAATTTTGGCGCGGCCGTTGCCGCTTCAAATTCCACCTCGACCTAGAGTTCCTTTATATCGCGTAGCGCTAGGGAGCTATGTACAGGAACTCTACCTCGACCAGTAGCTGCGCGCCCCTGCGGGTTGAAAGCAACTTGCCACGTTGAAATGCCGGCGTGAGTACATTATTCTTCAGAAGCGTTGCAAGCTGGGCTAGCTGAAAAGACATTCTTGGATAAAACCAGCGCGAACTCAGACGAAAACGAAGGAAGTTCGACACAAGGACAGCCGCTGGTCTAACAACTATATTTTAATATCAGAAAAGGTGAATATAAATACTGAACACAAACAATAAAGTAATAAAATAATAAAAATACAGTGCGCATGGTAAAAACACGTTTGCAAAGGTCACGTTTATACCACCAGTCGATATACACATGTTCTAGTCAAGGCACATGCAGGTATGCCATCTCTTTAGGATGGAGACACGCGCTTGTTTGGCTTACTCTGCTATGTGGAATGCCTCCATGATTTCGCGGGTTGTTTGATTACGGTGCCTAAATAAACTGTTAGTGCCAGGAAAATTAGGTTTGCATTGGCTGCACTTAGCGCAATGCGAAGAAAGATGGGATGAAACAGGGCCTTTCAATGACCAATTCATGTTCTCTCAAATCGCACGTTGATACAGACGGGCCAGTTTGTCCACACATAAGTTCGGCCACAGGGCAAAGGAATGCTGTACACAACTCCCGTAGCGCATGCGCCATACCGGTTCTTGTGGTTTACACCACAACCAACCCCTTCCTTCTCACTTCCCCGCTCTTTCTTTCTGTCAAGCCTGCCACATACAGAACGCAACTTGTTGCGGGCCGTGATAGCCACTTGCACTCCATAGCGATGGCCCACTTTTTTAGGTTTTGCGAGATTGTATGAATGTATGGGATGACGGCAACTTTTTGGGGCTTTTGTGTGTCCTCTGCCACATTCCGGCCGCCGGACTTTGTTTTCTTCCTTATTCTTCCTTAGCCTGAAAGCCATTCCGAGCAACATTGTCGCGTCGGCGGCCGTCGTTGACGAGCTGGTTAGAGTTCTTCTGGCACAACAATAATAATAGGTCATAGTCTCGTCGCATGCAAACTTTCTCTCTTTATTCGCCCGTGTATTTTCCGCCTAATGAGGCGCCTATCCCCCATTGCGGGGGAAGGCGTTCACGGGTTGAGTGAGAAGGGAGGGGGCATCCACGCACAGCAGGCCTTAATACCGCTTCGGATGACATACCCGTTGTGGTGGTGGAAGATTTAAACGTGGCAGTCTCATGGCTCAATGTGCCCAGTCAGCTGTCCTCAGCAATCGATCGGTTTGGGTCTGGGTTGTTGTGTTGCAAGAATAATGAGGTGCCTACGACTCGGCAGCAAAAGGGACATCCACGAGTGTGTCCACTAGTATAGAGGTCGAAGCCCTCGATGTGCTAATTCGCTATGGGAGGACGCATGTCGCTCGCTTGGAGGAAGAAGAGCGGAAACTTAAGAAGTGTCAGACCGAACAGAAGCATGAGTGGGACGCCGGGACGAACGACTGGAAACAGCCGTGGGCAGCCGCCGTTGTCACCCTCAATTTTGCGCCTAGTCGTGTTTTGTAAGCTGCGAATCCACTCCTGTGCATGAACCCAGCAACTTGGCCCGCTTGAAACGCCGACGTGGGCCGATATCACTCGTTCAGCTGAAAGGGCTGTCAGACCGATATATTCTATAGTATCTTTTGCTTCTAAGCACCCGCTCATGACCGGTTGCCGGTTTATGCGGGCACGGGTTGGGAGAGGAGGGTGGTAGGGGGTGGCGGGCACGCGCAGATATAGGTTTCATACCCCTACTGATGACCTGCCCACTGTGCTGGCGTAAGGTTCAAAGTGGCCGTCAAAAAGCCCAATGCGACCGGTCCGATGTCGTCTGTGGTAGAGTGGATTGGGTTGGCGCGTTACACAAACAGTAAGGACGCCTACGACGCGGGAGGGTAAGAGACAGCTCTACGTTTGTCCGCTAGGATAAAGCTCGTGTCTTTTCCAAATTTCATTCAGGTAATTGGCTAGGAAGTGTGCTCAGTCGTAAATTACAAACAAACGTGTTATGTTTCGTGCACTCCGTGGAGGGCGTGCGGCTTTACAGGACATCCGCCTTCGTAGAGCGGAAGGGCACTAAATGTTTTTACTGTTCCCCGTATAGTTTGGGCTCATATTTAGGCTCCCAAAAGAGAGCGAAATTTCACCAAGACCGAAACAAATTGATTTTATCCCAGTGTAGTTCCGCCTACCCTTGGTGAGAGGCCAACTGGCATCCGCAACAATATATTAATCGCCGCTAGTTTGCGTTGAGCGACCAAAACTTTGAAACCGATACCACTGGTGTTAGTATGCAGTTCAGTTAGAGCACAGACGTTGTACAGCCGTCATATAGGCTATCATGGGGTTCGAAATCACAATGATGAAAATACTGTGTCCTCAGAAGACCACGAGGAATGACTGTTGTTGTAATTCAATCGTGTAATTTGCGGGGCATTGATGGAAGCGTGATTCGGGATGATGATGGGGATATAGTAACGGCGCCCGATTAAGCTGTAGAGGGTTTTCATGGAAGTCGGCTTCATTAATTCCGGAATGACTCACCGTTCGGATGGTACACTATCTTTTAAAACAATACAGTCTAGCATAGTCAGCTTGTTTGCACCAAAAGGACACTTCCCTAGGTCAAGTTGTAGTTCAGAAGGGGTTAGACAGGTCAGTGTTTGGGTAGAAACGAGCTACACACGTCGCAAAATGGGGAGAAAATCGGACGAAATCATCCAGGCTACAAAACTCATATCCCATCTGAGACCCGACTAGGTGTTGTCCAACACCCTTTGAAATGTTTCAGGCGTGTTAGGCGAAGTGGCGTGACATAAAATTGGTATAAACAATGAAATGTAGCAAGTGGCCTACTGGGATCGTTATGTTTTGTTACCGCCACTAGCCTATCAAGGGCGGAAATCAAGGGACGAGAAGGAATCAGCGCCATGCAAACAATCAACGGTGTAATCAGGGACAAGGCTTAATGTCCAGGCCGAAAATCCTGTTACTGCGAAGATAGCCAGCACTAGGGGCATTTGTCGAGCATTTGACAAAGTTCCCCACCACTGCCCAATGACCAAACTTTTATTTCCTAACCTCGACTTGTTCGTGTTATCTTGGGTTAATAACTTCCCCAGTAATATAAAGCACTTAGTCACTATTAACAACGCGTGGTATGGAACCTTTTTCGCTCTTTCAGGCGTTCCTCAAGGAACGGTGCGTGGTCCATTTTCATATTTAACAGTAATGACCATCTTCACTACATGACTACAAAATCCGACTCTTTGCAGACGACTAATTCTTAGGCGACAATCATCAGCAAAGCCGATAAAGTTTCCTAGTAGGCAGATGTCAGAGCCGCCAAAGTCAGGTTCCAGAGGTGACAAACGTCTTTATTAACGTGTCTAATTGTACATCACTTTCTTCCCATACACACGCCAACCCATTTTTGTACAACCACGGTCAAGGTAATTGCTTCCTACAATTTACCAATACCTACAAATATTTGGACGCACATATTACAAGTGATCTGTCCTGGTGAGTCCATATTAACTACATGATTTTTCCATAGTGGTATCGAAACTTACGAGCACAAGAACTCCAACAACTGCGTCTACAGCATTTTGGGGACATACGCAAGTATTGGGGTATTAACAGCGGAGCTGTTGTAGCAGGCCGTAATGTGGGACGCGTAACGCGTTAAAAATGTGAAGAAAATGCCAACCGCAGGTGAGGGCGTGCCTCGCGGCGACCGCCGACCGTCCCCGGCCCGCGCAGTTGATTTAGCAAAAAAAAAAAAAAAAAGAACTGGCAAAACCCCAAGCAGTGCGAAAATTCCGTGAATGCCCGACAGCGCGTGGTTCGCGGCGACCGCTGATCATCCACGGCTCACGCACTGGCTTTAGCAAAAAAAAGAAAGACTTGCGAAAACCCGCAGGGGCGCCTCGCTTTTCCTAGCAATCAATAACCCCACAGCTGGCGCCAACCCGGCTCCACGGAACCTCGACGCGGCTCCAGGAACGCTGCACATGCGCCGTGCACGTACGCGCCGCCGTTGTGCTCCAGCTGTCGGCACCCACTAGCGCGCATGTAATGCTTGGCATAAGTACACGGTGATATCGATGCAAAAGACGATGACTACTAGTAGCACAGTGCAAAACGAGCACGGAACACGTAAATAAACACGTTCAAACTTGTACAAACGCGTGCTGATGTGTCCTTAAGTGCGTACGTAGGAAGAAATCCTGCAGTTTCTCTATAGTTCAAACCTTACGCGAATCACCGCAAGCTTCGCCAGTTTTCTTTTTTTGTGTGTGAATGCTAATTTCCCGCCTAGGCAACATCAAGCGATAGTTTTCCGCTTCGGCTGGGACAGGCTTAGGGCACTTAGAAGACCGAGCAGCAATAGCAAGAAAGCAATCGGCGACTTGACCTTGTCTGACGTTCGGACGGAAATTACATTGGAGGTGGTCCCGGGGATTAACAACGCTGAGCTTTGGTCAGCGCGTAGAATGGAGTCGGGAACCTTTCAGCATGTGTTGTTAGATGGGGGGAACTTCTTTCCAAATGTCGTAGGAAGACGCAAGTGAAGTATATTCATTAGTTTCCATGGATACTCGTATGGTACAGCAACTGCCGTAGGGCGTGAGCACTACGCAGCATGCTGAAGAGGGGAAGTTGCCGGCTCTGGTACCGTGGATAACTGGTATGTAAAGGTCGCGAGAGTCAGGAACTGTTTCTATTTGTGGAACAGTTGGTTGGGTATAAAGAGGAAAGTAGTATGCAGACACGAGCGTCAACGACTAACCTGACCCTATTTCATGCCTTGCCCGCGTAAACAATTCCAAGAAGCAATTGTAAACAGTTCAGGCACTTCTAGTATGCAATAGCACGGAAATGTTTAAATGAACTTTCACTATTGGCTAGGCGGACAAAACAGGCTCCTGGTTTCATTCTAGATGAGAAATTTGTAGTATGCGTTGGGTCAATTTATACTGTCAAAGTGTCGATAAAAATGCCGACACAGAGAATGTCGACAAAGTGGCGACAGAGGAACAAAGTAGCAGCTGGAATAGGTGCTGAGCATCGAGCCATGCTTTGGAGACCTGTTCCTTCATGATATTCTGAAGAGGTGGAAGCAGGCCTAGGGAGGGGTGTTCACTAGACTATCCAATCAGGAGTTGAATAGGGACCTCTCACGGATGGAGTATTCTTCACCCTCATCTGAGTGAAAGCAGTTAAAGGTTGATGTCAAAAGGGAGAATTTTCGTTCGTACATTGTGGGCGTCAGACGAAATATTCTACCTTGTCTGTTAATTTTGACAGCTTCAGAGGCTAATGACCACAGTAAAGGTTTCAATTCCTTTCATAATGTTTAATCGGGTACTGGCCAGGAATTGCGGTGTTGACGCGTGTGCGATATCCTACAACGTCTTTTATCTTATGAGCTTAAATAAGACATACCAATAAAACTCTCAAACTAACACATGGTTTCTTGTTGCACTCGATATAAAAGGGGCATTAGACAATGCCACTAAACAAGCCATCCTACAAAGGTTCGCTTCTACCAACTGAAAGCACAGACTTTACAAATACGTTGCGACATTTCTTACCAACCGATCAGCCGCTGTGCGCATCGGCCATCTCCGATCTGACACTTTTCCCGTAATTCCCAAAGGAATGCCCCAAGGCTCAGTTGTTTTACCCTTGCTCGTTAACCTTGCCATGAAAAAACTCCCGCCACTGCTCCAAGAGATTACGCATCTCGCATACGCTTTCTACGCGTACGACCTCACGATATAGACACCCACTGGCTCAATTGGACGTGAGGTAGACGCACTTCAAATGGCGATCGACAGGTCCCAACAATATCTCCTAATCCAGAGGACTGGAGTGCTTACGCTAAGTGAGAGAACTACCCTCAAGACCGCGCATGGAATACCGAAACCAGAACTATATGCAAATAATCAACCCGATCCAGAATGCCACCTCACCTTCGGATATGGAGCCTCATAATACCTAAAGACGGATCTGGCTTACAAGCCCTACCACACTTACAGCGCCCACTCAACCAACTCATGAACACCATCCGCCGCGTCTCTAATCGCCGCTTCGGACTTCACGAACACGGCACTTAACGCATGATCCAAGCCATTTTCATTTGCAGGATTGCGTATGGCACGGCATACGTGGCCCTCAGATCACAAAAATACAAAAGCTCGACGCCTCCATACGTCAGGCCTACAAGGGCGCAATGCAGCTCGCAATCAGTACGGCAACCAATAAACTATTGCCGCTACGGCTTCACAATGCCTGGAAAAAAATACAAAAGGCCCACCATGCATCTCAGATACGTCCAATCCAGCTCACGCCGCAGGGTAAGAGGTGCACTTCTCCGTCTGCACTACAACGTAACACCACGACAAGATGAGAAGATTCGAACTTCCATCAGACATTCGACAACATATCCGTGTAGCACCCCTACCCCAGAAATATGCACCCGGTTTTCAACAAACAACGACACATGGCACGAGCATGCTTAATTCACTAAGTACAGTCCACCACTTACCATGGAGTCTATACACAGATGCATAGCCCTACCCTCGTCAAAAAGCACATCCAGGCTGTGTCGTTAACACGCCAAGCACACAACTTGCAGCAGCGGCCGTTCTTACCACTTCCGTTGAGACTGCTGAGGAGTTTGGCATCGCTCTTTCTTCCACGGTAGGCGAGAATTCCTCACTGTAATCTCCGATTTTAAGACCGCCCGCTAAACTTTCTAATTGCTCGCATTTCTCAACTCGCACTGTGCCTGCTTCGACAAGTAAAAATATTATCAAAACTTAATATCATCTGGTCACGCGGCCACCAGCCCCTCCAAGGGAATGGGGTGGCACACGCCGCTTCCCGGGCTCATGAACACCGGGCCGTTACCCCAGAAGAGACAAAACAAAGACCGATCTTCCTCAAAGCCAGAACCACTGCACACATACACCGAAACCTTAGCCCACTACAAAAGCGACCATTGTCGCTTCCCACCACCTCATTTACAACTGACACGCGACGAAGAAACCACTTTCTGGTGCGTACAAAGTAATTCATACACCCATAACACCCTACTAAACGCAATGTACTCGACCCAATACCCTACCACCTGTAACTTCTGCCCTCTTTCTGGCACACTATACCACGTGGTAAGGGAATGCCAACGAACCCCTATTCTAATCCCAAATGCCAACCCTGCCTATAAATAGTGGGCGGAGCAGCTGACCGGCTCCGAGCTCTCGGACCAGAGCCGACTGGTAGAAGGGGCCCAGACGGCCAGCCAGCACAAAGGCATCTTGGAATAAGGATGCCTCTCACTGGGTGGAGGCCCTACGAACTTCCTCCTGCTGAGCAGTATGGTAAATGTTTGCCTCTCTCTGTTTCACTTTCACTACTTAGATAGATGTGGTTACGAACAGAAAGCAATATTGGATTACAAGTTCCTCGCTCCCGCTTGGCTTTAAGTATTACTGCAAAATATACTATTTGTTTAAAGTAGCACTAAATCTATCCAAATGGTGTACAGACCAGAATGTTCAGCGAGTACAAGGCAGAGGAGAACCCCACAACTCCCCTCGCTTTTTCGTCAGGTCTGCTTTGTAATTTGAACCGAACCATTAAAAATGTTTGTTTGCTGTTTGTTCTGTGATGGCTTAATACCTTACTAAACACAGAATACTGTTTCACTGATGCAGAGCGACGCAGCGCACTACAGTGGATTGTAACAAAATTGCGTCAACACAAACGGAAACAGTTCAAAAAGGATGCTTTCGAGAGCTTACTCCCGGATCGAAAGTGATAGAGAACCGGCGTTATCTCGATAACCTTCGTTATTAACCCCTTGATTGTTTCAGCGCTCGAAAGCCTCTTATTGAATTTGTAATAAAGTGAGAAGGCGAAGTCGGAAGGGTGCCGGCAACGCTCTTGCCCGTTCGATAATTCGGCCATTTGGGCTTCCGTGCGGCGGCTCAAAAACAAAAAAAGTGTCAAAAGTAAGTTTGAAAGTTGAAAGTGCCCCATCAATGATAGCTGTAGCAAATTTCCATTGGCGCCGATATCCGCCCTGGGTAAAAATACGTTACAGCCGCGACATAATGAGACTGTTAGAAGAGCAAAAAGTGAAGGAGCCGTTACCTGTTTTTTTGTCTTCAACGTATCCGGATACGTGAAAAAATCAAAACAAAAACAGCATCAAACAAAATAGTTGCCTAAACCTTACTCCAAGAAAAGAAAAGGCCCAGTGATTGATCTCCAAGATTACTGTGCGCGATGGTTGAACCTACCATTCTATAGCTGTGGCGACACTCTAAGCTCTGTGTATATCCCCTGCTGCGCTTCTGTACATTTCCTTTCTCGAAGTGAGGCGACGATGGAAGTTCCTTAGCCGCCGTGCAGCGTCATCGAAGCGCGTGTCTGCCGGACAGGGATTAGCCAAGCTGGAGAAGGACACCCTGATCAGTGCCAACGCCCCACTTCTGTTTCTTTAACCAAATAGAAGCAGCAGTCACGCACATGAACGAGAGTAGCTGAAAAACAAAAGCTCGACACGGCTATGAAGTTTTCGTCAGTGCTATTGATGCAACACGACGGTTTTAGTGTGCAAACACTCGCATCCGAAATCCATGACGCTTTAGGTTATCGTGAACAAAGTGTTTATTAATAGACCGCCGCAAAATATGAATCACTGGTAGTGCACAAGAAAAAACATTGCATCCCTGGTAAAATGGAACTCTAAAATTGACATTCTTGCATCATGCAGAACAAAATGTCCCGCCTCACATTTCAACGATTCAAAAAGGGATTTGTTCCGAATGGTCGCTACGTTACGAATAAATGTGGTTGTTGCCTCCACCCCGCCTCAAAAAAAAAAAAAGAGAAAGAAATAAGGGAGGTTGCGGTCAATTTTATGTCGGCTAATAGTGTGTGTAACTGCTGTTTTAGTATGTATCGAAGCTCTCCCCGCTATACTTTTTAGAGCAAAGCTTCCCACCTCAACCAGTCCACGGTTCCTTTCGCGTATGTTGAACAAGTACGGCGGAGCATGCCAGTCAGCCTGCCTTACCCTTACTCGAGCAGTGGCGATGAGTCGAATTACGTATGTTGCTCCCGTCTATAAGCTGAACGAAGTACATTTGAAACACCTTGACGTTCTTTATCGAGCTGTTCTTCGCACCATTACCGGGCTTCCGCGCCATACCCGCACGGAAGCCCTGAATCAATCAGCCCCGGTACCCCCCCCCCCCCCCCCCCCCTCGAACTGCTCCTGGAGGAAACTGGACAACTCCACGAAGATAGGCGTTCCTTGACCTGGCAGGGGGCGGCTCTTAGAGCCTGGGGCCCGCAAATGGCGCTAACCCCAGCCGTGCCGCAGCCTCCCTCTCCTCCATGGCAACGCCCCTTAGGCGTTGACAATCGGCAACGCATAGGCGTCCCAAGAACCCGATCCAGAGTTCGCCATCATGCTGTTTCTCGCACTCTGGCGGCTAAACTCCCTTACGAAGAAGACATTTACACGGACGCGAGCGTGTCTGCCAGCTGCATGGGACTGGCTTGGCGATGTCCAGGTTTACCTAGTTAAGACGGCGCTCGCACTCGACAAGCATCCACTGCGTCTATAATGGACCGTGAGCTACATGCCATCCTCGCAGCTCTCGAACACTTGACCTACGAGACGTCTGCCTCATTACCTCCCCGCATTCGGTTTCTGACTGACTCCCAAATGGCGCTACGTGAGCTACGGAAAACGTTCTCCGATCACCCTCTGGTTCATCAGATTCAACATATGATTAATCTACTTGCTCACAATGGTACCTGTGTACGTTTTGCGTGGATGCGTGGACACATGACTCAGGGTTCCGGCAACCAGGCTGCTCATGATGCAGCGCAGGAGAGCTTTCAAGTAACTCCGCCACTGGTTGACAGCCCTGCTTCCCCGATCTCCATCAGTCAACAGCTGGATCACGCTCGTCAGGCTAGGCACAACCGCCGTGCCGCTGCCACTCCTGTAGGTTTTCTGCATAACGTCCTATCACTAACTCGTCCTGCCGAAGTTTCTTGTATTAAATTTCGAGCGAACGCTGCATTGACTCCCCACATCACACTCAAATGGCATCAACCGACGGGCGATCCACCGCCCTACTGCCCATACTGCAACACAGCTACAATAGCAAATCTGACCCACCTTATTTGGCACTGCTCTGCGTACCAATCCTTCCGCCACATCCTGTTGAATTTCCTACCCAATCCAAGCGAGATACCCCCACGACACTCAGCAACCCTGATTTCCTTGCTGCCCTTGGTGCTTTGCTCTCGAGAGTGGCATCGCAAAAGTAGTTTAGCCGGGGTCTACCACCCCTATCTGTGCATTCAGGAACTGACTATTCCTCTCCAGGATCTTGGAATGAACATCACCTCGTGACCACCTCTCCCTTCCTCTTTTCCTCCTCTCCCCTTCCGGCCCCTGGGTCCTCCTTGGGTTAATAAAAGACTTTCACTCACTCACTTCGTGGCGCGCGCGACAAGAAACTCTCAACGCAGCTGTGGAGGGTGAGGGCGGTTTTCACTCATGGAGCACAGTGTAAATGGCGCGGCGAGTGGTTACGTAGCGTTCGCCCGCGCGGCAGGTGCCTGTTCGCACCGGATGGCGCGTCGGCGGGAGGGCTTTGTCGTCTGCTTTAGCGACGGTTTTTTCGGGCCTGTTTAACGTACCTTCGCGTCCATTGCACGCATCCGTCGGACGGCTTGATTAACTTGTTCGACAGCATTTCTCCGCTAACGCGCACCCGACGGAATTTGGTGGTCGTACAGGAAAGACACGTTAAGGATTGCGTTGCAGGGCTGGAAAACAAATGTAGAGACCACATACAGACATCTGGCCGCTAGAGATGCGCAACCGTTAAGTACTACTTGCTTTGAATGGGACTCCGTCTTCTAAATTGGTGAATACCAATCCGGTTGTCTTTTCGGATGTATTACAAAAGCCGTAAGGGTCAACTGGTACTGATAAAAAGCGATTATAAAAGTTCCCTCAGCTGTCTCGCAAATACCAAATAACTTTCTAAACTAACTAGTTTAAATCGGTATAAATGGGAATCACTCTCCCATTCCGAATTGTTTCGGTGTCCGCGCTTGGGCCGCGCGGTCTGGTAGCCCGGAGCTAGCACACCAGGATGGTTATGTTCCGCTGTGTCACCCTTCGAAATACGCTAGTCCCCTGTTTTCTTTCTGCCGACACACGTCTGAGCTACAGCGGCGTGCCGCCAGTAAAAGTGGAACATGGCACTTACTATTCATTTGGCATGTAATTTAGTCTTCGTCACAGCCCGGAGCGAACCAGCGAGGATTGCAAGTCAATGTCGTCCGTTCAAGAAATGCGTTTTGTGCGCCGCCGCTTTAGCCCGGCCGTGACTGATGCTGCTGCGTTCGGAACGCCGGCCCTGCGAATTCTAGGTAACGGCTGGCAGAATCTCTGGTTTCAATCTTTGTAAAGCCACGTGTGTGAATTGAAGTGACGACGCATGGGAAATTGTTGTGGGTGTCGTTTAAAGCTTTGCTTTCCAACAACCTTCACAGCGTGAATCAGAGCCATTTGGTTTTGGCAAATATGGCAGCACAAAACGCATTTCTTGAACGGACGACATTGGCTTGCAATCTTAGCTGGGACGCTCCGGACTGTGACGGAGTCTAAATTACATACAAATGAATAGTAACTGCCATGTTCCACTTTTACTAGCTGAGCAGTCGACGGCCATCTTCGCTCTTCAGGGCCACTTTCCCGATAACTGTAAAGTGCGTTCAGCTGGGTACGAGCGGAAGTTTTAAAGTGAAAGCCTTATATACCTCATTGCACACGAATGATGCAACATCCAAATTGAACAAAGGATCTCAAGAAGCAAACCGAAGCAAGGCAGCCATGTATAAGAAAGAATTAATGATGACCAAAGTTGCTTATGACTGAACATAGTAATTGGCAGCAGCGGCAGCGCAGAAAGAACGTCGCTCAAGCACAAAACTGTCTTTGCAGTGTCCTTTGCTGCCCGCTGTTCCTCTCAATGAAAGCCGGATCTGTGTCGCCCTTTACCTGAACGCGATTACCTGAACGCGATTACCGGACAAGGCGCGGAGTGATCACCTAGATGAACTGCTTCATCGACGAAAAACCTCCACACGGCGTAGCTAGCTTCGGTATAAGAGCGCTATAAAAACAAGCCGGCAACGCAGACCAACTACATTCGCCGCAGAGGCAGCGCAGCAAGCACTTCGCTCACGCACAAAACTGTCTTTAGAGGTCATTTTTGAGTAATATGTTATTGTCTGTAACATTTCTGCCGCTGCCGATACTGCTGCCAGGGTGTACAATTATCATGTTACCTGAAATCATCAGTCTATTCGAAGAATTTCGGCAAGAATTTTGTGAAAGGCGTGGTTCACTGGAAATGGAGTTTAGGAATGAGCACCGCGAAATGAAAGCAAGCATACAATTCTTCAACAAGCAGTTATAAGATTTGAGGAAGCGTTGTTCTAAGCTTCAAAAAGAAACCTGAGGTAAATGCGCAGACGATTTCTTAGCACTCGATTGCGCAGTTAAAGAAGGATGCAGCCGAAAGTGAGTAGCGAACAACCCAGCTTGAGGAATATTCGCGCAACAGAAACATTGAAGTAGAAAATGTCGCTTTTGTTAAAGGCACAAACCTTGCCGAAACCCTTGAGAAGCTTGGAGATGAGAAAAGTGAACCGGTCCCCTCAATCGACCCCTCATGTCCACACATTGTTCAATTCCACAGTCGCTCAAAACAAGACACGGTTCTTGGAAAGGCTCGTAAGGTGCGCCTGCCTGCAAATGACGTCGGCTGTACACGGACTGCTCCGGACACTGATCCTATCTATGCCAAGGAGCACCTGTGCCCGCAGCTGTACACAAACTGTACGAAACAATACTGATGTCGCGATATTGTTCTGGTTTAAAGCGAAGTGATCCGTACATGAGCAACTGGCTTCCCTTAGACCCCTAGATAAAGTATACCCTACGCGAAATAGAGATACACAGAAAACATTCTGAACACGTATCAACTATGGAATGGCAGATATTAATGGACATTCTACCAAACACGCTAAACTAATTACGACAATACGTATTTTCAATTCAGAATATGTCACCTTCGCTAATAATTTTTATGTACATCAAAGTTTTTCTTCTTTTTTCCCTCCTTTTTCTCTCTTTTTTGATTTCTCATTCTTTTTGTCTTTTTTTGGTGTTCATTTATTTTTTGTTACAAAGCGTGCGGTGCGTAAACGTTCTCATTGTTATAATGTTTATTTCTCTGGTTAGACATAGGATGTAATAAGTTACCGCGCGCTGTTTTTCGACTGCCTAGCTCTGCCAATGTACCAGAGGTGTAGGCTCTTGTCGAGTCTGGAAAAAGACTTTTTGCCTGCGTCCTTGCGTCACTGCTTCCTCTGTGAAGGTGTGGAGATAAATAAAATTGAAACTCTGTCCGACCGAGTTGTGTTACCTACGACGCGACCATAACCATCAGCATCCCCACACCAGACCTTACAGGAAAGCCAAGACCAAGCCCATATTATTAGATGACACAAAGACACGCTAGTCACATACAGGGATACAATAAATCAGTACAGGTTATTCAGATGAAAAAATCCACCGGCCCACCCCAACCTTTCCAGGAAAGAGGCAGTCACGTGGCGACGGTTGCAGACACTTTTCCAAGCCCTGTTTCCCTCAACCGCTGCTATCAAGACTTCTTCTCAAACATCTTCACTTTCTGATCATACAGCAGAGCAGATTGAACCCCATGCTGCGGCCCTGCCACGAGCTCCAAAAATACACTACCGCCTAGAATGTGAATACACTTCATGTGAATACACTTCAAAGATGCGAAAGTAAGACTAGAACAATGGGAGACTGATCTTCTCAGCTCCACAGCGGAAGGAACAAGTCACAGCAATCCGGATGGCCGAAGCCGCCGCGAGAATCTAAGAAATTCTGGCTGACGGCTGAGGAAGGGAGACCGTCCAAGTGGTCTACCCTTCAGAACCGATCTCGGGCATCAAATAAAGGAATCTCTCTCTCTCTCTCTCTTTCTCAGCTAGTAATAATTAGTAAGGTTCGATGAAGATGAATTGAGAATAACTAAACGTACTACTGTACATAAGGAACAATTTTGATAGATTAAAGAAGATTAAGATGGACTAAGCTGGACTAAGCTGAGGATAAGGGGAATTACGGAGTGGGCAAGGTGGACTACGATGTCTTGTGGTGGACTAAGCTGCATTAAGCAAGGTAAATAGCATGGCTGGGGTGCCAACGTGTGGACGTATACGTAAAAGGTACGCTTAAAGCAGTTCGCCACGTCGGCGGCTTCAAAGCACGTAAGAAGCTCTGAAGTGTCACGACAGTTTTTCATTAGTGCATACACCTTGATATGGCGTACGTTGGGTGGCATTCGTCGAACGCCTCGAAAACCCTACTCATGAGGATTGGCGGGGTGCAAGGGACGCACTTACTACAATCTGATCTTATTCATTCGCCCCTCCCTTCCTTCTGTCGTGTACGAGAACAGGCCTTAATTCTTGTGTATTGTGCTCGCTTATCTATATTTCTAAATCCAAATTTATACAGTGGGAACTGTCCTTAATATTGCCGCGAACCATGTATGGGTTTGTTTATTTATTGTTTCTTTTTACTGCCCGGCCACGCCCAGCTCTGTTATCTGTGTCCCAAGGGAAGCGCGTCTTCCATTCTTTATTTTTGTGCCGCACATGCTATCTCATTCAGATAAGCAGACTGTTTCGCCCTAATGTCACTAGCCCAATATAAGCTTGTTTCATCTACAATGTTTTGGATGTAAATCGACGGTTCCAGAAACACTCGCGCCGAAATATAAAAGCCTGCAGTGCAGACGCCGCGGCATGCGACACTCGACGCTCGCCTACGCACGTCACTTTCTTGACTGCTGTCTCGCCGCCCGTGTATTCTTTGAGTTGTTAGGGGAGCGCAAGTTCGCTCCAATATACTCGTTTTCTTTGAAGACAACTGCGTCGTGTTTGACTTCGTGATAATATGCAACCAAACGCCGAGCTTATTTTAACCCGAAGGTTACATTTTGACGGAGCAAAGTGGATTCATAAATGGCCTATGTGCATAGTATTCTGATTCAAACAATTCAGAACCATGGTCCTGCATTTTCATTTGCTTTTAAGCATTTTTTTCGAATAACGGCTGTGGCCGCGCTATAATGCTTAAGTTCTGTTAATTGGCGGCGCACAGCTTTTGGCACGTTGTATTTTGTGAACTTCAGTTAGCGCTTATTATGAATGAGGAATGTTAGCTTTCCGCAATAACATCACATAACACATAAACATCCCGTGCAAAATCAATATTAGTGTTCACCGCTATTAGAAAAACTATAATGGTTTGCAATGTGTTCCATTGTTATAATGATGTAGCACATCTATAACGTTTGAATGTTCTCACGGTAGGCGCTGACTCTACGAATGAAAGAACAGTAAGTACAACGGCGATAGTTGAAGCTGAGTAAAAAAAATGCTCAAGTGAAGGCCATCGAATTTATATTCACTGGATCTCTACTCCTCAATAGATAAAGAAAGCAATCGTGTGCAAATTTTAAAGCTCACAGGACGAATGTAAAACAGAGACGAGTGATTAAGCCGGCTAAGCGTACGCTTTAGTACCTGTTCTGAAATCGAGTTAGTCGGTGATTTTGATTGCGGTTCCATGGAATTACTCCTTAGTGCATATTTATTCCGATAAGTTAGGCTTGTTAGGGGTGTCTCTACAAGAAAAGTAAAGGTGGCCACCGTCAATTTCTCTAGCCTTTACTAAAAAAGCTTTTCGCGAACATTCCGTCAGCCAAATCTGTCTTGTATTATAGCACACAAAAACTTTGTTTCGGATTTGCCCTTAGCGTGTAATTTGTGTTCGGAATTGGGGTTGTGAGTTGCAGGATTACAGTAGATGGCAATGTTGTGCATTTACTTATCTAAGCACGTTCATTATTCAGTGAAAGTGGCAATGCGAATGGTGGTTTTGTCCCTAACTAAGGGTACCGCTAATAAACGTCACTATTTTCTGGTAGTCATACCGTCTGTAACATTTCAACGAATTTTGGTGCCCTGTACATCAATATCAAGCAGCCATGGAAAATAACAATATTCCAACCGAAGCTAATTTGAGGTGGGAAGGACACTGTACAAGATATCCGCATTATAGCTCAGCCCACATAAACGGGATTCAGCCAGCTAAAGGAAAAAAGTGTTCGCAGAAATACTTAAATTAAATGAAGCACTTCTAGTCCGGCTGAGAATAAAAGTGTGCAATGAGTTTTGCATAGAAAGATAAAAGACCTCTATATGCTGACAGACCGGAACAACGCAGCAGTTAACGTGAACAGAACAAAGAGAATATGCCTCAACACATGTTTCCAGAACACCAGCTGGTGTAAACGCAGCCGTTTTGTTATTTCCGGCAGTAAAGTATGGTGATGTGCAGTACACGAAGGGAAGGTCGGAGCGCCGACGTAAACACGCCGTTGGTGCTGCCTGGCGGTGAACCGAGTTACAGTAGCAAGGTAACTCGTATGAACGGGATTGGCTACCTTCGCTGCTGCACCACGGCTCGGGTGGTTTGGTCAGCTAGACGTGCTTTATCTTTCTGTCTGATATATTCCGCTTTTTGTCGTGCAATCTCTACCCGAATGCCCATGCACTGTCCATGTTCCTTTCTTCCAGGAACGCTGAAATTATGTCCGCAAAGAGCAGGGGCACTGCGTAAATGAAAAAGGATTATGACGACATCCTCAGACGAGAACACGGGGAGACAAAAAACCGCAGTTTCCGTTTATGCTGCCTTAGTACCGGCTGATCCGAGAAGCACTAGTAGCCAACCATCTCGTTGGCACTCTTTATTGCGTAACTTTCCCATTGTGACGCCTTCCAAATATTTTCGCCTATAAACATTTTTGAACGCTCAGTCTTTCTATGGGCTCCGAAAGCCAAACTTGAAATCACCAGATATAACGCCGACTTCTAATATGGCATGCTGACTAGAAGGCGCAACATGTTCTACACGCGTATTTCTCCTACTGACAGTGACAGCCCACCTACGGCGCTACTGGAAACTTCTGAGAAGAAACATCTACGTCCTTCACATTGTTGTCTAAGTCGCATTGTATTCCTGATGGTCACTGGGGAAAATAAATCAGCACCATAAAGTTTCTGTCCCTGGTGACGTTATATACACATGGCCGGCCTGCGTAGATCCAGAGAGGAAGCCTCATCTCTGACCGCAAATCAAGGCAATAAAGGGCCGGGGGTCACGAAGAATAAAAGCAACCGATGTCTACCTATAAAGGTAAACAGATCGTTTATACGAAGATGGCTGCGAAAGACAGCACAGAGGACAAATTGAGCTGCGTCGGCCTGGCGTTGCTCGGGGGAGGCAAACAAAATTGCGCTGACGTGACTGTGGTCGCCACCATCGACCATGATAACGGCGCTCATGCATTCCTGCGGTGCCGACATCTCTTGGTTGGTAGTTGTTTTACTATCTACCGTGTCATCTATGTCATCGAAACGAAAGTAGGAAACTCAGTAAAGCTTCGGGTGCAGTAGAGGTAGTCTGCCTGTAGGCATACGAAGATCTTTTCGCCACCTCAAATTTCGGCAGAAAGGAAATTGTGTTGACTGTCTCTTCCATGGGAGCCTACGGAAGGAAACACCAAGAAGCAAGTCTAGGCGTGCACGTAAGAAAATATAACTGGCAGCGGCTCATTGTCATGTTACTTCTTTCCGGACAGTTTTGATAAAATATGAATTGCAGCCATATTCTCTAACCGTACTTTCTCAGCAGAGGGACATGCATTAACAGCCGACGGGAATTCTGTGACGTTAACAACTTCACTGCGAGTATAAGTAATTATGGCAACTAAATGAAACTCAGCGAAATGATAGTCGTCTTAACGTCCTATTGTCATGTAGATGATTTCGAGGTAGTATCCAGGAAACCAGTTACAGGTGTTCTCTGTAACCAAACTCTCTCCGTGAAAATTTTGGTTCGACACTATTTGTTCTCGCAGGTTAAAAGGCGAAACCGATACATATACAGCGTCGTAGCCATCATAACACTGTTAGGTACAAGGCAAGGATGAATATCAAAAGGGAAAAAAGGAAACTCGTCAAAAGTAAGAAAACCATCATGAAGTTTGAGAGATTGAGGAGTCAGGACAGTAAAATAAAATCCTTCAATACAAATTCGCGCCTTTAAACAGGTAGACAGGAGACATTCTAAACTAAAACGTAACAAGGACATTCACACAATCAGCAACTGCGGTTGGAGAATTAGCATGAGGGGGAAAAACCTGGAAAACTAACTGGGAAATCAAAGGAACTAATTACGAAACTTAAAAATTGAAAGTGTGGAGTAACGGCTGATCATACTAAATAAGTAGAGCTGTCGAAATCGATTAACAGAAGTAAAACTAACAGACATTCCTGCGTACAAAATGGCAGTGATCTAGAGAGCGCTCTAAATAGGTGGGAGAATAAATTCAACCAAGAGGAAGCTAGCTATTGGCAAAGACAAAATGTATGCACTCAGAGACGAGCAGCGTCCCATTAGGCACAACGTGGTGAAGGTAAAGTAGCCGAATGATTTTACACCAGGCTATACGCCAGCCACGTTAGACCAGGGAAACTACAAAGAGTACAGGCTTAGCTCTCGTTACCCCACTAGCCTACCTGCCAGGTTCAACGGGATGATATTAAGGAGTTCGGACTAGGGTGGGGGGCTGAATGCTGAAGGATAGAAAACAGTACAAACAGAATGGAATAACTTACATGCGTTTGTAATTTACTACAATAAAGCAAAAACTGAACTTTCTCGTCTAAACTACTAAGAAGGGACGCACTTTTCAGGAAGTCCTCGCGTGACTGTCGAGCATAACAATGGCCGCTCCTGCAACCCTTCGACAAAAGAACGCGACTGAGGGTTGTGTCAGACATGATTGCTTGAAACTGGGTTCCCTTTTTATGTACTACATTGTTACGTGGCGGCAGAGCAGATGACACGAACCATGTAGCGATGAAGCGATGTATTTATATAACGAGAGGAACTATGTGCATGCGGCTATAACTGAGCACGGGCTGGCTTGTTGTCGTCATCGTCGTTGGTGGCAAGGCATGGCGTCACGGGGATTGTCCTGCAATTCCCGTGACATCACCCCCCGGTCGAGGGCGACCGTATACCAGTTGAGGCCAAGGTAAGCTGGTGATTGGATGCGTATGACTGCTGCGATGAAAAATGCAGTAACGGATCACTTGACGCCAGTGATGACGATGATGACGTTGATAAGGACTGGCCCCTAAACAACGCTGTCTTCTGTCACGACGAAGCGTCGAAGGTCCTGGAGCCATGTCGGACGACATGGCTCGCCTCGGGTGGTCTGCATTGGCGTCTCTCGGGCTGGGGACGCGTGGCGGGGGTACATCGTCAAGTTCTGGTCTCGGCTGGCCTGAGGCTGCCCGGGGCGGCTTCCTTAACCTTGACGGCTGCGTCCACGCTTGCGCTGAGTCGAAGCAGGTGTCAGGATGAGGAAGAAGCCGTGCACTCCACCAAACGTTTCGTGGCGAAAGCGCAGATGACACCAACCATGCATCGATGAAGCGACGTATTTACATATTGGGACCGAACTATTTACATTCGGCTATAACTGAGCCCGGGCTGGCTGCACCCCGCACACAGCTGGTTTTTGTCGTAATCATCACTGATGGTTGGCCATGGCGCACGAGGATTGTTCGCCACGTCCAGTGACCATATTGAACTGCCTCTCGCATTTTGTATTCCTCTGGTACTGACCACTTCAACTTGCGCGCATGGCCGACTATCCTTTTTATGCCCTTCACTGATAACGGTGTCAACTGGATTAGGATTGGATTGCATTGGCAAGTAGCTCCGGTGCAATGTGGCCAAGTTGGCAGTAATGTTTGGCGAAACACGGGTGCGTACTCGAGAGATTTTTCTTTTGGTCGTACAATCATACGAAACCATCAAAATTTTGACTCTCCCGCACAATTCACGAAACCTGGTAGGTATGCCCACTAGTAACCACAGGCGAAGTCAAAAAGGCTCTCAAGGGCGGGAAAAGACAAAAAAAAAACTGCATGTGAGGACGACATAATCGTGAATCTTTAAAACAAGAGGGAGGAGATATTGTGCTGGGAAACTTGCTGCACTATTTTCAGACTGCTTTGAGACTCTAAAAATGTTCGTAGCGTGAAGAACGCCAACATAATTCTGATTCACAATAACGCAGATACCAAAAATGTTAATAATTACACACCTATCAACCTACTCTCAGTTGTATACAAGCTGTTTGACAACATAATAGTCAACCACATAAGTGACAGCCTAGATTCTCAACAACTCAGAGAGCACGCCTGGTGTAGGAAAGAGAACTCAACAATGGATCACATCCTGTGGTGAATCGGCGTAATAGAAAAATCAGCAGACTAAACTAAACGCCTTTAGATCGCAATTATAAACTATGAAAAAAAAAGTTAACTTCAATAGACACCGAAGCTGTGTTGAAAGAGTTAAAGGACAAAGGAATAGAGAACCCCTACTAAGACTCATACAGGACATATATGAGGGATATACCGGAAGGATTACCCTTTATAAACACAGCGAATGTTCCCCACCCCCGGAAGGAAGCGCGACAGCGAGATATCTCAACAAATTGTTTCCAGTACATATTAGTAGAACTTAAGAAGAAGAAATGGGCGTGGGAAGGGCATGTAATGCGAAGGCAAGATAACCGTTGGTCATTAAGGGCAATAAAATGGATCCCTAGAGAAGGCAAGCGTGGCAGGGGGCGGCAGAAAGTTAGGCGGGCAGATGAGATTGATAAGTTTGCGGGGATAAATTGGTCGCAGTTAGCACAGGACCGGGATAATTAGAGATCTATAGGAGAGACCTTTGCACTGCAGTGGGTATAGACAGCCTCATGATGTTTCTAATGATGATAACAGGAAACGAGCATTCTGGATGACGAAAAAAAAGAGTAGGAGATATCATAGTTTAAATTAAGAAACAATTGGTCTTGGGCTGATGGTCATGTAGTGTGACGAACCGACAATAAGTGTACCACGAGGGTAACGGAATGGATGCCGAGAGAAGGGAGCAGAAGAAGGGAAAGGCAGGTAACTCGACAGAGAGAAGAAATAAAAAAAATCGAGAGCAAAGAATGGACTCGCGCGTCACAGGACAGCAGCTAATGGAGGTCAATGGGGGAGGCCTTCGTCCTGCAGTGAACCAAAATAGGCTGTTGATGATGATGATGTAAAAATACCGTATCTGTTCCAGCTATCAGTACGGGTTAGGCTCTCGTTCGACACCCTGGAATCAATCAATCAATCAATCAATCAATCAATCAATCAATCAATCAATCAATCAATCAATCAACAATCATCAATCAATCAATCAATCAGTCAATCAATCAATCAATCAATCAATCAATCAATCAATCAATCAATCACCTTATTGAGCATTCGTACACAGGAACGCAAAGACAAAGACAAAAAGCTGCAACGCTGCAGCTTTTTTTTATTAAAACGACGTTATTTTCTAATAGCGATCCCTTAATCCTATATTCCTTTAGGAACAGATAGAGAAACATCGAGAAACATCAATGAAAACGTCCTGCTTCCGAGGAAACTCAACGAGGCTTCATCCAGTTTTGTTCTCGGGGTTTGTGCGCTAATTTTTACTCTCTATTTTTCTAACGACTGCTACATATAGCCCTCAATTGAATTACTAACCTCACCAAGCCTCCACATATTTTCCTTTTTAACCTAGGGTGAAGCTTTCCAGAATACATCCGTATTCTGGCCCATAATTGTCAACGTGGTTTCTTATTAGTCGAAGTTAACATGATTATCTACGATGTTTATCCTCGAAAGTATATTCCCGTGTGTTTCATTGGTTGATAGTGCACGCGATGTACTTTAATGCGGCTTTTTTAAGGCTCGTTATCGTTCGGAGCAGGACGAATGCCAGCTTTCTCCGCACATGCGTTAGGGGCTATTCTTGCATGCCTATGAAGGGGAAAAGCGGAAAGTTCGAGCAGAAAATAGAGCAACTAGGACAAGCGGTTTTTTATGGGCTTTGTCCTAGTGTAAATTTTTGCTGCCGTAAAAAGATTCCGTTGCGCGTCTGGGAGTACTTTCGCTATTTGCTGTTTCGCATATGAGGAGACGTTGAAGGAAGGCAGCCATAAACGCCGCTGCATTTCCTTTCGGAGACGTGCGGAAACGAAATATGTGCTCTGCTCTGCTTCCTACGGCTCATGGTTCCTTAATTTTGGTGTCTTCGCTTCCGCGTGCTTGCTTTGTTGCCCCTGCGCAATTTTCTGACAGCATAGAGTGGAAATCCAACCATATACATCTCTTCTCCGGTAGAAAGGAAACATGCGGTGTAGTTTGTAGCGAACAACCGCGTGTTCTAACTTGAAGACGGCACCCGCGTCTGGTTCTTCTCCGGCATGGAATTGGTGTATGATCGAACGTGGTGTGTTTGTTTAATTTTGAGTGAGTTGCCTGCTTTCCCCTCTATTCACTTTGATATAAAAGGTACTCAGTCCATCCATATTTTTTTTTTGTTTCACGATAGTTTCGTTAACACCTTGTTTGAAGGGGATATGCCGCTGGGAGAGTCTAAGCAACCGTAATTTATCAATATGCATTGTTAATCCTTGGAATACATCGCGGGAGGCTCTTAGGTTCTCCGCTCGGAAACTTTCGACAGCAGTGTGTGCCACCTGTATGTTTTTAACCTACCATATAGACCACCAAAAATAGTCATAAATATAAAAAAATGTAATTTAGGATTAAAAAACTGACAAATAATTCTGGGTTGCGTAGATTGGTTTCTATGCTTAGGGAAAACCTTTGATTTTTTGAAAGCAGTGATTTTTTATCTGCGCTTTGTAGAGAGAAATATATGCGTTTGCTTAGTGTAGTAGGTTAGTGACCAGTAGAGAGGTCTTAATTTAGAACAAAAAACGTGTCCTAATTTCGCAAGAATGATAACGTACTGCGTACAAAATGTGCCACATTGAAGGTGTTTTACGAATTTTTGCAGGAATGGAACACGGTAAAATGATAACACGGTAAAATGGGGAAAAATGTTACACTGGACGTTTTCCTGAGAAAGCCGGCGAGTGCAGAAATTACAAAGTGAACCTGCTTACTGGGAAAGCGAGGAATAAATGATATAAGGAAGCAAGCAAACCATCCGACTTGCTTAATACGGTTGTGGTATGCCGTTCATATGGAATCCGGGCAATTACCGGTGTAGGTACAGAACGGCATATGCGTCAGGTTGTTATGCGGCCAGTAGTTTTATTCGTCGTCGTCGTCATCATCATCATCATCACTTATTTTCCCTTAAGACCTCCTGTCGCGGTATTACATAATGGCGGTATGGTCAAAAAAGAAGACAGTAAAAGATGGTTACAAAATAAAGCACACATGATTGCCAAACAGTGACGCAAATTGCGCATTTTTAAAATTTTCGCTGTTTACAATTCACAATTTTACAATGTACCATGTTCTCCTCTTGTCAGATGACCCTTTTGGTCAAGCCAAGCATTGCTTCAAGATTTTTCTCGGTGCTGTTTCAGAATGAGTAAAATATTCAATCCAAGTTCATCAATTGTTCTTGTGCCTGCTGTAACTTTCACTGTAAAGAAAACCCTGCAGCACCTGCTCTGGGAACGCGCTTCGATTCAGTGCTCAAAGAGTGTCCTCGCAGTGGCTTTGGGACTGCCGCTTTCCGTGGACATGCAGCTAAAGGACGTTTTAGGACCATGGGCTTGTCCCAAACGTGCTTTACGGGCTACCAAAGCTCTGATAGAGTACCTGCAACACACAAGTCTAGACCAGTCGCTGTGAATAGCTCGCCGTCTCTGTGCGCATATAGTTCTTGAAAATCATCGCCATCGTCTTCATCACGTTATCAACTGGCATAGTAAGTTAGGCATTTTAGCCCAGCTAACATCGCCATACTTCATTTAAGATTGCTCTCTCTCTCTCTCTCTCTCTCTCTCTCTCTCTACAGTCGTACTTCAATTGTGATAACTTCATGGATGGGTCGTTTAGTGGATACGGCTCTTTCTCAGGAAAGAGTGGTGCTGGTGATCGATCGGAAATATACTTGAATTGCATGTAATTTTTCGAATTTGGGTCAATTCATCAACGCGAGCACGCAAACATGAGAATATGCTGGTGTTTATTCCGTAGCTAATGCATCTCACGCCCAACATGTGCAAACGTATTCCGTGCGTGTTACAATCGTTTAAGTTTCTAAAAATAAAACTGTATTGATTATTCGAAATGAATTAGAAAAATTCGAAAATTTTTTTTGTATGCTTAGTAATGCGTGAGCAACGGAAACTTTACGCATGGCTTGATGCGCGTGTTTTGTCCCACTCTACAAGTACGTAACACGGCCTTTCTTGCTCGGGACTTGAATGGGGTGTATTCAGCGGGCTGGCACGCATGCCGGAAACCATGTGTGTCCGCCGGCATGCCAGTGCCTGCGGGTACCCGTTGCTAAGGTAACGTCGTATGCTCGGCCACTTGGCGATAGATGTCGCTAGTCTTCCAAATAGCAATGTACTCACAGCTTTGCTACCGTCGTATATCAATCGCGCCGTCTGCGTGAACGGTCACAATTTCTTCAAAAGCATTACTTGGCTTTGCTACTGCAATGCCAAATGAGCAAGGTCCTAAAAGTCCATGGTCCTTGCTATGAGCAAGGCGCAGGGGCGCCCATGTCGATATCTGCGTTCGCGGGTCTCTGCGCTACAGCGTAGGCATTTCTTGCGCCGTTCCGCTTTCTTTCGCAACCGCGGCTCCATTCTCTGCTGCCTGATGCGGAGTTCTCAAGAGCTGAGTAGAGAATCATAACCACAATGTCACTGCGATTATTCATATCTGTTGATGCCATGGCCGATAATCGGGTATTAACAGCGCAGACGGCGAGCGCAAAGGTCAGTTTTTTGTACAAGATGAGGACGCATGCGCACTCATGGCAGGTACTGTCATGGCGGTTTAAAGTGTTGCCAAGAAAAGAAATCGCAAGCTATACTTTTACGTGAATGCCGTCTATACCACGCCAGCCGTGTTTAACTACTCTAACCATCTCAGTGGCCACGTTTGCTCGCGTGTACAGCGACATTGGCTACCTGCCGGCTGTTTCTGGGCAAAGAGTATTGGCATTTCTCGTCGTCCGGACGAATAGTAGCATCGAATTCGCATCAAATAATTTCCCACGTTTGTCAAACGTATGGTTTTTACAATGAAAGCAGCAGCCCTGCCCACTCGCTAAGTTATGCGGAGGCGGAATGCATGGTGCTGAGGGTAAGGAGCCTTCGAACGACAAGCGGCAACCAGTACGTGACGCACCAGTCCTATGTGATGCACCAAACCGTCAGGATGTTTCTCACACCAGCTTCTGATCTCCCTCAAATTTTAGACAAGACTAAGGAGTCTTCCAGAAGGCCTTAGTACCCATATCCTTTCCAATTGAGAGTTTAAAGGTAGACAGGCCGCCTGCAGAGCCCAAGAGGCAAATATTTCAACTCTCATCCCGCGCTTCTCCCTTGCGGCTTTAAAGGGGCCCTGAGAGGCGTTTTGAGCACACTAAATGAAGTAGCGCAATCGTTAGATTGGGTCGTCAACGTCATCTGTGCCAAGTATTACTCTTTTGCGCGCAGCGGAAAGCTCGCAGTTTTGTTGCAAAGTTTGTCGCTTTTTTCTCATCCTTGCCTTCGTGTTTTTGGACGCCGCCATCTTCACATGTCTACATCATCGATTCCCAGATGTTCGTTATGAGCTAGACGTCCTGCTATTGGGCGGCTTTTTCACGCACTTCCGGCAAAAAGATGAGTCGTCTGCTCAGCGTCGGCTCGCCGGCTGATCTGCCAGCGGAGTGCCGGAGTGCTTGAACATTTTATGACAAACGAAACAAGTGTAAACAAACGCTTAACCGTTTGTATTGAATGCAACACGGCCATAACACGACATGGATATTCTCTTACCTGAGTACGTTCCATAAAGAAAGCGTTGAAGCCCCGTGGCACTTAGTTTGAATTCTTGACCAGTTTCCCCAATCTGACTTGGCCAATCCCCCAGAGTTACGCGCCACTGATTTTTGGTTCCAACCAACCAACCAACCAACCAATCGCAGAGAACGCCCTGAGCCGAATGCCCGGGTTTGACGCATACGTTTTATTCAACTTCAAAACAATCCAGAGATGCGTTTCGAACGAACACAACGTCACAACATGCGTTGCAAGTCTGAACCGCGATTGACAGACGATGGGTTTCCTCCTCCTGCCCGTCGTATATTCAACACTCCCGTCGCGCGCGGTTTGCGGGGACGAACAGCAAGTCACTTAACTCTGGCGCACAAGCGGAGATGTCTTTTAGCCACGCACACTGCACATACCCCATGCGAGGTTGAGCCGTACGTCGCCCGAGAAAGATAATCCAGACCATGGGAAGCACTATGCACCCGCAGAAGCACAACGTCGCATTTCATCGCGAAACAAAGGCGTCCACAACACACACACCATCGCCTCCTGTAATATCAAACGCATCTCGCACTTCCCAATGGGAGTGAGTGGTACCCCTGCAGTGCCCACATGTCGCGAGGTGGGGCCCCAAGCTGAACCGGGATCACGCAACCGTAACTGACTTCTGGAGTGGTTTGTGCCTTGTTGCCAAGGCAACCGATGTTTGAGATTGTCAAAGAAATGGTGCTCGCTCCAGCGCTAGAAAGCTCAGACCCGCGCCGGAGCATGTTTTGCCAACGTTTCCGCTCTCCACCACGCGTCACCCCACGCTCAACTGGTCACATGATTGAAGCGTTTTGTCCACGGGTTCTGTATCGGTTAAAATGTCTTTTTCACATACCACCGGCAGGAATTACCACCGACGCAAAATAAGACCCGGCACCAGCGGGGCCACATCTGATACGGCGCTTTTTGGATAAACAGCGCGCGGTGCATGAAAGGGACCGAGCGCACGATCCTCCCCGAGCGGCTGCGAGTTCGCCGCGGATAAAAAGTCGCGTGCCGCTGATAGCAACTCCAGCAACGTACAGCGCGAAAGGGCATGGCCAGGCCGCCGCACAAATGCAGCCAGATTCTTCGTTCGCTTTTCCAGCCTTGAGCGGAGTGCGGGATTCATGGTGTCAACAAAGCTTGCCCGTAGCAGACGGCAGTCTAGGAGCGCCATAGCAGAAGTACGTCACCGCTGAGGAGCGCAGCATCATGAGAGGGAAGGCTTTCGCGCCGTCAACAGCGAAAGGAGGAGGAAACGCGGCGCGACGATAATGCGCGATTTTTGATTTACGATTTCTCAGCTAATACTCATCGCTTTAACAAAATTCTTGCGGGAGGAGATTGCTAATACATTGCTTTATTTGGTTACAGGTACAGCCATGCATCGGCGGAAGGTATTTCAGGACCCCTTTAAGCTGTTGTTCACTGCGTGTGATTGAAGGATACCAACTTCTCGGCAAAACTCCTGAGCCCAGCTTGAAAACTGTGCTCATTCGTTGTCGAGCGTCTAGGGGCGGTTGTTGAACTTCGCTCGGCATTCAACAATTACCAACATACTTTCTTCAAAGAAACCGCCAGCGCTTGGAAAGGTTCCAGCGTGTCGCCACGCGTGACTCAATACCACACGAGAAGGGAAGAAAGACGGCGAGATCACCCACTTTTATTTCCTGAATGTGCGCGTTCTCTAGACCTCTAACGCACCAGTTCTGGCTGAGGAGTCCGATTCCCACAGAAACTGAACTTTAAAGCTTTTGAGCGTTCATCTTTGATAAGGTGTAGGAGTAGGGCTGGCTGCAACACGATTGCGTGAGTGCGTTAAATCCACGGGCGTATCCACAAGTGCTCTCGGGTGCGCTCTATTTAAGTTTGAACAGAAGCTACTAGAGCATGTATACAGTACCTAATTGCTGTCTCGTAGAAGGCTTATGGTGAGCAAAGCCTTCCAGAAGACAGCCCGATATAAGGAAGAAGATAGTGGTCCTTTTAACATGGCGTAAAAGGATCGGACCACGGTTCCGACCACTACTATAAATTTTTTGCAAAGGGTGATGCCTATGTGTGTGTCCCTACACCCGTGGAAGTCGGTCACATTCACAATCATCCTTCATGTACTTTGCAGTTAGTTTCACGGCAGAGGCATCGGCTGGCCATTGTTAATAAATAAATTTGCCCTAAAAGTCTTCTTCCACGTACATTCTTTGCAAGTGTTAAGAACAGCGCTGTTATAAATTGTGAAATACATTTGGCACCTGTTTCCTGCCTCTTTTTGCTGTCTGCTCTACTCCCGTGCGTCTACACCGCGCTTCCTACAGTGAGAGATGGCGTGCGCTAAGTGCATGAAGCTCCCCGCGCACGGCACATCAGTTCGTCAGACTGGTGCTGTTCATTTTTTATCCTATGTACAGCCCCCTCAGCCTTCGCTACGGCAGCAGTGGTGCCCAAACAGACTAGGACTTCGCTCCCCTTTGTTGGCTGACATTTAAATTTCAGTAGATTATCGCATGCTTTGGTTTTCTTGTTTGATGACGGAAAATGAGTAATGGCCCGCTGATTGGAATTCAACCGAACGAGGACTTCGTGAGGGGAAAACTCGAGTGCAGACACGCCGAACCATGGAGTAGAAAGCACCCAAAAAGAGGTTGTGTGTGCGGGACTTTCGAAGCCGATATTTTTATTTGACCTTTTCTCTGCCAATATCAACAACAACTGTACTCCTCAAATATCAAAACCCAACTACTTTGTAGCCGCTACGCTAGCTAGCATCACTAAGTAAAGCATGCAAATCCTAACAAAGTGGCTTCAGGATGTCAAAAGGGACTAGGTGGTTGCAATGCGAGGCTAAGAAGGCATGGATTACTCCTCACGCAATTCAGTAAAGCTTGATGTCGGGCTAGTTGGTGCAACATGCTTTTGAAGGTAAGTTGCGCTTGTTGTGAACAGTGAGACGGACACGGAAAGTCTACGTAGTTTTCCCGTGTTCGTCTCAGTGTTCAAAACAAGCGCCACTTACCTTCGAAAACTTTTCACGCAAATTTGTTGAATTTCTGCCATTGCGGAATTGGTTGGCAGCATACTCCCGCTCAAACATCGCCTGCATGGTTTTGGTTCGTTTACCTCTGTGCAGCAAAGACCTTCAGTAGACGACAAAAAAGCCTTATAAGTTGTCTCCAACTCAAACGGGAGAGAGAGAAATGGAGAGAAAAATAATTTTATTTGCCCTTATTAAAGGCTCCTGCATCTCGTGGGGTGGGGGCCTTGTTACCAGTCGTTCCAAGCACAGACCTATTGTGTTAGAGGAGAAAAGAAGTCCCATCATCGCATAATGTGCGACGGGGTAATCATGCGACTATTCCAGTTCATAATTATCATCATCATCGTAATCACCATCATAATCATCGTCGTCATCGTCGTCGTCGTCATCATCGTCCTCATCATCCTATCTACACCCAGTGAAAAGGCAAATGCCTCTCCCATATATCTCCAATTATACCGGTCTTGTGCTAACAGTGACCAAGGCATCTCCGAAAACCACTTGACCTCATCTGCCCATCTAAATTTCGGCCACCCCTTGCCACGCTAGGCTTCTCTAGGTATCCCCTATGTTATCCTGAATGACCAACGGTTATCTTGCCTTCGTATTACTTGCACCACCCACGCCCATTTCTTCTTAATTTCTACTAATATCTTCTTAATACGCGTTTGCTCCCAAACGCACTCCGCTCTCTCCTTGTCCCTTAATGTTACACCTATCATCTTCCGTTTCATTGCTCGCTGAATCGTCCGCAATTTTAATTGAACCCTTTTAGTGAACCACCATGTTTCTGCCCCGTAGGTGACTACCGGTAAGATGCAGCTGTCACACACTTTCTTCTTCAGGGGCAATGGTAGCCTGCCATTCGTTATGTCCGAATGCCTGCCGAACGGACTCCACCCCATTCTTATCCTTCTAATTGACACTGCCTCATGGTTGGGATCCGAGGTCACAACTTCGTCTACGTAGATATATTCGCTTACCACTTTCACTGCCTCGCCACCTATCTCAAACCGCTGCGCTCTCCCGAGGTTATTGAGCATTAGTTTTCTGAATATTATTTTCAGACCCACGGTTCTACTCCGGTTGTCCATTGCGGTAAGTATGCTTTGCAATTCCTCCCCCGAGTCACTTAACAAGGCAACGTCATCACGAAATCTGAGGTTACGGAGCTATTCTTCATTAACCCTTACTCCCACCTGTTCCCGTTCCAATGTTCTGAATACCGCTCGTAAACATGCTATGAATAACATTGGAGAAATTGCATCCCCTTGTCTGACGCCCCTCCTCATAGGTATTTTACTGCTCTCCTTATGGAGGACGATGGTAGCTGTGGACCCATTGTATATATCCTAGTATTCTTACGTAATGCACGTCTACACCCTGATTCCGCAATGCCTGAATGACTGCTGAGGTTTCGACCGAGTCAGATGTTTTCTCATAATGTATGAAGGCTATAGCGTTCAGTACCCTCCGAGCACTTCTCTATCACCTGAGGGATTGTGTTAATATGGTCTATTGTTGAATATCCTTTAAGAAACCTTTCTGTATACCATTCAGTCAACCATTAAGTTGACTGAAATCCAAGGCGGCATAAATTATGTCAGCGATTACTGTGGTAAGTATCTTGTAGACGTATCACAGTAAGCCGATCGGCGTGTAATTTTTCAAGTCATTCATATCACCTTTCTTATGGGTTAGGATAGTGTTCTCGTTCTTCCAAGATTTCGGTACACTCGCGGTCATTAGAAATTGCGTATACAGGTTTTCAGTTTTTTTAGTACAATTTCCCCGCCATCCTTCAAGAGGTCTGGTATTATCTGATTTTAACCAGGTGCTTTGGCCCCTTGCATTTCTTTCATAGCCTTCTTTACTATGTCTGTCCTTACAGATAGAAGTTGACCTCTTTTTTTATTTCACAGTTTGCCATGCGGCATATGAGGAGAGGTAAGACGTTAGGTAGAACAGAGGGAAGGGGTAGAAAAGCACAGGTAGTCAGGTAATTGATGACACTGTGCAAGTCTAAAGGAAGGCATGGAGTCCGATCTCGTGTAAAACGTTCAGCAGTGACCTGCAGTAGCGGTCTTCAGGCAGCCACCGGCTCAAGTCCCCCGGTTTATCCCACCGAAGACCAACCACTCTTAGCGCACTGTCCCGAGCGGTTCTGGTTCCTGTAAACGTCCACAAAAGATGATTGGCATCCGCTTCAGCCGCCGGAGCCGGAAAATTGGGTCTTTTGGTGCGGTTGGTAACGGAAGGTGTGAGAGCCACCCCAGCCTGAAGCCTCCTGAGGGAAACTTCCTCCACCCAGGAAAGATTAGGGGGGAGGGAGCAGACACACGGGGAAATTATGGCACATGTGTCCCTTCTCAGGAGAGACTTCATGGCTAACAGCCGGGAGCGTGGATCACAAGGAAGAAGGCTAGGGACGGATTCAGATTCAGGTGGGGCAGGAGAGGCGCGAAAGATTGTCCGCTAATTGGTTGAAAAAGTTGTGACCATGCCCCTGTACCCAAGATACGCGTACCATTAGCTGTGCTCTGATGTGGAGGCTGTTAATGTGCTGGCAGATCCGAGGAGTCTATTTCACTTGCTTCAGGAGCTTCACAGCACTGAGCGAGTCTCTGTATATATGCGGCCCTTTGATGTTAGGGAGTGCACTTGCAGCTTTGATTGCGTCATATACAGCAGCTGGTCCGCCGTGTCGGTGGAATAACAGCGCGAGCCTTTCAGTAGTGAGTGTGTGGAACTGATGAAAGCGGTCCGTCCTCTGTTCGGTAGAAGGGCTGAGTCTGTGTACAATACACAGTAAGCTTCAGGAACTATAGCATCTGTGGTTGGCGCTGGCTGCTCACGGCGACAAAGCTTCGTTGTCTTATTGGTTGTTATTGCTGTATAGCGCCATGGTGGAAAGTCGGCCATGGTTGAAGTCACGGGGGGCTCCATAAAGAAATGGGAGCGGAGCGTCCCGAACATAGGTATAGAAAAACGCTTGAGCTTTCTTGCTTCTTCAGGCTGACTTACAAGCTCCGTGATAGGATTGAGTTAAGCGTGCTCCTGTAAGATAGGAATGGGGTGAGACGAGGAAGTGCCGTGATGGTGCGAATGGCCTCTCTGTTGATAGCCTCAAGCATCGCCCATTGTTGTGCTGTCAGTCTGGGAAACTGTTCCTGGTACAGTAAGCGCGGCTGTAGAACAGAGCGTACAAGTCACCGAGCCACCTCCATGCGGACTTCTCCACTCCGAGTTGCAATCCGGCGGATCAAATACAAGGTCGTCTAGGAGTCTTTCCGTGCATTTCGGAGCCAATGGATACCCGAACCCGACTGGTGGAACTGAAGTCCGAGTACCCGCAGCTCTTCCTTGCTGGTATTGCAGCTGAACCAATCTTTAGTTGACACTTAGCCTTGGAGGTTAACTTCATCCCCGCCTTATTATCCACTTGTACATAGTGGACTTCTCAGCGGAAATTTCCAGGCCGTCTGATGGCGCAAAGCATAGAAACATCCATGTCTTTCTGCAGATGACGACACTGCAAGCCGAGGTCTCGGTTTGTAGACGACAGCGTAACATTGTCCGCGTAAATGAGAAATTTCACCCAAGGGATGTCTTGTAGCTTCCATGCCAATGGTGCAAATGCGATGTTGAGCAGTAGAGGCGCAAGCACAAAACCTTGCGGTACCCCGCGGTTAGATTCGAACAGGCCAACACGCTATCCCTCCACGCGTACTAAAAACGTCCCTCGGCACATGAAGGAGTGTACCACTTTGGTGACATGAAGTGAACCCCCAAAAACTCAATGTTTCTAAGTATTGTTTTGTGTTCCACGTAGTGATAAGCCTTGGCAATGTTGGTAGCCACCACAGTTCGCACAAGGTGGCTTGTGGGGTGAAACATGCAAAATATTGTCATCAGGTACAGACAGACCGTCCTCGGTAAACAGGTGCTTGTCTGAATCCGATCTGAGCGGGATGGTATTGTCTATTATGCTCCAGCCACCAGGATAATCGAGTGGCCACTATTCGTTCGAATATCTTGCATATTGTAGGTGTCAAGGAAATCGGTCAAAGTGCACTAATACCCGTGGGAGGTTTCCCGGCTTGAGGATTGACACTACCACTGAGTGTTTCCACTCGGGTGGAATGGCACCTCTAGCCCATACATCATTCAGCGACTAGAGTAGTGCTTCCAAGGCCTCCCCCTCCAAGTTCTTGAATAGCTCATACGGGATTTCATCATACCGCGGAGAAGAGTGCGCCATGGATACTTCAATGGCCGCGATGAGCTCGGCCTTCGTAAATGGGTCAGTTATTCCTGAGGCGTCCGGTATACGTCAACACAGGGAGAGGGCAGCCGGAGGTTGTCGGTAGTTTGGAAAGAAACTCACAGCCGTTTGTCCGCATACTCCTCTGGGCTCATGTTGAGAGCCGGGCGAATTCTAGCTGATGAGCTAATCATGCTGCCACCCCGCTCCATGGCGTGGAAGGTTCGCCATAAGGCCTTGTTTCGAGTACCAGAGTCAAAACCAGCGCACCAGTCGTGCACCGGCGTCGTGACAACTGCTTCTTGTAGCGTCGAGCTTGTGCTGCGATATGGTTTGCCGTGGCACGAGCGTAGAGTTGCGTCGGGTGGCGATTAGAATGGAGATCTGCTCGGCGGCGCTCTGCCCAGAGTTTAAGGAGGTGCATATCGGGCGTCGGCTTATCCTCAGTTCACTTTTGTATGTATAGTGCAGTCTGTGAAGACGGACTGCAGCGTAGAAATGACATTCTCCGCGGTTAGCGAAAAAGCTCGTTCATCAAAGCGGATTTTCCCAGTGAACAATTCTGACCTGGCGACGAACAGGCCAGTCAAAAATTGCCCAGTCAAATTTGGCGAATGGTCACTTGCCCAAGCATCTGGCTCCGGATTCCAGGAAGGGTTAACGGTGCCAAGCCACAACGTAAGGTCCGGTGGATGAGACCGAGTTGAAGGGATGGTGGGTAGGATAGAGTTAAGCAAGGAAACGTTCATGACCCTGAAGATGTCACGAACCTGTACTCCTCTTTTGGTGTCGTGCTCGTATCAAGACAAAGTATGTGGGGCGTTAAAGTCCCCTCCTACGAGTATGGGAGTGCCTCGGTACGTTGCCCTAAGGTGGTGGTGCCAACCTAGGTTAAGGCATGCTCTACCTGGCCTCCCATAAAAGGACACAAGAAGGAGGGGTGTTTTGGCTGGGCTTGTTAAAACCGCAACCACGTCTTGCGGTTGGTTACACCATCTCTGAAGGTTGATTTGTGTTTGAGGAACCCTTCTAACGATGTATACTGTCGCTTTTCCAGGTGCATCACCACTGCGGTTATCCGGGATGGTAGGAGTATGATAACCGATGGAGTGGGGGAGAGGGCATAGTTCGTTTGACTCCTGTAAAAGGAGTGGCCGACACTTGAAGTTTACCAGAGAGAATTTTGGTTTTTAGCTGTCCTGATTTGTTCGAAAGACCTCTACAGTTGTATTGTAGGACGACCAGTTGACGGCTGGACGGACACTTAGCCATTGCTCAAGCTCTGAACTAGTTTCTTGTTGGGTATTATCCTGGGTGCCGCGGCTACTGTAATTATCTCTACAGAACTCCTCAGCTACTATAACTATTTTATATTTGTTTGTGATGGTATTGCCTTCCTTGTCGTTACGCGTATACATCTGATTTTTCCCCAAGCCTAGACGCCTCTTCACTGCTTTCAGGCTGGCCCCCTTCTTTATTACAGCATGCTCGATCCTCTCCATATTTTACTTCCGTATGTCAGGTGTCATACGCTTATTGATGAGTTTCCAGGTATCCACGGCTAAACTGTCGGTACGCCTGGGGAGGTTTATACGGAAATTTGTGCTTAGAAGCGGTAGCAAGAAAACTTTAGAAGTGGTCCATCTCTGGGGATTGAATTCAATTTATTTGGTTTTTTAGGTAGGAATAGCACCACTGAATCCTGTGTTCGTCTGTTAATATTGTGGTGCTTGTATTCTAGATTACAGAGCGAAAATTCACAGCCATCAACATGCTACAGGTCCCTCCGGTCAGACAATGGGCAACCAAGTCATTAACAACGCTCGTTTTTTTGACAGCTAATCTCGTCGGCCATCAACTAGGAGCGGTTCCCACAGGGAAACGCACCTAGTTGATGGCCTTCGCCACAGGAGAATTCGCGCGCATTTGTCTGAGTCATTCCTATGGAGCTGTCATTGGTGTTTGCCGAAAGTCTGATAACGGCTATTCGTAGACATTTTCCCCGCTGAGTTCATTGAATTGCGCCATTGCCAGCGTAGACAATCAAAGTCGTTTCGATGAACATTTGTTTTAATATTGGTTCACTTGCCCTCCGTTTATCAAAGTCTTTGAAAGCCTCTAGTTAATAAATGTTGTAGCCCTTATCCGTCATTTATCGCATTGTATGGCGTACTACCGTACAACACTGGGTTCTCGCTAGAAAAGTGAGTGATATATATGCCCTTTCGGGTGGAAAAGGAAATTTTATGCCTTCATATTACAAACTTACACTTCCTTTGTTCTTTCATTTACTTTCAGCACTGTCTAAACTCTCTTCCTATCCAGTCTCGCGGCTCATTGTGTTCGTACTAGATAACGAATGAGCCCCATGTATAGCGTAAAGTAAGCATCAGTCAGCTAGGTGTTTAGGTAACCGCTAGTGTAGGACAACAAGCAGATGAAATGAGGAATATTCCTGTGAAACAGAGTTGATCTGATCAAAACATCTGCAGTGGCGCCCCACTGACGAAAGCAGTAGTTTTATTTATACTAACTGTATTAAACGGTACTCAGAACACACACACCACGTGAGAGCCTGAAAAAGGATGATTACTACGTAAAACGGCGTAGTGCTATGTACCCAGAAGAGCTAAGCTTTCATGAATGAAAGACAAGCTGGGGAACCTATGAGATTACGTACAAATTTCCTCGAAAGGAGCAGTCGCCGTCACGTGAGGAATATTTGGTACAATAACGAAATAGGGTGGCTGAATGATAAAGTTGGGACCGTACCAGTAAGGAAATCGCCAAAAAGTGGTAGACTCAGCAAAAGCTTGACTTTAGCCAGTTGGTTCTACATGAGTTAAAAACGTGTTAAGGCGCAAAAAAGCGTACAGGAGAAGAAGCGAACAAGAAAAACGATGCGCCCGGTCAGCCTTGTTCCTTTCGTCTCGAGTTCGCGTTTTTTGCGCCTTTAAACCTTTTTCACTCACGTGGTGCTCAAAGCATAAGCATAAGTGATTTGCACAAATTATGAAAAACAAGAAATAAAGAAATCCGGAGCCCTCCCCTGCGGCGCTCCTCATCTCCTGCGCTGCGTCGGCGCGTTAACCCCTACAAAAAATTTGAAATAAAGACGTGTAGCAGAAGGAACGGTAAAGTAAGATAAAGCAACGTGTCACGACCTGGAATTAGAGGAAACGATGAAATTTTAGCGGTATTCTGGGGCAGGGAAACAAAGGACACACTCCTTTTTAGACAAGTAAAGCCTGAGTATTTTTGAACGCCTCTTACAGCTTTAAAGGCAGGTGGAAAGAAAACACTGCAGTCTCGTTCAGAATGGTGAACGAAAGAAAACATGCTTACAAAGGATTAGCGAATACACGCGCCGTGAAGGGCTTAAGAGAAAAAATGCAGTTACACGTACGGTACAAAACAAAGCCGAGTGTACAAATACCAAAAATACATGGCAGTGATTGCTGTAAACATGCAGACAGTGACCATTTTTCCTGATTGTTGGTGTGATGCCTTTAGCATTCCTACGTTTATGTGACTGATTTGTTTTGAATTTCCCCCCTCGAGAGCCCTTTCTTTGTTTCCTTACACACCCTCCACCCTACTTTTTTGGTACAAATAACCCTCCTCTGTGGTCTCCGCCCGCTCTACGGTCACTATCCCCAATCCCCCACTCCCTCCACAATTTCTGGTGTTAAGGGAATATTCACGCTTTACCGCAAAAAAAAGCAGCTGGAAACTAGATGTATACCGACGTACCAAGAACTCGCCGATATACTTAAAAAATGCTAATACACTTAGCAATGACTCTAACCCATAGTACTGTACTGATTTGTGATCTGTGGCGTAAGGGTCTAGCACATACCAGTTAATTTCTAAAAGCCAAACAACGGCCGTTTGGCGTGTACCTGGAGTCGCCTGAGGTTTCTGTCTGCCATCAAGGTATCTACCGTCCTTTCCTGCCCTCAAGAGCGAGCTGTTGGCGTATAATTTAAACACCGAAATTCGGACTGGCGCCATTACCATCTAAACGTACTGCACATGCAAAGTGAAAATAGAGGCAGAATGCCAGTCTCACTGGTCCATTTTGTCAACAGCGCATGGTAAATCACATGCTGTTACTACTCATAAGGCATCATTTGCACAGCCGAAATTTCAGTTAGCTTAATGCGTATACGCATTAAGCTGGGTATGCAAGCGCTGTATACAATGCTTGCATACCCAGTCTTTCTCGCTCAACATTCCGACCTCTCAGGAACCTAGCAAACCCACTTCAGGACAATGATATTTGGCACAAATCAAGAAGTAAACATTCGATGAAACCTCTAAAATAAATTTTCAGGATTCTGAATATTTTTTGTGTAATTCGCTGTCAAATCTTACTCCCCGTGCATTTCTAAACGATAGTTTCCTTGGCTCTCGAACATAGTCGCGCAACGTGGAAGACTTGAAATTTTGCACAAATCACGTTTTCACCCCCAATATTAGCTGCGCGAAATAGTTTTCTGTTTCGCTAAATAACTACGGAGTAATCACTGCTAAAAGGGCTGCCATGACTGGGAAAGCTGCACATGTGAAAAGAAACATCTTCTCGAATACCCTAATAGGCATTGCGGGATAGTGCGAAAACCTCCAGCCACCTAGACATATGAAATATGGCTCTCCACGGTAGACAGATGTGTCGCTGAAAAGTGATTTGTGAAGGGGCAATACAACCACGATATCAATGTAAGAAGGCCTTAGTGCCTTTTTCTAGGCCCCTCCATAAGATCACTGCATCGCGACGGATTGGCATGCCTCCGAGCACCTCTAAACTCGCCTTCGTTGCTAGAAATGAAAGCATTGCTGGAAAAAAAATATGGCAGGGACACTTAAGACTGTCGAAGAGACGGTAAGTTTTAGTGTCAATTTTCTGGTGCTCCGAGATATATCATGCATTCGCCAGAATATTTTTTTAGGGGGGGGGGGGGAGGAATAATCGACATTATCATAAAATGTGGAGGCCCTTAGGACTTTGATTTAGCATTCTTATGGAAATAATGTTTTTACCTTAGTGTTACATGACACAGAATTTTTGTGTGGGTTGTAAATCAGATTGCTTACAGGCTTCGTAAAAGTACTTCCAGAGGGCATTGCTCTTCAAGTACAATTTGAAACTGTTTATCTTCTCTTTTCGCCATGAAACATTACGTCGTTTCTTGCCAGCGGGTGGTTGCAGTGGCAACGAGAAATCATTTTGCCAATAAAAGTGCCATTGTTAATTCAATTTGTGTATTTCAGTGCCTTAGCTAATATTAAAAGAGAACCTAAGCGCATTCAAATAGGAAAAAAGAACCGACTTCAAAGCAGCATTTACTTGGAGTCAGGCAAAATGCATTTTCCAGCGCCAAAGGCGGGACATAACTAGAAGCACGTGTTACCAATTATCTGACATCTTGAATGTAAACATAAGTCTCGCCTTTCGGAAAAAAATGGGTTCTGTTCGTAGCGCTCCTGATATTTGCGGCGGAAGGCTAAAAAAAGGGAATTATCTCATTCTGTGCTCTATTGTTTGGCATTTTTGTTCTTGTGTCCCGTTTATTTAAGGCTTGTTCTCGATCAATATTTCCAGTACAGTTACAAAATACGTCCAACTTTTCGCCGTGGATGAAAAACAAGGTGTAGCGTTACTTTGTTTTGCTACTTTTATTCCCTTAGCATTTTCACCCCTCCCGATTGAAGCGGCAGCGCCAGATGCCCCCGGTTGTTCATCAAGGAAAATAGATGGAGGAAAACTATTTTATTCCGTGTTTGCTGATTTCAAACAACCGTGTCATGTAATTTGTACAGTTTGTAACTGCAGCTTCAACTCTCTGCCGGCCATTACTCGAGACCACTGGCCTTCAGCATGGCATGTTCTTTGCTAAGAACAAACACCTGGAAGATACGACGAGATTGCATGGAAGGCTGTGAAGCTTGGAGTGTAGCGTGGAAATCACCACGCTCATTCGCCTAACTTTTTACTATTTTTAGTGCACAATTTTTTCAAACCTGTCATGCCAAAAACGACTCGCCTAGATCAAAAGAAGTTCCGGAAGTGTTTTTCGGTATGTCTCCTTAAGACCCTTAGCAACTTTGGGGACAGAAATATTGTTCCACCCTAAGACACATTTTCGCCTACGTTGAAAAAACATTTACACGAGAACTAAGTTTGGAACTTGGGCAAGTTGGTTGGGCATAAAATGACGAAAAACCGCGCTTAAAAGAAGACCGAGAAAGGAGTGCAAGGTAGGTTGTTTGTGGCATAATTTAACCTAAATTATGTTGGTTTTGCAGACGGTGGCCTAAGGTTGGCTTTCTCTTCTGTAGGAGCTTCCCATTTCAAATGTAGGAAATTAATAAAAACAGTCCAACTGTTAGTTCCTGAGCTGTCCTTGTTAGGTATTGTCATGTTCGAAGTCCTTTGAATGCTCGTAAATGCAAAGGCATCTTTCGAACAACGATATAAACACACAAAAGCATGGTGATGAAGTTTCGTTTAAATGTTATACATTTCTGTGCTGAAAGATAAATTTTTGAAAAACAGCCGCCACCGCCCCGCCTCCGCTTCCTTCCCGTAAAAAATAAACCCGTATTCACGGCTTAACCATATTGCTACACCGCAGTTTAGCGTCGCCGGATATCCTGGCCGAAAAAAAGAGCTCTGAAGAATTCAGTAAAATGTGCTGTTGGGCTATTTGGTGCATTATGGCTTACAATTAGTTAGCGAAATATTTTTCTAAGGCTGAAGATTTATGCGAGACATTTTTTTCGATTGAAGCTGTTGTTTTCTTATTCTCTTCCCACCGCCCCTACCACCTTTTATACCAATAACACAGCACAAACCTGTTCCGGGACGCAGGTAAAATTTGTTTCGGAAATTTTTCCTCTTGTTTCAACTTCAATACCCGTGAAAGCAGTCTGCTGAGAATACGGTAGAACGAAAAGTGTCTGTCTTAGCAATAAATAAATATCTTCAAGAAATCAATTTGCTTGTCTGTTTCTAGCTAAGAATATTAACCGATTTGTGTCCTTTGTATGTGTGACTATTACTTAATGCTTACGGATCATTACGTACAACGTGTTATTACTGATGGCGAGGTCGAAAACACGCAGAATAATAGGGCCACATCGATATGGGGGACTGAGGAATTTGAACTCAATGTTGACCCCAATTTTGACGCCGTTCAAGGGTGAAGACTTAGCGCGACAGTTATTTATGATGCTGGAGCCTAGTATGGTTATTGCACCTGCACAAAGGCAGAACATTACCAAATGTACTGTAGCCATACCCGTTTTGGCAGCAGTACACAGATACCTTTATGCTCTCTTTTCTTCCTTTTTACTATAAGAAGATGGTTGGTTTCCCTCTCAATCTTTACAAAGGATAAAGTTAAGAACAAATGGCTATTTTTGCGTCCTTTTCACAGGAGTGATTACATTGCAAGAATAGGGACCCTATTTAGTTTTTATTCAATACACATGAAGTATGCCGTCTACATAAATAAGCACACACAGTCGGGAAACGGGGTGAGCAGGTGTGCCGGTGGAGGTTTCCGCTCCATTATTTTTTGTTAGCGTGTCTTACTTGTTACGCCATCCGGTCTTGTTCTGCGTACGCTACACGCCTTTTTCGTTTCCTCCCCCCTCTCCCGGAAGTTCTCCACTGTCTGTCTTAATACAGGTCTTCCCTTGGGGCAATATATAAGGCCCCAACCCAGGTTTCGTTGGCAGGTAGAGTGGTGAAGACAGGTGCGGATAAATTGAACCCCAGAGAGGTGGCCGCCGCCGAAGACGTGCATATTTCAGAGCACAGGTCGCGACAAAGTTCCGCGGGGAACAGAGGGAGCACAGGAAAAGGGGAAAACGTGGAATAAGAATATAAAAAGGAGCTGACTTCCTCATCGTACGACAGTGCACACCTCCAATGCAGGCTAAGCCGGAGGCACTGTTTTCTTCGTCCTTCCGCTCTCCGGTTCCTTTTAATCAATCGGTTAGTACTCTCGCTGCGCTAACAATGGCGGGTACATTTTCTACGTGTCGTAGAATTGTCGTAGATTTATTGTGCCTGGCCATTTATTACCCCTTTGAGGGACTCAGGGGTCTCAAATTAACGGCTCTCCTTTCTTCTAGCCTCGTTAAGGAACGCCGATAAAAGAAGCATTCTGCATTGCCGGAGCAGAAACGTTGGAATTGTACATTTTTATTTCAGCTACCAACACAAGCGATCCAATTCACAACGTCCATTCCTCTTTGAAGCACTCCATACTTACCCGAAACGTGAGATCAAGCGATAGGTATACGCCAAATGGATCAGGTACTGCAAAACAAAACGAAACAGTGGGGCTTCAGCCGTTTACAAAAGGCAACAATTTCTGCAAACTAGACAGCTATAGAGTTCAAGAAGCTGCCGTGAGAGTGAAGTTTTTTCTCTTGGAAGAAAGGACACAACTACTTACGCTCGTTGTTCGTTCACTGGGCTGTGTTACATTTCACATATATTTCATTTGAATCATATATATGATAGCAGTTGAGGTGAACTGGTGCACGATGACAAAGAAAATAGGTTTTAATAGGGAAAACCATCGTTTGGGCTGTTCGCCACCGTGAAGGCCGATATGCCTGCATTTGTCACTGTCGGGGAGGAGAGTGCGTGTTCACCGATCTTACCCCCTCTTACACCAGCCTCAACAGTTACGTGTAAGGTGGTGGAAGAGGCGAAAGTGGTAACAGTCGCAAATGACGGCACATCACTGCACGCCTGTGTGTAGCGACTCCAGAAATTCCGCGAAAAAATGGACAACACAAATTTAAACCAAGAAATTGTCGACAATGAACTTATGCAGATTCGTCAAAAGGTTTTGCATCAAAAACACCTTTTATTTGAAAACAAAAGGAGCCGTGTTTATACAAATTTTAATCATGCTGGTCACTGGTGAAATCATTAAGTCATGCTGCTTCCTGTGTGTTCGCATGTTTGGACAACTGTCAGTATTCAGTGGGCAATCCCCGAAGGGCATTGCGATGAAAGGGCGTGCAGAAAATATAGGGGACAAAAAGAGGGAGAAGTTTAATTTTGCCGCCAAGCACGTGATCAATCTTGAGGTGCCGGGAACAACACAGGTGAGGCAACTACCAATGGGGCAACGACCCGTGGGGCCGAAACAGTACAGCCTATTGAAGAATGACACGGCCACGGCAAGAAAAAATTAAGCCTGTGACGAGCAAGTTCAAGTGCAATGCAAGGTTACAGCAGAAGCAAGCACCACGAGAGGCAGACGGTCTTGGAGGAGCAAGCCAGGGGGACGAATACTACGCCACTTTAAGCGTGGGCGGGAGCGAGCCGATGCCCGGCATCGCGTCGGTTCCGCTTCCCAGTCGCATTGCCAAAGTATGCATCGGATGCCCCAGCGGTGACAGTCCGGCACCTGCATCTACGCCCGTTAACCTATCCTATGACGGCCCCCATACAGCGACGCTTCCGGCATAATCTGGGGCCTCATGGTGTCATAGCGACGGTCCCTGCGACAGGGGCTGCTCCGTGCTGCGTGGGCTACCACGGGGATAGCCACCGAGGACCCACGTCGGTACGCACGGTGCAACGGCGACGCCGTCTCCACAACTACCGTGCACTGCGATGCCGGCACCGAACCACCACGCCATAACTACGGCTACCATCGCCTCACTGCTACTTAACGTCTACGCCACCTCAGTGCCAGTGACCGTGTTAGACCCGTTCAGTAGACACAGGCTTTTGGCTTTCCTTTGTAGCCGTATACGGCTGCATTCAGATAGATGTCAAACTTTCCTTCGTAGAAACATACCCCACCTTGAGGATTTCTCCTAAATCTGGTCGATTAACACCTGTCTATCACTTCGAGTTGATGAATTCGCTCTCGGGCTACAAACGTCTAGCCTCCTGATCAGCTCAGTTGGTAGAGTGACTGCTCCGGTTAAGCGGTGGTTCGGGGTTCGAATCCTGGACGAGGACGAATTTTTCTTCAACTGCGATGTTTCAGAGAAAGCTGTATAGCTTCCCTTTGTAGCCGCACGGCTGCATTGAGGTGGACGTGGAACTTTCCTTCTCAGAAATTTACTCCACCTTGGGGATTTCCCCAAAATCTGTCAGATTATGAAAGTAGAAAAAACTGCGCGTAAAAGACAGGACCGTGACAAGTAGACATAATGCTACTTTCATAATGCTGCACCAACTAGCCCAACAACATGCTGTACTGAACTGTTAGATTAACACAGGTGGTCATAAGACGTTGCAAAGAGTGTACCTAGAACTTGAGGATTCATTACTAATAGATGATGAGGAGTTTTCAGTTCTGACTGTGTAGAAAGTTTATTTTAGTAGAATTTTGGTTTCGTTTGGCAGGTCTAGTGAAGTTTAGGGATAGTATTTATTAAAGCGAAGCTTTATTGCTCTTACTGATGACGTTCTATGCCAACATGCCCTGCAGGAAAGCCACTTTCTCTGACGGGGATGATGAATAATCGTGGGTGAAGTGAAAGATAAAGTCAACTACCCCTATGCTTAACGAAAACAATGGGGAAACGCGAAGCTTTACTCGTTGAGTTTGCCGATTGATGGTTGAGTTTAATCCCAGCGATGGTTTACAAGACGATTTCTCGTGATGGATTCTTTAGTTTGCCAATCCTAACCAAAGCGAGGGTACCTCCAGAGTAGCACATACTCGCAGTGTGGGATTGGCTACCGTAATGGCTGGGCCATCTTTGGTAGGTCAGTGTGCGCAAAGCTTGTTGCGACATGATGAACGAGCTCTACCGCATGAAAAAGCCTCACCTAGCCATCGTTACCAAGTACGTGCTACAAGCGTTGGAGCGCGACGAAGACGAGCAGGAAGACCTGATCGTCGGTGCACTCAATGATAGGTCCCTTCAGAAACACGCGGGGCACGTCAGGCTGGAGGAAGTCCCCTTCGGAAATATCGACTGCACAGTCGAACTCAAGGGGTGGCGAGCGATACCTACGTCGTCCGTCCTCCACCACCGAGCGGGCGGAGTGGCCGTGTACGCCAACAGCGACATGGCCGATACATTCGTGACCACGTACGTCACAGAACGTCCAGGAGGTGGCATCTGCGGTCGTCGCGCCGAATGAGTGCGTGATCGCTACCGTATACATAAGTACAAACATGTCCCAGAGTGACTTTGAGAGCTTTCTGGACGAGTTAATGCAGACACTACAGGTACCAATAGAGGAGACTCCGATCCTGCTTTACGGAGACTTCCACGTGAACGTGACCAAACAATCGGATAAATAAATCAAGAGCTCCACGCTAGACCAATAGTCGTTGCGTCTAAAAACCCCACTTCAACTCACCACCCGAAACCATTCCTGCATAGGTCTCACATTTCCAAACACACTGTGTTGAGTCACGATGGCAGAAACTGAGTACTCCACCGCAGCGATCACCAGGCAATGTTATGTAAATGCAAAGTCGTTCGTTCCTAGGTGATCCGAATAAAGTCATGACTGCCAGACTTAAGGAACGTGTCTTCAGTCTCTCGTCTTACTTCAGACAAATAAACTATCCCTCTCTCTGACGACAGCGATGGGAAAACGCGAAGCTTTAGTGCGTCTACCCGCGTTAACCCGCAGAACCAGTGATGAATCCGAGCCAGGCAAACGATCAAACTCAACGATCAAACAACAAACTCAACTACTAAAGCTTAGTGTTTTCGTTTTCGCATTGTTGTAGTTAGACAGAGGGGTACAATCACGTCTCCTTAATATGGGCCCCGTTAATATGGATACCCCGCAATATGGACGAAATTTTCGGTGACCGGACTCGCGCCATGCCATTCTTACCCATTAGTTCAGAAATCCGAAGTCCGGGTCATGGGGGGTGCTATTTGGGGACGAAACGGGTAAATAAAAGCATTTTTTTTTCTCGATATTAAGGACACCACTCCACAAATCACAAAATAGAAAAAATACCTGGTGACAACCCAGCAGCTCAAGCCACTACCAGGTGTTTAATGCTGGGCGAAGCATACAAGGCGAAAGCATGCATTTATCTCAGAACGCTGTTCCTTCCAGCACCATCAAATTGTATCGAGAGCATTCATGATTAGCGAAAGTTCTATGGTAGTGACGAGTGCTTACACCCATTCCCTGCGATAAAAGATCGCCCGGTGCGGCAAACGCGGGAAAAAGCAAGTACTAAAGATCAGGACAAGATAACACGACGATAAGAGTTCGTGCCAAAATTCGCTGAGCATAACAGCAAGGCTTTACGCTTCTCTGGCCAGTTCTGCGGAGGCAATGGCTGGCGATAAGCGTAAACGGACCGATATTTACCCTCAGCTAAAACACGAAATATGCCAATCAAAAGTCGGACGTCTTCAGCATGTGTTCAATACGTGAAAGCTTTGCCATGAAAGAGTGTTATCCTACGCATGTCCTTCTACTCGCTGCGCTTTGTGCAGCGCTTCGACAGCTGGGTACGAAAACCATAGATAAACAAGCATTATCCTTGTTCAACGATTATTTTTTAATACTTGTTTTCGACCCCGATTTCTTATTATGGACGACTCACATTACGAACCACTTTTCTGGGAAGCGAGAGCGTCCATATAAGCAAGACATGACTGTAATTTATTTTCTTGCTAGGTTTTGTGCGTTGCTTTTGAAGTGTGGTTTAATATGATAGTTTCTTTCCAAAGAATAAATGTGTGATTTGGTCACTAAACCAACGCTTCTTCCTCGTCCATTTCACTTAGGCAGCGGAGACATTCGATATACGTGCTTACAACTTCGGACTAAATTCGTGTTAAAATACCAAATAAACAAACATATTTGCTGCCTATGGTGAGGCGCGTTCGATAAAGTTCAACCCAAGTCAAGGAATTATGTGGTCAAGAAAGAAGCCGGAGGTGTCTGCGAAAAATGAAAGCGGTCTTATTTCGTGAGTTCTAACAGACGAGATCAAATTTCGCTGAGGAAAGCCAACAGAAAGTTTCTTTTGCACGATATAAACTCATGTCAAGATGTAAGCGCAGGAAATAGAGCACAACACTCTCATGCCAAAAAACAAAATTGTGCGCCACCATATCTCATTACTCAGGTTACAGCATGCTGGGTTTGAAGTTGAGTTCTGAAGTTAGAAGCGGACTAGAGTTTAACGGGTCTTTTTGGACAGTTATGTACGTTTCATGTATAAACGCGACAAGAGCAACAACACTCAGTCGGCTTCTTAACGTTTGAGGGATGATTTCAAGAGCCTGTGTTCCCAAAACATATTACAGAGAACAAGAAGAAAACATTGAAAGGGAGCTGCCGTAAGCTGTGTCGTAGGATTGAAAAAAGAGCTTAATAATATTTCCTCAGAAAGACCTCTCCTTTTTGACGAGAAAACTAAAAGATCCGCATCTTCTTTTCTTTTCGCAATGGTATAAACGTAGGTAAACGGGAAATAATTTTTCTTCGGGATTAGACGAAACTGCAAAATGCTGGGTGTGATGGGCCAACAAATATACTGTTTGTTGCTTTTCTTAATCAAAAAAATCATACGCCCAGATGGGCAAGCAAACTTAAGCACTAACCTACATTCCTTATAAAGTCGACGTAAAAAAACGGCAATTTTTTTTACGGAAGAATAGTGGAATTACGAAGATTACGAAGATTTATTCGAATTACGAAGAGGCTTTGTTAGATAATGGCTAACATATCACGGTAATTTTCTGCAAACTAGTTCTTGGGATTTCTTTTCTATGTCAGAAACAGTTTCCCCTACATCGATCTTCCGCTTAGGTTCCCTAGTAATATTAACCGATGCTACCTTAAACTTATACGCTGAAGTTTGGCGTATGATAGATATTATAATAGCATGCATTATACTTTCGCGGGTTAGAAAGCTTTGCTTTTAAGCACAGGGCACACTGGGACCGAACAAAAGTTGGCTACAAGGTGAGTGCACTAAAAATAACAAAGAAAAATAGCGAAAAAATTCTGTGGGGCCAACTGAAAAAGACACGCACTTGATCCCGAGCACCTGCTTGACGAGCCAGAGTTTATAAAAAGGATATTTACCTTCAACGCAATACCCGCTATGCCTCCCCTGCCTTGAAGACTGTCAAAACGGGTTTGCAAAGCCCAGAATATACTCTGCGGTGTATTTATGGCTGGCTGAGAAAAAGAACCATTCCGATGAAGGAAAATGAATGCAGCTTTAGCGTACTAATGTGAAACAAAAGTCCTCCCGAATCTAAATGTTACGGCCATTTCCGTTTATTGGTACAGATTTAATGCAGAATGGGAGTGTTTGACAGGGACGAGGCAGTGGCCTGATTGTGAGTGTTTCAAACACTCGGGAGGAGGACGCCGCACCACATTAATTTAGCGTGGCGTTCAGTGTATTGAAGAGTGGAACTTGCGTTCTAATGACCCTGGCGGTTTATGTTAACAGTCATCAGTGATGGAACCCCGTCTCTGTCGCTGTTTTAAGCATTTTGGGAACCAAATTCGATTGCCCTTAACCGGTTTACTCAGAAACAGGGCTCTAAACAGTGTGTACGGTGTTTGTTTACAACCGCGAGGGGGCACAATGCGAGAACAACGTGTGGCTCCTGCAACAGAAGGTACAAGTTGAAATGAGGAAAGATGATGTTCTTCTGTAGAAAGAACATTAACCGCAGTTTGCTAAAAATTGCCAGTCTCACTCGTTAGCGAGGCCAATACATGTCACAGAAAAGATTTTATTCTACCCGGACCTGTGCGTATGAACGTTAGGTAGTTATTCATTTGACAGCAGTTGTTTTCGCCTAGTGAACACACCATCATTAAACCGGTGTAAAGCTTTCACCAGTGAGTCAAGATAAAAGCGACTGCCGTTAGGCAATACCAGTGGCCTCCGGATTATTACGTACGGCGCTGCCTTGACACGTTTCTTCGAAGAATACACGTATCAGTGCTTTAAGTACAAAACGCGTGGTACAAACACCCACTTTTCCAGCAAATTGCTGACGACTGTCGCACTATAGACACTTTCATTCAGAAATCATATTGGATAAGTGCAAACACTGCGGCTACCGCACAGACCCCGCGCCCATTAGGTGGAAATGCCAATGAAAACCACCGAACGAGGCCCCCCTACCCCACCCAGACATCAAACCACCAGAGCACTGGGAAACCCTTCGGCGCAGCTCCGATCCCCTAACGCAGCTACGCCTTGTCCAAATGGGGGAACAAGCCGCCAGGAACCAAGATCGCCTCGCTTACTAACTCGGCAGAGAGAGCCCAAGCTCTCTACTTATATCTATTTCTCTCTGCGGTAAAAAAGAAGCAGCTCTATCTAGCAGGGTGGCATATATCCTTGGCTTTGTATCATTCGCTTCATACTGATAATGGTAAAGCCATTGCGCTTCTAGTTGAACAATATACAGCCTTAGTAAAGCGTGGGCTGTCTTTGCGTACGCAAGCGTTAGGTTTTTGCGGCACGCTACGTGGGTTCCGCGAGGAGAGCTTTAGTACCGCGTTTCACCGGTTTTGTGTTGCCGTACGTTAGAATTTACTGCGCCACCTGTTGAACTGAATGCCAAGTAACTATTAATAATAATAGTAATTTTTGCTGTATGCGCTACTTTTTATATGCGTTTTGACGCTTGTCGCCACATGGCCAGAGAAACACCTGACAATTTTCATGACTACCCCAACCAGTGTAACCAACGCCTAACAGTTAGCATTGAATACAAAACGTGCATAATGAAAAGAAAAATATCTTCCTACATACGCTAACTCCATAGTGGAAGCATCGAAGCCTCGAAGCACCTGTTTTGCGTAAGCGCACACAACGCGCAGAACCAAAATACTGGGATTGACCCACCGTGTACTCCCGTTAAAGCGAAGTTCACGAGGACGGCAAAATACTTCGAATTAACCCAACTTCCAATTAAAAAAAAGCACAACAGCACTGTAATTAGTCTTTGTTTATTATTAGATTTTGTTCAGAATCTAGACTTTAGTCACCAATTCGAGCCTACTACACGGGTTAGCCATCATAGTTGGGACTTGTCCCTAAAATCGAAGTTTGAAAGATCTGCCACCTAAATCAATCACTTAGCCCTCGTGCGCCACAAAGAAGGTTGGGGATCTCTTTTGATCAGCTTACCCGAGGCCTCACAGACCGGACCAGCACCAAGGGAACGACCGAGCCACTCACTCTCCGCACAGCAGACAGGGATCGCATGGTACCCTATTGAGAAATACTTGATCATTACAGAAAAGGCAGACTTTATTACCCGGAAGCACATAAAACCCTCAACAAGCAGCAGGCCACGGCTTGGAGGCGGATTCAAACAGGGATGTACGCAAGCCCAGTCTTACATAGCTATTACAACTGCAAACACAGCAAGCAGAGAGAGGATTTAGAACACATCATGTGGTCCCACTACAAAATACATAAAACTGATCAGAGAACCCTAATCATAAACACACCCGAGCAGCGGGAGGCAGCCTCGCTCAGCTCGGAAGCTGTCATCCAGCTACAAATAGTCCGGATGGTTGAAGCCGCCGCCAGAGACCAAGGACTCCTGGCTGATGGCTGAGGGGGAATGGGCGGGGACTCCCACCTTTCCTACTCCCAACCCCTTACCGGGCAACAATAAAAGTTTCTCTCTCTCTCTCTCTCTCTCTCTCTCTCTCTCTCTCTCTCTCTCTCTCTCTCTCTCTCTCTCTCTCTCTCTCTCTCTCTCTCTCTCTCTCTCTCTCTCTCAAAACATGGAAACGCGTACGCTGGCACGAGTATCAACTGGCTGGCCGCTTAATCAACTGTGCGCTGCTTCAGTTGCCACGGTGCCGACATCAGTACAGGGCACGGCACTGCTTTGGGGCTTGAAACATTTTCAATGTTTTCAAGTTGCGGTCACCTCGATGCTTTTTATTCGAATTGGCTTATTGATGGGAGGTTGTGCCGTTACTACACCAGGGTGGCCAATCCTGCTCTGGTGAGGGAGTGCGTTACCGGCAAGTGGTCGCCGGGGTCAGGCCGCACCCCAAGCCCCAACCGCAATTCCATAATTGCGCATTTTTTTTCGGTGGGAATTGTTCGGCACCGGGATTCGAGCCCCGGTCTTTCTGCACGTGAGGCCGATGCTTTACCACTACTCTCTACCTCTATCGGTTAATTCAATTCGAAAGAAAATTTAATTAACCGATATAATGGGTTTCACCTTCCATTATCAAGCAATTTCCGCCATTCTATTGCATGTAAAATTGCGGCACCAGCACATCATTTTTAATTAACCGAACCTTACAATTAAGTGGCTTCGGATAATCAAGAGTTGACTGTATACTATATTTGAACTCCAAAACAAAACAGAGATATGTAACGAAAAAACAATGTATCGGTCAGCACAGCGAGGCCAAAGAAAGAGATTTTTCACGCGGTTCTCTGCCTCCTGCCTGTCACAGACCGCCACTCTCTCCCTGCGATTTACAGAATATAGGGAAAGCCAGGAAGGCTTTCAGCCGCATACGCCGTAAATACTCGTTGAGAAATGGAGTCATCGTTAGGGAAAACTATTCCCGTATATAGCAAGCGCAGTATACGCGGAGAGCATACCATCGCATTCCATCGTGAATCAAACGCATCAATCGTACACACACACTTAGCTCCCCCCGCCGGCCTTGCTGCATGAGCTTCTTTCGGGCACTCAACAATTTCACGTTAGTTCCACACACCACGACGAAAACCACGTGTAAACCACGCAACGTACGTAAAGATACAGGCGAGAAGAAGTTGTTCTGTCAGATAGAAATACTGCTTACAGAAATGCACAAGCGTTGAAAGGTGCCTCGTTACTTACCGCCATGTTTTAAACGCAGGAATACGCAAGCGCCCCAGCGCACGCACAATATTTTGATGCAATAGCATGTGTTCGTCTTACATACACAAACACAATGCCAAGTGTGCGTGCTGCGCATGCGCAATGCGGACCACACAAAGGAACAACGTACGCTAACTAACAACGTACGCTAACTTAGTGTACGTAGCGTGGGGCTACGTACGCTAACTAAACCTTTTAATAAGTTGATGTAGAAATTAGAATGAAGTGGGATTTGTAACGGTTTTAAGAAGCCACTTTCACTAGAATCTCAAAGGAGCCACCGTTGCTTATTTCTTCCAGCGAGAAATGCCGAAGAGCAGTTGCGGTAGCCTACTAATTCGTTAAGAGCCCGACCGCTCTTTCCATTTCAATACCGGTTTCATCATGACAGAAGAAGATTCGTGCGTAGTGGTCGCTATGCAAGTTCGTCATAATAGAAGGCTCCTCTACTACAATGTGCCAAGTCACACACTTGCGCTATTACGTTTCCCTTTTGTTTTTGTTTGGTGTCCTGAGGCGCACCCTCGGAGACGATGAGCGCGCTCATTTTATTTCTGCCACAGACGCCGACGCCGACCTTTCGCTCCATGGGCCGTTTCATGTGAAAGGTTGTTGTCGAAGGCCCCTAAGCCCGTGAACATCTTGCGTTCTCTTTGCCTGAAAACAAAACCTGGGGCACAGGGACCGCAGGATATCTAGTGCAAACACAACGTCCGCTGGTGAGGTGTTGGAGAAATATCACATACACTTCAAATGGACCGGCTTTTGCCTCGATCATCTTCATTATCATCATCCCACAGCATCGTTTCTTTAGCCCAGTCCATTGGCAGCAATGTTTACGAGGTATAAAAAAACTCAATGTTTTTGTCCTTGAGTATGTTTTTGTCCTTTTTGTTTTGTCCTCAATGTTTTTGTCCTTGTTTTTGTCCTTGAGTCCAAAGTACGTCCTTGAATTCAGTGAGTGCCTTTGTGTGTCACTGATTAAAGAAAACATTTTTCTTGTTCGTCGTTGTCAGGAAAAAGTAGAACGTTATTTGCTAGAATTCTCTGCATCGGGTGCTTTAGGTGAAGTCAGCCGTCAACTCAGAATCATCACAGATACTAGGCTGAATTCCTCGTGCAGCTGCTAATTATTATCTTCCTGTCGGACTTAGCTGTCCGCAATAACAAAAAAAGACAGTCTTTCTCTTAATCTCACTTTATTTACTTATTTGGTGCTTTCAGATTTCACCATTTAGGGAAGGAAAAATATTTAGCAAGAGGAATTCAGCACTGTGTTCACACCCCTTTTTAAGCGGATTAGGGAATAGATGGTTCTTTAAAACCGTCTGATTTTAAAACCTGATTGCGCGCTCATGCTAAATAACAAACAAAAGGAAAACGTCCGCAATAGATCCACACAGACCCTGAATGAGATCATTTTCGTTTGAAGCTAAATACGTGGTCAGTATTTAAAATCTAGCCAGAAACCCTTCAGCTTCATAGTTGTACTGCTATAAAAACGGCGAACTACTTGCCTCTACGCTAGCGGTAAAGTTCAGAGAAAATAACGTTGCCCACCTCTCAGAACCACGTGGAAGTCTCACAGAGTGTTTGAAGTGCTTGTTATGCCTTAAGGCATCTTAAGAAAGAATTAAAAATAATGTTTGTGTAACTGCCTGATCAACTGCCAGTTTGAATCAGTAAAATGAAGAGAGAATACCGTGTTATCGAAACAGCGGGAATTATAACCAACATATAAGCACACATTATTCGTCAAAGTTATATATCTGGGACGGATATATCTACCACTGAAAACGCCAGTATTCTGCTCCCGAAAAGACCCAACCGACTACATTTTAACCGTGTTATGCTGCCCTTTTCTGCCATGATCATAGATCCACCTCAGTTACAGCAGAAGATAGTTGAAGAACTCCTGGTACTGTCATATTTTGGTGAAATGTTTACCTTGCGCAATAGTAGCGGCGTACGGCATCTGCTTCAGTCTGACAAAACGAGGCGCAGCCACACATCGGGGAGCCAATCAGCGAGCAAGTGAGCGTGGGAGACGCGACTGCCGCTTGTCGATGTTTGACGAGCCGTGAAGAGGTGCCGGTGTGCTTTGAACGTTCGCTACCCAAACAGCACCGACTGCTCCTCTCTCACAGCCTCCTCTTACCTTGTATGTCTACTTCTCAGTGAGTTTTGAATAAAAGTTATTTCTCTCTCTCCCACAGCCCCAAAGCGGCCTTGTAGTGTTGACATGGAGTCAACATCGCGTGTTGAGGGACTTGAGGAGTTGTTGCCTCGCTCTCCATTTTCTCTTCTGGGAAGTGGCTGTACTTGTACACCTACGCCTATTCGCCAAAGCCGAAAGATCCCCAGCTCTTGCCGTTAGTCTGGGTCCACATCAGTTCATTCACATAAAAGGCCCCAAGCCTACCGTGTTACGCTTTGATCTGTAGCAAATCATTTTTCAGTTGGTAAGAGATTCTGCGGAAAGGTCACTACAATACTTGATGTAGAAATTTCGAGGGGCGGAATAACTCTGTACACGCTTCAATCGGCCGCTGATATTTCTGACTATTCTGCGCCATGAAGTTTGCGTACGTTTCATCACTTCGAAAACCTCAGATTGAACTTCAATTATTTCTGATCTTCACTGATTCATGTTAACTGTAATTCAGCTATCCCAATGTATTGTATGTACTACAATGACCATGGCGAAGACGGCGTGCAGCATCGCCACGTTTTCAGGCGTCGGAGGCTTGTAAGCTTCTCGCAGATAAAGAACCACAGTGATCGAGTCCCACATCCTTTCCTGGGCTTTGCTGATACGATACCCCATAGAGAACACGGGGAATGCAATACTTTGTTGCTTTTTGAGGATGAAGCCCGATATCTTTTGTGTTTCATCGAACACATTAAGACATGCCTGAAATCATGAGGTACAGAAAATATGAGTGCCAGCCGGGTATCGAGCGAGCGCAGGGGAAGAGAAACAGTAGGGACAGAGGAGGGTAGGGCGCCGCCGTGGATGCAATACGAGCATTCATAGGGGACGGTATCTACATGGCTAAGAGGAGGCTCCTGGCCATTTAGCGAGCTTCTGTAAGTCCTGTCCAGGGGGCTGTCTAGAGTGTTTGCGGGTGCGGTCGCAAAGTATAACTGGAGATCAATGGAAGGTCGAACTAGGCTTTCGCCTTCACATACATCCGAAGTTTAAAGCGTCGAAGTACATTTAAAAAGAACATTCTATGTCTCGCTAATGGCGGATGTCGCGTCGAAAAAGCACTGCAGAAAAGCGAACTGTGTCTGACGATGATGATGATCGTGGCTCAAGTGAAACAAAGAAATGCTTCCAGTAATCGGAATTGAACCTGTGTCTCTCCCGTTATGAAGGCCACATCTGTCCCATTGCGTCGTTCAGACACCGTCGAGGCAGTTTTAATAGAGAGAGGGGTGCTTGACGCTCAAAATTAGAGAGAAAAATCACACACATCTCCGTCTAACGACGGAGATGTGTGGGATGGTTGAACCATGGTTGAACGCGAAGCGTTCTTCGTGCTGAAATCAAATGGCGAACGGTCAAAGTGAAAGCCGCTGCGGACAATAGTCCAAACTGCGTCCGGTGCAAAGCCAAATCTCAACGAGTCAAAGTACACTTCTTTTGTGAGCCAAAGTCCAAAGACGTAACTAAAAAATCCCCTCACGAGAAAGCTTGGCGTTCATCCGTGGCCCTTGTTAGACGGAGGGGTGCATCATTTTTAACATCAGAAATACGTCCGCCTTAAGAAGCCTTTTCACAGCTTAATTATATTTGAAATTTATAATCGCAGTGGTTACGAAATAGCGTTGCTGCCACACCGCTCTGTGCTGCACTGTATTAGTCAAAGTATTTCATTACTTAAGTCGCATTGTCGAAACTTATACTACCCCCGAAAGACGATCGAGCGTGTCCTGGGCTAAGAACGGCCTAAACATGTGTTCAGAAATCTCCTATTAGATGCACACTCAAATATTACTCAAATTATGTCCAAAGAATGTTTATAAGCTTTAGAACTTACCATCCTAAGGTGGCGGAACAAATAACATATATGCAAACGTACTCACGATTGCTACAATCCCCAATTCGAAATTTTTGCGCAGCGCGAACTGCAGTCTTTTCGGTCACGGACCATATCTGCTGCGTCTCGAGAAGTGATCGTGTGATCAGCGAACGCATGGCGGCGCGGGCTACTCTGCCATTATCTCGAAGCGCGTTGCCACCGTCGAGCATGTTGTGTGTCATTATCAGCCTATCTACGCCGACAGTAGGGCAAAGGCCTCTCCAATAGATCTTCAATTGATGATGGTTGGTGTTTTATGGCGCAAGGCCAACGAGGACAAAGAGCGCCAAAGAAGAAGTTATTGAGTTTTCATCACACCGTAAGTACTAAAACATGTAACTAAAAGTAAATGTGATGCAAAACAAAAGACAATGGAGATGGCTGGTGTATAGGGCCAGGGTGATTACACATGATATGACAAGAGCTGCAGAAAGTTTACCTCAGCTAAAAACTTAAAAACACGTTGACTAGAAACATTGGTTCGTCGGCTAAAAAGTATGATGGGTGCAAAGGAATGTGTTGTCTGTATAATTCAGGGAAATGTTTGTGTCGTGTTGTGTCAAGTGCCTTGCATGTGATTAGTATGTGGACTACGGATAGGCCCTTTCCACACCTGCTACACGTGGGTCCCGAAGTACCAGTGAGCAGGTGGGAGTGCGTCGCATGTGTGTGGCCCATCCGCAGCCTAGCCAGGGCGACTTCAGTGTATCTGTTGTGTGAGTCAGTTATGTAGCGTCCAAGTTGTGGTTTTATTATGTGTAGTTTGTTGTCTGTTTGTTGACTCCAGTGTATTGCCATGTGTTACGAAGCTGTCGTCTGATGTGTGTCTTTAGGTCGGTGTAAGATACTGTTGTAACGTCAACTGTAGTCATGAGAGCAGCATCACCAGCCATTTGGTCGGCGGCCTCATTACCAGGGATTCCACAATGCCCTGGTACCCAGCATATAGTTATTTCAAGATTTGAGGCATATGCAGACATTAGTACCTTGAAAAGAGCATTTATGACATAGTTTTTAGATGACCTTCCTAATGACAGTGCCTGTACAACGCTTTGAGAGTCTGTGTACACAATGGACTTGGGAATTTTATGTTGATGATGTGGTTTGTAACGAGTAAAATGCCATATGCTTCTGCCGTGTAAATACTGTTATGAAAATTCATTGTTTTGCTTACTCTAAAATTTGCCCACTACAGGGCAAATGCATTAATCTTCAATTATCCCGGTCCTGTGCTAACTGCCACCGATTTATCGCCGCAAACTTCTTGATCTCATCTGCCCCTTTAAGGTTTCTGCCGCCCCCTGCCACGCTTGCCTTCTCTAGGGATCCACTCTGTTACTCTTCTTAATGACCAACAGTTATCTTGCCTTCGCGTTACATGCCCTGTCCACGCCAATTTCTTGTTCCTAATTTCTACTAATATGTCCGTAACACGCGTTTGTTCCCTGACCCACTCCTCTGTTTTTTTGTCCATTAAAGTTACGCCTATCATCTTCTGTTCCGTGGCTCACTGAGTCGTCCGCAGTTTACGTTGAACCCGTTTCGTGAGCCTCCAAGTATCTGCCCCGCAGGGGAGTGCCGGTAAGATGCAGCTGTCATACACTTTATTCTTCAGGGACAATGGTAGACTGCATTCATTACCTGAGAGTGCCTGCTGAATGCACTCCGCCCCACTCTCATCCTTCTAAATATCTCTGACTCATGGTTGGGATCCGGGGTCACTACTTGGCCTAAGTATATATATTCGCTTACCACTTCTGCTGCTTCACCACCTATCTCAAACCGCTGTGCTCTCCCGAAGTTATTAAGCGTTACTTTAGTTTTCTGCATATTAATTTTCAGGTCCACGATTCTACTCTGCTTGTCCAGTGCGGTAATCATGCTTCGCAATGCGTCCCCCGAATTACTTATTAAGGCAACGTCATCAGCACATGTGAGGTTACTGAGGTATCCTCCATTAACCCTTACGCCCGCCTGGTCCCAAATACAATGTTCTGAATACCGGTTGTAAACATACTGTGAACAACATCCGAGAGATCGTATCTGTTGTGTGTAAATCGTGCTTAAACCTACCGCGCAAATGCCAAGGGGTTCGGATGAGCAGCGCAACAAGAAGGACGCCGAAGGGTCCCTTGTAGCCCGCAGGAGTGGTGTTCTTCTGCTGATCCGCGCCGCCCTCCACCTCCCATTTTCGCCACACTTGGCTCCGCCGTATTTTTTGGCTTTCGCTCACTCGGTTACGACTCCGTCGCCCCCAACTAACCACAGTGCCGCGCTCGGTGGTTTGGCGGCCGCGCGGCGCTGTGGCCGCCAAAACCCTTTCCCGCATCGACCATGTACGGGCAGAATGCCCAATACTGTTTAAACAATATTTAAGTAATCAAACCAATTTTTGTGTGGAAAAAATATACATGATTTAACAAATTGGGATTTTCACATTTCCCTTCAGCGCGCCTCAAGAAGCTCAAAGCACTCTTTCGAAATCAACAACACCTCTCGGACGCATCAAGTTTCACAAATGTATTTTGCGCGCGAAGGCTATGGCATACATGTACCAAAGCGAACTGTATGAATACCAAAATTTCACTAATATTAGGATTACATAATAAATATCTCACCCAAATTTTTTTTCACAACAACAGAACTGCTTCTTTCACTGGGAGGTATTCAATTGGCTTTTGAGTGTAAATATTATAATTACTACTTATATTGCTCACTAACAGAAAGACGACGCATTATTCGACTTCTCACAGCTCATTACGAAACTTCCATTGTCACCCTGGCTACACTGAATCAAGTTGATATTCGGGTCATAGAGATGGTGTCTTGCTTCTGACGACCAAAAGTTTGTTGCAATAAACGGCAGTGCAATGCGCCATCAAAAAAAAATGGGGGGGGGGGCACAAACCATAGCTTTAGTAGATGTCCGTTAGTACTTTCATGGGTTGGAGTGTCTTCACTAATGCAATATATCGACCGATGACCAATTAATCAGAAAAAACTGCGGTGTCTGTTGGCACACCAGTGGAAACGACAGCAGCTGCATATAGGGCTCGAACGGGCTCATGTATTTGCAACGGCAAAACGAGACACTGGTCGCAAAGTAATATATTAACCCGCCTCTGACCTTAACGAGAAAGTGGTTTCTGCAGAAGTACGTGCGCGGGTACAAGGTTTCTTGAGAGTGATGGATGTAGCCTGAGAGACCAGATATCTGCACTCTGTTGTGTTTCCCTAAACGAAAAGACATGACTAGTACAGTGTAATAACAGCTGTCTCGGCAAAAAGACCTGTACAGCTTGTCTCGGCAAAACTCAGATGGTTTTATTCCCGGGGTAAACGGAATGACGTTATAGAAGGGCTTACAATCTCCTGTGTTTTCTCGAAATTTAACATACTTAGAATTGGTTTTGTTATTCTATCATCTTACTTCAAGCTTCTCAAAGAATGCGGCCGTGAAACGTGAAGCACTAAACAGCAAGGGCGAAAACAGACACCCGATAGACGGTGTCTTTTCCCTATATTTGTTCAACACCCCTGCCTCCTGCGCACATTTTTCCATCGCTTTATAATTTTCTTATCCAATGCTTGTCAAATTAGGCGTCAAGAGAAAAAGACAATGAGACATGGGGAAGTGACAATGGAAAAAAGACAATGAGACAGGAAAAGTTGCCACTAAAAAACATTGTTCGAAGGCCTCTTCAGACCTATTGAGCTACGTGTCACGGCTTTGACTACAGGTAGACCGAGGCACAAAAAACAAAACGTTACGTAATATACTCAATTTCGCGTTTATCTTTTGTTCTTGCTTACAGGAAAAAAGATATAAAATATCAATTCATACCAGGATACCATCTTTGCTTAAATATTGACGCCGTACTGCGGGGCATACCACAAGTTCGGCTTACACCAGATGCGATACTAATACATATTCGTGGAGGAGTTCAAAAACTACTTATGTGCTTTAACAAAAGACGAAGAAATAAGTGCTGTTACAGAAAAAAAGTAGAAACAAAAATTTCAACTACTTGTACAGGACCGTTAACAAGCTTATCTTCCAGTCAACCCCGCGTAACCATTCAGTAGATAAATGTTCAAGAAAAGAACCGATTGTGAAACACGACCAAAAAATTGGTCGCGGATCTGCTCCTTTCGTTGCAAATGTCCAAGAAAGACAATAGTCCACTGGCGCGCATGCCAAGCAAATTCCTCCCTTCTCTTTCTAACTCACTTATCATGCCGTTCCTCTCCCGTCTCCTTCCTCCCGAGATAACACGCTAGAGGTTTGCTCCAGTCAATTTAAATTTACCGCGTCCAACTGCTCCAAGGCGGGTGCCTCGATGCCAGCACTGGCGCACGGCGGAGACGCGCGTGAAGCAAGGGAAAGTAATAAACGTTTATAGAATCACGTTGCCCTAGTCCACAAGCGTTCCAAGCGGAACGGGGAACCGATCTAGTGAAACCTTTCGTTGCTGTAGCCGTTTGATTTCTTTAAATGCCGCCAGGTAGTGCGGGAAACAGCCGGCGACAGTTTTCTGCAGTTGATGTTGTATTTTATTTGCTATAGCGAAATCCAAGCATCCGTAAATTTTGTAATAAGGAAACACTGCAAATATTACTCATGTATTGATTTTCTGCTCTATATTTGTGCAATGACTTTTTCTTGTTCAAAAATGTTGACAAATATGAATATTAACACCGGCCTTAGACGTTAAGATTTGGCTGTGGGTGTATAAGACTATTGCGCAGTTTGTTTCACTTTGGCAGGGTGGCTGAGTCAAGCACAGAGAGACAGACATACAGACAGACCAAACTTTTTGCCTTTAAACAGCCCGAGAACGACTATCACCTTTAAAGGAAGCTTTAATGTTATATTCGCTATTACAACATTACAAAATCTACTCAACTACGGTTGTGCCTAAAGACATAAAACTTGCTCGTTAAAGCACGCTGATAACATTGCTAAATCGGTCTCACGATGCAAAGAACTCAGAGAGCAGGAAATGAATACAGAAACCTTTTTCTAATACTATAAATAATGGCAATGCGGAAGGCCTGATCCACATAACTTCTCTCAGATAACTTGTGTAAATTCAATAAAGCGAACATAAAAGCTGCCTAGCTTATTTTGCAAAGAAAACTCTCCGTACTAAACCTGTTCATCCAGACTTAGCGCTTCAGTTCACAAATAAAAAAAGCTACTTTCTATTCCATTCTACAATTGTAGTAAACATACAATCCTTTTAAAAAAGGTCTTAATTGTCACACTTACCTGCGTTTTCATCCTTGCAGGTCTACGTCAAATGAACAGAAATACCTGCCAGCGTCAGCTGATATTGTGTGTGTGTTCTTTTTAACTGAAAATTGCCTTCTTTTTAAAGTGGCCACTGCTTCATATCCTAGTTTTTTACTTAAAGCGCCGCATTCCCATATTACGTTCGTTGTATCATTTTTTCTGCTGTACTTCTGTTTACTTAAACCACCGCATTCTCATATTACTTTCTGTGTATCATTTTTTAGGCTGTTCTTATACTTTGTTACTGTTTGTAGCGTCCCTGGGAATCCAAGTACAGAAATAAAGAAGTGCCAAACAGTGATATCACGGACAATATTTGTTTGTTTTCTTGTTTGTAGAGGCACTGGAGCATTGGAGGTCTCTCTTTTCTTATACCGCAATATATCATTTTCAGCCAACTAAGTTTACGCCAACTCGGCCTATACCTCCGATGTGATTTCGAAGTGGACGAACCCAAGGCGTCCCTCTTTACTCAGGCGCCTCCACTGTGGGAGCAGCGAGACACTTAACTTGTTCCGCTTTATTTGGTCATGTGCAGCCTTCTCAGACGGCCGTGCGCAGTTGCTCGCAAACGCCATGGTTCCGATGTCGGCGTTAGAGCACGTCAAGTATGTTAGGGACAACCCCTAAATGTTAGAAAAAATCACAAAATTTGCCCTAAAAATGGTCCCTATGAGATGGTTTAATGGCTGACCTTTTCAAGTTGACCGGTCAAAAATGAACACCGGTGCGCTCTCATCTTGACACACCAACCGTAATGTGCCATCAAGAACTATGCCGGACACCCCCTCCTCTCTGGGGAAGGCCAGTGTGCGTGGGTTGCTCGAGCGGGACCTTGAGGGACAGCTACATTGATAGTAAAACTTGAACATTACTTAGATGCACAACAACTAATTAGTGACGCCTTTCCCAATCTTCGTTTCCATTCCCTACCCACAGGGCTTTTTAGCCTCCTCTCTGCAATAAAGTCATTCATTCATTCATTTCATAGAGGAACAGATTTCTGAAAATATGTTTGTTCGGTGACCGAGATGCTTACAATTCAGGGAAAAGGCGCCAAGGACAGTGCAAGCGAAAACTCCATACATGAGTTTCGGCTTTCTCGCTAGTTGATCTTGCTCTTTCCGGTAATACCTGCACTCCGGAACTGCTAGTATAGATTGTGCGCGATTTCAAGCAATGCCTCGCGGGGATTTTCAGTAGATGCCAGGCCGATATTTATTTCCTGAACCTTTAAGAGACTAGGCACGCATTGAGAGAAGTTGTCTCGTTCGAAATGAAGAAAGTCAGTTTAGTACGATGAGTATGAGTTGGCAACAGCCAGAAATTGTGGTGGCATTTCTATTACAAAATATTTCTTTTATAGTGTAGTGGCCTGGCTGCGGACTACGACAAGGCGCGCCTGCGGACTACGACAAGGCACGCCAACGCCGCGTGACATTGTGAGTTACTAAAATGCTATGCATTTAAAAGAATTTCTTTTAATCAGTAACAAATAAAGTACCGCAATTCTCGTGACGTTCCCGATGTACGTTTTGGACGAGAACTCCCTCCAATATTACCGCGCTTGCTTGGTGGTTGCTGATACTAAAACCACGGCAGCGTCAAAACTGGGTTTCTCCGGCCCTTGTGTTATTTGTGTTATTTGTGCCGATTTGTTACCAACTTGCTGTGGCTCATCAGCAACATCAAGGAGTCACTTCAATGCCCTTTAGGGGTGAACACCCTTAGGCGCTCGGGCTATCGCCGTCTCACGTCGTCGTAGTATCATGTAATCACGGGGATACAACACCGGGACACTCGTTTTCCAACGCTTCGCGCTAGAACGTAACGCGTGCTAAAAGAACATACCGGGACACTCGTGTTCCAACTCCTCGCGCTAGAACGCTTCGGGCATCAAAGGCACGAGAGTTACAGCAAATATGCATACCTTAACCCCCCCACCCTTCCACAATGGTTTCATCTCCGCTGGCAGAAACATCAAGGCACCGATAATACACTTATAAATTGCATGCTTCGCCCCCTCCCCAGGTTTCACGTTATGGTTTCTTCTCCGTGGGCACAAACGCCAAGGCGCCAAAAATATTTGCTCTTCAATATTTGAGAGAAAATATTTGGACCATATATTCTCTTTACACATGTCTGTAGAAACACCTGTACCACAGGGATCCGTGCTAGGACCAGTGTTGTTTTCTCTTCGTATAATGACTTTCCGAACATCCTAACTCGCTCTAAGGCTGTATCGTATGCTGACGATACTGTCATAATGTTTACAGCAAAAGCCCTCTCCGACGTTCAACTTATTATTAATAAGGAACTAGCAGGATGTCATCTTGGTTCAAAGCCACTCCAATCTAGGTCGCCCTCGATTCTGGGGTGACGCCCGAAATTCGGAAGGTAAAGAAATAAAAAAAGCATACCTCGAATGTAAACCGAATAAATAAAGCCACCGTACTGAGACTAGACCGCGCACTTTATTAGGATTGCAGTCCTTGTAGCATGTTCGATGCTCACTTGTGGTCAGCGTCGACATTGTTGTCCTCTTTGTCACTGTCCTCTTCCCATGGCGCACTATCCTCACTTCCGTCCAGCGCGTTCCAGATGCTGCACTAAAGGAAGGCTCGCACAATGAGCTGAGCAGGAATTTCGTCACATGCCGCGGTGACACAGTTCGCCTGTCGGCTGAGGGAAAGCCTGCTATACCTAGTGGCGCAGGCTGAGGCACTTATTATTTTATGTCCTTTTAACTTGCCTCACAATATCCATGTCGGCTGAGGGAAGCGGCTTGATGCGCCCAGTCGGTGTGAGTTTGTGATCATGCAGCGTCCGCCAGTCATTGCAATGCTTCCTCGGCCTGTCCATTCACTTAGCACATTTGAAAAGTTCGTTCCGCTGCTTTCGCCACTGCCCCACGTTCTCCTCATCGACACCGAAGTCCCGCTGTGCTTGAAGGCTTGAAGTTTTCGCGGCCTCCAAGACTAATTTCCGTTAAAAAGCCATGGTGTAGTGGCATCGCTTGTTGGGGCCATTGTGCCGCGAACACGGGCGCTTCTCGAGGCTACGTGGCGACGTAAGCAAGCTAGCAAAGAACGTCGACAGCTGGGTTCACCAAGTTCGAACGAGCAAAATGGAGCCCACAAATCTGCAAACTGCAAGCACTGCAAGTCTGTGGCCGCGAGTTGGCGTTGAGTGTCTAGCGGTTACAGTAAAGCCGCATCCGCGAATATAAGCCGACCCCAGACTTTCGTAGACGACTTTTTTTTAAAAAAAAGGTATCGGCTTAGATTAGGGTAAATACGGAAACTTACTATAAATGGTGCCAAAACTAAATATACTCCTTTCATTTCCCGAATTCAAAACTTAGGTGAAGCAACTTTGAAGCTCTGTAGAGATAACTTTGAGTTAGAGCAAGCTAATACAATCAAATACTTTGGAGTTACGATTGATTGTCATTTAAACTGGAAGACCCACATAAATAACGTGCGCTAAAGCTAGCTTCTGTGTGCTATGTATTGCTAAGAACTAGAACGTACTTTGATCTGTCCACGTTGAAAATTATTTATCTTTCTCTGTTTCACTGCCACCTGCCATACTGGTGCGACTCCTGGGCTTTTACATTCAAAACGTATCTCGATCTTATGTTTTAAGCAGCAGAAAAAAGCCTTACGTATTATCACCATTTCCCAGTTCCACATTCCCCCTGATATATTGTTTTGTGACCTTGAGATCTTGCCTCTAAAACTTCTTCCCGGAATGAAAATTGCAATTACTGTGAATAAGAACTTGTGTAATATTCACCCGTTGTCACTATATTTATTCTTCCAACCATCAATACTAGGCCTGCCAGTAATGAAAACTTGAACCTGCCGATAACTCGTAATACCTATGGCGAACGTTTAACCCAAAACTTTGGTTCCAAATTCTGTAACAGTGCACCCCTTGAAATAAAGATGGCTAACAATTTCTTTTTTATATAAAATGGTTCTATCGTTCAAAGCTAAGCAGAAAGAAAAAAAACAAAATAAATAGCAAGAAGGCATCGTGGACAGACACTGGGTTGGTGCATGGAAAAGAAATATATTTTTGGAAGAGTTTTATGTTAATTAACTTTCAACTGTAGGGTTCTCATCGGTTAAGCGGCCGTTCCGGCCGAAATGCATCGAAGTTAGTGTTGCTGTGTACTCGGTTTTGTTTGCTCTACATCTGTCTCTACATAGATGTTGAATAGATTTATTTGAATAACAGGAGGCTGTAAAGCTCTTTTTGATTATACACTCAATCTGTTCTGTAAGACCCAAATGTGTAAAAGAGTATAATTTGTGTTACTAGTAGGGATTGATATTTGTTTTTATTTTATGCACTCGCGGCTTATGAGTGCCTTTGCATCATGCATTAACACATTTTGCGTACACTAGCTATTTTACTTGTTTTGCTGCCTTGTTAATTAAGTTCATGGTTTCCCTGCTGTCTATCTTTATCTGGCCCCAACTAGCTTCGGGTATTGGCTCAAAATCTTGTTGCATATTTATAATGCGCAAAATTCTCTAATAAACACGAAATGAAATGAAAATAAAATACACTTATACACTGCACGCTTCGCCCCTCCCCGGGTTTCACGTTAGTGGAGATGGCCCGGCATTTGTTTTGTGTTTTATGGCGTGCAAATTTGTTGTGTAGAGCAAAGCAAATAGAGCTGATATTGATGTAGCAACCTTTTAAACGTATCAAGCCAGTACTTTAAGCCTGTCCCTAAAATGACTTAATGCTGCATAAAAGTCATTTGTCCACCTCTAGTAACCAGGGTGCTGATTTGTCTTTACCTTGCGAATTTACACGTTGTACGTGATGCATAACACCTAACGATGAAACACAGTTCTCTCCCCAACTATTGTTGCCCAATGTACCACATTTGCCGCAATACGCTCTAGGGTTTACAGAATGGCCTGGTCCTTTAGTGCTAGATAATGAGTTATGTTTACGCTTACTGAATGCGCTTTTTTGTTCATACAGCCGCGTTTCTACGTGGAAGGGTGAGAGAAATGATGTAATTTTCAAAATCAGCTCCGGCATCGCGACTGCAACCAATAAGTAGTGTAATTAAACACTCACTGACTACTATTCAGAGATGTAATAAGGTTTAGAATAACTTTTGGTGAGCGCGTTTGTGCATCTTCAACGTAAAGTAAAAAAACTGTGCAATTTTGGACGGCCACAAAAAGGGAGGAAACACAGGACAGGCGGAGAAAATTTCATCGGGAACCACGGCACCACCCAGCAGCATGACATTGCAAGCAGTGGGCCGTTTTTCCTTCCTCACCTTCCCTACGTTCCCACCAACAAGTTCTTCTAAACTACATGTGTTCAACGTCGCGCTATGGTAAATGTGTCCCTCCTCCATTAAGTCATGTTCCAGTGATCATCGCCGACATCATCACTGAAAAGTGCCGCTCTCGTCTTTACGCATTCTACTTAATGAAGAATGTGGTTCCTGAAGAGGTACTTTGTTCGTACGTGCGAGGCCTTCGTGGAAGCATGGGAGACAAGTCTGCAGGAACATACGTAATGAGGTAAACGATCAGACACGGAGGTTTGAAGATGTGTTACGTGCGAAGCCTTCGTGGAAGCATGCGAGACAAGTCTGCAAGAACATATGTAATGAGCTAAACGATCAGACACGGAGGTTTGAAGATGTGTCACGACACCTTTTCTTTACTCATTATCCCCCTTGGCTGGCCGCCATCAAACTCCGTGATGCCAAGCGGATAGAAGCCCAGACTACAGAGCGTTGGTCGCGGTGCTACCACACGACGCCTAAAGGAAAGTGAAGAAGGACAAACGGCACACTGCTTGGAACGTCATGCTGCTAGGTAGTGCCGTGGTTACCGACCAAATGTTCTGCGCCTGTCCTGTGTTTCCTCGCTTTTTGTGGCCGTCCAAAATTGCGGAGTTTTTTTTACTTTAAGATGAAATAAGGGCTGTTGTCATAAAACGGAGTCCGCTCATCTGTCAACATCGTGACAATTTGGTTCATCAAGGCGTCTGCTGACATTTAAAACGGTTTTTTTTCTCTGGGTGATACGCAAACTAAACAAATTCTTTAAATAATTTCGCAAGCATACAAAGGGGAATCGTGGGACAAAGAAGTGAAAAGCTGTTGTACACAGAGTCCCAATAAAGCATGATTCACGGCTAAACTCAGGAGAACTAACGAGAAAGCATTTAATTTTGGCATAAATGTAAGAACCCCACAGGGCCCTTCATTAAACACTTCCACAAAACCTTTATGTATTTAGCGTAAGTTTCACTACTGTACGCAACTATGGGCGGGAACACTTTAAAGCAGTCTGATGTCAACGTAAAAGAGCCTACAGCCTGTTTATAAAGACCTCCACAAAATACACTGCATTCGCCTAAACCTCTTTACAGCGAATCTTTTATAAAGTCGGGCTTCACTATAAACACAAATGACTCCCTTAAAATACCATTTTGAGCAGTCTGATATTAATGCATACAAGTGTTATGGTCTTTTATAAATAGAAATTTCTTGTGTGGCGGCAGTGTGACGCATCATAGCGTACAGGGGGGTTTCTTCGTTGAGTCCACAAGCACATGGCGAGTTTTGTTGTCGAGGCGTTCTTGTGCAGCCGTTGACGAGTTCATGTTTATTTTGAATGAGCAGATTTAACTGTTGGCTCACCCACCACGATCACAGTGAGGATAAAATGTTTGCTGCCATGAGCTCGCATTTTTGTTCTCTTGCAGTGGATGCTGCATTTTTTGGGTGTATACGAAAAGCAGGAACGCCCGGGCGGGAGCCTATTGTTTTGTTCAATATGTCTGAGCACGCAGCGTAAACGCTGTAGTTTGCACAAAGGCAAATGCGGTAGGCATCGAGGGGTCGAACACATTCCTGTTCAAGCATTCAGTGTGCAGTTATTCATTCACGAATACACCGGCACGCCATGCCTAAATAGTGGCTGCGAGCTGCACTATTACAGGTTTTCATTACTTAAAAGTCACGGGATAAGACAGGGGTGAAAATATCAGTTTGACCCACCAAGATACCTTAATAATGAAGAAAATGAGTGCCTGTAAAAGCAGGGATAAGCCCATCACTACATTAGTAACCACTTCGAAAAATGTCATTAAATATTTCGCGCTTTCTCGGGGACCCAATTACTATCATCTAAGCATGGGCTGTATCAATTCTTGCTGTGACAAGCATTCGCTTCCCTACGTGACTCGCAATTAGAAGACTTACAAAAAATAACGAACCCTGCTATGCAATTAGGTAGGATCTTGTGTTGTGTTTCTTTTGTTTCCTGTGCCCCCGGCTGAGCCCATGCTCATTTGTTACGAGGCCTGAGGGGAGTTCTGCATAATAAAGCAGAGCTATCGTCACCGGGGAAACAGCTCATTGAAAACAAAACAAAAAAAAATCCTGACCAGTACGCATAATTGTGCGCTAGTGTTAATATTATATGCTTACCGCGGCGCAAAATGAATGCGTTCCTGGCTGCGAGGACAACGTGCGAACGATGACACGATTCTCTTCGCTACGTCCAGCCGCAGTTGTCACGTCACTGTGAGACAAGCGTCCTGGGGCATTGCAGGCAAAGTGAATAAAAAGAGAACTAGAAAATGCACGGAAATGTTCGAGATGCAGCAGCAAATAAAACACCTGGCACTGGAGGACGCTTTTTCAGGCCCTGTCATAGTCACCAACTTTGGTGGACATTGTCGACAAGATCCAGGAACGTACCACACCCATAAGAAATAGGAAAGGAGGTTTTATTCAAAAAGTAACAGTGCACCAAACAAAAAACGTTGCAAGTCTCTCTACTCGTGCCTGGAGTTGTACACACACATTTAAGAGCAAAGCTCGGTAAAGCGTAGCTTTTTGTGATAGTATTGATATTGTGAGGCTTCGATGAACATTGTGCAAGTTTACGGCGAGGACACTTGCGGTGAATTGTTGAAAGTTGCGGCCTCGTGTTATTAGGCTTAACCCTGGATTACGTTACCGATGTAGGCGCAAAAAACACGACCAATTGAGAATAAGAACAGGCGCTAAGCATAGCTTGCGTTCGTTTTATTTCGCTGTCGGCCTGTTTTTCATGCGGAATATTTTACTTACTCTAACCATAAACTGACCAGAGGCGAACCATGTTTTGCATTGAGTTTCAAATATACTGAGACAAGAACAAGCTAACAATACTAGTAATATATATATATATATATATATATATATATATATATATATATATATATATATATATATATATATATATATATATATATATATATATATATATATATATATATATATATATATATATATATATAGCGAATCAGAATAGGAAATGAGGGACTCGTAGAAATAACACAGAAATAAGGATTGGCAGTCAAGAAGACCTCGGAAAGCAAGGGGAGGTTGTGGTAGGTCATTGAAACAGATCAAGAATTTGGAAAGAAAGAAAGAAAGCGAAGAAAAAATGCCCGCCAGGTGGGATCCGAACCCACGACCTCCAGAATACCGGTCTGGTGCGATAACCACTACGCTACCGGCGGGGCGATTTTCTCCCCCGCTTTCTGGGGTATTTATGTCAATGTAATTTTGTTCCTGTGCTTGGGGTGGTATCGCACCAGACCGGTATTCTGGAGGTCGTGGGTTCGGATCCCACCTGGCGGGCATTTTTTCTTCGCTTTCTTTCTTTCTTCCAAATTCTTGATCTGTTCAATGACCTACCACAACCTCCCCTTTGCTTTCCGAGGTCTTCTTGACTGCCAATCCCTTATTTCTGTGTTATTTCTTACGAGTCCCTCATTTCCTATTCTGATTCGCTACAGTGCATTAGCGAGGGCCTCTGTTCTGGCAGTCTTGGTGCATCGGGAGCTTTAAGCGGTTCAACCGCTGGTTGACCACTCTCGACTGTTCGTAAGACAATCGAGTCACGGCGCGGGGATTAAAAAAGAAGGTTCACCTTCACCCCGAGAAGTTCCGAGTGGCGCTGGCTACCACCCCCCCAAGCACAGGAACCCTAAATTACATTGACATAAATACCCCAGGAAAGCGGCGGGGAGAAAATCGCCGCCGGTTATCGCACCAGACCGGTATTCTGAGGTCGTCGGGTTCGGATTCCCCACCTGGCGGGTCATTTTTTCTTCGCCTTTTCTTTCTTTCTTTCAATTCTTGATCGTTCCAATGAACCTACCACAACCTCCCCTTTGCTTTCCGAGGTCTTCTTGACTGCCAATCCTTATTTCTGTGTTATATTTTATATATATATATTCTACGAAAAGTGTATAGAAACGTTTTTACAATTCAGAAAGGGGACAGAACTAAGCGAATCCATGGCGAGCGCCAGCACGTGATATTCCGTACCCATAAGTACAAGACACGCATTTCCCAAGCGATAGAGAACGTTAATTAAGCGTTTTGATATGCTGCGCCCCTATCATACATCTAGCTAACTAATATGCAACCACCCTTATTAAAGAAAATATGACATATTTAAATTAAGAGGGGGCGAATAGGAAGGACCCGCCAAGTGCTACAGTATAATCGGATCAAATTGCTATTTTCAGCCATCGTTTGTAGTTACAAGATTTTATTGCGCATAATTAGCAAAGTTTTGGGGGAAAACTTTCGTTACTGGTTACATTTCGGCAGCGTCAAAATAAAATTTGTTGAGCACTTTCGAAAACCATGGAATCAGGGATTTTCTTGGCCGTATGACCTGCATGATTGTTTTTTTTAAAGGAGAAAAGCCCACAAAATACGCGAGATAAGAAATAGCTGCGCTCCGCGCACCACTACTCCAATCCTCACAACCGAGCTTTGGCAGAGGTATGAGTGCGTGAGGGTACCCGAGAGTTGGGTACCAGGCCTCACAGTTTTTGACATGGGTGTGTCGCCGAGGGCGTGATTTAAAAGCCGCTAATCCCTACCGCACCGCTAACAACTCCTATTCTATGCACTCCTGCCATTTATGAGATAACAGGAGGAGAAACGTTTACTTTTAAATACACGGCTGCACACTTTACACATAAAAGGCGCGACATACAGTTAGGTTCCAGCACTTTATCGCCCGGATCGGCATTCTATTCTGGCATTGCTAAGCTTAGCCTCAGATCCCCTATCTAGAATTCAGATATAAGCGGGCCCTTGTCTTTAGATTATACTGTCCTAATGACCTCAATGGCTCGTCTTTCAGGTGCGTTGCGATAAAGCAGAAGATTCACAAAAGGCATATGACAACGTTAGCCAGGGAGCCATTTTGGAACTTCCCCAAGGCCTTCTGCTCCCGGACAAGGTTTCCTCTTTCCTCCGGAACTTCCTCACAAAAAGATCCTTTTCTGTTGGCATTGGTGGGACAAGTTACGGTCGCTTTACGCCTGTCCGCGTAATGCCTCAAGGATCAGTAATCTCACACTTCCTTTTTAATATTATTATGTTGCCGCTTGCCTGGCATCTCGGCTGTATATACCCGACACGCACTTTCTGATGTACGTGGACGACATCACAGTGTGGACTGCACACTCAGAACTGACTCGGCAAACCGCGTGCCTTCAACAAGCCTTGTTGGACACGTAGAATGGTGTGAAGATTCTGGCTTAACAGTTTCCGCCGAAAATACAGCTATTCTGCCTGTGGCCAGTGCTTGGGGCCGTCTCCGAATGGAGGTGTCCCCAATCTCATTACAACTGTGCTGCCGACGTGTACGCACTGCCACTTCACTTCGCGTGCTGGGGTTAGATATTTATGCGTCCGGATCAGCGTCTATGTGGTCACGTTCCGCTCGCCAAAAAGCGGGACAGATGCTTCACCTCATCCGACGCATGTCACAGAAGTCTGTTGGCTCCTGTTCCAAAATGGCCCGTCTAATGGTGCCGTCTGTACTCCAGCCTCGCCTTGTTTACCAGGCCCAATTCCAACACCTGAACCTGGCGGAGTGGGCTCGACTGGAGGCAATTAACCGAGTCGCAATGCGTGCAGTTACCTGCCTCCCTAGGATAACACCGATCCCAGCTCTTCAGGCTGAACCTCAAGTTAACACCTTGGATGAGCTTGTTTATCAGCGTCGTTCTGCCCGCATGCATAAACTCACCTTTGTTGCTGAGGCAGCGGCGTTAGGAAACTACATGGGTCGTTCGCTACCCACATCTCTAACCTGCGCCGTTACCAGGCCACCTTGGCTATACCGCCAGGTGACCGACAACACGCCACTAACGCGACTGCACAATCGATCCAACGGACATTTTGACACGCTTTTCACGGTCGCAGAAGAACTGGCGCCTGGTTCTCAACCCCAGGTGGTGCAGGCATTTGTGGACGCCGGGCCAAGGGCGACGTGGTGACCACAACACTGCAATGTCCTTCCCAACCATAGTCCTGGCAAACGTGCTTCTACGAAACACGCGGCACCCTGCCGTCCATGTTGGCCGAGCTTACGGCCATCCGGGATGGCTTGCAAGCACGAACTGCTGCTCTTCATCAAGTCCCTGGAGGTACTACTTTACAAATTATTACAGATTCCACAGCGGCCATACGTGATTTACGTTGAGTAAGTAACCACTCAGCTGTCTCGAGGGACATTCGTGACATACTGGACACGTACCCCTGCCCTTTGCAGCTCTCGTGGGTCCGGCGGAATACTCTCCCCGCTCACATTGCGGCGGATGGTGCCTGCCACAGTGCATTTATTCCACCACCATTGTCTTTACTGCCACTAGCCACCCCAGAACAGTGTGGAACGGACCTCCCTAGGAGACGCGCTGGCTGGGGGGAGGTCTTGCTGCGAAGACTTCGTGTTGGTGTAGCCCTCTCTCCCGCTGTTACCCGGGAATGGCCACCACGTTACCATGCCCCGTTCGCACAGAACTGCCACTTTTGCTCGGCTCCTGCTGAAGATGCGGACACTGAACATTTGCTGTGGACTTGCCCTTCATTGAAACAAGGACACCTCCGAGGCACAGGCCTCCCACCATGGCAGACCACCTGACCTTCATCGGTGAATTTGGGGACCCCATCATCGCTCCCTCCCTGCGTTTATTCGCAAAACGGAGGTTCATCTATGCCTGTGACGTAGTATTTATGCAAATGAGCATACTATCGCAATTAAAAAAAACTTACAAGTGTGGCAAAAGTCAAAGCATACTTCAATACACTTACAGAGTAAATTGGCGAAGCTTTGAAAAAGTCGCCCGAGTCTTGATTCATACGGAGCCGGAGGATTTTTATATATGAGAGCACTGAATGACGCACCACCACGCACTGCATTAGGTTTGAAATTGTTTATTTAGCCTGTTCTGTCGTCCCTTTTTTCTGTTGTAGTCATCGTCACATCCATCTATATCATCGTCTTTCCCATGCATGACTGACGGTCCCGGATCGTTTTGTCCGCAGTCTTACACATTTCTTCCCACTGTGGAACACGTCAGCACCCGCTAAAACCAGCGGCAACCGGCTTCGCGAACTGGGCCGTCTGTAGAGCGAGCTCTCTTGCGCTCCCACCTTGAGGCACGGACGCACGTGAACGATTTACTTGGTATTTTTTGCGAGCGCCGCGCGCAAGCCTGGACGACGCGGGGCGCTGCTCGTAAGGCGCGTGCTCACGTGTGCGGTAAACAGCGGGAGGAACTATTACCAGGGGTTTTCTGGTAACATCGAAGGTATTACGAGCCAGCAACAACAGCTCCGCTGTTAAAAACAAGATACCTCAGAACGTGATCAGCTCGAAAGCACTCATTGTTTTTAAGTATAGAGCACTTTAGGGGCTCGCATGTTCGTCGTAGCTGGCTCGCTGGACCCAAGTAGAGCCGCATGGCGTTCCGTCGTAGCGGCTGTCGTCGCGGGCGTAACCCACAGGCTTGAAAGCCACGCGGTTTATACAGTCATAATCGTTGGAAACTCGTGAGCCGCTGCCGCCTTGTCATACATCTCCCCGTTGTTTAGCGGTAAGAAATCTGTAGGTACATTTGAGGCAAAATATACGTAGTTAACCGGCAGCGCCCGTGTTCATTTAGTTAGGAACGCTCGTTGGGTTGGTTTTTACAATAGTAAACGAGAAAAGTGGCACTGCAACGCTGGCACGTGCGGGAGGAAAAGCAAGCACAAAAAGAACAGAACTCCCGCTGGCGCAGTTTCAGGAAGAGGGCGCGCGACAACTGCGAATGCGGGAAATTTGAATTGTATGGGGGGGGGGGGGTAGCAGTGAGCGGGATAACTACGCTTAGCCTATTATGGCGAATCACTGCTCTGCACTTTCAGAAGCTTTTACATTGAGTGGAACGGCTTTTTTTTTTATCTCCTTGTGTTAGCTTCCTTCTATTTTTTTTTTTGCGGGGTCATGGCCAAAATCTTCAGAAATTTTGTCACAACGTAAAATAGCGCCAACGAGAGGACATAAAAGTCGTCCTTTGGCCTGCCTCGGAGCGCAATGGGTGCCGAATCCGAGAAGAATCTCAGAAAATAAGCTAAATTAAAACAGCGCGAAGATCACAGGCTGCGTTTTCTCTCCCGCCCTATTCCTCTTCCCGTTTCCGCCATGCTTTGCACTTTTTTCTCTCTTTCGTTTCTTCTTTCTCTAATCAATCGCAACGACTTCGGTGGGAATTCGGCTCCATCGCCGGAATTCGTTTTCTTTCCGCCCTACTTAGCGTGCGAAGGAGTCAACCGTCGACCGGCAGTGGAACACTAAGAATACTGATGATCCGTTTGAATTGGTGCAGTTCTCCCCTCATCGTGCCTGGATTGAAATTGGCCAAACGAACAAGAGATTCTCGATGTCACATTTAAATCCTGTCACTTGTTCTTAAAACTCTTGTCTTTATTTCTTTCGAAACACGCACACTGTTCTAGGTTGAATAGTCCTGGTTTGTGTCGTTATTTTGCTTTTCCGCCACCCCTCCCTGGTGTGTGACTCGGCTTCTGAATATACTTGAGATAGTTTTACCGTATTTTCTCTTGTGACCTTGTATTCCTCTTTGGCGCCTTTACATATCAAGCTGTCACTGACATAAGCATTTTGTTTCCATATTTTCTGCGTGACACTGATCTTTGATTAATTGCTGTAACGCGCCGAACCTACAACTGGGCTATTAGGCGCGACGAAGTGGAGGACTCTGGATTAACTTTGACCACGTTGGGATTTTTAACCTGCGCCTAAAGATCGACACACGGCGTTTTTACTTTTCCGGTCCACCAAAAAAAGCAGCCACCGTTGCCGGGATTCAACCCGCGCACTTGGCCTGAACAGCACACGTCTTAGTCACACAGCTACCGCGGCGGGTACATTTCACCGATCAACCTCAGAACTTGGCACTGTTTTAAGAATGAAAATGGGGATGAGGAAGAGGATTGGGGCCCATGTGAAACGACGAGTTGTAAGTGATTCCTATATGCGCTAATTCACTTTACCACCTGATCAACAATAGTTATTGCGTGCATTATCTGACGCTCCTTTTTAGCAGGTGAACGGCTTGTTTGTGCGTGTGCGAGTGTGCGTGGGCTAGTGTGCGCGCGTGGGCGTAACTCCAGCTTAGCGCTTCATTGATATGCGGCCTTCTGCAGGATCAGCGTCAGATTTTTTTCTGCAGGGTGACATTTAAATGTGACCATGGTAGTGCTCGAAAAGGGGCGGTCATTTACCAGAGTGCAAAAAGTTTTCAAGGGATTAGTGAAAGAAAGAGAAACACCGCTTGCACACTTATCTGCTACGTAGCCGTACACCTAAAGTGGACATATGCGCCAGTTCGTTAGAAACAAAGAAATTCGTGACTCTGGTGAAAACTCATTCAAATTACTGCCAAGAAAGAAACGAGACAAAAGCTAGAATTCAACGTAGTTCATACCGATAGGACCGAAGCAACAACCTTATATGTGCATAAAACAAGAACAAAATTACTGGAAGATGCATAAGTAGATTTTTAAGAATGTATCACTCGCTAAGGCTTGAGAAGCCTGCAACACGACATTTCTCCGAACCCTTTGCGCCCCGTCTCTGGTCCCATTTGCTCGCTATAGCAGCAAAATTCCCTCTCTGTCACTTTTTTTATTGTTCACTGGTATCGGCAGTTCTTTTCCCCCATTTGCATGCAAACCTATATAGCCTCGGCCAGGCACTCGCTGCAGAATTTATTTTGCAACGCGTACAAGCTATAACGCATGGTGTCGAGAATCCGCTCCGTAGACGCCCCGGAGCACAGAAAGCCAGTTGGCATCGCTTCGAGTTGTATGCTTAAATAAGAGCACTTCCACATAGCAACTAATACCGCTGTCTGCTCGTAGCTCGCAATTTCCTTGCTTTGAGGTATTCGAGACAGAACCTTCGAGATGCGAACGGGTAATCACCATCCGAAGAGCAACTACAAAGACCGCGGGGTACTGCAAGGCTCCCTAATATCACCCCTCCGCTTCAATTTGATCATGAGGAAGGTGGCAACTGATGTACGCAAATCCAGCGACGGACGCCTCACCGTCAATGCGGATGATGTCATGGTGTGGACGGAGTGAGACGATTATCTTACAACGAATGAAGCGTGCATAGACCTTCAAGCAGCTCTTTGTACCCTGAAAAATTCTATCCAGGCAACAAAAATGCATCCCTCTCCGGAAAAGTCTACCCCACTGCTTTTAGGTGGCGAAGAACAGGAAGAGCGAACAGTTCATCGTTACCTTCAAATTCCAGAGATTCCTCTATCCTAGCAAGAGGGATCGGCCTTCTCAGCGTTCCTGTCAGCCACAAAGAAAATGCCACAAAATGGATCAAGAAGGTCCGAGAGGGCTTGTATGTCTGTCGGAGCTTATCCACAAAATCCACACGTTGAAGTCTATCCCACCTTATCCACAAAATTTGGTGGCGCAGGCACCGCACTCATCCGGAATGTCGGTAGAGTTATTCTGACTTCCCGGCTAACACATGGCGGGAACTGCTTCAAGCTGACTCAAACCCAACTAAAGAACGTCAAAATTTTATACCACAAACTCTTCGAAGGTATTACCGGACTGCGTCGACACACCAAGCTAAATGACTTGTATACTTTTGCCTCGCTGCCATTTGTTGAAGCAACACTAGAATCTGGGCGTGACGAGTACTCCTACAGTGGCGAATTCACCGTTCAGGGCAGCAATCTTATAGTTTGCCTTGAGACACGAACTTTCACAATTGGCACGTCATCAAACATAAAAAGGAGCATGCCAGAGAGATAATATAGGCTTCCCATTTAAAAAACAACGAGGGCAAGTTCGTTAGTGCTTCCGCTGAGTCATTAGTAAAAAACGAATTTCAATTCCTTACCCGCAAGCACCTCTTTGAAGTGGAACATCGTGACGTGCCACACTGTTTAAGGATGTCAACAGCGGCTGATCACATGCAATCCCCGTGTTATCTCTTCACCCGATACTACGATGTCGTGTATAAATACGTGTTTTCTTTGTATTAAACATTCAGTGGCCAGTTTACCTCTAGGCATCGCCCCTTCTTCTTTGTCCCGGTTTTTCTTCCGGGGCTTTTTGTGATGAAGCGGAATATAAACCAACTAGCCCAACTTGCCATCTTATTTCATCATCATTATCATCGTCGTCGTCGTCGTCGTCGTCGTCGTCAACGTAATTAGATGACGGGGATAAAGCTGGCTTTGTAGCAAGGCGTTTCAGCATACGGCACTACCGATGGCGAAAGTCAGCCAACAAAAGCTTCCTTTAAAAAATTTAGTGCCCTTCTTCCCTGCTAAGATGGATGATCATCGAAGCTGGGGGCAGTCCTGGAAGTTCACGAAACAAACACGTTTGGGATTGAGTAGACTTTCTAGTTTGTTAGCTGAATACAGGTTTGACAGAATAGCGTTAAATTTTAGGGGATTTGTTGTGAAAAGCTACTTTGAACCTGGTGATACTATGCGTAAGGTAGCGATAGCTCTTTGGAAGGGAAGACGTTGCTCTTACAGTTTCGCAAAACAGCGCTAATTTGGCGAAAAGTAGCTTCAAAGTGCATACCTAAACTACACGTCCCTGAATAACAACGCAATGCAGCATTGCTGCATGCTGTTTCTTAATGATGCATCGCACTAAAGCAGGAAAATTTCGAACAATAAACACGGGCAGGTTGACCTGATAGTGCATGCTCTGACCGCTACGTCGCGCAGAGAGGAGGAATGCTTACTTTTGCTGTTACTGTATGCTTCTACAATAAGCCAACCTATTAGTATCTCGTAGGGTTTTCGATTCGACAAATGTTTCAGTGAAGCTGGGCAGCAGTAGCAATGGGACCTCGGGGCCGTAGCACGGGTTCGCTGACTTCCAACAACCGGGACGATCACATCGGTATTCAATTCAATTCACCTTTATTCAGGAAAAAAATAATCAAGAAATACGCATAACACTCCACGGACCCTAGCCAAAGGCTAGTCTGGGGTCCAACGAAGTAAATACAAAAAGGTGTCATTTTTTAACACACTGATAACACAATGCTGAATATTAAAATACTAGTAATATATAGCTTAAGATAGTACAGCATTATTACGTGGTCACATGCATGGGAATATGTATGGAAAAATACCAACAAGCTCACAAATTCACAACATGTTGATTATGCATTAGCGCAACTTATATATCAGCTTGTAGAGAAACAGACAATAACATTCAAATCGGGACGCCAGTATGATTGAGACAAGCGTAGAGTAGATATTTACATTGGCTCATATATTGGTCTTCTTGCCTAAGCTGGCTTTAATGACTTCCACCGCGTGCCGTGTGCAAGGGCAGCAGGCGGATCGAAACATCCCAACATTGATGGCGTACGCATGCATACACAGAAAGGGCTTGGATCATAAATATGCATGCCCAGCCGAGGCTACTCTACGATATTTTCTTTTCCGAAAGGGAGTCACGCAGAGCACCGGCTTGCCCGCTCTTTCTCCGCCAGCGTATTCGCCTGGAAATAGACGTCATGGGTCCCTGAAGGCTAGTCGCCCAAAAGAGTGCTAAGGCGCTTCCGAAAGGATGAAAGCATCGACGGAGTATTCTGCTTGCTGCCCTACTGAGCACAGCCGACACTTCGGCGACATCACTCCACTCTGTTCCAAGAGGGGACCCCCACTCAAGGAATATAGCTAGTCCGTGTTGGATAACAAATAACGGGCCTTCTGTTTCTTTCAATAAATAAGAGACGCTTCATTTCGGTTAACGCGAGTTTCCTTTTTGTTTCCTTGAAATAACAAGTTATGACGTTGCCCGTGTGACTGAAAGCGCAATCGATTTATTCTTACATTTTCTGAAAAAGGGTCACTTCCAAGCGCCATTGCGAATTTTGCGCTTTTCGCGTTTTGACATTATTATATGACGTACTTACGGCAAAGGGACCACAAAAACTGAATAAATATACTTAATTTCGCACTTATTCTGACTTCCCTTTGACAAAAGATGCATGCATCAGAAGCAAATAATCACAACAATCAAGAGTGGCATCTGGAGTGTTTAGCATAAAATGATACTGAAAGCTGGAGGGGTACCTACTATAATACTCTATAGGCTACCATCGTGGAAGCGGGACTCCATGCCATCATTCAAGCTATAGACTTTCTCATATTAGACTTTCACTCTTTCGTCCCTTCCTAACTCTAACTCTTCCTAACGCTGACTGTCCCCTAAAAAAGGGGACAGTCAGCGTCCACTAAAGTTGGCCTAGCCTACCTGTACTTTGAAGGCAATGCGATGTAATTTCATCTGGAATATCTATGTTTGCTGCTCAGAACACTGAGGAGTTCTTTTAGCACAGAGTATTGAGCAGCTTTGTGTTATGTGCGAGGCGGATTTAAGATTCAGAAAGGCTCTGTCAGCAACCGATCCTTCAGGGAGAGTGGCAGACATGCCGTATATTTTCAAAATGAGCTCAGCATTCTGATTTAGAGTAAGCCGAAGTTTTCCGATGCTCAGTGTGACATAAGAAAGCGAACGTGCCGAGTTACGCTCTAGTGTAGCGCGGCATAGTGTGTGCTGTGACGCTTTAGTCCGCTGCAACGCTGTGAATAGTTGAGAAGTGTTTATAGTCCTGCCTAACCTCGTGTCCGACGAGGATGCGACATCTTGCGGCGATGGGCATCCGCGTAGACGACGCGGTCACACACACACACTGGGGATACATCCCCACCATCGTTCCCTCTTAGACCTCATACACGAAGCGAACATTTTTTTACGTTCATTTAATCAACTTTCATAATAATCACCTCATACTTCCTCGTCTATGTCCTATGGTAAAATAAATGCTATAAAAAGTTCAGGAGTGTTTGTTGTAAGAGTCTGGCACCCTCAGCCGTGTTTTCCAGTGGGTAACAAGAGGCTCTGGTGGAAGAGGCAGAATCGGCAATTACTCCTTGACGACAATGGCCATGAATTTCAGGGATAGATTCCTACGTTATAGATGGATCCCATGGATTGCGCAGTAAACTACAAAACCTCCAGCCATCAGTCTTGGATGCCCTGTAAACTGCTGGTAATAACACCACTGAGTAGTTATGCTCTTTATACCGATTAAGAACATAAGACGGAAAACAAGGATAGTTTAAACTTTCAGAGCTAGATTGTAACCACCATTGAAAGTTACATGGCACGGCAGTTACGGTTGTTATGACCGGGCTGAAGAAGTGCTGAGATATTTGTTCTATAACCACTTTCTCCCGTTCCTCCTTCGTGTTATACGTGCTTCGTCTTGACGCTGGCAATGTCCCCGAGATGGGCTTGCCGTTGTGCACGTGCTTGTGGTGTCACCGGGAAACTTTCGTGTATCAAATGTTTACGTCGTTTCCCTTCGTCGGTATCTTTGACCTTAAGCGGTACAGTGCGGTTATCTTATGTTCATTCCCTTTGTTGCATGTTTTTATTGAGTTAGCTATGGACAGGGCATGTCGGCAAAAGTTTTCGCCTTTGATACCCGGACACAGCGCGACAGAATATCAGAGAACTAAAAGCTCATGCTAACATCCAGCGGCGACGTTGGCTGCGGTATCGCTGGCGTTCGGGCCTCTGGTGGCCTAGTTTACTTGCTTGGAGTAACCTCAGGAAGAAAGGGCGGCGGCTCGAGCATGGATTGATTATGAGATTAACACGCGCCAATGCTACTCGGGCGATGAGGTGCGCCGTAGGGGAGGGCTCCGGGTTATTTTGACCACCTGAGAATCTTTAACGTACGCCGAAATCTCGAGCACACGGGCATTTTCGCTTTTTGCCGCCATCAGAAAAGTGGGTGTTGGGAATCCCACCCGCGTCCTTTGGCTCAGCAGCACAACGCCTTAGCCACTGAGCCCCCGCGGCGTGTGGCGGCTCGAGCACGGATTTCCGCGTCTCGGCGTGTCTGGCACGGCTCAGATTCTGCTCGTAAACGGCGTCAGACAAAGACTGAGTTCGGACTTGTAAAGTGAGAACAGCTTTAGCGGAACATGGGCGCGAAAACCCCCCCAAAAGGAACGTATACCTTAAAAAAGGCATTTTAAGGCGCTACAAAGCCCATATAGGCACGACCCTCAAAATAGGCACTTATTGGCACAATAAAGTATTACTCAAAGCGTTTCACGTACCTTAGCTCATGCTTATATGTCAACTAGGCTTGAGAAGGACTCAAGGAGAAAATAGACATTTTGCTCAAAGTTGCAGTCTGTAGTTATAACTTAGGACATCTATGAAGTTTCTCTTGCGTCATTTAAGGCCCACGCGGCAAAGAAAAATTCATCATGGCTTGCAGATCTTAGACAAACTGGGCACAGCAACGCGTACCTCTCGATGTGGCTCAGTGGCTGAGGCGTTGTGCTGCTGAGCCCAAGGATGCGGGTTCGATCCCAGACCACTGGCTGCTTTCTGGGTGGAGTCGAAATGCAAAAATGCCCGTATATCGAGATTTTGGCGCACGTTACAGATCCACAGGTGGCCAACGTTATTCATACCCCCTCCACTACGGCGTGTTAAAGGTAAGTGTTTCTTTGGATGGGGGGAAGGCAGCAGGGCTAATGTGTCTGCTATTGGAATGTGTGGTATGTGCGAAGCTTCTAGAGCGCCGATTCTACTCCAGACAAATGGCACATACAACACGTGCAATGGAATTGCAAGAATAATACTTTACTTGTTTAATAGATGGAGGCCCATGGGCCCGCGAATCAGTATTGACAGCATACTGGACATGACACACCGCCGCAGGACAGCACTCGTCCTGTTTGATTCCTTTTTGTGTATTCGTTAGGCTGCGCTGTTTCGCCACGATTTTAGATCACTAACTAGCTCATCTGTTCCTCCTCCGGCTGGGAATTGAATTTCTCGCTTCAAAGCGACGATCTGGAGCACATCCTATGAAATATTTCCCTTAAAATATCGATGTAGCAACACAGACGTACGTGATCAGCTGCACTATACGTCGGGGAACCTTAGGGTGATTGTCTGGGAGTTTTCTTCTAATAGAGTATGGCCCTAAGTGTATTGCGTATCGTGAGGTTGTGCGAGTATCATATGCGGACATTATCGGTTGTAACTCGGGCCGTTCACTGTACTAACCGTTATTGTGGTCGTGTTGGTGATCCTTCCACCATTATGACCACTTTTCTGTGACTTTATGCAATTCCAGATGAAGGTTCGAAACGCTCCAACGACAGGGGCGGGGAGGGCAGAAAATGGGCATTGACAGCTACTTTTCTGTTCCGCTAGGGTAATATCTATTTCGTAAATGCGTGTGTAGCGAATTGTGCCTATGGGCTCGGTACAACGTTCGAAGCAGCTGGTTTCGTTTGTATCGCTCTTCCTAGTTTTATACCTTATACTTTGTTCTTGCATTCTATATTGTACTTATACTTGTCCTGACACTCGTGGGGGCTGTCACTTCTCGTCTGTTAACCTCCCTGGGGACTTATTTGCAGCGCGCGTATGCAACCACCCTCCTTACTTCTAACCGAAGCCAGGCTTCATTAAAGTCGGTGTTGTATAGTGACAACAAGCACATCTTCAAAACTACTCGTCGGCTATACATCGTGAGACAAGCCACTAAAATAAGACAAACTTTCCCGGATACGTCCGATAGCTATGGACGATTTCCTTCTAATTACATGCCAGTAAACAAAGCGGCCTAATTTCCCCATGGACATTTTCTCCAAAGCAGTAAGGGCGCCCAGGCGAACATGACCGTTTATCTACACATTCAGCGATTCTAAAATCGACCTAAACTTCATTAGGAGTGCCGCTTTTGCAACTCGTCTCGAAAGCTGCGGGCCAATCATTTCCTTTCTGCAAGGGCATCAAGAATTACCGACTTCAGAAACGACCGCGTCGGCACGTCTGTCAAGTTTCTTTTCTTGAGTTAGCCGGTATCTTCGTATTTATACTTAAATAACGCCAGCTCCCGTCAATGCCGGGGCAGCACCGCTGATCATTTCGCGACTTTCGATTTGCCAGCAGTGCCACGGAGAGCGCACAAGCAGCTCATCAAGCCGTAAAGCGCGACGGCACCATGTAAATCCGGTTCGTCCAAGAATAGCAAATCCTCCAAAACAGGTATGTGCTTATAGCGTTCGCCGCAGTTTTACCGTTGCTAGGAAACCTAGGTTTATCGGGGCTTTAGTGATCAGGCGGCTGTTTGCGTCATTCAACCAAGAGAAACCCAAAACAATGGAAAGGAAAGGTTAGCCATTCCAGATAGTAAAGGCTGGTCTTTTACTGCACAAAGGTCTCCGAAGATATGGGCACAGTGCCGCATTTTTCTGTTTTTAACCTTCTCAAATAATACGTTTAAGATTGCCTGACATAACATGGATACGCTCCACTTTCGAGACAGTTAATACTCATATTCATTAACCAGAACGTGTTAATTCCACACTTGTATTTTTCTTATCCAGTTAATCAAGCGCAGGCGCTGTGAAGAGTGGCAGGAAGAATGCAACTGGGATTTGCAAACAAGGCCGTGTGCATATACTACCACTGAAGAGCACAATGCTTCCGATCACAAGCGTTAGTTGTGAAGACACAACTTTTAGAGCAACAAAAAGTAGCGGTACTTTATGTCATTCTAGCAGTTTAATTACTACTGCAGTGCACGCTCCTAAACAACTCAAAACAGTTCCTACATCCATTTCCATGTGTTCTCTTGTTTAGAATAAATGTGTGATGTGAAAAAATGGGTTGTACTGTTTGTCAGTCTGCTTTATATTTCCGAGTGGTTAAACGTGCGCGAAATATCAGAGGAGGCGTTATCACTAAGCTCAAAATTACAGCGAAGAGCTATAATTCTGCAAGCGGTTGGACGACCATGCTACAACAACGTCGTGCAAGTAGTACAAAATCCAAGGCCAACACTTCAAAACTTGTAGCTGTTGAACAAGGCTTCAAACAATGAATGAAAAACTAGCTTGGGGGTGGTCATTTGAGTTACAAATGTGCCAAGAAAAAATGTTTAGGTGTATAAGCAACACCAATACATCAAAGCAGTAAGGAAGTACGCCACCCGGGAATAGCAATAACCAACTTGAACAAACATGACGGCATATGACCACAAGATATCTGCAAGGAGGGCGAGCCAAGTACTCTCTCATCGCAACAAAGATATTCCCCGTCACCGATCATTTACGTAACAGCTTTCCAAGTAAAACTAGTTTGTATTTTTCATATATACCGGTTTAATACAGCGCGTCTCTCAGTAGGGTTGGCACCTGAACATTGCTGATCCCCGCCCCCACACACCTAGCCAACAAAACTTAAGCAATTGTTACGATTCTGCGCACCCCAACCCTGTTCGCGCGTCCTGCAAAGCCTTGCGAGGGCAAGCCTGCCTCGGACAGATCACAACATGCCGCCGAACGGCCAGCGCAAGGGCGCCCCGCTGTCGGGGATTGAAACTTCGCCGCTGCGTGCAGCGATTTGTCCGTAGGACGCGGACGTCGCAGCGGAGATCTCTTCTCCCCCTCTCTCAGACTCAGCGTGCGCCGCTACTGCCGACCCCTCACGATTTCTGGAAAGAGCGCTGTGTGCATCTCGTACTATGTTCGCGCCGTGTGGAAAAGCAGGGGAAACGTTGTTTGACCGTTAGCGCTTTTGGACATAAATACGGGGCTCCGAGCGCAGGTGATCATTCGCTTTGAAGCAGCGAATCAATGGTGTCACTCAGCTCGATCCCCGTACTGTAACCTCTCCCGGAAGCGTAGTGTTCCTGTATAGCTTCGGCTCATTTCTCGCCATGCAGTAAACCAGTTAAATTTGCCTTCGGCTTCTTGTCGTCTTTACCAAGGCAGCAACTTTTGCTGGCCGCCATTCACCACGCTACCTCACATGACGGAAGTGACGGAGCCCGGTTCGGGGACGCCTGCTCGATTTGTAACAAATGGTTTCCAGCGATGGGATGGCAACTTCTCTACAGCATTATAAACTTTGATGAAAGGAATTTCTATGGCTGTAGTACTATTCAACGTTTTTATGCCTATAAAGACAACAATTGCGAACCGTGGTGTTATCGGGCTCCGAGTGTGTGAAATAAAGCTTGAGTTATGACTTGTTTGATAAGAAACGCTACTCATTCTAATGTCGGCTCTTTGCTGGGGTTGCGAACGGTGACCAAATAACATCCGCAGACGGCAGATTTTTAAAGCTGTGTACGCCTTTGTGGAAACGCCAGATTTAGCATTACTGGCCGAGATTGTCTATTTTGCAACCACATCTAGTTTACTAAGGAGGTCCTCATACCGAGGTCTGGTCGGATACATTAGATTTTTTAAAAGAAACTATGCGCCATTACGCACTCAGCCGAAGTCCAGTCATATTTATTTGCATCAAGCAAATGTAAGACGGCTCTGGCAAAAGGAGAAAAGTTTTCACTCGAGGGTGCCCGTGTCCCCACGGTACAACGCCTACACCACAGGCAGGCACTTGACACGTGTTGCTTGGAAAACAGTTGGCATGGCAGGCGTTTACCGCACTTGTTATTACAGACAGTTATGGCACTAACGTACACTTCTTCCTTACGAAGTGCAAGGAAAAGGAGAAAGAAAAACCGCACTACAGACACTTCACGTCAACACAGAATATGCATACCAGATAAATGTTTCGAGAATGGAAAGAAAAATGTATTGAGGCCTCCAGGCTCAGGGGGGGGGGGGGGGGAGAATGAAAAGGAGCGTACTTTTTATCTCGAGTGTGTAAGGCACCGAGTTTGACTTAACCGGCAAGATTTGGCCAAAAGCTTCTTCAGCAACTGGAATCTGATTTTTATATCTTCTGGCAAAGGAGAAGTTATGTAAATTACAAAATGGTACAATTATTAACAAATATAAGCGAACAATCTGTTGTGCACGCGCAAACAAACGTTAGCTACACGGTTGGCTGCTTTCCTTTACAGCATATATGTCGTATGTATGTTACACTGGGTAGTAGTAACCCACGAGTGGAAGCAGAATTCATATGTAAATCATATCCTCCACCTGTGTTCTGTTCTTATGATGTTATGGAAAGCATGAGATCCGGTGCGTATATATTATGTAACCTCAAAATATCGGACTGAGTGACTTTAGATCCATGTGAGAACTGGCCATCGCCGTTCTAGCACAAGTATCTACGTAGAATGTTGCGCAAGAGTTCATTCCCTCCATGCCAACGGGTCTTCCTGTTACGGTGGGACTAAACCAAGTCCTGTATCCCGCAGCCAAGATGGAGTAAATGTTGGCCAAGGGCGGAGACGCACATGAAGGGGTGTTTTGTGTTTCCCAAATGATTATTAGGTATGCAAGATAACTAAAGGCGCAAATACATGAACAATATTTTTCGTTCAGTTCAAACGGTGCGAAATGTGACAACGGAAAATTCTGCAAACTTATATGTAATAGATATCTGAATGGAGGTAAAAAATTAGCAATTATTTCCATTCAAAATCGTGACGCTGAAAAAAATTTGATTTTCTTCTTTCTAGAGCAGTCTTTGCAAAACCACCGGCACTTAGCACGGTGTAAAATACGGTAACCGGCGAACATTGAAAGAAAGTTTTGAAACAAGCTCGCGGGAAGTGAGCCCAAGTATACGCAGCAGCGCAATCTCGGCACACCGGAAGGAAGATCTGCTGATTGCATGGCAGTAGCCCACAGTGCTGTGGCTCTAGCAGTGTGTTTTAGGACCGAAGCCCGACGGCACGTATGCTTCGTGATAGTCAGTGCCGCCCTTTTGCGACAGACGGCAGTTTTATGCGCCCATGATTATCGTTTTCTGTCCCCACATTGATTACCAGGCCACATTTGAAGACTCGCCCGCCGCCCAATCCCCACGGGCTAGGAGCCCGGGAAAGCAAAATATATAAAGCTGAAAAAGTGGGAATCAAGGCTGGGTAGATTCGTTCTGGTAGCCATAAAACTGTTGGTTGCTGAGGATTCCTGTTGTATTTGTTGGCCTAAAATGTTTTTTGTCATCATTCGGATCGATCCAAAGTTCCCTAAGGAACAAAGCCCTAGATGCTCCGGGCGTTTACGATCCCTCAGACAACGGCGGCCGCGCTTTTATTTGCCGTCCCGCCCCTTTGCCGATTCTGGTCATTAGTTACCTTACCTCTTTCCTGAGCAATGAGGAAGCTAAGTGTACATTCTTATTCCGGCCCCTCTGTATGTTCCAAGGGTTCGTTTGTGTTTACAAGCTTGGCTGCTTCAGATCAAACAGCAAGGTTGCTCCTACATTTCATCTTTAATTATAGAAAGTGCCTTATAGAAGTAATATAAAGGAAGAAGATTAGTAGACACCCGCGTGGCCATTACACGACCAGCGGGCAAAGCTCTGCATTCCTTTTGGTTATGTTGTTGAGAAAACACGTGCCATCTTTATGTGTATTTTATGTTCTTTCTTTTAATGAAAGCTTTTAACGCATCTGTTCGCGTGGTGTATCTGTTCCTACTTCGCATGAGGTGTTTTCTGTTTTGCTTAGGAGTCGTAAGTTCTAAACCTGGCCACACCTTATGTGATAACTGCCTCTTTTGTACTTGCGGACTGGGTTGTCTAGAAAGGTAGAAGCCACGCGAATATAGACTACGGGTTGAGTGAGGTTGGTTCCACCCTTCCGGTTTCGTAGAGAACTTCCGCCTAATTACCCCCTTTATGCCCTGGAGAGGTAGTACCATGTTTGAAGGAAAGGAGCGTGTGTTTTGTAAGAGATATGGTATCGCTTACTGATTACAACTTTGAGACTTATTCGTCCATTTATTTCACTGCTATTGTAAAACTCTGTGGCGCTACCGCGCCGTAATTCAGAGCTCATGCCGATAAAGCTGGCATTGTGCCAGCTTTAACCAGATTTGGGCACTTTAATTGCGCTCTTTTATTGTCGTATTTTTTCTTCCAGGTTTGAGCACTTGAGTTCACGAATAAGTTCAGAAGCTTCTAATAATAAATATGCGCATCGCGCCCATTATAAACTCCGCTGGTTCCAAAATGCTCCGATCTGACACCTTTGATGGACGGTTTTGTGAGGGAAATAGTACTTTACATTTTGCAGGGAAAAGCATGCATCTTCTGCCATGAAATTTTATACTAAACATGATGAGCGAGAAACACACGTTCATAGCCCTCATCTTTCTTTATGTTTGTTTCAGTTATTGCTTCTTCTTCCACCTGCTTTGATGTCAAAAACATTTCTGGTTCATTAGAGAAAACGTGAAAACTAGGCAAGCATACATAATACGTATACCATAACTCATTTTGTACTGCTGCTAGATTTCTTGGTTGGCTAGACAACCTTTTGTCGACAGTGTTTTTCAAAGCTCGAGGTTCGTAGTGTATCTGAGGGGTTTGGGGCTGAGGTAATTGTAACGACAAATAAGATATATGTTTCTCATTCTGTCAGGAGTCCCTGTTGTTATTTTTTTGTTAGTGTGTATTTGATTTGTTTATTTGTGTCATACACACAGCGTTCTATCTGCTGCTATCCTCATAGGCACCCATCCGCAACTCTTCTCCAATGAACGGGTTTGGCCTGCAGTGCCTGGCTTGAACTGTTTTATTTAGGTTCAGTCGATAGCGCATATTTTGCTAGCCATCTTTGGCTGCAGTATCAACATTGGCAGCAAACAGCCGTGGTTACCGGACATTTAAGCCTACATGATTAGAGCGTATTAACAAGACTTCATCAGGGCCTTCATGTTTTGTCAAGTTCCTCCTCAAAGAAATTTGAAGGTTCCCAGGTTCCTCCTGAAACGACAGAAGCCATCACGGCAGAAAATGTATTCTACCCAATTCTCCTAGCACTTTCTGTGTTCTGAATTTTCCCAACCTGTGCACGTCGTGTGTCTCTCGGACATGATTTAGTTCTGAGATCGGTCTCTTCCAACGCCCGTTGGTATTCAGGACCATTCATATTTCATAACAGAATTGGTATTGGTATTCAGACCAGAAACGACCAAATTGGACACCTGGGATGTAGTAGAATATTCTCCTCTTCGTTCGGCATCAGTAAAGCTCAATCTTTCTTCTGTGGAGTCTAGCCGTTTGCAATAGCTGCAGCCGCAGTATAGTGTGTGGAATTTCGTAACAAAATAGCTCCCAAAACTGCAAGTGCATTGGCTGTTTCGTTCATCAAAATGGATAAATCCTGATAAATTAGCTTCTGACCTTGTGATGTAAGGGTTAATAATTATAACTGTCGCTTCTTGCAGCGCAATAAGGGCGGTAACAAGAGAACCGCCTGGTAAAACAGAAAAATCCAAGTCGCTTCATTAGTTAGCACTGTAATTAAACCCGTGAGAGGGTGTACGGAGCGCGACATGACAAGAGCAGCAGGCGACGATGTTTCGTAAGACCCTCGATGAAAGCAAAAGGGAGGCCCCTCCTAACGCCTAGCTTTAATTTCGCGAATACAAAGACGTCCGGGGCACCACCTCGTCATCTTGAGCCGGAGCTGAAAGCGGACAGGAAAGAATGAGCGAAAAAATTGTTAGCTTGCCAATAAGCTTCATGTCTGCAATGTATTTTTTATTATGCTAAGATTTGACAGCAAGCTCAAGCTTTCCTGGCTCGGTGTCAAAGGTTTCCTTGTGGTGAACGGACAATGAAAAACAGTAGAAGTGGCGGAAGAAAGAAGTATCGTTGCATTGTGGAAGTAATCTTATTAAGTTTGTATTGACTCGTCGTGTTGCATTTGGTTTCTTTAGGAAGTGGTTGGGACAATCGACAGCACCAATCTACGCTTGCTGTAAACAATCAACGTCATGAACTACGGAGGGTGAAGAATTCCCCCTCAGGTCCAGTGTACGACGGCTTCTTCAATGTTTGCCTTCTTTCTATCGATTCGTTGCTTCATCATTAAATTTCACCCAATTCCAGTTTTAATTACACATTAATTAAAATTGGATAAATAATTTAATTACTATCCAGTTTGATTATTTATAATTATTTATTAATTATGAATTCGGTGTTCAGAGGACTGAAATGAACGCTTAGCAAACTTTGGGTTTGGGCTAGTTTATAGCGGTAATCCAGGACTTCATGTAGCGCAAAAAACGGGCAAAAACAAAAAAAAGCGAGGGGCACAAGCGCTATAGCGCTTGCGCTTGTCGCATCCCTTTGTTTTTGTCCGTTTTTTGCGCTACACAGGGTCACGCAATGGAAGACGTGTTTCTGCTATCTCGATGATGTACTTGTCTTTTCCTCGATGTTTGCGGAGCGTCTCCATCACCTGGATGAAGTGCTTACGTATATCTCAAACAATGAACCTCAGGTCAACTAAAAAAAATGTCGTTTTGCTACCAAAACCATCAATGTACTCGGCCATGTCGTTAGCAAGGTCTGGATTAGCAAACAAGGACGGCCCTGACAAAACCGCTGCCGTTGTCGAATTTCCTTGTCCGCTCCAACAAAAAGACCTACGTAGTTTCCTCGGGTTGGCCTCGTATTTCCGTCGCTTTGTTCGGAACTTTGCCACCATTGTGGCACCCCTCTACCAGCTCCTACAGCCTGGCACAGATTACTTTCGGTCGAATGAGTGCCAACTAGCCTTTGAGGCACTGAAAACCACCTTAACGTCTAGCCCGGTACCCTGCCACTTTGGTAAAAACAAGCCTACTATCCTCCACACAGGCAAAACCTCCCACGGAATCGGCAGTGTCCTCGTTCAAAGTGGTGCTCAGCACCGAAAGAGGGTAGTTTCCTAAGCTAGTCTTTCGTTTACTCTGGCTGAGAAGAATTACTCCATCACAGAACAAGAATACCGCGCCATCGTTTGGTCTGTTCAAAAATTTCGTCCTTACCTCCATGGCCTTCTCTTTGAGGTGGTCACAGACAACCATGCGCTGTGCTGGTTATCCTCCATGAAAATCTTGTCTTGCCGCCTTGGTCGCTGGCTTCTCCGCCCCCAAAAATATGACTTCTCCCTGATGTATAACTCCGGAAAGAAGCATATCGACGCAGATTTCCTGTCTCGTTGCCCATTGTTTCCTCAATCTACTGCTGCACCGGAAAGCCCCAACCAAGCGCTCCTTTAGGCACACACGACTTTCCCTAGCATTGATCATCATCATCATCAACAGCCTATCTATGGCCACTGCAGGGCAAAGGCCTCTCCCATTAATCTCCAATTACCCCGGTCCTGTAGGAACTGCGATCAAATTATCCCCGCAAACATCTCGATCTCATCTGCCCATTTAACTTTCTGTCCGCCCCCGCCACGCTTGCCTTCTCTACGGATCCACTATGTTACCCTTAATGAGCAACGGTTATCTTGCCTTCAGCATTACATGCCCTGGCCCACGTCCATTTCTTGTTCTTAATTTCTACTAATATCTCCTTAACATGCGTTTGTTCCCTGACCCACTCCGCCCTCTTGTTGTCCCTTAATTTGCATTGATGGACACGGCGATTTGCCCTCGCTGCAATAAGCAGACGCATACTGCAGCCCCATCATGGACTACCTCGACGTTCGTGTGCCACCTCCGAACAGCCGTGCGTGTCCGTCAACTCGCCAAGCTTCGACTCCTACATGAGGCCTTTTACCACCACAATTACCATTATAATGGCAGCAAATGGGTTCCTGTAGTACCTGGTCCACTTAGGCGTCCCATCCTCGAAGAATGTCCACGATGCGGCCACCGCTGGGCAGCTTGGCTTTGAGCAAACATACGAGCGAATACATAGCCGCTACTTATGGCCTGGCCACGGTTACTGTGCCACGGTTTGAGCCACGGTTACTGTGGGTTCGTGGCGTCTGCGCGAAGGCCAGCCGCGACTTCAGTAGCCCTGCGTAGCAGGGCCTCCTGAATCTCCTGGCTAGAGCTACCGAACGCCTCTCTCCATAACTCGGGGTCGGGAGATTTGAGGGAAGGGGTCGTAAGGACAAGCCCACATGAAAGCGGGCAACGTTGGCGAAACGTGCTCCGTAATGGCAATGTTTTTTTTTATTGCTGTCCTGAATGCCGCTGCTTCAATAATCTCGAACATCGGTTGCCTTGGCAACCAGCTCCTAGCTGCTGTCGAATTCAGTTACGCCCGGGGAATCCCGGTTAAGGTCGGGGCCCCGCTTTACGACCAGTGGGCGAAACAGTCGTCCCACTCACTCTCATTGGGAAGTGGACGATGCGCTTGGCATTGAAAATACACAGGATGCGATGTTGAAGCACAATTCATGTTTTCAACGGCGTGCGAGTTTGGCGCTGGCCGCGCCTTAACAGCACACGCACCAGTAAATTCGTTTTTAATGTCGCCCGCTTGGTTGCCTTATCAGGTGCGCGCTACGTCATGCACGTCGTCGAGCAGGCACTTTCGCAAAATTCATGCCCACCTCTGGAGGTTTTTTTTTGTTTTTTCGCTAGCCATATATCGGGGTAGCGGAGGCATGCCAGCGAAGGGTGAGAGTTTCTGTCCGGCATTTGGGCAACGGTCCATGTGTTCAGGGAGTGGGGGAGTGTGCCAAGGCTTTTTAAGGGAGCCCATGGCAGTAGAACGTCACACACCTATCGGTACATAAGAGTGTAATGAAGCTGAGCTGTTCGAATTTGAAGCTGCTTCTTATGTTAGCGATTTTGGTGATCGCACAAGAAGTTAAAAACTAGGATCGCAAGAAACGTGATGAAGTCAGCTCAGGGTTAATATCAGATGTAGTAGCTGCTTGCTACATGAACCACTTTGCCACCGCTCCGTATCCAGAAACTCTGTCGTAAGAATTCAGTAACTTTTTGTAGCTTCCGAACAGGCAGTGAAAGTATTGCAGGTATCCATGCGAACTCAGGCAAAACTCGCAAAAGTATAAAAGAGAGAAGCAATATTTTGGTTTCCAAAATAAGTCGTGGGTTAGGGAACGTCCGATAAGGAGTGATATATAGTAAATAACCAAATAATTAACAAGAAAGGTTTCTTAAGTGAGTGTTAAGGGCTGAGCCTCAATATATAAAATCACAACATATAATAAAATGTCCCCGAGTGGCAGGGCGGTTCTTGAAGCTCAGCTTTTGATATTACTGTAACATATACGTTCCAGGTTAATATCAGAAAATTTTTGCAATCAAACTTTATACAATGCAGTAACTTTTATTTCAGTCTGCTAATAAGTACGGGTAGGCATATATTAAAAATATTGACCGCCGGAAATAAAAAAAGCAAATAAGCAAAAACTTTATTTAGCGTTATTCGGGTTGATGGGAGGTAACAGCCGAATATGTCGAAATGAATAATGCACCCCTTACATGGAGTATAATGTTACCGTTTCGTAAGAACGTCACCGGCGTATCGACCCTTCAAGGTGTGTGCGTGTTAAAGAGAAATAAAAAGTAGATGCGTTGAGCACCGCTCTTGAAGGTCTCATTACCGGCCCTTACATTTCACGCAACAAAATAAATATTTGATAAAGCCCTCCACCCTCTTTAAACGTAACTAGGCATTGCTTTCTTCCAACAACAAAATTTGATTGGCGTCTAGCTGAAAGGCGCTTTGCAAATTGCAAAAATAAATTACTGTGTAGCTGGACAATATTTTATCTTTTTTTAAGCTCATGGTTAAGTCATGTACTGTCACCAAAAAAGACTGGAAAAAATATTCTTGTTCTGCAAGATGGCTTAGCGCAAAGGAGATGTAATATCGTGGACAGCAAGAACCCCCGTGGACTCTAGCGAACATCGCAAAATAGAAACGTTGCTCCTGGCTTAAAAACCTGTCAAATTTCGTAAAGGACTGCGACATTCGCCTTCATTGGCAGGTATTCTACTGTATCTTCAAAGTGAAATATCCACCAATCTTAGCAAGAATTGCGCAGTTCCGTGATGTATTCTAAATACGGAATGTGGGGCGACGCCTGCTGAAAATATTTTTGCTCTAGTTTTCCTCTGCAAGTTCTGAAACATTTTAGAGTTGCACCGTGTTAAGAGGTATCGCAAAATTGTGGTTGCAATTTCAAAATTCCGACCTGCCAATTGAGTTAACGTTTAGAACTAAGGTAAATTACTTTTTTCTGTTGACACCCAAAACACCGGTGGCAGATATTACTAAACCTGGCAGCCCTTACAGGGCAATTTTTGTGTGCATGATGCCACCAGAGCAACTACTACAAGCAAGTCAAGTTAAGGTTGAAAATAGGCTTAAGAAAATTACAGAAGTGCTATATTGCCTCGAAGCCAAAGATGACGCAGTTGACTTGAAAGAAAACACGTTTATTGGAGCAAACTTGTGCTCCCCTAACAACTCAAAGAATACACAGGCGGCTAAGCGGCAGTCAACAAAGGGACGTGCGTAGGCGAGCGTCGGCGAGTCGAATACCGCGACGTCTGCTATGTAGGCCTTTATCTTTCGGCGCCAGTGTTTCTCGATCCGTCAGTTTACATCCAGAACATTCTCGATCGAAGAAGGTTATTCCAGGCCAGTGACGTTAGGGCGAAACGCTTCCCTTATCCGAATGAGATAACCCGTGCGTATCAAAATAAAGAATGGAACATGCGCTTCGATTGGGACACAGATAACACAGCCGGCCGCAGCCGGGCAGTAAAAACAGACCATAAATATACAAACCCAATGCATGGTTCGCGGCAATATAAGACTGTTAAGAAGGTCATTTTCTACAAACTTCCTCCATATGAAGTCAGATTTCACCCTAGGATGTAGCCAGCCTATTTAAAAACCTGTTAATAAGGTCAGTGCAAGGATTCATTGGTGAAAAGAATCATAAACATACGAATTTTGAAAGGCCGTTTCTTGTATTCAAGTTAACGTGTAACAATGCTCGTAAAAGTAATATAGAGGTTACTGATTTCCAATTAAAAATTTATTACATCTATCCTAGGTGCCAGCTTTTTAATTACGTACCTCATTCATAAATTCCAGATAAGAAAATGCCACGCAATATCTGTGGTCGAAAATATGTAGCACGAAAACTGACTGAGGCTTCAACATATGTACTTAACCTTCCTAAGAACTTGATGGAGTACGAGTTTTTAATGCGCCGACCATACACAGGCGGCGAAGCGCTCCGTAGTGGAGAGCTCCGGATTAATTTTGACCACCTGGGCATCTTTAACATGCGCCGAAATTCTGAGCTCACGGGCGTTTTCCCTTTTCGCCTCCACCAGAAAAGCGGCCGCCGCGTGCAGGAATCGAACCCACGTGCATGGGCATAGCAGTAAAACGCCTTAGCCACTCAGCCACCCCGGCGGATTTCCTAAAAGAAAAGCTCGCCGTCGTGCTTCACTGGCTAAGGTGCTGGGGCACTAAACACCAGGGAGCAGGTTTGAGCTCGGACACAGAGGTTATTTTTTTTTATGATGGAGAAAATGGGAAACATCTGTGCGTCGACATTTCGGAACACGGTAAAGACTCCTTAGTGGTATAAATGAATCCGTAACCCTCCCCTGCGGCGTGACTTATACACCAAGTGTTGCTTTGTGCGTTAAATTAAACCCTTCAAGGTACGAACCGCGGTAGCTCAGTGGCTGAGCCGTTGTGGCTGCAAAGCACGAGAACGCGCAATCGACCTCGGCCGTGGTGACCATGCCTCTGATAAAAAAAATTCGCCAGTGTGTCTAGCTCGAGACACGTTAAAGATGCCCATTTGGTCAAAATTAATCCGCAGCGACGGCCCGCCTCACATCCCGGAGTTGTAGCTTGAGCTCGTAAGACCCCTCAACTTGTACCCATCGAAAAACCTATAAAAAAGGAGAGGTGCAAACTATTCGCGGCTTATAGGCGTGGAAGACTGATAGTTTTTAAGGAACGTACATTGCCGCCGTGGTCATGTCAAGTGTTGTTTGGTTGAAATAAACTACAAAAAATATCAGAGACCGCAGAAGCTACAAGTGGGCTGTACTGGAAAATGTGAAGAAATGCTTTGAAATTAAAAAAAAAAGATTTACCAGGAAATGATTACGAAACAAAGGAGAGCGTTGCGTCTTTTTCCTCCACGCTGAGCTATGACAGCGCATAAGTTGGTGAAAAAGGTAACAAATTAAAGCAGCGCGGTGTCACGTACTGACATCAGTACTCAGCCAGTGTCCGATCCTATAGTATAATAAAAACGTCGCGGATAGAATTATGTTCGTAATATTTCCGAAGCCGGGATCATTTTGCCCGAACTCTTCATGATTAAGGCGCCTTTACTAACGTTTGGTAACAATATCACCGAGGGATGCGTTGCCCTTTGCAGAAAATCGCGGACATGGTGCGCGGCCTGCAACCTCTTCACAAAAAACCTTTCAGAGCTCTATTTCCCTAAAAGCTTTCAAAGAAACGAGAACCCATTTCAAGCACCAATGGAGGACTCAACGATGCAGCAAAAAAAAAAAAAAAATGAGGCGGAAGGGTGTTGGTTATATGGAGTTCAATGTTTGTGACGCGAGCCGTTTCTTGAATGACAAGTCTCTGAAGCGATCCTTCGGGGCAATGGAAATGCTTCCATTGAGGGCGTCCTGCTGAAGTCGTACGCAGCGCTCCGGAATTTCAATAGCCTGTTGTGCGCGAAGCGAATATTGCTGACCTGAATAGATGCGGGAAAGGAGGCACTCCTCATGCAGCTGGAGAGCTCCACTTATTCGTCGTATGTTAAGCATGGAAGGAAAGTTACTCGCATTCGAGCTGAAGCAAACATGATCAAACACATGCTTGTAAGCTTTCAAGTTACCCAACAGGCAACGTGCTTTTTCTCAGAAAGTCGGATTATGACTTTTTTTAATTTGAAAATATTACAAAACATCAGGTATTGAATTAAAGTCGCAGAAAAATACCATCATTTCATCATAATGGCTTTTTTTCCTTGTTGCTAAATCGTTCGCAGAAATTGAAGTTTTATAAATTGATCTTTTAAAACGTAAAAGCGTTCCTTGGCTAGGTTTGTAAAAGCGCGCACCATGTACGTTCAGAGAATAGGCACCCGTTTGGAGTCCTTAGAATGTACGGAGGGCAGTGGCCAGTCAAATCAGCCCCAACCGCTAACTCTCGGCGTCAACACGAATACCCTTGGCTGCGATTAGCTCCATAGCGTGGGCATCAAAAAAAATAAAACACACAGAAAGGCAGCGTACATGAGAAATCTTGCGCGAAGACTCGGTTGGCCTTCAGCTTCTGCGGAGGCGGGGTCGCATCAGCGTGGATAGCGTTTCTGCAACAAGTAGCATGATTTCAAGCCGGTGTTGAGGCTGTAGGTAACAGTAGATAGTCATTGGCAGAAGGCTCGTAGACGAACCGAGCCAAAGAAAACTCTGTCGGGTTCTCATCTCACAAGAATGATACCCTGCAACTTTTTTGTTCTCCAAAACCAAACCAAATTCAAATTCTAAACCGAAAGGTGCACTGACCCAGAATTGCGTTAAGGTGCCTTTCAGCAATTATAGCAACCAGTCGTGGACGGAAACAAATGCAAAATGATCGAAAAAGCTGTCGACATGGCTAGAGCTCAAGCGATCCCGGAATGAGGACGCCCCTCTGAAGAGTCACATAAAACGTTTCTTGCCTGTCTTATTTAATGCCGACAAAATTTGCGTCAGAACGTTGCAAGATAAAAGTACAAGAAGAAACATAATAAAAATGAGGCTGCCTGGTGCTGTCGGCTCAAGCAGCACCGATAACTAGATTCGCGTAGTTTAACCGGCGCAGGCTTAGTTAAATCCACCCGCTTGATGTTTAATTTAGCACAAGAGAGAGAGAGAGAGAGAGAGAGAGAGAGAGAGAGAGAGAGAGAGAGAGAGAGAGAGAGAGAGAGAGAGAGAGAGAGAGAGGACAGACACTGGCCTGCCGCTGGCCGGTATGAGTCCGCATGTGCCACCCTCCACTCATTCACTCACGCACACACACGCGAAGAACACAAGGTTTCCGAAGAGCTACCAGTGTGAATTTGTCTCATCTTGCTTTGCCTGCGTCTACAACGCCAGTACACTTCCCAGTAACAACGACTCAAATGAGAGATTTTGTTGTAGACGAACAGGCAGGGGAAGCCTCGCACGCACAAAGTTCCTTCGTAAGGTCTTCACTCTCTTGGTTGTTCCAAGAAGCCTGCGGAGAAGAAAAAATGCACCCAAAAGAAATGCGAACCTATATATGTGGAAACAAAACATTGCAGTGCCTCATCGTGGTTAAACAAAGGCGATGTACAAAAGGGGGGCCGCAGCCAAGGACGACAAAAAATAGTGAAGGAGAGAGAGAAAACGCACAGGAGAGGGGGACAGAAGCAAAAATAGCGAGAGAGGAAGCCGAACAGCCGGAAGAGAAGTTTCGGGGAATGTCAAGTTACCGACTTTCTGTTTATCCGGACGCTTCGTATTCTTCATCAGCTTCCTGTTCCTGTCGAGTAACCGAATATACAGAATAATACGAAGGATGGAATGCCTCTTCTTTTCATTCTCTGCTTACCCGTGTCTCCCCAGGGTAGCGTTGCGTCGAAGTATAAATGAAAAGATTCTCGTCGTCTAATATGACGGCAGGAGGTCTGCGAGGACGAGCGCAGTGGTTCTCTACCGTCCTCTCGGATTCGAAGATCCCCGAAAATATCTTGCATTTTGCTAAGGAGACTGGCCATACTTCAGCATTTCAGCAATACTGTTTTCATTTTTGTTTCGAAGAATTGCATTTTGAGCGAATCGACAAAAATCGCCTTTTCTTTTGAATTTGGAAACAGGCAAAACAGCCTTACATTTATTGCCCCTCCATGAAATGCTTCCACTAGCGCCCAAAAATCAATACATAGGCTGCAGTACTGTTGAAAAAATTCGGATCTAAAAGATAACAGTTTATATGAAGTTGCGAGACACGTTGTCAGATATAGTGCCATACCGCAGACATTAACACTGATCCGCACATCACTATTTCCTGGCGGTACACTGTTTTAAGTGCAGATCAGTTTAGGGGCTCGCCTTGTCGTCGTAGCTCGCTCGCTGGACCCAAGTAGAGCCACACGGCGTTCCGTCGTAGCGGCTGTCGTCGCGGCGTAACCCAGAGGCTTCGAAAGCATAGCGGTTTATATAGTCACAAGCGCTCGAAACTCGTGAACCGCTGGCGCTTCTCATACATCTCCCCGTTGTTCAGCGCAAAGAAAACTGTAGGTACATTTGAGGCAAAATATACGTAAATAACCGGCAGCGCCCGCGTTCATTTAGTTAGGAAAGCTGGTTGGTTGGTTTTTACAATAGTAAGCGAAAAAAAGCGGCAGTGCAACGCCGGCACGTACGGGAGAAAAATCAAGCACAAAAAGAACAGAACTCCCGCTGGCGTAGTTTCAGGCAGGGGGCGCGCGAGCACTGCGAAAGCGGGAAATTTGGAATGCGTTGGGTGGTAGCAGTGAGCGGATAAAGGCGCTACAGCCCATTATGGCGCATCACTGCTCTGCACTTCCAACTGCTTTCATATCGAGTGAAACAGTTTTAATTTTTTTTTTCCATAGCTGCGACATTGTATTCAACCGCCAGCCCTGTGAGGATGTCTCCCTTCCGAGAACGTTACTGAACTTAAGATGGGTGTATTTTCTTAAATGTAAACAATGTACAGTAGCGGCCACTAATACAGGGAACACAGAGCGGCTGGCCGCGCTCCGCGGAGCACCACGACGGGTGCCATAGGAAGTATTGCGGCGCAAGCGCAATCAGGGCCAGCGGCGGAGTTAGCTGAGCGTCGTCTGCTACGGCTCCTCCCACTTCGCCGCGAGCAGGCGAAACCTAGATGCGCGGGCGCTTTGGACAACACAAACCACGCGTGCGGCGAAAGTGGGAGGCGCCGTAGTAGACGACGCGCAGCTAACTCCACCTCTTGCTCTGATTGCGCTTACGCCGCAATACTTTGCGCGGCGCCCGCTTGGTGGTCCGAGTAGCGCGGCCACGCGCACCGTGTTCCCTGTATCAATGGCCGCGACTGTACGCGACATTGGCAACACGTTACTGGACCCCCATACTACATTGCTTAAAAGCGCTTCTGAATCATCGCAAAATCACGTAGCTTATTTTAATCATTGAAATTGCGAACGCACCACGTGTGTATTTCATGAAATCCTAGTCCTTATTCGCAACGCTAGAATTACGTAGACAATTGTCATGTCTTAAACTTTTTTTTTCAGGCATGCCTACCTCCTCCTCAAACCTGGCGAAACCAAGGGAATGGACGTCCTCATTATTAAAACCTACACAATAGCTTTCGGTCTCACACCGACCACATTCGATGAAGAAACTCTTGCCGCTAGGCATCCACAACAGGACGTCTGAACTCTATTACCCATCACACAACCAAAATTCGCCGCGTCTTCCTCTCACCCACCGCACGGGAATTCTCCACATCACTCAAGCCCTGCAAGTCATCAAAACCTTCCACCACACATTAATCAACAACTAAAATTGGTCCTCAATACTGCCTGGCAATCACCCAACTCTACAAGCCGTTGCAAACTAGCCCGCACAATATACCTTCAAGCAAGATACTGCCACCAAGGCACGACAAGATACACCGACGCTTCCCTCTGCAGTCAACACAATGCATACAGTGCCACCATGACTGACAACACAGTACCGAGAAGTTATTGCTGTCACCGTTTCACTACAAAGACCGACACAGCAGAACTCCCCAAACCCTCTACTGCCCCCCCCCCCCCCCCCCCCCGCGCCAACAAGATTACATGACAATCATCGCCGACTCCCGTCCACACGGACCAGCCGGGCAACAAAGCGGCACTTGCCGCTGCCCGAGATTACGTATACCGGGCTGTTGAGCCCCGTACCCACGACACCCCTATTTTTTTCGTCATCCCCTACCCCACTGCTTCCCTCTTCACTTACACAAACATTCTCAACCCCTACCGACTGTACCGCCGGAAATTCCCACCTTCGCATCCACAACTCCACCGACAGCAAGCTACCATCCTCCGAAACCTGCGGACCAACACATGCCCTCCCAACACCCTTACCCACGACACCGTGTTTAACACCGTGTTTTTCACATAGCAGGTGCATGCATGCTCACACATACAAATTCCCCCCTTACCCCCTTCCCCCCACTCACTAGCATACACCACAGAAGCGGGTAGAGCTGCTGACCAGCTCGGCCCTACCCGTCCAGGGCATCTACACTGGCGGAGAGGGACATATCTCGCCAACAAGCACCAAGGTATCCTGTATTCAGGACACCTCCATCGCGGAGAGCGCAAAAAAGAGCGCGCTTGCTGTGCATTCAGTTTGTTCACTCACTCATATCGGCTAAGCGTACACCGCAACAGGCGTTGATCGTACCGCCCCCATTGTGTAGCATTACGAATACGTTCAAATACGTTCATTACGTTCAAAAAATTGGCGTCCCTCGTTGTCGCCCTCCAGGTGAACGTCCTCAAAGTGCACGTTCTCAAAGTGAACGAGTGTTCAGAGTCCTCAGAGTGGAACAAGTTGCCAGCTCCGCTATTACTGGTGACTTCTGGTGAAAATTGAAGGAAAAATTTTTCAAATACTTATAGTACCTTGTTTCTGATGGTCATTGTGTCTCGTTTTTCACTACAACTAAAAATTGCAAGGCTTTCACATTTTCTTGTTTGCTAAGTGATTGTTTAATCTTGTTCTTGTAGAATTGTGTGTTTGCATTTATTCATATGTGCGGTCTGTAAAACGCTTGTCTATAACAGCGATTTTAACTTCAACTAGTTACATGCGAAACCTGCGAACATACTTTTTACAAGTATGTTGGAGACAAGACCGCTGGCCTTAGGCTTCAGAACGCCACAGTAGTTTTCTTCATATCCCGCTCGGGTGAGGCAGGCTAAGGCTGAAAGTACTAAAAGTGTGTTAGACAATCGTTTACCGACTGTACCCTTGTTGATATTGTATGTGCCATGTCACTAGTTATCTTTGTTGCATTGTATTCTTTTTTATATTCACTGTCGCCATTCCAGTTCTCGTATTAAGCGCACTTCCCGCTCTCACGGTTCTGGAAAAAATAAATAAAAAATCAGCCAAAACAAACAAAGAGTGTTTTGCTTCTGTCGACCGAAGTACAGCGATCCTTCACTTAATGTTAGACCTGACTTAACGCAATGGTCTAACGCAACCTATAGCACCTCGTCGTCTCATCAAGCTAGCGAAGAACGCGCCGTTACAGCGGCGTTACGGAAATGTCGTACATTGCAACAGAGCAGTGGCTTTTAGTCGTTCGGACATCTTATACCCAGGTAATAACGCTTATGCAAGGGTGCTACCGGTGCATACCAGCGACAAACTCGCCAGCTCAAGAAAAAAAAAAAATCTAGATCCAGGCTACCGATTAGGAGGGCATACCAGACGACGACCATGAGCGTATTATTACATTACGTCACGAAGTTGCGGGCTGTTAAAATTTCCCCGCCGCCACGCGAGTCTCTGACGGAAAGATGTCGTTGCGCCGCATAACGTTTAATTACAAACAGCGAACAGATTAGGCACGGTATGTAAAAAAAAAGAAGAAAATGTTGAAATCGGCTTTGGTCACTCATCGTCCACAGAGGGGGGCAGCAAAGCCTCGACCTCCAATGACTGGTACCTCACATTTTTTTTCTTCTTATTCTTGTTGGATTGCCCGAAGGAAAAGTTGTGGCGGAACGGCGTTTCCAAGTTCCCAGCGGGGCAAAAAAGTATGGGTCGTGGTAGTTGTGTGACCCTCACAAAAGCTGGGGCCAGAGATCGCCCTTGCAGGGCGTATATAGCCGCATCGGCTGTTGGATCCGCCTCACGCTAAGACAGGCCAACCATCGATTGAGCCAGCTCCATCTATCAAACCGATGTACACGGCAATTACGTGCCAGAGGACGTCGACCCCACGTTTAAGTAACACGCCGAGAAGTTGTTGCGGCAAGAGCCATGGTCGCTCCTGCACTTACAGCACTCTGATACATGCGTGTACGGTGTGTTAAGCAAGAAGAAAAAGTTACCCACGTGCTCACGTACGAACAATGTTTTGGGCTGCGGACATTCCATTATGTGATAATAGTATCAACTACAGTACCTAGAGCTTTTCTTAAAACCCTTGAATCAGTATATCTTTTATCACAGGAACTTGGGCAAGTTCGATGGCCTCTACATTCAACAGCACAAGATAACGTCCTATGACAAAAGTGGAAATACAGCCGTTCGAAGGAAATTACTGCGCATTCTTTCGCGGACTTAAAAAAAAGGCAAGATCAAAGGGTTGTTGAATTGTGGGATTTTAAAAACACGTGTTGATAGGTTTTAATACATGTCATATTTTGCTGTGCGTCTTGTGGCCATATCCAAGTCTCACCTTAACAACAAAAACAAAAGAACAGATGAGCGCTCCAAGTTGACACGAACTACGGCGACAGCTCTTGATAAAGGGACACTGAAGGCATATAGCAAGTTGGGCTCAGACGAAAGTTAAGCTGCAGCTAAGCCCTCTCAGCCGTTTACTCGGCGCCGAAAGATGCTTTAATTGCCGAGAAATTAGCAATTGAAAAAACATTTCATTCCTCGCGCCATTTCATGACGTTTCGCGTGACGTCGAGGGTTGCCGGAAGTGAGTGAGACGGCGGTGTGGTCTAACAAGTAAACTAAAACCTACCGAGCGAACCATCGCGGCCACAGGAGCCACTGGTCGCGCACTCGAGACATACGACGATACAACTTTTCTCACCCCACATTTCCGTTACCTGCCACTCTCTTTGCGTATATCTTGGTGCCGTACGGGACGTGAGATAGAGTTAAACTAGTGTGAATTTGCCACGCCGGCCTTTTATTTTACCTACAAAACATCCATACGACAGCGCAACCTGCAGCGAGAACGATGACAGGGGCGCTCTTTTGATTTGCAGTCTCGTTGTGGATAGTCGGGTTTTAGTCGCTTCCATACACTCGGCTTGAAAAGGTGGCACCACCTCTTAGTTTAACTTGTAACAACATGCAACGCTAATTTTAAACGCAGAGCTATTCAGTAACTCACGATGTCACCCGCGTTGGCGTCCGTAGTACGCACCGTCGTTGTCCCTACTATATAAAAAAAAATTACAATCTGTCACCAGGTTTCGATCCCTCGACCCTGCGGGCGGGACGCAATGTACGCAACGCTCTACCCACTGCGCCACAAAGCCGACACAGAATGGAAGGCTACGGACACGCCTTATATCCTTGACTCATATTCAAATTACTGCTGACGAGCGCTCTCTCGTCAGCAGTTGCCACAAGTGCAACAACATTAAAGTAACGCAAACTTCTTAACGTCATGCGCCCCCGGAAATGCTCTGCATTTGATCGTGCCCCTCGCGAGGGGGATGTTGACGCTACCTCTTGCAAAGACCGAGTACAACCGCCGAGAACAAGGTCCCATGACCGGCGCGCGCGCCATGGACTGGTGGCGCATCTGTCAGATGCGACGCGAACTACTATCAAGACAGTGCGAAAAACGAACGCGTGAAATACAAACTTTTTTTTAAGTGCGAATGCACTTTATAAGCGACCCCAAACCATCCACCGCCGGCGGCGTTGGCGTCCGCAGTGCTCCTCTATATTTGAAAAAGAAACAGCATCTGGCGCCAGGTTTCGATCCGAGGACTTTGCGGCCGCAGCGCGACGCGCTACCGACCAAGCCACGGACGCGACGGTGATATCAGTGTTAGACGCGCCTTATATCTTTAACGCATTCAAACTACGTCGTCAGCGGCGTGCGTTGGCGACTCAGCGGCGTTATAGCGGCTTGATAACTGCGTGGTGTACACGTGATACTACAAACCCGATGGAAGAGATGGAAGAGAAGGCGGCGAGGCGGTGGGCTGCGGGGGCCGAGCGCAAGCGCCGCAAGCGGGCCGACAACCATGCATTCGCACTTTCACATTCTCCCCCTCGGGGAAATGCGGGGGAATTTTTTCCTTGGCGATACGGTAACGCTTGTTGCGCCATCTGTGCGATGTTTTGCGAAGCGAGTTGCCTATTAGCCCATTTACAACGAGCACCCAAACCGCAACTAACAATCACCTTGGCGCCAGTGTAGGATAAAAAACGTGCATGACATGATACAAATACTATCGTTTTACGTACCGTAGAGGAAGCATAGTAGCACACAACGCCCTGAATCAAAAGACCCGGTTTGACGCACACATTTTACTCAACTTCAAGACAATCAAGAAGTGGTTTCGAACAAACGCGTACTTCGTCACGGCAAGCGCTTTGAGGCCGAAGCGTGAAATTAGAGGCGATTGATTGCCTCCTGTTCATAGCACTCGCTTCTGGCGCTTTACGGGGTTGAACAAGTCACGTCACTCCAGCTCAAGCCGAGAAGGTTTTTAGAAATAGTCATGCACAGTGTACATACCCGGTGCGGGGTTGAATCGTCGCTAGTGATAATTACAACATAGTAAGCACAGTCCCTTCTTACGAGCACTCCGTCGAATTTTATCGTGATACGAATGCGACCACCACACACACAGAGCTTCGGCCACCGGCCTGGGTGCAAACCTTCATTCGGACAGACAGCACTACGTGAGGGAGCACAAAACGTGTTCTAATCAGACGCAGAATTAGCTGTACACAGAAGAGCGGAACCGTAAAAGGGCCGACGCGCTCCCTGCCGCCATGATGTAAACAATGATAACAGACATGTGACTTCGCCGAACCTGCAATAACCATCGCAACTGCCACCGGCTCCGCGGCTTGGCAGATTGCGAATGTTTGCATGGCTTGAATTGTACCTGTATATTTAAATTGTTTTACTTATGAAAGTGAACGTGCAAATAAATATTCTAGGTGTTTCTATTGAGAGCTTGTGTGCGCGGTTCTCGTTCTGTTGTTTGTACGTGACTCTTGGCACGTTGGCTCAGTCGCCGTTTACGTCATCTCTGGTGAGCGGCTGATAGCTTTACTATTTTAGTATTTACGCCATTATTTTCAAGATACTGACCCAGAGACTGGTATATTCGTTTTCTGCGGATGCCAATCTATCTATTTAAACCAACTTCGGTTTTGCCTTCAGTGTACCTTTAGCAACTACCCCATTAGTCATCGCCAAATATGCTTAATCTAGATCAACTTAACTCTGAATCTTCTGGCATGAATCAAAGGCCTTTTCTTCCCCATGTCGCAATTCCCCTTTGCTATGAATGTAACCTCTTTCCATGTAAGCATTGCCTCTGGTATACCCCAGGGAAGCATTTTTGACCCTCTACACTTTCTCATTTAGAAGTACCGTACTTACCCGATTCTAACGCGCACTTTTTTCCCGGAAAAATAGGTCGAAAAATCGCATGCGCGTTAGAATGGGAACAAAACCGAAATTGCCGCCAACAGCAAAAATTGTCTCCACACATCTGCCATCAGTGTCCATCTCAAGATGGCACAAGCTTTTAGCAACAATTTTTCCGGACGCAGGAAGCATAGGCGCCTGGGCTTTTCTATCGGCGTTCACACAAATCGTCAAATCCTTCCACTTGCGCGCTTGATAACAGCAATGGCAGCAGCGGCTCTCTCGCGTTCAAAACGAGCGGTCGGCTGAAGCGTGCGCCTCTGGAGAAGCTCGCGGTATGGGCGTGCGAAGCGTGGGCCACGATCCCATCGACCATGGTTGAACGTTCGTTCAGAAGTGTGGCATCGCGAACGCGCTTGACGGCACCGAGTACGAGATGTTGTGGTCAGCGGAGAGCGACGAGGAGTGAGATGAGTGAGATTACTTCAGTAAATAAATCGCCCGTTTCTCGCGCATTCGTTTTTCTTGCTCACAAAGTTCCGTGCGAGATACAATCGTAGGTGCAAGTTTTTTCGGTTTTTTTTGCCAGGAAATTGGGTGCGCGTTAGAATCGGGGGCGCGTTAGAACCGGGTAATTACGGTATGATCTACCCAATCTGTTATACCTCGTCCTATGTCCCACTTATTGAGGACAACTGCGCAATTTATTCCAGCATTTCCTCTATGTCTAGCCGCTTAAGCCTGCAATCTGGCTCTAATATAATTAGTGTCTAGTTTTTAGCTTTCCTGATGTGACTAAGTGTTTCTAAAACGAAGCTTGTGCGCTTTGCTAGCTTTACTACACATTTTTCTAGCCATTACTCCACTGAAAAACAATACACTTGAGCACGCATCTGCATTGAAGTACCCTCGGACTTCCTTTCAAATAAGTAAGTCGTACCTAAAAGGCAGTATCAAACCGAAGACAGTCTTGCAATTGTGAGCCTATCTCCTGGGTTGTTAAAACGGTATCTAAAACCGGCTTCATCACTGCTAAAGAGGTACTTTCCCACTTTAAAATTCCCTTAAAATAGACTACAATACACCGAGCAATGTGCGACACCATGAAGCTTTACAACATAACAAATTTTAATCCTTGGCAAAACGTGGGGCTCGTTTCAGCTACTCGAATATTCTCCGCCTTCCACCGTAATCAGTTTAACAATCTATGCTAAGCTAGAAGCTTTGGCCCTTCGCCGAAAATGTGCACGTTTATTACTCTTCCACAAACTTTATAATCACCCACAGTTATTCCACAGCTTTTTGTTTCAATCACCCTTTTCTATCTCCCTACTCCGCGAGCAAGCTAGCACAGCAAAGCCCCCACTACGTCGCCCGCATACTTTCTCGTACTAATTCACACCCCGCAACACTGTTGACTGACAATTTGGCGGTATATATTGCCCCCCCAAAAAATCTCAAATACATCAATGGTGCTCACACGCACTAAGGTCACCAATTTTTAATGATTTTATAACACAGTGCCATCTTGGGTTGCAGCCATGATTTTCGATTTTATTAAAGCTGAGTTCTGGTTGTATTTCATCCTGTGGTATTGCATTGCTGTGTCATGGATTTTTACAGCGTGTTGCCTTGCTTCAAACCACGCCTACTTAAAACCCTCATCCAGAAGGCCTATATACGGGCGCCCTGAATCAATAAATAAATACAACCATGCAGTTAATGCAAAACGGGAACCATGCGCTCGTCCTGAGTGGTCTCTTCTTTTTTAGTTGTATGTACTTGCGCTTTTAATAGCGCTTTCTTTCCTAGTGCTAGCGCTAAGCGCTTTCTGTTTTAAACCGGCCCCGTCGGGCCCAAGCTAGTAGCTTACGCCCCAGCGACTATAAAACTACGCTCGCAGTTAAGGTAAATGAAGCAGGAAAGTGCCGACCGTAGGAACTGGTAGTTTCTTCCAAACCATCGGTGGTGCGTCAGGCTTTAAGAGGTCACATATATCGTGCCGAGAGCGTCGAGGCCCTGCATCGAAAGAATAAAAATTCAAGAAGAAGTCATCTTAGGGTTCCGCTGGACGTCAAGCCAGCGACTAAATAGTAGGGGCAAGAGAACAACACCGGAGTTGGGAAAAAAAAGAAATACGGAAAGAGGCTTACTGCGATGACGTCGGACAGTGATTCTGCCTGCAGAACAGATATCGTTCTAAAAACTGAAGTACGTGCCACAGGATTCCACACTCGTTAAACAACCAGGCGGACTGCATCAAACCAAGAAAGCGAGAGAGCGAACCTTACGTCAGGTGATATCATATTAGATTATGCGGTGAACACTCTCAAGTAAAAACAACGGGATGTTATCTCGGCAGGACCTTTATGTGGCTTTGTTTCTTCTTCAAGCCTTGTATCAATAGAACCCAAATTTAGTTCGTCGCTGCTTAAGTTTTACTTTTTTTGCGGTACTGAACGCATAGACGACGCAGGTCTCAAGTGATTTCATTTCTCTTTTAAATATTTGTTCATTGGTTACATTTCATTTTGGCCGAAGCTAAAAATTTCGCTGCAGATTACGTCAACTGACATAAACTGTAGAAAACCGAAAAAAAAAAATAATCGCAGAACGGGAGATGCCATGGGCGAGGAAAAAGGTTTCTCATCCCGATCAAGTCACTAGAAGGTAACAGAGGGGTCCTGAAAGGCGTTTTGAGCACACTAAATAATCTAGCGAAATTGTTATGCTGGGTGGTCAAAGTCATCTGAGCCAAGTATAAGTATTTTACGTGCAGCGGAAAGTTCACAATTTCGTTGCAAAGTTCGTTGCCGCGTTCCCAGCCTTTCCTGCATGTTTTTGGACTCCGCCATCTTCCCGCACGTACGGGATCCATTCTCCAATGCGCGTCACACAGCAAAAATCTGCAGTTGGACGGCTTTTTTCTCGGACTTCCGGCGAAGATAAGCGGTGTCTGCTCAGCGTCCACGGCTCGCGGCGGCGCCTTTGGTTAGTTTCCGCTTCCTGCAGCATGCTTAACGCTATTGTGTTCGTCCATATGTATCTTTTTACTCTATTACCAGTCTTTTCTTTAAGACGCTTTGGCTAGGCCGGCACGACGACGACACGACGGCGACGCCGACTTCCGAGTTGGTAGAGTGCCTTACCCCACGACGCCGACGGCGACACGAACACGTCGGCCGATCGAAAGTCTGGGTGGTGTGACTGGCTCGCTGACTGAAGACGCCGACAATACCGATCGGCGGAACGATCGTCGGGCCATCATAATTTCAGTTTAGTTTTGGAACAGCATTGTTGCACAATTATCGAAGTAAATATCCTACCACGCTAAATACCTGAGCTTCTGCAAGCAATAACCCCGTCAGGAAACGGCAAAAGGTAAAAGCACTGCAGCTGGTTCGGCGACCCGCCTGAGCTTCTAATCCGTTCTGTGAGCGCGGATGTTGCTGTCCCTAATTCGTGCCCGCGGTTGGTTCGAGCCTTATCGCCAGTGAAAGGTTAGGGTACGTACTGTTGGGGATTATCCGACCAATTCGGAACTCGGCTGCTCCGGACCTCGGCCATGACTACTCGAGACGGGTGCCGGAAAGCGAGTGCATATTCCACGCTATAGGTTGGGTTGAGACCAGAGAATACGAGCTCGACGTGATCGCCAGATGGCATGAGATGAAGGCACCCGCCTGTGCGACGCCTATCCCAACGTTTTTAGGTCGTCCTAGCCAGGCAGCCGTTTTTTCTCACTTTTTGAAACGGCGCTTCTCGCCTCTGAAGCCGGCTTCGCTAGCGGTCGGTTTCATGTGGTCTGAGTGCACTGTGTAAGCGGGCACACCGAGCGCTCCGGCGTTCAAAAGAGTTTCGTGTTCCATCGGCACAAGTCCAAAGCGGTCTCCTCGACCAGAGCACGCCGATGACCTTAGGAACGTTTGATAAATGTTCAGAACCGATCAGAATAACGCAATGGCATACTTCAACTGCCTGTGTACGGGCTTGCTTAACGTGATGATGATGATAGTTGGGTTTTATTGGCGCAAGGCCGACTATGGGCAAAGAGCGCCAAAGAAGAAGTTACTGAATTGTGATGAGACCGTACATACTAAGACATGCGACTAAAAGTAAAGGTGATGCAAAACAAAAGACAATGGAGATGGCTGGTGTATAGGGCCAGGGTGATTACACATGATATGATAAGAGCTGCAGAAAGTTTACCTCAGCTAAAAACTTAAAAACACGTTGACTAGAAAACATTGGTTCGTCGGCTAAAACGTATGATGGGTGCAAAGGAATGTGTCGTCTGTATAATTCAGGGAAATGTTTGTGTCGTGTTGTGTCAAGTGCCTTGCATGTGATTAGTATGTGGACTACAGATAGGCCCATTCCACACCTGCTACACGTGGGTCCCGAAGTTCCAGTGAACAGGTGGGAGTGCGTAACATGTGTGTGGCCTATCCGCAGCCTAGCCAGGGCGACTTCATGTATCTGTTGTGTGAGTCAGTTACGTAGCGTCCAGTTGTGGTTTTATTATGTGTAGTTGTTGTCTGTTTGTTGCTCCAGCGTAATTGCCATGTGTTACGAAGCTGTCGTCTGATGTGTGTCTTTAGGTCGGTGTAAGGTACTGTTGTTATGTCAACTGTGGTCATGAGAGCAGCAGCACCAGCCATTTGATCAGCAGTCTCATTGCCAGGGATCCCACAGTGACCTGGTACCCAGCATATAGTTATTTGAAGATTTGAGGCATATGCAGTCATTAGTACCTTGAAAAGAACATTGATTACATAGTTTTTTGACGACCTTCCTGATGACAATGCCTGCACAACGCTTAGAGAATCTGTGTAGACGATGGACTTTGGAATCTTATGTTCGAGGATGTGGTTTGAAACGAGTAAAATGCCATATGCTTCTGCCGTGTAAATACTGTTATGAAAATTCATTGTTTTGCTTACTCTAAAATTTGGTCCGTGCGCTGCACAAGATACAGTAGAACCAGTTTCGACGCGTCGCTATAGAATTCTGCGCACCTGTACTTGTCCTGCAGGAACAGAAGTGCTGCAGAATTGCAGTCCTTGGTACCCTATTTTTTTCTACTAATGTGAATGATAGGTCGCATGATATAGGATGTAGATGCCATGGTGGAATTAAATTATGGATGGGTGTCTTGTGCGTGTCTGAAAGAGGGACCGTGAGTGCAGAAGCCTCCTCCCTAACTCTGATAGAGAAAGGTAAGGAAATAGATGGCCTGTTTAAAAAGAGTTGCAAGTTTGATGTATTGTTAACGTCACCACAACACAAACAAGCTCGACATTGGCGGTGGCGAGCTGCTAATTAAGCAATATATAGACTGACGTCGATTTGAAATGCATGTACGTGCAACTTTTCCAGCAGTGGGCGTAGTGCAGGATTTGTAAGCAAAATGATAAAAATGGCCCAAAACGGAACGCAAAAAGTCCGACGGCCCCGTCCCAAAAGCGCTGCTGTGGCGCAGACTATCTCACAAGCAGACGACGCGCCCCACCGAATGTTCTTGCAGACGGTCCTGACGAGCTCGCCGCCATCATGGGCAGTCACGCTCGCGCGGCACGAGGAGGTGAACAAAGCGAAGGAGAAACGCGGCGCGGGCGAAAATGCGCTGTTTTGAATTGCAATAATTCCACTAATACTCGTCGCTGCAGAAAATTCTTGAAGGAGGTGATTACCAGGACAATGATTTACCTGAAAATGTCAACACCCATGTATCTGTAAAACCTCTTTCAGGGTCCCCTTAAGACATAAGAAAATAGAGCACTACGGAACGTACTGTCGTCCGTACCCACTGCCCCTAGCAGCCTACCCACTTAAAATGGTTACCCGCCGCGGTGGCTCAGTGGCTAAGGCGTTGCGCTGCTGAGCACGAGGTCGCGGGTTCGATTCCCGGCCGCGGCGGCCGCTTTTCCTATGGAGGTGAAAAGCAAAAAACACCGTGTCCACGAGATTTTGGCGCACGTTAAAAATCCCCATTAGGTCAAAATTAATCCTGAGACCTCCCCTTCGGCGCGCCTCATCGCCTGCGTTGCGTTGGCGCGTTAAACCCTACAATCAATCAATCAATTTAAAATTACTCGTTTTCGAAGAATGCCAGATTCAGAGCGCCAGATCAAATTGCCGTTGCTGTTCAAGTTGCTGTTCAAGTTGCTGTTTTTCCTGCGCAACCGAACATGTGCCCCAACTTTTCATTTGCATTATACGTACACGCGTACTTCATTGGTCAGACGCGCTTCCGCAGGCGTACTTTGATACACTGCCCTTGGCCAGTTTACTCCGGCATCTTCCCTTGTTCCGTTTACAGCGCTCACAATACAGTAAGCACTGGTAGCGGATCTCCTTCTGGTGCGCAGTCAAGCTAAGCTTATTTCGAATGCAAAAATCAGCACGGTAATCGCCTACTTCAAGAGCACGTAAGTAGGCAAGCTGGTGAGCTGCGCCTTATGCCTGCAGCCTTACCCGTGCTATCAGAGGTTTATGAGAAGAAAAAAACCGAGAGCCACGGTTAAAAAAAAAAAAAAACGCCCTTCAACAGCAGTCGTTTCGGGTTTGTTTTCTGAATTTTTTTTATATTTTTCTACCAGTGCTCTCGTAGCCGTTGTACACATCAGAAGCGCTACCGGACTTCAAGGCTTCCTCCACATCAGCTGTTGCAAGTTGCCCCGTTTTGCCGGCTATAGGGATCGAAATTGCCACGAGGTCAAGCACCTTTCTTCGACAGGGAAACGTTTGGAGGGCAACGTATCTTAGCTCCCGAAAGTGTGTCTTCATCTGGAGTGCCATCCCTTCCCAAGCAATGGTGTTATTTCTTTGTAATAACCAAAAACGCTAAATTAGCAGCAGTTGTATGAACGACGAGTGGACACGCCTTTAAATTTGAAGAGATGAAATTTGCATCTAATGAAGATATTTCGATGAAAAGTAAATAATAGGCTACTCCGAATTTTGAGGAAACATTTACCATGCCTGATTATCTTTGTAATGGGTTCATGTTGTGTGTGTGCCTTCACACATCGGATCCTATGCATCGCTGTTACTCCATCTATACATAGGCTTATTATTATTACTCAATCCCTTGTCATCGTTATTATAAAATAAAAGTTCTCACTGCACCCGAAAGTTCACCCCTTAATCAGGCGCTCGGTAAGCAGCGTTACTAATTGCGACGCACCTTTGCCGGAATACAGTAATTCTAAGGAAGCCAGAACAAAATGACATCCTTCGAAATGTTCACTTCCTCCATATGAAGTGAGGCAACTAGGAATTACTGTTAAGGGGGCACTTAAGATAATTCCCCGTTCTTTAAATAAATGTTTGTAACGAAAACTAAATGCTAAGCAGTGGAGGCAGCAAAGGTGTGCTGCAAGAAACGTTACTTTGCACTTGGAGTGCGCGTTCGCGCTTAGACATTCGTGTGATCCGTCTCTACTCCGCGTGTTGAGCGGGTTGTGACCTCCGAATGACCACATGACATCTCACTCATACCCAGTAACGAGAGTTAGGGTGTACGGCAAATCTCCCTTTTCACGAAGAGAGGGTTACGATTCATCGATGACGCCATAGACAAGCTGGATTAAATTTTACTGAGTTCCACGAAGCACTAACTCATAAAAATGATCATCAGGCTTCCCTTCCTGATAGGTTCGGGGTTGCCTGTGAAATGATGCGTCAAACGGACGGACAGAAATGAGGGCCTAAATGTATCCGGGCGCAGTGTGATGCACATCCAACTTCTCCAAAGGTTCCGTGAAACGGTCGCTCAAGTGGTTCTTGCTGCACTTCCTATCCTCGTTATCCCTCGTGACCTCCGGAAGAACATTTGCTGCTGCAATGCTCCACATTACAAATCGTACCTATTGGGAGTCTCGTCTTGGTAATAGCAAAGAAACATGATGTGGATAACCAGTTTCTAAGGAACTACGTGATCGAAGTGATCCAGGCGAAAAAAATAATCGCGGCTGCCTTAAAACATCATTAGTAAAGTATTGCTTTGCACTTGCGAGAACGCGGTTTTTGTAGCGTAAGCTACACTGGCCGAGGTTTAGCAGTTTTGCGTGGACCTTGAAGGGCCGTGCGGCACAAGCGCGAGGCGCATTGGATTGGATTAAAAGATTCGATTTGGATAGGATTGGATTGGATTGGATTAAACTGCGTTGTATTGGATTGGATTGGAAATCAAATCCAAATTGGAGTATGGGTGTGTAGAAAATTGGGTCTGCACATTCGCCGGTCTGCGCATTCCAAAGGAGTAACGTCTAGCCGCGGCAGGCGCTCTGGCGCCGGAGCTTGCCCAGCTGTGCGCCTCCGTTGCGCAGTAGCCAAGTCTGATGCTGCGTCGAAGCCGCTTGATAGCGGTTTCGCGTGGCTCCTGGAGAGCCATGCTGCGCATGCGCGAGGAGCAGTGACTGGACAGGACTGGATTGGATTGGACTGGATTAAATTGGGTTGTTTGGATTGGACTGGACTGGACTGGACTGGACTGGACTGGACTGGACTGGACTGGACTGGATGGGACTGGATTGGATTGGATTGGAAATCGTTTCAGCAGCAGTAAGCATGGTAATCAACTAATCCTAGACAACCAGGAAACCTAAGAATAACAAGCTGAACCTTAGCTCACCGCTACGGGTATCCTGGCATAGCCGAGAGAAGCCACTGCTAATTTTTACGTTCCAGGCGCAAAAAACGGAAAAAAAATGCACGAAAGGACTTCAATGTAACTTTAAATCACTCTTTCCCACTTTCCGGCCCCTGTTAGGTCTTCCATGCTTTTCCCGCTCATGCGGTGATCGATTTCAACCTCCTGTCGTCACAAGGTCCACGTATATTTAAAAATATTGCTCCAGTTGGCATTTGTGTGTTTAAGGAATGGTAAGACGACTCATAAAGAGAAAAGTGAACTGGGCACTTTAACGTTACTGAGCGGCGGCTCTTTCCGCTTAGCGGGGACCATTTATAACGGAGCATTACGAAATGCGTCAAGCCTGTTCTTTCGTCCTTTGTTCAGCTCGTCTATTCCTGTGTTATTGCCGCTTTTTCCAAGGGCGTTTGCGCAGAAAAACTGTGGTGGGAAACCTTTGAGAAAAAATAAGTGTAGACCTTGTTAAAGAAACGTGCTTTCGCCATGTAGAATAAATTGTGGACGCAGCGAGAATAAATTGAAGATATATTAGAAGGAAAGTAGGCACAGGGAACTTAATACCTGAATACTTTATGCACGACAAACGTGGTGGAGCAAATATTGGTTTCCAGCAATCCCACCTGCGCAATGTTGAAAAATAACCCAAAGAGAAGGCTGTGCTTACTCGCGTCTCCGTAGAAATTCGTGCCTTACTTTGCTACTCACGTACGCCCGATAGCTGGTTGAGCGACAAAATAATAGCTCAAAACAACGGGCCAACGTCGTTGAACGACGTTGTCGATTTACCGAAACTGCTCTTGCAGGTATCTCCAAACGCTGCCGATAGTGCGTTCGTGCGCGCATTGGCTTGTTTTGGAAATTTCTTTCTCTCAGTGGAACTGACGTACTATTCAAACAAGGCATTAAAACACCCAGTCACCAAATTACAAATGTTCCAACTATTGTACTGGACAGAAAAACTTGTTAGGAACCTCTTTGCTACTGTTCGGCAAAGCATTTATGTCTGAGTATAGAAGCAATACGCAAGAAATTCATCCGACCTGCAAAGACAATTCAACTTCAGTGGAATTTCCTTCCACCTTCTGCGCTGTAGCAGACGATGCTGCATCATTATCAGTTTAATCAGCACCGACGAAGCGGTGGCACGCGCTCGCGCTTCCCCCGCAGCCAGTTCGAAGATGCCTTATCTGGGGCAACAGGGGTGATGGAAGAGTGCGTGAGAGGGGAACGTAAGCCGTTGATAGCTTAAGCGAGAGTTACGGTGGATACCGCGTACGATATTTCCACCTTGTGGTGTTTTGTAGCAGCGAAATAGCGGCAGCCCACAACAGCAGGCTTCTAAGCGACCAAAAAACTCTGGTTACCCATACCCCGTAAATATGACTTCAGGCCCTGCAGTGATGACAGACTCGCGTAAGGGAAAAACGACGCATTAATTCACATTTAAAGCGCCGGCAGACGATACACGAACAGAGGACAACACGAGCGCTTTCTATGAACTGTTTATTCAATAAAAAGAGAAAAACTTTGCAGCTTGGGCTAGAGTTCTGCTTGAGTCCTTCGAAGACCCAGTTGAACTTCTGGCTATGTCACAGAAAGTGCAACACAAGTGGCAGAATAATAAAAAACCCGCTGTGTATAAGAGTACGCGGACGTGGTAACCAGAGCAGCGAGCTCTACCAAATTGAAAGGTATGCGGATAGGACCTTTAGTGAGCTATCTGGCAAATCATCAGCTTCGACCTTTAGTGGCCAACAAGGAAGGATTTTTAGATGCGACCGCATCTCATTCACTCGCCTTGTCCCTCCATACGGCGTTGTTGTCCGTCCACACCCTTCCCCTACACTATAAAAAATAATAGTTAGCGGCGCCCGGTTTCGATCCCACGACCCTGTGGGCGGAACGCGAGGTACATGGTGCTCTTCCCACTGCGCCACAAAACCGAGAGAGAATCAAATGCTACGAACGCGCCTTATATCCTTGACTCATTCAAACTACATCACGATGCTACTGATACAACGCATGATGGGGCAATGATTAACACTTCCAATAAAAGAAAAGAAGCTCCCACTTTAGAAAAACAGCAACATGATGGAGTAAAGGTCCGTTGCGACAGCGAAGCCCCTAACGCATAACCACTTAGAGATTGACCAAGATTGGCCAATGAAACATAATAGTAATCATAAAACAGAATAATCATGACGCGTTCCCGACACGTTTCACGCGATTTCAGAATCAACTCAAATAACGGAAGACACCAAGTCAACCCCCCGATGCGTCGATCTATCTACACAGGGTTCCCCTCGCGGGAGGTGGGGCCGGAAATTTTGGGGTGGCTTCAGTGGAGCAGTTCTCGCAGAGCCCACTCGCGTGCAGACGAATTTCAAGCAAGTGGGGGAGGACTCAGAACAGATGAAGAAGCGAGCGGTGCCTACTCCAAGACATTGGGCTTGAATCTATGAGCAACAGAGTGAAGAATGCGAAGCGGTCAGATTTTGGGGCTCTTTCTCAGTGCGAAATCACAAAAGCCGGACATTCCATTCCATGCCATTGTTTCGGGGCGGGGCACTTGGCAATTTGTGGTGTCACGATTCTTACAGGATCAGCACGCCAAAGTTCGCTTCGTCAGCCCGTCCCTGGTGCATAACTCGGAAGACGTCGTCGACTACTTGATAAAGGATACCCCAGGACTTTGCAGCGCATTGAGCATTGATGTAGAGGACTTTTTAAATGCGAATGCATTTCTTAGTCGGGGGTTGTCGTGCTCCGTCGGCGTGCGCATAGCAACAGCTGTGGCGCGCCTAGCAACCGGAGCACGTGGTAGTTCGGGCGGGAGTACCGGAGGGCAAGGGGAGAGAAGGAGCGCGCTCGGCGTGTGAGGGCGCTCGCATCGCGGAGCTCGGGCGGAGTAGCGGAGAGTGAGTGGAGAGGAGGAGCGCGCTCGGGCGTGTGAGGGCGCTCGCATCGCGGAGCTCGGCGGAGAGAGCTCGCGCGCGGGGCGGGCGTGTTGCGCGATGCCGGCTCCGACACGTGCCCCACTACCATTCACGGGAGTTGCATTGATCTGGTCTTTACGCGAAACTGTGCCGCGCGTATGCTTCTCAAAGACCCTTTGACCGTGCACTTCAGCGACCACAAGGCGGTGATTGTGGCCGTCAGGTACAACGATAACACAAACAGGTGCTGATGAATGAATAAATGGTTACGTTCACACTCTCGTCTCTCTTCATTAAGTACGCCATTAATAATAATTACTCGCAGCGCACTCATCGGTGCACCCAATGCATTCGCATTTCCGCACGATCCCCTTCGGGGAGGTGGGGGGATTTTTTTTTCTATTCCCCATGACCAGCTTATGCAGTGTGTTAGAAATTTATTACTGATGAGATTGACGAGTTTGCCTTCAAAACCAGCAGTGGTACTTCGGTTGAAAGTTTTCTGGGGCTCTTGTCGTTCTATTAGAATTCTACAATGGTTGCGTGGGAGGGGTGCGCTTAGAAGCAAAAATCGTCCATATTCATCGGTTCAAGAGTGGCTCCGATCCTTAGCGATATATTTTAGCCAAGGTTGATAGGAGCGTGCACGAGGAGATGAACGGTATCGCGGATAAGCCCTTCCGTTTTGTCGACGACTATCTGGTGATTGTGCACCCAGGGAAAGAAATGCGCACCAATCATGTTCTGGATTAGTGAAAAGGAGTGAAAAGACTTGAACTTCACAATGGAAACACCGAAGGAACGCGCAGTTGAGTTTCTAGACCTAAGGCTCAAGTTTGAACGAAACCACGTTTGCTTGTAGCATGCGCCTAGATAAGAAAAGCCTTTGTTGAGCTTCGCTTCCAACCAGTTTAAGCTAGTGAAACAAGGACTTTGCCATGCCGTGCCTGAAGGCCGCAATGAACAAGTCGTTTATGCGCATGATCAATTATCACGCAAGTTTCGAAGTACAAGTCAGGAGGCTGACAAAAGCGGGTTTTCCTGTGATCTTGCTCCCTTCAATATCAGAACGAGTGTTAGGGCAATTGAAGTGATCGAGTAAGGGGCCACCCTACAGGGAAGAGCAGGAGGGAGAAGGAAGATGGCGGTGCTGCCCTACATAACAACTTTCGCATCGCCTGAAAAAGGCCGCTCGGGCTATGGCGTCGACGTTGTGCATCCGGTAGGAACAAGCTTGGGAGCATCTGCGGAAGCATTTCCAGGAGAATAGGTGGTGAGTGCAAAGATTATGACGAATGCGTCGTCAAGCTCGGGGACCCGTGTATGGAGTGTAAAAAAGGTGTTGTGTACAACATTCTGCTCCGCTTCGGAAAGCACTACATCGGTTGATGATTGATTGATTGTGGGGTTTAACGCGCCTACGCAACGCAGGCGATGAGGCGAGCCGTAGTGGAGGGCTCCGGATTAATTTTGACCACCTGGGGATCTTTCCGTGCGCCGAAATCTCGTGCACATGGGCGTTTTTTGCTTTCGCCTCCATCAGAAAGCGGCCGCCGCGGCGGGAATCGAACCCGCGACCTCGTGCTCAGAAAGCGCAACGCCTTACCCACTGAGCCACCGCGGCGGGTAAAAGCACTACATCGGTAAATTGGTCTCTGCTTAAATGTTAGGCTACTGAGCATGAGAATTGCACGAAAGGAACGCTGAACTCGAATCTCGCACTTCATTGTAAAGCGTGCAAAGGGTGCCAACCACCTTGCAGGAGTGCGACAGCAGAATAGGCGCACAAAGATGAGATGTTGTGACTCATCGTGAAGCCTACAAAATAAGGAAATCAGGAGACACGGCACGTCGCCCAGCCGTCGATAGCACTATAGGACAATGAAGGTAAATTTTTGGTTGCAACAATCAAGGGTCACGCGGGATGGCAACGCAAAAAAAAAAAACAAAAGGCATCTTCATGTTCTTTGCGCGTGTGTTATGATTGTACGATCGAGTATAAATTTTGTGTGCGTTTTTATTGAATAAATAGTTGATAGAAAGCGCTCGTGTTGTCCTGTTCTTGTGTATCGTCTGTCTGCGCTTTAAATATGAATCAGGTCCAACTAGCTCAACTTTCTGTTGTACGGACGCGTTAATGTAACTTGGCGAAATCATATATCATTGCATGTTTACCTGACCTGTAACTCTATCAGAGTCAAAAGACACTAAAAAATTGGCCGCGTAGCTGCTCTTTCGTTGCAAATGTCGTCAAAAGACGATAGTCTTTGTAGACATTTGCCAAGGAAATGCCCCCCTTTGCTTTCCGCTCACCGCTCATGCTGTTCCTGTTCCGTCGCGCACATCCCAAGGTAAAAACACTAAAGGTTTGCTAAAGGCGATTTGAATTTACCGCGTTCCACTACTACCAGCGGGTTCCTCGATGCATCGGTGCAGTACGGCGGACACGCGCGCGGATCGAGGCGGACGACTTCAAGGTTTATAGAACCGCGTAGGCGTGCTCCACGTGCGTTCCAATCAGAACGTGAAACCTAGCTAGTGGAACCTTTTTTGCTGTTGTATATGATTTCTCATATGCCGCCGGAGGGGCGCGGGCAACAGCAGGCGGTACGCGTTGTTCTGCAGTAGATGTAGAATATCATTTGCCATCGAAAGACCAAGCATCCAGGAATTTGTAACTAAAGGAACACTGTAAATATCCCCTGTGTACTAATTTCCTGTCTTATATTTGCGTAATGTTTCTTCTTGTTGAACAAAGTGACAAGTATGAACATAAAAACCGGGCTTAAACGTTTACATATGGTCAGTAAGCAATTTACTTTGGCCGGATGTCTGAATCGAGTTACAGACAGACAGCGACAGGACAGAAGAACAGAGAGACAACCAAAATTTCCGGGCTTAAGTAGCCCGAGAAAAACTATCTCTTTAATATTCATTGGGGCACTTAAGTCTGTTTACGTGCTTTGAAGGAAAGGCTTTGCGATAGTTATTCATAACTCGTTACAGCTGCACCATATTTGCGTCTCTTTATGGGATTTGGTTTCTTTGTATTTTGGAACGGATTACATCGACCATCTTCATTTCTTCTAGCCACGAACCAATACGTTCAGGTTTCACGCGGCACGCACTGTCCCACAAGTTTTACGTTCCTGATGAACAGTTTTGGGAATTATCCGAAGTGGCCCCAGTGGCCCCCTCAAAGCTCCCCATTCCTGGACAATTCTACAAGTGGGTATTGCCCCTAAGAAACGAACAACATCAACAAGGACATCAAGGTTTGTTCTACCGCTAGCAACACAAGGAGCTAGAGCAGTAGAAGCGCATAGGGCTGGTATACTCTGGAGATCAGATCCAAGCATGCCCTCTTTTTTTATTTACTCGTTTTAGCGGAGGACATTTTCCTGACGGAAAAGCTGCAGCAATGCTAACAGGGTATTAGTAGAGGCGAGTTGGTGCTGCATAGCTGGAGTGGAAAGCGCTTAAATTTGGGATAGTAGCAACAGGGAGCAGTGCTGTAAAGTAGTCGCCTTTCGGCTCCCTGTGCTACTGTTCGAACTTTAAGCGTTTTCCACTCCAGATATAACAACAGTTCTTCGCAGAATGGGTACTTCGGGTTTTCACCTTGAAATAATTGATACAATTTTATTCGCAACACATAATGCGTGTTAGTTAGCTAAACACTTCCACGATTGCACTGCATTCGTAGAAGGTCATAAGCTTATAACCACTGATAGCATTGGTTTGAAGGTGTTAAAACTTTTCGTGAAACAAAAAAGGCACAAAATAAGAAATACCGACAGCAACAGAAGAATGGCTGGAAAAGAAGTGAATACTATGTTTGTAAGCGCGCATTTCGTTGCCGTCTGTAGCGCGGGTCGCTGGACCTTGCATGCATTAGGCGGCCGCAGTTTCTGCGCGCAGGATTACAGGGCGTGATCCCTACTGTCTGAAGCCATTAAGGGGCACGTGGCTGCTTCCGACCCGCTTGTAATCACCTCGGCAATCTCGTGCACGCCGCTACATCCCTTCGGTGTGGCAAGGTTTGCATAACCTCAGTTATTAGACCTTTCCCGTTCGCACTTCTTCCTCGCACGCTGCCGGAGCGGCAGCAGCAGCGACGGGCTTCGCGCGGTATGCACTTCGTTTCATGGTGCGCACCAGATGCGCGGCACCAAATCGCTCTCTACTCGTGCTTCGTGGAAGTGCGAAAGACCAGGGAGAATGAACACGAACAAAAAAAGGACAACATTGCAGGAAGGGCACCCGGTCCGCTCAATGAGTGCGATCTCGTTCTCACCTCAATTATGGAGCTCTCTTTCACTCCTCCTTGTCATCATGCCTTTTTCCTACTCCCCACCTTCCCTCCATCGCTCGGTAATTTTCGTTTTCTTTCGCTGACCTGTCAACGACACCAGGTCCTTCCATTCTCCACTTCAGCATTTGCACCGTGATTCGCTCGCCCTGAGTGGGCGATTTCGTTTGTCGGGACCGTTTTTTCCTAATCCGGTTGCACTGCTTTCGGGCATTGATTTCCCTACTGCGGTTGCATTGCTTTCGGACATTAATGATTTTAAGCACGAAATGGGGTCGCAAAAGAAAAAAATGCTATCTCCATCAGCGCATGGAAGAGTCCAAGTCCAAGAGTCCATAAAAGAGGAGCACCGACAGGTGTATGGGCAGCAATAGATGTAGGGAGACAGATAGAGATATCTTTCGAGAGGAACAGGAAGTATCGGGAATCGACATCTCTCAGTACAAAGCAAGAGATCCCTTAGTCTACAGGGCCCAGTGTTCACAGTGTCTTAGCCTACGGATGCTTCTGAGAACATCTCCCAGAGGCATCTATAACGCAAAACGCATTCAAGGAAACCAGTTGAGCTTGCTGTGTACAATCTAACTTTAACGCTTGATTAAACTTTTCTGGTTTTATACTCTGTTGGTGCCGAACGATGGATATCTCGACGCACAGTTGGACTGTATACCAGTACTTTGCCAAGCAATTTACAGTTGCGGTAAATCTGGGTGTTATGCTTTTAAAAACGAAATCCCGGTACTGCTCCAAGTTAAACCTGGCATGCGCACGTGGCCTACATTGCATCGGGCACAGCTCCACCCGCAGCTCCTCTTCACTTTTAAAAGATGAAACGGACCAATCAGGCTTGCATCCCCGACGAAGACGGACGCGAGCCATCCGGTTAGCGCATTAGGGGAGCACGCCGCCTGCGGGCAGACTGCACTGTCCGAACACCGGGAGCTTTCACTCGGGGGATGGCCGAACGCGTGCGCTAGGACCCGCCCATCCTTGAGGCCGACACCGAAATGGTTTTACATATTAGCGCACGACACGCGACCCCGTCGACCGCTGCCGCCTAGCTACGCAGTTGAAAGCGTTGCAGAGGCCATGATTCTAAGCCGGGCCTGTCCAGGACTTGTTTGTATTACGCCACTAGGAGGGCGAAAGATTAGGGAGACAGGCCAGGGACTCGAGCAGAGGGAAAGCAGGGCGGACTGGAAGACACGTTAGTCCCCGGAGGGAAATAATTGTTGCCGTCATGCGAAATCCCTGTTGTAGATAGCGTCGCTGCGGAGACGGCCTTTGGGAGCGACTTTCCCGTTTGATTTAATCCTTTCTGAAAAGTCTCATTCCCCTGAATCACCTCAGCCACTGCAGGCTGGGAGGGAGCCACGGCTACGGTGATAGCGTCTCGGCCTCATTCGGCTCGCCATGCGGCAGCTCCGAGGTTGAGCCAGACCCATGAGACAAGATCTTGCGAAGTGCCATGTCTCGTGGGAGGCCTGCGCGAAGGGGTCGCCGAAAATTGTCTCTAGAAGTTACGTTGGAGGTATTAAATGACGTTTGTCTTCTCCGTTGGGGCGCTGAGTGTCGCGGTGGAAAATTAATTTCGGAACCCTTTGCCGCCTTCTGTAATTTTTCTTGTCGCTCTGCTTTAGCCAGCAGGGATGGCGTCTTTACAGAAGGACCCGTTGAGATCGGGTCTCAATAGACGCAAGGGTCAGGCGGCCGCAGTTTCCCGAGGGAAAGCCTTACATCGATTACATGGATTGGAAATGGGGAAATCCCAAGGCTTAGTTTCGTACACATATGTCGGCTGCCAATACATGCTGTATAAATATAGGGTATTGGACGTTTACGTTGAAAACAAAACTAAGTGGTAAAAGTCCGGCTAAGCTATTCTGTTAATTCTGTAGTAGCCTGATAGTAGTGGTATTACAAGCGGTACGAAGTTGGATACGCGCATCCTGTTCTGCGGCAGGTTCGTCATACCTTGACAGAGTGAAGCACATACGAGAAACCGTACTTCCGTGAGATAATGGGATACTTGTTTAAAGAAAACGTATATAAACAAGACCTTACGCGTACAGTACATACGCGATACATGCAAATGTAACGGATATGTACTGCACAACTTTCACTCTAGCTTCCCCGGAGTTTTACTCAGAGACCGCAATTGCAACATTTATCCGCTAAACGCTTTAGTCAGAGATTATTCAGCGCTTACTTTTTACCGTCATTATAATGATAAGCCCATGTGGGTTCATTGCAGAATGAAGTCCTGGTTCATTCATTGGGAGGTTTCGTTGAAAGACTACACCAGGAAATCCTGGGCTTCCATTTGCTTTCTGTCTAACGAGTAACGCTTCTTGTGAAGCAGGGGTTTTCGTTCACACAAAAAAACTCAAGAAAATATACGCCACACAAACAAGTAAGTCTAGTAAGTGCCCGTGCCCAACCATTGGTCTTCCTGTCAACTCTTCCCTTTCTACTTCAGCCTCTTACCTTTTTTCTTCTAAAGTACCCTGAGAAAAATGGTGAAATGGGTAACGAATGGCAGTTAAAAAATGGCTCGGGTTTAACACTTGCAAACCTACTTATCATTAGTGAAATCAAAGACCACGCACACAGTGTTCCGTGAAAGTTTGCCTTTGTTTACATTTCGCAGCCTGCCGTCTAGCTATCTCTACTAAATGATTGCATTGACACTTTCGCTTCCGCTGGAGGGCACGCTCAGACAACCCAGCTCGCGACATTAATGGCGAGATTGAGGAACCCTGCGCGTCAAAGCAGCGAGCAAAGCACTGCTTTTGTTTGCCCGCATCGCGTGCTCTCTAGTCTTCATTCCTGCTAACTGAGTCAGCCTAGTGTTTTCATATATTAGTCGTTAAACCACCGCATTTCCACGTGGTTCGCTTGTGCTAAACCTCACGCACTGACGGCCCAGTCACCGCTGAGCGATAAGGTGCAGACGAAGCAGTCGTTTCAACCTCTTCGGCGAAGCTCCGAGCAAGCGAAGTGATAAGGAGGAACTTCCGCGTCGGCTGCCGAATATCATTGCGACGCGATGCTACTACCCTAGCTCTTTCAAGGTCTTTACCTTGAAAGAGGTAGGGTAGTACCGCGTTCGCTCTAAAAGTGTCATCTGTTTGTCTATGTACATGAAAAACGCCCGAAAGTTTAGATTTAAATTCACGACCTGATGTTACTGTAGAACATCTTTTCTATTGAGTTACCTTTCAACAAAATGTTATTTTTTTTTCTTGAACTACACTACGAATAATATTTTTTTTCTCGAAAGGAAACCAGCGTGCCCTGCGTGTAGGATATGCATCCATGTTCCCGTCAAAATGACACACAATAAGTGTTGAACTTAAGACGTAGTGGTTGGAATCATTCGAAGCATTCTTGGTAGCGCGATTCACTCCCGTTACATTCGCACTTGTCGCTAATGGGTGAATCGATTACCGTGCTTTAGCCCAATGCTGGAGCGCTATGTGCCATGTCACCATCTGCCAAAGACTTCGATACCTGCGACTGCATCTCCGTCTGGCGTGAGGCCAATCTTCATGGCCGGATCGTACGTCGTGTGTCTCAGTTCCTTGGCAGTAAGTATGAGATTAGTATGAGTGTGAGTATAAGTATGAGTACAACTATGAGTATGAGTATGAACGTGAGTATAATTATGAGTTATGCTCATACTCAAAATCACTAAACTCATACTCATACTAGCCTCACATGGTTACACTAAGCTCATAGTCACTTCCGAGGCACTCACACTTATTAAAGGGACCCTTTTTAATAGTGAAGTTGTCAAGCTCCTGTTTTGCTTGCACTGCGTACTATGGCTCAAATAAACGCACTTCGCATCGTTTATCGGGTTGATGAGGCGGTGTTTATTTTATTAAGGCCGAAAGAAGAAGAACTACCATGCCCGGTTTGCGGCGGCCGGCCCCACTAACACAGTGACGTCAATACAAGGTGCTACGTGACTGGCCGGTGTCCAAGGCTAGAATTCAAACCAGTTTCGATTTCGTCTGCATGAAAACAACTTGCTGGCATGCGACGTTATCGTTAGATGGGCATTCTCGATATCTTAGTAGTCGCCATACTGCGCTTCTTTCATGTTGTCGCCTGTAAATACGACATGATAAGCCTTACAGCAGTGGGATGCCGCACTCTGGCGCCGACGGTAAGAACCGTCAAATGCGATGCGCTTTTCACCCACCTTTGGAGCTTGCCTGGCTCATGCCTATATCGTAAAAAGCGTGTTCGCATCAGGCCAAGAGCCGGCTGGTTCGGGACTGTGCCCGCAAGCGTCGGTCCTTTTTGACCAACCCGCGAGAACGAGAACCTCTCCAGCGTGTCAGTGTCACTCTGCACGCGTTCTGCGAACTCGCTCGTGGAGGAATGAACGTCACCACGCAAAAATTGCGAATTCAGTATAGAATAGGCTGCTCAAAATAAAATAAATCAAAATCAAGAGAAAAAGAACATGCACTATCTAGGATCCGAACTGGCGAATTGCAAACAAATTACTTTGTGCTCCGGACCACTCGGCCATATGCCAGCACTGCCAGGCGCTGAAATATAAAGGATATAATTTCTGGTAGTTTACATTTCTATTTGTTTTCAGCATTTCCAGCAGCTTAGATGACTATTTCTTAAATAGCGCTCGTGCAGCAAGCGTCCACCGAAATTCTCACAATATCTCATGTCTTGCGACTGCACTCCTTAGGTGGAAACGCGTTCGCAGATGTGCGATCATGCTGCTGACCACTGTGCTAGTTCACCTACTGCAAAAAGTGCGTTCTGAAACCAGGTTTTACACTGTACGCCTCAGGTTCCCTCACCCCACCGAGTGGAACGAACCTACCAAGTAGACTTGCTCGCTGGGAAGAGGTTTTGCTGCGCAGACTTCGCGTTTGAGTGACGTTTTCACCTGCTGTGACAGGGCGAGGCCACCAGGCTGACATGCCCCGTTCAATGACACCTGCCATTCTGCACAGCTTCTGCCCAACAAGCTGACGCGGATCACCTATTATGGGCGTGTCCTTCACGAGACTCCGCCAGAAGTCGTCACCGTAGAAGCACAAGCCTCCATCCTGGAAGACCCCCCGGCCTCAAACGTTGGCTCTGGGGACACCACCACCGCTCCCTTCTTGCCTTCCTCCAAGGAACGGGTTCCCATCTCTACAGATAAATAGGTTATTTTGATGCCAACGGGCATTCTATCGTAAATAAAAAAAGGTAAAATTTTCGGTTGATTTAATTCCTTAGTACCTATATTAACTTCGCTTACCCTACGCCCGCCTTCAATTGGCCTCAGATTTTTCTACTAGCGTACCAGTTAGAGAATCGTCGCATGGGCGCTTGTATGGAGCGACTTGGACTTAGAGCTTGATGAAGTCTAAAAACTGACAAACTAAAGGCGCATTCTTTCGGGGACAAAGGTGCCGTGGTTCAGTTTAAACTGAGAGAACGAATACGACGATCCGCCGGCGGCTTGCCGACAAAATGCTGGGCCGTATAATCATGTCGTATGGTCGGCGAGCCGTGCAGCAGAGCAGTCAAGCCTAGCCATCTTGTTTGAACGTCATGCGAAACGTAACAGGACGTCATATGAAACGTCACAGAGGAGGACAGCATTTTCGAATAAATGTTCTTACTGAATAAAAGTCGCGTAAACACAGCGAGAGTGGTCGAAACATGGCCTAAAGACTCCAGACAACAATCTGCGGAAGTAATTCCGCAATGTTTACAAATCACTTAAGCGTGCCTTTAAAGTCGCAATCGTTCTTATATTCACTAACGTTTAATGAGCATGAGTTAGGAGTGGAACAGGACGAAACGTCACTGTACTTCAGAAAGACGCCCCTCGTACCCCTCGTCTGCATCCGTGGTGGAGATATTAGAGCCATCCTGGCCCAATGAACTCACTGAAGGGCAGAAGAATAAGGCTCGCCCCTCCTGGGTACACCCCATCCGCCAGTAAGGAGCACGAACGAAACGGCACTGCCTATCATGCCAAAGCGCGCTTTTGCTTTTGCGTAGAAGCCTATTGTATTATGCATACGGCATTGCGTAAGCGCATGTGTCAGGCTGGCGCAAGGCGGTTCTGTCGTATCCTTACTGCAAATATGAGTTTTTAAACAGTGTGTTGCTTAAAATAAATAAAAAAGCTGTCCCGGGTGGGATCAGGCTCAGTGTGGCCTCACTAAACGTTTTATCTTTAAAATCAACAGGCTTCCGCTACCCTGTGCCCTGCCTATGCAGTGGATAAGACCTTAAGCCCATTCTGTGCACATGTCCTCGTTACAAACTTGAATGCACCACCTCTAAGTTTTGTCTGGGCCTGCGCGTGACCACCCAGATCTTTTCGTTGAGTCTTCTTTGCCCGTGGCTCAAATCAGAAATTCATGTCGAGCAACAAAGGCGCTCTTAACATTCCTCCGAAACACTGGACTTAACAATGAGCTCTAACTCTCGGAAAAACGACTCTTTCGCCTGATTGCGTGCGTGCTTTTCGTGTGTTTCTCTGTGTTTAGCCATCATGTGTATGTGATAGTTCTTTTCTTATAATTTTATGTCTCCTTCACCCTCATCTGCCAGAAGTGGCATGCGCAAGTAGGAGAATGAGCGGCGCCGACAGCAAAGCCAAGTCGGAGTTTGTTCGTCAAACAGCGAACTGGTTCTTCTAGGCATTCGTTACAAATACTCTCGGGAGCGCGGGCAGCAAGAATGCTTGCGCATTCATTCCATCATAGAAGTCCAAAGTGTGCACGTAGTTTTCCAAGCAAGATACTCAGGCATCTCGTTGTTGAGTGGACCTTCACGAAAGCTTGTTGTCCACACCTGGCCTGTGAAAACTCTTCTGGATGCCGAAACGTAAAGTGAATGTATTACAGTTCGTATGGGAATCGAACTCTGGTCTCAAATATATGAGCGGAGGGCGTTACACACAGCGATATTTCACCATTTTGCCTGCGGCTGAACAATTAATAGTTCACCAAGTGTGCACGCCGTACCCCTGGCTGCTTGCAAGACAAAGTCAAAGGGGATTAACAGAAATCAACGTCAAATAATGGTAATCAAGAGGAATTGAGATGACCTAAGTGATTTACCAAACCAATTAGCGTAAATAAAAGGGAACTGAGGTGCATAAATTTGAATCAAAGGGATTATAAAGGATGACTAAGCGTATAAAGAGGATGATTAAGCGAGTTATGGCGGATAAATAAGCGAAAAAGTAGATAGATAGATAGATAGAACTTTATTTGAGCCCTTAAGGTCACCGTTGAGGCGGCCTCCGACGGGGTGGTCCCTTATTCACAGGGCCCATAAGCGGCCAGCACCTCCAGGCCCCGGGCCACTAGGGCCGCGTGGGTCGTTGCGGTGGGGCTGGACCGTAGGATCTCCCATCGCTCTTTGGGGGAAGGGGGTAGGGGGGTGGTGGTTGGGAATGGGATTTAAGGGATGGGGGCTTTGAGTGACGTACACTCTGCGATGACGTGTCGCAAGGTGCCTTTTTCTTGGCGACAGAAGGGGCATGTGTCTTCATATTGTTGTGGGAACATGTTGTGTAGTAATTTCGGGTGGGCCAGCGACTCCGCTTGAATTCTTCTTAATATTGTCTGTTCTTTCCGTGTAAGTGTACAATGGGGTGCCGGCAGTGTGCGCCTGTCCTCCCTGTACATCTCTGTTATCGCTTTGAAGCTAGTGACGGGAGTCGGGTCGTCTTCTCCTCCACTCGCCTCCTCTTGTGCCCGGCGTGCCATCTCTCGGGCGTAGTAGTCGGCAATTGTGTTGCCGATTAATGAGGAGTGAGCGGGTGTTCATACGATCTCGACTACCCTTTCTGGTGGCTCTCTCTTATTCATAATGTGTGCTGCCAAGGAGGAGATCGTGCCCTTCCGGTAGCTGCTGTAGGCCTTCTTGCTGTCAGTGACAACGACCTCGAAGCCGGGTTTGAAGGCAGAGCTAGTGCCATGGCCACTTCTTCGGTGGTTGGGTCTCGTTTCCTCGTAGATGCCCGTGGTAATTAGACTGTTTCGAGACGTTACGGCCACTGCTGCTCTGTCGCTTCCCTGTAGTAGGGTGCGTCCGTGTACCAAGACGTGAGGGTTGTCGCCCGAATCTCCTCTCCAGAGCTGCTTGTTCGCGCCTTTCTTCTTCCCTCGTCTCTCTCCCGGCGTCATATTACGTGGAAGGGGCTTCGACGTGATTTTTGCTCGCCAGTGTTCTGGTATGAGGCCCGGTGTTGGCATCAGCTCGATCTTCCATCCGATCTTCGGAGGACCCTTCTGCCGTGTTCGGTGCAGCTGAAGTCGCATCCTCTTGTTGGACAGGTGGGCTTCCACAAGCTCGTCCACGGTGTTGTGGACTCCCATTTCATGGCAGCCGTTTGGTGGACGTGTAGATGGGGAGTCCCAGGGCTTGCTTCGTTGCCCTTTCTTATGAGTATGTCTAGTCCCTCCCTCTGTGTCTCGTTAGTTGCAGGTACGGTGCTGAATAGGTGATTCGCGAGATGACGAAAGCCTGGACAAGGCGGATTGCGTCGTCTTCTTTGATGCCTCGATTCCTGTTGGCTACCCGTCTCAGCAATACCCAGTACCTGTTCCGTGGTGGTTCTGATCTTGGCAAGGGCTGCGCCCGCTTTACCGTCGGTCCTCAGTATGAGCCCCAGTATACGGCATTGTTGGGTGGGCTTATCTCGATTCCGTCTATTTGAACAGTGATTTGACTCATGGTCTTCTTGTTAGCACCCGGCTGAGACTACTAAGAGCTCGGATTTTTGGGGGGCGCAGCTCAGGCCGCCACGACCTTAGCCGTACTCATGCACCGTCTTCGCTGCTTGCTGCAATGTTTCTTCTATCCACACCTCAGACCCAGCTCTGTTCGTCCATACCGTGATATCGCCAATGTTGCCGTTCTGCCCGTTAGAAAGTTTCTGACATACTGGAAGGTCCTGCCTCCGCATCTCCTTGTGTTAAGGTTCCGTAACACGCTGGCGTGGGTTAAGTTATCAAACGCTCCCTTGAGATCTAAGGCTAGGAAGGCCCTTGGTCCGGTTCTCGTAGCCTGTTTGACCACCAGCTCATGCATCTGGATCATGATGTCCTGTGTTCCGAGATGTTTTGGAAACCCGTACATGGTGGCCGGCATTTGTCTCGTGGCCTCAGGATGTTGTTGTAGTCGTCGCAAGACCATGCGTTCCATTACCTTGCCGACGCAGGATGTCAGCGATATCGGCCTAAGGTTGTCCACCGACGGGGGTTTCCCAGGTTTCGGTATAAATCTAATTTCAGCTTCCTTTCCATTCGTCCGGCAACGTCGAGGTCTTCCAGGCAGTATTGATATACTGCAAGAGTTCGTTTGCTGTTTTATCACACATGTTAGCTAGGAGCTTATACGTAATGTTGTCCGTGCCGGGAGCGCTTTTCTTGTTGCTGTCGTCGATAGCCGCCCATAACTCTGCGATAGTGAATGGGCGATCTAACTCTTCGTTTTCGGGTCCCTCGTATTCCTCGGGTGGGGGGTGAATTCCTTTCTCGGTTGCAAGTACTTCTTTTTAAGTGGTTTGAGGAGTTTACGTTCCCTGCCTTTATACGTGTTTAGTACCTTGGTAAGTTTCGATTCGTGTTGTTTTACTTTGCGTTGGGTCAATTAGATGTCTGAGTAGCTTCCACGTTTTACCGGTAGATAATTGTCCTTGAAGGCCCTCACACATCTTGTGCCATTTTTCTTTGCATAGCTTGGGGACATATTCTGCTATCTGTTATGTTTAGTAGCGCAATGCAGTCGTTCCAGCTTTCTTATTCCGTCGTTGACGCTTCCAACCTGCGCGGTCAGCGAGTGTTCTGGCTGCCCACATGTTGGAAAGCTTGGCGTCAACGAACGGCTGTGTCTGTTGTTGTTATGGTCTCCTGTGTAAATTTGCGAAGTGCTTCCCTTTGTCTTTTGGACCCATTCCGCATATGGCTCTATCGGGATGTTCGGCTTCTGCCCTCCACTTCTTCTTGTGTGGTGCAACGCTCTTGGGTATGTTTCCTCATCTTGTCCCAATCTGTGACTCTTGCTTTTCCCTAGCTCTGCTTTGTATTGGGTCCGTGTATATCGATGTTAATGATCTTGTGGTCGGAGCCCTAGGTCCGACGTCGCCACACTTCCATTCCATCTCGAGCGTTCCCGACATCCATGTTAGGTCTGGCGTAGTGTCATTGGTGACACTGTTGCCCGGTTCGAGTTGGCACTCCGGGTTCGTTGAGAAGTGTGAGGTTATGCTTCTCCATCGCCTGTATAAGAGCTTTGCCCCTCTTGGACGCGAGCTTGTAACCCCACATCGGTTGTGGTGCATTGAAACATCACCTAGGACTAGGAGCGGTCTGTCTTTCGCTAGTTTCCTTCGCGTCCCCCACTATTGCATCAAAGTCGTATGGATGCTTAGCACCCCGGTCTGCAGTAGATGTTCAGCATAAATATGTTTCTTGTGCTTCCTATGTCTCTTGCGTGTATCTCCACGAGTGTGTGATCACATCCGTGTTGTGCCGTGACGGTGTTGCGTTTGCCGCCACGGTGTTTCGTACGAGGATTGCTGTGCTCTTCTCTGTTGGGTCCGTATATGTTATATATCCTGGCAACGTGGCTTTGCTTTTGTTTCCCGTAATATTATGATGACGGTTGTCGACACTTGTCTTGTCCTCCGATGTGCAAAATGACGTTCCATGTCTTGGCTCTAAACTCCTGCAGTTCCCATGATAGACAATGAGAGACTTCCTTGTTGTCTTCCCGTTTCCGTTGCCGCTTACTGTCGGGATTCAATGCCATCTTTTTGGCTGACGTCTATGCGACTCGCCTCTTTGCGATGGGTCTCTTTCAGTCTTTCAGCCCTCTCCTTCTTGAGAGACCCGTACCGGTTTGCGAACTTCCATAGAGCTTACTCGGGGCCGCAAGGCGATCGTGCTTGAACCTCCAGCGTGGTTGATACGGTGCTTCAACCTGCCTAATGCTGCCAGAATGGACGCCTCCCCTGGTGTTATTTGCGCCTGCTCATCTGCCTTCTTATTAATGGTTGGTGATGGTTTATATTCTGTGGGGCTTCTTCTGCTTCCATCTCTTGCGTTTCTGCATTCTGTGTTGTCTTGGGGAGTGCCGAAGACGGCGACATCTTCCTCGGCATTTTACGTGGTCCCTCACACGGTGGTAGCTACTGGGGTTTCTTTCGCATCCTTGTGTCTTTTTTCTGCTGCGTGTTACCTGTAATTTTCTCTAATCTGCTCATTAACTCGTGGATTTGCGCATTTTGTCTTTCAATGATGTTCTTTAACTCTGTTACCACCGCGCTTTCACTTTGTGTAACATGTGAGGGGGTGGGGGAAGGGGATTCAGGGGTTAGAGCTTTGGGAGACTCATTGGCCCAGCCCACCTTTGTATGGGTGTTCCCGCGCTGGTCTCCAGGGCCACCCCTCGATCTCGAACGTCCTCGTTGTAAACCGTTCTCCGCTCCGTCGACGAGCCCGGCTCCGCTCCGCGCAGCCGACGCCGCCCGTCCAGCTGTCTCCCAGCGCCGGTTCCCGGCCTGCGCTGCTGGCCTCGATGGGGAGCGCCCCTGGCGGCCACTTGCGCCGCTCCGTCTTCTGAATTGCGGCCCTCGGCTGACGCTGCGCTCTCGCCGCAACGGTGGGAAATCCTCGCCTAATTCTTTCTGTTCTTGTTCTTGTTGTTGTCGTCGTTCCCATTGTCGCCTTCGCACCACGTACGGGGTCTTGAAACGATTGGTGCACTCTTGGCCACCTGTAACGTGCTGGCCGCCGCATAGCTGACACTTCGGCTTGCAGAGTGTTGCGTGGTCTTCGTCAGGGTTTGGCTGTCCGCACCCGATACAGATTCTTGTGTCGGGGAAGGGGCAGACGTCACCCCGGTTGCCCGACCTTCCCGCACTGTCTGCATACGACGTGGTGTTTGTGCGATACAGGACGCACCGCATCAAACATAGGGCCGTATTTGACATAGTTCGTACCCTCGTCCCGTCGAACAGTACTATCACCGCAGACGTCCTTCCAATGCGGTGCGCCTGCAGCATGTGGGGTTGGTCTCATTTACAATGTTGTCGTTGATTCCTCGTCCGTATGGGCGGCATCAACTCCTCTGATCACCTCCTTTTGCTGTTCCTTCTGCTGCTGCTCTGTATGTCCATATTGGGTGTGTTGTTTCCCCCACTGTGAGGTACGCATTCTGTTGTAACGCTCGGCTCGCTGTTCACTTGGCGTGCTTATTACGATGATGTTTTGAGCGGGGTTTGGGCAGATCGTGTCCATCCTTGCTTCTTTCCTTGCTAATTTGGGCTGCCGCAACGACGCCGCCAATCACTGCCGTAGCTCCAGTACGAGCGACATTTAAGCCGCCACGTGGTCGGATGGATGATTTTGGTCTCTTCGCGCGGCATTGGCGTCATACGTGCTGCCTTCGTTATTCTCGCTGTCACCCTCTTCGCGTAATTGACCCGCTCCCTCGGTCTGGATTGATGTTCAGACGACGAAACGGACTCACCGGCTTTCAGCTCGGTACCGAGGCGCTTGGTGCGTCTGCTGTGGGCCGTCCATCCCGCCGTATCGTTAGGCACAAAGTCCTCACCAGGCACCTCCACACACATTCGTCCTCCGTGGTTCCCAAGTTGCAACCCCTTCACTGATGTTGTCGCACTCACTTCCATATCTGTCGTTGAGTCCATGCTGCACCGCTGAAGGCTGGCCGCAAGGGCCGGGAGCCGCCCGCGGCCGAATCCGGCCGACCACGCTAAGCCTAGGCGTCGCAGGCATTGCGGAAAAAGTCCGGTAAATCACCAAATTCGATGTCTTCCGTGCCAAATCCGGTATCCAAATTGCAGGGGATGGTATTCTGCAACTCGTGGTACTCGTGAATTTAACAAAGCGTGAAAATTCCGGCGGAATAAAGCATTTCCTCGGGAGCCGAGGTGAAACACATCTGCACCCTTCGTCGTAGTAGATGACTCAATTACTTAAGGCGGATAACTGCTCTACGTACAAGAGATCCTATTAATTCATTAAGCCCAAGAATGAGTATGATAAACTAGCTAATTAAGCCCAATTATTTAACGTTTAAATGTGAATGACAAATTAAATTTTTTCTAAAGTCATTACGCCGGCAAATGAAAGAGGTGTGTCGAAGGTGGATGTGAAAAATAGCACCGGTAGACGAAGTACACGTGTACAATTGCGTCGACGGGTCCCGCTGGAGTGTCCAAACAGGTGGGCGCCTCGCGGGAGTCGTAGCATGTGCCTGTCTTTAATTCCCCGCCCCTCAGCCTTCCTCCTTCAAGTCATCTTTGCAATACCGTAAGAAAACCCTGTGAATTTTTCTTTATCTACCGGCGAGCGTTCTAAGCACACGTTCTCTAAAAAAACTTTAATTAAACGGTCTCGCATAATCAAATTATACTTGCTAGGACGCGACAAAAAGAATTGCTCAGAGTGACGCCACCCGTGCTTTCGTTAACTTATCTGTTAATCATGAACGAACCAATTTTTAAAGAAGTCCCAGAGCGTCTAAAAGATAGGATTGCCTTAAAAATTAGAAATGCAAAGAAGGCTAATTGCTTAAGGGACCTAGAAATTAGATCCCGCCCGTATAGGCCCGCGCCTAACCGCTGACCTGGTGGCCCTCAGCGATAATGCACCTTTAGTAGATCGGAGGCAGGAGCACAACGTTTAAGCCGTTCATTATGACCACTGGGGTAATAAACTTGTCCCCCTTTAGAAGAAATTCTCTCTTTAACCACCCCGCTGCTTTCTTTAGGCAGGGAATTTTTTTCTTTCAGGCATAAAGAATTGGGCCGTGTTTGCCTACACGTAGTTGTAAGGACGCTGTAAGGAGAACGTTAGATAACTAAAGAATTAACAGTGCACGTTGTACGGTATGCCCAACAGCCAATATGCCAAAACAAGACAATGAATGCGCACTTACGGAACGCATTTTTTTCCTTCAGGTTGTTGCACGAACAGATCAAGTTACGTTAAATTACGGCGCTGGTAGGGGGTGCGTTAAAGTGCTGCTGAGGCATGCAAACATGATATTGTTCGTTTTAGCCCAACTTCGTTAAAGAAACAGACGGACTCGGTTCTTCTGCTCAAGACATACGCGATTTTTCTAATGCAAGAAGCATAAGTGGCCCATTGAGCAGGCGAGCCATCTTCCGGCGTCTCTATCAGCAAAACGGCTCCTAAAATGGCCGATGCCGTAACGAGAATGAAGGTGGAGTATACGGGCTGGAGAAATAAAGAATAGGCAGATTTGGAACAGATAAGAAATCGAATCCAGCGCCTGTGGATTTAAAGTGGAGCTGAGGCTTCATGGCTCCATAGCTGGCTAAAAGTGGACACTGTGAATGTTCTGTGGCCTCTCACCTAGCAGACATCGACAGCGGTTCACCCAGCACGACTTACAGTGCACTTTACTTTCTTCGCGCGTGGTTAGGTTCCGCATTAGCGTAACCGCACGTTGAGGGTGAATATAGGCCTAACAACATACCCATTTCGGTTGGATTGGCCAACTACGATCTAAGCTGCCATCACAAGCACACAATCGATTAACGAACTGCCATTACGCCGCGACGTCCCGTTGGAAAGAACACTCTGTGGTGTTGGATAGGATATAAATGCTCTTGCATTCGGAACTCACATGAAGTCCCTAATGTCTCGGCAATCTTTATTTGTTTATGTATTTATTTTTTAGGGATCTACGCGATCTCCAACAACATTGAGAGAAAACCTTAGCTTGGCTCTTTCTCTGGGTCTCGTCTTTGACACACCGCAAAGATTGCTCTTTCACCAACCCGCACTCATGCACCTCACACCTCACACACGCACGAAACGCAAGCACGCTTACCACCGTCACTCCCACCCTTCCATGCGCACGCCTGGGATCTCTCTCTCTCTCTCTCTCTCTTTTCCTCTCTCTCTCTCTCTCTCTCTCTCTCTCTCTCTCTCTCTCTCTCTGGGATATGTACAAATGCCGAACGCACCATGAAATAAGAGTGAAGGACGACCCAAAGCAGCAGCCTTAGAAGTACTGAGGGAATATTAGCTAAGAGATGGCAACCGCGGGACTCGACAGGGAGTAAAATGCTTTGGGGCTGTACAGCCTCAGCTGAACAGCGATAATAATTACCATATTTTGCAAGAGCCATGCCATTGCGGATCACTCGAGCAAAACCTCGAGCAAAGTTCGTTTTCCGGCTCGGAGCACAAGCCCACGTATTCAAACTCAGTGAGCACACAACACGTGCTGCAGCTGTTACTCGGCGACGAATATATAATTCAGGCCGTTCCCCGGAACGAAGTGCCGCACTTTCATATTCTATGGATTACCGCAAAAGTGTTCTCTGGTTGCGGGCCTCGGTTCGCTTTTAATTTGCGTTCTCTTACCGTCGGGAGCGCAGTTCTTCGTGCATCTTAATACTGTTCGACTTTCCATGACGAAAGGCTAATGCACCTGTCAATTGTAAGTGGAACACTCTACGTCAGAAACAAAATATACAATCTCATGTCCGTTAGGTAAGGCGATGGTGGATGAATGAAATAAATGCCGACAAAAAACCTGGCAGCAAGCCATATTTTCTACGTCCACCCGCATCGATTTAAGCAGCAATGTTCCGCTGCTTATCTAGGAATGCTCGATGCGGAGTGAGAACACATATCTGTGCTTGCAAGTGGACAAGAAACAAGAGCAGATGTACCAAGAGCTCAGTTTTATTAGAGATGAGCTTTTTTATATATATGCCGCATAACCTTAACGCAGACTGAGTGAGAGCGGGCCAAGCTCTTTTCCCTAAAATGAGGAAGAAAACGTTGCAGAGCTGCCGAAACTGAAGTCCGAAACTCAAAAGCGGCATCTTCATCTGTAGTTTAAGGCAATTTTTCAACGACGTCACATATTGTTGTTTGTGAGAATGGCAGGAGCCGACACAGGCTACCACCACAAAACATGACTGGGTGATTGCAGCCAGTCACTCGAACGCTAATGCACAGTTAACACACCGATGGAAAGGTTTTTAGCGCCAGCTCACAGCACCTTACTCCTGCCCATAGTACGTCACTGTGGTACAAAATTTGAAAGTCGATCAATATTTGTTGCGTTTTTTCGGTTAAAAAACCACCTGTCGCATCTGTTATTGAGCTGAGTGAGCTACCGAAAGTCCAGTTCTTTCAAATAGAACAAAGTGGTATTTCGTCCGCGCAGCCCGTTTACAGGGACACGAACGGCTGAGTATACTTTCGTCTCAACTGCAATATCGCGCGTTACGTACCTATCTCAGCTTTTGTTTTAACACCAGTGACGCCTTTTTTACCAAGAAGTAAATAATTAGGGCTGGAATTTCTCTCTGCCGTTTCCCTGCCATTTTTTCATGACGTTTCCGCGCAAGTCACAAAGCGGCCAGAGTGAGCCGAGCCCGGTGTTGCTCGATCTTAGCCATCTTCCTGAAAGCCTGTCCTCATTAGCTTTCCATTTCGTCGCAGTGGAACAGGAAGGGTTTATTTAATGCCACATTATTTAATGCCACCCATTTAATGCCACCGTAAGAGCAAAAGTGGCCTTCCAAGTCCCCCCCCCCGTCACCCTCTTTTTTGGCGGTGGAAGGATAGTTGGAAGGATACGTGGAAGAATACGCAGTTGAATACGTCGCAGAATACGTCGCAGTTGAATAAACAATTTCATGGTTGTCTCGCTTCTGGTCTATCGCGCTAATACAATCTGGTTTTGCCGTTGGGTGTTTCATGTATATATGCGGTATTGGTCAGCTGCGGTAGGCTCTCGCGTTCACACGTATTCATTGTTACGATTCGGCGCGCCGCTACCCTTTGCGCGCGTGCTAAAAGTTTGGTGTAGTGCGAGGGAAGCTTTTTGTGCTGCTTGAAAGCCCTCCTCAAACAAGTTACGCCAAGCGGGCGCGTGTTGAAACTTGACTCTTGCGAGTAGACTTCGCACGCGGATATCTCCTTTTCTCCCTCTCTCGAGTCAACGTGCGACGGCTTTCACAAGCCCAGGAAAGAGTGTTCTCGTGCATCTCTACTGTCCTCGAGCAGTGAGAAAAACCCTCGGAGGAGGCCGAACCGTTAACGCTGCTGTGTGTAAATTCAGCGCTTTCAGTGACCGAGTTCCGACCACATCGGGCTTTCGTTAGGAGCAGTGCTCTGTCCAAGTCATGCTATATGCTCGGCCGCAAGGGAGTTGTTCCTGTATCATCGCTGTTCGTCTCTCGCCATGCAGTGAACCAGTTAAGTTTTGGTCTCGGCTTTTTGTAGTCAACGCCAAGGCAGCTGTTCTGCTCGCCGATTGTCCACCACGTTACCACTACATGGCGGATACGATGGAGCTCGGTACGAGGACGCCTTCACCAATGTAACAACATGCATCTTTTGAATTGCACGCAAACAGAAACATAGCATTGAATTTGACAGTTATTAAAGCCTACCGCCTGGGCGTCGGCATTATATTTTACGTGGTGGGCTTGCTGTGGTTTGCGTTTTTCAGAACTGCATAATGATTAAAAGCGTATGACGATTAGAAGATCCTGTATACGTTTATTGCGCTTCTCTGGGGACTCCGTTTATTTTTAACAGCGAAGCGTTTAGCAAATCTTAATTTTACGTGTCCGCAGTTAACAATACCAAGAAATTGCCGAGAGGGCACATGTGAGCGCGGTCCTCGCGGCGACCACCCGGCAGTTAGCAAACCCAAGAAAATGCCTAGCACTCGTGTGTGCGTGCCTTGCGGCGACCACCCAGCGTACCCTTTGCCAAGCATACCAACTTAGGGAGATTGCCCAAGATTGCGGTGACTGCCCGGCAGTTAAAAAACCAAGCAAATGCCAAGCGATCATGTGTGCGTGCCTCAGGGTGACCGCCCAAAGTTCCCGGTGCTTGTTTTCAAGACAAACATACCAAGATTGCCAAAAATTGACCAAAAACAAAGCTCCAGCGTTCGCCGTCATCGTGGAAAGGCGACACTGGAAACAACCACGGACGGCGTACAAGGTCGTTGTGGCAGCAAAAAAGCAATCGGCTGTAATCGTTGGACTTAAAGCTTTGTGATGGACGTGAAGGTTGCGCAGCTTCGCTACCTTCAAACTCTTACGGGTTAGTCCCAGCTTCCTTCATTTTTTTTAGAAAACGCTTGCGCTAGCTTCACCGATCTCGCTTCACCATGTATTCGCCTTTGTGAGTGTAGTGCGGGAAAGTGGATTGGGCATGGGCACCTGTTTTTCACCTTTTCAAGCGGAGCTTTAGGTTCTCACTTGACGCGAATGCGCTCTAACGCGATACGCCCCTGCAGGAAGCGTATATGCGTTTCCTAGTCAGTACAGCCAGCCGTCACCTGAGCTTGCTTATGGGGGTTATATCACAGCATAACGTGCCTAAAGCACACAAAACCACCCTAACTGAATAAAATAACAGCCAAAAAAGGACCTTCAGTGTTTGAAAACCACGGCGTAGAAAAATATTCAACAGAAATTGCCGGAACCCACCTAAAAGGGGAAAACCCGCACAAACGTACACGAAGCAGTAGCTGAAACTGACCAAAAGGGAACTAAAATACCCGAGTCCCATTATAATGCATAAAGATGTCATAAATAGATTGTATGCGTGATAACAAATGTTAATATTCAAATATGACAAACCGTTGAAAAAGAAAAAAAAAGCGGTAAAGAGATTTGAACGCCGGTTAGCATGTTTGCTTCGCAGGGGCGAAACTACTACACTACGAGACTATTTTTTTCTTTATTACCGTTTGTTTCAAAAGAAGAACTAGGTTACAGTGATTTCATAACTTTCGCCACCTTGGCGACAACACAATTTTAAAATCTCTTCGTCTGAACAAGGTCATCTAGCATTGGTAACCATTCAGGTGGTTCGCTTAGCGCTCTGTATACCTCACGTATGTTGACCATACTCTCAATGAAATACTCTCTGGCGGGCCGCGCATTGGGATCGGCATGCCTGTCAGCCATCCTTGTGCGCCACAAGCTGTGCATGCTGATCAACAGAAACATGCCGAATGGCACGCCTCCTGTATCACACATCGTCAGAAAACGGATCCCGAAAGGGTTTATGGGCAGGTCCGTTTTAAAAAGTACGCTGTAGGATGTCCCAGTGAAATCTCGCGTGTGGAGCAGTCCAGAAAAATGTGGTCAATAGTTCCGGCTTTAAGCATACGCGGCAGTTAATCTTCCAAGGTATGTCTAATCCTTTCTCGTGGAGCCATGGCTTTACAGGAAGCGTGCCACTGTGGAGCTGAAAAAAGAAACTTTTAACGGAGGCGCACACGGGCATTCTCTTAACCTCTTGAGCTCATCACCTTCCCCTACCCACTGCATACATTTTTTGACCTTTTATAGGGGTAACGGGACGCAAGCAGGCAATGAGGGTCCTTATCCGATTTTTGCCCCTGGTATCATTGCTCGCCGAAATCTCGTACCACGCGATTTTCTTTCGCCTCCAAACAGAACAGCCCATACAACTTCCGAATGAACCCGCGACCCTCGTTTCCTCAGAGGACACAACAAATTAGGTATTTGGTCACGAAGGTGCACTTGAATGACATTATAGAAAGGGTTAACATCTGAGGTCCTTAAAAAAAACTTAGCGAATTGCTTTGAGAAAACAACGCAGAGCTCGCAACCTCAATTTTGAACACCCAACAACTTTCAATGAAACTTGCAGCTCCCGTCGATCTTCAAAAGAGGACCCCAAAAACTTTAGGTATTTGGTCAGAATGCACTTGAATGACATTACCGTAGAAAGGGGTTATTCTATTCCTACAAGAAAAAAATAGACACAATCTCGTTGCAAACAATCCCCCCCAACTCCTTTTCGAACCGCGCGGGAAGAAGTTCAAGTGGCTTGTCCGCTCCCAAGTCGATCTTTAAATAAAAACCGCAAAACTCTGTGTAGCTTCTGAACAAAAACTCTCGTCATCGACAGCACGTGATTGATATAGAACACTCTGGCTACAAGAAATAAATTGACACAGTAGCTCGTGCAAACATCGAGAAATCCTTCCCACCCCACCTAGTTGTCTTAACTCTTGCGCGCTCTGTTTCCAGCGTGCCAAATTCAGTAGGCTGCCTGTAGTTATTGAGTGGTACGCCCAAGTATTTGGCCGGAGTTACCATACACTGCATATTTTCAAAAACCTCAGGCGTGTCTTCCTACTCCCCGTGCCAGAAACCTAGTGAGCTTTTCCACCTTATAGCACTACCCGTAGGTTTACAAAACTTTCCAGCTTCGTTACAACACTACACTAGGAGACCAAGCGGTTTGAGCGAGTAAAGCGAGGGCCACATGCACGTGGACATAGCTTCCAACATGCCTCTAGATGGCGCCATGCGTCGCTTGACTGTGCTCTCTAGGAAACGCTTATACTCCTGCAGGAAAGCCAACGTTCACTGACGATGATGATGATTGTGAGCGAAGTGTAGCGACACAAAACGCTCCCCTGCGATGTTATGTGAGGTGAACATCGACAGCCCGACGTAGGATCGTAATGGTGTTGTTCTGCGTGCCGTAAGGCTATTACACCAGACGTTAGGTCTAACTTCCTATTTTGAGGTTAAGGATGTTAGGCCTAGCGTCACATCTTGGGGTGTAACCCCTCGAAACGGTACCCACTGAAAAAATCGCTCACTGAACACCAAGCAGCTGTTCGCGTCATACACCGCAAACCCAAGCGTAAAGCCTACGGAGTACACACCCACGAGTTGCTGTAGGTATTCTACAAAAGTGGTGCATACCTCCAGAGTAGGACATGCTCCCATTGTGGGTTTGGTCAACCAAAGGTGCCATCACAGTTAAGCTTCGCGTTCAGCCATCGTCGTCGTTGGAGAGAGGGGGGAATGATTTTTTGGTATTTTATTCTTAATAAGCAGTCCTACGGCAGCGAGTGGTATATTTGTATGCACAGCATTCTAATCTAGACATATATTAGCAAATTAGCTTTTATATTTTAGCGTCTTTTTTAAAAGACATGGAACACTCCCACAGACAAGAAAATCAGTTGTATGATCCGCTAAAGTTTACGCTTTTCTCAAGTAATTCCTAAAAATAGTTCTTTTGGAAGCGGTAACTCCCGAAGGCCTTTTATCACGACTTTCAAACTTAAGCCCATCGAACTCTGCTTATTTTAACGTAAATGTTATTAGTTTCAATATTCCCTGGAGCTGAAGCCCCAGAAAAAAACGGTGTGTCCTAAACCGCTAACTCGAAGCTGATTGGCCAACAGCCCACGTCAGGACCCAATTCCCCATCTGGTGTCTCACGGTGCACGCGCTCCTGCGGTTTGTGGCAGAACACCGAAGGCCACTCCAGGAGCAGTAGGCATAGTTTTCTCGGAAAAGTGTAATAGCACGTACATATACCACCGTGAACGTAGGCAAACGTGTAACCGTACCGTAAGCAACCAAACTGCCTAACAATCTTAAACTTTTTCAGCATGGACAACTTTTACGCACTGTGGAATGCGTTTTTGGACCCCAAATAAACGGCAAGTTCAGCACGTGTAAGGATGCGTGGAAGGATAAAACACTTAGTTCACAAAGTTCCACGGGAAAATGCCTTTCCAGGTTAAATCTCAGCCTAGACCACTTCTTTTCCACGTGTCACGGTTCATTCGCAAACGCTATTGTACAAAAGGCCACATACATGCACTGCGGCTTGGCTTTGACAATTACGAAACACCAAATGTGCTCCACGGGTAAAGAAACTTCGTTACCCTGTCTCCGTGGAGCAATACCCCGGGTTGTGGAATTTAAGCTTTTAAAACGCTGCTCCCCACATGCCACGGAAAATGCGACTGATACAGAGACAGATGACCGAACCACCTCGCGAGTTTTAAGACCCTTCTAAATGCAGCCCTTCCATTGGGTAGAATTGAGATTTTTTTTTATTTTCTTCACGTCAATATAGACCGGAATAATCCCAGCGGCAAATCCTCGGCTTTCAACGTTAAGGTTGGGAAACGGCACGTGCCTTTGACTACAAAGTCTCCAAAGGGGGCCAGAATTCACTGTTTCAGACATATTTTTTTGACCGGCTTATTCACATTACTGCCTCGCCACTTCTACAACAGGAAATTTTATGTCTGTGTCTTATTGCTACACAGTTAAGCTTGAGTAATTTTCATGCGACCGTATGATAGAGAATACGTCACCATCCACATTATTCATTTCTTGTTCGTTCTATTAAAAATATCTGCCTTTATTTGCAACTGGCATGACATTTTTAGAACATACGAATCTCAGGCAGAGGTAAAAATATGAAAAACCTGACTTGTACGCATGCTTTGTTGAAATGTAAAGGGCTTCGAGAAGTTTACAATGAAGAATGTATGAGGCGTTGTTTTTTCGAAATGAGCCACATCCTGCGGTTTCATGGATCAAAATGAGCCATATCCATTTGTTCAATGGGAGTTTGCTTTTCGTTTGACTGTTCAGACTGTTTTGTGGGTGTTTCCGCGAAGTTTTTTTTTTATTTTCTAAGCTGGCTTAGTATGAATTCAGACGGAAATTGGGAGATCGGCGAAATATCTGTCCCCAGATGTCGACGATGAAGTGAACGGAAGAAGTGAACGAAATGAAACTCAGAGATGTAAAACAGGATTTCATTTCGTCTCACCCGGCTCTACAAAATAGTGCTGGTTGTAATCATTTTTACTTCCATATTTAGCCAGTTATTACTTAAAGATATAGCTACAGCCTACAAATCCTGCCAAATCTCCCCCTGCCCTCTCACCTCTGAGTGTACGATTAAGGTGACGGTGAAGCGTTTTGGAAATTTGACGTTGATGCGTTTTGGAAATTCATGTAAAGCCAATAAACAGCTTGCTTGCTTTGTGAGTGTCTTCAGGCGTGCCGAAGAAAAGTATCTCAGGAAAAAATTCGAAAAGAATTGCTAATGGTGCCAAGAGGACTTACCTGCTCTCCATGCATAGTTCTACTGTTCATAAAACCGTGCTGCATGTTTTTAATGCCTTTTCCTCCAAACCTTATCGCACCATAATTGAAAGTTAATTGAAATAAGTTTTGCATAAGAATGCCACATAATCTTTAGGCTTTTAATTCAATATGAGCAAAATCCAAACTTATCACCCCAATATTGCTCGAATTTACTGCATAATTTGATTTACTTGTGACCGTAAACTCCCCCTAGGTGACATGTAAAATGTATCATATAATACCTTGTTTCTCAGATTCGCGTTAGGAGGATCTGGCTTATTTCGAAAAAAAGCGCCTAGTATGTTCGTACTTGGGCGTGTGTTTTTTTTTATGTGAAGTGCGTGCCTGTGCGCCGTTTGAAGAATTCTAAAAGCAGAAAAAAAAACGTCATGGGGAGTCATACGCTGGTATCGTGCGTAAGTCGCTGAAAAGGGCATTTTCCACATCGCCATCGCCATTGCAAGGTGCTTTGGTCATTTTCACCCAAATGTCAGATAGGTGGATGCAAAATGAAACCTAAACATGAATGATGAAAAAGAAATCAAGGTGGGACGTGAGACGTTCTAATAGAACTGTCAATAAGATTAAGCCTACTCAAGAAATACCGTCCTTGACCCCCATGTAGAAGGAGAGAAAGCATCTGCTGCCCACAACCTGCTTGTATCGCCGACTCTTCCATGCAAGTAAAGTAAACAACTGGTTTGCTTTCGCAGTCCCCTTTTCCCTCGCGGCCTTTGCTTCGGTGGACTCTCTGCTTTCCTCGGTATGGCCCCTTAATTTCTCGGAGCTTCATTTCGAAAATGTCTCGTTTCTTGGCTTCCACTCAATCACGTGGTGGTGCTGCCTCTCTGGTTTGTTCTTACTCTAAGTTCGCGCGCGACACAAGCTCTTTTCGAGCTCAGCTGCCCTCGTCACTGTCGTTTTGCCAGCACCTGGCATTTTCAAACTCTATGCGATAGAAATTATTCGAGCTCGAAACACTTCATAACTTTCACGGCACCCCATACGCTTCGGCATCTTTAGCTACTTTTTTTTGTCGGTAGTAAGCCTATACGCAAACTCAGAATAGGGTTGTTTGCTGCTGCTTGCTTCCCCAAAACGCTTCTGAAGCTTTCGCCGACAGAGGTACTGTTTGAGCAGGCTCGTCCGGTCGCTGCGTAACTGTCCGTTTTCCTTGACGTCGAGGGAGCTATCACGCCTGCAGCTTTCAATGGCGGCCCGGTCAAGGAGTGCTGCGGGGAGAGTGACGTATAAAAAAACCATACCTATCCACTGTATTCCTCTTTGATCTTTCTCCTCGTAAATAAACATCTGCCTCGTAACGAGCTCTGTCCCTTTCATCGGTTCCGGCTAGGGACCCGTCCGGCCTTGCCATCAGCGACGAATTACGGCGGACGCTGTACCGTAAAACCCGCTTGTCGGGATGAACAATGGGTTTCATTTTACTCAATGCGTACTCAGCCGGTCATGCCCCTTATCAGATCCGGACTATCTTGCCGTAATCTTTTACGAGAGACAAGATCGTGCTCGTAATTTCGATTACGTTAATCGGGGAACGATGTTGATAATGACGATTACGACTTCTACGACGACGACGGGGGATATTGGGACGTAACGAAAATAAAATTCAGAAGTAAACCAGACATACATATCAAGTATTTTAAAAACTGCCTGCGAAAAGGTGGGATGGGATAAACAGCATAAGGCCTCTCGGAGCTCGCAGACGGCCCGCGCAAAGTTCCCTCAAACTGCTTGGCACCGTAAAAGGTTGCCATAGTACTCCGAGTTGCACACTCTGACTAGAGTGTACTAACCGGGCTACTTGGTACGCCGCTTGTCCTGCGTTTTCCTCCCGTCTTTGCCCCGTTATTTTTGTGATGTGAAGATGAGAAAATTTAACTTGACAGTTCGCGGCAAAGCCAACGTCACTACAACTGAAGACAATGCGCCCCGTTAAGCACGTACGGTGACAACGTTTTTTCAGATCAGTTATCTCAGAGACCTAAAATCCTTAACCGCCTGGGTAACTACAAAGGAGAACAGTTTACCTACAATAATACCCCCTTAACCTGGCGGCAGGTTCTTCTTGCTCTTTGTCCGTGCATTATTCAAAGCAGCAGATGCCGCTTCACGGCTGCCACTTCTGAGGAGCGCATGGGGAACAAGCGTTGCACCGTAACGCCTGGCGCCAGCCGGTTCATTATTTCCGATTCTCGCTAGCGCGGGGCCCATTACGGCAGCAGGGGCAACGTCCTGGTAATAAGCTGCGCCTCAATCTTGTAAGGAAGTAGCTGCGTTCATGGCAAACACTCTGGTTTCCATACGCGGACTTTGGCTCTGCCAGTCGCCTGGCAGCCCCACGCACTTGGCATAACAGCGCGAGTGCATATATCCTACTCCCGCGGCGCTTCTTAGCGATTTTCATCACTCCCGATTATGCCGACGCGATCTTCTGTTTATCCTTCAGTGTTACTTTTTCTCAGAAGACGAAGAACCAAATTAACGTCCGTGGCGCCATCGCTCTGGAGTGAACGTACGAACGTTCGCCAGAAAAAAAATAGTTGCTGCAGCTGAAACTTTGTGATTACCGGTGTCTTCGTAAGATAATTTAACGGGAACTTTCACTGCACTACAGAAGAACCACAAGAGAGGGAGGCGCTGAAGTAGGGGTTCCTTTGCCCCCGGGAAAAAGTTTAAGTTAGTACGCCCTGCCCCTCTAACGCGCTCATCTTGGAAGGTTTCTGAAATCAAGAAAACGTACACGCCTGGACTCATCGCGAGTGAAACGCGTAAAATGAAACGTTTAAATGCTGCTTTGTTTCCGTAAAATGTGTCCGAGAAATTTGGCCATGTGCTGTTCTGAAGGGTGAAATTTCTGAATCTGCGCCTTCGTGTGCACAATACGACCGCAATGCTACAGTCCCTCAAGTATTTCGAACTCCCTAATTAGCGATGTATCAGAAATTATAACCTTAGTGCAAGATAAATAATTTTAACCGCACGACCGACCGTGTATACTGTATGCAAAGCTTGTCTTAGCAAATTTAGACCGGCCTCTTCCCGTTCTGTCGTTCGCAATCAGACCCGGTTGCGGGACCTACAGCAGCACCGGCGCATCCTGGGTAGAAAAAGCAACGTGTCCTGAACGTCAACATGTTCACCCTTGCCATGTGATACGATCGCGTCTCCTCCGTCTCCTGTTTCTTCTACCTTCTACCCCTACTGCGTCTTGCCGGCTAGCAGTGTCCACGTAGTCGAAGGATAGCTGTGCACGGCTTCGTGGCGGGGCCTTGAAGCTTTTTGTTTGACATGTTCATATCGATTTATCTGCAGGACGTCAGCGACTGCGCCACCTTCATTTCCTTTTTGGTTCATTGCTAAATACCACACATAGTCATTCTTGGGCTACCTCAACGAAACAAACTTTGTCCATCCGTCCGCCAGCCTGCCCGCCTCCCTGCTTGCCCGCCTGCCTGCCTGGCTGCCTACCTGCCTACCTGCCTGCCTGCCTGCCTGCTCGCCTGCTCGCCTGCCTCCCTGTCCCCCACCCCGCCAAAGGAGAGGAAGTAGCCCGTCTGCCCGCCTGCTTGTCTGCTCCTCTGCAAGCACGGCACAACCGGCGCATCACAGAGAGAAAAGGCAACGGGAACTGAAGATTACCATGATAGCCCCGCCAGACAAAACCGCGAATACCCTCCGCCTTCCGTTCCTTTTACCTGGTACACCTGCTGCGTCTTGCAGGCTAGCGGTGGCCACATAATCAAGGGCTGTCTGTGCACGTGTTCGTGGGGAAGCATAATTAAATACCTCTTTTTTCACATGCTAACAAGGCCTTATCCGGGCACGTGAGTGCATGTGCCGCGTTCATTCTCGTCTTGGCTTATTATTAAATACGGCAGTGATTCTTGGGCTACCTCAACGCAAAAAAATGCCCTGCCCACCCACCCATCTACGCACTTTTAGCCCCCCCTGCCCACCTGCCCGCCTGCTTGCCTGTCTGCCCGCCACCCACTCACCCACTTACCCACCCACCCACCAACCCACCCGCCCGCCCGTCTGTCTGTCTGTCTGTCTGTCTGTCTGTCTGTCTGTCTGTCTGTCTGTCTGTCTGTCTGTCTGTCTGTCTGTCTGTCTGTCTGTAAATTGATGCAGCAGCCCGGCCAATCTTAAAGAATGCTTGCACACTAAGTATAGTGAAAGTGCAATAACTTGAACCGCTTACTTCGAATTCATGAAACTTCAAACATATGAAAGTGAAGAATACCGCAGTACACTGCGATTGTGAAGAAGTAGTGCATGTCACCACATTGATGCTTAAAAAGCCAGGGACTGCGACCTGCCCTTTGTCCCCAAAGGCGACAGTCAGTATTTCTTGCTCAAACGAAGGAATGTAGGGGAAATCCTCATTTTCGCTTTCTTGGAAACTCAAGAAGAGACTGGTAGCATTCCATCCGGCCACTACTTCTCCGCGGATGGCCCGCTCCACGCTTCGTCGTCGTCCTCGTCGTCATCAAACGTCCGCCATGGGCGATTTATTTCGTTTTACCCTATTTTGCCTTCTACGTTCTACGCAGGGTAATTTGTTGGCACAGGGTGGGTTTCTCTCGCCATGTGCCAGGCCACAAGGCGCCGGCACGGTGGCGCGTATGTTCGTGACAGAACCTACTTAAGCGCGAATTAACGGTGTTCTTTATACATAGACGTCTATGCAGAATTGGCCGAATGAAATCCTAAAGTTGGAACTATACATAACTTCGAATTTTTGGAGTGGAAATTAAAGAGCTCTAACACTATATTTAGTCTCGGCCGTTCCAATCTACTAAAACTCCTATCTTAACCGGCTCGTAGACTTCACCGAAATACCAGGCATATATCATCTCAGGCAAAATGTAAATGCACAAAATATTTAGACACGCAGCCAAGAGTTAAGGGTTTTATTTAATTAGCGAAACACGTTAGATTCAGAGAGAGAGAGAATGCATTTAATGGTAAAAGCGAGTTTAGCCGAGCCATATCGCTTAGCATGCTACGCCATATGAAGGAACGAAAACATGAGGGCCTGTGAACTATTTATTTATTTCAGTTCCC